>JAUPFZ010000004.1:10980000-13380000 GCA_036937285.1 Euphydryas editha
TCATTATATACATGATTTTAATATATCGAGTTCGAATCAAAAATTATGAGAGCCACAGACGAATGAAAGTTGCCGAAATACCCCAACGGATTTGCAAGCTGAATTGGCAGTGGCCAGGGCACATAGCTCGTTGAACTGACGGCCGATGGATCAAAAAGTTCTCGAGTGGAGAAAACGTACCGACAAACACAGCATCGGACGATCGTCTACGAGATAGATCGACGACTTGAGAAAGGTCACCGTAAGCCATTAGATGGAAGCTGCTTCAAACTGGTCACTCTGGAGGTTGATGGGGGAGGCCTGTTGAGTAGTGGACATCCAATCGCTGATGTGATGAAATTATATATTACAGTATATTCAAAAGTTTTTGCGTCCGGTTACCCAAACGTTCCTTGCACAACTATAACGTCCATCTTAAGAAAGGAATATGAGTTATAGGAATGTAAGACTGAACAATTTGAACTATTGAAAATCTTTAGTAAAACAAAATGTTTTGAAATTGTTTACGTTTATATTACACCGAACTATAACGATGCCAAATTAAATTCACAATGAAAAGCAGTAATGAAATTGTTAAAATACTAATTAAAGGTCAATAGGAAAGCATCCTAGATAGATATAAAATAAACTTAACCCTCACAACTAACAATATATTAGCATGCGCGGAATCAAACATTGTATTTAAAATGCAGTTGAGGAGACGTAATTATCGCCATGTAATATACATGACGGTAGATCATTTCCTTCCTGCAAAGTTGGAAATTACTCTCTGTATAAATATTATTCCTTACGTGTTTATTATAATCAAAATCTCACGATTCTCTTTAAATAAATTCTAAGAATTTTTTATATATTTTTTTTTCGCTTAATAACAATATTTTAACAATAATTCTAGTGAGTGGTTATAATAATACGTAAATTAACATTTTTTAATTATTAAAGTTAAATATATAAAGAACAAAATATTTACCATAAAATACACATACCTACAAGTCGAACATACCTTGGTTAAATATATTAGTAAACGCAAACTTTAGCCTGGACTCGTTTACAACTGGTTTCGAGGAACTGGTCAATAAGACCCAAAGGTCTGCTCGATAAGCGAGAAAAAGAACAATCACATCTTTTGCTTTTAAACGACTGATGATTCATCTTTATTTTTATATACTGAGTATTACAAATCTTTCGCAAAGTTAATTCGTATGGAAATAAAGTAATAAACAAACTAAATAGTTTATGACAACAAGCTTATTTCAAACTTTATCATTTACTAGTTGTGCCCCGCGGTTTCACCCGCCTTAATTTGAGGGAAAATCGTAGTTTAATATTTTTATGTAATTACTCTAAAAGTAGGTACCCGCCACGTCGGTCTCAGGTTTAATTCCTGGGTCGTTCAACGTATTATTGAGGTTTTTTATTTTTAGAAAATTCTGAGTAAGAGGGATGTTATATAATTTACTTTCAAAGTGGAACTATAGTTAAAAAAACGTCTCCAGAAGAGAAATAATAAAGAACGAAACGGAAGCTCTCAAAAAAAAAAAAAACATTTCTTATTATTGCTCAGCCCCTATTCGTCGTATCGTGATGTTATATAGCCTGTAGCCGCCATCTGTAAATGGGCTATCCAACGCAAAAATAATTTTTAATTCGAAACAGTAGTTCCTGAGATTAGCGCATTCAAACAAACAAACTCTTCAGCTCTATAATATTAGTATAGATTATAATTTTATTTGATAGGTTAAAATGATCTTATTAAAATTTTCTTTATTCAAATAAACTTTTCGAAATACTTTTAAATCAACTTTTAGAAATAAGTTTAATTTAATATTGAATGAAACACACAATAATTTTCTTTTTAATTGAAGCTATAATTATTTTACTTATAGAACTATACAGTTCTGTGTATGTTCTATACAGTTCATGTTTGTGGTGTGCAATAAAGTATAAATTAATAAATAAATAATAGTTTTAAGCCTAACGTTATTTCAACAGGTATTTTATCAAAAAAATATTCTAATACTAGTTCTAACTTTCAATTTTCTTACCTAATTTTAATTATATTAGCGCTGTTCGTTTCTTTTATTTTCTACAAACACTACTAATAGCGTCGCATGTGTCCCTAGTGTTATCATCGAAATTATGAACTTTATCTATTCTTATAATAAAACTTTAACAGGTCCAGTTAATTATATACATTGAAAATATTGTATTTTTTTAAACTCTATAGTCGATACTGAAGCGGAAAATGTTTTTTATTTTTTATTTTATGTCCGTTTGTATCTTGATTAATCATGACACTAAAAGTACTGAATGAATTTAAATTAAACTGGGCATGATGGAGTTCATGCTACGCTACAGCTCAAACACTGGATACTTTTATCACGAAATTCAGCACGGTTCCCTTAAAAGAGGATACGAAAATCAAAATACGTATACTTATTTGTAATTCAAATGTGTTGTCCGATTTCGTTCATTCCTTTTTTATTAGGAATGCGATATTTTAAAAGATTTGTTTATAAAATTTTAAATTCTTTAGTTTGTTAGTTCAATAATTATAAACATCATATCCCAGTAGGTTTAAGATCCAAATAATTTGAAAACCAAAATGTACAGAAACCGTTGAACGTTCGACTCATCTTCAGCTGGCGTTCACACATTATATTTGAGGCATATGAGATTGTGATGGATTACGCATGGGGTGGTGATTGCGAACAAAATCGTGGGTACTAGTTTTCAATAAATTCAGACTTGGCATAAATGCATATTTTTTTAAATAACTTTGAAAATTGTCTAATATAATCTACAAAATTATTGTCACGATTTTTCATAATATTTCACTGTGCATATAATTTATTTTTATTACATTTAACTATTCAAGTTAATATTATTATAAAAAGTTTTATGTTATCATTAATGTATGTACTGTATCAGCCTGTAAACCACCCACTCCTGAGCGAAGGCCTCTTCTCCATATAGAAGAAGGATATTGTATGCATGTTATAAGAATACAATTTACAAAGGTGTGTCAAATATAACTGAATCAGTTATAGTCACTTCTAATCTAATCTAACAATTTTTTTTTTGAGACATTATCTTTGAAAAGAAAATTTTTTGACAGTCTTTGGTACGTACCAATGTATTTATTGTTTTTTTTTATTATTATTATTATTAAATTTTACCTTTTTTATTAAAAAACTAATAAAAATTAAAATTACCAATTAAAAGTTACACGAGACAGTTATAGCTTAAAAATAAAGAATAGTTATGTTTATAGTACACGGCTTCCTTTTGATTTTAATGAACATTTATTGATAATATAGCAAAAAAAACGTTACTACAAAAATAGCTATCTATAAAAATGTCGTTCGGATTTTTTTGCACTGGACAAATAGAAAACTGGAACAAAAAAAATTTAATTTCCTTACTATAATAAAAAATATTTTAATTTATTTTGTGTGCTTAATTTTTTTTTTTTTTTTTTGTATTCATTAAAAATGGGAAAAATTAAACACGTATATATAGAATTACTCGTTTGCCAATTTTGGCTGTGACAGGTTATTACATTTATTTTGAATTTGGTACACATGTACAATTCTGTTGCCAGCACGGATACGTATCGTAAATAAACTTGAATAATTAATTTGGTCTGTTTTGAGGATCAAATCTGATTAAGTCATACATTATATTATTATTTTTATTTAATTTTAAAATAAATAACTTAAGTTAGTAGAAAAAATATGATCTATCTCTTAAATGTCGTTTCTCTTCTATCGAACATAACTAATTTACTTAATAGTTTAAAAGAGACAGAAAATAGTTAATTATATATCTATTACTGGAAAATGTATTAGGAGAATTTTTTGATAAAATTACATAAAAAGTCTTCCCATATTGTCCATACAAACTTACATTCAGATTTCTATGTAGTGGATGGAAAACGATAGTAGTAATAAAAACTCAAGTGTTTACATAAACATGTTTTTAACATCCTGTAAATGACTAGGAAATCGCAAAAGGTTACTTCTTCTATTAAGAAGTAGGATTGGATCTTAAATGGATAAGATTTTCTAACATCATCACGATTTCCGTCCATTCTGAACGAGTAACTTATTATATATTCGTAAATTAAGCACTTACGTTACCTACGTCACACTAGCACAGATTTTAACTCGTGGCTATTATTTTTAATGCACGTTATCTATCAATATTGGCCATCTCGATATCAAAAAAATAGAACTAAATAAAATAAAATAAAAGTTAAAGGTTAAATATCCCACTGGGTATTCAGATTTAATTATCCACAGTCTGCTCGTCCAGTCACATATATAGCTGTAGCATGTAGTCGCTGTAGCAAAAAAGAATAAAAATATAAAAAGTTATAAATTAAAATGATCAATTTGGAATCATACAGGAAACGTCCTTTTTCGGCATTAAATGTACAACTTAAAATATGTAATTTTGTCATGTCAGTTCAACTCGCACTCAGCCAGTTATTATTTAATTAATTCATTCTATATTACATAGGTAATTATTCATGAAATATTTAGATACATTTTCAAAAATGTTCATAATAGTTATATATCTATATAATCTATATAATATATAGATTATATATATCAATATTATAAAGCTGAAGAATTTATTGTTTGTTTGTTTGAACGCGCTAATCTCAGGAACTATTGGTTCAAATTGAAAAATTCTTTTTGTGTTGGATAGCCCATTTACCAAGGGCGGCTATAGGCTATATAACATCACGCTACGACTAATAGGGGCTGAGCAATAATAAGAAATGTTATAAAAACGGGAAAAAATAATATTTTTTGAGAGATTCCGTTGCGTCCTTTGTTATTTCTCTTCTCGAGACATTTTTTAACTATAGTTCTACTTTTAAAGTTATATAATATCATTCATTTACTGAGAGTTTTCTTTAAAAAAAACTCTATAATACGTTGAACAAACCAGGAATCAAACCCGAAACCCCTCGCTCGGCAGTAACGCTTGCGACCACTCGACCAACGAGGCGGGTACTCACACACTATTCTTAGAGTAATCGCTTAAAAATATTTAAGTACGTTTTTCCCTCAAATTAACGCGGGTGAAACCGCGGGGCACAGCTAGTAATTATATATACCTACAAAAATTGGTGATTTTAAAAAGTCAACCTACACTTGCATTTTATAAAATATGAGAGAAATGGTTGACAATAATGAACATGAACTATATCTATATAGGTACTAAAATCTACTATACCTAACTGTGTTAAATATGATATAATAATATTATGATATTGAGACATAGTTATTGATACGTATACCTCTGCTGCACCATATAAAGCTTCAAGTGGGTGTTAGCTCCTCATCGACAGCCAATAGTGATCAGCCCACTAACAGAATTATGGCCAGTACTCTATCAAAATCAAATCAAAAATTTACTTTAGTCAAGTAGGCACTAAAAGCACATTTGAATTGTTGTCGAATTTGAATTGTTGTTGTTGGTTTGATTGGAATTTAGATTATGTTGAGAATAATATCGCGGCTTGACAAAGATCTCCTAAAAAATGTTAGAGCTTAATCCGCCACGCTGCTTAAACGATAGTTGACAGATAATTGTTCTAACGAGAGTAACGATCTTTATCAGGTTTATAACGTCCTTACGTCCTCTCCGGGTAACGGTGACAATATCCACAAGAACAAACATTGCGCGACATTACTAAATAACATTATTACACAACAAATATTAGACAACAAATATTGAGTGGGAGTCGAACCTGCAAACAACGAACACTACTCCAGACTTGTCTCAATAGGAGTCAGAAAGTATAATAATTATTTTTTAACTATATATAATCAATAAAAATGTATATTATTATAACTCAAAGTTAATATATTTTTGTAACTTAAAATATTTACTTTTAGAGTAGGTAAATTATAAAAAATTCTTCCAGTAGTGCCTTTTTTGTTTTTAATTATACAATAAAGCAAGTCAAATCCGTCAATTATTATACTAATAGTATATCAATGCGTCACCGAGTTTTGCATAGCCTCAAAGGAATTACATTAATAGACTTCTTAAAAAAAGTTGCTCGACTAAGCGAAAAAATACTATTTAATCACTAAGTCTATTTTTTGAGTTAAATGAATAAGTATAAAAAAGTGTTCTTATTGATGTTTAGCTATACGCTTCTATACACTATTAACTTATGATTAAAAGAAGATTACAGTGAAACTTCGTAATTGATTTCTTAGATACCAAAATGTTACAAAGATTCAATATATTATATTTGAAAATAAATTATATATACATGCGATCACCCACTAAATTTGTATAATGTTTACAATATATCTAGTATGTGGCACTAAAAGTAAATAATTTGAAGGATAAATATTTACATCTCAATCGCTATTCTTAGATAAGTCACATTGGAACTGCGTAGTGAGAAAGCTTAATCATTTTCCTTCAGGAAAGGGTAGTTTACCCATAAAAATACTCGAATATAATTATGTACTTTTCATACTATCCATACTTGCATTTCATACTATATTATATTTCTTTATGGTAATATAAAGGTTAAGTTTGGAGGTTGGGAGAGGTTGCCACTGAAAAGGAAGGATCCTTCGACCAGACGGATGTGTGTCTGGTGGGCTACGCGCCACTTAACGTTTGTTGTCGGGTTGTTGTATATATACGCAATCGCTTTGGAAACTTTGATAGCGCGATGTAGGATACGTTAGTTTTTTCTAGTTCGTATATGGCGAGATAGATGTCGCTACATCACTCCCCCTCCGAGACCGGAGGTCGATAGTAGGTTGAGTCGTCCATACATCTTGTGATGCTTGCCGGGCCAGTGGAATGTTCCAGTGAGTAGAAACCAGATGCCGCATAGTTCACGGTGAGTCGGAACTGTCTGCGGTGATGCCCCAGTGAGTCGGGGTGGTGCAGTGCTGCGTAGTGGCTGGCTGCTGCGTCGACCAGGAGAGAAGTGCGTCTCTGCTTGCTGACCGGCCGAAGTGCAGTGTGCTGTGCCAAGGTCGCTGCGAAGGCTGTGGGCGATGACCAGGAATGCGCGTCCGCTGCATGCTTGTGGTCAGGGTACCCGTAGTAGCCGTGGATGCTGGCTGGCTGTATGACTCGCTGCTCGAAAGCTTGAGGAAGTGATGATGAGGTCATGATGACGTAACTTTGCGAAGGTTGCGCTGATGTTCATGCTCGGGGTCACCAGTTTAGCGTAGAGAGAGAGGCTGCCATTGAAAAGGAAGGATCCTTCGACCAGACGATGTTGCGTCTGGTGGGCTACGCGCCACTTAACAGTTGTTGTCGAGTTTTTGTATATATACTCAATCGTTTTTTGAAAACTTTGATAGCGCGATGTAGGATACGTTAGTTTTTTCTAGTTCGTATATGGCGAGATAGATGTCGCTACATAAGTATAAATGATTTATCTAAAATACTTTATTATATGTATGCACAATTAACGAAACTTATATTTATTGTTAATTAAAATACTATTCAAAGGTAAATGAGACAATCACGAAATAAAAGTGTTGGAAATATTTTTCTATTCTTTCGTATTACACCTAAATAGAGATGTTCATGTAAAAAAGTGTCGATATTTTTTTTGATATTACATATCGTATCGTTGTATCGATACTTTCTGATATATCGGATAAATAACTATTCTGGGAATATGTACGAAAAAAAAAGTTAATACCGTCACCGTATCGAGTTTTAGACCTCTGCGTTCTCCTCAAAGTGTCATCGCCTACCTATCGAATATATATCGGTTGAAATATATCGATAGTACTCGAGATATATAGGATGAAAATATGTAGATAAATATCGAACTAATTACATCGGATCAAATATATCGATACTAGCTGATTCGATAGTATCGGATTGATAAATCGTGCACTCCTACAGCTAAATCAAATATTAATAACATTATCTAAATGAAACAACATCGTTTCATTACATTGCACTGAACATTTTCGAGTCGTTTACATCGCAAAATTAATGTATGTTAGCGTTAAAATAATAATAGAAAACGTAGAAAACGAAATATTTTTACTTCGTCATTATTTTAGGGCACAGTAGCGTGATAATTTATTTACTGAGGCCGTAAATATAATATAGACACCCGCCTAATTACATAAATATTTAAGAATCACACCTTCAACAGTCGCATAAAATGTAAACAGGGCCACACACAAACAGGCTTGTAACTACCGCGTTCATACTGCGTAGAAGACGAGTTCAAGTACATAATAATATATTCATTACTAACTATTGCTTACAACTTTGTTTGTAGCTGTAACGCTTTGTGGATTTTACCGCGTATAAAGTGATGTATTATTCATTTATTTTGGTCGTTTTAGACGTCGTAATTTCGATATAAATACTATCATTATATATATATATATATATATATATATATATATATATATATATATATATATATATATATATATCCGAGTAATTAAAACTAAAAATTATTATCAATAGATAATTCAAGTTTTTTTCAAAAAACAAATAAAAAGTTATATTTAAATATTTATTTATTTATTTTTATTTATTTATTCTTTATTGCAAACCACAAATACAATAAAAAGCATAGTTACAAATTTGTTACGTCAAGAATGTGTAGTAGGTACAACAGGCGGTCTTATGGCTATGTAGCCATTTCTTCCGGATAACCCACATGTATAAGGAAAGTTCAACAAAGAAAGAAACGGGTGGGTTGTGCAGCTATATAATAAACTTACATACTAATATCTACATACAATACTTATACAAGATACATAAAATATTGAGCAAACTCAAGTGAGATACATAAAATATTATGCAAACTCAAGTTTTTTCCATATCTTAGATTTTGTACTATTCATATTATTTTAATATTTTCAATAAAAAATATATAAAATCGATTTTATGGTATTACATTTTATGTACATTTTTTTAACATAAATCATTCGTATTTTATCTTACTTCGCTAATATTATTTTTGTTTCTATTTTTCAAGTTAAAAAAACGACAGATTGAATAAATAATTTAAAATTTATCAAAATAATTCACTTCTGAGCCTATGGTAGCTTTCGTTCTATGTCTAGACTCAAAGCAATATAACAGGGAAACCTAATTTAAAACTACGTAGTAAGTTTCTACGCGATACGAATATAAACAACACACACTCCTAGAATAATTCCAGACATAGAAGTCTATCCCTTATCTATTACTAATCTAAGGACGTACAGAAACGTAGCGATTTTCAAATGACGATTACCGGAAAGTTAAATCCATATTGAACTTCGGAAACCGGACAATTAGGCAAAATTAAGTCTTATCTTGCTTTAATTTATTGTATTTTCAAATTTATTCTTTAAATTAATAGGGTTCCCGGGACACATAAGTGTCAGACTTTCACCCGAACCCTTTTTAAAACCTTCCCAGACGCCCCCGGACTTCCCACATACTACGACAAATCCGAGGAAACCCGGACGGATGACAGCTTTACCCTTATCCATCTGAGAATAAATGTGCCTGCCTAAACTTTTTCTAAACGTTGTATCGATTACAGCGACACTAAAATATCTTAATCCTGAATAAAATTTAAAACTAAATAAAGATGTAAAATGAAGGGGCAGCTTGTATTCAACTTTATTGTACTAAGCTTCTTGCAGATATTCTATTTGTTGAGTTCAATTTCATAAATGTCAGATTGGTTGACATGGTTACCTACTAATCCGCTCAATTAACTGGCTTTTGAATTCAAATATTTTTGAAATTGTATTGGTAACAAACAAACAAACGCTCAAAACACTCAAACTCAACAGTACGAACATGATAAATATCCTCTTTTACGTCTCAATAATAGTATCAATGATCGTGAAGGCTAAAAGTTTATAATACTGGTATAGAAAACTAAAAAATACTCTTTTGTTGATTCAATATGATATCTTAAACAATTTAAACTACAATATATTTTGTAGAAAATACTACCAATCGAAAGGAAGTCATAACTTTTTTACCTTTTTTTAGATTCCGTTATTTGCATATATTTTGTTTACAACACGATGACATTATACCATAAATTTTTGATACTACGATACGTATTTTTCAAGTGAATACTTTTTTAGAATCGTTGTGATTTGAAATTCTATGTAACGAAAACCGTGTCACGTTAAAGAAACAAATACATACATAGAGAGAATTAGATAGTAAATACAGATTTGATATTCGCGTATCCTAGCAACGCGTAACTAAGCGATAGAATATGTAACTATAAATTCCTTGGTAACTATTAATTAATAATTTATAAATTGAGTTTGCCGAAGATATTTCACTTCTGACATGTATACTCCAGTCCGTACACACGAGTTTTTTTTTTTTTTTTTTTTGTTAAGAAAATGAATATTCTAAATCTATTATATTGCTAAGTAACAAACTATGGTAGGAAATTAAGGTAGTTAAGATAAATAATATATTTAACTTTACGTATACACGTAACGCAATATAATTAGGTAAACAGCCTAAATAAATATGACCCAGTAGATAAAACACGAAAATTTCGGGAAGAATGATGGAACTATGCGTCAAGGTGAGGCTCTCTATCCATTCTAGTCCGGTGCTAAATTGTCGGGTATAATATATGCTATATGTTCTACTTATAAAATCTTATATATAAAATTCTCGTGTCACGGGGTTCGAACTTGAACTCCTCCGAATCGGCTCGACCGATTCTCATGAAATTTTGTGAGCATATTGAGTAGGTCTGAGAATCGGCCAACATCTATTTTTCATACCCCTAAGTAATAAGGGTTGTTCACCCTTAAAAAATTTTTTTTAATTTTTGGACGAAATTTTTTGTTTTTATTTTTTTATAATGTGGCATTAAAAAATACATACAACCCTAAATTTTTACTTTTTTATCACCAACCCCTATTTTTTTATTACTTAAAGATTATTTATATGGCAAAACAACGTTTGCTGGGTCAGCTAGTAATTACTTAAAAGACATCTTTATGTAAATTGTTGTTACTGTAAGTTTCACTGCCCCTTGATGGATAAACAATAAGTCAGTATTCTATTCGACAAATGAAAAGGTGTACAATATTTACTCTGCTACAGTGCATGAAATTTAGATTCAATTTGCTATACATTTTAATCATAATAAATTTAATTCGTAGTTTAGCCTATATTACACTGACATCGGTGAATCATTTTTTAAATTGAAGAATATTTGTATTCCTACAATACTTTAATTATTCACAATCAGTATCAAGTAAGCAGTAACCAGTATGAGAACACGAGTTCTGACATTTTTAGAATAAAAATTTTAGTAAATACTATAATATATAAATTTATATAACTACATTTATTTTAATTTATTATCTATTATATTGCTATAATATTACAAAAATAAATTTATTTGCGCACTATTCACAAGTTTCATATTGGTTGGGACAATAAATTCAACGGTGCTACATCTTGTTGAATGAGAGGCGTTTTATTATTGTTTAACATTTTAGTTTATATTATTATTATTTTTTTTCGAAAACATATAAATTACGTAACGCTTCAACCCGTTAGAGTAGGCCAGTAACTTAAGCATCAGCTAACTTAAGTTAATGTACCGCAATAAACTGTTGTTTTGACTGGCCTGTGGCACAGTTGTCAGTGGCCCTGTTTTCTGCTCCAGGGTTGTGGGTTCGATTCCCACCCCGAGTCTGGTTGTATCACGTATTTATATATATATATATATATATATTCATTTAATTAAAAGTCTAAAAACGGATTTTGTCGCGTTTATTTAAAATTTCAGTTTAACAATATTTTATTTTAAATTATTTCCCGACGTTTCGGACCCTTTACAGCGTCCATGATCTCGGGGGACTGAAGTGGTGGGTGTCCGAATAATGAATAAATAATAAAAATAATGAAAAAATAATATATATATGTATTATTTATATATATTATACTAGCAAACCCGGCGAACTCCGTTTCGCCACCAACTTATTTTCGTGAGGGATACTCACACCACGTACTGCCGCCATGCATAACCATATTGGTTTGTAGTACATGCTATGTATCAGAGATGGCGCTGTATGTCAAAAATGATTTTCCCTGTTTTCCTGCTTTTCTGTTGAAAATTTTCCTGAATTTAGTTTGCTATAAAGCTCACGGAGCCCAAGACCTTTCCAACGAATGCAAAACCGTGGAAATCGTTTCGTGCGTTCTGGAATTATAGCGTCAGGAAGGAAAACCCGACTTATTTTTATATTATAGATAATATTACAACATTTATAATTTTTAAATCATTTGATGAGAGTCAATGATGACCCTTCTTCTATATGGAGAAGAGGCCTTTGCCAAGCAATGTGTTGTTTAGAAGTTGATTCAATGCACTTCAGTTCATTATGAGAGTATAAGATTATATTATTATGATTTTCCCTGTTTTCCTGCTTTTCTGTTGAAAATTTTCCTGAATTTAGTTTGCTATAAAGCTCACGGAGCCCGAGACCTTTCCAACGAATGCAAAACCGTGGAAATCGGTTCGTGCGTTCTGGAATTATAGCGTCAGGAAGGAAAACCCGACTTATTTTTATATTATAGATAATATTACAAAATTTATAATTTGTAAATCATTTGATGAGAGTCAATGATGACCCTTCTTCTATATGGAGAAGAGGCCTTTGCTAAGCAATTTGTTGTTTAGAAGTTGATTCAATGCACTTCAGTTCATTATGAGAGTATAAGATTATATTATTATGATTTTCCATGTTTTCCTGCTTTTCTGTTGAAAATTTTCCTGAATTTAGTTTGCTATAAAGCTCACGGAGCCCGAGACCTTTCCAACGAATGCAAAACCGTGGAAATCGTTTCGTGCATTCTGGAATTATAGCGTCAGGAAGGAAAACCCAACTTATTTTTATATTATAGATTTATTTAAAAAAATGTATATCAGTCAACTGTTACCTAAAACACAGGCATTGAGTTGCCTACCTTAGGAATAGGGGACCGTGTGTGTGTGTGTGTGTGTGTGTGTGTGTGTGTGTGTGTGTGTGTGTGTGTGTGTGTGTGTGTGTGTGTGTGTGTGTGTGTGTGTGTGTGTGTGTGTGTGTGTGTGTGTGTGTGTGTGTGTGTGTGTGTGTGTGTGTGTGTGTGTGTGTGTTAAACATATTTATATAAAAAAAATATAAAAAATAATACATATAAACTTTATTTTAAATGCAAGTCTTGTCTTATGAGTCAGAGTGTTCATTTGTTGTAAAAAGATCAGTTAACCATATAAGACGAGTAATTGGTATTTTAAATAAATTCCACCTTTACAGAGCCTTATAAAGTTAAATTATATAAGAAAACATATATGGGATAGGTAGAGTCGAGATCGCCCAGTGGACAAATACGTGGTTTTGGCAGGTTACTGGTTCAAGTTTGAGCAAGAAGTACTACATTTTCTTGTGCTAACAAGTGACCGAAAAATTTTGTTCTGTGCCTACTTTGCGCACCTCTCATATTTGATCTAAAATGTTTACATTAATTTTCCCACATCTTACAGCTAATTTCCACATTTCGAAAGAAACTATAGGTAAACAATTAAAAAAATGTAGTAATTCATATAAAAAGAATATTCTCTTTATCTTAATATTCTCTCAAATCATAAAAAAATCGCCTAAGGTAAAAATATTTCAATTCATAATCCTGATCAACTAAAATAGATATGACGGTCAGCTGACGTCGTGACAAATACTCTGCCCACAGTGATTCGTTTTAATAGAATATTTACTATTCACATTAATATTTATAGTCACATTAATATTATAGTCTAATTTGAACTCAGTTATGCCCACGCGGATATAAACACATTTTCATAATGCGAATAAATCTGGATAACACTCGTCAAAGCGCAACATTTAATGGTAGTTAAGAAGCCAATTTCACATCTTTTCGAACAGAATTGATTAATATTTAATTATAAATGCTTAAGTACTTCAAACGTAATACTATTCAATAACAGAATTTTAGATTACACAAGACAGCTTACACGTCAAATTGTAATAATCCCCAGATCTTGAAGAGATTCAAATTTTGTATTCACAATGGTGACGCAACGCGATGGGTTATAAAAAATCATCTTATATTTTCCTATGAGGGAAACATCATTAGAAAATATTCATGTTTTCTAAGTAATCCTTAGATCATAATCAGTATGTATATATCATAATCACCAACTTGCAGAGTATCGTGGTGTTTCACGAACTTTGTAAGGGAAAGTGTGCCTCGGGTCTTTTTCCGACAGTACGATTGCATAGTAGTAATTATAACTAATTTGTGCAAGGCGCAACCGTTGATGGCTTCAACTATTTTCTTTCTACCACCGAAAACTATAATTTTTAATGACAAAGAGAGAACACTGACCGAGGAGATACATCGAATAACAAAGTATTATAATGCTTTTGAAAACTTATTTTGCACTCGTGGATGAACTGTAAGCTATATGGCTTGAGCACATTATCTATACTAATAATAAATCTGTTAAAACCTCCGTTTTATTAATACACTATATATCATCAAGAATAAATTTGAATAGCACGATTTAATTTCAATCAGCGCCATTTCTTATATTTTTTTTGTACGCGTATCACGTAAAAAGTACAAAACCAATGTAAATAACTTTAATAGATAAAAATTATACATAACTCACAGTAACATTTAGTTTTTATTTCATTGTAATTAAATTTAAAAATAAATATTTAAGAAAATAGAAATATGTACCTACGCCTACGCGACATAGACGCCATCTGGTCTAACGAATCTTAAAAACTTACAAAACTTGTATTTGAGTTATTATTTTGTTAAACTTAAAAGTTTACTAAATATGTCGGATAGGAATAGAAATCGTTTTAATATTTTAGATAAACATAATTTTCAATTAACATACTATTATGTTAAATGTCACTTAAATATAAAAACTATATTCTACCATTCTACGTTAGATGGCGCAGAATACTAATAGGTATAATTTGTTGAATCGCGCTATCCAAAACTTCGGCCAAAAGAATGACACTCGCCACTCGTATTTAAAAAACTTCTTTTTTGGATTTAGTACCTTAGTGTACTATGGTCTTAGTCGTTATGTGTTTGATTGATTGTACAAAGTTGGATGGTTATAGCTATTTAAGTTGTAATCTATATATATAAAGAAAGTCGTGTTAGTTACACCGTTTATAACACGAGAACGAGTGGACCGATTTTTATGATTTTTGTGTCGTCGGAAATAATACTCATTAAATTTTAATGATTAAAATATGATATTCATCAATTAAAAAATAATTAATAAAAAAATCAGTTCAAATGTTTCATCCGTACTATCTATACCTACATAATATAATAAATCGGTTAACGCGTCCGTTTTATAATCTTAATCTTAATATATAAAAGCGAAAGATCACTCATCACGATATCTCTGGAACTATAAGACGTAGAGACTTGAAATTTGGTACGAATATTCCTTTTGCCGAGAAAAGGTCAGCTAAGAACGGATTTTACGAAATTCTACCCCTAAGGGGGCAAAAAAGGGGGGCAAAGTTTGTATGGGACAACGTAGTTCCTTGGTCCAATCTACTTCAAATTTTGCATAAAATATTCTTTAACAGATTTTATTGAAGACGTGTTTTGTATTTTATCAAAATTCATCCCCTAACGGGGTTAAAGGGGGGTTGCTTTTGCTTCGAAGTTGATTTGACAACTCAATCCGTCTATTATAAAATATTTTCCAGTATCGACGCAGGTGTAGGTGATAAAAAATATAAATTTATAATTTTTAAAATTTTAGTTAAATACCCGTGCGAAGCCGGGGCGGGTCGCTAGTTATATAATATGTATGTGCTTTCCATACGGAATACCTAAGTCCAATACTTTGATTCACCAAGAAGGACAAAATTAGCAATGAGATGCGAAGATAGAAGAAAAAGGATGTACGTTGAATAGTCTTCAAAATATTTTGTTATTTCATGCTATAGCCATTGAAGACATTTTAGAAATCCCTAAATCCAGTAACGAAGCAAAAGCCAACTGCAGGAAATGCTGCGGCAGTTATTTAAAAACAGTCACCTTAACTATTTTGTAGTATTTATGGTATATATTACATAAATACGTAAAATATATATTAAACAAATTAAAAAGACTCTAATAAAATAAAATAAAAGTTCTTTGCGACATAAATCTTAAAAGTAATTAGATCTCTCAATGAAATTTGCTAGATAATTAATTCTCTTAAAAGGCGCGTCGTATATATAAATTTATTTTAAGTGAATATTTTCACGGCTTCGCAATTAGGAGGGGAAGTTTTTAAAGGGGCAGTATTGATTTCCACAAGAAGTCCTAAAAGATTCAATCCAAAGAGTGCGGACCCACCTGTTTTAAATCTATGGGAGTTTTATGTTACATTTTATATCCTTTGCCTTATTTACTATTCTAAAATTTATTGGACCACTTTTATCTATTTTTATTGAGGCTTTGTATTTCTATTGGAGCATTTGAGATTTCCTTCTTATACAGTGTTAAAGATAATAAAATATTTGAAGTGTTTTTATTAATTCAGTCCTCATCTGTAGACGATCAAAATTGAAGTGTCTAAACAAAAATTTGTTTAAATTTTGGTATTACAACCAAAATTTAAACCAATTTTTGTTTTTTGTTCTTTTAAACAAATGTTAATAATTGATAACACAATACCTACTTATATCAAAAAACCAAATTAAAAATTATCTGTCTGTCTGTCTCATTATCCGTTGATTCGTAAAGGCAAGACCAATTTGATAACACGTTTTTAGACCGGTATCTGATGATATATAAACCTTAGGTTAGTTTTATTTATGAAAAAGTAATCATTTTACAGAAAAAAAAAACAATTCCATGAAATTTTAAATTCATCGTTTGTAAAAATTCGTTGCAATACTCAGTTGTAATAAATTTTTCGCTAGTAACTGTTAATATACGTATGTCTAAAAATTACAAACATGCATGCACTTCGCAACCGCTCTGGTGTAGTGATGCAAGTAAGTTTCCGCTTGGGTCTAATATTTGTACTTGTACAAATATTTGTTTCAGTTCTGGGTGTATTTATTCTTTATTCTTGTCAGACAACTGATAGCGATCGTTATTTTAATTATTGATAATTAAGCTCCAAACCTTCTCCTATATGGAGATAAGGCCTTTGTCCAGCATTGGAACTACTTATGGCTGATTAAGTTCGTGCACTTTTCATTGTACACACAATTTTTATTATTACGATGTAAATCCTATAAAAATATCGACTTTATTTTAGACGTAGTTACAAACACATTATAATACATCAATAGGAATTTCAAACTGTTCAAAGCATCTTTAAAAAATGGCGTCATCAATCATAACGTAAGTGACAATATGTCATCAATCTGCTGAAAACTCTTAGCACCGGTGTCGCTGACATTGATGAGCAGCACGATTCACACATTATTGTGTTTTTTGTCACTTTTATTTTCTTAAGCGATAATTTTAAACAAAAATAAGACCTATTATCGTCGCAAAGCCGGCATATTTCTTTCTACCTAGAATATACTGTACTGCTGTACTGTATTAGTCTGTAAACAACCCACTGCTGAGCGAAGGTCTCTTCTCCATATAGAAGAAGGGCTGAAGCTCCACCACGCTGCTACACTGCGGGTTGGAGGATAATTTCGCTACCATGAGTAACGATCGTTATCAGGTGTCTATGATAGCAACCGTGACCGACGGCTTTACGTGCTCTCCGAGGCACGTTGGGGAGACACACAAGGACATACACCCAGACCGGTAACAAATATTTATACAAATACAAATATCTGTTCCGAGCAGGAATCGGACCCGTGACTGTCGGCGCACGGCGTTAAAGCGACTACTCGCACCACTACACCAGAGCGGTCGTTCGACCGTTACCACGACCAGACTTAGAATAAGACAAGTACAATTTAGCTACAATGTTTAGTTTATAAAATTTGTTGTTTAGTTCTATTAACATTGTTTTGAAAAATCAATTATGTATTTCTCATTCCAGCCATACGTTATTTCTTTAATCATAAAATTTTTTAATTTCAAGTTATTGATAAATACGATTTCCGGCACCAAAGTGGTATGCAATATCAGCGATATGTATGAACCAGGTTTCGTTACGTTCCAAAAAATTTTAATCTGAGATATTAATCTGATGGCATTGCTCGATCAGGGACGAAAAACCGATAACTATAAATGGACAGCTAGAATCGATTTGCTTCTAATGCGAATTCTCGAACCACATCAGAGCTAGTACTGGTATCCTTAAATAAAAAATAATAGGAACATTGAAGTCAAATTGGGAAAGTAGAAGTATGAAATACTCTCAATTAAATACTATTTATCTTGTGTATATTTTGTAAATTGTAGTAATACTAAGCTAAGACCTCTTTTATCAAGATTATGGAATAAACTTTAAGTATCAGTGCTCCTCCAATACAGGTTATTTTATTGGTGAGTATACATTTTACAGAATTTCTCCTAAGACATGCAGTTTTCCGTATAGTTTTTTTACCGCTAAGTGCGAAACGGATTAAGTCAAAAGCACAAAAAAAATTAAAGTTTTTATCCTGGGTTAGAAACCATGTATTTATTGTTGAGACCATCTGTTTTATCCTATGGGTCATCAGAGGTACCGTGTGTGGTCCACAGAGACTAGCGATTTTCGGCATTAATAGAACTTTAGCCTGGAATCAGCAGAAAACTTGTATACTATTTTTTTTTAATGATTTTATGATAGCTGTTCTCTTTCTTATGGAAGGATTTCTCTGATGCTATATTCTCCTCAGAATCCGACCTTTAAAAAAAGCTAAAATTAGAAATTACTTTCAAGAAAAGAATAGTTCGAATATTGCTCATTATCTAGAGCAAGCTATTTTTCTAGAGTCGTCATTTTAGAACAACCTGTTATTTTTTTCAAAAGAGAGTTATTTATCCTTTATAAAGAACAAAACGACCCCGCCACTACTTTTATTCCTCCAGAGTTTTCTCTGAGTATATGCCTCTGTCTTGTCTAACGATGTTCCATTTTTTGTAACATTATTATTTTTCCTTTTAAATGAGTAAAAGAAAATATCGCCACATAAACCATAACAATAACAACATACATAACCACATAAACATCAAATATAATTGCGTAGAAGAAAAATATTTTAATGCTTTAATTAAGGGAATCCCCACATTTATTGATAGCAAATACGAACTGCTGGTTTTAAGCCAACCTTTTTTTCAAATTTAAAAAAGTACCCATATTAGAATTATTATTAAGTAACAATAATATGTAAAAAAATCTATTGTATAAAATGTAGTTAATTATAATAAAGAACAATAAAAATCTTCCCATCATTTACTCAAAAAATGTACGACGTCCAAAAATAACATTTTAAAAATATCTGTCAATATAGTAACGACTATGTTTTAATAATTTGTTTCAGATGCTGTAGGTTAGCTGTTTAATAATGACTGAAGTAATGAAAAAAGAATTGGAGATTATTTTAAGCAAATAACACATCAATATGGAGGGTGTTAGAGTTACACATCAGGGCTTAAAGGCCCACACTCCTGAAGGGTCAGCGGGTCGGATTACACAAGCTGGCCTAGCGGCAAGGAGTCCAGAAGGTACCGCAGCTAAAGCCATGGCAATTAAAGGTCATGAAGATCTTTGGGTGGAAATTCAAGCGAACACGTTCCGAAACTGGGTCAACGAAAACTTGAAGCCTATGAATATTAAGGTAAGATAACATAAACTTAGGTATTGTAAATTCTATTACGAGATTAGCTTATTACAAAATAATATAAAAACTATACAATAATTTGATATAGTATCTGATTTTCAATAACGTGACTAATGTACAATTAATTTTAAAAAAACTCTATAAGCAGTGAACTATTGGTATTTATAGAATAAAAATATTGTAAAAAGATTTTATTTTGTTTAGGTAATAGATTTAGTGGAAGACTTACGAGACGGAACAGTATTATGTTTTCTGGTAGAGGCTCTGCAGGGACGAAGGTTGAAAGGTTGGAGTCCAAATCCTACTAATCAGCACCATAGATTGGAAAACGTTACCACCGCTTTACAAGCCATCGAAGATGACGGCGTTAAACTTGTTAATATAGGTATAAATTTAAAAAAAAATTACATTCCATAGAAATATTTTTTTTGAATTTTAATGTCCTTTTTTATCTTTCAGGAAACGTGGATATTGTAAATGGAAATTTAAAACTTATTTTGGGACTTATTTGGTCACTTATTGTCCGTTACCAAATTGGCAGAAGCAAATTCCCACCAAGGTACGAAAAAAATTTTTATTAGATTTTTATATGATTTTGTACCCAAAAGGTGCCAACGGGACCTCAATTACTTTAACCCTTCCGTGTGTCTCTCACGACGCTATTTCTTTGTTGCGTTAATAGACCGTATACATGAATTTTCGTGGAATATGACTTACTATGGCCACTTAAGGAAAATACTATATATAAGTTATAAAAGATATAATATAATTTGAAGGGGATACAATAAAACGTATTTTCCTACATTTTTAGCTCGATTTTTACAAATACACTAGTACAATAGTACGAAACATTTTCGTGTGGAAGCCAGATTCGCACTTTATCGTGTTTTTTAATAAAACTATAAATATGAGATATTTATGCTCGTAATAAAATTGTGACGCATTTGTATAGAGTCTTAAACTATTAAAAAATATATTTTAATTTTGATGAAAAATATATATTATAATTTAAAACAATATTATATACCGTATATAATATTGTTTTAAATTAAATATTATTTTTATTTTAAATTATTTTAATAGTTACTTTATTTAGTTTTAAAAGAACTTTATCTGTTATAATTAATCAAAATAAGATAGTAAAACTAAAGAGCGGTTATAATTAGATAACTGTTTTTAACAGCCCCAAGTTACTGCGCCGGCGCATTGCGTTACCGGGCATTTAGCGCGGTCCGCCCGCGCGGACGCCAAGAGCATACGATTGCAATATAATATATTACATCCAAATATGTGTTATAAGTAAACTTTCATCACATTTTAGCTGTTGCAAAACCAATCGAGAATGTCGGAATGAAACACACTCATTTTCTATTGATATTTTTCTTGAACAATATAAAAATGTACTAATACACAGTTCACAATGATCAAATTCTTAGGCATCAAATGAAATTATGGTTGAAAATTTATGACTTGATGTTACTATTTTAAGCCCCTTTTAACCCAACATTGAAATTGATTGAATTGAAATTATTTTTCATTCGTAAAATATTAATAAATTGAATCAAATATGTTTTAAGAAACAGAAAAATAATGAAAAATAATTTTATATTGAATACTTGTGTAATATATATATATATATAGTTATCTACCTATACATCTTTTTTTATATAGAAATTAAATATTCACTAAATAGTTTTGTTTATTTGTCGTTGAAAAAAGCGTAGTCTTCACGTAGAAGAAAACTTGAAATTGTATAATTATATACTAGAACACAATTGGGTGGTCTGAAAATTATTTTAAATATTAATTTATTCTAGAAAACTCATGCTCTCGTGGCTCCAGGCAGCTCTACCAGAATGTCGTGTCGGCAACCTCACTACTGACTGGAATAGCGGTGTACTTCTATCTGCTCTTATCGACTACTGCAAGCCCGGTACCTTCCCTCATTGGAAGGAACTTAGTTAGTATTCATTTATTCTTAATATTAAACCACAATAGCACCCTTCAGTACTAAGTTAAGTTGAAATTAAATTGAAAGTGGAGCAATAGAGAGAAACGTTGTTCTTATAAAAGAAAATTAAAATACTTGCATTACTATATATTTCTTTGAGAAGAAATTAGCATTAATGTTTTATTTAAAATAATACAGCATCCATCCAAGCATCCTTGTGGAATTAATTATTTTCTACATAAATGGTTTTCAATCTCACGTCAAAAGATGATTGATTAATTTTCTATATAGCTTCTATTTTATCGTCGTATCTCTTCGTTATTCTGTTTATATGCCTTTCATAAGCTTACCTAATTGATTATTCAATAGAGATGCTTAAGCTATCAAATATTTATTACATTTGATACATGTTATATCGTCTTACATAATGTATGTGGAAATATATGAGATCACAGATTTATTTTGTTTACTTTTCTTTGTTGACTAATAATTGTAAACAATTTTACTTACTCGTATTATTGTTTGAGTTTGTATATTTCTGTAACGAAAAAAAATACATGAAACAGAAAGTAACAGAAACAAACTGAAAGTTATACAATAATTTGCGAATTAGTATGTTTTAAATTTGCATTTCTTGGACTCTCGTACTTATTTTGTCTACTCGATTTACAAATACAAACTTGTATAAGTAAAATAAATTATATAAATAATATTAATTATTCACTTCTTTAGCACTAAGACCGCCTCTTTTACATTTCTTTTCTAAAAATTTTACTCTGTACTTGTAAAAATTTTTGGTGTGCGATAAAGAGTACTTGTATATAATTATTATAATGAAAATGATTTCCAGATCGACACGAAGCAATCGAAAACTGTAGAAGAGCAATGAAACTTGCACATAGAGAACTAGATGTACCAATGGTGTTGGAGCCCGATTATTTAGCGTCACCTTGGCTTGATGAGTTATCCGGCATGACGTATTTATCCTACTTTATGAAGCCAGATGCTGCTGGTGTTAAATCAACTTTGGAATGGGTTAACTCTCGCCTTGAAAAGCCCATTACAAATTTTACGGTGAGAAATTATTATGTATTTCTAAGAATATTTCACTTAAGTTCTTATTTATAGTATTTCTTTATTATTTTCTATAAGCACAACGTATATTATTTAATTATTAAACTGAATTGAACTCATTAGCTTGTAAAAGTCCCACTGCTGGTAAAGGCCTCTTCTCCATATACAATAAGAGTTGGAGCTTAATTCGCAACGCTACTCCACTGCGGGTTGCCGGATAAATTAATCTTCATCGCTGCATAGCATATTTACAAATATAGATATATAATATGATAACTATATTACATAGCGATATCTATTTATAATTTCATTACCATAATCAATATTTATATAAGTATATCGAATCAAGAAAATATGACCTTAATAAACTTAAACTCTGATATGAAAATTTTAGACAAAATTCTGTGTATTATAATTGGTACATTCACGTATGTAATCACTAATCAGCATTAATCTAAGGGACACCATTCATTACGTGAGCTCAAAATAGGAGTCCAATTAAATCTTATTTGAACTTATTTGAAATATTGGAAAATCACACGTCAAGTTAAAAAAAAATATGTGTTCATTTTGCCCATTTAAGTGTTTTTTTCATTGCCCGCTGTTTGTGCTTTTAATTTTATTAAATTACTTATATAATATATTCATTATAGTGCACCTAACCTAACTACTTTAGCGCAAATCTTACGTAAAAGGGGCAGGGGGAGGAGAGGTCCAACTTAATCTTACTAAATCTCACGTAGAGGGGGGGAGTCTAAATTGAATGAAAAACTCTCGCGTAATTAATCGATGTTTCCTAATTAGAGCGTTCTTGAATTAAAATTTTGAATTACAAACCAAAATAGTATACAAAATTTTAAAAGTCAAATAGATTGTTGAAGTTTAATAATAATACAATGACTATCATTATCTGAATAAAAATTATATTTAAAACAACATTTAATTGCAAATATTCTATTTCTAATTACTTAAACCGAACGAACTTGTTATTCTTTTTTCATACGAAAATAAAAATTTGGAAAACACTGTTAGTGGTACTTAAAAATATAATTAAATAACATCTGACTCATAATCCGATATGAATCATCATCTTCACGATCATGCTTTCGAAGAATTACTTAAAACTGTATTCGTAATGTGACTTGATTCACACACAAGAATCAAACCATATAAAGCCACATTATGAGGAAAAAATCATTATATTACTAATAATCATATCAACATACAATCTTAACGTTTCATTGATATACAAATAAATGTAAAATCAAGAAGGGTCTAGATTAACCGTATATCGATTAATTTATAAAATGTAACGAAAATATATGAAAATAATTTTAATATTCGACTAGTTACAAGATAGTTATTTCATGTTCCATCATTGTTTCTTGTCGACATCAATGATTTGTCAACCGCCAAAGCATTGTCTAATTAACAATGTCTAGGACCGCAGTCTTTTTAAATGGTAGATAAAAATTTATTATACTCTATTGAACTTTTCAAATGTCAAAATAACAGACAGGAAAAATTTGTTATTTTTATTATATGAACTATCGTTAGAACTGAACATATTAATAAGTATACCAAATGGTATGCAATAGAAGATATGTCTTTAGGTTGATTCGAAAGATAACATAAAGTAATATCAGCTGTTTTTATTTCAAAACCAAAAGCGCTATTCCAAGATAAGCAACACACATCGTAAATAATAGCGAACTACTTATAAAGTTTCGGCGAACCTAATTCTGTCGGTAGTAGCTAATTGTTTTGTTTTGCTTGCCGAGAGGCACAAATGAATTACTTTAGCATAAATACAAATATTTTATGAGCAAAAATACCATCAAACTTTTAACATCAACTTAGGGGCAATAGGGGGCTATCCCCATGTTACCAAAGAATTATGTAAAAGTCAAGAATGATTAATGAACTGCATTATATTATTTATCAGACGCCATTTTTTATCTTTCATTAAGTGACTGAAGTACACTACTTGTACGGAAATTGATAACAAGTATATTCTGGGAAAGTTTCGTCGCTATAATATTTTCTACAAAAAGGAGTTTTTTTTATATACCTAAAACTTTTTTCATATGCAACTTTGTCTTTATCGTCAATTGTGTCTTTGAAAACCAAAGAAAAAAATTTACAATTACTGAGATTTTGTCGTCTTCCAAAATAAATAATTCCAGTACTTACTTTACTTTTTCAGACGGATTGGAACGATGGTCGTGTGGCTAACGAGCTGGTGAGATCGATGGGTGGCCCTGCGCCGCCACCGAGCAGACTCCGCCGTGACCCTGCACGATGGGAAGAAAATTGTCAAATGGCCATCGACGCGGGGCAAAAATTAGGTAATTCTACGAGACATTGATGAAATAATCTGTACTGGTCTGGCACAACAAAAACCCACACAAATTATAATGAAAAAACATATTAATGTATAATAAACTCTTTTGCAAAAAAAACGGGCACTTAAGCAAAGAACTATTTTATAGTTACTATTAGTTTGTTTGACAATTTTAGGTATTGTTATCCTCAGAATTTTATAAATTAATTAGGAAGGAATAGTTTTCATCAGTTTTATCATAACATTTTAATTAAATTATTAAGAAATAATGTTTAAGCTCAAAACACTATGATTGTACCTGCTCGCTAAATAAAAATGAAACGCGTTAATTTCTTTGTTTTTCTTGAATATATTAAAAGCAGATAAAAGTTTAGTATTGAGTGTGACCCTCTCTTGCTGAAATCACAGCTTGCATTCGTCTGGGCATGCTAGTGAGTATATCTTTTATGGTTTCTTGGGGAATACGTTCCCACTCCGCGGTAATCACATTCTTTAGCTCTCTGATGGTCTGCGGAGCCGGCTGCACTGATCTCACTCGTCGCTTCAGAACGTCCCAGACATGCTCTATGGGATTGAGGTCCGGACTTCTAGCTGGCCAGTCCAAACGACGAATTCCGACTTCTAGCATATACGCATCCACACCGCCAGACCGGTGGGCGCGAGCGTTGTCGTCCATAAAAATTGAGTTTTCGCCAAGAGCGGTTAAAGCGGGTTGTGCATAAGGAATTAGAACTTCCGTTATGTATCGGTGTCCAGTCAGTGTACCGTTTTCGATGAAGACTAACTCCGTACGATCCATAGAATTTATTCCTGCCCAAAACATAACAGAGCCCCCTCCATAAGGTGTGATTTCTTCAAAACATGCCTCTGCAAAGCGTTCTCCTCGTCTACGTAGCACTCGCCGACGTCGGTCTTCACCATGCAGAGATATCCTGGCTTCATCGGAGAACAATACCCTATCCCAGTCTTCATGAATCCATGACACACAATTTCGAGCGAAGCTAAGCCTGGCAACTCGATGTCCACGGAGTAATTTAGGGCCGCGTGCCGGGCGATGACTGTGTATATTAGCAGCGAGAAGCCTCCTCCTGACCGTCCATAGACTAATTTGCACATTTCTTACTTCTTCGAGGGTGTTCTTGAGGTCAACATAAGAAGATTTGCGATTTCTCAACGCTTGACTAACTAGAAAACGATCATCCCGTGGTTCGGTACATGTCTTTCTGCCAGAACCAGGCCTTCTCTTGACGCAACCGGTCTCTTGATAGCGCTGCCAGGTCCTTTGAACTGTCGACCGACTCACATTTAGCCTCTGAGCCACGAAGCATTGACTGCAACCTTCTTCAAGCAGCGCAATAATTTTGCTCGCTTTTATCACTTTATCTACCATTTTCGAGATTGCTAAACAGCAATAACAATACTTTTAAATGTCAAGGACACCAGATAATTTAATAAAAATTGACTAAAAGTTAATTAGAGTCGATATTAACTATAGGGAATTCGCGCCACAAAATGTAGTTAAAAGTTATTTTCTTTGAAAACCAGGCTCAGTCAAAAATTTGAATTTGGAATGTACTCTTATAAACATTATGGCACTTTTATAACTGGCCAGTAACATGTTCAAATGATTAAAACTTTTTTGGTATTTTATTTTTTTCAGCCAGGAAGAAAATCGAAACCGCCCGTTTTTTTTGCAAATGAGTGTAGTATTAATATTTGAAAATATTACTACATGTTAGAAGCGAATGAATTTTAATACGTAGTGTCATACATGTCGTTTTTCTTTAAACATTAATTTAGTCTCTATTTTAATATGAATGCTTGATGGATTATTATTCAAAAATCAACAATCAAATAAAAAAAAATTAATAAAAAAATTAGATAATGTTCTTCTTTGCACAAAAATATAAGCGTAAAAAATAAATATTCGTTGTAAGATTGGTTTATTATATTTATTCATCTAAAAATGTTCAACAAAAATTAAATTAAATAGCCTATTTCTTTTCACTTAAATCTACATTACCGTGATGAAAATTATGATTTAACTGAAACACAGAAAAACATACCTTTTTCCCTTTCAAAAGCATAAATATGAATTTTCGTATCCCCAACTTAAAAAAATCTTGGATTATTCATATAGACTTACAGTCCCCTATTCCACTTTTTATGCTCTATGATTTTAAGTTCATTTCGACAAAAAAAAAAGAAAAAAGATTCTATCTTTTTAAGCTAAGTACCCAAAGTCTAAAATATTTATTGGTACAATTTTATATATCTATACATATAGTAAATCTATTAAAACCTCCGTTTTATTAATATCATCAAGAATAAATTTTAATAGCGCGATTTAATTTCAATCAACGCCATCTCTTATAATTTTTTGTCTGTGCGCGTATTACGTAAAAAGTACAAAACCAATGTAAATAACTTTAATACATAAAAATTATACATAACTCACAGTAACATTTAGTTTTTGTTTCATTGTAATTAAATTTAAAAATAAATATTTAAGAAAATAGAAATAGGTACCTAATGTGACGCCATCTATTAACAGCTGGTCTAACAAATCGTAACAAGATAGATGGCACAGTATACAAAATATAATTTTTTGAATCGCGCTGTCCAAAACTTGATAAAAAATGTCCAAAATGTGATAAAAAATATAAATTTATAATTTTTGAAATTTTAGTTAAATACCCGTGCGAAGCCAGGGCGGGCCGCTAGTTAGTAATATGTTTCACTAAAGGTCATTGCTAATTAATTTTATACAATATTAACTTAAATATGCTTACTGACAATAAGTTAAATAAATACCTAATTTGTAATAAATTTCTATTCAAAGAATAATATTTAGAAATTCGTTGAAATATTGTTAGTACAAATAAATATAAACACGGCAGAAATGTTACGAAATGTACATTTACTCGTTTATTTTCCCAAGTGAGCAGTTTATATTTAGATCAAAGGGGCGTAATAACAAACCGCAGTATTATGTTTTGTATCCGCAGTATTAAATTATTTTAATACAATACATTATAATTGACATAATAATAAGTATAACAATATTTATCATTGACCTATTAATTAAAAATTCGTGGAAATATATTATCATATATTCATAAACGAGTATATAGAATTAGTGAGGATTAATGATAATATCCGTTACGAATTGTAGATTTATGCGTAAAATAGAAAATAAATAAACTAAACTGAATTGAATCATCCTGTAAACTTCCGATTGCTAGGCAAAGGCCTCTTCTTCAAATAGGATAAGGACCAACCCAAGATCATAAAAGCACCCAAGCAAAGCTTGGCAGATAATTTACCTACCATAAGTAACGATTGCTATCAACTGTCCATGATAACAACAGTTTTTTTAATAAGTAAACTAAAATTTCATTAATTATCTTCTTAGGTGTTCAACCAGTATTATCTGCGAAGGATATGAGCCAAAGTGACGTCGAACACTTGGGAGTAATGGCCTGGGCCACACAGTTTCGAAATGTGCCACCTCGACCGCCTATCCACGACATGTTACGAGTCGCTCTTGATTCCACCTCAGGAAGAGTTGGAGAACCAGTCAGTAGTATTTAATTAATAGTGTTCTTTATTATTAATATCAATATATCAATATATTTTTTTTAGAAATTAACAACTTGTTCAAAATTACGTATATGGCTTGAATTAAATTTATAAGTCCTCGTGTTAGCTGATTAAGTCTTGTTAATACAGTATGTGGATCGAAACTGGCGATCACGGACCTAAATTTGAGCTAGCAACGATGAACTTTCATGTGCTTTTCTTTAAGTCATCTCGTGCTTAGCGACGAAGAAAACCATATTAAAGAAATCTCCACGTGTCGAAAGAAATTAGAAGTCAAGAGAATCTGCTAATCTTTAGCGGGTTTTATTGGCAATTTATGTTCTAATCCGTTTTCCTAACAAAAAAAAATTGCTACCACCCAGTAGTAGAATTAGCAAACTGTTATGGAATAAATGGTATGACCGCCTAAGTAACTGTTAATTTATTGCATTGTTATGTGGTAAAATCGATAATATATTAGATTTTATCTCTATTAATTGTCTTATAGTCGTAATATTTATTTAATAGTTGTATTTATTTGCAGACTTACATAAAAGTAGAAAGTATAACAACGGAATTATCAATATCAGATGTAAAAGTATCAATTGTTAATCCATTAGAACAAGAGTCTAGACTAAAATTAGACTCAAAAGGTGCTGGCGAATTTGTCCCTGAACATGCAGGCATGCATGAAATTATTCTTACTGTGGATGACATCAGGTAATATCCTAAAAGATATACTATATTATATTAAATTGATGTCACAGTTGATTTACTTTAGTAACAATGACAATAAATACTTTACTATTGTTCGGCATTATCTTGAACTGACTTATTATTATACCAATTGAAGCTTATAAGGTACAATACGTATATATATGTTTTGATATAATATTGCAACAGAAAAAAAACGTATGTTAAAAAACAATCATAAAAAGCCTAAAAACATTTTTCATATTTCATTGGATTTTCAGAGTGGACGGAAGATATTTTTTTAGAGTTTTACCTAGATTGGTATCAGTCCCACCGCCGGGCATGGCTCCTTGTGCAGCTGGAAGCATTGTCGAAGTACTAGTCAGTGCCACAGGTAAATAAAAATTATTGCAAAGTATTAAAATGTCTATTAGATAATTATATTACATTATTTAATCATCCTCACTATAGAGTGACTTTAAACTATTTTTTTTTGTTGTCATAAATAATAGTCTTAACAGTTGTTAACAGTTGGTTCAATTCAATTGTGATATTGTAATGTAACTATTATTACATTATATGTTATAAATTATAAACGATTGAAAGACATTATTATATACTAGCGGCCCGCCCCGGCTTCGCACGGGTATTTAACTAAAATTTTAAAAATTATAAATTTATATTTTTTATCACCTACATGCGCCATCTATCGTATAATAGTAGAATATCGTTTTTATATTTAGTGACATTTAACATAATAGTACCTACCTTAGACCAGATGGCGTTGGCGGCGTAGGTACCTATTTCTATTTTCTTAAATATTTATTTTTAAATTTAATTACAATGAAACAAAAACTAAATTATACTGTGAATTATGTTAAATTTTTATGTATTAATGTTATTTACATTGGTTTTGTACTTTTTACGTGATACGTGCACACAAAAAAATGATAAGAGATGGCGCTGATACAAAAATAAACGCGCTATTAAAAAAAATTCTTGATGATATATAGTGTATTAATAAAACGGAGGTTTTAACAGATTTATTATTTGTATAGATTGACATATCTGTAATATCTCTTTTTTATATAAAACAGGTGCACCTCGAAGGGAAGACATAGACGTTACGGCCCATTCACCGAGTGGTCGCTCTGTGCCATTGAGGCCGCGACATCCTCCACCGTCAGCTCCAGGCACAACTGCCTCGAGTTGCACATTCCAGCCAGATGAAGCTGGTGTTTGGACTATAGCTATAACTTACAAAGGAGAACATATTCAGGCATATACTTTGAATCTTTTTTATAAACACATTTTCATTCGGAAATATATTAAACTATTAAAAACCTATAATTGTCCATCTTACTTTTATACATCTAATATGATCATTTATTTGAATTATTTTAGTAATTCCATACAATATGTCCAATTAAGTTAAAACAATTCTAATATTTTAGGGTGGGCCATTCACATGTGAGGTTTTTGACCCTGCTGGTGTTCGTCTTAGTCCAGGTGCATTAGAAGGAGCTGAACCTCTTAAGCCACATTCCTTTGAATTGGATACAACTGGCTGTGGAGTTAAAGGGGATCTGCAATTAGACATTGTTCATGATAAAAGAAGCGTTATGTGTGCATTAGAAAAATTGTCTCCAACAAAGTATCGCGCAACGTTTATGCCTAAAGCCCCTGGAAAACATAGAGTGAGTTATCAATATTAAACATACTCGTTTGAATTATGTGTTTTATTTAAAATTTTATTATTTATTATATTACAGTTATACGTTTATTTTAATGGCTATGATGTTCACGGGTCGCCCCACGTGTTCAGAGTTGGAGCGCGATCTAAGAAACATCGCGAAAATACGAGTCCATCACCTGCTTATGCAAGAATATCTAGTCCGGGTAAGGAAATATTTACTCAAATTCTATTCCAAGATAGTTTTAAAAAAAACACATCTCACTTTTAACAATTACTTACAGTCACTAGATTGAGATCTGAGAGTCCTCATAATAACTTCAATTTATACGAAACGAATACAAAGCACAGTTCGAGCTCAATAGATCGTCGTGAGGAGAGACGGAATTCAACGGATTATTACAAATCTTCATTTGGTTCGGATATAAAAGAAAAATCTTACGATGTCACCGATTCGTATTCCAATGCCAAGTTAAACAAACGAGATAGTTACAATACAACGTTCGATACAGAGAGTCCTCGGAATAGAACGGCGAGTCCAATAACATCAAAACATTTGGGAAACGGATCACGGCTCGATTTTAGATCAAGCAGCCCATATAGAGCTAGCAGTCCATACAGGGCTTCAAGCCCGATCGGTCGGACGAGCCCGTTAACGAGGAAAGATAGTCCTTTGAACAGAACGGCCAGTCCAATTAATCGGTAGGTGATATTCAAAATATACGAACACTATACGCCACACTTCGAAAAGATAATTGGCGTTAATAATTAAGTTAACATGAAATCAAGTATAATGGTTTAATAGTCCTTTCCGTGCCGAAATATTCAATATCAAACGTCACTAATTAATACATCTGACAATTTATATTAACTGATACAATAATGATGTTTCCTTAAATTAAATAAATGTGTTTTATATTTTAAATTATTGATACAGAGTCAGTAGTCCCACCGATCGATACAGCCCTGTGACAACGACAAAAAGGGTGGTAGAAAAGCGGTCGAACTATAAAATGTACAGCTCATATAGCGGGTCTCAAGACAATCTTGACCAAAGTAGTCCACTGTCCTCATTAGAAACCGATAGAGTTAAAAGATATGGAAGTCCAAGTAAGTATATTTTTCATTATTATAATGTGTGTAGTGTGTATAGTGAATAAATTATAATATATATTGACATATTATGCTATTTTTATCATAGTCACAGCAGATACAGGAGATCCAGGAGGAAAACAAAATCGTTCAAGAAACGACTCTTGGAATACTGTTGAGACGACTAGGAAAATGTTTAGCAATAATAGGTGAGTCTACATTCATCTTAATATTTGAAATAAAAAAAGAAACTGATTTCTAAAATAACATATTTATTTTAGCCTAGATACAACCGGCGATCGCTACGGACAAAACACACTGGACCGCGAAACGCAACGCAACACGCAACTAAACAAGTTTAGCGACTTCTCCCGGGACTCTTTCAACCGTCACCTGGATCGGTTGGTCGACGAGCGTGATTCGGATACTTATACAAGTCGTGTTAGTATAATATTTTGTTAAACTTTTTGTATGTTTGTACATAAAATATGTATGTGATGTATATGATATGATTTACAAGTCGCTTATAGATATTATACCTTTATATTTATTTATGTTCGACTAGTCTTTGCCATATTATCCAATGTATTACTATTTTGGATCCCTACGTACATCATTATATTATATTATATAGTATATTTCATCTCTCGTAAATATAGCAAGAGATTACAAAACGCGAAGTTCGGGAAAGCTCGTACGTGGTTCGAGACTCGTCGTATAGCAGCGTGGAGGAGAAGCACCAACAACAGCAGTCTTTTTTATCCAATAGGCCCCCCCGCGACCCGATCGGGGGGGCCCGCACTGAGACGGATGCTGCACACGCCCGTTTCAGGTAATATTATTAACAAGGAATCAGCAAAATCACGTACTTTTACAAAAAGTGTTTACTAAAAGTAGAAATTTACGACTGAACGATGTTCATTATGACTAATAAATACATATTTTTTTAGATGAAGTACTTATACTAACCAAAACGAATTGTGTAAAAATCAAGATACTCATCAAGCTAATGTTTTTTATTATTATTTATTACTAGCTGTGCCCCGCGGTTTCTCTCGCGTTAATTTGAGGGAAAAACGTACTTCAATATTTTTAAACAATTACTCTAAGAGTAGGTACCTGCCTCGTTGGTCGAGTGGTCGCAAGGGTTACTGCCGAGCGAGGGGTCTCGGGTTTGATTCCTGGGTCGTTCAACGTATTATTGTGGTTTTTTTTCGAAAATTCTCAGTAAAAGAGTGATGTTATATTTACTTTAAAAGTGGAACTATAGTTAAAAAATGTCTCGAGAAGACAAATAATAAAGGACGTAAAGGCAGCTCTCAAAAAAGATTATTTTTTATAACATTTCTTATTATTGCTCAGCCCCTATTGGTCGTGGCGTGATGTTATATAGCCTATGGCCTTCCTCGGTAAATGGGCTATCCAACACAAAAATAATTTTTCAATTCGAATCAATAGTTCCTCAAATTAGCGCGTTCAAACAAACAAACTCTTCAGATTAATATTATCATTATTTAATTATTTATTATTTATTATTTGTCAATTAATAAAATACTTAAGAGATATATAGCAAGATTTGTTACTGAAATACTTATATTATAATGATATAAATGATGAAAAAATTAATACAAAACACAAAAATATTTAAATAAGGGTTATTTAAAATATATAAAGTTATTAGACTGTTAGATTTGTTTTCGAACTAATTTGTTCAGTTTCCCAAAGGACATGGTCTGAGTCATGACTCTGGTCTAGTAATGTTATTTGCTTTGTCTTTAACTCTTTATAAATAAATAGAAGCTGATTTGATATTGAAACGAAAAATAAGATGTCTGTTAAGAAAATATTGCACTTGCGCGAAGAAACGAGATCTCTATGTTATAAATTTTCGTTCCTTACCTGTTATTGGCGTTCGAGATCTCCTATTGGTCTGTTTTAAAATGGATGATATTTATTTCCTTATTCAGCTCTTCTCATAAGAGCAGGATGGAAATATTTAATTACAATATACGTATTTAAATATATAAATCCAATTATTATTATTATTAATGTGAAATATTGTGAGTATAGATTGATGTTTGTTACTCTTTCACGCAATAACTACTGAACGGATTAAGATGAAACTTTATAGTAATACAGCTTATACATCATAATAAGACATAGGCTTAAATTAATAAAGATTTTGTGTAATTTGGCCAAAATATAATATACTTTAAAAATTATTACGTAGTTTACAGGAGTATATTGCAGTAGATAAGTAGAACCACCAAAAAAAAAAAAACATATCCATAAATGTACCTATGTACTTTATTCTAATCCTTTCATTTTTTATTTTTTGCTGCTGCCGTACGACAAGTGAAGCAGTTATATTAAGTAATCCTCTTCAATCGATTCAATAATATGCATACAAATCTTTACCTGACATTATAAAAACGAAAGTAACATCTAACTATCTGTCTGTTTGTTTATGTGTGTAAATGTAGGTTTCACGGCTAAACTGCTAAGCCTAATGTGATGAAATTCGATACGGATAGTCTGTAGCCTGAGGAAGGACATAGGTTACTTTTTAGTGATACACCACGTGGGAAAAGCAGCGGACAGAAGCTAGTCAATTCATAAAGTAAAATTATATAATGCAAAATATAATAAAATCCACAAAAAAAAAATCGTAGTCGAGATTCCTTGAGAAATATACATCGTATGATTCCATTTTATATAGTTTTTATCTAACAATAAATCAGCTTACAAGCTACTTATTTGACAATACGTTGAATACAAGTATTTCAATAAAAAAGCGAAATTGTAAAAAAAAAAATAATGGCCGACCGAAACATACGCTGAGATGAACACAGAGAGAGATGAACACTGTAGATCTTCGAATTTACGATATATAAATGATGTAGATATCAGTTGGAATAACATAATATAAGAAAACTAAAATCCATTACTAAAACTCTTTCTAATTTAATGCAAACTAAATGTTTTAAGCTTTATTGACCAAATAATATAATTTGCTAATACATACTGTTGTTTTGTTTAAGACAAATTCAAAGGGATTACATTAGAGGTGCAAGAGGAGTAGTTATAAAGCCTTCTTATAAAGGAATTATCGGCCAACCTGTTGAATTTATAGGTAAGCATTTTTTTATATTGTTTTATGAAGATTTTTATTATGTACTAGCGGCCCGCCCCGGCTTCGCACGGGTATTTAACTAAAATTTCAAAAAATATAAAATTATATTTCTTATCACCTACACCTGCGGCAATACTGGAAAATATTTTAGAACAGACGGATTGGTTGTCAAACATGTGTCAAAATAAATTTTAATTTAAATCACAATCACTATGGAGTATTTATATCAAAATAATTTTCTTCCCCCTTTTAACATCGTTAGAGGATGAATTTCGATAAAATAAGAAACACGTCTTCAACTAATTCTGTTAAAGAATATTTATGCGAAATTTGAAGTAGATTGGACCAAGGAATCATGTTGTCCCATACAAATTTTGCCCCCCTTTTTCACCCCCTTAGAGGTAGAATTTTGTAAAATCCGTTCTTAGCTGACCTCTACTCGGTAAAAGGAATATTCCTACCAAATTTCAAGTCTCTGCGCCTTATAGTTTCAGAGATATCGTGATGAGTCAATGTATACGTGGAAATCTCTTATATATATATAGATTATAATCGAATGTTCGAAAAGTATATAAAATAGAACCTTTAAGATACTTAACTCAAGATTTTTTTTTTAAGTTAAAGTATTAAGAATACACAAACATTTTTTTAATTTTTTTTTTTAATCCGTTATAAAAACATTTAGAATTTTCCGAATTTCTTAAATTTGCAATAAAAAGCATTTTCATATAATTTATAAACTCGTTTATTAAATAGAATTTTCTTTTCTGTTTTTTGTTGTAAAATGCCGTATCTATATATCTATCTCTATCGAACGAGACATTGCAGTGGGTGTCCGATTGGGGCGACGCCAATCTTGTCCAGTTCAACCCTTCCAAAACACAGGCGTGTCTTTTCTCCGCGAAAAAGAGTAGCTTCGATTTAACACCCACTTTCGAAGGTGTATCCTTACCGATTTCTAACCATCTAGGGCTTCTATGTATTACCATCACCTCTAACCTCAACTTTGGCCAACAAATTGAGTCAATGGCACAAGCGGCGTCCAAAAAAATATCAATTCTTTCAAAGGTGCGGCGGTACTTCAGCTCTGAACAGCTGCTTAATCTTTACACTACCCAAGTTCGATCCTGCATGGAGTACTGCAGTCACCTCTTGGACGGTGCAGCCAAATATCATCTGGAAGCTTTGGACTCAGTTGACCGAAGAGCCCGTAGGCTAATTAACAACGAAGAGCTCACAAATAGCAGACTTGACACTCTTGAGCATCGTCGTCGAGTTGCCAGCTTATCGGTTTTTTATAGGATACACTTTGGAGAGAGCTCGAAGGCTCTTTTCGAACTGATTGAGCCATCTCCATTCCTTTATCGGACTACTAGGCGCGGACAAAGGTTTCATCCTTACGTTGTTGACATACCCAAAAGTCGAACTAAACGGTTTGGCAGCTCGTTTTTGGTGAGAGTCGCCAAGATTAGATTTGGAACGACCTGCCTAGGTCTATTTTTCCAGATAGGTTTAACTCTGGAGCCTTTAAGAGTAGAGTGAACAGGTTTCTTTTGGATGGGCGTGTATCACCTTCGTCTTCATCTACACTTTCCATCAGGTGAGATGGAAGACAAACGCCTATTCCATTACAAGTATAAAAAAAAAAAAAAAAAAAAAAAAAAAAAAAAAACTATCAGTCTGATATTATAAAGAGGAATATCTTTACGACCACCGAAAAGGTAATCTCTTAAACTACGAACCTATTGTAAAATTCAGATTCAGAGGGATGGAACAATAATCTTGATGGTTAGGTTAGTCAACCAATTTGATGGTTGTCAAAACTCAGCATAAGTTAAACCGCAAGGGCCGTCTAGTTTATATACGTTAAACTTCAGTTTAATTATTGTTATTTAGTGGACGCAAGTTCAGCCGGTCCTGGTCAACTAGAACTCGAAGTATCCGGCGGTAACGGAACCCTAGTGGCGAGTTCGGTTCGACCGCTCGGCGGCCACAAGTACATCGCTGCCTTCACGCCTCGCGTGCTCCGGCCGCACTCTGTCCGTGTCACTTTTAATGATCAGCATGTACCTGGTAAGTTCAACTGTAAAAAAGTGCATGTATAAATATTTTATTTATTTGTTAAAATTTAGCAGACACGTTATTAGATTGAAAATTAATGTTTTTAATAAAGAATATTAAAAAAAAAAATTGTGTGTGTCAGCTCCGACGCACGACTGGAGTTTACTCCTTAAGTACGATTGTCTAAACATACGCAAAAAGAGTTTATCCAACTGAAAATAAGATTAATACCATATGAAAGGGTAAATTAACAAATTAATGAAAATAATATACATATATAAATATATATTTATTCATTTTATATACATTTATTATAACTAATCGGCGAAATATTTTACATTAAACTTTTCACAATAGTCAATTTCAGATGTGCACAAATATTTCATTACGAATGTTGATAAATTACATAATTATTATTATCTGACAATTATCATTTATTTTTTAAATATTATTTTTCAATATTAATTAGAGCAACATTACTTTCGCACCGCACCATAGGTGCGCGTGCACCGAAAAAGTAACGAGGTCATTCATAAGTAGATTTTACCTCTCATATTTTTCTCATACCGGGCGCCTTATATATGAAAATCGATTCTTAAGGAGTAAACTCCAATAATGAACGCTTGAAGTCATAAATGTACTTCTTATAATTCGTACCCAAGAGTCAAAAAACCGTAATACTAATTGTAAGATTGTCCCGTGTCCGATTTCTGTTCGTCCTTTCGTTTGACACAGGGCTATCTTTGCAAACCGTAATAGGTATACATCATCTATGGTAACCATTCCATATCGAGTTTGGCTTAAGTATAGAATTATATATTCAGATTTAAAAAAAAATTGTGTGTGTCAGCTCCGACGCACGACTGGAGTTTACTCCTTAAGTACGATTGTCTAAACATACGCAAAAAGAGTTTATCCAACTGAAAATAAGATTAATACCATATGAAAGGGTAAATTAACAAATTAATGAAAATAATATACATATATAAATATATATTTATTCATTTTATATACATTTATTATAACTAATCGGCGAAATATTATACATTAAACTTTTCACAATAGTCAATTTCAGATGTGCACAAATATTTCATTAGGAATGTTGATAAATTATGTAATTATTATTATCTGACAATTATCATTTATTTTTTAAATATTATTTTTCAATAATAATTAGAGCAACATTACTTTCGCACCGCACCATAGGTGCGCGCGCACCGAAAAAGTAACGAGGTCATTCATCAGTAGATTTTACCTCTCATATTTTTCTCATACCGGGCGCCTTATATATGAAAATCGATTCTTAAGGAGTAAACTCCAAAAAATAGATTTATTTCGTAATGAACTTAAAAAGTAAAAAAGTTAATAGCGTGTCCTACATTACGTATAATACAAAAATCTTACAAATATATTGTAATGATCATCGTTAACCTGACATTGGTATGAGTATTTAATTTTCAAAACGTTAACTTCCTGTCAGACATTTTGATTAAATGTGGCTTAAAGAACATTTGCACTTGGTTCGACAATTTATTGTGTAATATAACTTTACGCTTCGCATACCGCACTCCGTTCAAAGGACTTTTAACAATTAAAATTTTCGTACAGAATTGTATACTTTATTATTATTATTCCTCCAGTCGAATATATTATTTATTTCCCACAATTAAAACGAGCTCCGAATGTAAATATAATGTAAAACTCTTTTGATAAAACAACATAAAACCAAAATTTTAGTCAACAATGAAACGTTTTAAAAACACAGACTTTCAAAGCTTTACTAAAAATTCTTACTGTAATGGCTCAGCTACGAAGTAAATACGAAATAGATGCAATCTAACATTTATTTTAGATGTAGTTTTTACTTAGGACATATAACTTATAGTTCCTTTTGTAAGAAAATTATAATTTACTCGTAGTAATATATTATGTAACTCATGAACATCCGAAAAACAACTGTCCTAAAAATATTCAAAAATAATGTCTCCAAAACTCTATAAACTATTTTTAATGCTACGTTTGTAATTAGATAATGTAAGCTAATAACAAACTAGAAAGTTGACAGTAGTTGAAACTTCAATGCATCTCTTATATCATTATATTTGTAACGTTTCTGTTTAGTTTGGCTACAACCGATAAAATTAAAACAACGTGCACTGGAATCTGATAATTGAAGCTTACATGATTCTTACACAAAATATTTTTACATAATATGTTAAATGACTTTTTCAGACTTAAGTGAATGTAATAGCGATGAAATCGTAATCTGAAATTTGTGACATTTTCTAGTAAGATTGTTTTAGGTGGTAAAAAATGTCAGATCTTATAAAAGTTAAATATTTGCTTCTAGTTGCCACCAAAGCTTTTTCTTGGTAATCCTCCAGCTAACACAAATACGTTGTAACGTTCGAGAAACGCTTGCTTGGCCCGTCTTTCCTTATTCTCTTTATCGACGTGACGGTCAAATAAATTTCATATGATAAAAATTTACTCCTTTATTTTTAAAAACTTTACTCAACTTTAATGAAAAAAAAATCTGTCGTAAAATATCTCATTTTTAAAAGGTTCAAAATTCACCAGATTTAAAATTTTAACTACATTTGCAGAACATGAACAGAGTTTATTTTTTCGGAAGTATTTATAAGAAAAAATTAAAAAAGAGGTAAATATCGGAAATTATTATTATAGAAGAAGATATTTTATTTACAGCATAATTATTAACATAAATTTAATGTATTTTTTGATAAGTTAATAACAAAAAGAAATTTATACTTTGATAAAAAAATCAGTTTATTTTATTGTCCTGACTTTGGCTTCAAAATTTGGTAAATGCTTTAGCGAAATTTGATTGCCCGTTTTTTTTTTTTTTTATGTGTTAGTTGAATAGGCAAACTGGCAGACGTGCCACATGATGGTAAGTGGTCGACGTCGCCCATGAACATAAACTAGTTTACCTGGAACTAGCCCAGCCAACTCATTTATGTGTTGCCTATCCTGAGACATATGATGTTAAGTCTCGGTGCCAGTAATTACACTGCCTGTCTTGCCCTTCTTTCCGAAACACAGCAAAGCTGTTTCACGGAAGAAATAAGCAAGATGGTGGTACCCATGCAGCCGGGAGCGCGGCACAGCGCATCCCTCCCACCGGTGGACCGGTGGTGGTGGTGGTTAACCCACGGAAAATAGCTCATGTAGAAAATATTACTAATTTAGTCATTTTGTGGTAGTTGGTAAAATATTTGGCAATATACATATTTAAAAAAAAGTATATGAAAAAGGAAAATACCTTATTGGGTACATTCTACGGATCACAGGAGTTTTATTACTTTACTTTGAAAAATTAAAAATAGGCTATTTTGTATAGCTTGTATGGGAATTATTTATGGAGATATTTGAAGTTAAAAAACAATTAAATTGCCATTCTGGATTAATTAAATAATGAGCACCTATTTTTTAAATACCATTTCAATGCGACAAATTTCATCCATTAGGAAGAAAGAAAAAAAAAATTATATATATGTATAGTAACTTACATTAACTTAATCGTAGTTGTTATTTAAATTAACGTAACTGACAGCATTATATGAAAATTATTAGACGTTAGAAAGCTTTACATAACAAATAGGCTTTCTCTATATAGAGCGCTTAATGACGTGGTCACACAGATATATTTTCTCTCCATCAGATATATATTCCATAAATACCAGTGGAGCGCTGGGCTGGGAAACGTTTTAGGGATTCGCAATATAATACGAAGAGATCATATTACTAAGATTCCGCTGTTCATCCATCTGTTTGTCATAGAAATATTTAAGCCGTAACCGATTGTAAAATTATAAACTAAAAAGAATAAAACAATTTACTAGCTTTCATTTGATACCCGTATTGCTACAGTAAGAAAAAAATTCAACTTCCCCCCCCCCCCTCATTCCGCCATTTGCGGGCGCCATTTTGAAAATTTATATAGCCTATGTCACTACTACAATTTAGACAAATCCAACGACACCTCATATGTCTAAAACCGTCCAGCCGTTTGGGCTGGAGGGCGTGCCAAAGAAATGGACATACATACATACATACATACACTCGAAAAACATAACCCTCCTTCTGTCGCAGTCGGGTAATAAAATTAATAGAAGAGAGCGTCTTAAAAAAAGAAAAGCTTTTTCTTACTAAGTTTATTGTCTTAATTCATTTAATTTTCATTAAATCATTAACAAAAAAAAGTTAACAAACTAATAACATTTACTAAACAAAATTTCATAAATATTTATATTACAAGTTAAGTATAACACATCATAAAAATGTGTACATTATTCACATCCAAACTTCATACAAGGACGCAAACAGAAACATGCAGCTTACGTTTAATTAATTCCAAATTTTCTGCTTCAGATATCTTACAACATATTACGAAAGTGTTTTATAATTATTATATCCATATTAAATAAGATTGTAATTCCTACGACCTAGACTGAGTTTAATTTTACTGCTCGTTTTTACTTTCCTTTAATTTTTAAATTTTATTACGAAATATCGCAACTATAAAAATGAATAATAATAGTAAAAAGATGTTTTCGTAAAATGAAAAATAGCATCAAATTTTTTTGCAAGTAATTATGTATTTCCTTTAATTCTACTTAAAATTATCATTTTATATAATTTGTTTCAATTTATCCTAAATACAACAAAAGAGATAAACCTAACGCACCCAGAGTTTTATATCCAAGAGTTTCAACAATATTTTATAGCGTCACGGTTTCATGAGTGACATATCAATGGTTTTTTAAGCATAACAAATTGAACTATTTTCATTCTCATGAGTCTAGGCAGAACAAAAGTTATCGTTTTTGTGTCTAGTCCATGAACGTTGGCCTAGTTTAAAATATCCCACAGGTTTTTACATAAGAATAAATTATTTATTTCTTCTCTTTTAGTTTAAAATAGATATACCTACTTATTTGTTTAGGAATCGCAATAATAACATGCAAAAGAATGAAAAGAGTCTCCGTGCTTAAATTTATCTTTGTAAGTGCTTAATATTTACAATGAAAGCATAGACATAGTAATTTGAATATTCAATTTTTTCTCTATCACTACTAAGTTTGGTAATTTTAAATCGATTTCTAGAATATTTTAGTATATAAAATATATATAAACGGTAATGTTAAGGTAAGGTCTAAGGCTCGAAACACATAACGGCGTTGCGGCGCCGCAACGCTAAAATCGGCGGTGGCGTCACCGCCAATTTTAGCGGCGCGGCACCGCCAATTCCGGCGTTGTGACGTCATACTTGTTGACCATGATTTATTGACATTTTGTGTCTATTTTTATATTTTATTTTTTTTGTGTCTTTATTAGACATGGGTATCTCAATGAATTTTTATGAACTGCTGATAAGCTCATGAGCCATATGCTTGAACCGGAGCTGTGAAACGGCTCACAGTTCAGCTCAATTGTTGTTATAGGTATTGTTACTTTTAACCACTTTTAACTATTAGATTTACAGCTAATTTATGACTCGGTTCAAAAAAATGACATGTATGATGTACCTAAATTATAAATATGTAATAAAGCAGCGTTTCGAAAAGTTATTATAGTGATATTTTTTCTATCTTACACAGTTATAGGGGAATGCTAATTTCATGCATATGATAAACGCTAAAGTGAGTTTCTTTGTTTGTTACGCTTTCACGCTTTAACTATTCACCTGAATTACGATCATCATGAAATTCTGCATACCAGTTGTCTGGGGTACAGAAAAGGACATAGAGTACCTACTTTACGTACCGACTACCGTTGGTGCCTGTACCATGCGAGCGGAGCCGCGGACAAAACCTATTTATTTTTATTTAATCTATAAAACTAATATAGTAAGATATTAATTTATGTATCACTTTGTTTCAATTTTGTTTAGGCTTTATGAGACAAAAGTTGTTTAAAATTCTACCAGCATACAAACTTGATTCACAAAATTATTTCCGGTACATAGGATTACTTTTTATGCATTCTACTAAATAACAACTTCACAAACAATAATTAACAAATTTCACGTGAACTATAATATTTAAAATAATTAAATTAATATCCACAATAAAAAATCACGAAGAACTGGTTACCCTACAACAACGCTCTTTTTCGCGGCGCCGCAACGCCGCAACGCATACCGCCGATTTTAGCGTTGCGTCGCCGCAACGCCGTTATGTGTTTTGGCTCTAAGGTTTAATATTAGGTGTTTTAATTTAATAGAACTGCGAAATACCAAAATTATGATTTATATATAATATATATTATACCTGTTAAATACAATTACAATTCAAAATCATATTTGCGACAGCTGTGACGTTATAGTACATAACTATATATATAGTTCGACCTTCGATCTATTTTTATAAGAGGGTATATAACAGAGCTCATCAATACTTAACAATAGCCAATTATTTTGTATCTAACAAACAGTAACATATAGATGTAATTATATTTAGTATTAACTATTAACAATTCTGATAGATAAAGTTACGTATGTTTTCTTCTGGTTTGTTTATCTAATATTTTCGTTTTAATCTTCTACGTGATTTATATGAAAATGAATCACGTAGTAGATATTTCATGGTAATCTTGTTATCATAGTATATGTATATTTTTTAAGTATGTTCATTATCCGTCATATGTAATATATTTATATTTTTACCAGTTCTCAAAAATCGTTAAAAAGATAAATATCATTAAATACTATTTTAGTAAATTTTTAAAAACTACTAGAAAATCGATCTGATTCTGACTCGGAGACAGTTCTTGAGTAAAAGTTGAAATTGACTTATTTTGAAGGCTGTCCACATAATCCTATCGTCCATCCCTTTCTGTCGCTGGCCATTCATTCATCGGAACGAACACACATCTGTCTCATTCGTGTCAGTGAAAGGGGCCTTGTACCGATTGCATTCTATAATGTTTTGAACATGGCAATTATAATATAGGGGTTCACGCAAGTTCGTTGCACTTAGCTGATGTGTTGTTTCAGCTGATTAGTTTCGTTTCTCATATACAAATATTTGCCATTAACAAATATAAAAAAGTGTAACTGTTCTAAGTGGTACATTTTCATTAGTGTACTATTTCGTAAGAAAAACAAAAATATTGTTATTTTTGTTAATTAGTTCACATACATATTTGCCTCAACTAATTGATAATTTAGATTTATCAATAATATGTGCAGTAAATGATTTTCCATAAATAATTCCAAAATGCGGATGCTGACGGTATGTAGGCTCTCGAATTCCACGACGCCATTTTGAATACCTGGATGACGTCACGAAGCTGGGCGCGGGCGACTCGCCGCCTGCGCAAAGCGACTGACATTCGGGCCGCAGTCGCTAAGAACGAGGCGACGCCTCTCAACATTCAAAATGCAGTTCCGCCGTTTATTCCTTCGCATACGGGTTATCACTTATTCTAATTAAACTTTTAACAGTGTCTCTCTGCTCTTTAATTACAAGAACAGTTGAGCGTGTGATTGAAGAAGTAATTAGTGCTAACATAATAGTGTAGTGAGTGTATAAAAGTGTTATTGTTGTGATTTCTTTCCGGCGTACGTCATTAAACTGCCCCAGATAGCTGTCGTCGAGGGACCGTTTCCGTGTTTTAAAGGTCTGCTTCCAATAGTGATTCTATTTTCATATTGGTACTAAGATCTCGTATCCGTCTATATATCAGCGGGACGTGGTGTGGGCGAGACACGTCACTGCCTTTGTAAAATACTTTTTAAACATTCAACTCTTAAAACTACCTTATTTCATGATTTTCATTAACTAAATAGAAGCTATATTTGTTCTTGTAATATTTCAATATATTCAAAAAACATGTATATATAATATTATTGGCAAAACATTGCATTATATTTAAATATAGTAGATTTTTTTTTATTGAACTATGCATATTGAATCAAGGCGCATAAAATGAAGTATAAATAATAATCGACCTAATTTACCAAGTTCAATTCGAAACCGGTATACATTCGTGTGACATTAGTTACGCAGCGAGGTTACATTTTCTATGTCAGTTATTGTTTGTTATACAAGATCTTTGGTAAAAACTAATTAAAACAATGCAGTCAAGGGGATATCCTGCGAGCTCTGCCTCACCGCGTAAAGACAATGCGGAAACGTGCGTTGAACTCTTTTGTAGGGACTCCTCACGGACCCTTATCTATATGTACATTAAAAAAAGTCTTTATAAATATGTGGGTTAGTGGTCAGTGTCGATTACATATGCTTTTTCCAATCGAATGTGATTATTTGTTGATAATATCATACGATCGCTCGTTCCAATGTTGCGTGACTGGTATGAGACGGGCAAAAACTATGCCAACGTTATTGAAATATATGTAATGTAACAAATTCAGCTACATTATATGTAATAAGAAGCGTTTAATAAAATACAATAAGAATTTAATAATTATTCCAGTCGATTTATCATGACCGATGCAGCAAGGAGACAGAAATTCACTATTTTTCTTTAATGTTTTGACTGTACCACAACATAGTGTAAATGGCCCACGGTTAGTCAACGGCTGCTTTTCCTTTTAAGGAGAAGGAAATGATTACATGTTCAGTAAAAAATAACCAATATACGATACGAAAAACAAATAAATATACGATAACCAAAATACGATTACGGTTATTAAAATATGTCGGATAATTTCCGACACAAACGGATAATCCAAAATATTTTCATAACTGTATGCGAAACCAGTATAATATTATTGATATACCCTTATCCATGGTCAGGTCTAAAATTTTATATCCATACCATATCTGCTTTAAAAAAACACTAACTTTTTAAAACGTTAGGAACACGAATTGACATTTAATTACGTATTAACATCTGTACGATAACCAAATTAAACTAATATACACATACATATGTATTCATTAATGCTCATTTCTTACATTACATGTAAGAAAAAATATTTTGAAGTAAAACTTCTTTAGGTACGCCTAAAGGGTAACTAATTGCTTTGGACGACGACAATGCAACGGAAACGCGTTACGGCGATGACGCGTTTTAGGCCAGGGTCGATAATATTTTTGAAACCAAAAAAAAAACAAAAAAATAGTATGATGAAACCCATTGGAAAGGAAGAGAATATACATAATAAATGTATATTTTTTACACTATCAGAAAGTGGAGATTTCAACGAACAAAAAGCCCACCGACTTCTTTAAAAAAGCAGATTTTTTGATATGAGAAGTTTCGGTTGAAAATTAGGGTGCTTTTTCTATATTTAGTCAAAATAAGGTGAAATAATAAATACTTTAAATTAAAAAAAATTACAGTGTGTTTGGGAAATAAAAAGATAAGCTTTAACCAAATTTTGTGACATTTTTTCTTTTTTTTTTTGATAAAAATAAAAAACCAAAACTTGGTCATTTCAATTTTTCACATAAATTTTGAGGTTATGTGAAAAAAGTGTAAATACAAAAGTTGTAGATTTTTTTATTACCTATAAAATTATTACTTTGCCATTTTATTTTTTCCATAGGACTTGTAGTTTTGCTGGAAATCGAGATAAACCGTTTCTAACCCTTAAAAACTCACCCCCTTCCACTTCCCGACCTCAGATCGCCCGTAAATTATTTTTAATTTAATTTTTGTTATATTTTCTTCCTTTTCTAATGGGTTTCATCGTACTATTGTTTTACTATACTATTTGTTTTTTTCACTTTCTAATATTTTCAAAGTTCAAGGCCCTGGTCTATTTATATAGAATTCGATTTTTAAATATTCAATGTATAATGATACCATATTTAAAGTTTATGTTAATGTATTTGTTTTTACTTCAACCGCATGTAGAGGTTACACACTCCCATATTTTTTTTAGAAAGTCGCTTTCTTTTGATTGATTATTCAAAATCACGTAATAGAACATAATAGATACATATATAATGTAATATTATGTTATTATGATCATTATAATAAACTTAAAATGTTGAAAGTGTATATATTCAATGTTGAACGAGACGAGAATAAATCTTCTTCAATGCTGACGTACCTATACTGTCTACAATGCAACACTTATCTATTCCGAAGGCTGACAGCAATGAGAGTCGGCACAATAAGAATCGTCTCGTGAAATTTCAAACTGCGGCTGCATATTTTCTCGAAATCGTTGTAGATATTACATTTATTTGCATTTTTTTTTAAATTAAATTCGACTCTGTAACACTGTAAATTTTAAAAACATGTTCAATAGGTTAAGTATGTTTTCAATCGGCCTGAGTGAAAGATTAATATTATACTATAAATATCATTAATTTTCCTTCATAGTTTATATATATTTTACATATATGTTTTTATATAGTTTTCTGTATAATATTTAAATTTATGTTTGTCATTAATTTTTAATAGATATTTAATACCTACACCCAATTTTTTGACAGAAAAAAAAATGAAGATAATCCTATATCCAATATAGTATGATGACAATAAAACTTGTAATTCTGCTTCAAAAATTAAAATAAGATACAAACCACTATTATAATAACGATTAGTTTATACTTTATACATACTAAGATCAATAAACCTCACTCTACTTTGACGACTTACCGACAGTGTGATAAACTTGCATAAGCGAAATATTCTAACCGCACGCGGTGACTATCACTTTCTTCTTACATAACTAATGCTCGAGCATTATTTAGATGATTCAGTCGTTAACTTTTTCGTATATCGGTGCTTTTAACTAAAGCTAAATTTCTAACTCACCGTATTTACAAATTACATCTTTCACTACGAATTTTAATGAAATCAAATACCTATTATTTTTGTAACTGAATGTTTCAAAAAGATCATGTAGAACCTTTTTGTAAAAAAAAAATTTAATTAGCTGCGAGGGTAACAAGGTGATTTCAAATAAATAACTTTGTTTTATTTATAATCCATAAAATTTATACCATATCGTAATTAAAATTAAAGCAAGGTGCACTAAAGTAATTAATGCCACTAAGCGTTAGGATACTTTTTTTCAGTCAAAATATATGCCTTAACTTCAAAACTTGTAATAAAAATGAGAAATAAAATTCCTACATAAGACACACAATGAATTGATTTAATTAATTCAAAACTTCTCGCGATTCTCGGATATCAAGATGTGTAGAATTTCAACCGCTGTTCGCTCATATAACCTTGACTGTGAAATTATTATAATTACCATGATTTATTACAGAAAACATATTTGTAGCCAATGAATAATTTTATTAAAATTGTAACTTAAGACTGGCTAAAAGTTCCAAGAAACTATAGTTTAGTTGTACATACGTATAGTATATTGGCCTTGTTCTCCTCGGCTTTATATTCGACTGCGGTAAAACACAAGCGAAAGTTTATGGATTTAACAAATTAAACAAAGGTCTTCACATAAAGTTAATATAATTACTTAGATATACCCATTCGAGCTGTGAATGTTATTTACATTTACAAGAATTCACGTTTACATATGAGAGAGGTGACGCTATGTCTTACGATTACGTTGCTTACTTACTGTGAATGTCTCACTAATTGATCAAACATTTCTGCTACTATTAGTGACAAGAAAAGCTTAATCCACACTTTACCACAGCTAATAGGAGGGACATAGGCAGCTTATAGACATTGATTCATATTTTTAAACTCTTCCAGTAACTGCAAGTATGCTAATGTTCTTCTTCATAGCCAAAAACGAAATGTATTTTTAAGTAAATAATATTCAGCGTCAGCCAAGATTGAACTCGTAATATTTGGTCTAAGATTTACGCTTTATATATCCTAAGCTATCTCACGTCTATGATGATAGACTAAAACAGATGATGCATTGATGTCATGGTATGTATAATTGTATATGTATTTAAATTAACCATATGAAACTACCACGAGATACCTATTTCAAATGATTTTATTTCCTTTTAAGGACCTGAATAGTTTTCATAAGTAAATTATTAGTTTCCGTCGAATCTACAGCTTAAGCAATCTCAGGCAACTAGTTTGGTAAAATTAAACATAACCGGTGAAACGACGTGTTCACTTGTGGTAATAGAAATCATACTTAAGTTAAAACAGACGAATACATATACAGAAACAAGATGTCACGTAAAAGTTACACGAGTACGGCACCTGCAAGAAACGAGTTAAAAACTGCATTGCGTCGGCTTTCGAAACAGCTCGACCGCAGAAAAACAAGTTTTTAAACTACCATTTATAACCGTCTTTAATTTGTCTCCTGCACACGTAGATTAATCATACTTTGAATTCATCTTGTACTCTATTTATTTAACTGCCGCATCTGCACTTTCATTTAATATCTTGTATGTCTTATTTTCGATTTAACTTTTAACTTTCAGAAAGAGTTTTGTAGTGTGGGTATTTTTTTTATTTGTCAAAATTAGGTAGCTAGTATTTTTTTTTATTGCTATTACAAAGTAGTAATTTATTTATAATCAGTACATTACAACATTAAAAAACAAAAACATATACCTAGGTATGAAAAAAAACTCAAAAACATAATTAGCACAAAAATTATACTATACGAGTATATGCAGATGTAATATCCATAATAAACTTTAACAGCGAGTTCGACTTGCACTCAAAGAGTTACGTACCAATGTACCTATAATATTTCAATCTACATATATTTAAAAAATTGAACTTACAATTGCAGAAAAATAAGTATTATAATAATAGTAGTACATAAGGACCCACTGTAATTTTTACCTTTATCATCCGACTGCGCCAGAAGGAAGGTTTTTTTTTTCGAGAGTATGTATATATGTATATATAATTGCTTGGCACGCTCTGTTGCCTGAACGGGTATATGGATTTTAGTTTGAGAGGTGTCGTTAGACGCGTATTTACTGTGAGAGAGACACGATATATCAAAATAAAAAATAAAAACAAAATAGCGGAGTTTTGGCGCCAAATTCATTTCATTTCAAACTTACACAGAAACGCAGTCGGGTTTTTTAGTTTTTTATTTTTATATGTACTTATTCTGTAAAATATTCAAGTATCTAACTATTAGTGTTCCAAAAATAGAGTTTAATGACAGATATATTAATGGACAATTAAATTTTAGTAAAAGGCTTCTGTTGACACTCTTTGGGAATAAAATAATAAATAATATACATTTATAAAACTTTACATACTGTCCACAATCTCAAGGTAAACCCTTTGCTTGAAGTTTTCACATTAAATAAATAAAAAAAATTTTATTCAATTATTTTAATGTGTGAATTACAAAAACTTCAAAAAAAAAGCGGTACTCTAGTAATTAACATTTATGCAGTCTTTTCACATAATAAGTACCAATTAGAGCAAGATAACGACGTAATATTTACTAGATTATCCTGTTTAGTGTTGTTTAGAATAATAAATACACACGTACTCGTTGCGCATACTTACTACTACTATTATTTGAAAATAATGTATGTAATATCTTCGTTACAAGCCCGCTGTTTTGTAAACAGGGTTTCGTTTCGTACTAAGTTCCAAAACGGTCTGATAACGGTACTTGCACTTTGTTTAATTATTCTGTTTAAGGCTAGTTACATGATAGTAGATTTAATATATGTATGTTCAGTTTTACAAATGTTTAAGATTTCAAAATTTAAGTTTATATAATACATATTTGTTATTTCTTTAAGAGTTTTATGATAACTTTATATTGAATATATGCCTTGAAAATATTACTATTTGAAAAGAAATAATTTTTTCAACATGTTGATGTCCTAAATATTGTCTGAATTTTATTTTATAAAGACGATAATTAAAATATGTCCCATAAATGTTATAAAACATTTTTAAGGTATATCTTTGCTTGAGGTATTTTTATATTAAAAACTAGCTGTTCCTTTATAATTAAAAGTCCATAAAATAACCATTTATATAGTTTTAGTTAATAAAAATTTAACACAACGGAACTTACTACACAATACATCCTGATTTGAACACATTTTGACCTTAAAGCCTAAAAATTCTGACATACACAAATGAATAGAAGAATATTATAAATAAAAGCCTTATAAGTTTCATAACTATTTCTTTCTAGCTTCAAAAATAACAGATTTACATGGAAACTTTTATAGCCAATTTCACCTTCTTCAATCTTTCTAGGAGAATTCTCAAAAAGTATTTTTAATGGGTATGGAAAGATTCTTCAAACTACATTTTATGTAACTTCTACAGTTTACGTTCGCTGATAATGAATCAATCAGCCAAGACAAGTTATAAGTATAAAATCAATAAAAGTCTTAAACCTGAATTACAAAATTGATTGGATAATTATTTATTTGATAATCGGAGAATTTATCCAAATTATCTGTAAAACTTTCTAAAAATATTGAAAAGGTCACTCAATATTTTAATAATTAAACAGTCTGTCCTACTGTTCCAAGTTAAAAAGTATTAAGTTAAGGACAAACAAATAAAGTCTTGTTAAATGGCCTTTACCGTCAGCGTACATTTTTTGTCGGTAAGTAGCACGCACCAGTCTTCATTGGCCCGACAATTGCGCCAACTTTTGTCACCAATTTTGTGGATGAATTTAATAGAGAAGATGATTTCACAAATGTGTGTTTCTTGTTAATATTGGATATAATACGCCAAATAGTTTCTTGCTAATATTGGATATAATATTGGATTTAATTTTTGTCGACGTTTTGACAAAGTTTGAGCTATCTTAGTTACGAGCTAAGTAGTCAAGCAAAAAAGAGTAACTTAGAAATATGTATAATTTATATCTCAAAAATATCAACATATCCAAATTTGCTTTGAGTTATATTTGAGAAGATATTCTGAATTGAGCGGAAACCCTAAGTGTGCATGGCTCGTTCAGTTGACACCGTCTAGCAAGTGACTAGCCTATATTAGCTGTAAACACCCAAATGCCAGTATTTGCCATTTGACCACTAAAGGTGTGTCACTTTGAATATTGACTAAGTGGAAATCTTTGAACTCAATGAACGCTATGAGAGCCACAAAGAAAATATGAATTTTAAAAAATTACTACTATAAAATTCTTCTTTCTTCTTCACACTTTTCTTGATTAAATAATTTTGTATACTTAACAATTATAAGTATTGAATTATGTAAACATGTACTAATTACATCTTCAAGTTATGAATTATATATTTAATAATTATGCTTATTTATAGAAAAAACTCACATGGAGGTCGCTGGTTTTACGTGTTTAGTTGATCCCTACTTAAATTTTTTCAACTTTACAATTATTTAAAACATTTTTTTTTTTTGTTTCCCACGCTACCTATTTGGCGTTTTATATAATTTTATAATCTTATAGTAACTAAACAACTACTAAAAACTTTGTTAAATTGCAAAAGAATTATCAAATCGTTGGTATGCGCTAAAACTGGAGAGGAAATGGCAAAACACAAATCAGTGGGTTACTTACTCGTAGAGCTATCATTTAGTGTTATGCTGATAAGGTAAAGAACCGTTATAATCTTATAGTAACTAAACAACTACTAAAAACTTTGTTAAATTGCAAAAGAATTATCAAATCGTTGGTATGCGCTAAAACTGGAGAGGAAATGGCAAAACACAAATCAGTGGGCTACTTACTCGTAGAGCTATCATTTAGTGTTATGCTGATAAGGTAAAGAACCGTTCGTTACGCGCGGAAGGAGGTCGCACACGGCATGCCGTTTATTGAGGACTGTTCAGTAGGTAACGACGTTTTAGCTAATATTATATGCATTGTAAAAGTTCAACTTGTAAACTAAATTTAAAATATGGAAATTGAAATAAATAACCAATATAAATAGTAATTATATCAAATAAAAACTCACTTATCAACTCACATGTTTTCGGTACTCCATATTAAAGAAATTATGAACGATTACGCTACAAATTTACAATATAATTTATGTCAACTGTTAATTAATTTGTTTCATAATGTAATGCAAATGTATAATGAAATCATTAACCTTACTAACTTGTAAAGCTATTTTTAGGGTTCTGTACGCTAACAGGAAAATAACCTTTTAGGATTTCGCCATTATCCAACTTTCTGTCTGTCAATTTGTGAAGACCTTGTAGACGCGGAAAGAAATCTAATTTAAATTAACTTTATGTCGGACAGGATTAGAAACTGTCTTTGTGATTGTTGTGCTTAATTTCATTTATAAGTCATTTTGTTTTTAGCTTTTTTTCTGGTTTATGTACCTATGATAAAAATATTATTTTTATACATCTTTATCTCAATTTAAAAAATTCTGGAAAATAAAAGAAATAGAAATCTTTACTTGTAATAAAAAGTAACAGGGCCAATTTTCTGTATTTTGAAGATATTTTGAATATATTTTTTTTGCTTCCGTATTGATTTTAAAGAACCCCACTTTATAATTAACTGTTGTTTTGACTGTTGAATAACTGTTATTTTTTTGTCTCGTCTGTCCGTCTGTCCGTCTGTATCTTGTACATCACGCCAAAACTACTATGGTAGGGAAATTATCCGCCAACCCAAAATGGAGCAGCGTGGTGGTTTAAGCGCCAACCCTTCTCAGATATGGAGAAGAGGCCTTTGCCCAGCAGTGGGATGCTTACAGGCTGTTCCAGTTCAGTTCAGTTTAAAAGTACGGCTCATTTTAAGCTGACGTACATACGATATAAACTTAATAAAAGGGATGGCAATCGCGAAGTCGCGAATACAGCCACTTATGACATAAAATTACAAAATTATAGTAACGTTTTCTATAAATCAGATAGAGCAGCTCTCAAGCTAATTTTAACCAAGTATATACACATCGTAATGTCCAATTAACGTCATATTGGACTCCATTAATTTTAACGCTACAAATTTTCATATTACGGAATTTAATTACCGTCAAACTGATAATCTGGACAAGGGAACCTTAATAAAATAATTTCTATAAAATTTAATTATAAATAACTTATTAAGCAAGTTATAATACTAGAAAATATCTTTTTTAGACTAAAATATGATGAATACTTAAGTTTAGATTTATTACTATTATAAAAAAGACCAAAAACTTAATAATGTTATACAAATAAGTTATCTGTATAAAAATGTATATTTAGAAAATTTTATCACCCATAGAACTTGCTTTAGTAAAAAATATAAGGACATGGCTTGTTTTTCTCTCCTCGATCATTATATTTGTTTTTCAAAACTCCTTTTTATCTTTAGATAATCTTTTAAGACATCATTCCGTTTTTTTTTTTTTCTAAATCCAAGATAGGAAAATGCTACAAAGGCATTAGTTTTTACCTGATTTATGGAGAAAAGTATTGTTTTCGGTATAATTCCAATGTAAATAAAGTATAATGAAGTTGAAGAATTTCTTTGTTTTAAAACGCGCCCATTTTAGGGTTTACCCATAGAAATATTTTCAAATATCTGTGGGTTTACCAATGCTATAAAAAAAACCCAAAAAGGATAAGAGTAGTTATTTGACATAAAAAATCATACTACGACTCCTCTGAGCAAAGAAGGAACCATAAATGGAAGTGAAACCGCGTGAGTCGTTTAGTGTATATACATGATATGTATCTACATATATAATATTTATTTCCTAGCCACGTTCTTAACGGCTTGCTCGATCTTAGTTACATTCGTTTTACTTGAGATATGCCATAGTATATATGTAGTATTTTTAAAGTAGTATTTTTGTCTTAATTTATCATGTACTGTCATGTTATTTATTTAAAAAAAATATAAGTAGTTGTTTATTACATTGTTTATTATTTTTAATTACATTTCATTGGTGAAATCTGTACAATGTCCATTGTATTAAAATACATTAAGCAAAACGCAATATGACCATAAATTACAAAACAATCATATCCGTATCAAGATATAGGAAACCATTTGATATGGTATTGAGAAATTGGTATTATCTGTGAAATAACCGTCACAATAGCATTAAAATGAGTAATTGATTAAAATACTGTAAACTCGTATACTACAAGAGTAAACTTTTCTTAAACCTGGAAAACTATTTCAAAGATCTCTCTGATTGAGATTAAAACACTTCAGTAAAACCAACTTGAACACTAAAAGAATTCTTAAAAGTTAAAGTAAGATTTTTATTCAAATCTATGATAAAATATTTTTTGATCTTTTAACTGATTGTGATTTAAACAATATTTTTATTAAAACACAAATAGGCATATAAAATATAAAACTAAATATAATATAATTATGATAATCAATTTCATAATTGTGCTATGTTACGGTAAATATAGGCTTAAAGTGGGCGAACTTTATATTAAAAAAAATATGTAGAATCCATAAAATATAATAATCAATATAACGATAATTTATGGTTTTTTATAACGGGTTGTTTAAAGTTTAATTTATTTTATTACCAAATATAATTACTGATAGCTTTAAGCTAACGGTTTGTGTGTATATTAGTTATTGAAAATCATGGGAAACGTTTTTAATTATAGAAAACACTTCGATCGATTTCGTTGTCTATAATAATAGTTAATAGTATTTGAAAATATAATGTTTTGCATACTGTACAGAATTATTCAAATTAAAAAAAATGGACACATCGTATAACATCAATGTTTCAAATATTACCAAATTATTTTCATAAATTTTATAATAAAATAATTTTAGACATAATAATAAAAATGGTGGAAAACTATTTTTAAACAATAAGTAACTGCTAAAATAACTTTTACCTATTAGCTGATTTATATGCTACAAAGCATAAAATACAATTTATTTATATTATACCATAAGAATAATATCCGTTTGAAAAGGTTTCTTAAATTCCTAAGTAGTATAGGTATCATTCAACACATATTTCAATAATATACCATTCATTTCACACCTGAAGGTCAACCAGATGAACGGATGCAATTATGTAAAGAAGTTGATACATCTGGCGAAACTGTTCATACATATTTTTGCGCACATAGTTAGTTAACATTTATTTAAAATGTAATTTTGTACTAAAATTGTCCTGTAAATGGATCTTATAAAAACCTGTAAGTGTACCTACCTCCGTTAAAATGACGCAGCTAATGTACCTATACAGAATACGTGGGACTTTACCTTATGAAAAGCACCAGTTTCAAAGCCAATAAATTTTCTAATTCTAACTTTTTTTTTGTAAGTTCGTATTCCTGTCTTTATTTTAAAGTAAACAACTTTAATATATATACCGCATATCCGCGGTGTGATTCTGGAACATGTACAATATGTGCGTTAGTCCGCCGTGGGCGACGAGCGGATTAAACACAAATCCTCCTTAATAGAAAAAACAAATCTCTATGGTCACAATGATTGAAATGTTTGTACATAAACGAACGAATTAGTCATTCAAGTAATCTGATATATCCTCGGATCAATAGATATTACTCTTTTAGTCTGATTGTGTCGCGAATGAGATTCGAAAACATTATATGAAATCTCTTTAATAGTAGGTATTGTAATAAAACATTAAGAATATATTTTATTCAATGCTGAGTTAATAAGATATATTTATAACTAAAGCTATCGATTATCATATGAAAACAACTATAATCACCCAACACGAAACAAAAGAAAACAGTTAATTTTACTCCGCAACACTCATTTTCTAAAACATAAATGCAAAAAGTTTACACATAACTTTTATTTTCAATAATTATTAAAATATATGTGCATAATATAAAATAATTATTTAAAATAAAGAGAACAAAACTCAAAGCAGTAATTTTCACTTATAAGGCAAAACTGATCCTTGTTATTAAGATTCATATATGGAGGTGCTATTAAAATTTTATATTATGATAACTTATGCATGTTAATATAATAAAGCTGAAAAGTTATTTGTCTAAGTATTTTTGTCTTATATATTATTGAGTAATAACGCGGGCGAAACCGTATCAGTCATAAAATACTAAAAAGTTAAATACATATATATATTTCAGGACGTAAATTCTATTGTGTATAATTATTATGTAACACTGTAATTATATTATTTTTTATATTGATGAATGATGATGAATCCATTTCGTAATAATTTGTAAACAAACAAACATATTATGTAAATATATATAATTTTTTTGGCGACAAAACGGAGATTTAGTTACTTGTCAATACCACGCAGACTCTACATTTTTATTATTTCACCTTTAGTATTTTTTTATATAAATTCCTTGATATTTTTATTTTGTCACTAGACATGTGGTAACAATCTCGTTGATTTTTATAGTTAAGTTCTGTGGACTAGGGTCGAGTTATGCTAGTACATAACCTGAATATTTGTCGAAAAAGAGGCTTTTTAAAGCAAATAGATTTTGTAGTTAGCAAATTTTTCGTAACAAAGCAAACTGTAATAAATAATAATTTATTTATTTTAAAACTTTTATTGTGTTTAGAGTTGCTAATAGATATCGTCCACATCATAAAAACAGTAAAAAAATTATATGTATATAAATGTTCTAGAAAAACTCACTGAAGATGATATTATTGTCAAAAATCGGTCGTAAAAATTATGTGATTATTTTTGAAACTCAATATCTTAATACTACATATATGTATATACACAATATACACTTAAAATGAATGGAGCAAGTGATAATATTACTCTTTACTATTTTTTTATTTGTTTCAACGTGATTATATCGGGATCTATGAAAAGAAACTTGGGTTTAAACTAACTAAATCAAATCTATTTCTTTTAAGTTTCACAAAATGTCAAGCAGATTCCACTAGATTATGTTCTAGCTAAGCTAGAACATAATCTAGTGGAACCACATACATCTAGTTAGAACAGTCTAGTTAGAACATAATCTAGTACAAACCCGTTTTTTATTACCTACAAGCATCAGTTTCTGGACACTTAATTTTGGTAAAACTTTACATAAACCCCTTAATTACAAAATGGTTCTTTTTTTTCAAATTTCATTGTATTTTGTTTTTTTTTTTTTTAACGAGCGATAATTTATTCTTTTTTCGAAGGACAGTTCTGTCTAGAAGATACATTAGATTTTGCTACAACTTAATATACCTTTGTTTCAAACGATATATTCAACACCTATATTTTTTCCCCCTAAAGAAAAGATGAATATAACCTAAAATTTTCTTCAAATTATTTTTATAGCGATCATTGACATATTTAATTAATTATTAAAACTGGAAATTTCCGTTATTATTCGTGACCCCGTGTCACGGTAAATCATAGATAAATATTATATGCAGGTACTCATTCGTGTCTCGAATTTAATACTCTTAACTTTTATACGTGTCTTAAGATGTTATTAAAATTTTATTTATTTATAATGCATTAATAATTTCTTAAGTTAAAACTCTATTGTGAGACTTTTATGCTTTTTCTCATATGACTTTAGCAGTCTAAGTCAATTGCCGTGTGTCTCCGGCAGGATAAAATGTAGCCACACCCTGTCTTCCCGTGGGTGTCGTAAGAGGGAACTATATACATATATATATAAGAGGTAAGAAAGTTCTACGTCCAACTATGGAACTATAAAAACCGACACGAATAACGAACGAACCGGAATAACCATCTAAACTGCTGGCTCAAGTCAGTCTTGCGCTTGCCGAGCGTGGTGACTATGTGAATAAACCCCCTGGGTTTGCTACTCATTTCTTGATAGCCCCACTATTCCCGCCTACAGCAGCAGTCGTGGTAACGGCAGAGGATGCTAATAATCACCGGGGTATGGTAAGAAGTCAACACCTTGCAACATATGTGGAGCTAAGTCATATTACCTGGAGTATACTGGGGCTATCTGAAGTCCGAAGGGAGGGTGAGGACACGATAATCCTAGACTCCGGTCACTTACTCTACTTTCATAAAGGTGATAGGTTTCCCCAAGGTGAGGTCGGTTTTTTAGTTCACAAGACTCTTGTTAGTAACTTTGTGGAAGTTAGCAATCTATCTAACCAGTAATGTAACGAGTCAAACTCTGATGATAAAGTTGAGACCACCCTCCGATCTACGCCTCTACAAATACTATGTGACTCCGAGTAATTCCAACTGGAACTGTAGCATCGAGTCGATTCGCTGGAAACCACTAACAACGTGGACGAGATGACCGACAACGTGGTGAAGACAGTGTACACACTGAATCGCATGCACTTTCCGCCAATGAAGTCGAATAAGCAGTCCAAACTTTCTCCCGACCTGATCTGACCTGACTTTGGATCTGATGATGCGGAAGCGCGAGATGCCTTCTGCTCAAGCAGCTTCGCCAGAACAGAAGGCTCTTTCCAAGAAGGTACGGAAACATGTACTTAGAGATCTCTGCTCAAATACAAGAGCTATCACAGCTCTTATAGAGCAGAATAAGGGGTCAAAAGTTTTCCAGAGACCACTGAGAAGAATCATTCTTACACAGCTTAAAACAGTGGATGGCAGAATCAATTGCTCTCGCCCTCAGATCAGAAAAGAGTTCGAGAAATTTTATGGAATGATGCACTCATCGAGTATACACAAGCCCAAGACTCGGGACACTGTTGATCCACGTGCACTACTGTTGCGTCATTTTGCGGAGGATATCATATCGAAGTCGGTGAAATTAGTGCGGTTCTCGGCTAGCTTAAAAGCGGAAGGGCCCCATGAGACGGCGGAATTATAACTGAGCTCCTTAAGGCTGTGGGACGACGTGTCCTAAAAGCCTTAATCCGGTAAGGTCCCTAATGTCGTCATACAGCGGGGTACCACGCCGGCGGCGTAATCTAGGAGTGTGGTTCAGTTTTTTTTTTCAACCTATCCGACGATTTCGGCAGATCGATCTTACTTCAAAGACAGGTCTATAAGCTGTTTTCGATAGTGTTTACGAATCTTCTTGCCGCAAAACTCGACGAATTCCAATCACCTGAACAGGCTGAGTTTTGAAATGGCTGTAGCACCATAGATCACATCCACACTGTTCGGCAAATAACAACAAAACAAAAAAAAAAAAATAATCAAGAGTATAATCAGCCACTGTGTATGCCATTTGTGGAATACGAAAAAGCCTTCAACTCTATTGAGACCTTAGCTGTCCTGGGTTCTTTGGAGGGATATCATATCGACTGGCAATATAACGAGGTATGACGCGGCAACGATGTTCGTTCAAATTCAGGACTAACGAACGAGATTCGCGTAAATATAAGAGAACAGAGACTTATTCATCTTCGTCGCAAGGTAAGACAAGGCGATGTAATACCCTTGAAACTGTTTACCAACGCGAGGATGTCTTGAAGACTTTGAACTGTAGTAGATGAGGAATAAATGTCAATGCTGAATACATCTTTCATCATCTCTACCTTTGTTTCGCCGACAATATCGTTATCTTTGTGCAGACATTGGAGGAGCTATATAGCATAGAGCTAGCATATTAAGAAACAATTAAATTAGCTTCTTAGAAGCAGATATCACCTAATGATAGATGAGATTTATATAGCAGTTTCAAAATAAATATAGGATCGTTCCTATATTTATTTTGAAAATGTAAAATTCTTAGACTTTTGTCACAGTCGATGATTGAATGCTTTGTCAAATAAAAAATGACTTTCGATATTACATAGTTATATGAATATTGAATTCCAAATATCATATCGTCGACCTAATTGTCAAAGTCCATAACTACTTAAAAACGTCGAAATTTTTTAATTTTAATGTCTCCCGGTGCATATTTCAAATAGAATAAATTATGTATGTATGAAATAATTTAATGGATTAAAAAAACACATTTTAATTTTCTTCTTTAATATTTAAATTCATCTCTCTCTGATATACGTATTTTACTTACAATTATTTAAAACCTGAGCAGAAATTATTGTCGAAATTCTAGAGGATAAGAATAAAACATTGCAAATTCTGAAAGAGTGTCATTATACTTTGTGTTAGACCACTAATTAGTCCCGATGGTGCATTCCCTGAAATATACCGTTACTAGCTACTAGGGTCGTAACGGGCAAAGCTTGAACGAGCTTAGGCATCACCTGGCGCAATTTATTGTTCAACCAATATGTTTTGCTTCAAAACAAGTGATCGTTTATCTAAGCTTTTCACAATGACGCATATTGTTGTTCCGCATTAAGAGCCAAATAAAAATGTAACTATTTTAATTTTTCTCTTAATTACTTTCTGTCAGTTTGCGACTTTGTAAAACGTCTTTAGCTTCGTTATTTTCTTGCATAGTTGCTGAAGAAAACTCTACAAATAACATTATAAGAACCAGTGACTAAGTTTCTGACAGTATTTGTGTATACAATCTTGCATTATTTAACCCATTTACTTAAAGTTAAAATGTACGTAGTAATAATACTTAATCGCATTATTAGTATTTTATTTCAACTTACAGCCATATATTAATAATCACAGTAATTATTATAAACATTTAGCAACTAATTAATAACTTTCGACCTTTATTTTCTGCTCATTAGAATTTATATTTAAATAACTCATCATAATTATTTGTACCTAAAATTACGTTAGATAACATACATTTAACGTGTTTAAAAAACAAATAAATACTATTCTAGAATTTCAATATGCAACTAGTCTTTATTCTATGGCCTTTGTTCTTTTATATCGTTTTTAAATGAATAGGAATCAATCTCTATAATAGAGTTTTGAAAAAGTCTTTCTGACTAACAATTCAATCTCGATGCAATCGGTTTTACGTTGTCTGCATTTTGATTTCAAAGGCGATCTATTACGCAACTGACACAACACTCTATAATTTAAATTATAGAGTTTGTCTTTGTTTTAGTTTAGACTCTTAAGGATAACATGCTATATAATAAAATAAATAAACGTTTCACACTCAACAGCCTCAGTAGGATATGAATCCTTTTGTCGGGTCCAGAAACATACAACACATACCCAGACCACGATAAACATATGTATTACCTATTAAATATTAGTCATGCGCGGGGATTGTACCCGTTACCGCTCGCACATCAGTCAGTTGTGACCACTGCGCCAACACGTCCACAAAAAGGTTACAATTACAAATTTCTTATGTTTTTTTAATTAAAACATTACGATATATCATATTATATAAAATCTGAGTGTGTGACAAAGTAGATTTCATCAGTAAAATTCGTGGACAGACAATGACTTCAAATAATATCAATGTAAATGCATTAAAGTACTTAATTCTTTTATTAGAAGCAAGTTTGATGGCTTGAGATAATTCTTGACGGTTATCATTGTGAGAGTAAAATTATAATTGGCGCTGGAACTTGAAACCTTAATGTTTTTATTACTAATTAGTTCGAGTTTTCGTCAGTATTTCAACGACGAAAAGTAGCGAAACGAGACAGAGAATTGAAAAATGTAAATTACGTCGTGAACCACTTCTTGACGTGTTTTGATTACGGTTCCTTTGTTTCGACCGGTTTTGACTCAGTCAATATTAATTAGGTTAAAATAAAATATAATTTTATTTATTTTATATTATAATTGGCTTTATTTTTTCATTATTTTAATTGACTTACGTATGTATTCAAATACGATGACAAAAGGTTTCTAAATTGATGCGGATATTTCTTTACCCGACTGCGACAAAGCCCAAAAATATAGACCACACGCACGCATACTTACTACTATTTTAATTTTTTCGTGTCTGTCGAGCTTATTGCCATTCATAAAAGTTTTACTTTTTAAATCGATTCTGCCTAATAATCGGTAATGCCTTACCGCGTGCCCTGATTATCCGATTAAGATTATTTTCAAACAGATAATTATAAAATACTAAAAATTAAAGAAAGTAAACAATTAAAGTTTTATCTTCTGTAAAAAAAGTAAAATACAAAATTGTCTAGTCCCAAATGAAATTAATTATGATATAACTAAAGCTTAATTATTAATTAACGTTAAAGCTTAGAATCTAAGCGCTAACTGATATTATCTAAGCCTTAGATGATAAGATTAAAGGTATTTGTAGATATTTTCGAAGACGCTGATATACGTATTATCTTAATTTATAAACAGAAGCTTAACATCAATTCATCACTTATTTATACATCAGATATAACACCTTTGAAGGAAGCTTTTAGTCACTATTAAATAGAAGTCAAGGAATTTAAGTAACATTTTATGTTTACTGTTATATAAATAAATCCCTGTTTATATTTCTACTTATTTTTGCTGCACACATTCTAAGCATTTACAATTATGTCAATATTATACAATAAAAAATATATATACTCGTATATATTTATTCATTGAATTTAAAACTTGAATCAGTAAAGCTTTATAAATATTAGTAATTTTTAATGTTTATCAAAATGTTTTTTTTAATAAGTGAAAATACTACTTTTAAAATACTTCAAATTAATAATAATTTGTGAATATTCTATTTGCACAAAGTCGTTTTTTCATTTAGCATTTGAACTAAAAATGTTTTGACAAAATGCTTGATCGTCCCCTCACAATTTTGATACCTACTTAGCTGGCAGGGCGGTTCTTCTGCAATTAATTTTCATCAATTGTGTTCCAATAGCCGAAACTGATTATGTACAACTTTTTTGATGCCCGAGATTTTTTGGAATTAACAATCAAAAAGACTTTGTTTAATAGCTTTAACTTGTATATTTAGTCACTAATTAATACCACTGACTATCGTTCAATGTTTTTCTAACAAAGTTTTTTTTTTTCATTCAATAGAACTATGAACCAAATTCATTACAACCAATCATGTTTTTATTAAAATATCCTATGTATCTACATATTAGGCGTCATTTATTTATCGTATAATAGACTTTATACTTATTAAAATAATAAATTTAGTTCTCATTTAAATTAGAGAACAGTGTTAACATTTAAAAAAATATTGAAATTAAAAAAAAAATATTACAATTTTCGTTAAAAAAAAAAAGCATTTACTTGTACTTTCTAAGAAGACGTATAAAATCGCACCGTAACATAAAGCAACTAATAAAATTGATTATTATTTCCAGGATCTCCGTGGAAAGTTGAGGTGATGGCAGGACCCGCGGGTGGTGGTGGAGGGGAACCCACGAGATTGATCCCTGCGCGGGTGCCAGCCGTATTCGAAATCTCTACATCACCTGGCGCTCCTACATTTAGCAAAAACGAGGTAATGGTTATTTATTTAACATTATTTTTAAAAGAGTAAACTTTAAAATAAAATAATATTTAAAAGAGACAAAATTATTAAGGATTTCTTATTGTTTAAATATCTGTTAAATTTAGTATCCCCCAGTCTCGAGAATTAAGTTTTTAAAAATTAATATTAGCATGTGTATAGTCCAATTTGTAGTGTACGTCTACAAGATCGATATCATCCTCACGTTACCTCATCCTTCCGTAACCTTCAATTATATAATATGTCACTAGCTGCTGCCCGCGACGTCGTCTGCGTGAACTCTATTAGATTACACGTTGTTACAGAATGCGTTGAAGAAATAAAGGTTCACTGCTCGTTCCCCGTAGGCATAGCTTGATAATATGTAGCCTATATGTTAATCTGACTTCTTAATAATATTCGTGCCAAATTTGAAGTAAATCCAAGCAGTACTTTTTGAGTTTATCCCGGACATACATACAGACAAACAGATAAACAGACAAAAATTCAATGTACAGTTTTGACTTTTTTACCATTTTATTATGTGTATAGATTACTCAATATTTGTAATAGTTGAATAAATAAATCCACAATTACTTGAATATAAAATGAAATATTTTTCTGCATTCCTTCTGCAAACCTACCTACCTTGGTTTATAGAACTTTAAAATTTTTCTTTCACACATTATATAATACGGAATTAATTATACCTATTTAAACGATGTTATTCGAAAATATTCAAAAGTAAATATGAGAGTAAATTTTGAAATATTACCCCATTATTCAGAGTATACATTTTGTTCCACTTTCGAAACAAATCAACCGCGCATAATTGTTTACGTCGAGTACGTACGAGTAACACAGTGTAAATATCAACAGCAAACGTGCCAGAAGCATCTGTTAAGCGTCCATTTTGTGTGGCAAATAAAAAGCGGGTAAGTACAACGCTTTGACCGAAATCCAGACTTGTAGAGCACTCATAACCATATTGCTAGTACTGCCGCTGTATGTGAACTGTGAATCTGATAGCCGTATAACTAGACGTTAGGCACATAGGTATATCATAAAAAGTACGAACCACGGATGCATGATTTATCTTCACTCAGCGTAAAAGCGTTGGCATTTTGAAAGAGCGTTGACAATTTTAGATTTATTAGCGCTACAGTGAACCTTTTAGGAATATATCATTTCCCGTGCACACAGCGTGATGGTCTTAGAAAGAAAATAATTTATGATACCGTTTCAGTTTTAGATCTTTACACGGAAAATAATTTAGTATTCTTAAGAGTGCAACGTATTTTAACAGAAAACGATAGATATATTGATTAAAATTAAAGCTGTACTAAGGGATACATTGTACATTTATATATTTAAATCGTACAGGTAAAGTTTTCTATGGAAAAAATTATATTGCATACATTGCATTTTAAAACATTATCCATTTAGAGTAGAGGAACAATAACCAAAAACCCAGGTAAAATCGCAATGCATGATTAGTGAAACATATATTACACAATACAAAGAATTTAACGGAATAAACAAATCCATGGAATGTGTTATTACATATATTAAATTAAATTAAATTATGATAAATATAGTAGCGTATTCGATGGCACTCGGGCCTTGTAAAATACAGACGTGATAATTAATGACTCTTCGATTAGATAGGAGACATGGATAACCAATTTTCATTAAAAAATTCTTTAGAAATGAATACATATTCTGCAAATTAACCTTTACATTACTTACAAATGTAAAAAAAGGTTTAGAGAGCAGAATTTTTATTGATGTTTCTTGTAGCCAAAATGTTTGTAGCTTTGTCCTATCTGCTCAGCGTATCAGATGTTGTTTGCTTAATATCATAGAATAAAGAAACTAAACCAGAGAATTAAAAAAAAGAATAGGTAGCGCTAAGCGAGCTTGCCAAAGCAAGGAAATATTTTAGGTCAACTAAGTCATCTACCCCGAAAAATTTTAAAAAAAAGAATAGGTAGCGCTAAGCGAGCTTGCCAAAGCAAGGAAATATTTTAGGTCAACTAAGTCATCTACCCCGAAAAATTTTAAAAAAAAGAATAGGTAGCGCTAAGCGAGCTTGCCAAAGCAAGGAAATATTTTAGGTCAACTAAGTCATCTACCCCGAAAAATTTTAAAAAAAAGAATAGGTAGCGCTAAGCGAGCTTGCCAAAGCAAGGAAATATTTTAGGTCAACTAAGTCATCTACCCCGAAAAATTTGAAGTGCATCAAATAGTTAATGATATCGTAGTTCTTTTTATAACGTTACTAATACTTATATTAACAATACTAAAAAGAATAGTTTTGCTGATTTATTTGTAAAATATAACAATATCTATGAAACTATTAAACCGATTATAAAAATTCTTTCACTATTAGACATAAGTCATTAGACATCAGCTATTAGACACTAGCTACATTATCCAATTAGAGTAGGGGAACAATAACGAAAAACCCAGGTAAAACCGCGATACATGATTAGTGAAATTAATATTATACAATACAAAGAATTTTTTATCGGTCAATAATCAGCTTACAGTTGCATTACGTAATCATGATCTTACATATAATTATATTTTTTTTGCATTTTACCTATATTATTTTAAGACATTCAATTGATTTTAAATTGAAAAATAATTATTTGTTCAGCATAACTATTTTTTATTGCTAAAAATGTTTTATACGTTAAAATTTAACAATTTTTAACAGAATCTAGCGTCGACAATATTGGAAAATGAAAAGTTCGTTTAAAAATGCAAAGCTTTATTCGTTTGATAGTTAAAAGTCAAACAACTCTTTCATTGATAAAAATACTTTCGAAGTTGTTTTCGCGTGCTTCTCACTTGTTTATTTTTAGCCTATTTCAAAAGCATATGCAAAGCATGTATGTTCACCATAATCTCAATTTTAACAATTGAAGTGATTAAAATATTATTAAATCAGATTTACTCACAAGTTTGCCCAATTTTTAACAATCTTTAAATCTTCAGCGATAGCCCTAAATCAGGATCTGGTAATAAATTTTCAGGTAAATCGAGGGAATTGTTCAAAATATAACCCGAAGTTGTAAACGTTTTTGTACGAATGTTTTATTGATTCTAAGATGTTTGGATTTATTAATTATTTTTAATTGTTATTAATTGTTTTTTTTTCTTTTTTTTTTTTTTTTTTTTTTTTGTTAAAAGACTACACTATCCAGGTGGTTCGGTAGAAATATTTTGATGAACGCTATATAATAGTCAAACCAAGTCAAACAATAAAACTCCATATAACATTTTAATTAATCACAAATTATTCGGACTGTTGCGACTTCAAAATATAACGAAAGATATTTTTATCGATATTTATGATATTAGATTTTTGATGTACACTAAGAAAAATATTAATTTATACTTTGTAGTAGGAATTTTTTTAAGGTCGGTTATTTTTAAATATTTTTAATGAAATTGCGGGTTTAATTTTTAATAATTAAATTAAAATATAAATAATGATAAATAACAAAAGTTTAATTTTATGAGCGGAACAGGTGAAATATTCCTATTTATTTGATAAATAAAATATAAAAGCCGATTTAGGTTTTTATAATAAGTTTCAGAATTATAATTTTTCGGTGCTAGATACAATCGGCTTGAATATTTCATATTAATTTTATTAAATTTTTCAATAATAAAATAAAAGTCGGGACAAAAACCTAATTATTCCTGTATATCTCTGTAGCTTATTATTAACATATCAGTTGTAACTTGTGGCCTCATTGGGAAGTTATTTTGTTTACATTAATATGTTTTATTGGATAACAATAAAGACACTATGTGTAAATCCTTTTATGCGATAAAACCACTGCATGAACAATGCGTTTTTTTTTTTTTGTTTTGTTTCTTTACTTTATTTTTATTGTTCAGGTCGGTGTAACAGTAACGGCGCCATCTCGTCGGCCTGTGACAGCACGCGTTTTAGACGTGGTGGAACGTCCTGGCGTATACCGTATCGAGTTCACCCCAGAGGAAGTCGGCACACATTTAATTGATGTACGTACATATATATAAAATACACAAGAACAGATACATGCACTCTATCACATGTTAAAATATATTGACAAATAATTAAGTTTCAACTATTTAAATGTTATAATTAAATTTTGTAAAATTTATTATATCATAAATAATTGAAATTATTTTGTTTGAAAATAGTTTTAGCAATGAATATCAACTTGCGATTTGATTCCGTTAGGCATATCTATTGATATGACTTTAAAACATAAATTACATTACAAAATTATTTTTATTATTAAAATTAAGGAATTTGGTTTATCAATATATTAAGCCAAATTAATTTAGTAAACAACAACAACAACAAACTAATTTACCATCAGTTTGTTAATGTACGAGTAGGTAAAGAGAAACCATAAGATAATTGTAAATTCGGAGCATGGTTGTATTTAGACAGATATGTATTTAAGAAACACTTTGAAACAGATTGTCCTAAATAGAAATTATTTATTGTAATTTTTTTCCAAAAAGTAATCTATATACTTATCCTACATCTTTAAACGAGCAATTCTTGTATATATATACTGAATCTCGGAAACGGCTCCAACGATTTTCATGAAATTTAGTATGCAAGGGGTTTCGGGGACGATAAATCGATCTAGCTAGGATTTATTTTTAGAAAATGTCGTTTTAACACTTTTTACGCAATTAAAAAATATTATTAGAATACGAAGGTAAATTTCGCTGTCATTAATAATCTTGTAATAGCTCGGATGGAAATCGGGCGGATTCGAAATCAGAAAACCCGGGTTCGAATCCAGGTGTCTACAAATAGATAATTTTTTGTTTCCTTTTTTTCGAGTTTCTTCTTTTGTGAGAAAAACTATTATTGAGAGTTCTTTTATTTAAATAATCAGTTCCCATTATTTTATTATTATGTCGGTAAGATCGAAAATATTATTTATGTTTCATCAGTATGTAATGTATCTAAATATAATTTAACCGAACAAAAGCTCAGTCATCCAGGTACTATATATAAGCGTAGGATGTTGGTAAACACATCCTACGCTTATACTTAGCTAATATGGTAATTCGTTGTAGCTACTTTCAAAGTCTAAAATATTATTAATGTATAATTCAAATAACGTTAACTTTCAAAAGTACTTCGTCGAAGTAGCAACTTTTCTCATAGCTATATATACAGTGTACCTAATAAGTATTTTTAATATTAAAAAACCCGTTGATTATATTATTTCAAAACATAAATCCTATTTTTTCCAGAGTGATTATATATAAGCGTGGGATGTTGGTAAACACATCCTACGCTTATACTTAGCTAATATGGTAATTCGTTGTAGCTACTTTCAAAGTCTAAAATATTATTAATGTATAATTAAAATAACGTTAACGTTTAAAAGTACTTCGTCGAAGTAGCAACTTTTCTCATATCTCATTCTATATCTACAGTGTACCTAATAAGTATTTTTAATATTAAAAAACCCGTTGATTACATTGTTTCAAAACATAAATCCTATTTTTTCCAGAGTGATAAATTATCATACGAAATCTTGGTAAAAGATAACTTTTAGAGTAAGACCGTACTGACAATTTATATTAAGTATTTGTTAAGATACGAAACCTCTTTACGAAGATAAAAGCAATTTAAATTAAGACAAAATAGGTTTCTAATAAAGGAGATCTAAAAGACAATGAAAGTAGTACAGATTTGCTTAAATTTTAAGCCTTGTTGTCGTTAAAAATATTGTTAGGTACTACAATTTCTTAAAAAGACAATCTTTCCCAACCTTGAACTAAAAACGACAAAGTTGAGAGTCCTACAAACTTACAACTCTAATCTCTGTAAAACAAAGAACCTTCTTTGTATCTACATTTTTGTTCTGATGTTGATAAGAAATTAATAATAATGTATGTTACATATCTTTACAAATATTAAAATAATAGTTCGTAGCTGTTTTACGTATATTATAAAATCTAACAAAATTGAATTTTGTTATTTTTATTGAATGTCACACCAAAAAAAAAGGAAAGAGCGTCGTAGTATTTTTTTACAAAACAACAAACTATTTAAAATAATTAATAGTTTCTTAATATTTGTTTCTTGTTTGAAATTATTTACCGTATCAGCCTGTAAACCACCCACTGCTGAACGAAGGCCTCTTCTCCATATAGAAAAAGAGTTGGAGCTTAATCCACCACGCTGCTCCACGGCGGGTTGGCGGATAAATTTCCTATAAAGAGTAACGATCGTTATCAGGTGTCTATAATAACAACCGGCGGCTTTACGTGCTCTCCGAGGCACGGTGGGGAGACCGACAAGGACATACACCCAGACTGGAAACAAATATTTGTACAAATACAAATATCTGTCCCGGGCGGGAATTAAACCCGCGACCGCCCCGGCGCGGGGCGTTGAGGCAACTACTCGCACCACTACACAAAACCGGTCGTCATGAAATTGTTTGACACGTGTAAAATAGTATCCGTCTATCGCTGTATAAATTCTAAAATCTTATTCATATTTATAGGTTTCAATTGGTGAAGACAAATTGGCAGCAGGTCCACTCGTCGCAAAAGTGTATGATGCAAGCCTTATCAAAGTCACGGATATCGGCAACGCGCTCGTGGGACAGCAATGCCAGTTTAGAGGTAAATTTATTTTTACCTATTCTATATCTGACATCTAAACACATAGACACAAATTTCGCATATAAATAGCATATAAAATATTCATAGATATCCAACATACCCGCATTTCTTAAATAAAAACTGTTGCTTTTTTGTTTAACTTCGGGTTTTAAGGAATGTGTTACATTTTAACGTTATTATAATTAATTCACCTTAATAGCAAGGCGTATTTAACCATAATAAATAATAGACAATAATTTTTATAGATAAGTCATACATTATTTTGAACCTTATTAATTTTCAACATTTCAATCTAAAATAACAACAAGGAATTCTGCAAGAAGCCTCCTAGATTCATAAATGCAATTAGATTCCACCTATATAAAATGATAGCTCTAAAACAAATAAAAACCTGCGAAGGCTTTGTATAATTATACCACAACAGATAATATATTAATGAATAAATGTTACTATGATATAGACGAATATTTTAATGCTAAACAATAACTACACTTATTATATAATTATATTATATTAAAATTTAAAAGTAATGTAAACAATTATATTTACCTAACAAAGCGCTTTCTCTCTACCTAAATATTTCGTGGTCCCGCGGGGTCCATAATTATTATCTTTTGTATTTTATAAATACAATACAATGTAAATTATGGTTATGAAATAAATGAATAAATAAATAAATAATGAAACCTACATTATTTTTGATATTTGGTTATTATTCACGTTTCCATTCCAACTTACTCATTTATATTTTATAAACAAATTGGGGTAACTTAAAATTACTTTAGAATAAACAAAAATGTCGAGAAACCGTTGGTAAATTTTTAATATGTTGTTTTTTCCTTAACACCAGCTATTGCTCAATGTACATAAACTAACTATAATTCCATCAGATTTAAAAAAATATACAATGTCAATTAATTAAAAAAAAATTATATTCGCATATCCACTTATTAGCAAAATATAAAATTAAAAAATAGGTCAAAAGCAAAATGAAATTACACGATTTCTGAACATGTAACTCGTAACTTTGCAGGTCATAAATCAATTTTAATGATTCTCTAGCGTTTATTATTAACACGGTGCAAATAACATATATTTACGAGAATATATCTGTAATATACTAGTTACGTTAACAATAGTTGAGATAAACCGTACGTATGTAACAATTAGTTAGTTTGTAACTAGTAAAAGTGATTATTTTTCTCCAAAGGAAGATCTAAAACGAATACATTATCGTTCCATATTTTAATAATAATATTGTTTTTAATATTATCACAATATTATTCAGACCTCCAATTATGCATTTATATCGTTATCTAAATTCTTAGAAGGTTGACATTGCTGGTAATAAATAATAAATATTGAAATAGTTGAGAGAAATCACCAAAGTAAATTGCTTCTGTTTACAATTTTATATAATTTGCATTTTCATTCACAGTGGACGCCAGCGCTGCGGGTGAAGGGCAATTAGAAATTTCAATCAATGAGGGAGAAGTCCCCAATCATGTACAAGTAAGTACAATGTAAACCTAAACGAACTTTAAGTAAACCTTGTAAGTTGCTGCCATTGACAGTGCCTAGACTTAAGTTATTTATAAGGTATTGACTCAAGTGATAAATTAAACGTCAAGTTGATTTGCAAAATTTAATAAAGCTTACAATTAATTAGGGTGCTGCGATCTGAAATATATATTTTGTGGTAATAATAATTGTATCCTTCTATCGGACGACCGTTTCGGTGTAGTGGTGCGAGTAAACGAGTATCGCTTCAAAGCCGGCGGTCGCGAGTTCGATTCCCGCTCGGAGCAGTAATTTGTATTTGTATAAATATTTGTTTACCCTGGGTATATGTTCTTGTGAGGCTCCCACCGTGCCTCGTAGAACACGTACAGCTGGCAGTCCCGGTCGTTATCATAGACCTCTGATAACGATCGTTACTCACGGTAGGGAAATTATCTGCCACCCCTCAGTAGAGCAGCATAGTAGATTAAGCCTAGCCAAGCCTTTTTACTATATGGAGGAGAGGTCTTTGCCCAGCAGTGGGAAGTTTATAGGCTTATTCAGATCAGTATCCTTATTATCACCTACACTAGATCTACAAAGATCAGTCATTAATATTATAATTTTATTCAATTAAGGTATCAACAATAAATTATTTAGAAATAATAACTGCAACTAATAATATTATAATTAATCTGAAAAACGAGGCCCGTTGTTGACATATCGACCAAGGTAACACGCTAAGTTTTGAGACTAGAAAGAGCTATACAAGATATTAATAATATTTATTTAATTTTTTTTTTTCGAAATAGTCTCCTTCATTCTCTATGCAAAAATCCATTCGCCTAAAACAACTATTAAAACACTTTTGCCAATCTTGATCCGATAGGTCCGAAATTGCAACTTCGTAGGCGGCCACGGCCTCTATTAAGCAAAATTTTTTTCCTTGATTATCGGAAACAAAAAGAAATCACAGGGAGCTAAATCAGGACTGTACGGTGGATGGGGCAAGACTTGAACACCGGATTCCTCATGAAACGCCTTTGTTCTGAGGGACGTATGTGACGAAGCGTTGTCATGATGCAGCATGTCTTTGGTCTCCTTTCTCACAGAGCTTGGAAAATTTTCGGCAATGCTGCTGTTGTATACCATTCTTAATTAACAGACTTATGATTTTCCAACATTGTTGCCCGCTGCGAGAAAAAAAACTAGCCACCATTTTTTTTACCAACGTTACGAGGTCTTTGCAGTTTTGTCGGCAACTTCCTTCTGAAAAGACCCATACTCACGACTATCTCTTATTTTTCGGATCATACTTATAAATCTCCGTTTCGTCACCTATGATGATTCCCGAAACATGTCTTGAATTTCCGTTTTACAATCGTAGAGACGCATTTCGCGGCACCAATCCACACGACGATCCCATCCATCCAACGACAACAAAGATTCCTCACTCCGAGATGCTGATGCAAAATAATATTAACGCTCCCTGAACTAATACCGAGAATCTCCTCGATGTCTGAGTAACTAATTCGTGGGTCTTTTAACACCATCATTTCAGTAGTCCACACATTTTCTGCAGTTAGTGCCGTTTGTGGGCGACCACTTCTATGGTCATCTTCGAGGTTTGTTTTACTTCTTTTAAATTCACCGAACCATCTGGAAACTGTTTCTTGAGATGGGGCAGACCCCCCTAACGCTGATTGTAATCGTTGAAGGCTAAGTTCTTAAGTTAAACCAATTTTAAAATCATTAAATATCACAGCTCGCAAGTGTTCGCGGTTAAGCTCCATCGTTGCAAAGAAAAACGCGGGTAGCGTGATCCTACTGTCGTTAAATGACTGGAAAATCATTTTTTTTTAAACCAGCAACCTGGCTACTTGCATTCTATTTTTAAATAAATTTGCTTGTTACAATTCTAAAGATTTGTTTTTATGCTTTTACAGTTCTTTAGATTTTCATGTATATGTCGTGGCCATATCGTAGAATTGGCCACATCATGAAATGCTCGAGAATACGTTATGTTAATATGTTAGGTTAGACTTTTTTTATCATTGATAGACACATTATGATGTGACCAATGGTCAGAGAAACATTACATGAAATGCGACCAGTTAATGAAATTCTCGAGCATTTCATGATGTGGCCAATCCTACGATATGGCCACGGCATAAATATTTTTTATTGAAAAGTATTTATAATAATATTAAATCCAATGGGTGAAAATGTTTTTGTAACAATATTTGTGTTATATTATATCACTTCTTAGTTCTTATGGAGACTTATTAAAATACAATCGTCCGAATTTCATATTTCTAACTATAGGGGATAATTTTGGCTGAACGATTATGAATATGATAGAAATAATAGAATTATTCAATGATGATGAACATATCGACGATATTTTTCTTTACATATTTGCAAAAAATACATACAGACGAACATAATATCATACAATGGTGCGTATTGTTATGTTTTATAATAAAGAACTTTGTACTTTTAGGTAGTGGGTGGTGGTCGCTGTTTAGTTTTCTGGAGGCCCGAAACACCGACGCCTCATCGAGTTGACATTAAATTCAATGGAGAACCAGTGCCATTGTCACCTTTTGTCTTTCACGTAGCTCCCGCTCAGAGAGTAATAATTGACACTTCACAAATTGGTACGTGGATATAATGCTATATCTATGCAGGTATACTATTTTATGTCTTTTGTTTAATAATAGGTATGTATTGACAAATATAATACCGTGTCAATATTTCCCACGGCAAAATTTAAGTTTTACTAAATTACATTAAGTGTCGAGCTAAATTTGTCAACATTAAATTTACAATTATTAATCAATTAAAATAGTTAATTATTTTTATAAGTATATAATTTTAATAGTCAGTAGAAATTATCCGATTATAATAGTTCATTATTGACATTGACATATTTACTATTTTGTAATTTGTCACTATTATAAATACTAACTTTTTGTAAACATTGTCTAATAAACATATTTTCTAAATGCTATACCAAGCCATACAACAAAGAATTGAATAGAATATATTATTCCCACATGACATTGGTGAAATAATTTGTGTTAAATTGACATATTTAAAAGCCATACCAACGAAGAATTAAATTATAAACATTTTACTACTTTCAGAACTAATTCAGGTCGGAGAGGTAGCATCATGTTCTGTACGAGTAGAAGGGTCTGGTGGTGGCGAGCTTACTGTTACTGTTCGAGGACCCAGGGGTGAAGTGCCAGTGCGCCTCACCGGAGAAGCTGTCTCCGGACTAGTGGCTAGCTTTACTCCTAAACACGTCGGCCCTCATACACTCACAGCCAATTATAATAATCAACCTGTACCGGTAGGTGTATACATAATGTAAATATGTATATAAAAATTGATCATAATGATTTCCAAGAAAAATTGTAAATAAAGCAAAATATATTGAATAAAAATTTAATGAACCTTCTAAATTTTCAAATCAATACACATTTGAACAACAATTCTTTAAACTTCATTAGTGTACATAAATCAATGAATTATTATTTTTACTATATTACTTTAACATCCAAACTTGAACTTCTTTATACTTTTAGGGTACCCCATTCATCTGCAAAGCTTATGACAGCAAACTTGTAAGTGTAAGTAGTGGAGCCTCTGCTCGAATTGGAGTACCTGTTCAGCTTGGCGTTGATGCTGCACAAGCTGGAGAGGGAAACCTCGAAATTACAGTTGCCGCAAGAGGTCTAAATATTCCAACTCAAGTTCATCCACAAGTAAGTTGATAAAATTAAATATGCTATGTGTAGATTTTTAAAATATTCTTGTACTTCTTTTTTTTTATAGTTATCTTAATTAATAATGTTTTTTTTTACGACAGGGAAATGCAAGATTCACAGTATCATTTACTCCAACAGAGGCCTGTGAACACATTGTAAATGTGTCCTTCAACAAAGTAAGATTTTGTTTATTAAATTTGTATTTCTGTTTACAAAGTTGAAAAATATTTTTTTAATGTTTTTATTATTATAAGATACTAAATATTAAGAACTGAATTGTGTATATACCAATTTGTTTGCTATTGAAAAAGATTGATAATGATGATAAAACTTAATAATCCCATGCAAAATAACTTTTAAATCTTTGAACATTATAAGTCTTTAAGCTTTCATGGTCAATAACACTTTGATTTATGTGTAATAATAATAATATATATATATATATATATATATATATCTCACACTGAGTACCCGTGACACTGTCTGTGTAACCCTGACCATGGCACTTGTAATGGTAGAGAAATCAAAATAACAAAAACAAAAAAAAAACATAAACATCCCCTTTTACATATAAATTAGTCTTTGAATATTATATTTAATAATAAGAAAATTTGTTTGAAAGTAAATATTAATTTTATGTTATAATAGTATTTTTATTGTATATTTAAAACATTTTCTCAGATGCGTGTCCCTGGTTGTCCACTTGTAATAGACGTATCAGAAGGTGGAGGTAGCGGTGCAAGAGTTACATTACCGGGGCCTGTACCCCTTCACCAACCTGCCGCCTTAACACTCCACCACCCATCTGCCACACTTGATCAAATAGAAGTCAACGTTGAAGGTATGTCCAAATCATAAAGATATATAAAACTATATTTCCATATGTTGGATTTAATCATAATATATTAAGGACGCTATTACATTTTTCCACAAATATCAGTGATTTTCAGGTACCATTTTAATTAATTAGGAGTCACACTGCGAGGATATCTTGGTTTCAAATGAAAGATAATATATTCATCTCCAGAGTAACACCATAAAAAATCTATAGCCCCATACACATTTTTTACACAAATTCGTTTTAACCATCACAGTAATCGCAAAAAATTAAAAAAAGAGGGGTCTGAATAGGAACCAATATAGCTAAATAAACTGCACTAAGAAAAATAAATATACTAAGAAATTGTTGCTTATTTAGTCCTCTGTACGAATAGATAAATATATTAAATAAAAATAAATAATATTTCCATTTATGAGAAAAATAAGAAACGCTGTCAAATTTCTTCATACAATTTTTACTCCTGAACAATCGTCGTTCGTCATTCTGCGCCCAAACGCGCTCGTGGAAGCACGGGTGTATCGCTTCAGCGCAATTAATAATTACGTAAAAAAGGGCGTGCCTTGTGTATACTGTGCTTGAACGAAATTGATACTTTTTCGGACCGAAATAAAATAATTGTCTTTGCGATGCATTTGGTTTATATTAAAAAAAAAAATAAAAGGAACAACATAACAATCTTCGCAATCTGTTGTCTTTACACTGCTTTTTTTTATATTTTATAATTACTATTGTACAAAGTTTTTAAATAGTAGTTTTAAATAGATAACCGAATTTATGCTTTTGTCCTCTATTGGTATCTATTCTATTGTAATCTATTGTCTTAGAGTATTAGAAAGTAAATTAATAATAATAATAATAATAAATTAATTTATTACGCAATACTCAACTTCGCAACACTCTTTGTTACCTTTTTTTTTAATTTTTTTTTTTCGCTGGGAAATGCATTTACGTATCCCGGCGCCCGAGGGCGACGGGTATGTGGGTCTCGCTGACACGGCAGAACGTGCCAGAATACCGCACTAAAACCCAGCGGTGCCCTCATCGTCGTAGTGGGGCGCTACGGGATCGCTTTCGCATGCAACCGTGACGCCCGGACGGTTGGCCCACCTATGCGGACCGCCTTCGCCTATAGAGCGCTCGCGGGCACTGTGAGCGCTCTATTGCCCTGGTGGCGAGTGGAAGGATGTGGTGCCCTCTCCCACTCTATTGCGGAGGGTGGAGGAGTGCGTATTGACGTCTCCTCCTCCCTGGTCGTCTTCTGCGGAGCGAGTCAGCGTGTGCGGCTGCTTCCCGCTCTCGCTCCGCGGCCTCCTTCAGTGCCATGACCTCCTCACAATATGAGGTAACGGCCGTATACGTGGTGGCACAATATGAGGTGACAGCGAGAGGTCTCCACCTATCACTGCCACCAGGGCCCTGCGCTGGGGTTCCCAAGCGGCGCATTCCTCCAGGATGTGACGCGCCGAGTCGATTGGCGCGCCACACTCGTGGCAGGCAGGGGTGGCTTCTCGCTTAGCGATTTGGTGCAGGTACTTACCGAAGCAACCGTGCCCGGTAAGCACCTGCGACAGCCGGAACGTAAGCACCCCATGCCGCCTGTTGACCCAGCGACGAAGGTGAGGACGTATAGCGTCCACCGTCACTGAGCCCGCCGCTGGGGACCCCAGATCCTCCTTCCACCATTGGATCAGTGCTCTCTGAGCTAGAGCCCTGATCCTGCCGACTTGGTCCACACTTGGACGTTCGCCATTCGCTCTCTGCCCGGACAGTGCCATGCTCCGCACTATACCGGCGTATAAGCGCCGGCAAGGGGAGTCCGGTCCGCCTACGTTGTGGAGGAGTCGTCCCAACGCAGCAGCGGCGTTCTGCAGCCTCGGAGCGAGCTGGTCGAAGTATGGACCAAAACTCCATCGCCCGTCCAGGGTTAGGCCCAGGTATCTCATCTGAGCCCGAACCTCCACCTCCGTTCCCTGGACGGCGATCCGCGCACCTCGGGGGGGGCCTCTGCGTGGGCCATGGAATAGGAGGGCCTCTGTCTTGGATATAGAGATCCTCAGGCCCAGCATCTCGATACGGTCGACCGTTATCGTTGTGCCGGCTTCTGCTAAGCGGGCCGCCTCTTCGAAGCTCCTCGCCCGGGCCGTGAGCAAGGTGTCGTCAGCATAACAGATGACCCTCAGCCCGGGCGGTAGAGGTGCCCGCAGCAGCCAGTCGAAGCCGACGTTCCACAGAGTTGGTCCCAGGACGGAGCCCTGTGGAACGCCGCAGCCAACGCGACGTCGATAGAGTCGACCGTCGCCCCCCTCCCAGAGGACCTCTCTCTCCTGAAGGTACGCCTACAACAGCCTCTGGAGATAGTGGGGCACTTCATGGAACTTCAGTGCCTCCACAATCGAACACTCTTTGTTACCTACTCCTACTCCTACTCCTACCTCCGACTCCTTTATTACCTAATTATCTACGTAAAATACAAGATGTTTAAATTATATATAACTTGTATGTGGTTCTGAATTATTAAAAATAAAGCGTATTATTATCTATTATATTTTATTGTATAGAGGGGCGAACGAGTAGTAGATACCCTGACGCCTTTAGACATCCTCATAAGGGGCCATTCATTTATTACGTAAGATTTTTTTTTGCTACAAATTTTGCTAGTTTTCGACCCTCTCCCCCCTATTATAAGAAAAAATAAGAATAGGCCAACCTCCTCTCCCCTGTTAAATATTTATTACGTAAGAATCAAAAGTAAAAAAAAATCAATAAATGTTGGTTTGGTGTTAATAAATGTTTAAAAATTTGTTTAATGTTTATTTTTCAAAGTAACAATTTTTAGAAGTGTTTATTTGTTTTTACAAAGGTACTATTAATTTTTAGTTTTTGGTAGTAATAAAATTTGGTTTTAATTATTCATCTTTACCTACAATAAAAGAAGTCCATGCAAAAGTCAAAACCCACAAAAATCTCTAATCCGAAGAACATCCGAGAGAACATCGGCACTCGTGCGTTTGCCCTCGTTTTTTCAAAGAATAATTTTAACTTTGCGCATTTTTGTGATCTTACGTAAGAACTATCGAGACTCCCTCCCACCCCCTTGTAAGAAAAAATAAGACATGGTCGACCCCCCTCCCCCCTAAATCGTGTTACGTTATAAATAAATGACTCCTGAATCATCAATTTATGATCTTTAAGGGCGTCGGAACAATCTGCCCTCAGAATATTCCACCCGTGCCCCTCTCTGCGATACCTTTAAAAACGGTGGGGTAAGTTAAATACTTACTATAGTCGGATCGCGGAGCACGAAGAATTTTGTACATTGACCTTTTACTACGGTCAATGTACAAAATTCTTCCTGCTTCGCGATCCGACTATAGTTAAATATATATATAAATATATATATATATATATATATATATATATATATATATATATATATATATATATATATTAACCAACAATCACACCACGTTAACCTAGCCCCGTGGTAAGTTCGTATGAACTTGTGTTACAGGTACTAGGAACGGAAATAAATTTAAGATATAAATACATATATACACATCCATGACCCGGTGCAGACATCTATATTCGTCATACAGATTATCTGCACCTGGCGGGATTCGAACCCGCGACCGCTGCGTAAAGTGTCCAGTTGCCTGACCACTCGACCAGTCGGCCGTCATTCGACCAGTCGGCCGTCAAATAAGCAGTAAAATACTTTTACTTAATCAATACCAGTAAAATTAAAAATTAATACTTTCAAGTACCAAGATTAGTTACGTCAGTATAAAATCGAGCGTAAAGCGGTTTCAATGTGTGCGTGTACGCGTTATGTTATTGTGTTGCGATTTAGATACCTAAACTTAAGCGAGCTCAAAATGTAATAGCGTCCTTAATGTACACTAGTAACTAACTAACAGTTCAATATCACTTCCTTGCCGCATAATATTAGTTTTGCTTAATTTAATTTACAATTTAAATATTTTGGACATTAGTAGCTAGTCATTTTTTCATAAATACTTTGGTTCTTTTACAGGCTGGCATAAATGAGAGAATTATAATTCCTTTTGAAAGATGAAATGAAAATTTTAAGTAATCATAGGACAAAAATTCCATTTTGGATGAACACAGTTTTGAAGGAATGACTGAGTGATACAATATAGTAGTAGAAATAAAGAAAATAATAAAACATTATGCTTTGCAGTACTAACTACATTCACTGACTAACTCAAGCTTATTATTTTAATATTATTATACATAGTATGTCAATTATTTCATATATTATTTAACTTGTCACTAACTTAGATTAAGTTCTATTGCTCACAGAACCAAAAAAAAATATAATTGGGTAAAATAGTATATCAATAAAAGTATTTAAAAAAATCAGCCATAATTATATTGAATTATGTAACATACATTTTTACAAAGCTCATCCGCTTCGCCCTAACTTCCTAACATTAAAAAAAAATTAGGCAGACGTGGGTAGGACTTAGACACGAATACACTGTATGAAATTATGTCACACAAAGACAATGTAGTGGATGGGGGGAATCAGAAGAAAAATGAAGTTACTTCAGACTTGGTTCCGGCCTTTTGTTATACCCGAATGAAATTTACAAATTTAGACTAGGCTGTATGGACTATAGTCCTTTGCCTTTCCCTGTTGTGGATAAATTTTAAAACAACAACAATATATGAAATGTTGGCACACAAAGACACTGTAGTGGAGGGGGTAGTTAGGGCGTAGCGGTGAGCTGAGTCATGGTGGGGCGTAGGTCCGAACGGCGCGTCGGTGCCGGCGGCGGTGGCGGCGGCGGGCGCGGGCTCGTTCCGCGCGGAGTTCGTGCCGCGCGCCGTGGGCGAGCACCGGCTGAATGTGCTCGTCGACTCCTTGCCCATACCTGCTAGTCCGTTTCATTTGAAGGTAAAGTTTTAAAAATTTAATTGACTTATAATAATTGTTTTAATTGACTTATAATAATGGTAAGGTAGATGACCGTTCTGGTATAGTGTGAGTAGTCGCCTCAAAGCGCACGCCGGCGGTCGCGAGTTCGATTTCTGCTCGGGACAGATATTTGTATTTGTACAAATATTTGTTTCCGGTCAGGATGTATGTCCTTGTGGGCTACTCACCGTGCCTCGGAGAGCACGTAAAGCCGTCGGTATCAGTTCTTATCAAAGACACCTGATAACTATTGTTACACATGGTAGTGAAATTATCCACCAACCCGCAGTGGAGCAGCATGGTAGATTAAGCTCCAACCCTTCTATACAGAGAAGAGGCCTTCGATCGGCAGTGGGTTGTTTACAGGCTGATACAGTACAGTACATAATAATGGTAGCTCCATATATTATGCTAAAATGTCAGTGCAGTCAAACTAAGAAAATTATATATAGAGATTCTTAAATGTTTACAATCGAAATTGCCATCCTATTGATAGTTTGTTGTGATTATCTTGTTTTTACTAGTGAATTTGGAACTGAATCTTCCTCTGAATCATTATAATTGCTTAAAAAAATGACACACTTTCTTATAATTTTGGTTTATATGAATAAAATTCACAACAATTAATATTTATCACACAGGTATACGACGTGACTGCTATAAGAGTTAAGGATGTGGCTCATGGTACAGTGGGGAAACCAGTCACCTTTCTAGGTATGTTAATATAATCTCAACATTTTAGTAACGTTGCTTAAGCACAAGGATACAAATAATTTATTAAGTGAGAAAGTTTTTCATAATTTCATAGTAGTGAAAGAACTTTTCATTTTATTCATACTTCTATATTAGGGGTCTAATTGCAATAATATATGGAATGTGCTTTTTATTTTGCCCGAAATTTGGAAAGAGTTCTATCCATCTTGATCCGATAGCGGTGACTCTGACAGTGAATCTAGTCAAATACAAATATGAATACTAATTCAAATATAAACCTTCCATGTCAGTTGAAACAATGGCGGCTGGACCTGGCAATCTTGAGGTGACAGTGAACGGTGGTCGCGTACCCACTGCCGCAGCGGCTCAAGGAGCTCACACATATGCTATAAGCTTTACACCGAGAGATCCTCGTCCGCACACCGTGGAACTGCGATTTAACGGCGATCATGTACCTGGTAAGAACAGTTTTTTTTTTTTTTATAATGCTTATAGAAGCAAAAGAAGTAACAAAAAGTCTTCTCTACTATTTTGTTCAAATTTCTTAAAATTAAAATAAAAATGAAATAAAAGTTACTTATGGATCTGAAATATATAACTTAGTTCATTTTATAATGACGTTTATATATTATTCCCAAAAATTAGAAGGACACGATTCAATTATCAATTAATTTGATTAGTAATAGTTGTATTTTAAACTAAACTATATAATTGGCAACAATCAAAAGCAGGAAGTTGCATGATTCACAGAAATTTAATATTGCAAAAAACAGATGATTTTTCAATGTAACCTTACACTTCCAGGCAGTCCATTCGTTTGTCACGTGTCCGCCCCCGCGCGAGTGATAGGCGCAGGGTCGGGGGAATCCCCCGACAAAGTGTCTGTGGGTGATGCGTACACATTCAGTGTTGACTCTCCGACTTCTCCACACGTAGAAGTGTTAGGTCCCGCCCGAAGACCCGTGTCAGTGCAGGTATTAAATTTGTATATATATTTTTTCTTCTTATACAAACTATGATTATTCGTACATTTATTAAAATATTACAAATTCCTTGCAGGTTTCGGCTGAAGAGACAGTTGGTGAAAACGAACCTAGTAAAAGATATACAATATCTTTCGTACCAGTTGATGTAGGAGACCATAGCATTGAAGTAAGATTTCAAAAATAAAATCAAGTAAATTATTTATTAATATGTTTAATATATAATTGATTAATTTGTGTTATCTCGTTATTATTATTTTTGTGGTATTTTAGTGGTTTTTTTTCCGAAAAAAAATATTATTTGTGAATTGATTTTTTAGGTTCGTGCTGGAGCAATGGGTGGTCATGTCGAAGGTAGTCCCTTCTTAGTGAAAGCTTACAGTGCATCTCGTGTTTCTGTGACGGACATTTCACCTGGAGTCGTCGGCAGACCAGTTTCCTTTACCATCAACGCTTCCCATGCTGGTAAAACATATTTTATTAGTCAGGAATTACTAATACATTTTGTGTAATCATTATAGTTTTTTTTTTCTTTTTTTTTTAAGAAACTTATTTTCGTTAATTTCAGGTGCTGGCAACTTGGAGATCATTGTTGCAGTAAATGGTAGAAATGTGCCAAACTATGTTCAAAGTGAAGGAAATGCTAGATTCAAAGTAAGCTCATCACTCATCTTGCACACTAGAACATCACGTATCATCTTTTCGCTTGCGTCTAAATTGGCTTTCGATACGTAATGTGTTCTAAACAATTCTAAGTATTCCAATTATCTATTTACTAAATTAACGCTTAGAGCCGACGCTCGTGATAGGCTATCATGCTCCACCAAAAACCTTTTCCTGACATTTCCTTCACACCGTTCGGGTTTCATGTCTGATTCGTTCCGTCCGTTCATGGAATAAGCTACCTGAAGAGATCAAAAAAGCACCCGCCAGGAATCCCTTCAAATTTTGGTAAAATATTTTAACCAAAGCAGTATTGATCGGAATGGTAGAATTGGAGTAATTGCATATTACACATGATATTGTATTGTATTATTGAAGAAATTACATGTTGCATATTAAGTTGGCGAAAAAATTTCTACGTGTTTTATATTCAGACTCAAGATTTTTTTGAAGTGATATCTTCTTATGGGAGGGTTAACCGCTTCGTTACGTAACTCGTTATGGCGCCAGTGTGTCTGGCTTCCCTTTCTCTCACGCATACGGCAGCGGTAGACAGGCTCCTCCTCTCTCACTCTAACCCACAGCGCTAGCCGTATTTCGGATAGACGTTTCCCCCTCTCTCTACTCAGTGTTTAGTGTGAGATAAACATATACTGTTGACAGTGAGCATATATAATCTAAAACTATCACCATTTTTGAATGTGATAAATTGATATAAATAATAACGATTGATTTTAATATTAAATAGTTCAATTTAGATTAGTTTAAGTTATCACTTCTGTCGGGCGTCCCGAGACGCACACGTTTTTTTTTTTTTCAAACATTTTGTAATAATTGTTTCAGGTGAACTTCAAGCCGACGGAAGCGGCGCCTCACACACTGTCGGTCCGTTTCAACGGGCACGCGGTCCCCGGTTCGCCCTTCACTTGCATCGTGTCCGCCCCCGCGGCCGCAGCCGACGCGCGCGCCTCCGGCCCGGGGCTCACGTCCGCGCCCCGGGGCGAGCCCGCTGAGATACACCTCACCGGGTTCCACAGTGAGTACTGTATCCCCCTGTAAATCACCCACTGCTGAGCAAAGGCCTCTTCTCCACATGGAATAAGGGTTGGAGCTTAATCCACCACGCTGCTCCACTACGGGATTGCGGATAATTTCCCTACCATGAGTAACGATCGTTATTGTCTGTGATAGCAACTGGGACCGACGGCTTTACGTGCTCTCCGAGACACGGTGGGGAGACCCACGAGGACATACACCCAAATCGGAAACAGATATTTGTACAAATACAAATATCTGTCCCGAGCGGGAATCGAACCCGCGACCGCCGGCGTGTGGCTTTCAAACGACTACTCGTACCACTACACCAGAACGGTCGTCATAAAGAGTACTTATTTTTAACTCAACAATGACTAGTAGCATTTTTTTCAACTAGGATGACCCAAGAAAGAGAGATTCATTGCACATGTGCGCTTTCGATGGTATCCATTTTTAAATTTATTTTAATTTTATTATAAAAAAAATATAATACTTGATAATAGGGAATTTTGTTCGAGAACATAATTTCTTGTTAATGAGCGAAGTTTTTCCACCCACACCATCAAAATAATACAATGGATACTGAGCATATTAAAAATGATATTAAGGTACTAATAGACATACTGACTATTGTTATAATTCTATATTGTTATTTACCTTTTGCTTACAAACTCATCATTGTATATTTGAACGACAATCGAAGGTATTTGTAAACAACGTAATTTATGGATGACCCCTTAATAATATATGTATTTTCAGCTGGAGAGCCAACGATATACGTGACTGGCCCGGGCGGTAGTAGCGTCCGTTCTCGAGTTACACCATCAGGAGAAGGCCGATACACAGGATCTTACACACCGGAAGCCGTAGGACGTCATAGTGTCCAAGTACAATGTGCTGGAAGACCTGTACCTGGCTCGCCATTCACTTGCAACGTGTATGATGTACGAAGAGTTAGGGTTACGGGTCTTGGACCTGGAGGTGAGTTGTTATGTGACTTTTTTTTAAAAATATGTTTGAATAATATTATAATTCTTAAAACTTTAACTATATACCTATATTTAATTTTGATTACATATCTGGTCGATTTAACAAAGCAATATTATACGAATGTGAATTTTATCTGTGAAAACTTGTAATTGGCCTTATTTTAACTATATTTAAAGATATAATGCTGTCCAGCTGTAAGTTTTCTGTATTAAAAAAATTAAAAATTAAAAGATCGTTGCTATTTAACAATGAGTGTGTACTTTAATCAAAAATTACCTAGGAGAAACTTAGGTTTATATACACTTTGTCGGTAATGTCTTTCTTTACCTTTTGTAATAAAAAAATAAAAAATAAAAAAGCGCAACCTACGACCTTAATAGAATAGGCTTCTTTCTTAATAGAAGATGCCTTTGCTGAAGACGATCATTTATATGTTATAATAATAGTGTTTTTTTTTTCTCCGACCAAGCACTACTAACATTTTGCCCTAACAATTGATTGTTAAACATAATTGAACAAATAGTGCTATAATTTATAGATCTTGAATTAAAATCAAAATATTTAAAAGGAAACATGTGTTTCCAACAGATTTAGAAGGAACGGTAGAAGGGCTTAACCTTGATGAGAGCGGTGATGAGGAGCGTGGTGTGGAAGTGGGCAAACCCGTCACATTCAGTGTAGATGCCGCTGGAGCCGGGGAAGGTACTCTTGAGCTGGTGGTTTCTACGCCATCCACTACAGTCAAAGCTGAAGTAAGTTAATTAATAAATATATTATTATTTATAAGAATTAAATTTCGAGGATAATTATGGAAACTAAACTAGTATGTAATCCAGTAAGGCATACATTTTACACAGTAGCATAAAGCAGTAACGTAGAACTAAAAATATTTAATTTAAAACTAATTCTTTAAATTTATGTATATATTTAATGTGATGTGCGATTAATAATTCCAAGATATGTATATTTAAATCGACTAAAACAAACTAATGTAATAATATTATATTTTGTTTCCATCAGGTGGTAGCAGTGGCCCGCGGTCTGTATGACGTCACGTTCATCCCGGTATCGCGCGAACCGCACCGAGTATCCGTCACATTTAACGAACAGCCAGTTCCCGGCAGTCCCTTTGTATGTCGTGTCAACGAACCTCATACATACGTACAAATAGGTGAGAAAATCCCTATATAATATTATAAATGCGAAAGTAAGTTTGTTTGTTACGCTTTCACGCGAAATCTACTTAACCGATCATCATGAAACTTTGTACACATATTGTTGGAGGTATTAGAAGTAACATATGATTCTTTTTTTTTCGCGATAACCGACATCCACGCGGTCGAAGCCGCGGGCACAAGCTAGTATATTATAATAAATTGTAACCTTTTAAAACTTTATTATCCTTAATGAATGATAATAAGTTTTATCCTGGTAGAACTTTATCCTAGTAAATCTTATGATTATAGCTCGTATATTATTGGCTTGACCGTAACAATACCACACACAAAATTAATAGTAATGTAGTTAGCCTTTTGTGCATTAGTATTGGCGCGATATTTAAAAACCAGCATTATTTGTAAATCGTTTAACGTCAAAATGTCGATATAATTGTTATAATTGGTTCAGTAGTTTCAGAATAAAGATAACAAAAAACCATTTTTTTTAAATATTACTGATAAGAGAAAATAAGTTTCTTAAAGTACAATAAAAACCGTATATGAATACATTTGTACATATATTTAAAAAATCCTAACACCCCCCCTCTCCATCTGTATAGAAGTTTCACTTCAAAAATTATAATTATTCTTGTAGGTGGAATGGCATCAATAGAAATAGACGAAAGCCTATCAGATGTCGAAGTCATATCTCCCACCGGCTCACGTATATTCGAAGCGCACCTGGAAGACACAGGCCTGCTAACGTTCCCCGCTAACCGAGTGGGTAGATACCTAGTAAGGAGCCCCAGAGGGCCCATAGCTGAGGTGGAAGCGTTGGACGCGTCAGCGGTTAAAGTGTTGTCTATAGGAGATGCGGTGGCTCATCGACCTGCTATATTAACGGGTAAGATTTTTTATATTAACGGGTAAGATTTTTTATGTAACTTGCTGGTAGATTCGACTTTATTGGTGTAGTATAATTATTTGAGTAGCTTGCTTCTTCTGAAACCCTTTTTCATTGTAACGGCTTCTTTAAATCAATTTTTAAAAATGCTTAAGCGATATTTCATAACGAGATTGTCATTTTAAGAGATCATGTCAATAAATTATTGGTTTACCATACACATTTTCAACTCCCTACTTCGCCCTCATTAATTTTTATTTTTAACGACGAAAATAACCTAGATACAGAAGGTAACCTAATTCTTAATTACACACATAAGGAGACATCCATTAATTACGTGAGACAATTTGCCGATTCCCCCCACCCCCCATCCTTCCTTGGTAAAATGTGAGATTTTGCTCGATTTTGCCCCTAATCTCATGAGATTTTTTAAAATGCGTATTAGTAATGTAAATGAATTAATCTCTGTTTAATGACATTAAATTTATAAAAAAAAATATCATATACATATTTGGGGGTGCGAGGAATAGGGTGTAAAGTTCCTCATCCACTATTGAAAAGGGAGGATCCTCCGACCAGACGGGTGTTGTGTCTGGTGGGCTACTGCCCCCCGACGGTGTTGTCGGGTTCTTGTATATATATTCAATCGCTCGGGTAACTTTGATAGCGTGATGTAGGATACGTCAGTCCATACGTGGCGAGACAGATGTCGCTACACATATATTCATTTTTTTATTATTATTTAAGACTAGTTAAGACTAGTATTTAAGATTTTAATGACGGAAAGAAATTACATGGTATTTACCACGCTCTCCTCCACGTGAGATTGAGTGAAATTTTCCTCGACCCCCTCCCCCCTAAACGCCTCACGTAATTAATGAATGATGAAAGAAGTCGCGGGTAAATGTGTTATATAAACAAGTGAAACAATAAAAAGGAAACATGAAAGTGTATCGGAACGCTGTGTCTGTAGTGAGCACATCGGGCGCGGGCGCGGGGCGGCTGTCGGCGCGCGTGTGGTGCGGCGGCGCGGCCGTGGCGCACTCGGTGCGGCGGCGCGGCGGCGCGCGCGCGGAGCTCGTGTGGCACCCGTCGCGCGCCGCCGCGCACCGCCTCGCGCTGCTGTGGAGCGGCGTGCCCGTCGCGCGCGAGCCGCTGCTCGTCGACGTGCTGCCGGCGCATCACGGCCAGGAGGTACCTTCTTTTTTTTTTAAAGTAATAACTTCTTATGGGAAGGTTAACCGCTTCGTTACGTAACGCATAACGGTGCTAGTCAGTCTGGCTTCCCTTTCTCTCATGCATACGGCAACGGCAGGCAGGCTCCTCCTTTCTCACTCTAACCCACAGCGCTAGCCGTATTTCGGACAGACGCTTTCCCCTCTCTCTACTCAGTGTTTAGTGTGAAATAGACATAATATACTGTTGACAGTGAGCTTATAACCTAAAACTATCACCGTTTTTTGAAAGTGATTAATTGATATACATAATAATAATAATTTCAATATTAAATAGTTCAACTTAGATTAGTTTAAGTTATCACTTCTGTGTGTACTTATTTATTTACTATAAATATTTACGTTAATATTTGCACACCTATACCTACCAATACATGACCATTTCCTCTGCCCAAAGTTTCCTGGAAGAGATCGCTTTTTAGCAATAAGGCCGCTATTTGTACCGTGTCATTATTTTCTATGTTTATTTATTTTGTAATATTCTGCTTTGGTGTCAATAAAGTGTATTTATTACTAAAACGACATCAATATGATGATTGAATCACGTGTGTCATTTAATTTGACACTTAACCAACAAAACTACAAGATTAACGTAAAACTAAAATATACATTTAATCTGATTCAATTTAATTAAACATAATACACTTTGTCAGTATAAATCTACCATTATAAATTACTGGAATAGCGTCTTATATTAAAACCAAAAATCTTAAAAATAAATTATATTATTAAATATCAAACTGAGTTAACACATAATGTGGTCGTGGTTTAGGGATATCATACTGTTTTCAATTACCTGTAGTTTTTAATATCCCACTTTTGTGTATAATACTATTATAATATATATTTGACTGGCTCGATAGCGTATTTGGCACTGACCCTGCTTTCAGCTCCGGGGTTATGGATTCGATTCCCGCCCCCGAGTCTGTGTAATATATATTTATTTATATATGTACGTATATTACAACAAAAAACATGTATATCGGTCGGCTGCTGTCTAAACACAGTTGCTTACCTTAGAAATAGAACAGCACGTATATAATATGTTAAACATATTTATATTTAAATAGTTACGTTAGTGATTGACGATTTCGTTGATACACAAAACATGACAAATAAAATTGTCAATTACTTCGTCATAACTATTTCACTAAAAAAGTTTTTTATTTTACCTGTTGATAATGAAACTTATCTTTTTTTTTTCTAGGTGGCAGCATCTGGTTTAGGCCTGTATCAGGCACAAGTAGGAAAAGTGGCATCATTCAGTATAGACACGCTCGGTCGGCCCGCACGGGAATTTGATGTTGTCGTATCGGGACCGGGTGCTAGGGCTCTACCAGTTAGGTGTTACCAGACTAAATCTGGTTTGTTACAAGCCGAATATTCTATTAATGAAGTTGGACAAAGCACAATAGGTGAGTTAGAACAATTTATATATGTTTTTTTTTTTTTTGTAATATTCTGCATTTTTGACGTTCTCTTATGGAGATTCTTATTTTACGCCTTTACCACGCTTCAACAGACTGGAGTTTTTTATTTCATTTTGTAAAATACAAAAACCCCTTATGGTTTATTTGCAGTTGAATAACGAGACTAGAGACTTCCTAAACAAATGTGTAACTAAATAACAATAATAACTGATCTAATATAATGAAATTTCTGGTTTTTTGCAGAAGTATTACACCTTTCGAAACCAGTCACTGGCAGCCCATTTACGTGTGAATCGTTTGATCCAAACAAAGTGATAATATCGGGTCTGCCGACTGGAAACATCATTGTACAAACTCCCATAAATTTTACAGGTAATCTATTATACAATTTTGAATATGTAATTTGTTTTTTTTTTTATAAGTTTTTTTTTTTCGCTTTACATTCGTACATATTTTTTATTTTAGTCGACACAAAAGATGCCGGTGTAGGTGAACTCGAAGTCATTTGTGAAGCAATGGGTGAAAGGAGAGTTCGATTACCGATTGACATAAGAGAAGATGGACACACGCATAAAGTTCGCTTAAGACCTACAGTGCCCGCACATTATCGTATTTATATCACTTATGGAGGTAAATTATATAAAAGTGTTTAAATCGTAAAATATTTGCGAACTTCGGTTCATATTGCTATGAAATTATAAGCAAGCTGTCTTTGCTTTCGAATATATTACTTATTACTTTGTACGTGTTTAAATTATATAATGTCCTCTTAATAATACTTATGTAAAAATTGCTAGTAAACAAAAATAAAATCCTAAGACAAATAAACACATTCAATCCAAACGAACTTATAAAAACAGCGTAGATATATTACGCTTAGGCATGTTGAAAAATCGTCCGTTGATTATTCGGTTTTAGACAGTAGTGGTCCCTCGAGCCAGATTTTATAAAATTATAAATAAATTTGCAGGAGCTCCAGTAGTCGGAAGCCCAATATCTCTTGGTGTTCTTAGCGGAAAAGCAAGCATAGCGGCGCGGTGTTCCGGTACAGGACTTGCGCATGCGCACGTTGGAAAAGAGGCTGCTTTCACAATACACTGTGTGGAAGATGCAGCGCCCACTGTACAGGTATATTGATTATTATTTAATAAATATATGTCAATTATATATACTATATATACTTTCATTTTTATTAAGTATTAAATTAGATTTCAGTTTTATTGACTAGGTTTTAAATTTATTTAATTATTGTTTTACTGTAGATTATTGAATTGATGAAATTATAATTGTTTTTTATTAATATTGATTATGTAATTTGATTATTTATTGTAAACTATTGCATTTAATAAAATTATTGGATTTAATTTATTCTCATTCTTACGAAACCGAATTTTTACTAATAATTTAGTTTGTTTTGTTAAATGACTCAATGGAATTGAATCTGATGTCAATTATTGTACTTTTATATTTGATATGGCATGTATCTAACACGACAACGACACTAACACATTAAGATAACTATCCTGTAATGTTAGATGTAAGATGGTAAATATGATATGAATATGATCAATAAATAAATAAATAAACTAAAATAAAAATTGTATATAATACCAGCAGCAGCATATATAATAGCAGATCTGCGAAACTTCCAGCGTTAAAGTTAATGATTAATACTCTGTTTATTTGAATCGTTTCTTGAATATATAATAATTTATATTATTATTTATTATAAAAGTATGCAAGTTTTCATCACTGTTTTCTTATGACGTTATCACGTAAAATTATTGTCAGTAAACCAACTTTACAGACAGCCAAATTTTTTAAATAAACTAACTTTTAAAAATAAACAATTTTCCTGATTTCGTATTCTATAGGTTGAAAAGTTAACCGACAGCAAAGAAGATAATACAGACTCTGGCTTGCTAGAGTGCCGAGTGATAGCGGGCGCGCCGAAGGAATGGCTCTGCGCTTATATCCCTCTAGTAGTGGGCTTATATGAAGTAAGGATATTCTCATCATCGGGACCTTTACCTGGAAGTCCATTTTCTGTTAAGGTATGTATTTATTGTAATATTTCCTATTTACGTTATAAGCGTTTTCATAATACCACTTTATTTACCTATAGGAAATATAAACTTATGTTACTGAGCTTTATTATCCAGCTAGTTTCCCACCTCTGAGCAAAAGCCTCGTCTTTAATAAAAGCTATAGAATAATGTATTAGGTTGGGGAATATACGTATTTCAGAATTTCTTTATAAACATGTAAGTTTCGTCGCAATATATGAAATATACCGAGTACAAGATACAATTAAAAACAAATTTAAGATTTGGGCTTATGAACCTAGCGATTTTAGACCATGTTTACACTTCGACTACGCACTACGTATTACATTCACGTGGTCTATTCATTGAACCATCTCGGCTCTACCATATGTAAATTAGTATAATATTTAATAATAACATTGATGTTTTTGGTTAATTAGTATAACTAAGTAACGATACAAAACAAAAACGTGCTTTCAAAAATAATTTTCAAGCAGTATATAATTGGAATGACGACCGTTTTGGTGTAGTGGTGCGAGTAGTCGCCTCAATATCGCGCACCGGCGGTCGCGGGTTCGATTCCCGGTCGGGACATATATTTATACAAATATTTGTTTCCGTTCTGGGTGTATGTCCTTTTGGGTCTCTCCATCGTGCCTCGGAAAGCACGTAAAGCCGTCGGTCTCGGTTGATATTATAGACTTTGATAATGATCGTTACTCATGGTAGGGAAATTATCCGCCAACCCGCAGTTGAGCAGCGTGGTAGATTATGCTCCAACCCTTCTATATGGAGAAGAGGCCTTCGCTCAGCAGTGGGTTGTATACAGGCTGATACAGTACAGTACAGTAAATTTAATTGTAATGGAATGATTTCTATCAGGTAATTGATACATCAGCGATAGTGGCAGTAGGTGGATGGGGAACTGACAACTCCGGCCGTGTGAGGGCGCCTTCTAAACTAGTTTTGGACACTAGTAATGCGGGCCCTGGAACACTAGAGTGCTTACTAGCTGGCAGGCATCAGCGTAAGTGTATTTTGTTGTATTTTGAGGTATGAATTTGTATCACGTGGGAAAGTAGTGATAAAAAGAAACGCGTGATTTAATCCTGGTGTGTAACTATTTACATACCGAGTTTTATCATAATCGATTCGGCAGTTTTAGCTTAAAAAGGAACAAACGTTCATTTATTCATCCATCTATCGTCAAATACTTTAGCGTTTATAAAACTTATTTATTGCGTTATGTTGTAAAATACATAACTTTAAGACTTTCCTGTGACTTTATTCTGGTAAATGGTTTTTCACGCAAAGCTATTTGATTATGATCGCATTTAAAGTATATTTAATGACTAAAATTAAGACGAATGCCAACAGGCGTCGAGACGGTGTCAGGACGAGCAGTGGTCACACTAACAGCACCTGAAGGAGTTAGTGGGGAACAAGAACTGGAACTGACATACAATGGCGCAATGGTTGCGGGGGCCCCTCGGAGGGCCCTCGTCGCGTCCGGCAACACCGCGGACAGAGTTACACTAGCTGGGAGGGGCTTGGCTCATGCCGCACCGCACACACCAGCTGTGTTTACTATTGGTAAGTAACTTTTATTAAAAACTAGCTTCTGCCCGCGGCTTCGCCCGCGTGGATGTCGTTTATCGCGACCAAAAAAAAGTATCCTATGTTACTTCTAATACCTCCACGAATATGTGTACAAAGTTTCATGATGATCGGTTAAGTAGTTTCGCGTCAAAGCGTAACAAACAAACTTACTTTCGTATTTATTATATTATTAATATCAGTATGATATGCTTTAAAAAAACTGAAAGTCAAAAAATTTGTTTTAATTACACATATTAGGTTTAATTCAAAATATAAATCTAAAACTGTAACTATTTAAGTACGAATCAAACACCCACATAAGGGATCACTATTGTGTTTAACGGTACACATTTATAAAGAGACAACTTAAAAATATTTAAAAAAAAACACGTTCTTTTATTTCTCTTTATGTCCTTTTACTTTTTAACTTTATAGTATTTAATACTCTAAATAAAGTTATTACCTGTTACGGTTCCAAATAAATATAGAGAGGCGTATGACAGATGGACGAGCAACGGAATTTTGGGAAAAGAGTTCAATCGACTCAATTTTGTAATGGAACTCTAAAAATAATTGTACTGTAAAAAAATGAATAAAAACGCAGATAAATGTGAGGCAGATAAGATAAAAAATCACGGTTAATTAAATATTATATTTTAAATATAATAGATACAATTATGTGATATAGATAACATTAAATTTGATATAAAGGTAGATTCATTTAATATCACGTGGCTAGATAACGGGATAATCTCCTTCGACTACATTCTTCATCGTCTTATCATCAATATTACGTTTAATTTTTTATTTTTTATTAGGTACCTATGCCACATGCGTGGTCGTATTAACAAATATACATGTATAGGGCGTTTAACGTGAATTTCAAAAAAAGAACATTGTCATTCACACGCGTTTATATGATGATTTTAGGTTACTATACTTGAGCCAAATTCGATGTGGAATTTTTGTAAACAAACCAAATGTCATTGTGTATAGGGTTGTCACAATTTTATTAATGAAATTTTTTAATTTATCAGCAATTTTCTAATTGTACATAAAAAATTTAACCGCCAAGTACGCAATACGCAAGAAAATTAGCTTATAACAAAAAAAAAAAATTAAATTACTAATCTACAACCCTAATTTTTAGCACTGACGGGAAAATTTTGCAGATAAGCAACATTGGTATTTTTTTGATCAGTCGTTATAGTGTTAAAGGTAAATTGTACTCGATTTTTATTCACAACTTTAAATATTATAATTGTTAAGTTTATTCGACGTAAGTAAAGTAAAATAAATACCTAATAAAAGAGAATGTCTGAACATAGATTTTTAATCATAATAAATCCATTTTAAAACAAATTTTGTTTTATTTTGAATGCTATTCAGGGATAGTTTAGCTATTTTTAATATAGGCATATACATATTTATCAAAATATTTACAAATCATACAGTGGGAAATTAGTTATACCCACGTTAACAAGTAAATCTTACCTCTATAATAGATAATTATAGATAATATATAAATATAACTCCCTGGCTTATTTATTTCAAGTTTTATGTAGCTTGTACTAATGTGTATAAATATTAAAAAATATAATTATTATAATAATTATTTTCCAATAGTTTGTTAACATCTGCCTATGGTTGGTTGCTAAGCAACGGTTTGTTGGTAAACATCGAATTTGGCCTAAATATAGGACAGGCTGTTTTAATGTTAGCAGTAAGCTAACTGTTTCAGAATCTTTTATAGCGGATTCATATTATTAGTGTAGATAAAGTCTTGTATGCAATTGTTGATAATTAGGTATTAAAACATTAATCTGATACTATTATCCAACAATAAATCCACATCTTTTTTTACTTTCTCTCAATTGACCGTATGTGATGTCAAGAAGAGCATATTAGCTGTTAGTTCAGATGCCGTAGGATCTGATTCCATTAGCCGTAATATGATCATTCCTGTCTTAGATACCCTCCTACCCGTTATAACTCATATCTTTAATGAATCCTTGATTTCCAATACCTTTCCTACCTGCTGGAAAGACGCTCAAATTATTCCTCTACCTAAGAAACCTAACTCCAACGCATTTTCCGATCTTCGCCCAATATCAATCCTTCCTTTCTTGTCTAAAGCCTTAGAGCGTCTTGTCCATCAGCAGCTAACACTGTTCCTCCATTCAAATAATCTCCTAAGTCCTTTTCAGTCCGGTTTCCGTCAAGGTCATAGTACGGTTACGGCTCTTGTTAAAATCACTGACGACATTAGACTAGCGATGGACAAACAAAATCTCACAGTGTTGACCTTGCTGGACTTTAGCAACGCGTTTAATACTGTGGATTTTGATATACTACTGGCTATATTGTGTTCTATTGGCATATCTCCATCGGCAATTGACTGGTTTCACAGTTACTTGTGCGGACGGCGGCAACGTTTGCGTGTTGAGGATTCTTATTCAGACTGGCTGAACGTAAATGCTGGCGTTCCACAAGGTGGCGTGTTGTCTCCTCTCCTATTTTCGATCTTCATAAACTCTCTCGTCCCTCACATATCTTCTCTCTACCATTTGTATGCAGACGATCTCCAGATTTACTCCCACTCAAAACTAATTGACTTACCGACTTCCATTAGTATCCTAAATAACGACTTGAACAACATTCATAGTTGGAGTAAATCATACGGACTAAACATTAATCCTTCTAAGAGTCAAGTCATTATCATCGGTAGTTCAAAACTTGTATCTCGAATTGACTGGTCACTTATACCACCCGTCATTTTTAATAACACAGTGATTAATTATAGCGAAAAAGTAAAAAATCTCTGTGTAATATTTGACAGCCACCTCTCGTGGATACCTCAACTAAGCGAGTTGAGTCGAAAATTATTTGCAGCTATTGGATCTCTCCGCCGGCTCCAATACTTTCTTCCTTTGTCTACCAAGATTGCGTTAGCACAGTCACTCCTGCTACCGATTCTTGACTATGCTGATACTTGTTACCTAGATCTTAAAGAGGAGCAGTTAAATAAGCTTGAGCGTCTCCAAAATCTCTGCATACGGTTCATATTTGGCCTTCGCAAATATGACCATGTCTCCGATTTTCGTACTCAACTCAAGTGGCTCCCTATCCGCCTTCGCAGGAATACTCACATCCTTTGTTTACTTTATCGCGTACTTTTCCATCTTGATACTCCCCTTTACCTCAAAAACCGCTTTGAATTTCTCTGTGATACTCACGAGCGTTCCCTTAGATCATCTTCAACTTTAACGCTTAAAACTCCTTCCCATACTACTTCCTTTTATTCAAACTCCTTTTCTGTTAAAGCTGTGCAACTTTGGAACTCTCTTCCTCTTTCTATAAGACGAGCTCAATCTCTTTCTTGTTTCAAAAAATATCTGAAAGCACATTTTTTGTCACTAAATACGTCATAAATATCCTACCATCTCCTGACAATATATTATTTGATTATTATTTTTTATATGTATGGCTATAGGTAGTATACGTATTTATAGTGTATGTATGTATGTTTATATGTATATTTGTGTTTACATGTATTTGTAGTATATATATGTATATATGTATGTATGTATGTATGTATATGTATGTGTATTTGTATGTGTATGTGTGTATGCATTATTTATATATGTATTTGCAGTATGTATGTATTGGCATTCACTCGGTTGGGTTCGAGCAGAGTAGACGTGTTTATAACTTCTTCCCATAAAATTAAGTAACAAACAAATTGGTTTCTTATTTGAATAGCTTTGTGTGCAAATTTGAAGAAATAGCGTGTGACACTTGTGACGCTGCGATCTCCGCTAATACGAAACGCTGGTTGCCGTAACCGCTCTTCACCACTTCAGTAAAACAAGACGCCGTCTTATTTTCGGTCTCGCTTTGCAACAATCTGTGAGTACCTTGCGATATAAAACATAGTTTACAAAGATCATTATGAGTACTATACTACGCTCGCCTACTGGAGGTGGCCTGCATGAACGGAGTGACTCGCAACCGAATTTGTCCTGTACTGATACACAATCTGAAGTCAGCGACAATATAAGAATTACTCTTCGTAATAAAAGGAAGCACATGGCGGATGGTGAAAACCTTGAACTAATACAAAATGATGTTGCGGAACTAAGTAAACAAATGACACAGGTAATGGAAATGTTAAAGACATTTAATTCAAATCAAAGAGAATTCATGGATAAAGTTTCACTCGATGTGCAGGAGATAAAAAAAGACATAAATTACGTTAAGGATGTGACTAAAAAGCTTTCCGATGAGCAAAGTATGGTTCGGGCTGAAGTGGTAAATTTAAAAACAAGGCATACTGAAACAGAAAAAAAAATTAGAATCACTTGAGTCTGACATGGCTCACCTCAAAGGAATGAGCCAGGTGTTGCCTGCTACCAACTCCCTAGAGTCAACACTAGAAGAAATTAAAGAACGAGAGTTAAGAAGCAGGAACATAATAATCTGCGGTGTATCTGAACAATACGCTGAAAATATCGAGGAGAGGAAAAATGCAGACAGAAACGAGGTTTTACGTATAACGAGGATTGCTGTCTCTGACTGTCCAGAACCTGTGAAAATTATTAGACTCGGAAAATTTAAATCAACTAAAAATCGCCCAATCAAAGTAATCTACCAATCACAAGATACTGCAATTTCTATACTCCGCAATAGTAAAAATATTAAATCTGACACTATTATGCTGTTTTCAGACCAAACGCCTTTACAACAGGCTAATATGAAAGCACTAAAAGAGGAACTGAAACGTCGAATGAGTAATGGTGAGAAAGACATAACGATTAAATATGTTAAGGGTACACCTAAAATAAAAAAAATACTCCCAAAAAACTAAATTTTAAGAAGAAAAATAATAAAGAGGATAATATCACGGCAAATTGTGCTACTTACGAAACTGTAATCAACTATAAAGATATTAAAACAAGCAAAAAGTCTCTAAAATTTTTATATGCCAATGTACGTAGTATAATAAAACCAGGAAAAATGGATGAGCTAAAATGTATAGTTAATTCAATTCAATATATATTACATATAATTATTCTATCAGAAACATGGATTAAAACTGAAGAAGAGGCTAAGAGAATCCAAATTCCAGGATATTTTCACTACTACAATTATAGAAATAGTGCAAGGGGTGGTGGTGTGTCCATATTTGTTCATGACAGTCTTAGTCATAGTTTTATTGAAGAACAATGTATAGGAGACAACAACTTCCTATTAATTCATGTTGATAGTTTTTCTTTAGATATTGGCGCCGTGTATAGAAAACCTGACTATACAAACCTAAATGATTTTTTGGAAATTTACTCGGCCAAATTGAGTAAAATAAAAAGAGGAATTATGTTTGGAGACTATAATATAAATTTACTTAACGTGGAACGATCAACGAACTTATACAATGAAGTGTTACGTGAAAACGGTTTTAAAATTATAAACAAAATTGACGATAGGTACTCAACAAGAGAAACTTCTACCTCAAAAACAATAATTGATCATGTAAGTGCTAATATAGATACTAACAACATTCATTTGGCAATAGCGGATACTCCGTTATCGGATCACAAGCAACTTTTTCTAGAAATTAAAAGACACACACCAATGCCTCGGAAAGTAGTAACTTACGAAGTACTAAATTATGAAAAACTACGTAATTGCATACAAGATTATCAAGATAAAACAGAGAAAAATTCGTACACCGTGTTAGAAGAGAAAATAAAAAGTTGTATTAAGAAAAGTAAAATTACAAAAACTAAAATAATTAATCCTCCAAAACAAGATTGGATATGCCAAGATATATTAAATGAAATCAATAGAAGAAATATACTATGGTATCAGCATAAAATAAACCCTGAAAATAACATAATAAAAGATAAGTATAAAGCAAAGAGAAACCAAGTAGCAGCTAGTATACAATATACCAAAAGTAGATACTATTTGAGATCCTTCGACAACTGCAAGAGTAAACCAGCCAAAATGTGGCAACTAATAAATAGCTTATCGAACAATAAAACAAGAATAAACTCAATACCTAGTAAATTACAAACTAAAGAAGGCCTTGTTACCGAAATCAAAGAAATTTGTGATAGTTTTAATGAGTTTTTCTCTAATATTGGCCCCAGTCTAGCTAAGCAGATTCCCTCAACGAACTCACGCTACTTAGATAATTATATTAATGACAGCTCAAAAACTTTAAAACAAATGTTGCCAACAAATAAAGATGAAGTCGCTAGGATCATTGATAATTTAAACCCAAATACAAGTTCGGGCATTGATGGTATAAGTGCTAAGTCAGTTAAATGTATTAAAAACGTTATTTTAGAGGAGCTCACGGATTGTATTAACTGTTGTCTCAAGAACGGTACGTTTCCAAACTCATTAAAAATTGCTAAAGTGACTCCCATTTATAAAACAGGAAATAAATCTGATCCTGGAAACTACCGTCCCATCTCGGTCTTACCAATTATTTCTAAGATTTTTGAAAGGGTTCTTTACAACCGACTGAAGACATATTTGGAGTCTGTAAATTTTTTGTACGATAAACAATACGGTTTTCGGCCTAAATCCAACACCCTCTCGGCTACGATAGATATAGTGACTAGGCTGAAGATCGGGATCGATAGAAAAAAAATAGGCCTAGGAATTTTTATAGACATAAAAAAGGCATTCGATACGATTAGCCATGACTTACTTATCGAAAAGTTAAACCGAATCGGTATCACAGATTCTGCACTTGAAATTTTTAAAAGTTATCTTACTAACCGAAAACAACTAGTAAAAATAGACCAAACATATAGTTATGTTAGTTCCATAACGTATGGGGTACCACAGGGATCGATTTTGGGGCCCCTTTTATTTCTGATTTATATAAACAGTATAAAAGATATCGGTGTGAAGGGTGAAGTGACCCTATATGCAGATGACACTTGCTTATTTTACTTTGGGTCAAATCTAACTTCACTCTTAGATGAAGCTCAAAGCGACCTTGACATTTTAAACGCATGGTTTCAGTCTCAGCTACTAACGATCAACATTGCAAAAACTAACTTCATTGTATTTGCACCTAAAAACAAAAAAATGCCTACGTTTACACCTCTTGTTATAAATAATATAGCTATTAAAAGAGTTTACAATGAAAAATATTTAGGACTCCTTTTGGACAGTAACATGACATGGAAACCTCATTTAGAAAAATTAAAAACAAAACTTGTGTCTCTTACAGGAGCATTACGCGGCATAGCTCGATGTCTTCCACAGCGAGTGCGGTACATCATTTATAATTCACTCGTGAAACCTCACTTAGACTATCTTATTGAAGTCTGGGGAACTGCTGCCAAAACTCATATAAATGCTTTGCAAATAGCACAAAATAAATTAATTAAAAGATTATTTAAATATAACTACTTAACATCAACAAACAAAGTTTTTAATGAAACAAAAATAATGAGCATTAATCAATTATATACTTATAAAAGCTGCATTTTAGTACGTAAAATTTTAAATAGAAATATACATACACAAATAACTTTTACCAAAAAATATCAAATACAGAAAATGAAATTAAGAAATGCGAATAACCTTATTTTACATGCACCACGTACAAACCATGGCAAACAAAATATTTTATTTACAGGCGCTAAACTATATAACCAGTTACCAAACGATATTAAAGATGCTAAATCTGCCTTAACGTTTAAAAGACTTCTTAAATACTACGTGCAGAATAAAGTTAAAATAATTAATAAGTAAATACCTAAATAAAATATCATAATAATTACTGAGACCAAATGCATTATAAAATTAAAATTTTAATTTAAGTCTTATTTATAAAAATCAAAATATGATTTAAAAAAAAAAAGAAAGAAAAAGTTATTAAATACAATTAAATTGTGCTGTGTTGAAAATTAAATATTTGTGGCTCATCTAGTTCTGTACTATATCGAAGTTTTTTCGTTGGTCGCAACGAGTGAGTTGAGTGAATCGAGCTGGTTCGACGCGCAACTAAATCAACAGATAATATTTTGTCCTACCCTCGTTATATGTGTTTTATATTTCATACTCTGTTAGTGTATTATGTTTTAATGGATATAAGTAGTACTAATATATTGTTTATATCTCTGTTTAATCCCGGCCAAATGTATATTCATGTGTTTATAAGTGTGTTTCGCATGTAAGTGATTTTATGTAAATCTTTTTGAGAAAATAAAGATCTTTAAACCTATAACCTATGTATGTGTATATTGTAAATTTAATGCTAACCTTTTATCAACTCTTGTACACTTCCCTACCGTTTCTTATTCTCTATGCCCTGTCCTATGCCCAAAGGTTGTCTGGAAGAGATCGCTCTTAGCGATAAGACCGCCTTTGTACATTTTTCTTTGTATATATTAATTTTGTATTGTATGTTTCTTTATGGTGTACAATAAAGAGTATTTATTATTATTATTATTATTCGTGTTTTAATACCCCTTCTTATACAACAGTTTCATAAAATAACTAATATGTAAATCTTTGGCAAAAGAAAGTTAGAAATAACCAATATATCATCCGTTTGGATGATATAATGGTTATTAGGAGGTTGGGTGTTTTAATGTTGGCTATAAACCTTACCAAACTATAGACTAGTCCTTTGCCTTTCGCTATTGGTGGTAAATTTTAAAACAACATTAAGAAATGTAAATAGTATAATAATAGTACGTGTGTGACGTCAGACGGGAGCGCGGCGGGGCCGGGCGCGCCCGAGGCGATGCTGACGGCGGCGGAGGGCGAGGTGGTGCCGGTGGCGCTGGCGGCGGCCGGTCCGGGCCTGTGGCGCGCCTCCTACACGCCGCGCCGCGCCGGCGACCACCAGCTGCGCGTGCTGTGGGCCGGCCGACTCGTCAAAGGTACCTTATACCGCATGAGTAAAGAAACGGAACAGAGACAAAGCTTCATACAAACGCGCCACGATACGTACACTACTACGAGCTCGAGTCGCGTGTGTGCGTCAGCACTCGCGCTCCGTCACGTACGGAGAGACCGGCCTGTACCGGCTCGGAGAGTGCTCAAACTCAGGGGCTGCAGTAAACGTCGCGCGTCGTGTTTATATAGGTTAGATAATTTAGTAATATAAATAATGTTTTAATGTAATTTTAATAGTGTTTTAATATAAAAATGTAAATATGGTTTACTGTACAGTGTGTATAAAAACACATCATTTTTTTATCCATCCCAAATTTTATCCTCCTGTGCCTACCAAAATAGGTATAAATTTTTCTTGCTCCTTAAAAGTTTTATCAATGTTCAGTTTCTCTACTCATGTGCTTATACAATCGATAACCCCACTACGGCTCTCTGACGTATAAAAAGAACGTGTGCGTCTCGGGACGGCCGACAGAAGTGATAACTTAAACCAATCTAAGTTGAACTATTTAATATTGAAAGTGTTTAACTTGAGAAAAGCTCAGGTTATTACTTAAATTTTATGTATATTAATATGATAATTTAAGAAAAGGTTATTTATTAATAAACTCTTTTATAGATTATAAAATATATTTTATTCTTAGTTACAATTCTTTAATATAACAGCTCAGTATCAGGCAGGCAACAATTTCTACCAATGCCCGCTGTGGTTGCTGTAAAACTTTTTTTATATAAAAACACAATACTACAGGTAAATATTTTCACGTAGTCGGCAATTGTTGAAAAGTATTTTGGCGGATGATGATCGCAAGAGTGGTTAGTAGTTTCCATAAGACCAGTAAAAGGCAAGAGCTACAATATTGCTTTCTACCTCCCTTGTGATTTCATAAGTACACCGCTCTATTGCGGGCATTTCAAGTAATTGTACGGCCGTGGGCGTAAAACGCGAAATATTATATTTAATTTTACATACGTAGATGAGTTCTACAAAGACCGCAAACCCGAATCTGTGTGGTGTGATTAAAAATCACTATATGAATTCTTACCCTCATTTGATTCGATATCATTTATATATTCTAAAATCATACGCTGATGACTTTATCCTTCGGGCAATTTCATTCATCTACCAGAATGACGGCTTGATACTGAATTATATTCCATCACTTTGCGATGGCTTATTAGGTAATTGTTGTATTATTATTCTTTCTTTCCTTTTATATTTTGTGTATTCCCAAAATTCCTTCCTATACCCAATGGTGCTTAATCTTATTTTACTCTTCCTTTCCCTGCCTTCCTGTCTGTCAAGTAAAAATAGTTTTTCGTCTTAGTAAGGCTCAAAATTGGCTGTAATCTTTTTCTTGTTTGACGTGATAACGAAAAATCGATGAACGCCAGAACGGCAGATGCATCCGAGTTGAAGAGAAAAAAAAAATTATTACGGAGTGCAAATAAATGTTAATTTATCGAAAAAAATTGTAAATTTCTATTTCTGTTCATAGAAGTATGCAATTTTTCACCAATGTTTTCTTATGACATTATCTAAATCTCTTAAAATTATCGTCCGTAAACCGACTTTATAGACAACCAATATTTTTTTATGGTAACCTTCACCATCCGTATCGGCAAAGATACTAATAATTATTATTTTTTCAGGCTGTCCTTTGACAGTAAAAGTGGTGGCCGGTTCAGAAAGCGGGGACGCGTCGCGTGTAGTGTGCTCCGGCGCCGGACTCGCGGGGGGAGTCGTCGGCAGGGAGATACGCTCCTGGATAGACACCAGGCGAGCCGGCCCCGGGGAACTGACGGCACACTGTACAGGACCTAACAAAGTAAATTATTAAAGTTTTAATCTCAGTTACGTATTAAAAGCAAATTCTTTAAGTTTTTAGATTGGTAACACTAAGTTATCCATTATGGCTCGTGGGTTATGTGGTGGGTTATGACCTAACAAAGTAAATGCTTTAATTTTTGAATATTTTGACTGGTCTATATTTATCATCTCTCATTTTACTGTATTTTTATATTTGCAATATTTTTATGTGTATATTAGTGACCTTTGACCTTGACCTTGTATTTTCGGCCAAAATTTTTTGCAATATGGTTGAAATGGGCTCTAAAATGATTATTTTATGGAGTAGGTATTTGTCGACTACATAAGTTTTATCATGATCCCAGGTGGCGTACTGCGAGCTGTACGAGCACGGCGACGGCACGTTCACGCTGAACGTGAAGCCGGCGGAGGCGGGCCGCCACGTGCTCAGCGTGCAGTTCGCGGGCGAGCACGTGCCCGGCTCGCCCTTCGTGCTCAAGGTCGCCGGCGCGCCCGACCCTTCTAAAGTGAGTTTATCCTTTTATATTCCAAAATTTTACTACTTATATTGTTCTTAGTAATAGACAGGATGAGTTTTGAACGGTGCAATGATCGCCAAATCCGAAACCAAAGAAAAAGGCCAAAAATGTTCAAATAAGTTTTAAAACGAGATTACGGGCATGAAAGCTTATCGCGTTATTTTGGTTGTTATCTGAAGCCTACGTTTTAACGGGATCGTATGTTATGGTTCGATCTAACGCGATGGACGTCAGCATGATATAAATAATAATTACTTTAATATGAGTATGAGTTACTTCAACAAACTTATGATAAGGGAATTAGGTGATAATAACGGGTGATAAAAGGGATGATTATCTTTATCAATTTTTATCAAAATTAACTTTTTTTGACGTGATAACGTCTTGTAAATCGATGAACGCCGGCTGCACGCACGAAGAAGTGTCACGTGTCGCGAGCGAGAGCGCGGAACAAGCGATAGAGAGGCACGATCGGCCTAAGCTTTCGGCTCGTGAATGAAAAACAATAATGCAGATTGAAGGATCTTAAATATCACACATGTATATAAGTTGTAAATAAATTGTTAATAGCACATTGTTACTTGTAATTGATCTGTTTAATTTAAGTAATTAAATATTTTTATTATTAAAGAGTGTAAATAAATGTTAATTAATCGAAAAAAATTTAATTAATTGAATTAACTCATTCTTTGTATTATACAAAATAATAATAGCTCAGTAATTAATAATGATTCAATTCAATTCATAAAAGTATGCAAATTTTTTTCAATGTTTTCTTATGACGTTATTACGTAAAATTATCGTCCGTAAACCGACTTTACAGACAACCAATTTTTTTATATAACTATACATTCGCAGGCTTTATTTGCCTGTGCCTTTTTTATTAACATTTTTAAATTATTATCATTATTTTTAATGCGTACTTATTTAGACGAGATTTAAACTAAGGTAAGTATTATATAACCTTAACCTATATTACCATAACTAGGTCCGAGTGTACGGGCCGGGCGTGGAACCCGGCGTGCTGGCCACGTTCCAGTCGCGGTTCCTGTGCGACACGCGCGGCGCGGGCGCGGGCCAGCTCACCGTGCGCGTGCGCGGGCCCAAGGGCGCCTTCCGCGTCGAAATGCGACGCGAGACTCAGAAGGACCGGACTATATTGTGCAAGGTTACTGTCATTGTCCTGTTATCTTAACTATCATACTAATAATATAAATGTGAAAGTAAGTTTGTTTGTTACGCTTTAATCATCATGAAACTTTGTACACATATTCTTGGAGGTATTAGAAGTAACATAGGATACTTTTTTTGGTCGTCATAACCGACATCCACGCGGGCGAAGCCACGGGCAGAAATAGTAGTAGAATACTTCAATGTTAAAATATTTATCGCCATTTATCACTATTATAAATTTTAAAAGAGCAAATTTTCATATTATGCTGACTCTTCTCGACATATTCTAGATTTCTATTAAGTGTAAAATATTTTTAAACGACTTAAAATGCTATTAAAAGCCTACTTAATTGATAATTTTCATAGACTACATAGATACCTAATATGATCTATGACATATGACACAGATATGTCATTTTTAAACTTTGACACTGAGATAGTACTAGCATAATATATTAGTATAATATTCTCTCTGATGATCTTTCCCACGGTATTGGAATATCATTGCAATAAAATTTTGGTATAATAAATAGCCTATATCTGGATCATCAACTATTTCCACACCAAATTTCATCGTAAACTTTTACCTTTTTTTTTTTTCAATTAAGGGTCATTACAACGTCTCCTCATGGACATATTCCCGCTAGATGGCGCTGTTCGGGCTTTCGACAGGTTTTTGATATTTTTGCAATGTTGCTATGCACAGATTTTAAAAATATTACACTTAGCGGATGTATATCAATGCCTATTATTTTATCACATCATTAGTTTACTTTAAAACGGAGCCATTTAGTGAAATAGTCTAATAATAATATCTGTCATATCGATTACTGTATATACGCAACACTCACGCACACACTGACATCAGAGTTGTTATCCAAATTCTGTGGTTCTTACATAAATGACGAATTGTTTACTATAAAATTGAACTAGATGGCATTGCAACAAAAACTGTCTCGTTTTGTTTCGTATTTTTTTTAAATTTAGTTCGGATATAATACTCCTCCCGCTTCATACCGCGTCCCGCGCTCGTCTATTCGGTATTTACCCGACTGCGACAGAAGGAGGGTTATGTTTTTCGAGTGTATGTATGTATGTATGTATGTATGTATGTATGTATGTATGTATGTATGTATGTATGTATGTATGTATGTATGTATGTATGTATGTATGTATGTATGTATGTATGTATGTATGTATGTATGTATGTATGTATGTATGTATGTATGTATGTATGTATGTATGTATGTATGTATGTATGTATGTATGTATGTATGTATGTATGTATGTATGTATGTATGTATGTATGTATGTATGTATGTATGTATGTATGTATGTATGTATGTATGTATGTATGTATGTATGTATGTATGTATGTATGTATGTATGTATGTATGTATGTATGTATGTATGTATGTATGTATGTATGTATGTATGTATGTATGTATGTATGTATGTATGTATGTATGTATGTATGTATGTATGTATGTATGTATGTATGTATGTATGTATGTATGTATGTATGTATGTATGTATGTATGTATGTCCATTTCTTTGGCACGCCCTACAGCCCAAACGGCTGGACGGTTTTTGACATATGAGGTGTCGTTGGATTTGTCTAAATTGTAGTAGTGACATAGGCTATATACATTTTCAAAATGGCGCCCGCAAATGGCGGAATGAGGGGAGGGAGTTGAATTTTTTTTTCTTACTGCAGCAATATGGGTATCAAATGAAAGCTAGTAAATTGTTTTATTCTTTTTAGTTTATAATAAGAGTATTTTACGCAGTCGGGTTTTTAGATTTTTTTAATTAAGCATACTTGTTTAGTGTATATGTCGATACCGATAGCAACGCAGCCGATATGAACATGTAATGTTTTACTTTCGCAGTTTCGCTCCGAATTAATTCTTTGTTGTTTTTACAAGTTTTACTTACTGAATGTGTATTCAGTTATGTCTGATTAATGGATTTTAATTTTAAACTATTATTATACGTCTTCATTTAATTCATTTATTATATATTAATTTATTTACATATAAATCATATAATAATTTATATACGACCATTCTGGTGTAGTGGTGCGAGTAGTCGCTGCGTCGCGCGCCGACGGTCGCGGGTTTGATTCCCGCTCGTGACAGATATTTGTATTGGTACAAATATTTGTTTCCGGTCTGGGTGTATGTCCTTGTGGGTCTCTCCACCGTGCCTCGGAGAGCACGTAAAGCCGTCAGTCCCGGTTGTTATCATAGACACTTGATAACGATCGTTACTCATGGTAGGGAAATTATCCGCCAACCCGCAGTGGAGCAGCGTGGTGGATTAAGCTCCAACCCTTCTTCTTTATGGAGAAGAGGCCTTCGCTCAGCAGTGGATTGTTTACAGGCAGATACAAAACAGTACAGTAATAATCTACACAATAACAACAGCGTTTTTTATTTACTAATATAGCTGTGCCCCGCGGTTTCACCCGCGTTAATTTGAAGGAAAAACGTACTTAAATATTTTAAAACCAATATTAACCAACCAAGGAGAAGAAAATACTGGTTTTCTCCGCAACCTGATCTCGATTAGGCAACATATTATAGTTCTCCGCGTGAAAAGAAGTCTTGACATAAATCGATTTCTAGGTATATGTTTAAATGTTTGCCCATGTGCTTCATTAATTGTTACAGCAAACGATAATTCAGGCGACTTGTGTCTGCGCGCGGCGTGACTACATAGTTTCATATGATTTTACATTATCTTCTAAATTATGCGTTCAAATTAAATGCTATAAAAGACAAAGTTTATTTTCATATAGTTGCCTCGTTGATGAAGTATTTTTGTATTCCTAAGGATTATGCCTGGCTAATACAAATGCAATAAAATCACCTTTTAATTTTTTATGATCATTATTTCGTTGCGGAGTTATTTTAAAACTATGATATCTTCTAAGATAATTCATTGAAATCAAATGATGTTAAGGACAATTTCGTTCAAAAAGGCATATTTGTGATGAAGATTTATTTGGATAAGGATTTATATCATGTCTATAAAACCACCTTCGCAAATAACACATTATTTTAGAACATACTTGATTACTATAAGAATGGTTATATTGAGTCAACCTCAAGAGATAGATATATGCTGTCGCGGACTTTTTTTTTGAACTTTTAATGTTAATCAATTCCGTTGTACTTACATAATTTTTGCATAACTTTAACTGTTTGCGCAGCTTACGTAACGGAATCTCTCAAAAAATAATGTTTTTCCCGTTTTTGTAATGTTTCTTATGAATGCTCAGCTACTATTGGTCGTAGCGTGATGTTATATAGCCTATAGCCTTCCTCTGTAAATGGACTATCCAACACAACGAACACTTGTCCAAATCTTAAAAACTATTAAAACTATTTTAATGAAACTTGTTCCCTATGTTGAAATAAATGTAAGCCAGTAAAATGAGCGGTCGCATATTTTCGGAGAAATGTAAGGACAAACATACATATACATATTATGTTTGAAAGCTCTAATAGATTGTCATTTATTTGATTATTTTACAGTTTCAATAATATTACACACGTATATATCTAGCATATGGATTGGATTCATTTTTAGAAAATGTCGTATTATAGTATATAGCTCAGGTGGGATGATCTCGACTCAAGGCGACTCGCGCCTTGAGTCGAGATACTCGGCGACCCGGGTTCGAATCCTGGTGTCTCCAGTTCAGTTTTTTCCTTTTTTATCCTAAAGTGCCTTCATTTGTGAGAAAAACTATTATTTGGAGCTCTTTTTATTTTTTATTTCAATAACCAGTTCATATTTTTTTATTATTATGTCGGTAAGATCGAAAAATATTAATCATATTTCATCAGTAAGTATGTAAATCGTATCTATTTATAATATCTCAAAACACGATTTACCAAAAAAAGATTGGTCATTCAGATATTAAATATACTTATAATAAATAACAATAAAATAAATATAAAACTTCATTTTGAAATTGAGTCTTATTTGCAGAGTTATAAGTTACAATTCAATAATATTGTATTATTCGTGCAAAAATTGTATTTATATTTTATGAGAATAATATTGTATGTTCATTACGGTACCATTGAAATTAGTGTATTGTTATAAATATACGTAGAAAAAATACAAAAATATATACAAGATGGTAATTAATACTCTAAACACCATTATGCAATAAAACGAAAACTGTCGTAGTACCTACCACATCACCATATTATACTGTGACGGGAGCGATTTACGTACAGGCGTTTGTTTCTTTTTTATTTATGATGTGTAGTTTTTACAGATATAGATTTATAAAATGGGATGTAAAGAATTCCTAAAAGAGAAGTATAAAAAAAGTAATTGACGACTGTTCTAATGTAGTGGTGCGATTAGTCGCCTAAACGCTGCGCGCAGGCGGCGGTCGCGGGTTCGATTCCTGTTCGGGACAGATATTTGTATTTGTACAAATATTTTCCGGTCTAGGTGTATGTCCTTGTGGGTCTCCCACCGTGCCTCGGAAAGCACGTAAAGCCGTCAGTTCCAGTTGTTATCATAGATACTTGATAACGATCGTTACTCATGGTCATGGTAGGGAAATTATCCGCCAACCCGTTTAGTGTGCAGAGCGTTTCCGGGGTGAATCGATTTAGCTTGGATCCATTTTTAGAAAATGTCGTCTTATTTGTTTTCATGCAATTAAAAACTCCTATAATTAGAATAGGAATGTAATATTCGCCATTAATTATTAAGTAACGATAGCTCAGGCGGGATGGTCTCGACTCAAGGCGACTCGGGCGACCCTAGTTCGAATTCACCTGTCTCCAGTTCAGTTTTTTCCCCCTTTTTTATCAAGTTGCTTCTTTTGTGAGAAAAACTATTATTCGGAGATCTTTTTATTTTTTATTTCAATAACCAGTTCATATATATATATATTATTATTGTTATATCGGTAAGATCGAAAAATATTAGGTAGTTACTCATATTTCATCACTATTTAATCGTATCTAAATAATTATATTTGATAAGTAAATTGCAAAAAAAAAATACCGAACAAAGCTTGGTCATACAGATATTAAATATGTATATATAATAAAAAATAACGATATATAATAAATAACGACAAAATAAATATAAAACTTAATTTTTGAATTGAGTCATATTTGCAGAGTAAGGTCACATTTAAATAATACCTACCATTAAAAAGTTTAAATTAATTTAAACCTTATCAAACCATTTGATAATTTTGAAATTTGAATGTGATTTCACAATCCTCTTATAAGATACCTATGAACCTTACCTTTTCATATAAAATTTATATCATGTAACAGCGAAGTACTTTTACACTTTAACGATAGGTGGCGCAAAAAAATTATTTTCGACGCATTATTTGCATAGAGGTATAATACGTCTATGATTATTTGGGCGACACGGGCGACATCTATCAATGCTAATGTAAACTTCAGAACTCACACATACGTAAATCTGTCACTTTTTGAATGCCGATTTTATACTATAAACAATGTAAATATTTGCCTGACATGAACATTGCCCATATAAAAAGCTCTAAAGAAATGATAAAACAAATTAAATGTTTAAAAAAATGTATACATTTCAAGAATAATCAAAAATAAAAATGTATGAAAGTCGACCTATGCATGTCCACCTTAACTTAACAAAATTTCCCGCTTATGATGTATTTACGAATTGTTTTAGTTTTCACCCACCGAGCCAGGCGATTACCGAGTGGAAGTGAGATGGGCGGGGCGACATGTCCCCGGCTCCCCCTTCCCCGTCATGATCTTCGACACACAAGAAGAACTACGTCGTTACCTACAGGCCACCGCGACCCCTTAACGAAAACAAACATGTAGTTTGTTTTCGTTAAGGGGTAACCCACGAACCATAATGGACATATAACTTAGCAGGGGCGTAGCTATCCCCGTATCAGCCGTATCAATGATACGGGGCCCTCAACCCACAGAGGCTCCGAAAGTATATATATGCAAAAATTCGTAAAACGTTACCCAAGAATTAAAAAAATATTTTCTCAAAACTTCTATGAGACAGGAAAAGCTATCAGACTTATCACTATTATCTATAATGATAGAAAATTTAGATTTGGGCAACAAAACAAATTTTGATACAGGACCGGTCTAAGGCGAGCTACGCCACTTAGTGTTACCAACGTAAAAACTTAAAATATTCGCTTTTAATAAAACAGCATACCTAAGATTAAAAATGACGTTGATAAACTAAACGATGAAAAATATTTCTTATAATTATTAAGTCATAATATTTTTTTGTCATACATTTACTTATTAGAACAGTCATAAAATCATTTGTTTCATCCGTGGTTTATAAATTTATTATTATTTCAGCGAATTTTCATTACTTATACGAGTCATAAAGAACTTTGTTTTAGGTAATAAGGTCAAATACTAACATTTCGTATTTTCATATTTATGTCAAGTCAAAGACTATTTAATTATATCTTCACTACATATAAAGTATATGACATTATGGTTAAATATATTCCTTATTAATCCAAGTGCCTTAATCTATCGTAATCTAGGTTAACATAATACATCTCAAGTATTAAAATTAAAATATCTTTAAATATATAAACTGAATCTCATAATTAAAAAAAAATGTCGTGTGTACGGAGTACACATGTCAGAAGTGAAACATCTTTGGCAAACTCAATTTAAAATTTATTAATATTAATAGTTAAACATTCTATTACTTATTTACGCGTTGCTAGAATACGCGACATCATACTATCTCATTCTCTCCTACACATTTTTGTATTTGTGTCTCTTACCTGTCGTTTTTTCCGTCGCATCCCGTTTCAAATCACAACAATTCTAAAGAAGTTTCACTTCAAAAATTCCGTCCATTTGTAATAAATGAATTAAATGTAATATCCACTAAGTCCAATCCGATAAAAAATTAATAGGAAGCATAATAAATTTGTTTATTTGTTAATATTTATTAATAGCTACTTAGAATTAATCGCCATTAAACTAACTATGTAACTAACGTATCTTGTTTCTTGTTATAAATACCTAGTATTTATTAAAGTAAGATTTGAAATACACTTAAAAGTGTAAATCCGTATGCGCTGTCTCTTTCGATTATATATTATTTTTTATGTAAGAAAGAGACAATAAGATGTAAACATTATAATTACTGAAGTGTGGTTCAAATTTTACTCATAGTGTCTAGGTAATCTCTGAGGGTAACTAATTGTTAATAAATTGAACATTATTATTTCATGTGTTTTATTTTAACCCTAGAAGCCTAATCTATTTCGAACGTACACAAAGCCTTAATATACGTCTCACAATCAGAGGCGTACACATATAAATTACAATCTGTATGCAAAAATAGCCCTATTTTACAAATATTATTTTTCTAAACCAAATTAGTATTAGTACATATATACGAGTATATTTAGCGTTTTATCATAGCGAAGAATATCGACCATTACATTGATGTATAACACATACTTTTCTATGCGCTTTAAAAATATAAATTAAATGGCTAAAACGAAAAAGGGTCCCGACCTTCAACTTTTTTTTTTAAACCGAGTCGAGTAGGTCGGACTAATCGCGTTTAGTTTCAACGGTGAAATCGGCCCTTAAAAACAATATATTTGCATCGGGACGAAAGTTGACGCATGCGCTCTAAAATTTATTCATAATTTGGCCGGGAGGCCATAGAGGTATTATAGATAGAGCAGGGGAGCCAGGCCTTCAGCTATCCCTCGGTTAGAAAGAGAGAGACGATCGCAATACCGATTGAATTACATACCAATATAATATTACTGTGCATATTAGAGTTGTTTCTATGATTTGTTTGTAATCGAAAAATTAAAATAGAAGTAAATAATTGATCTTCACAATTTTTTTTATCGAGATTTGAACTTGAAACCGCAAGACCAATGGGGTACCGCGATCTTCTCTCTCTCTTTCTAACCGTTGGACGTTTCTGCTTACAGGCAGTCGTATATCTTCCCTACTCTATATATAATACCTCAATGCGGGGGGCATGTGGCACTTTCGTCCCTAAAATTACAATCTAAAATCGAACTTTCGATCCAGGTGTTATAAAAAATTATGAATTTCACACTCCTTCGTGTGTGCAACGTTACGCATATACATACAGAACTACACAAAGTTTTCTCTTCACGTATTAATACTATTATATATTTAGATGACCCACGCGGTTTAACTCGCATTCGGATATACAAGTCCATTTCTACGAGTCATACTATCCGAATAAATTTCGTCAATTTAATTTGTTAATGTCTCCCAATACACTGAAATAGTGATATCGACTTTAATGTAAATACTATCAAGTGGAATTTTTGTTGAAGGGTTTTATCGTTAAATAAAAACGTTCTTATTCCAACTATTTCATAATTTATGATAACTATGGATCATGTCGCAGCTTCGCTTATTATTTCTTGTGCAAATTAATGCCTTTTATGATGTAGCAATGTCGAGATACTCTTGTTATACGCTACGCATAATTTAAAACTACATGGTACATTTATATGTTTATCGTATATTTATCAATTAGTATGTGTAAAAATAAAACACTCAATTATTTTAAGAGATAAAAGAAATTAAACTCAATTCGAAACTCCTTTTTATTTAAAACAGAGTATAAAATACAATTAAAAATTCGTAAAGCGTATACAGTACGAAAAAAATATATAACTGAGACATCAAAATGCAAACTACTCACTTCATAAACTAAAGTTGTAACTAAATATCAATTACGTATTTGATGCACGTATATATGGGATACAATTTAAAACATCGCACGAATCCGGTAAGTCATGTTCTCGCTGTTTTTGCATCAATTAGTTTTAGTATGCATATAAATATATTTTCGAACAAAGGACTACAATATATTGATGGCAAACATTATTGTTTAACTTAATTTGAACTTAAATATTATTTTTTGTTATTCAACTTTAGAGTTGATTAATGGTGCTTTATTTCTTTTCGACGCTTTATTTATTTATTTTTTTCAACCCATTCATTGCCACCAACGAACGCACCATTTGAGTTGATCGAGATTACTACGTCATGTCACCAACGCACCAGTTGCGTTCAGGGATATCACACTCTTTATTAGGAAATTTACTAAAATCGGTAGTATTTTTTATTAATTTTGTTACCTTTTTTAACACTTTGACTGCGTTAGGAGATTTATTCGATCTCTCACGAGACTTTCGTACTGTGCGGTCGCTAAAATAGTGTTTTTTCACTCTGTGCGGGAGGCCCTAACGTCTAAAGTTCTTTGTATATAAGTAAGACAAATATACATATTTGCTTCTTATTCAAAATTAGATCAAAGGGCATTAAAAAAAAATTTGAGATGTATTAGGTCTCTAACGCACTGTAGTATAAAATGTTTCATTTCTTGCGTTAGGAGACGTGTTAGTACTCGTGAATCGTACACCTCATAGCCGCAAGTAAGGGAAGGCGGGGAGCGCTGGTGCAGCGTGTCTTTGTTTTAGTGTCGTTCAACTATCGATGCAGACGTTCGCGTGCACATTTAAAAAAAAACACACGTGTATAGATATCTTAAATATATTTTAAAGTGTATTGGTGAACCATGAGTTCTTGTAAAAGAATTAAGTGTAAAAAGTCAATTTATTTTGATGAAAATGCTACGAATAAATAAGACTTGGAAATAAATAGTAAAAATTTAACGAAAAATCAATGCCGGATTATACTGCCAGTAAAATTAAAATTTTGGAAAATGTTCAAATGTTCTCTCCATTCACTGATAGTGGCAGTGATTTTGATTACTATTATATATTCTGATTATCTGATACACATTTAAAACAATCGTATAAACAGGTAAAGAAGGAAATAGACAAGAACAGAATCATAGGATAAATGTAATTATGAAGCGTTCATTTGTGCGCATTGAAACCAATCAATGTGCTTACCATGTTTCAATGAAAAGCACTTATCTTAAGTTACCCACTTTTTTAATAAAACTTTTTCTATCGACAACTGAGATTTTATTTTATTCCCATCACTAGTTGCTACACATATTGAACTATCTTCGGTTGCGGTACGAGGTATAATCGATACCTAATTTTTGTTTTGTATTTGTAGTTTATCCTAATGTGATAACTGCGTGCGAACCTATCAAAAGATAGAACAATAGGCTATCTTGAACCCTCGAGTAATTCATAAATATATCATTGGTTTTGAGGAAGATATAAATTATTTTTAAAACTGCTGTTTTAGGAGACTGATCAGGTCTCATACGCACCACAGGATAGGTTAGTTTCGAGATCTTTTAGATCTCCAACGCACCAGAATAAAGTTCTTTGAAAATAATGCCGCAAGGAACGTGTTAATGGCTTATTATTCTTAATTTTTATTTTTTATATAATTTTTATTATTTCTCTTAATGGCTTATTTTACTGTTATTTTAATTAATAAACACATTCTTATGTATATTTTTTATTGTACTAATTAATAATAAAACAGAGAGGTACCTATAAATTAGAAATTTTACAAAATATAATTGAAAATGAAATGAAAAATGAAAAAATATTTTATTAGTTCCTCACAAATAATTTACAACAAATTGATTTACAATTACAAAATGCACAAACCAAAAAATGAAGTCGTTTTGTGATGAACTGGTGTCTGTGAGGGGCCGTAGCCGGAAGTACAGATCACCATAAGTGGCAATGAATGGGTTAAAAATCAACTAATATTAAAACATTTGTTTCTAAAATACAATTAAACTACATTAGGTCTGTATCTAAAAGAAATACTACGTCGATCAGGGTAGGATATTTGCGAATTACCATTTATTTGTGTACGCAATGCGTCTAAACTCTGCCAGAGTTGTTGCATCTGCCCGAATATTATCACCTCTAGACGCTGAATCGAGCTATGAAGTTCTCCTGAAAAATTAGAATTTTTTAACTCTTATTCGTATTATATATTACAAAGAACTGAACCAAGATAATGCCTAATAAGCCTTAAATTTCTAGATGTTAGGACATTATTTATTGCGCAATTTGTTTAATAATAATTTTAAAAGTGTAAATAACAAAAAATAAATGTAGATATATCTACTTGAAGTAACCACTCCGTGTAAACGCCTTGTAATCGTTGCATTAGCTGTTGCGTTGACCTCTTGGGTCTTGACAGAGCACATTGCGCGAGCTTCTTCACGTGGCCCAATCCCGTGGTATGTGGCATTACGAACTTCTAGGAATGGTTTGTGGTGATTTGGCTCCGTAGTAATTGTATATTGCGGGCCGCGATCTGTGGAATACATAGATACATATTAAAACAATTACTTCACATTTATGGAGTATTTTTCATACTCAACGTGATGTAAAATATTATTATAAAAGAAAAATCAAAACTAAAAGTGAAATAAAATTTTGAACACAATATTTTCATTAAGTATCTCAAATTTTACTGGATATGAGACAAATAATGAATGATGACCATGATAATGATTTTTAAATTTGTCCGATCGACACATATACGTCACTTACAATGAGATTTATTGAGCCTTGAGCTTCGCAGCCATAAAAAAATTAGCACATTTATTCAAGAAGACCATGAACGTGTAATATTGAATAGGGTTATTAATAACCCAGTGTCGAAATGGTTAGTCGTCAACTCACATTTGTGCTTACGCGTTAAAATCAAATATTTATAAACAAAAATTGGTTGTCTGTAAAGTCGGTTTACGGACGATAATTTTACGTAATAACGTCATAAGAAAACATTGAATAAAAATTTGCATACTTTTATGAATTGAAATGAATCATTATTAATTAGGTACCTACTGAGCTATTATTATTTTGTATAATACAAAGAATGAGTTAATTCAATTAACTACATTTTTTTTTCGATTAATTAACATTTATTTACACTCGTTAATAATAAAAATATTTAATTACAAATATTTAATTACTTAAATTATACAGATTAATTACAAATAACAATGTGCTATTAACAATTTATTTACAACTTATATACATGTGTTTGATATTTAAGATCCTTCAATCTGCATTATTGTTTTTCATTCACAAGCCGAAAGCTTAGGCCGATCGTGCCTCTCTATCGCTTGTTCCGTGCTCTCGCTCGCGACACGTGACACTTCTTCGTGCGTGCAGCCGGCGTTCATCGGTTTACAAGACGTTATCACGTCAAAAAAGTTATTAATAGCAGCATCAACATTAACCTTAAAATATTATAATTTTATTAACGTCATCCTTATATCCTTTATTTTTTTCTGAATTAACTAAATATGGCCTTTTGAAAATTAATCAAAATTATGTAAATAGAACAAACTGGCTCTCACTGGCTTCCAAATTCTCGTAGGTATGTGTGCATGATTTTCACATTTCAGTCTTTTTAATTTTTATTAATAAAACATGTTAATTTATACTCGCGAAAATATATAATCAAAATAGAGAAATTATAAGCTTTCATTAATACCCATACAGCTAAAATGAAAATTAAAGCGATTATTTCCTATAGTTTTTTTCGAATGCCATATTAAATATTTAATTTTTCACTCGCACAAACAAGAAGATTCTAACCGACAATGTATAGAGGTAAATTGCGATCAAACTGATTTGCATACAGAACGAGCTAAGATTAATTTAATATTTTATTTAATATATTACATCACATTATACTCGTACGTTATTTTAGCAGCGTTTAAATATCAAACTACACGATAAAGACAAAAAAATAGATTAGAGGTTAACTCGACTTGCCGCTCTACGTCTGATTTACATATTATGTCGAAATTGCTCCCAAAAAATTACAAGAATCGTCGCCAAGTATTCCTTCAACGCACAGCTTAAAAGGAACTGTTAACTACAATTTACACTTAAAGACAACAATATAAAAATAAATCAAACAACACTTACAATAAATATTTGCGGGTGCAGTTATGACAGAAACCGTCACAGAAAATATTAATAAAACCACCGGTCGCCACATATTACTAATATGTGTAATCTATTTTATCTAATGTAATTTTAGTATTATAATGTCGTTTTAAATTTACAAAATTTAACACAAGTTAAACATTCTTACATTTCAAGAAACGATTTTTTCAACATTTACTTATATTAAATTTCGAGTGCTACAGTGCGCAAGCGTCTAATTCTGTGCCAAAACTAATTTACCTGTACCGATCGAGAGTCTACGAATTCACATGGGACGTAGCTCATTCTACGCTTCGTAACCAATACGTCTAGCGAACATCTATATACACTTAGCTACGAATAAAATTCTGTATAGAAACAATAACAAATAATCTTATAATACTTCTAATATGATTTCTATTTACTTTTAAAGCCGTTATTTCAAATCCTAAACTTTTTCCCGGGCGGAATACCGAAATGATAAATGTTCACTTTTAGTAAGGTATTTTATTTATATACAACATATTTCAGAAATTTTATACAACGTATTTGATATTGTGAAAAATTCATGAAAACTTTATAAATTACACATAAAATGAATTTTTTTTGTGAAATTCTAAAAAATATTGGCTTTTCCGTGGCTTAATGTCACCTAAAAAATTATTGTACATAACTGTATAATTTATCAAGTAAAACTATCACATAAAATGTTTTATAACAACGGATTTGTAAATTTTACCTAAAAATAAATTATTCAGGTAGTAACAGAAAACAGACATGCCGCAGAGGAGTACCTACCAGACATTAATTGAACTCAATCAATAATTAAACGACTTGTTGTTGAACTGATTCGCACACATTATACAGTAATCAAATAGTTTTTAGATAAATACAAATAAACATACTGTACATACATAATGAGACCGTCTGTTTTTACCAGCATATTATATATATATATATACTTATGTTTATATAATGAACTTGTTTACACTACAAAAAAAAAACTTGCGTGGGACGGTTTTTCGTATTACTATATACTCGTAATCACGTCTGTTGTATGGGGTATATCGTATATACACGCCTTAATATCTTTTTTTTTTAAATTTTTATAATATAGGATATATTATATTGTTAAAATTTCAATCTTTCAAGGATTGCTCTGTAACAGGCGGACTGTTTAACAGACAGATGGAGGGCTTGACAGCGGAGTCTGAGTAAAACCGTATAACCATTGACTCTCTTTAAGTACAGAACCATAAAAATTAAAAAAAATAGTAAAATGTTTAGTTTGTATTTTAAAAAATATATCACAAAACTTTGTCGTTTATTTACACATACTTCTATTGTTAGCATGTTATATATGTTGTTGTTATTTATAGCATGTTATATATATAAACTTATGTTTATATAATGAACTTGTTTACACTACAAAAAAAAAACTTGCGTGGGACGGTTTTTCGTATTACTATATACTCGTAATCACGTCTGTTGTATGGGGTATATCATATATACACGCCTTGATATCTTTTTTTTTAGTTTTTATAATATAGGATATATTATATTGTTAAAATTTCAATCTTTCAAGGATTGCTCTGTAACAGGCGGACTGTTAAACAGACAGATGGAGGGCTTGACAGCGGAGTCTGAGTAAAACCGTATAACCATTGACTCTCTTTAAGTACAGAACCATAAAAATTAAAAAAAAAATAGTAAAATGTTTAGTTTGTATTTTAAAAAATATATCACAAAACTTTGTCGTTTATTTACACATACTTCTATTGTGGGCATATACTTTATATACTTTTAAATACAATATACTACTCGAGTTTATATAAGCCGAATTTTTTAAGAGGTCATGTAGATTGTTTTTGTAAGCGAAGTAATGAGATACAATATACACAAAATAATAAACATACCTATATGTTTTTTAAAGTTGCTATTAAAAAACTCTTTTTATTTATACAAACGACATCTGTATTTGATTATCAAAACAGATTGATTTTTACGCTTGAAATAGGTCAACGTCTGATCACTCAAATAGAGCGTGACGAAAGGAAGCCTCAGGAATAATTATTATGGCTGAGAATTAAATGACTTCTATGAAAGAACGTCTTCAACAGAAATAAACTACATATATAAAATATAGTATATTTCTGTGGAAGACGTTTTTTACATTTTAAAACCAAATAAAATGTCTAAAAATCAGCAAGTGTAAAACACCTCCTAAAATTTATGTGGGCCTCGTTTGAGTTTATCACATCTGATACCATGCTCATTACTCACTCATTATTACATAACGCAACTAGATCATTAAAGGCGTTTCAGTACAATGAGATCTCATCTTCGACAACTTGTAAGGACCATCGACGGTCATAAAACGTCAAGATGGGAGCGTCGATATGCCAACAACTTGAATTATATAATCCGTTGCCCGGCGAAATTGTGTCAAGGATTTAAATACCATAGAGTTCATGGGAGCTATTGTGAACCCACTTCTTTTATCATCATGGGAAATTAATTCAATTAAAATACATTGCACAATAAGTTTCATGGAGCTTAACCAAGATTTATTGCAACTAGACCACAAAAACTTTTGACAATTCGTACAAAACATTTAATTCCGTCCGATGTTAATGTAACAAACTCAATTATTAGGTATCAGGCGAGTGGAAATTTTAAAAAATATTAAATTTATATTATTATATTCACAGCATCTATACAAGACTAAGTTATTTTATCACAAAAAAAAAATATGTTTTAATAGTCAAATATAATAATAATATATAGAATATGTCACCAGCGATCGTTTATTCAAAATGTTCGTACTCAAATGTTATGTTTTAAAATACGTCTCGGTTGTTAAAATGATCGACCGGCTCGCATCTATACATATAATAAAATGGTAGGAAAGTCTAAACTGTAACATTAAATATTTTTAAAAAGAATACTTGGGGTGTGATCTACAATCGATACCGAAGCCAAAAATATAGTTTTTAGAATTTTTATCTCTTTGTCTGTTTTCTGTTTGTCTGTATGTATGTCTGGGATAAACTCAAAAAGTACTGCATGGATTTACTTCAAATTTGGCATAAATTATATTAAGAAGTCGGGTCAACATATAGGCTACATATTATCACGCTTTCACCTACGAGGAACGAGCAGTGAACCTTTATTTCTTCAACGCATTCTGTAACAACGTGTAATCTAATAGAGTCCACACAGACGACGTCGCGGGCAGCAGCTAGTAGATATATAAAACGAAATTTTGACAACTGTGTCTTTATGTCCATTTAAAAATATAGTAGCATAATATATACCTCTATTTATTGTATAGGGATTAAATTAGTTTTAGTTTTGATTTTATTTCTTTATGGTATTGAAAAAAACTGAACAGGCTAAAAATGTTATATAAGTATATCTTGGATGTAAATGAGCAGTTTTTAATTTATTTTAAAATATCAATCTTTAATAATAGTAAATAATAATATTAGTAAGAGAATAACTAATTCATATAAAAAATAAGTGCGAACAAAGTTGCAGAAAAACCGGTAATGCCCAAATCTCGTTCAAATTAGACCAGATAAGAAAATCCAGCTTTCGTAACCGTATGGTGATAACACCAACTTCTAGTTAATCAATTAATTCAAGGGTAAACTTACTTCATAGTTTATATATAATTCTAAAACTAAAGAGTTAAATACAGTTCAAACGGTATATTTATTAGCAGTCATGAAAACTGTTCTCTTGGTTCTTACTGTAATCGCCTTTGCAAATACAGATGGTACGTACTTTATAGTTACGGAGCATTTATTTCTAATACTTTAACGTTATTTTTGCCTTAACATACAACAGACTAAGTTCATTAAACTTTATACTCTACACGTTTGTAATAGTTGTGATAGATGAATTCTGAAAAAATATTACATTAGAACAAATCAACATTTAATTACATTTAAACAACAACATTTTCGGATTTTCTTTTTACAAAATTTATAAATATCTAAAAAAAATAATTTTAAATCACAAAAATATATAATATAAGAAAAATAAATATATTAATATAATAAAATATATATTGTATATAATAAAAACATTGCAATTTATATTACAATTTACAGGTGTAGTTGACAAAAGTGAAGATTTTGACAGCAATGTTATTATGCGCCAACTTTTCGAGATGCTAAAATATTTTATCAAAAATGGTTGTGATGAAAATGGCTTTCCTATGACTGATCCATTCGAATTTGACTATAAATACTACAAATTTTATTTACCAAATAAACTGTTAAGGTAAGATACTCTAGTGAAAATTTTGCTCTAATTTAAAAGTATACTTAAATTTTAGTTTTAAAAAAGCATTCATTTTAATTTCTGTTTTCAGCTTACAAGCGGCCTTTACAAACGGCGTTATATTTGGTTTAAGCAATTTTAACGTACAACACATAAAGTTTATTAGGGACGAAATTGCAATTGAATTATGCATTAATTTTCCACTTGTCACTTTTCATTCAGGTATATTACAATGAAATGAAATTATATTTTATTATTTGACGTCACCTTTACAAAGCAGTTACACTGCCGAATCTATACTCTATACAAATAATAAATCTGTTAAAACCTCCGTTTTGTTAATACACTATATATCATCTATACAAAAAATAAATCTGTTAAAACCTTCGTTTTATTAATACACTATATATCATCAAGAATAAATTTCAATAGCGCGTATTTTTTTGTATCAGCGCCATCTCTTATCGTGTTTTTCTCTGAACACGTATCACGTAAAAAGTACAAAACCAATGTTAATAACTTAATACATAAAAATTAGAAATAACTCACAGTATAATTTACTTTTTGTTTCATTGTAATTAAATTTAAAAATAAATATTTAAGAAAATAGAAATAGGTACCTACGCCGCCAACGCCATCTGGTTTAAGGAATCTTTAAAACTCACAAAACTTATATTTGAGTTATTATTTTGTTAAACTTAAAAGTTTACTAAATATGTCGGATAGGAATAGAAATCGTTTTAATATTTTAGATAAACATCATTTTCAATTAATATACTATTATGTTAAATATTAATTATGTTAAATGTCACTAAATATAAAAACGATATTCTACAATTATACGATAGATGGCGCAGATAATTTTCTGAATCGCGCTGACCAAAATTTCGGCCAAAAGATTGACACTCGCCCGTATTTAGAAAACTGTTTTTCTTTTTTTGCATTTAATTAAAATATACTTTAGGGTACTACGGTCTTGATTGTTTGTTCGTTGTTAAAATTTAAAATATTTGGTCGTTATTTGTTTGTTGATTGTACAAAGTTGGATGGTTATAGCTATTTAAGTTGTAATATATATATAAAGTCGGGTTAGTTACACCGTTTATAACTCGAGAACGAGTGGAACGATTTTTATGATTTTTGTGTTTTTGGATTTGTCTTCGTCGGGAATAATACTTATTAAAATATGGTATTCATCAATGAGAAAATAATTAATAAAAAAAAACAGTTCAAATGTTTCATCCGTACTATCTATATATGTACATATATATGTATGTATGTATGTATGTATGTATATAGATATGATAAATCTGTCACTCAATCCGTCTATTATAAAATATTTTCCAGTATCGACGCAGGTGTAGGTGATAAAAAATATAAATGTATAATTTTTAAAATTTTAGTTAAAGACCCGTGCGAAGCCGGGGCTGGCCGCTAGTCGAGAATAAATTTTAATAGCGCGATTTAATTTCAATCAGCGCCATCTCTTATAATTTTTTGGTTGTGCACGTATCACGTAAAAAGTACAAAACCAATGTAAATAACTTTAATACATAAAAATTATACATAACTCACAGTATAATTTAGTTTTTGTTTCATTGTAATTAAATTTAAAAATAAATATTTAAGAAAATAGAAATACGCCTACGCGACATAGACGCCATCTGGTCTAACGAATCTTAAAAACTCACAAAACTTATTTTTAAGTTATTACTTTGTTAAACTTAAAAGTTTACAAAATATGTCGGATAGGAATAGAAATCGTTTTAATATTTTAGATAAACATCATTTTCAATTAATATAGGTACTATTATGTTAAATGTCACTAAATATAAAAACGATATTCTACCATTATACGATAGATGGCGCATGTAGGTGATAAAAAATATAAATTTATAATTTTAAAATTTTAGTTAAATACCCGTGCGAAGCCGGGGCGGGCCGCTAGGCAACAATATTTTTAAGAAACTCTTGTGAAAGAGATTTAATCAACAAAAAATTACAACACGATGGTATATCTGAATGTAAACAAATAGCGTATTCAAATAAGGTAAAAATTAAAAAAAAAAAAAAAAGATTACTAAAGTCTTGGTGAATCCATAGAAGAAGAGATAGAATATTATCTATTTGTAACACGGTGTAGATTACAGTTAGGTACATATCCTGCTGCATAAGTCTTTCCTTGTGACCAACCGACAAGACCGAAATATTGATTACAAAGGATACAAAGAATATAAACCTAAATTATTAATGGTATCATATTTTCAGACAGTTATGAAATTAATGGAGACATTTACGAGATTATGCCAATTATTGGAAAAGGAAATTTTGAGTAAGAATATTTTTATTTAACCATTAATCTTGAATATTTTATTTATGTGTTATTGCATTAATATGAAATTAGAACAGATGTGAATAGGTAAAGTTCGCTGAGGTAATAAATTTCTTTCATATTTAAGGATATGATCTTATCTGTTCTTATTACGTATATGCAAATAACAATACATTTACTTAACTTATGAAATAAAACATAGGGTTGTTCTAAAAACTACATTATGTGAAAAGGGTGATATTTGCACAAATAAAATATAATAACCATTGTTGACTCATTTAATAGATAACTTTAAAGTCACAAAAAAAAATGATTAGTCGACGATAATATATATATATCATCAATTGAAATCTTTTACTCATATCATATCACCGGCTTAATCTATTAGGTCGCCATAAGTCTAAAAAAATAAAGTCATAGATATCTAATAATCATATGAAGCTATAAATTGCGTAGAAAATAAGAAAGATGGAAGAAAATAATATTTAAAAAACGAGTGTGCTTAACACACGATTGAAGTAAAACCTCTATAGCTCCATCTATATTATTAATTTATAAAATTGTTCAAGAACATAATGAAATTACGAAAAACAAAGACTTCTTAAAATATATCTTGTCAACACCAGCTTACTCCCCAAGTCAAGCGTGCGTAAAGAAGTTTTACTTTAATTGCAAATAATATTTTGTTATTGAGTGACCGGCAGGGAATAGCCTCGACCTCTTTCTTGGCTAGGTGCCGTAATAGGCTAACTAGACTAAGGCCATAGCGGCACGAAGAACTGTACGAACAAGAATGGTGATGGGCAGCAGCGTCACCATATTCAGCCACAATACACTGCGCTCGTAAACCAGCCTGCCAAACGTGACAAGTATTGGCAAACACCAAAGATTGGCAAACACAAATAGATAATGGGGAAGGCCTACATTCAGCAGTGGTTATCCAACGGCTGATGCGGTTATGGATCTTTTCATTCTACTATCAAAGATTTAAATGGATTTACATCAGCAGACTGAATCAATCAATAAAAAAAAAGTATATTTTGTTGATGATCCCAAGTTAAAAATATAAGTTGAATAACAAGGACAAGTATTCCGACTAGATTTACGTATGCAAAAACAAAATGTCCTTTGTGGTTAAATTTCTATTTGATACTTACAACTGAAAATTTACGAGATCTACTGCTCTTCTATGACTGGTAGTATGATGTTTTATAATGTACCTTCTCTAATAAACAGGCTATTATCTAACACAGATAATTTCTAAACAGACCTGTATTCATTTTAACGCGATTAAATGTAAAAATTGGTTCTTCAGTTTCATAATATTAATAAATATTCATTTTGACTTAAGTTTAACTTTGGTCTTAACCAAACCGTCAAACAATTGTAGCATCGCAACTTTTTAAAACATATTCATTTAATAATCTCTAAAAAAAAAATTTAAACTATGAGAAAAGCTAGTCGTTGTGTGGGCTTAAATGCAAAACTGACGGAACAGGAGTTTCGGTCACTTGAAACAGAAAGAGTAGAAAAGTTAACCAATTTTTTAAACGTCAAATGTTTTCCGAACAGGTTTGCAATACTTAACTTCACATTTTCGGGAAAGGTGTTCTTGACACGGTCCGATGATGAGAGATCTATAGTAATTAAAAATATTCATTATCCTCAATTTAGCATACAAGAAATTGTCGTAAGTATTATTTTTACTATATAAATCTTTTTATACGATTATCATTTTAACCGTAATTAATTGCGATATAAGTATCTTTTGCTAATAATATTCATTTATTTGACACGTGCTTATAAAAAAAAAAGTTTACATTTTAAGTAAGATTTACATTTAAAAGTATGTGATATCTAAAAACCAGTAAAAGATGGGCACTATAATTTCTCAAAAAAAGGCTACTGCAGATTGTGTACTTATAATAAGTATATAAAACATTAACGCTTATATACGCGTACGCTTACATATAACGCGCTAACGATTATAAGTGTTATAAAATATTTTTCCGGTACGAATATTTTGGAACTGCCGCAAACTCATTATATACCCGACTGCTAGAGGGTTATGTTTTTAGTGTGTACTTATTTACATATGTGTGTTCATACGTAGTATATGTATATTAAAATGAATGAAATGACGGCCGGCTGGTCGAGTGGTCAGGCAACTGGCACTTTACGCAGCGGTCGCGGGTTCGAATCCCGCCAGGTGTAGATAATTTGTATGACGAATATAGATGTCTGCACCGGGTCATGGATGTGTATTTATGTATATAATATGTATTTATATAAATCTATTAAGTAAATTTATTTCCGTTCCTAGTACCCGTAACACAAGTTCTTACGAACTTAGCACGGGGCTAGGTTAACGTGGTGTGATTGTTGGTTGATATTTATTTATTTATATTTATTATTATTAAAATGAATGTACGAGTACCTATATATATCTTGGCATGATCCTGTAGGCTAAACTTGCATAAAATCGTCTTGGTTGTGGATTCGTTTTAATTAAACGAGATATTACAAAATATGTGTTTAAAAATTAAGTGGATAAATATATGTAGATATTTTGAGCTCAAATTTAGTGTTATTGTAATAACGCTTAAGATCAAAGATATTGTACGGCATACTTTTATGTTTGTAAATATTTACAAATAAATAAATGTACGAGTAGGTTCATTAGAATAAAATCAGAGTCCTGCTTGCTTTAAGATATTTTGTTTTTAACATTTTGAAAACAGTTGTATAAAAACGGGGTATGTAACAACAAACAATCATAAATCTTAAGACTACCTTTACGTTACTGTTCTCTTATATTTACGCGAATTTTACTCATTTAATTAAAAGTCTAGACCAAATTTTATCGCGTTTATTTGTTTAAAAAACTTTACAGTTTAACGATTTTTCAATTAAATTAATTCGGATTCATTATTGTTACTATCAAATTTATACGGATGGGTCCAAGGATGATATTGGAACTGGGGCTTCATTTTACGATCCACAAGCTAATGCAACTGCAAAATTCAAACTTAATAACAAGATATCAATATTAGAAGCGGAACTGTTTGCAATATCTGAATGCTTATCATACATTTATTCGTGCGAAGGTAGTAATTTTGTAGTACTTAGCCAGTGCCGGATTAGCCTATAAGCTATTTAAGCAATTGCTTAGGGCATCCCGTCTTGGGGGGCACCAGAGACGACATGACAGAGACGAAATCATGTTGTGTCGACCCCACCTAGCATGGGATAGGGGTGTGCGATAATTATCGATAATTCGTAAGTACTCGATAATTTTTCATTCGATAATTATCGATAAGTATCGATAAGTTTTCATTCGATGATTATTGATAATTTTTTGCGATCCGATAATTATCGATAATTTTGTGCCATCCGATAATTATCGATAATATTGTGGTATTAGATAATTATCGAAAATTGTTTTTGGATGCGATAAGTATCGATAATTATGGTACGGCGGAGAATCTTTTTTTTTTTTTTTTTTAGGTATTCGGATAGGGTACGAAGGATAATGTCCATGCTGAAGGCCGGATGACCTTTTTTTTTTTTTTTTTTTTTTCTTTTTTTTTTTTTTTCGTCGTCCGAAAATTGAACCGATAATTATCGATAACTATCGTCAACTATCGATAATTTTTATCCGGCAAAACAACAACACACACATATTCTACCTACGATATGTATTCACATTTTTTTTCAATTAATTCTTTGTAGTTCACTTAAGGATAGGGGGGCCCACAGGGGAAAATTGCTTAGGGCATCAAGTTACTTTAATCAGGCACTGTACTTAGCGATTCTAAAAGTGCCATACAACATTTAGCTCGGTGCACCTCGGGTAAGCGAGGACTGCCTATAGCTTATTTTATTTTGGATACATTTTTAAATTTACAAGAATATGGTAATAATATTAAATTCCAGTGGATTCCATCACATATAAATTTGATTGGTAATGATGTGGCTGATATGGGTGCAAAAATGGCGATTGTAGAAGGCATATCTGTGAACCATGTACCTTTTTTTACCAAATTTTTTGCGAGATGTTAGAATAAAGTCCTTAGAAAATTGGAAAGAGTATTTTAACAAAAGATCGGTCGAAAAAGGCATATGGTATAAAACAATTCAAAACGAGCCACCTAAAATACCCTGGTTCTATAATGCACAGTTAAGTCGACAAATGCTGGTTACTAGTTTAAGACTTCGAACCGGGCACATTCCAATGAATGCGTTCCTGTTCATGATGAAAGTTGCTCAGTCTCCTAATTGTACACTATGTAATACAAGAGAAGACGTTTACCACGCATTAGTGGAGTGTGCTCGTGTCGGAGCCGAACGAAGAGTATTGGAGTTGGAATTTGGAGTCAATTTTAGGTGGATTGGATTTTGTAATTCTTTTTTAAGTGATCCTACGTCTAAATTAGCGATAAAGATTTATTACATGTATACAAAATTAATTAAATTAAGAGAACAGTGACTTTGTAATGAAGAACTATGGGGCTGACATAGTCGCCAAGCGACCAAAGCCTCTTTTCAAATAAAGATTTAAAAAAAAAATGTACTCGAAAAAAGTAATGTAGAATTTTAACTATTGCTTGGATTTGTTTGAATCGTGATCAATTTACGTCATTACGAGTATAATACTTAATAATTTAATTATCTGTCTATAACTAATATAAATACTGTTTTTTTTTTTACAGTCTCGTGTGGAGTTTGACAATAACATAGATGATATAGCAAATTCCATTATTAATGATCTCTTTGCAGAATATCTCACTCGATTTAATCAGTTTATCGCTAAAAAATATATCCAATATTTAATTGATTTCATTAACCCATTTCTCAACAACTTCGACTCTTGGCGGTTATTATCTTCACAACTTTATGATTACCATAAATAAATAAGTTAATTAAATATGCTGTTTCATTACCCCTATCTCATCCCTTTCCTTCTAATGTTCAATGTATTCAAACCAACCTTTTTTACTGAAAATAACTAGTAAAAAATAGACGAGTTGCAGAAATGAAATAGCAATAGCTATGTTTTCAGTTTCAGTACAGTGCGTCGAGCCATGCACAGTTTAAGATTTCATTGATGTTTCTCACAATATCGAACTAAGAAATGAGCTTTTTGTTTAATAAAAAAATATATCGTCGGGGAGAATGCCAATTCCGTTAAGTATATTTTAGCAACTTTTCAGTAACGACAAAAAATATATTCATGAGACACTTAGACGAAATCATATTTAAAAAAAATTAAATAATGTAAAAAAGTCGAGACTTTTTTTTTTCGTAATCCATTAATTACGTGAGACAATTTTGGTAATTTTTTGACCATCCCTCCCCCTTGGTGAGATTTCGTGAGATTTTGCTCGAAACCCTCTTCCTGCCCCTTAATCTCACGTGAGATTTTTTAAAATGCGTATTTGTAACTCATTTAGAGTTAATCTGTGCTCGATTACATTAGGGCTGCATTCGCGTTGGACGCTTTCATGCTTTGAGCGCTCACGCTTATAAGCACTAATTTTTAGTGTTCGTGTTGGCCTATAAGCGCTTAAAATTAATAATTAAATTTCGTTCGTTTTGGACACTGTGAGCGTCAGTTAGCAATAACATGGCGAATTTGGTAAATGTTCATCAAATAGTAAATGCAAAATTAAAAACAAAAATGTATCCTCAACAGCGTTGCCAGACGTCCCGATTTCGGCGGAACGTCCCGATTTTTAAGTCAAAATCAAATGTCCCGCGCGGGACAGGCTTAGTCCCGCTTTTCAGGAATAACTCGACCGTGCGTGCAGCGTGCTGAGGAAGCGTGTGAATAATTATTCTCTTCTTGTAAGTAGCAATTTGTAACACTCATTTCACAGACTATTGTTTGAAACGCCATATTTTTACACGCTTTTTATTAGCTTCACCTGTATGTTTGTATGTTTGTAACCGACTCATTTGGACTTCATTTTGACCCACTTCAAACGTTCAGATTTAATTTGAACGTAGTAGACTTATCGAGGACCGATAACAATGCAATAATTTAAATAGTTAGTCCTGTTACCCTTACCAGGATTTTAGGATTAGCCATTTGATTTTCATAACCGATCACCTATTTCTCGGATAAGCTACCGACTTTGGAAAATGTGAAAAACGGATATTCCACCCGAGGAAGACAGCAGGAGCTCAAATTACTTATTTCGCGGATAAGTTACGACCTTGAATAAAATAAATAATAGTTTAAAAAACTAAAAAACACGCTTTTATTAAAAAATAGAAACAAAAATATAAAAATAAATTTTAATTAAGAGTTGTGTTTTTATTTACAATAAAATACATTTTTTTCTTATGTAAACTATTCTTAATTCAAATTTATTAGAAAAATTTACACTACTATAATTAAATTTTTACCCGACTGCGACAGAAGGAGGGTTATGTTTTTCGAGTGTATGTATGTATGTATATATGTATGTATGTATGTATGTATGTATGTATGTATGTATGTATGTATGTATGTCCATTTCTTTGGCACGCCCTACAGCCCAAACGGCTGGATGATTTTTGACATATGAGGTGTCGTTGTATTTGTCTAAATTGTAGTAGTGACATAGGCTATATAAATTTTCAAAATGGCGCCTGAAAATGGCGGAATGAGGGGGGGAGTTGAATTTTTTTTCTTACTGTAGCAATATGGGTATCAAATGAAAGCTAGTAAATTGTTTTATTCTTTTTAGTTTATAATAATAGTATTTTACGCAGTCGGGTTTTTTGATTTTTTTAATTAAGCATACTTGTATTTGGTATGAATTTTATAAAAGCGTGTTTTTTAGTTTTATAATTCTAATTAATAAAACTTTTTTGATTTTGATTTCCGTTTTTTTTATTTATTATTTTTTTTTTTTATTCAGAAGACGAATAAGACTCAACTTTTTAACGATAGGGTAAATCTGATTTAAAATATTATACTTTTATTAAAATACATCTTCTATGGCTATTTTTGCTATCTATTGCCACGTAAACGTAATTTGAATTCAAATAAAAGATAAATATTTAAAAACTTCTGATTATATACGTTTTTTTACTATGTCCCGCTTTCGACGAAAGATTCCCGCTTTTTTCACTCAAAAAGTTCCAAAATCCCGACTTTGCAAAAAAATTATCTGGCAACGCTGATCCTCAACCAAAAGTAATGGAAAACATTAATATTTCTTTTTAATTAATAATTTGATTTATATAACTGCTTCTTATCGCTTGAATTCATCGTCGGTAACAATAATCGTGTAAATTTTGTTACTTTCTGGATCAGTTAGCTAAATAGAAAATAATTGTGCTTTATTTTTTGCCATTTGTGTGGGATTGTAAAGACTTAATATTTATAAATACATAGAATTTGGTTAGCTTACGCTCAACTTGCATTCGTTTTGACAGATAGTAAAGATTGGCGCTCACGCTTTTGCTACCCTACCTCTGTGGCGTAAGCATCTGTGAGTGCGAGGAGTCGCGATATGTGTGTTACATGAACGTGATTTTTTGACGCTCACAGCACCAAGTCGAACGATGAAAACGACGTGTAAGCGCGCTCACAGCGCGTAAGCGTCCAACGCGAATGCACCTTAGATTTATTTAAAAAAAGAAAAACAATTTGTTTATATACCTATATATATTTTTAATTTAGACTAGTGAAGACTAGTATGTATTTAAGATTTTTAATGACGGAAAAATATTACGTGATATTTGTCGAGACCACCCTCCACGTGAGCTTAAGTGAGATTTCGCTCGTTGTAATGAAACGACGCAACCCCATCGTGTTTCACTTTCAGCTAGTTTTTTTCGTCTTGACGAGTACTTTGTTTTTAGATGGTTACCAGTGTCTGATCTGATGATGGAGCTGGAAGGTGGTCATAAGAAGTCAGTAAAGAAACGACGCAACCCCATCGAGTCTCGGCTCGTTTGATTCGTCTTGACAAATACTTTGGTGGTAGATAGTAACCAGGGTCTAATGATGGAGCTGGAAGATGGAATAGGAACTCAGTAATTAAACGACATAAGCCCCTCGAGTATGGGCTCGTTTGATTCGTCTTGACGAGTACTTTGGTGCTAGATGGGCTAGATGGTAACCAGGGTCTGATGATGAAGCTAGAAGATGGCCAAAGCAACTCAGTAATTAAACGACATAACCCCATCAAGTATGTATACACTGCTCACAGACGGATAAACAGTCCTAAAAAGATGGCGGATATTAAGACATGCGCACTAAAAATGAAAAGGCCTATACAAGAGCTTTGGCACATAAGAACGAGTGTATCTACGTACTTATACAGAATGACTGGTAAATTACTATCAATATTTAAGGAGAATACTCGGTACATGATTCTCATTCGAATTATGTAAAAAAAATAGGTACTTAATTTTTGACCAAATTTTCATAAATTTCAATTCAAATAAATGAAGAGTTGACACTTTTCCAGTCATGCCGGCGGCACGTGCACAGGTGTTGTACTGTGCCGCTTGTTCACATCTTAAAATTGCCAAAGCTTACATCATTTACCTAGTCAACAAATTAGTTGCTTAAACGAGTAAAAATCTTAGTATTTTTGCCTATCCTAAGCCAGGATTAAAGTATTAAGGGGGACTGGATCATGCTTGTTTATCCTGCTACCCTGTTTACACGTGGCGGCGTTTGGACGTAGGTAAACTACCTGTTTTGTGTCGAAAGTGCAGCTTGCTGCTAGGGTGTCCAGACGACGCGTAAATAATTAGATAATTGTTGAGTAACTTTACATAAAAGTTTATTAATATTTACCTATTTTTTTTACATAATTCGAATAAGAATCATGTACCGAGTATTCTCCTTAAATATTGATAGTAATTTACCAGTCATTTTGTATACACTTTTACAAATAATCAATTTTATTGTGAAAAATAAGATTATGAGGCGTGCGCTTTTGAATTTTCCAAAATACTTATTATTATTAATATTGGTATTCAAAATAATAGGTATTATCAATTGGAACATAATTTGATAAAACAAAAAATACTATATTCAATAAAACAATCACAATCACTCGCCTATAAGTAAAAAAGTGTTAACAAAGTATGTATCTTATAAATAAATAAAAAATATATTGTTAAAAATCTTTGTAAAAAAGTTATTTTAACTATCGATATTTTTCGATCGTCTCATTCTGTGTATTCATTTTACCCACAGTTTGTGAAATTTCTGGCAAACTAGATGCCATAAGCGACCGTGGACCTTCTATCACATTAAAAAAAAAAATTCGGATCAAATATTTTGATGCAAGCTTGAAGAAGTTTTCTTCAATGCCGGTATTTACTAAAGTGGAGCAACCTAACCTAACCTCACGTTGTCTTGCCTTTTATATTCACATGTTAGATATTAGATGCTTGGCATATAAATTCTCCATTATTATCTAGGGGATCAATTATATTCTGACACTTTGGTATGACAATCGGGTATGAATTTGTTACAAGTAAAATTTGAGTCAGGTTCGAGGTAATTTGTCTTGTGCTTAGATCAATTAACAATTTAGATAGTTGGTGTTATCCCTTCTAGAAATATTTTCAATTTGGTTTATTTTCGTGAACAATCAGTAAACAGGTAGGCAACAGGTTCATAGAAAGAAACAAAAATCATTAAATTTAATGAATCAAGTTAAAAATGTCTGGACAATTTTAGTATGTACTTATAAAAAATAAAAGTTCTTAATTAGGTACATTGAAACTTATTTAACTATGACCTCAATTTTTTTTTTTTTTCACTTACAGAGACTTCATAAACCCATTTTAAAAATAAGCCGATTTGAAATTATCGATGTTGACAATCTTATTGTAGAGGTCTAAAAGAGACCCAAATGTACTGATTATTATAAGTGGAAATGTTAATTATGGATATCATTATACATTATATATATCATTATACATAATAATCATTTATACCTCCTATATAAAAATCATTATTAAATAGTAGGTACTGACTTTTGTCAGAAGAACGTACGAAATCGAATTTTTGTATAAATATTTGTTGTGACGTGTTTGAAACTTCGAACTTGATAAATTGTTTTACTTATAGAGGTTATTGAACAGTGTTGCCAGACGTCCCGATTTTGGCGGGACGTCCCGATTTTTCAATCAAAAATAAATGTCTCGAGTGGGACATACTCAGTACCGATTTTCGGGGATAACTCGACCGTGCGTGAAGCGTGCTGAAGAAGCGTGGGTGGGTGACACAGACAAGTGTGGACTGGCCGCCCGCCCTTTTATTTCAGACGACGAACAAGACTCAACTATTTAATGATAAAGTAAAACTGATTTTAAATATTATATTTTTATTAAAATACATTTCCTATGACTATTTTTGCTATTTATTGTCATGAAAACGTAATTTGAATTCAAATAAAAAGGATAAATATTTAAAAACTTTTGATAAATCATAAATCTTCTATTTTTTACTAACTAAACAAAAATCTGTAATACCGAATCCTAATTAAAGAGGTTTGAAAATTACCAGTAACGGAGTTCCAAAGTAAAAGTGTTGGTCCTCATTCTAATTATCAGTTTTGGAAGTTTCTTACATATCCAAGGACCACCTAACCATGTTTCACTGTATATCGGAATTTACTTTTATAATTAGAACTGAATATAAGCTACATACTGTGTTTCAAAGTAGTTTCGTGTTCAGTGATATTAAGAAACAAGGAAGTAGTGACAATAAGAAATATCAATCAACACATAGCTAAATTGACAAAATGTATAGAAACATTCATGTTTAAATAATAATCTGGAGTACTTACTTACCTAAATAAAAAAAAATTATCAAAATGGTGTTCCCTGAATGAAGTTTACAGGTACACTGAGAAGTTGTTACATCTGTCACGCAATACTAAATTAACATAATATGTACAGTGGCGGTTATTAATATATTTGAACTAACTCTAAAAACCAAAACCCGTATGTGATTTATTGTATCTATGTAATTATTTTTTGGGTTAAAATCACAAAAGTATTTTGTAAAACTAGTGATCCAGGTTGAATTTGCTTATACTACTTTGCATTAGACATGAAATTTAATTTCAAAGCCAAATCTAGAAAAAAAAAGTCGAAAAAATGCACATAATGCAATTGGCATTCGAACCGACGATGTAATTGAATAAAATAATATTATAAACTTCCAAATCAATGATCAAAAACTTCAGTATTAACTGTATTATCGCGATATTTTCAAATATGTTAAAACAACCAAAATTTAAAACTTATCATTTCATAAATAATAAATAAATATAAATAAATATGTTTTAACAAACACACAACGTCGTCTGTTCCTAAGGTAGGCTAATAAAGTAACTTAATGCCTGTGTTTTAGGTAACAGCCATTTTTTTTAAAATAAATATACATATAAATAATACATATAATAAATAAACATACTATATATTACACCCAGACTCGGGGCAGAAATCGAACCCACAACCCTTGGAGCAGAAAACAGGTTCACTGCAAACTGCGCCAACGGTCAGTCAAGAAAATGGATCTTTGAATCAACATATCCAGGGACACCACATGATAGACGGAGAAAAACAATTATTTTATGTTCATACTATGTTCAGATGAAGAAATGCATAAATACATATTTTTAAGACTGTTTCACCATTTGTCGGCGTTAATAACAGCTTTTTAGTAACTATTATGAGTATATCATCTAAGCCGTAAACTGGCATTGACAAACAAACAAACAGACATAATAATAATTAAGATAAAACATGTGCACAGAATAAAAAAAAAATTGAGTTTCAAAATTTGAGAATAGCTCATGTAAAGAAGATAGTCTAGTAAAATTATTAATCCTAAACATAACAATACTTAATACCTATACCTATATTATAAATTATGTAGACAGTATCCCAGAGGGAGCCTCCAAAAGCTTAAATTGACGTAGGCGAGGTAAGATCGTACTACCATCATATTAAAATTAAAAAAAAACTTGCTTAATTTTTTTTTGTTGTGTATTTTTTTCTTTTGTCGCTTATTTTATTTCCTTATTTTAATATCTTGATTAAGGTATGATATATTCATAATATGAACCTAAAGATACAAGTCATATTGATAATTTTATAGGGTATTTCGAACTTACCATGACTAGGTCCGTTCTTTCCTTTGCGTTTTCTATTTCATTCCATAACCTTAAGCTTGCATAAAATAATAATTATTGCATATAAAGAAATAATAAAAATAAAACACGTAAGAACATGTATTTATACATAAAAATCGATCTATATTTTTTTTTGTCATAACCTTACTAATCAACAGTCGAAAAAATAAATTCTAATAGGCGTGGAACTCATCAAAAAAATAGTCTGATCTTAGCCGAACGCACCCTATGATTTAAAATTCAATAAACAATCAATAATGCTGATATAATTGCTATCGCATTGTGATAAATCGCACAAATAAAAAAAAGCAATAAAAATTAGGTATATATTTTGTATAAATAGATGTAATTACGCGATAAATAATATAGTTGTGATTTTAATAGTAGTGTTATTAACGATTTATTCAAGCTTCAGGTAAGCAGTGTTCTAAAAAATATTAATCGTAATACTCATCTCAATAAAATATAATTAGGTAATAAATTGTCATTTGTATTTGCTAAATTACTAGGTACTTATTTTGGTGTTATTAATATTAATATTATAAGGGTGGTGCATAAATATTGCCAATTTTCGAGATTTTTTTATTTTAGAATTGACTTTTTTTAAGTGAATAGTTTAAAAGTTATAGTTTTAATTAAACTAAAATGTAATAGTAACGTAAATTTTACCTGTATTTCTAATATATAATGTTCTCTTGCTTCAAGAAATAGAGTTACAGCAAATATGAATCTGCTCTATACCTTCTTCTTTTTCTTGCATTTATAAAAACCCCATTCAAGACGGTTTATAATCCATTTCAGTTGCTTTAAAGAAACGACATTGCACAAAACAGTTGACATTAGGATTCTAAGTAAAAGGCAATGCCTTTCTTAAAATAAAAATAAAAACTTTTTTTTTAACAAGAATCTATTCAGATCTGGCGTCTTAAACTAAATATTTCACGTTTGGCTGCAGCAATATCAGCACTTCTAGCTTCGTTGTTGTTGAGAAGTTTTAGACAAATTGTTTGAAATCGTAAAATAGAAAAGAAATATAAGAATGATTTGTATTTGTTAAAAAATCTTATATTTAAAGGAGGTTCCTACCTACTTCTCAATTTAACAATGAAAGTTATAAATAAGGATTTTATTTTAGTCCGTTATCCCAAGCGAATGATTAGCTTAATTAAAATAATCATTTTTCAAGAAGAGCGTAGAAATTATCTTTAACAAATTAATGAAGCAACCTGTAAATATCTCTCTGATGAGCAAAATCTTTTCTCCGTTATAATTGTTTTAGAAGTTACATATTATTACTAATTTTAGAGTTTTATTGAAAGTGTGTTCCAAACTATTTCATTACGACTTCACTTTAATTGTTTATAGAGAAGCTATTAACTCTACTTCTTGACGGTGTATCTAGATGAATTCTATACAAGATTTTAAGTTAGTCCTACTCCTGTAGGAAAACAGGAGATGGACAACTACACAACTATGGACTAAAGACAGCGATTTATTATTTCCTACACCTGTGAAAACCGCATTCATAATTTGTGCAGCATATTCTGCGTAATGCTGGAAAAAACAGAAAGACGAAAATTCTAAGAATAATAATTTTGGCAAATGAACAATTTTTTTTTTTGGTCTCATTAAGATAGTATGATCCATTTTTCTTATTATAGGCTGATATTTAAGTTTACCGAGGTGTTTTAGTTTTAAAGTCTTAAAACTAAATTTCAATAAAATTGGAAATATATCTTACCCATGACAAAATAATAAACAATTTATGTACTTTTCCATTTAGTGTATCAGGAAAGATAATCTTATATTACTGGATTTATTAGTAGATAATCTCAAAAAGATTGATTTTTTTTTTAATTTATTTGTGTTCGAGGTCTAACACAAATGGACTTCCGTACAAGCAGTTTAAGCGATCGGCCGTGATCATTATCACAAGAATTTTATCGTTATTATTTTTCCTATGATTGATTCCGGTAGTCAATTGATAACTACTTTTTTTTAATAAACAATGATAAAATCTCGGAAAAATATAAATGCGTTATTTCATCAAAGGGCTCTTGATATGAGTGCAGAATAAACCGGATAATAAAAATGAATGTCGCTAATCGCAAAACTCGAGAATGGTTCGACCAATTCGGCTAGGTTTTTTTTTTTGGATGTTCGTTATAGGAACACGGAAGGTTTAGAAAAAATTGCGTGGACAATAGTAAAAACAATACTTTTCTTTACATAAGTTCATAATTTACGATTATTACCCTATCCTATTAATATTATAAATGCGAAGCTTGTTATGTTTGTTACTCTTTCACGCAAAAACTACTAAACGGATTTAGATGAAACTTTACAGTAATATAGCTTTATACATCAGCATAACACGTAGGCTACAATTTATAAAGAATTTGTGTAATTTGGTCATAATATAACATATTTTAAAAAATATCACACGAAAATGCGAAAGTGCCACCTATTCCATGGCGCTTACGACCTTCTTTTCGCGAGAATTCGATTGGCCAGAATGGAGCGTCAGTCAGTGCGGTGCACAGGGCGGGGGTAAAGGGGTGGTTCAAGTAGTCACACGTCATCGTGAGCGACCCGGACGCGGGCAGACACGTGAGGGGCAAACGTCATAGAAGGTTGTATTCATTTTGAGGTTTTTCTTATAGCTAATTCGATTTTCGGAGCAATTTATTACTTACAATTAGTACAGCAGGCATAATTATTATTTTTAGCTAGTATATTTTAAGTAGAAATATAGATTACTTTTTATTTTTATTTCAGTCGTATTAGAAATGCTTTTTTTAAATTTCATTATAGGATTGTAGTTTTAGGTATTTAGTTTGTGTTTATGTAAATGCATGTTTCGTGGGGGAGTCCACAAGTGTTTATTGCTACGTCCACGTCGTCTCCCCTGGACCCTGACCTGACCCCGGTAACGCAGGTGGCAGGCAGGTGACCGAACGCGGTAAACTATACTTGTGTGTTTTAGAGTGTCTTGTCTTTGTGACTAAAGTGTTGCGATGCTTCCTCTACGCGAGAGCATAGGAGGTGTTGTCAAAGGCCCTTCTCAGGGCCAACCCAAAGGCCCTTCTCAGGGCCAACCCAACGGCCCTTCTCAGGGCCAACCCAACGGCCCTTCTCAGGGCCAACCACAAGGAGAGGTAGTCGAGATACTGGAGGACATCTCCATCACCTCGCTGTCTGAGACGGATCTGGGGCGAAAGCGCCTCTACTCAGGGGGCTCGGAGGGCTCCGCCACGGAGACGGGGGCGGGAGTAGCCGCAGCGGGTAAAACCCGCTCAGCGGCTAAAAGAGGAAGGGCGCCAACGCTGACCAGCGCCAGGGCGGCTCTGCGGGAGCGCGTGGAGCGTGACCGCGAGGACGGCTTCGAGGCGGCCCTTCAGAGGAGGGCCTTCTGCAAGCAGAAGGAGGTGGGGGGTCTGACGGAGGAAGTCCCCATCGAATTAGAGGACGTGCACAGGCGGGGGGCCGAGGAGCTGATGGCGGCGTCAGAGGCCAATTTAAATCTGATCCTCGGCCTGACCGGCAAGTCCGTTAATTTGAAGGGTGGATACTCCGCCAAGATAAGGAGGGCCGCCGGGTCCATCAGGGAGGTGCTGGAGTCCCTGGTGGCTCGCACCGAATCCGACGAGGTCCGCCGACTGAGAGCCGACAACAGCCGGCTCTCGCGGGAGTTGGATTTGGTACGGGAGGAGGTCAGAGCTTACAGGAGGGAGTTTGAGGACAGCCGCAAAAAGGCGGCTGAACCCTCAAACAAGGAAAGTAATGCCGACCTTATGCACGAATTCGCGAATATGGTCGGCAACGTCCTCGATGGCCGCCTGGCGGCTTTCCAGCTCCCAGCTGCCCCTCCTTGCCGCCCTCCTCTGGCTGGAGACAGTGCACCGCTGGCGCGTGCCACAAGGGCAGCGCTGGCGGAAAAGGGCAAAGGGTCGACGGCTCCTAGCGCAAACGAGGTGGCGCAGGCGAGCCGGGAGGAGTTGCCCGACCTTCCCCAAGCAGCGAGCAAGGGAAAGGGGAAGGGCAAGGGGAAGGGCAAGGGGAAGGGAAGGGGAAAGGAGGTGGAGTGGACAGCGTTTGGCCCCTCGACCTCAAAGGAAGCGGTCCCCCAAGTAGTCGAGTCACAGGCGGAGCCGGCGGCTAGCTGGACTGAGGTCGTCCGCCGCAAGTCGGCACCAAAAAAGAAGACAACCTCAGCGCCGCCGGCGAAGACCGCGGCACCGAAAAAACCGGCTGCTCCAGCGCAGCCGGGAAAGGAGGGGTCTTCAAAGCCCAAGTTGGTGCTCCCCCGCTCAGCGGCCGTAATACTTAAGTTACGGCCGGAGGCAGCGGCTAGGGGAGCCACGTACGGGTCGGCGCTCTTAAAAGCCGAGATGAGCGTCGACCTCAAGGAGCTGGGAATCGGCCCGCTCCGCATCCGCCAGTCGGCAACCGGGGCGCGCTTAATCGAGGTTCCCGGCTCCACGAGTGGAGAGAAAGCAGATGCTCTAGCCGCTAGCCTAAAGGAGGCCCTGGCGGAGGAGGTGGAGGTGCTCAGGCCTGAGAAAAAGGCGGAACTAAGAATCTCAGGCCTGAGCGACGCGGTATCATCGGAACGGCTAGCAATCGCGGTGGCGAAGGAGGGAGGCTGTTCCACAGGGCAGGTCCTCGTGCGGAACATCCGCGTGGGGCAAAGGGGTCCGGGGTCGGCCCACATTGAGCTCCCGGCGGCGGCTGCCAAAAAGTTGCTGCAGGCTGGGAGCATAGCGGTGGGGTGGACCAAAGTAAGTGTCCACCTCCTACAGGCGCGTCCCAGGCATTGTTACCGATGCCTGGGACTAGGGCACGTCGCCAGCGCGTGCCCAGGTGGCACTGACCGCAGCACGCTGTGCTATCGCTGCGGTCAGTCAGGCCACAAAGCCGCCGGATGTTCGGCCGCTGCTCATTGCGCGGTATGTGCGGACGCCGGTAGGCCGGCAGACCACGTGATGGGGGGTATAGCATGTAAGCCCCCATCAACCCGCGGGAAGTTCCCCCCGCAAACACCTCTAGGGGGGAACCGAGTGATGGCAGCAGACGCTGAGATGGCCGAATAATGCCCAGGCATCTCAACGTCCTCCAGGCGAACGTTAACCACTCCGCCGGGGCCCAGGACCTTTTCCTGCAGTCCATGGCGGAGTGGTGTATTGACGTTGCGATCGTCGCCGAGCCATACGCCGTGCCCCCTAGCTCACACTGGGCGGGGGACACCGAGGAATCGGTGGCGATCGTAGTGAGGCCTGGAGCCGGCCCCCCCCTCGTTGTCAAGGCGAAGGGCCGCGGGTACGTGGCGGCGGTTTGGGGAGAGGTGGCTTTCGTCGGAGTTTACTTCTCCCCGAACCGTGACCTGGCGGCTCTGGAACGGTTTCTCGACGTTCTGGGGCCACTGGTGGGGCAGCTAGCTCCCCTCGAGGTGTTCGTAGCCGGCGATCTCAACGCCAAGTCCACGGCTTGGGGTAACCCAGTTACGAACCCAAAAGGAAGGGAGGTGGAGGAGTGGGCGCTAGCTGCCGGACTGTGCCTACTCAATGTGGGGGCAGTCCAGACGTGCGTGCGATGGTCGGGAGGTTCCGTGGTGGACGTCACGTTCGCCACGCCAGCCATCGCACGCAGAGTGGAGGAGTGGAGGGTGGAGACGGAGACGGAGACTCTTTCGGACCATCGATACATAAGGTTCGAGGTGTCTCCAGCTCCTGTCCGTCTGGCGTCATCGTCGTCGTCAACGTCGTCCAGGGGGCGTAGCCAATTTCCGCGTTGGGCTCTCTCCAAGCTCGACCGGGAAATGGCAGAGGAGGCCGCAATCGTCGGCCGCTGGAGCCTCCCGCCGCTGTCGGAGTTTGGGGTGGATGAGGCGGCTAGCCGGCTCTGCGACGCATTCACTGCTGTCTGCAGAGCGGCCATGCCGCCCGCGAAGCGTCCATCCCCGCGGCGGGCACTTTACTGGTGGTCAGCTGAAATAGCCGGTCTCCGGGCCGCCTGCAACGGGGCCAGGAGACAATATACCCGGAGCAGGCGGAGACGCCCCCAGGACGTGGACAGGGACGACAGGCTGCGCAGGATCTACGTGGAGAAAACGAAGATCCTGCGGCAGGCCATATGCCGAGCCAAGGAGGAGGCCTGGTTGGAGTTAGTTGGGGGTCTGGAGAGAGACCCCTGGGGCCGACCGTATAATTGGGCGCGGAACAAGCTCCGCGCCCAGTCGGCCCCCATCAGCGAAACACTGCAACCGGACCAACTGGGGAGGATCGTCGGGGAACTCTTTCCCGACGAACCCGAGGACTTCGTGCCCCCCAGAATGGCTCGGCAGACGCCGGACGAGGAGGAGGGTGTTCCGCCACCCGTCACAGAGGCTGAAATGGAGGCGGTGATTACCCGCCTCCAGAGCAGTGTTGCCAACTCTACATGTCAAAAAGTCGTTAACGTACACTTGAAAAGTCGCTAGAAGTCGCTAAATAGTAGACTAAGCGCTAGGGATGGAAATTGAACGCAATCCTTTCAAGTACTTTTAATACTATATTATTTTACGCACGGTAGAATAAGGCACAGTTTTTTGGTCTGTTGGAATAAAAGAAAATAGTTTGATTTACTTACACGGAATAATATTTTTAATCGGTATAAAAAAAATTGAAAATTATAAAAAAAAAAACTATTATTTAAGTATATAAAAATAAATAAATATAATAATATAAAGTTATAATAATAATATAAAATTATAAAAAAAACCAATAATTATTAAACGAAAAAATAATTATTTCACAAATAAAAAGTCAAAAACCTTTTACTAAAAATGATGGAAAAGTTTCTTAATTCATCATCAGAACTATCGCTAATAATCTGAAAATCTGAAACACTTACAAATACACAGCTTACGTAAAGTCAATGCACATTTGTTTGACTATATTTGTGACATTTTCACTCAAATTAAATTTTCGAGCATTCATTTCAAAAGTATATCCAAGCGTAGCGTAGGGGTTTAGGTGATTTTATTGAACTGTAGTAGTCGTAGTAGTCGTGTACGTTTATATTTGTGTGAGAGTAAATGACTCTGTTACAAATTGATCGCAATAAAAATGTCAGGGCCTCGAGCAATTTTATGGGATCAGCATTTTCACTTTGAAACACTTTCAAAGCTGTTTGAACTTCCCCTAATATGCTTTAAATATATGTCATATATAGCAAATTACTACCATCTCCAAACATAGCATGCAGAAGTTTTGCTGTGAAAAATTTTCTTCGACCTTGCATAACGAAAAATTTAACTTCATCCATAACAACAACATCCCATTGTTGTAAAATTCGACTAACTGCTACTTTTTTTAGACACCAGAAGTCGTTAGAATAGTCGCTAGATTTTTTTTGTCGCTAGGCACATAATTTAAGCCGCTGTAGCAAACGAAATGTCGCTAGATCTAGCGACAAAGTCGCTAAATTGGCAACACTGCTCCAGAGTAAGAAGAGGGCGCCGGGTCCAGACGGGGTGCACGGGAGAGTCCTTGCAATTGCTCTCGGGCACCTCGGCGACAGCCTCCGGGAGCTGTTTGACCGCTGCATGCAGTGTGGCCAGTTCCCGGGGGCCTGGAAGGAGGGTCGGCTCTGCCTACTTCCTAAGGCAGGGCGGACCCCGGACTCGGCTTCGGGGGTGCGACCGGTGGTGCTGCTGAACGAAGCTGGGAAGGCCTTGGAGAAGATAGTGGCCTCCCGGCTCGTTCAGCACCTGGAGGAGGGCTCGGGACCTGGACTATCAGAATTCCAGTTCGGGTTCCGAGCACGCCGGTCGACCGTCGACGCCCTCAAACGTCTACGGGCGGTGACGGCTGAGGCGGAAAATGGGAGGGAGGTAGTGGTCGCGGTGTCGTTAGACATCGCGAACGCCTTCAACAGTCTCCCGCACGTGGTGATACGGGAGGCACTAAAATACTTCGGAGGGCCCCCGTATCTAGGGAGGCTGTTGGAGGCGTACCTCTCCGATCGGAGGGTAGGCCTCGAGAACCGGTCGGGGTCCGTGGAGTGGTGGCGAGTCGGCTGCGGTGTCCCGCAGGGATCAGTTCTGGGTCCGATCCTGTGGGACATCGGGTACGACTGGGTCCTGCGAGGCCGTCTTCTGCCTGGGATGGGTGTCATCTGCTACGCAGATGACACCCTCGTTTATTCCCGGGGACGAAACTACAAGGAGGCGGCGCGGCTGGCCGAGGTCGGACTCGACCTCGTGATCAGCCGTATAAAGAGTTTAGGGCTTCGTGTCAGGATTGACAAGACCGAAGCCCTGCTCTTCCGCGGGACCGGCCGTAAGGGACCTCCACCGGGGGCTACCCTTCAGATTGGAGAGGGGAGGGTCAGGATGAGCCCTCAAATAAAATATCTCGGGCTCATCCTTGACGGAGGGTGGACCTTCGGTCCACATTTTGCGATGGTGGGACCGAAGGTTGTGAAGGTGGCGAGTGCACTGGGCAGACTTCTCCCGAACCTCGGAGGACCCAGCGCCGCCTGCAGGCAGCTGTATTCCGGAGTCTGCCGGAGTATGGCGACGTACGGTGCCCCGGTTTGGGCGGATCGCCTCACCGCGAAAAATAAGGCGGCGCTGCGCACTGCGCAGCGAACAATCGCGGTGAGGGTGATTCGGGGGTACCGTACGGTATCGTGGGCTGCAGCTACTGCTCTAGCCGGCGACCCCCCGTGGGAGCTCGTGGCGGAGGTTCTTGCCGAGACCTACTCATACGTCTCGGGTAGGAGGGCTCTTGGTGAGAACCCTACGTTGGACGGGATCCTACGGGTGCGTCGGATAGGGCAGGAAGCGCTTATGCGGAGGTGGGGGGAGGACCTGGCGGGGCAGCCGTACGGCACACGCGTAACGGCTGCCATTCGCCCGGTCCTCGAGCGGTGGATGCGTCGAAAACGCAAGCCCCTCACCTTCCGTCTGACGCAGGTTCTCACCGGGCATGGTTGCTTTGGTGACTACCTGTGTCGGACGGCCCAGAGGGAGCCGACGACTGAATGTCACGATTGTGGCGCGGCGGTGGACTCTGCCCAGCACACCCTCGAGGTGTGCCCGAGATGGGCGGTGCTGCGTCAAGGTCTGACGTCGGTCCTCGGAGGGGACTTGTCGCTCCCGAGCATCATCACCGCGATGCTCGGTGACGACGAGTCCTGGAAGGCGATGGTCTCCTTCTGCGAGACAGTAATGTCCCAGAAGGAGGCCGACGAGCGGGTGAGAGAGGAGGCCGCCGACGTGGCCTCCATCCGCGGGCGACGAATGGGGGTGCGTCGGAGGCGCTACTTAATGCGCCTCCAGTAACGCCCCTGTGCCCGTATCGGACCGGGATGGGAACCCGGTCCTACTAGATACGGCGTCGTCGGGACTGTTCAGAGGTGAGCCGGACAGTCCCCATGGAGGAGAAGTCTGGCCTTTTCGCCGAGGCCAGCCTGTCGCTGGAGGGATCCTGTTGCCTGCAGATCCGGGACCCTCCAATTAAAGCGGCTGAAGGCTCCCGCAGGGGTTTAGTACGGTATTGCACTCCCAAAGTGCCGAGTCCGACATAGGTCTAGGACTGCCGACCCGGGCATTCTGGATATCATCCGTAAATGGATTCCCCTGCGAAAAAAAAAAAAAAAAAAAAAAAAAAAAAAAAAAATGCATGTTTCGTGGCTAATCTGCTGTGCCGTTTGTGATGAAATTTGATAGGACATATGCTACTTTTTATCAATATACACACGCGATCGAAGCCGCGGGCGGAAGCTAGTTTGTCATAGAACTACCAACAAAATTACATGTCATTTAAAAGAAGATATTTGGGACCTTTTTCACTTACGCAAATGATTGACAATAGTGCAATAACAAACAATAACGAGAAACGGAATTTGAAAACAACTTTACAATTATTATTCAGGATTCTGCGTTTGTACCTACTTAGGTATGACGTGGGATTCAATTAATAAGAATAGTGTAGGTAAATTACTGTTAATATAATCAATAACAAGCTTAAAATAATACATAGAAATACATAGAAATATGATTAGCGCACATATATGTATAAGATAAATACATAAACCGTGAAAATGAGAAGCATATTTATGTAGGTATAGTAATATAATTTATACTTATAAATATCCAATAAAAAAATTAAATATGTATATTGCTATTGTTACAATTTAGGAAGTTTTGGTTATTGTTTAAATTTTTTTTATTACAGAAATTTTACAATATTGTACATATTTACAATTCAAAACTTAAAATAATTATTTACAAACAGTTTTGGTATAAATCATGTCCGCGTGGAATGGTGCCAAGAATACTAGCATCATTTCCCCGTTGAATCGCAATTCCGATTCTTTGGGCAAAAAATGCACCAGCCCTCTTGTCACCAGTGGAGGCTATGAGTCGTGGGGTTAATTCTTTTAGAAAATTTTTAGCACTGCTACTCCAAGGTCCAAGTGTTTCGACTGCAAACGGCACAAAAACATAACTTTGGATAAGTGACGAATATTTGTGCCGTTTAGTCATTTCAGCCTTCTCCGCAGCGGCTCCCATTCTTACAGCCGTTTCCCTGATATGGGACGGAGCTAATGTATCGACGCAGGATGCGTCCCATAAAAGCGCCCGTCCCCTTTCCCAGGGAACCAGCGTTAAACCATCAGGCCTCTTGCCATCATCGCGACTAATTCCAGTAGGCTCAATAAGAGCAGGAACGTCGATGGTGGCAAGAGCCCTTTTAATGGTCTCATTCAGGGAACCGTGGCGGGAAAACCTACCTGAACTCTTGTTGCAAGAAAGGCCGTGTAGTCCGAAAGAATCAACCTCCTTTCCGCACGGACATCTGTGTTCAAAACACAGACGTGCTCCCAACCGGAGACCTATACAAATTCGAAAACTTTCATTATCTAAAAGTGTCCCAAGGTTTTTTGAAGGCATTGCGTGTAACCAGTGACCTGACTCTTTACTTGATAAAGCTAGAAGCCTTGCACGGTTTTTGTCACTTGTAAGATTTTGCGTCAAATTTTCACGAGTATTGTGAACTAATGGCGCATCCCAAAGTTTTTGTTTTGTAACTTCCTTGGGGAAGCAATTTTTTTTTTTTTGGTTATTTCGTTAGAGATTGGGTACATGACCCTGTGGATTTTCGTTTTGAAAACCGATAATTTATTGTAAAAATATCTAGCGTGTCGTCCTTTGTTTGAAATATTTTTAGTAACTTACATAATCGAGGAATAAGAGTGGTGCCCTAGGTTTGTTTTACAAGACTTATCTGTAAGTAAGTAAATAGTAGCATATCTTTCAGCTTTTTTCTATAATTTGATATGATAAAATTGATAAGATCCACTAGAATTTACAAGGTTAATTAGAGTCAATTTTATCTAAAAACGAAGAAATTATTAGAAAATTATACAATACCAACAAAATAATAACGCTCATTTTATATCAATAATCAAAACGTACCAACAATACATATATCTATTATAAACACATTATTTCCTGCTCAACATCACCATGCATGATTACAATCTCTTTCCATTATAAACAAAACTAATTCATCAAATTAAACTATTAGTCTTACATAGGTACTAGGTAGGTATATATTTACATAGGAACAATGACGTAGGTTGTAAGTTAGGATAAATCAAAATTGGAAAATATTAAATAAACGATTATTTAAATAATTTTCATACTAGTAGTAGTAAAATTTTATTTTTAGGATTCCATTTTGGAGAAATAAATAAAAAGAATTTTCAACGTTTATGGATTTGCTTTAAAATGCTCTTAAATAAATTATAGTGAAATGGGGGAATACAAATTTTAATAAATTTTAGAATTTGAATTTAAAAAAAAAATGCGTTAAGCGTCTTTTTGCTTCGATATACTCTGTATTAAAGGGATATTTTTTGTAGCTTATGTTATTTCTAAATTCTAATGTACGTATGATCTTCTGTGTGAACTAAGCCGCTACTACAGTACTATATATACGGTTTTATTCCTATTATATTTCCTAAGATAATCTTTTGTACCTAATAATTTAGTCTAATTTCCAATGAAATGAATAATGCATTTTGTCATATTCTATAAACATACAGAATTATTATTTTTATACTTATCAAGCTAAATTATACTTAATACAATTATGATGTCAGTAAAATTTTCATTTCAGTATGAAACTATTGCTAGTACTCGTGGTATGCGGCTTCGTAGCGGCCGCCCCGAACGCACAAAAACATGATGTTATTGTAGTGGGTATGTAATTTACTGCAAAAATAATACAATTTTCTCCTCAAACAATCAAAATTCTTAATACTTAATGTTTGGGAGGACAGTGGTTTTTCTTGGGTATCAGAATTGAAGACGCAGACAGTTATCTATACCTATCACAGTTTATCCATTTATGGCTGCCGATTTTAATCTATGCTGACAAACTAAATTATTGCTTTTGTTCATAGTATACAAAACCTTATGCTAAAAATGCTGAATAATTGAATTATCATAATAATTTTTTACGTAACGTAATTTTTTTTACGATAAGCGGAAGAAGAGCCCAATCAACAATAAGCAAAAATCAGTTTGAAATAACCAAATCGAGTAAATAAAGTTTTATTATATAATAATTTGTATTAAAAATAACATACACTTTAAAAGCTCTAACAAAGTTATTGCAACAAAACGTTTTTATAATTTTACGTTAATATTAAAATATACTTCTTCCATACCAAAAAATTTTTAACATTAAAATATTATATAAATTAATATAATTATAATTTAACGTTTAGACATTTTTTTGTATTAATAAAATTATTTATTTCTAGAAAATATTTCCATCGACGAACGGAATTGGTTACTCGATGGGCTTGTGACTCTGATAATCAATACCATTCGTAATTTCATTAATAATGGCATGGGTATACTCGGCATCCCACCCCTAGATCCCTTGAAACTAGATGATTTGCACATCGATCTACCACTTGGTCTTATTAAGTAAGTATGAACAATATAATATTTTGTTACATTTTTATTATGTACCTATTTAATCTAATTCTTAGAACGGAAGTTGTTGTTAATGATAGTGGCAGTCTTATCTCTTGGCTGAAATGAAAAAAGACGCTTTTTAGCAGTATGTAAATTAACTTAAGCATTTAATTTACCATACTAACAAACATTACTTTAAAAAAAAATAAGAAAAATATTTTGCTAGGATTGACATTTTTTTCTTTTCATTCTTGAGAAGTGACTACTAACAAACAAACAAAGACATTGAAAATAACAAAGTCTGAAAGATATCGTGCGAGTCGCCGCAAATTCATAATTAACGTATAATTATGTAAAAAAAATCCATTTATTTTTTTTATTATACGAGGAGAGGACATGTTGGATATATTACGTCGTTGATAATCTATCAAAGATATCACGTATGGAAAAACACAATAATATGTCAATAAATTCATACATTTATGTGTCTTGCTATATCGCTGAATCTGCGTCCGAGGTGTTTTATCATCAATTAAAAAACGCTCATATATATTAATATAATATGATATTTGAAAGCGATTATGAAGCCGAATATACCTAACAATCATAAAATGAACGCGGATATAACATAAGATCAGATAAATAGCTACGTAATGATATTTTAATTGGTTTAAATGTAAGGTTGACTAAACTAAATTATTGTAAACGATTCCTTTTCATATCTGCGGAGTGCGGCTCTGTCTGAATCGAGCTTAAGCCTAAATTATTAATATTTTATAAAATATTTTATAATGTATTTCGCTTCAAGTACGCCACACGTCAGGTGCGGTAAATATGAGTATTATTCTCATTAACTTTTCGTTACTGCTCTACTCCTATTAGTAGCGTGATCTTTTGGTGCATTTTTCATCAAACTAACTGAATAACATTAAATTTTTTTTTAAATTTTAAATTAAATATTTTTTTTTCAAATGAGACAGGTAATCCTGTTATTACCTATTATAAGTATTAAAACAAACAAACTCGTCTATTTCTATGCTGAACAAAGAACGCTGTAAATATTTTGTTAATTATAGGTACAAACTACCGGTTTTAAAAATAATTCGTTTGAAACTAAACGAGAAATTTTTGTACAATATTATTAGATAAAAAAACAATTAAGTTAGGTTAGACCTAACGTACCTTAACTAAACGTGTAATTGTGATATTTCAAAAAATATTAATGTTTTAACTTTTTCAACAGCCTCGATTTGCAGCTGGAAAAGATTGTCCTAGCAGGTTTAGGTGGATTTGTGGTACATTCAAGTAAACTTGATGTAAACGAGCTCTCATTCGATCTTGACATCTCTGTACCGCGTCTTGACATCAGTTGTGGTCAGTATCGTTTTTCTATTATAATTTTATCTATCTGTTTTTACGCTATTGCTCACCTTCTTCTTTATGTATCAGAATTGATTTCTCTAGGAACATAATGTCATTTTATATAAAAACGGGGATTAATTTATCTGAAATGAATTCTCAATACTGTTTATTCGAGATAATATTTGAAATCTTTTTAATAACTTTACGTGATTAGTATTGGCAATGTCTACTAGTTTTCCATTGGATTATTTAATTTTGTACAGATTACTTGAGATTGTACTGTATTAGCCTGTAAACAACCCACTATTGAGCGAAAGCCACTTGTCCATATATAAGAAGTGTTGTAGCTTAATCCACCACGCTGGTCCACTGCGGGTTGGTGGATAATATCTCTACCACGAGTAACGATCATTACCAGGTGTCCATGATAACAACCGGGACCGGCTGCTTTACGTACTCTCCGAGGGACTGTGGGGAAACCCTCAAGGACATACACTCAGACCGGAAACAAATATTTGCACAAGTACAAATATGTGACCCGAGTGGGAATCGAACCCACGACCGACGGCGTTGAGGCGACTACTCGCACCACTACACCAGAACGGTCGTCAACTAACTAAATAACACTAAAGGACTGGATATCATTACTTAAGATTATATTTTATTAATTTATTTTTCTCTCATTACATTTAAAAGGTTAGTTAGAGCATTTTATCTTTGTATTACAGACTTATACGACCTCACAGGAGATTTGTTAACCGCTATTCCTCTTTACGGAAAAGGAAAAGCAGAGTAAGTATGACAACAAAGAATAATAAAACTTAAAACTACCTTTACGTTAATCGGTAAAACCGGAGAAAAATCGCCTGATACTGATAAAAATTGCAAACGAATTTTTGAATTTTAATTATGGCATATCGCCCATGACTATTAAAAATGTCGGATATGGAAAAAAATAACTTTACAGGAGAGCGATACAAAGTAAATCGCATGCGTCTTTTTACATATTTTTTTAAAATACCGACATTTATAAATTAAGTGATTAAAGAACTATGCATAAAATAATATTTTTCTTTTCAGCTAATGTTAGACATGGTTATTTAGGAACGTTTTATGAAATCAAACAAAAAAAAATCGATTTTGCTGTTCCGACGATGTTAATAGTCATGGGCGATATATAAAAAGCTTACTTCCGTTCTCTGGACGCCCCCTAAATTAGGGCAAACCCATAGAAACCCAGACGATTGATTTCGCGATATTAAGACTTTAATACGACACTTTTTTACAGGTTTGTAGTAGAAGATTTAAAAATAAAGGCTAAACTTTTCTTAAAGCAATCCGACAATGAAAAGGCTGTAATTATTGACCGGATTGAAGGAGCATCATTCGAAATTCCTTCGTTTAAGGTACGATACATTAATACACTTTTGTATAGAGAGTAAAGTAGAATGTAAGCTTAGAAAAATATATTTAAAGATTAACACATTAGTGTAAAAGTCGCTGCGTCTATCGGTTATACTGAGGCCACACTAACGGGAAACGTCAATGCCTATCATCTCGATAAATGTTGCGTTAATTTTAACGGGATATGGTGAATGTGAACGTTCAACGTGAATGCCCATTCTTGGCGATAAATTAGCGCTAATACTATACCGCCACTTGAACTATCACCTAACGCCAAACGGCAATGTAAATGCTATTTCCAAATTATCGCGATGAGTCGTGGCTACACCTACGTTCATCGCGATGTTAAACGACATTTCCCGTTAATGTGGCCCCAGTATTACGAAAAAGGTTGTAGGCCGATATCCTCGATCATAGCAATAATTGTGTTTGGCATACAGATGTTTTTCTTAATCAAGATATTATAATTTTTTATGTTTTTAGACACGGATATCCTACTGACCCCTTCAAGTATAAAGCTTTTAAAATATATCTAACTCACCTCTAACAAAAGTCACATACTCGCAACAAAACACAATTCAACGATTATTTTATACAATATGTCCTTCGCGTTTTGGCTTATGTTGACATTTCTCGCTACTATGACTTCTACTATTATGAGTTACTATTTGCTAATTACCCTCGCGATCTTGACTTTACAGTGAAAATAATGTGAAAACACTGTGTTCGTAGAAACACTGGTGGTTTCTACCGTGTGTTTGTTCTCTATTCAAACACTGTGTTTCCACAGTAGTTCCACTGGCACTCAACACCCAATCATAGTTTACATTCGAACTTGACTCTGGCACACAATTAATTTTAGAGTAAACCCTAATGAGTTTTAGGAAGAGTAGTTAATTTTCATTATGGATCTAACATAGTATATTTTTACAATTGTAACGTAAAAGTATAACGTTTGCAAATTAAGACTACAGTATATTTATTTTTCCAGTGACCAGTTTTGTAAAATTGCTAATTACTTATACTATTATGTTTAATCTTTTTTTTTTTTTTGTAATTTTAGTCCAACTTGGATGGGGCGATTGGTGGTGGAGACATCGACGCAATTGTTAATGCAATTATAGAAGAAGTACTTGTGGACTACGTAAACCGTTTTCATGGCGCCATCTCCACCATTGCGTCGGAACTTATTATCAACGTTGGAAACCCTATTTTAGAACAATTAGACACCTGGGGCCTCCTTGCTCCTTTCTTACCTAGACCTAGAGTTAGTGTATAAAATACTTCCAGATATTACTTTAATTATAAAATATTTTGATTTTGATAACAACGTAAAAACCTTGTAGTTACACATCTGTAAAACATCAGAGATTTTTAAATCGGTAGTAATAATAAAAAAATATATATATATAATAATGTTTTTTTTTAGACCAAAACAGTAATTATAACATTATGAAGTAGTAACATGGTGCAACAAAAACATATTCACTGATCAGTAGTTTTATATTAAATTTAGTATGGTACATTAAAACAAATAATGATCGTTAACGTATTATTTATTTCAAACGTAATAAGGTATAGTAAAATTCATCATTTTATTTACTTTTTGTGACTATAAAGGCTTTAAAATAAACATAGTACCTACAGCAACTTATTATTTTTTCTTTTTTTTATTGTTGTAAAATACAAATAAACATACTTCTATTTTTTCTTAATTAAAAGATATCGAAAATTGTAGGTACCTAATGAAACAGCTACAGCTAAACTTTAAACATTGTTGAATCACCACACTTCCCGACACACTTTTGAGAAGTCCATTTGATATCCTTCTGGACATAAGTTCTCTTCTACAGGAGAATCTTCATATTCTACGTTTCTTATTATCACATCGTATTCTTGTACGGGCTCATTAAATATATCTTCACGGATAATAGACGCGGTAGCATTATTTAGTAGTATGACGAAAAACGACAAAAAATAAATTTTTGTCCACATTTTAGTTTATACACAAATTGTGCTGATGAGATGCAGATTACCAAATGAATGCGAACGTTGCTGAGGATCTATGAAGGTCAAATGCTTACTTCCGTTGAAACTGCCCACGCGAATGTCGTAGAGTAAAATACATAAGTACCTACACTAAATTACACATAAAGTTAGGTACCTACATGATTTCGCATTTCAGTAGAATAATCTTTTGATAACAATAATATATAACAGTTATATTTTAATACGTTATAATATTATAACGCATTAAAATTATTCCTAACAAACATAACAGACCTGTTATAATCGTAACATATAATTAAGATCTTATATCTTTAAACGAGCAATTCTTGTATACATATAAATATATAATCTGAATCTCGTTTTCGGGGGCGATAAATCGATCTAGCTAGGATTTATTTTTAGAAAATGTCGTTTTATCCCTTTTTTCAGGCAATTAAAAAATATCGTTAGAATATGAAGGTAAAATTTGCTGTCATTCACAAGTTTATAATAGCTCCGATGTAAACCGGGCGGATTCGAAATAAGAAGACCCCCAGGTTCGAACTTTGTCTCCAGAACTTTTTTTTCCTTTTTTTTTTAAAGTTCCTTTTTTTGTGAGAAAAACTATTATTAGGAGGCCTTTACTAACTGGATGATCGAGCTTTGCTCGGTATTTTATTTTTTGTAATTCGTGTTTTTTGGAAACTATATTTACATACGAATTATGAACTGATGATATAATTATGAATAATATTTTTCGATCTCACCGAAATAATAATAAAAAAAATATGAACTGGTTATTTAAATAAAAAATCACGAGTACAATTAAAAACTGTTAGAATATTATTAGAATACAAAGGTAAATTTCGGCATAATCTACAAGGTTATAATAACTTAGATGGGAAATCAGTATACCTGGGTTCGAATCCCGATGGATCAAGTCCCACTTTTTTTTTGCTTTTTTTTTCAAGTTCCCTGTTTTGTAAAAAAAAAAGAACTATTATTGAGAGCCCTGTACTACCTGGATTTCCGAGTTTTGCTCGGTATTTTTTTTTTTTGTGAATCGTTTTTTTTTTTGGAAATTATATTTAGATACGATAGAACTGATGAAATATGAATAATATTTTTCGGTCTTACCTGTATAATAATATAGTATTTTGTGTCACAAGGGGATGAAAGTACTATTTTTTTGTCCCTCATATGAAATTGCCGAGCCGAAGGCGAGGCTAGCAAACATACGGGAATGGATGTAGTACTTTCGTCCCATGTTGCTCAAACTTTTTTATAATTTTTTTATACTTTTTTATAAATAAGAATCACGAGAGCAATTAAATACTGCTAGAATATCATTAGAATAAGAAAGTAAATTTCGCCACCACCTATAAATTTATAATAGCTTAGGTGGGAAATCGGGCGGTCTCGAAAACAGAAGATTTTTCCTTTTTTTTCAAGTTCCTTTTTTGGTGAGAAAAAATATTATTAGGATCTCTTTTTATTTTTTTATTTATATAACCAGTGACTTTTGTTTTATTATTATATCGGTAAGATTGAAAATATTATTCATATATTATCACTATGTAATTTGTGTCAAACAATAAATATAGTTTAACCGAGCAAAGCTCGGTCATCCAGGTACTATGTATTAATATAACCAATAAAGGTCTGGTAATTATAAAGACGTATAATAAGGCCTCGTTTCCACTCGCCGGACGCCGGATTGGTGAAACTGCTGGAAAGGCTAGTGGCAATACATTTTATATGAAGCTGTTCACCTTTATCTGGTTCCGGCGAAAACACCGTATCCGGTGTTTTGTGACGTGTTTATGCCGATCCGGTGTAATGTGAACATCTCGTTCCGGGATCCGGTTTCCGGCGATTTCGCCGGTCCGGCGTAGTGGGAACACGGCGTAACTATTATTTTACTCAAATCGAGAGACGACCTTAATAGAAACAAAATGGACGACAATATACAAATCTAGTTTTTTTTTTTTTTTTTTTTAATTCATTAGGATCCAAGTTCTTCAAATTAAGGTCTAAGCCTTCTCAGTAGTATAAGAGAAGAGGTTTTTGCCGAGCAATGGGACATTAAATGGAATTTGGAAACATTTCTGTCAAGGAAAAAAAAAAACATCAAAACCGAAAGCTCGCGGGTTCATAATTCATATCCAAGCTGGCATCGCCTAATTTTCAAATACTTAATTTGATCATAAATACATGAAAATATCATGAGGGATTCTACAAATTTCAAATAGATCTGTGATTTATATAATATATTCCGATTAATACTGAATCGACGAGACATTAAATTGCAATCCTTTTCCTATCCTTTTTTATAAGATATTTCAGCCTATAGTTATATTTACAAAATGATTACAGCTTTTAGAGCCGTTGTTAAATATTGATGAATAGATGACTCGCACAGTTACTTCCATGTAGCGTTGCCAGGTGTCCGGATAAAGCCGGACATAGTTAGGCTTTTTGATTGCGTGTCCGGCCAAAATAAGCGGTGTCCGGCTTGTCCGGCTTTTGTTAGGCTTTTTACATTTCTAAAAAGAGCGAGCGATAATTTTAAAATGTTGATTAGGCTGATTAATAATAAAATTATTAGACTGATTTGGTATTCGATTTTATTTACATTTCATTATATTTATGGTAATATAAAAAAGACTTGATTTTACATAATAATTTAATAATTTTGTCGTACCTATTAATACTGAGACACAAAATCCTCAATAATGTAGAGTGCCCGGCCTTTTTACCCAAATGTCCGGCCAAACTGGCTGGTCTGTCCGGATATTAGGTTTGGCGACCTGCTTCCATGTATATATACTGCTCTATTATAATGTTTATACAAATTGATTATAAAAATGCTTACTGGGTTATTTTATTACAGCAACCATTAAAACAAACTTAATATTCCAATGTACTAACAGGTTAAAAAAATAAGAGCTAAAAAAAACTAAATGTGCTTTGATATTAATTTATTAAAAATAAATGCAATTTCAGTTTTTATAATATTCTACATTAAAAAAAAAATTGTTACTATTATCAATAATCACAGCTGCATATTAGCTTGCTGTGTAACCCTTTCAATTTTGAAAGGTACTGCTGTAAGCAAAATTATTGTAATTTGTATATTTTTACAACTATGAAAAATTAAATTTCACCATAATCACATTTTAAAATCATATCAATACAAATGGAAAGTAACTTCTTAATGTCGCTTTGTGCCGAATATCCATATCAGCAGATATCCTAGGAAGGTGAAAATCTATACCCATGTTCATATGCATTACTTTTTGACAGATCTTAAACAGATTTTTTGCATTATGAAATTTCATTAACCATTTAAATTTATAAAAGTAACATGAAAATACTATATAATTAGGATTTATTTTATTTTGTCCCACATTTTGGTTTTTTCTATCTCTTTTTATTTGTTTGTTTAAATTCTTTGTTTGCTTAAGGGCTTTTCTGCAGCTTAGTAATTTTGTGCACTGCTCTATTTGTTTTGACTTGTATGTTGAAATGCATCCTTTTACTGACACAAGTGTAGTAATGTAGAGTGAATAGAAATGTTAAAATGCATATCCATTTCCATATCTGTATCTGTGGATATACATTTTTAACAATCTGGCACACCACTACTTCTTATAGACAATTTTTTTTTTCTTCATGTCAAATATTATACATTAATATTTATAATATAATAATAAGTATATCTTTGATGAAATAAGGTTATACCACAATAAATATATTACTTCGTAAACTAATTTAATAGCAACCAATATTTGTTATTATATGTCCTTACTATTATTTACTTTGGAATAATAAAAATTATAGAAATATATAGAAATATATTGTTCTATATAATTTTATTCAAACTGCATATTTAAAATAATGTGTTACAGTAAATTAAGTAAAATTTATATAAAAAATAAAAACTTTTTAATGGTACATTCATAGATATAAAATAATTCTACCTTGTTTTTGAACTTACACTTAAAAGAAAAAAGTTAAAAGTAACAATTGTTATGATTTGCTTGATATTTGTCAACAATTTTAAATATTTAAAGTATGTAATAATTTAACATTTTTATTTTTTTAGTAAAAGTATTTAATTCCTCATTGTTAAATATCACACATCAAAAATAAATATTTCTTTAAAGTTACAAATAGTAATATTTAATAAAAGAGAAAGACTTTACTTATTTTGGTTGTGGAGGTATGTGTCTCTCCTTAGGTTGAGGAGGTTTTTGCCTTTGTCTTGGTTGTGGTGGTGGTATTGCTGTAGACCTCCGAGGCTCTGGAGGAGGTTGTCTAGGTCGGGGTTCAGGTGGAGGTTGTCGCTCTCTAGGTACAGTGACTGGTTTTGTATTTTCCATTTCTTATAAAGGAAAAATATATAAAAATGCATTTTATTTGCTATACGAGTGATAACCAAAATTATTGCAGCATTTTATTTTATGCAAATACATTCTTTAAGAAGTTATTTAAAGTCTACTCGGCTTTTCGGTTGCGACAGTCTATGATCGGATACACAATAATTAAATTAATTTTAAAACAGAAACTCGGGAGCTGTATCAATAGAACAAAGAAACTTGTTTTGAAACATATCGAAGGCGAGAGAGTACATTTTACATATTTTATGACACTTACCTAACAATAAAGTTTCTAGCTCTCAAGTATAATATTAGTGTTAATTATTACTTTGTTTTTTAGAAAAATTACGACATAATAAATAAAATAAATAATTTTTTTTATAAAGTTCTGACAATTGACAAATGTAAATCCAAACAAATTTGACAGACGTCAGACATTAGACAATGATCTAGGGATGACAATCTGAGATCGATTAATCAAAGAATCGATTTTTCAAGCCAAAAAGATCGATTTTTGGATTGATATCTAATATCTTTAAACGAGCAATTCTTGTATATATATATATATATATATATATGCAGGGGGTTTTGGTGGCGATAAATCGCTAGCTAGCTAGCTAGGATTTATTTTTAGAAAATGTCGTTTTATCCCTTTTTTTACGCAATTAAAAAATATCATTAGAATATAAAGGTAAATCTCGCTGTCATTGATAAGCTTATAATAGCGCGGATGGGAATCGGGCGGATTCGGAATCAGAAAACCCGGGTTCGAATCCAGGTCCTACAGACCTATTTTTTCCCTTTTTTTTCAAGTTTATTCTTTTGTGCTCTTTTTAGCTGTTATTATTTTTTATTTAAATAACCAGTTCCTATTATTTTACTATTATGTCGGTAAGATCGAAAATATTATTTATGTTTCATCAGTATGTAATGTAACTAAATATAATTTAACCGAGCAAAGCTCGGTCATCCAGGTACTTTAGTGCTAAATCGATCCAGTGAATCGATATTTTACCCTCGATAATCGACATTCGATTTTTATGCTTTATTAAAAAAGATATCAATTAGCTTACGAAAAGTTAAATAAAAGGATAATAATATTTCAGTTATTTGAACATACACATGTATGTATACAACAGACGAGCTTAATGCTAAAAGCATTTTTTACAATTAAAAACAGCACCCATTTCTAATTAATTTTTCTAAACACTTGTTGGCATGATCATTCTACATAAAATAAGGATATTTTTCTTAATAGATTAAAAAGATCGATTTTTGAGAAATCGATCTTTTAGACTTCGTTTTTTTAGAATCGATTCATCATGTTGCGATTTGAATCGATTTAAAAATCGATCTTTTATTAGAAGAATCGGCATCCCTACAATGATCAAAGAGAATATAATAACCAAAGAGTATATAATAATAATAACAATGATATGTATATTAGACAAAATAGACAAAAGTACAAAAATACCATAACGAAGGGAATGACTATAATTATAAGTAAATGAACAAGTTACATTTTATCTATTAAAAACATTTTTAACAGCTTCAATATCATTCTTAGCAAAATTGTGAATTGTTTTTGCATATTCAAATATAACCGAAGTTACTCATTTATAACTATGTAATGTCCGAATATATTCGCATGTATGTAGGGCTGTCAAACATGAATTTACAAACTCAGCGTATATTAAGATTAAAATGAAATTTGCAAACTTAAAATTAAATTTATAAAAAAAAAAAAACAATAATATTTGTGCAGTTGTATTTTTTTACCTATTTTATTATACCCATTCTCTTTCTATCCTAATCAATCTCGGAAAATAATAAGTATGTTTAAATTTTTACATAATTGTTTACATTGTCATTTCAGTAATGAAATTGGAATCGAAACAATAATACTTTTTTAAAAATAAGATTTATTGGTTAAATTTTTTATAAGACTTAATTTTTTTATGAAGTTCTTACTCTTGGTTAATTTTTCTCGTATCGTTCAAATTCGAATGGTTTTGAGTAAATGAATGATTGATCAAAGACAAAGTCATCATCCGTAATGAAGAACAAAAACTACGAATGAAAGTGATTTCGAAGAGAAAAATTGAAGTCTTTTCATGTGATTTTTGTGAATTTGTGTTAGTGCAAAATTCATTGTAGACTGTGTTTTTATAATATTTTTGTAGCAACGTTCCCAAAAAAACGTACCGCTTGGTAGTAATATGAGTAATGTTACCAACCAAAATGGAACAGGTCTAGAGCAGCAGGTCGGTACCTCATGTATATGTACTTTGTATTGATTTTTAATTTAATATATGAAATTACTATAAAACTTTATCATATATAATAATCTGACAATGATATTGAAAAATTTATAATTAAATGTCTCACCCCTTCAATAATAACTAAAAATTAATCTTTACGTGTCTTGGCATAACCAACATGGCGACCTGGCTCGTCTAAGGTGTGAGGTCCTTGATTGATTTTATGGGTTAGCTGTATTCCTGAACAATTATTAAATATTTATAAACATCATAAAAAAGTATTCTTCAACAAATTTCATTTAAGGTCAATACTTTATATTATTTTAACACAATGTAATATTTTCATATTTCATCAATATAAAAACGTAATATTTCGTACTCCATAAAATAATTATTTATTGCCTTATTCAATAAAATCAGCTAAAGCGCTAACTTGAAATAGATTTGTTATATTTTTATAATATACTGATTCATGTTGTAGTTATTTAATAATTGTATTTTATTTTCTAATAGTAATTTTTTTATTCATTTCTATATAAAGCATTATATGAAGTTTTGTAATAGTAAAAATTACTATAGGTAAGGTAACAATATAACAATGAAACAAAGAAATTTAAGGAATAACTGTTCTATACAATATTATAAGTATTAGTATGCTTTCAAAAAGTTTTAATTCTTAACATGTCCATGTGTAAGCTTGTATTAAAATTACACATTTAATATGTAAAAAGATGTGTATTTCCCTAGACCAAGTAAGAAAACTGATATAAGTTCAGTGACACACTTTAAGAAAGAACATACATGTGTAATATGTATGGAGCAGTTTTCCTATGCTTAAATAATACTTGCATTTCAATTATTTTACAATAGAAAAAATATTATATTATAAAATAATATAACAAGGTAATTTAACTAAATATTCAATCTTCTGTCTGGTTCACGCAAAAATTGTTCATGTCTAGAATAAGTTACTTTTATTCCACTTAAATGAATGCCTGAGCTATACCCTATATAGCTCAGTCTTTGCTTGGTTATTTTTTTTTAATTGGAACTTAAAACATAACAAAAAATTTAATAATGAGTTCTTTTATTTGAACAGACTTATAATTCGTAATATATAAACCATACATTGTAGTTATTCAAATATTGATATACAATTATTATTATTATATACATTTTTTTAATGTCTTATGATGATTATCTCATGATATTTTTTTCAAATCAAATATTTATTAATACAATTTCTTCCTCTTGAAACAGCTTGCTGGTCTGGACTTGCAGCCTCAGGCTCCTAAGAGTACTGGCCGCTACATTCCTCCGCACCTGCGTAGGCAGTTAGAGGCAAAAGGTAAAATAAAAATAAAAAAAAGCTGTTTAGTTGAACTTTGTCATCAATATTTCACGCATTATGTTTTAAAAGTAGGTTAGAGATAAGCAAGCACTAAATTTTTATCAGGATTTCATTCATGGAAATAGGCATGTTCAATAATGCCAGTGACCTGTTCGTCTGGGTCAAAAATGTAGCAATACACAAGATATTTAATTAATAATTATTACTACATGTCATTAACCTCTGTTTTCTATGAAAGCATCCCGTATGCCTTGTCCTATAACCCTTATAATATTGGTTATTTTCAGTTTTTGCATGATGTATTTTGTTACAAAATAAACAATTTTATGTCTTGAATTTAAAGTAGGAATTGTTTAAAATAAAATTTACCTAATTTTCTTTTAAATAACTCACTTATAAATCAGTCATCTTTTTTTAAATAAAAAAGTAGAGTTTGACCTTCAATAGTTCTTGGAAATAATTTTTTTGTTTGTTTTATATTCCCTGTTTCCTCTCTCTTTATGTTGCTTATAACAAATATTACTAACAATATGTTAAATATTACACAATATTGCACAAAGTCTGTATCTAGTTTCATGTCCATGTAAATCTTTTTTAAAACTTTATCAATAACTGACAATATGTGTACATTTTGTTTATATTATTATACGATGATTTCTATATATTCTCCCAAACAGCTTTTATGATTCCAATGAAAATTAGTGTTTTTGCAAATATATATATTTTATAGTTGTTACTATTAAAATTTTGTTCAATAATTGTGTACAATTTTAAGGAATCGTTATTAATAAATAATCTTATCATCGATTGATGTCATATATATATTTTATATTTAATAATAATTTAGTTAAAAACTATAATTTATAGAAAGCTTAACATAAAATATAAGATAAAATTTTAGTATTATTTTTAAACAAATTTTAGACTTTCTTCTTGGACAAACAAAAACTGATGCGGTCAGCCGCAAGAAGGATTTGGTAATATAATATTCCTTACGTCTCGATTACAGTACAATTTTTGATACTTCTATTGAGGTTTTTGTTACAATAAAACATTTCTTTAAATAAATATATTTAACATACACACACGGTCGTCTGTCCCTAAGGTAGGCAACTTAATGCCTGTGTTTTAGGTAACAGCCAACTGATATAGATTTTTTTTTAAATAAATATAAATATAAATAATACATATATAAATTAAATACATAATACACCCAGACTCGGGGCGGGAATCGAACCCACTACCCTGGAGCAGAAAACAGGTCACTGCCAACTGCGCCACGGGCCTGCAAACTTGTTAATTGTCAGAATACTGCTTTCTACATTGATCATGATTTATTGATCATTGATTTTACATTCTAGTAAAGGTAATAAGAAAGAAGATATTAATTAAATGATATTTATGGACATTACTATTCTCATTGACACTATATCTATCTATCTCATCTTTTATCTTGACCACACTTTTTAGAACTAGATTTTAAAATCCATCTAGTAAAAAAACAGTAATACAAAATATATAAATAAAAGAAAATGGTAAATTAAATTTGTACACATATTCTAATGTGTATAGGGTAATACCAACATACTAGATTCATTTAATCAGCCAAGTGCTTGAATATTTAGTTTTAAATAAAATATTTGATGATATTTATCAAGAAATAAGTATGGAAAAAAATAAATATTAGTTATTTAGGATTTTTTACATAAGTGTTTGCATTTATTTGAACTCTGATTATTGTATAGTAAAATTAAATTGCTGTTAAAATGTAGTCGTACTAATGTAAAGGATATTGACATACACAGTAGAATTGTTTTCAATAACAGTTACTACAACTACAATTACATTGAATGTAATGAGATCAAACTAACATAATAATAATTCTATAAAACTAAACTTCTAAAACAAATTTATTGAAACAGTAATTGTTTCTTTGAATTAATAAGTGTAAATTTGTAAGTTTCGGTTGCAGAGGAAATGATAGTTTCTCATAAAGTTTATAAAAAAGTTAAATATGTATATAAAAGTGATAAAAATAAGACATTACAAATTAACACTTTGATTTTATTTATTTGTTTAGATTACCAATAAACTTATTTTTTAGCAGGGGAAGAACCTAAGCGTCCCAGCTTAGATTCTCGTCCTAGCGAATCGCGGGACAACCGTTCATCATTCGGAGGCAACTCTAGGACCTACGACCGTGGTGGTCGGCGCGACGACCGCGACCGTGACCGCGACCGTGACTACGATCGCGGCTACGACTCGCGATTCCCGCGCAGGGACCGCGGTGAGTATGTTGCTGCGAACTAAACGTTACATTTCCCCTCTTTTGTCATATTTTTAAAACATTTTCTATTACAAATTACATAAAAACGACAAAATCTGGATGACCATAGATATAGAAATATTTAACTTATAGTTTCAAATAATGGAACTATCTTCTTAAATAAAAAAATCTTCTCAAATAAAAATATATTTACAAACACATAGGAAAGTTATTAATTATTTAGCACATCCCTACACACAATAGGGGATCGGACAAATTTTCAAAAAGTGTTTTAAATTAATCTTTATGGATACTTATTCCCATAAAAAATAAAATTTTATTTTTTTATAGCCGTTTAGGTACTTCAAATCATGTTTTAATATTGTCTGTTTAAAAATCCCGCCAAAACGCCACGCTATATCATCTGAGAGCGCGTGACGTCATCTGCGGTTATAACAAAACAGCTGCATGAGCATAAGTTCACGAGAAGTTTTGTTTCGTGGAGTAGATTTTTTATTTGTTCTTATGGAACGCAAAAAATATCGTTGGTGTGCAGTACCTTAACGTACGAACACATCAAAAAGTACTCCAAATAAAATATTCATTTCATATGCCAAGAAAAGCAGATAAACGAAAAAAAATTTTTAGACTTAGCAAGTAGAAAATGCAACGAAATGAATTTCACCAATTTACTTTTGTGAGGATCATTTTGACGTAAATATACATTAATTACTACAAATAAATAGAATGAAATTTGCTTAAATTAATTTAATTAATTAAGTTTTAATTAAGTGTTAAATTAATTATTATATTGTTTTCTCTCTACGGTCAACTACTATTATAGATTTTTCCTTTTTGTATTTTTTTTGTAACAATAAAGAATGTGATATAGTCTTGACAGTATTCTACTTGTGACGACCGTTCTGGTGTAGTGGTGCGAGTAGTCGCCTCAACATCCCGCGCCGGCGGTCGCGGGTTCAATTCCCGCTCGGGACAGATATTGTACAAATATTTGTTTCCGGTCTGGGTGTATGTCCTTGTGGCTGTCCCCACCGTGTCTCGGAGAGCACGTAAAGCCATTGGTCCCGGTTGTTATCATATACACCTGATAGCGATCGTTACTCATAGTAGTATATTATTCGCCAACCTACAATGGAGCGGCGTGGTGGATATGACCCTATATATATGATATATGATATGATATAACCCTTTGTCTATATGGAGAAGAGGCCTTCGCTCAGCAGTGGGTGGTTTACAGGCTAGTACAGTACAATAGGTACAATACATAATTATATTGTGTAATATTAGAGGTTATTTTTCAAGTAGGTATTTTTTCAAGTACCTAGGTATTTATGGCAAATAATATATTATTATATATTTATAATAGTAATACAGAAGTCTTCACATTTTAAAACACAAGTTTTGTCACAAAAGTCTGAATTACTTGCAAAGAAATTGCAAATCAGAAACGTATTCACTCTGGGAAGATTTCGATTGTCGGTTTTCGTAAATCCTGTTTTCATTATAAGAAACTGGTTAAACACCACGTGACAGCTTTTAAATCGATTACCGTATCCTAATTTATCAATAATCTTTTAGCAACCTTTATAATTTCAACAAAATTATGGAAATAACTGAGTAAACTAAGTAGATAGTACCCACGCAGTCAATGATTGTCCACAGATGACGTCAGGCACTGTGATTGGTGTTTCAGTATAGTTTGAAAATATTGAAAATAACAACATTTTATTTCTTCATTTAAAAATATTCAATTGAAATAAATTAAATTATTATTAGGTAAATAATCGTAAAACAGTATATTTATTTTATCTAAGCACATTTTAGATTTTAATCTGATTACTGTCCGATCCCCTATTCATACTTATATGGAATGGTTAGAATTATTTGGTACCTAATTACTCAACGGAAGTTGATTTATAATTATATCGTAATTAGGTCGTGATTCCGGATATCAAAATGGCGACTCCGAGCGGTGGGTCGAGCCCGAACGCTGGGGCGGGAGTGGGGGCGGCGGAGGCGGTAGCGCTGGCGGCGGCGCCAGGGACGCGCCGGGCGGCGGCCGCAACATGCCGTCGCGGGACGTGCGGCGCGACGAGGATTTCAATGAGCCGCCACCGCCGCGTAACGACCGCTGGAAGGAGCCGGAGCCGCGCGAGGAGCGACCGCACTCGCGCTGGTCCGACGACGTGCGACGTTCCTCGTCTCGCAGGGACGAGGTGATTGTGTCACTTGCACTTATCATCCCTCTCATTCATAACAAATTGTAAAATTTTGAACTATCTCTACTTCGTGAACCAAAAAATTATATTATTTCTTACTACTACAGGTTGGCTGGAAGAGATCTCTTCTAGAGATAAGTCCACCTTTGTAAACAACTTTTTATACTAATTACTGTTATATACTTCTTAAGTGCAATAAAGAATATTATATAAAATCAGAGACCAATTTAGACTAATGGTAGATTAGATTTAGAATATTGTCAATTTAACTCAAAACACTAAAATATATTTATATAAAAAAAAAAAAAAAAATGGTTGTCTGTAAAGTCGGTTTACGGACGATAATTTTTACGTGATAACGTCCTAAGAAAACATGAATGGAATTGAATTATTATCACTGAATTATCATTATTTTGTATAATATATATATAAGCTACAGGTAGTTAATTGTATTTAATATAAAAGCGAAATAAAGTTAAATACTTTGATATGTAATACAAGAAATAATCAAGTTTAATAAAGAAGCTAAGTTTAATAACTTAAAGTTAGCAAAACAAATTAGATTATCATTAACCACTTATGAAAATTGTAAAAATATACTAAATAAAAACAGTTTACTTTTTATACGATCGTAATTATATGAGTCCTAATAACTTTTTAGTCACAATTGTAATATAACCTAATATTACTGCACTCGCCCACCGATGCTACTTATTAATCAAAGAACAAATATATGAGATTATATCGCTAATCGGATTCTTAAAATGCAAGAATTAATTACCTTTTTTTGCTTCAATTGTTGTTGTAATAAACTATGGTAACCATTTTATGATTTTATTAACTTTTATTATTAACTTTTATATTATTAACTTACATTTATTTACTTATATATTATTAACTTATATTATTACATTACATTATATTATCAACTTTTTACTATTTGACATTACTTCAATATTGACAAAACAGTTTCCCGCCATTTTCCGCTGTCATTTCTACTCGGACGCGTCGTAAGTTAGGCCGACCGCCGATCGTGAGCCGAACGCTTAGGCCGAGCCGATCGTACCTCTCTACCGCTTGTTCCGCGCTCTCGCTCACTAATTGTGACAATGATGACGTCATCTTCTTCGAACGGGCACCCCTTCATCAATTTACTAGACGTTATCACGTCAAAAAACATAACACAGATGTGTTACCAATTTTAGGAATAAAGGAGAGGTTTCTAATTTCTGTTTGTCAAAAAATTAGTCAAACATTGAAACTCTGGCCCTCCTAAGTTTGACTAGTCAAACCTCAGGTCCGACATAAAGTCTTAGTTAAAGTCCAAATAAATGACGTTTTTCTGCCTTCTATTAACGAATTTTTATCTAACCTAGGAGAGGCTAATATGGACAGTCAAATGCCAAAACTTAATTTCATGAAATCGGGATTTGACCAGTCAGACCTCAATTAGAAACTTAGTTTGTTAGATTAGGGATTATTTAACGTAATTCTTTAATTTTAATATTTATTTTTTCAATATTATTAATCAATTGACAAATCAGAAGACGTAAATTATTATTTTTATCGTAATTATGATGACAGTAATTAAAAAAAAAATACTAGTATTTGTTTTGACAAGATGATCCATTATTTATGGCATTTTGAATTGCACAATATGTTTGATCTTTTAAATTTGCATAATTTCAAAGAGCATTTTTTATTAGTGGCATTTTATAAAGCTTTGGCCAACAAACTTAGAATCTTTTAAGCTGATTTCTCTTAGAGGCAGCTGAATTTCAGGCACATCTTCGAAATTAAGAAATTACTCTTTGCATTCTTGTGTCTGATATCCTAGAAAAAAGTGTGTTTATTATTCCGTGTTTCGTCCCTACTCTGAATAAACCATCAACTGTTTTATCTTGTATGATACCCAAAACATTTCGAGCATCTCCTTTGGCTCTCGAAGCTGGGAATAGGTATGATTACAGTTTTTCCAATGGTGTTTAACGTTTTTTTTTTTTTTTTTTTAATATTTTTTATTTATTTTTATATTGTCTGTGCACAATGCTCTTTTGTTTTAGTCGAGTGAAAATAGAAGAGTTTAAAATTCATTTATAAAAACAATATTAATGTTTCACAGTAACTCTATCTGTCAGTTACGTTTTCACAGCTAACTTCGAAAGCTCTTTAAATTTTGATACAGTAATAGAGTAAACTTTTTAGAAAGAAAAATACGACTTGTCGCGACGAGGACGTCGCGGGTACCACCAGTATAAAGTCAAATTGAATGTTATTAAAAATAATATATACTTTTTTTCTATAGAACGACTGGACAATCCCGCTACCTCGCGACGAGCGGCAGGAGTTGGAGCTCTTTGGCACTGGGAATACAGGCATCAATTTCTCCAAATACGAGGATATACCGGTTGAGGCCAGCGGCGAGAACGTACCGGACTTCATTACAAGTGTATGTAAATCTACACAACAAATTTCATCATTTATTGTATTGATATTATTACATACATACTGGACTGTTTGCAATGAAAGATGCATAGATATTTTAAATAGATAAGTGATCAGATTTGTAATTTATAAATAGCTTAAAATATATACTGAATGTTTAATATTATTACAGTCATACTCGGTCTTATAAAATTTCGTCAGCTCTGTTTTATTCTAAAACAACTTATTATATTTTAAGTCTCTTTACCAATTTAAAATTATATTTATTTATTTTTAATATGAATACACTAGTAATCCCTCACGGTTTACTCACATTAAGATATAAGACAGAAGCATTTAAGATTCATTGCTTTGCTCTTATGAGTCATGGGGGAATTTTCATGATATACAGTTATTGATAAACAAGCTGATTAAAAAACTTTTTTTTAAAAGAAATAACATTAAAATAAATTTAAATATTAATATATTTTAATAGTACTATATTCTAAATAATCGATTTTATTTACAGTTTGAGGATGTTAACCTGACGGAAATAATGCGTTCGAACATAGCGCTCGCCCGCTACGACAAACCGACGCCGGTGCAGAAGTACGCGATACCGATCGTGCTGGGGCGGAGGGACGTGATGGCGTGCGCGCAGACTGGCTCTGGCAAGACAGCGGCCTTCCTCGTGCCCATCCTCAACCAGATGTACGAAGCGGGACCCGTCAAGCACACGGGGTGGGTAATGTTGACTAATAAAAATGCTTTTGCTTCATTTGCTCAGAAGCAAAATGGGCCTGTAATTCTTTAACAGAATGTTATCGCCCTTAATATCGCCCGTAATACCATCCTCGTCCGGTGCCTTATTGTTTTTAAGCTGTCCTAGAGCTATACTAATCTCGTGCAAGCTGATGTCAAGGACTTCTTCGAATTAATGTCATTCAGCTGAACTATGTTGACTTATAAAAAAGTTTTCAATTCTTGTTTATCACTCAATGAAAATCTGCTCTAGTGATATAAAAGTGACGGACTTGAGCTAGTCGAGACAATTTATCTATAGTAATATGTACGAAAAGCTATCTAGCATTATCTTTGCAAGTACTGTTTAACTTATGTTCAAAGCTTAGTATATTAGTGGCTTTCCAATAACATACCAAGATTTTTTGTTTTTTTGTACACTTCAAGCTATGCTTCAGAACAAAAGCACTTATTCAGTAAAGGTATTTACAATCATCAATTTCAGTGTAATTTGTGTCTTGAATATTTTTGTAGAATTGTACTATTAATATTTTTTACAGAGGTATGAAACGCAAACAGTACCCTCTCGGCCTCGTGCTGGCGCCGACACGCGAGCTCGCCACACAGATTTACGATGAGGCAAGAAAATTCGCATACCGCTCTCGTGTGCGACCCTGTGTGGTGTAAGCATTACCTCTACTTTCTATTAATATAAAAATGTTTTCTTTTTGTTGTCTTTTTCAACTTATTTAATTGGTAACATCGTTCTGTAATTTTAGCAGGTAAGCATGGTAATTAAAGCAGCTTATCTATCCACTGTATGGTGTCTGGAACACTTTTTATATAGATAATATAATTTTTAGTTAATACTTTAATTTTCTGATTATCCTACTCGGCTTATATAATATAAAACTAAATATTGTTGACTTCAAGTTTTCAATTTTCATTCTTCTCCAATAAACAAATTTAATGTAAGAGATTTTTTAAACGTTTTTTTCCATTTAAACAAAAGATGCAACAAATGCTAGTACAGATGTAGATAATGAATTTATCCAATTGTGCGACAGATACGGCGGTTCCCCAATCCTAGACCAGTTCCGCGAGCTGGATCGAGGCTGCCACCTGCTGGTCGCGACGCCAGGCCGGCTCGTCGACATGCTGCACCGCGGCCGCGTCGCGCTCGACCACTGTCGTCATCTCGTGCTCGACGAAGCCGACCGCATGCTGGACATGGGCTTCGAGCCACAGATACGAAAGATCGTCGAGAGCCATACGATGCCTAAAACTGGCGAACGGCAGACTCTCATGTTCTCGGCTACCTTCCCGAAACAGATTCAAGAATTAGCGCAAGACTTTTTATATAATTACGTATTTCTCGCCGTGGGACGCGTTGGTTCAACTTCTGAAAATATTACCCAAAAGGTAAATCGCCTTTCATTCTTAATTCTTAATTAATAAGCTTTATTGTCTATACATTAAAGTAAAAACTTTAATAAAAAAGCTAACTAATTCTATTTCTTTTAATTGCTGGTGTGTAGTCCCTATAAGCTAAAAGCCTCCTCCAATCGGCCGTTTTTCGCAGATTTTATCAACTCTCATCCAGTCATTTCCTGCTATATTTTTTTATGTCATCCATCCATCTTTTTCTTTGTCGACCGATGCTCCTCTTACCTATTGGGCCTTTCCATTTTGTTGTTTCATGGGTCCTTCTTTTGTCTTAATATCTTGTTATGTGTCCTGACTATTTCCATTTTTGTTTCAAACTAAGATGAGGGCGTCTGTTACATTCGTTTTCTTTCTCATTCTTATTTTAGTACAAGTAAAATATATAATCTCAACTTTTTTTTTTTATTTATGCAAAATTGAAAGTGTATTTAAATTTTTCAGGTGGTATGGGTAGAAGAAGCAGATAAAAGATCGTTCCTTTTGGATTTACTCAACGCGTCGAACTTGCTGCAACGCTCACGACCAGAAGAAGATCAACTCACACTCGTTTTTGTTGAAACAAAGAAAGGTTTGTTTGTTTTGCTCCTAATTATTAAGGACGACTTTGAAAAAAAAAATTGCCCTTTATATTTACTTTTATTGGTGTTGCTAAGGATTTTTCTTTCCGTCCTATTGAAACTGCATTACATTTAGTAGTCATATAATGTCATATAAAGTCATATACTTCGACTTCTCTTCATTCTTAAATATTACTTTTGCAGGTGCTGATCAGCTTGAGGAGTTCCTAGATGCAGACGGTTACCCAGTTACGTCCATTCACGGTGACCGCTCACAGCGCGAGCGCGAGGAAGCCCTTCGTCGCTTTAGGTCGGGCCAGACACCGATTCTCGTTGCCACCGCCGTTGCTGCTAGAGGTAATTACTAGCTTCTGCCCGCGGCTTCGCCCGCGTGGTTCTAGGTTATCGTGACAAAAAAAAAGTATCCTATGTTACTTCTAATACCTCCAAGTAAAGTACAAAGTTTCATGATGATCTGTTAAGTAGTTTCCGCGTGAAATCGTAACAAAGTTGCTTTCGCATTGATAATATTAGTATGATTATCTGTTAAATTGAAACTTACCATGAAATGAAAGTTAAAGTTTTTAAGTACTTTTTGAATGTTATATTATTTTATTTGTAACATTTATCATTGTTTTTGAGAATTTCAAAAATTATATAACATTATTTTTTTAAACTTTTTTTAATGACATTGCTTTCAACTGGACAAAAGGTGGGTGGTTTGCTCAATACATGTCACTTTTTAACGAAAGTATTTATATATATTTGATTTACACTCCATTGTAAAGTGTAATTAAAGCTTATCCTATTTTTGTTTTTAATGAAATTAACTTTAAAAAAATTATTAATAATAACAAAATTCAAATATATAAATTGCAAAGTAAAATTCTTCTCATATTTTAAAATTCTCAATAATGACGGATTTATAATAGAATTCTATAATAATATATAGTCAAGAAACGAGTTACCATATGAAACGGGTATTTAATAGAATAATCTTTAGGCTTGGATATACCACATGTACGTCATGTGATCAACTTCGACTTGCCGTCGGACGTCGAAGAGTATGTGCATCGTATCGGTCGTACTGGCCGCATGGGTAACCTCGGGGTTGCCACGTCCTTCTTCAACGACTCCAACCGCGGTCTTGCGAGGGAACTTGTCGAACTACTTATAGAAGCCAAACAGGATGTACCTAAGTGAGTACTTATATACAATATCTCTTGAAGGAATAGATGTATGATAGAATAGATGCCTCTTGTGTCTTACTCTCTCTCTTCTCTCTACTTCTTATGACTCTCTCTTTCTCTCTCTGTCTCTGTAGAGATGACTCTCGATACTTGTCAGATTGATTGAGTGGTATATGAAAATATTTTTTAAACAAAATGGCAAATGTTCAGTCTCAACTAGTGCTTTAAAAATAACTTAAGCTTATATTAGTTATATTTCAATAAATTGGGTAATTTAATTTGGATTTTTATTAATTCTTTAAAATTACTTTCTTATGACTAACTCTATCATAGGGAAAATTAGGTCTGAATACAAGATAAATCTAAACAAATTAGAACCTGTAACCTATTTCCTCAGATCCATGTATTCTATCCGATGATCCGTCATAGTAAATTGGCAACATGAAAGCATGATTATTTGTGGTGAAAAAAGTATTCATTTAAATTTATATGCTTCTTTGTAGTTGGTTAACGAGTGCAGCGGTGGAAGGTCGGCTAGGCGGCGGTGGGCGGCGCGCGGGCAGTCGCTCGGGCGGCGGCCGCTTCAGTTCCAGCAGCTTCGGTGCGCGCGACTTCCGGACACAGTCGCGGCAGGCACCGCGCTCTGCGGGACCCTCGAGTATCAACTCTGGTAAGTAACGTCTCTTAACTATGGGGGCGTTCAAGTACTACGTAACGCAATTTAGGGAGGAGGGTGGGTCTTGTAAAACGGTACAATGCATTACAATGGCGGGAGGGGGTTCATACAAAAATTGCTGTGTTACGTAACGCTTCGGGAGGAGGGAACAGAAAACGTTACAGCTCGCTACATGGGGGAGTGAGGTTCAAAACCTTCAAAAATTGCGTTACGGAATACTTGAACGACCCCTATACAGTACAACCTTGATATTATAACGAGCCTCAATATAACGAATTCCTCGATTCAACGAATTTTTCGAAATCCCCTAGAACTGCCCGTAAGAGCTAATATAAAATATACCTCTCATTATGAATAACATTTATCAAAAACCTCTTTATAACGAATTTTTTTATCATTGCAGAATATAGATAGAAGGTATTCTTCACCTCTATTTAATGAAATTTTTCAACTTAGAATCTTGACAAAACATAGGTATCCTATTATTTCCACTTTCTTACCTTATTAAAACGAATTGTAGTTTCGTTATTTCGATGTTGCACTGTATTTTCAATATGGTCTCCTTGAGTTTTGTGTCCTCTTTGAGTGGGTTGACATTTTTGGTTACTGATAAAATAGGGAGTGGCCCTATGAGTTTTAGTGTGATGTTAACCATTCAGTGATTTCAAAGTTTGTCAATTAAATATAATTTTTTTCTGTTTATTAATATTGTTACTATAGATGTATTTTATTCTTTGATTTATTAATTTTAATTTATTTTGTTATAGTTTAGTGTAACTTTAAAAAAATAATGAAAATATTATAAAGTTTAATAAAACAATTATTTTTAAATTATTACTTATAAGTTTTTCTGTCACTGGAATTATTTATTTTAATCTATATCTAAAAGGTTTCGCATATGGTGGTGGCGGTTCATACGGCGGCAACTATGGCGGGTCTTACGGCGGCGGCGGCGGCGGCAATAACAGCGGAGGCACCGACTGGTGGGGCGACTCGTAAGCGCATTCGCCTCGCACCGCCCGCCCCGCCTGACTCACTTCTATCTTCCGTGTACCGTGGTACTTTGGGCGGAGTCACCACTTACAATAGAATAACATTATTGTATTATCCAGTCACGAAACCGAGTCACAACATTCTTGTTTCTGTATTTGACATTATCATAATTTATTACTCGTGACGTCTGTTCCAAATATCATCCCAAATTGTGCCACCTTCGTGTCATTTTGCACTCTAAACATTGCGACATTTAGATTTTTGTGTTGTATTCAGAGAGTAGGGATAAAATTGATCAGTGATCATGCTTATATGGAGAGAGCGGTGCGATTAAGATGTGTTTGTGTGACGCGTCGTGAGCGCTGAATCTCAGGTGCGCGGCTCGCGGCAGCGTCCGTTTCTTAAAATCGTTTATATAAATTTGTCGGGCATATTTGCCTATATTTAAGATACGCGAGGCAGTCGCGATCAATAACGGACTCTCGATTAGCGTAAATTATAAAACACGTTTCGTTTGCATTGCGTCGGATTGGTCGTGGCTCGCACGCATTTTATCATTTCTCAGTAATGATGTGAGTAGTTGATTAATATAGAAATATTTTTGATGTTTGATCTGTATCGTGAATTCGTTCGAATGATGTATCTATGTATTTAAATTTTTCTATTTTCTGACTGTCTCGTTACTGATTCACCACTTCCGATTATAAAACTTTAAAGCATTTACGCACCCTAATGTCGATGTAGCTATTTATTGCAGTAGATATTGTCGAAAATACCGATACAGTATCATAGTAATGTACTAAATTTTATCTGTAGAAACCCCATAATGTACCAACTGTCAACATCGTGGTATAATAATTTGAATGTGAATTTACCAATAAAAATTAAGAAACAAGATATACTGTTGGTTTCATTTAGTAAAAACTTCATTTTAATCGCTATTTCTTTGTCTGATAAATGTTTACTCTATGAGCTGATGAAGCAAAATATCATGCACATTCAAGATAAATGAAAAAAATAATAATAACGGTTGAGTATTTTTTCTAGTAAAAAATTACAGGCATGATACGCCGGTGCATCAAGGCGAACTTACGCATACTAATTATGGAAAAAAAAAAAACAAAAAACCCGTCTACGTAAATACTCTTATTATAAACTAAAAAGAATAAAACAATTTACTAGCTTTCATTTGATACCCATATTGCTACAATAAGAAAAAAAATTCAACTCCCCCCCCTCATTCCGCCATTTGCGGGCGCCATTTTGAAAATTTATATAGCCTATGTCACTACTTTCCTAGGTCACTACTACAATTTAGACAAATCCAACGACACTTCATATGTCAAAAACCGTCCAGCCGTTTGGGCTGTATGGCGTGCCAAAGAAATGGACATACATACATACACTCGAAAACCATAACCCTCCTTCTGTCGCAGTCGGGTAAAAAAAAAGAAAAGCATTCCACCAATTTTCCAAGGATGTGCTTGTACTAATATTCTCATTCGCATAGTGACGAAAATTTATTACACTGAGTCGGCGCTGAAACTACTTTTCTAAAACGTCACTAGTTATTTTAGGGCTGGTTAGGGCTTGTTTCACCGGTTGTAGATACTAATAAAAATGTGCGTACAAACGACATACAATTTATTTATTAAATTATTCAGATTTTTTGAACATCAGAAATTAAAATATAATACAACAAAAAATGTAGCAAGCATACATATAATAAATCTCTCTGACAACCTTAGATAAAATAAATTAATTTAGCAATTACAACAAAAAACAACAAGACTAAATCTGTGCTAAAAAGTGTTTTGGTAACATAATTATGTGGATATGAATGGTTCTACTAATGTTCATTTTGATCGACGATGGCGGTGAAGGGGTTAACCTTTAACCGCCAAATAATTAAAAAAAAAAGATATTTACGAAAAGAATAAATGATAATTTTTTTTTACATTTAAGTTATTCTGTGGGAACGATTATTTCACTACTTTAGTAAACATTTTGCGTCTTGTAACCTATAACGATAAACAAAATTATAAGAACGGGATTCCAAAACATTACGCATTCAATTGAGTTTGATCCTCAAAAAATAATAATATATTAATGAAAAAAAAAGCTAAAATAAATGAGAAAACAGGTGAAGAGAGCAGTGGACCAGATTGTCTGTTGTTATAAAGTTTCTCGTACATTAGTTACTGACTTGCTCAAACCTGGGATCTTTGGGTATGCGGATGACAGCACCGTTGTTGAGCGTTACGTGTCCAACGCACGAGCGGGTGGGTCTGAAATCTAGTCGCTGAGGGAAGCCATGATCCAGCGTCTGAACTTGTCCCTTAAAGCTGTCTCTGACTGGGGTGACGCTAACCTGGTCAAGTTCAACGCCTCTAAGACCCAGGCGTGTCTCTTCTCTGCAAAGCGGAGTCCTTTCCACCTGACTCCCTCTTTCCGAGGTGTATCCGTGCCCATAGCCGACCATCTGGAGCTTCTTGGCATTACTTTAACATCTACCCTCAATTTTGGCTCATATATAGAAGAAAAGGCCCAAACTGCTGCCAAAAAACTCGGTGTCCTCTCGAAGGTTAGACAGTACTTCACTCCGGAACAGCTTTTAAAGCTATACCAAGCTCAAGTTCGCTCGTGCATGGAGTACTGTTCTCATCTCTGGGATGGCTCAGCCAAGTACCAGCTGGAGCTTCTCGAGTCAATCGAGAGGCGAGCCAAGAGGCTTATCGGTGATGATTCACTGGTCGCTGCTAAGTTACAAAGCTTGGATCATCGGCGCAAGGTGGCCTGTCTGTCGATTTTTTATCGGATACACTTCGGTAAGTGTGCACAGGAACTGCACGACTTGATTCCCCCCTGCCCCTTTCATCTTCGTACAACCAGACGCTCTTCGTTACGTCACCCCTATACGGTTGACATCCCCTCTATACGCACTAAGCGTTTCGCTAGTATATTCTTGATTCGTACGGCCAAAGAATGGAACTCTCTACCAGCGTCTGTGTTCCCCGAAAGCTACAATCTGGGCATCTTCAAGTCGCGAGTGAATAGGCTATTTCTAGGTAAGCGTGCTCCATCCTAGACCGCATTCTCACTTATCATCAGGTGAAATAATGGTCAAACGCAAGCCTATCAAATTATAAAAAAAAAAATGATAGGATACGTTATCAGCTGGAGGTAAGACAAGCTCTTGGGACCTGTTTCACCTGAACTAATAAACTACAAGTTTTTTCATTTACAGGTTGCGAATAGATATATCTAAAAAATAAAGTGGTGTATGAAAAAGAAAAAAACGTATGTCGTAAGCGTCGTTTTATCTTTGATACCTACCATCAGATAGCTATATTAGCAACCGGTGAAACCGGCCTTGTGGGTAGTTTAACACTAAAATTACCAGAGTGGTCAAATGATCGCTTTTGAAACTTTAATTAAAATTGTTAAATTCTAGGTTTACATTTTTCTTACAGATTTCTTAAGTAGCTATATTTTATAGAAGAAGTTGTGCATAATATCAAGAAACAAATTTAAATCTGATTTAAAAATGGTACATATTATTTTTCACAACTAATAAAGTTATGAAAAATAATATTTTATAGCATTTAACTATAATTAATTGATACAAACTTCATCATCATCATCATCATCGTTATCATATCAGCCAATGGATGTCCACTGCTGAACGTAGGCCTCCCCCATCGAACTGCAGAGCGACCGGTTCAAAGTAGCTTAAGTGCTCAAGTCGTCTGTCCATCTCGTGGACGGCCGTCTGACGCTGCGCTTACGAGCTACGTCATATCAGGCCAGATCAGCTCAGATTTTATAATAAAATGTTAATTCCTTAATAAAAAAAAAGTCTTAACCCTTAATTACTCGCATGGGGTCAAAGCATTTTCGGATTAAAAAATGAAGCACTTGGTGCGGCCCGATTCCCTCCGCGCCCTCGCTAGCTTCATAACGCGCGTCTAAGTTTGTATTTTACTAGTGACCAAGTCACAGGAGTGAAGGATGCGTCGCTGCGCTCTTGAGCGGTGACCCCATGCGAGTAATTACGTTACTTTTTTGGAAGAGGTAAGTTTTTTATTTTATGTTATTTTTTTTGTGTATTATGAATTATATTTGTATTATTGTATTTTCAGTGAATAAATGTTTGTTATAATTATGTTTTTTACAGCTTAATACAATGAAATGATCAAAAAATTCCGTTTTACTAAGAGTTTTGTCTTTTCAGAGTTAGAATCTAGATCAAATCTAGAACTCAATTTAGCTCCCTTTTCGGTCTTCAAAAGACAAAGACCATGGTTTTTTAAGTTCCAAAACCAAATAAAGCTGTTCTGTTGTTATCTTTCATGCATCATGTATCTCATATCGACCCAGGCTCAAGTGACAAGCATAAACCTGAAATAATAACATATTACAACAGCACTAAAGGAGGAGTGGACATCAATGATCACTTGTGTGGTACATTCAACGTAGGGAGGCGAACCAAACGGTGGCCGTTAGCTCTTTTCTTCCATCTGATAAATGTTTCAGGCATAAACGCACTCATTGTACATCGAGCAAATACCGACAAATCACGTACTCACGTGAGGCGTAATTTCTCGCTGCAATTGTCTGTTGAACTTATTCATAATCACTAAATACAATGACCTGAAGTCAGAGCAACTCCTAAGGAGGTAAAAAAAATGTCTGATGGAAGTGCATGAGTTGCAAAACCGCCAAGAGCTGCCCGCGGAAATGCGATCGCAAAGTACCAACAAAATGCAAGAAATGTACAAGATTTGTGTGCAATGATCATTCTGACATATACTGTTAACAGTGTAAGAAGAGTGATTTGGAGAGTTCCTAAAAAATACGAGTATTTACTATGATCTCAGTATACCTAAGTACAAATTGTTGATTATTGATAATTATTTTAGTTTAACTTGCTTTTGTATAATTAGTTTGTAATTCATGTTATTACTTATAGATATTATAGAATAAACAAAGCACTTTAATAATAAAATAGTTTCAATTACTTACATATTTCAAAATATATTAAAAACTACTCATACTATTTGGGGTCACCTGTGACCCCATGCGAGCAGTAATGTAATATTATTTGTGCGAGTAATTAAGGGTTAAATAATTATATTAGATACACCAGTGACTTTTTTTTAAAAACTCGAGATATTAAAATTTAAAGAGGGCACTCAGTGCTCGATTCTCTTTTTAAATATGTGAAAAAATAAATATTTTAAATTTAAACTAATAATCATAAAATGAATATCAAGTGCGTACACTCGCAACACGCGTCATTTATAAGCGATCAGCTGATTCCATGGAGCTTGTTCTCTTAGTAGTTTTTGTTCCATGGCGTACACTAATAATGCACGTGCAACATACATGACATGACAGCGAAGATTGCTTTTTTCAGTTTATGAAGAATAATTTTAAGAATGGTTATTAATAACGAAACGATTTATCTCACTAAACATTATGAAATATTGTTGTTTCCTCGATTTCTTTATGATTTTGGTACTGATCTGAAAACTACCCTCACAGTCTTGACTTCAGGGTGAAAACACTGTGTTTGTGGAAACCATGTAGGTTCCACAATGTTTTTACCGTGTGTTTGTTCCATTCAAACTCCGTGTTTCTACAGTAGTTTCTCGCAGAACCCACGGTACTCAACACCAATCATAGTTAACATTCGAGATGGCTTTGTACTTACTTGTAGGTCGATTTGTCAATCAACAATTAAATCAATAGTGGTTACACAGTGTCTCCAATGTGTTTTCACTGTGAAGTCAAGACCGCGAGGGTAGCTAGGAATAAAAATATTGGTTATTATCAAATTAATTACAATCATCCCATAAAACTGTTATGACAACCTATCAGGCCAGCCTAAGGGATGTGCGAGCTATGCAGCCGCACACTCGAGCTTTTTGGGAGGGCATATTTTTTTAGGATCTCGGACAACCTTTTTTTTAGGAATTCGGATAGGCTATTTTTTTAGTAATTCGGATAGGCTACAAGGGTAAACATCGATGGCAGATCTTGGACGACTGTATTTTTTTTTTTAGGAATACAACATATAGCCTAGTGGCTTTTGTTTTTGTGTACACTTCCGACACAGGATTATTATAGATAATAAAACTCGATACCTAATGTTTTCATAGGGGTATAAAATGTGAGTCTTGCACACTTGCAATTTTCGCCTTAGGCCGGCCCTGCAATCTATGGAGCAAGAAGTGCCATTTGTTTTTAATATTTAATCATTATTCTTATAATTGAAATATCAGTAGCATTGGCAATCATATGTCTGTGGGATGTGATAAAATCGAAAATAATTACGATTATCCCTGGTTTCCTCTTACTAAGTACTTGATATTTATAATAAATTGTTTAAAAACGAAAAGTTCTCCTACATGGAGAAGAGGCGTTTGCCCAGCGGTGGGACTTTTACAAGATGATTCAGTTCAATTCAAACAAAAAGCTATTTTATTACCTAAATATCCCTATTCTTGTTTTATTTTTCTTTATTTTTTAATTAATTTTACAATTTTATTAGAAAACAGCATATTTGCAATATATTAACAGTATATGTAGTAGTATAATGGATTCAAATAAATAAATAAAAAAACAAACGACAATACCTAAATAACAAAATTTTAATAATATTTCTTTTTATAATAAAATAAAATTATTGCTTGGCTAGGCTGTATCGACTACACCTTGTTTTTTTTTTGTTTTGACGGGAAAAAATGTACCTGATCTACAGTCTGGGGGACAACGGGGTAGTGTGAGGGCTCTCACCCACCAAAATAACCCGCCGTGCGTCCTCACCCGCCCTTACAAGGCGTACCACAGGTACCACGTAGGTTGCTCTCCTGTGCCCCCGCATAGGTACGCCCCGCGCACTTGGGCATCGCACCTTCCCGGCAGGCTGTTTCGGTGGACACAACCAAGTCAAGCTGCTTGACGCAACCAAAGAGTAATTATTGCAATCATAACATATTATGGTATGATCGGATCGGATGAAAAGGACACATTTAAGATTTAATTTTTTTATAAAAAATAAAAAAATGTAATATAAGATTTAAATCAAAGTGCAATAATTTATAGAATGAAGAAAACCATTCAGCATCCGAAATAGATTAAAGACTAGATTTTTAAAAATAAATTTGTTATTTAATAAATATGTTATTTGTTTGACTATTGTTTTACCCCACCCCCCTTCCAGATAAGGGATCATAATCTATCAGAGAAGGGATATAATCTATCCCTAATAGATTTTTTTAACCCCCTAATGAATGGCCTCTATATGCATTCCGAGTTTCTAGAGTTTCTAGAGTTTCCGAGCTATTATGCTATACATCCTATTTCCTATTTATTAATTATAATGAACGATTTTGAGGACTAGCAATTTTCAATTATGTTTAAGTTAATTTGATTTCGTTCTGGCCGTTCTGGCCGAAGCAACCCGAGCTTTTGTTCGCGCAGGTGGAAGGGCAGTTCACCATATCTGGAATCAAAAGTGACGCTACCAAATTTTATTATGTAGTTGGACAGCTCGACAATTAATTTTCCACAGCGGTAAAAGATATAATTATATCTGGGTGGTATAGTAGTGGGATAATAATTAGAATTATTAGCCCACCACTGACTAACAAATATTTTAAGCTGAAGACCGAGCTGATTAAACGTTTAACATCATCTAAGGAAAAAAAGATTAAGCAAATTTTGATGCATGGAGCTTGGAGACCGTAAACCCTCTCAGTTTTTGCGCCATTTGAAGAGTCTTGCTGGTGACAATGTTCCTGATGACTTCCTACGGATCATTTGGGTTAGTCGTCTCTAGCACGGAATCCAGACAGTGCTTGCTAGCCGACCATCTTCAACCTAAATCGACGATTTGGCAGATTTGGCCGTGGCGTGTCCACGAGTTGGTAATTAATTCCACTTACACCTATGGTTATTGCTTCGTTCTCGTGAGTTGTTGCAGAATGTTGTATAGCTTTTAATCATCCTCACTAAATAGATAGAAGGGCCTACAGAAACTTAGAATACGCTTAAAAATGAAACCAGTTCCTGCTTTATCTATAGGTAGGTACTTATAACACCACATATATATTGATTGATTGAAAGTTCGTTCCTTATTTGTGAACTTAGTAGGTATAAGTATATTAACACATGTATTTTATGGAAATTTCATAGTTAATGAGTGAAATGCTTAAAATTTGTGTTTTGGATAAAAATTAATAATCGGTATTTCAGTACCTATTTTGAGAGATTTCATACTTATCAGGATAAAATGTCACTTGATGTGTGTTGTAGGAGTTCTGTTATTTTTTTTTTAATTAAATTAATTATGTTAATAGAAACGTTATTATTTCTATTATATTGCTTTTCTCATTAGAGTGTGCTTAAACGTATCTTTTAAAATTACCTCTCAGGGGATGCAATAATGTAAGAATTTCTTTATAAGCTTATGTTATTTCGAATCAATACATGAACTATTTTTTCGCTAGCAAAACGACGTTGAATAATAAATTATTTTAGTACGTACAGATTTACAGTCGGCAAAGGAGTACCAAATCATTTTAATAAACATTTTTCATAAATATATATAGAACAATAAAATAATAATACAAGCAAGTTAGCAAAAAAAAAAAAAAAAAAACTTGAAAGTGCCTAAGCGGAGCCCATTTCTATCTTCTGTTGTTCAAAAATTTACCTTATCTATAAGCTTTACATTTATAGATGGTTCCCACCTGGAAACGTAGAAACTCAATTAACGAATACTTACACAAGTTTTTTTTCTATATATAGGTATATTAAATATTCATTAAAAGGTACCAATAACCGGTCGTCGTGGATAAAATACACAAATATTCTACGTTTATATAAATTTTATGAAGCTCCAAATCATAAACTATGAGTAAAAGTTATATTGAAAATATCGTTAGTTACTAGTAGGTACTGTATTTTAAAAGAACAAAAATTAGCATCTCAAACGAATCAGACGTCTAGTACAATGTACATTACATCATGGACACGTTAAAACATTTGAAAGCATGTCTTCGAAAATTCATTATTATTAATTTATCTCATCGATTACATCCGTAATGGCCAATGGCTTATTGAATACGTCTTTTTGTGGCGCCTTTTTATTTGGAGATCGCGACTGGACCAGGCGAGACCCCGCCGTGAAGGCATCCACGGAATGCCTAAAAGGTGACTCGTGGATAAATTACGGACATTTCTACTATTTTAACGATTCCCTTTATTATTTAATTTATTTTTATTGTATGTTACACATTTACTTTGTAACAATGTTTGTTTTTGGGCCTCATTAGCATAAGCCTCACGCTGGGGTCAGAAAAGTAGGCGAAGCAGCCATTTTGATTTTTGATAAAATCCTATAACGGCTGGTATTCGTAATAGTTCTACGTGTCTAATAAAAGAGATAGCGGGATGTCTCAATTGTATAGTAATTTGTAGGCTCTTTTTTATCGCATCTTGCTTGTGACATAATAAAACAATTAATTTATTATGGCTCTGTGAGATGATTTCGATTAGTTTATCGGCGGCGCTCACCGCTGGACGTTAATAGTTTTATGTAAGTGGTAATTTTTATTAATTGACCGTTGATGGAGTGTATGGATGGATCATTAAATTGGCTCTCATGCGGGATGCGTCAATATGCCTTAATACATATCAACGCATGTAAAACAACGGTTATTTTAATACTGTATTGCAGTTGTTAATTTTCTATTTATATTATTAGAAATTATCAAATTTAGTATTGAAAATTTCTTATTTCTTTTAATTAATTAATGGTATAATTTTTGTTTATTTGAATATGTATTTGATTTTTCTCGTACTCTGCGAGTCGTATGTAAATTTGAACAAAAAAAAAAAATAGAAACTGATATTTAATAAAACATTTCAAGACGCTTACGTATGAAAGACGGACTGAACTATTTCTTGAGTCGTTTAATCGCTACGATTAGAAACAAGATAAAATCAAGTGAGTTGATTTATGATGAGCTCGCTGCGCGCCGACGATACATTAGGTCCTACGCATATCGGCGGCATAGCATGGCAAGTTATTTTTACACAATAAGTAAAATTATAGCTTATCAATATGACGGTAATGTTAAATTTTTAATGATGATCGTCCTAGGTACAAAAATTACTCATACTTTCCTGAAACATGCTCTAGTAGGTACCAGCCTTCAGAACGCCTTAGCATCATTCAAAATGCTTAGGGAGCCTTCAGGATCTGAAGTTAGGGGGAGCACAAGGTTTCAGCCACGTTAGTGTCTTATCTATAAGCACTAGGTCCCAATGTACACATTTTAAGCACAATACATACAATCCAAAATAAACTCATTAGATAATTATAAACGTACAAATTTAAATGCCAATGTGCACAGACTCTAAGGACGCTTGCTCTGCGTCCGCGCCGTCTATTTGTCATAAGTCTTAAAAACTTTTTCCCCTTTTGTTAAACTAGTTTAGTTGTAACTTCTGCAAGCAAATTTAAAGTTAAACAATTTTTATTCGATGATCATAATTATATATACTAACTTTTAAGCAAATTGGTGTAGGTAAAGGTTGTGTCCTCCAAAAATAAAATTGTAAAAACCCCATACAATTTCGTGACGTAAGTACTTTTTGCGTGATGCTAGGACAAAATAATATACCGACTAACAGAAAAAAAAAAAAATTATTCACATATATTTTTTGTTTTTATTTATCTTACGATCATATTTGTTTTTCTTAAATATCTTGTATGTAGAGATATCGGACGGTCACAAACTTATTATATTTTTAGAGGTAATTCATATGTATATTATGTCAATCTTTATAAAGTTGTAAGTTAGATTTCTTTTATGGTCTTTATTTAAATCATTAATATTCATAAAACGGGTACATAACACGATATAACACAGTGATTTTGTGTCAATATTTCGACCCAGTTGCATGGATCGTGGTCACGACAGGACTCCTAGGGTTCCTCCTAGTCCTGTCGTGACCACGATCCATGCAACTGGGTCGAAATATTGACACAAAATCACTGTGTTATATCGTGGTAGTTACCCGTTTTAAACATAATAATATGTCTTCAAACCACGAAATAAGTCTTAAATCATTAATATTCATAAAGTTGGTCTAGTCTTATAGGGATCGAATCTACCTAAGTATTTTTTGTCGTGTTTTCTAATCAACTTTCTCTGACTCCAAAATGATTTTTTTATACTCATAATATACATAAATGTGAACAATCTGACGCATATCGATAATTTTTTTTTAAATCTGATGACGATAACATAGGTCCACAAAAAAAAAGCTCTGTACCTTTAACCAGACCTACCTAGGGTTATGTATTTCGATGCGCTGAATCGAAATTCGAGGTCATTTTGGTCAATATACCTCCAAAATTTTAAGCAAGTTGCAAAAAACGCTAAAAAGTGGTCAACAATCGAGATAAATACTTTATGACTATTTTTAATGCTTACTACTACTTTATGACTATTTTTTTTTTTGTGTGTACACTAACAAACTTATGAAGTTTATAATAATGTACATATTTTTAATACATACATAAATACTTGTAATATTTTTAATACAAATTTTCTATACAAAAGTATAGTTATTCTTCTATTTTAATAGCAAATTTCATCCGTACATATAAGTAAGTGTTACAAGTCCAAGGCCCAGGAAGTAGTAGCAAGTGGGCTTGCTAAGCAATCCTTACTTTATTATTATAAATACGAAAGTAGCTCTGTCTGTCTGTCTATAACGTTTTCACGCCTAAATTACTAAACTGATTTCAATGAAATTTGGCATGTAGCTAGTTTGAATACTGGGAAAGGACATAGAATAGTTTTTATCCTGGAATTCATCCCTTAAGGGGACTTAACAGGATGAAAAATCTATAACCACTAGTTGTAAAATAAAATAAGAGAAATAAAGTCCAAAAGTACATTTTCAGATGTTTTAATATTAAAAATATTGCTTTTACACACTTGTTATAAAAAGAGTCAATGTCACGGATGAGCTTGCATGTTTTTGACAAGATTTCCAACTCTAGGCTCAATAGAAGAAACTGCACAACGTAGATCACTAGCAATATCTAGTTTTCTTCTGTACTTGGTTTTTATTGCTATACAACTGCTGAAAACTTTGAGATATTTAACCCAAAATTGTGTCTTATCCATCTTCTCAAAATCATATTGGGCGGCAGAATCATTAGTTATTTAGTAATGTATCTGGCAGCATGTCTATGTCGACGTGAAAAGGATCGGTCTCTAATCGATAAATAATATTATCGCATGAGTCGGGAAAGTAGCGCTTGAATTCGTCCGTGAGAAATGGTTTGATATTTTATTCTTGGTATCAATTTCATCCAAAATCTCCTTAGTTTAGGAAAGCAGAATAGTTGGACGCCAAAATTTTGCGTTTCCACAGTTACAACTTCTCAGTGTATGCCGTGCTCAGCATCCCGATGATAAATTATGTTCGAGTCTCCGCCTTGTAATTTCAAGTTTAAAGTGTTCAATGAATCGAAAATTTCTAAAAGATACGCCAATATTACTTGGACCCATGGTTTTTTTTAAATTCCACAAACAATCCACTTTGATTTTGAATTTCTAAAAACTGAATTACTTCATCTCGCAGTTCAAATAATCTTGTCAACATATTCCCTTTCGAGAGCCAGCGTACTTCTGTATGAAATAAAAATGTCTTGAGTTCTGTGCCCAAATCTTCACAGAGATCCGTAAAAAGCCTCGTAATTAATGCACTCTTTTTAACATAATTTACAATTTAATGCATAATTTTAAGACGGCATAGAGTTCGTTTGAAAGTATTTTAGCTGCAAAGGCTTGACGGAGTATAAAACAATGAATTTTTCTTCCACCAACTGTAGGAATCTTGAACGAGATCCATAAATTGCCGAAGCGCCGTATGTGCATACGCCTATCAACTTTTTCACGACAATTCATGTTTAACAAATAATTCAGATTGCTGTCCTTATATCAATTGCTTTCAAAGTTGTCGTTAACTCTGTTGAAAACTACTGATGCTGTTATAAATTTAATATTTTACCAAATAATACTTACTAGGTATAAGACTAGACTAGACTATATTTGTAAAGTTGTGTATTTAATTGAAAAATAATGGGTTTTATCATTGTAGCGCAATACCTATAAGTTTAGGTATACATTATTTAATGCCTACCTAATAGCGAAAACTTTATTATTTATTTATTTATTTATTTAATCATAGGTTTATCACTAACATCACGGGTAACCCCAATTCGTTAGTGTACCTCATTCTTGTAATTGTAACTTGTAATTGGCCTTTTAGTATTATTTCAAAACTATAATGTAATTGTCTAGATGTAAGTTTTCCTTAAAATAATAAAAATAAAATAATAAATAATAGTCAACTTTATTATGTATAATTTTGATTCTTTCCTATACCTGTATTATTATATATATATATATATATATATATATATATATATATATATATATATATATATATATATATACATATATATAGGTATATATTTTTTAAAACATCAAATATGAATAATTCACTTGTAAACTAACAATTTTAAAATATCACAGAAAATCAACTCTTTATATAATTATTTTTATGACGTGTAAATAATTTATGATATTTTACCAATTAATAGCTAAAATCTTAATTTTTCTAAGCAGTGACCAACGGAGATTTTGCTATCAAGGAGTTGGTCGGCCACGAATTTTTATAAGAGTTGTCTTTGCACATCGTTTTGCGGTGGGAGGGGGGGTGCATTTGATTCATATTGAGTAGCAACTGTTTGTAAATCTGCGTCCTCTTTCAGCACGTTCAGAAGCTGATATAAATTGGGGTTCTTTGACACAGCCGAGATAAATTTCTTATACCAAGATTCTATGGCATTTGTGGTTCGATGGCGTTCACTATGAACGCACCATGTGTTTATAAAACTCTCGTTTTCTAGCCATCGTGAGACGATGTAGTCATTAAATGTTTCAATGGCGCACGTATCAGGACAGTCTTCCATTATGTAGCACCAGCCTTCTGATATGAATTTACCCGGAAGTAAAGGCAGTAAAGCTGAAAGTCTTACATGTCTTTGGGTGATTGCATATTTTATAAGATTTAGCTCTTTGTTTTTTTTTCCATACATTTTGGAATGATGAAAATTGCACTCTTTTATCACAACTGACAGGAAAACAGTTAAAATGGCATTCATTGCGGCTAGTTCAAAATCTGTTAAAAATTTAACGGGTTCGCCCCCAGGAATATTTTGTTTCAAAATTTCATTTTTTTTTTGTATGTTTCTTCTGTTTTGTTGTTGAGTAATACATAAATGAGAGGAACAACGTGAGTGTATTATTGATTACTTCCCAGATCTCCGTGATATAATAATATATAGATGCACAAAAGGCTCAAGGGGAATCGAATGTTCCGTCACATTTAAAAAATTTAATTTCTGGAATTTTCTCTAGTTGATTTGGACTGACCAAGATTATTATTCGGATTATCGGATTCGGAAGACCCGTCTTTATAATCGTGAAACAAATAGTCTCGAAATTTTAAGGGAACTTCTACCTCATCAACTGATTTGCATTTATTTTTTTACACCAGCTGCGTTGTTTCTTGCATAATATAATTTTGATTTGATGTTAGCAAACGATGGGATATTTTTCACCTAGTCTGATCGAGTAGCGCAGAATTGTGATTTGAATTTGTTATAAATATTTGATATTAAGGCGAAATCAGACTTTATCTTGTAAACTATGAAGCTTTTTTGCCATAAAATGTTTTGACTTCATCAGGTTCTCAATTATGATTTTTCTCATTGGAAATATTGCCATCCTGTGAGGACAACAAAATAACTTCAAATACCTATCAGTCTTTGGATAAAAATACATACCTATTTATAGATTGCACACTAAACTTTATGTAAGTAGTTGAAAATGTACCTTTATCTGTAAATATCCACTGTACATCCATTTTTGTTTTTCCATTTTTATTGTGTACTGGTAACCAGCTCTCATTAATACTAAGCCACCATTTCTTTTTATAAATTTCAAGCTTTCTGTTTTTCCTGAAGATGTTGAGGGCTGATTACCAGCTTCCTCAGACATATAAAAAAAAGTGTATATTGCATGCAACTATTTTTCTTTATTTATTTCTTTTTTTTTTTGTTTGCAACATTTGATTGAATTATAATAAAAACGGTTAAATAATATTTTAAATAACAAAAATTTTAATAAAGAGTAGTAAATATTACTTTTACATGAGAACAAATAAATACAGTGAAATACAGAGATTATATTATAAAATATATATTATTAAATAAATACTACTGTCACTAACAATGAGATACGAATATGGTGTATTCGTATCGCCGCCACTGCAAGGAAATGGACCTACTGAGGAATCACAGAGTACCTACTTTGTATATGTTGTGAGGAATTCATGTAGATAAAATTTCTCTCCGAGTCTAAACACAAAAGAAATAATAATTATGAGATCAAGAAAAGGACCTTATTCCATAGACTTATAACGTACATTCCACTAAGACAATAAAATGTTTTAGTCTGGACCATGGAATATAGTATCTATACTCCATGGTCTGGACTTAATTCTGATTAGTTCTTTCGAATTTTAGATCAATAGAGCAAACTCCCTTTCTAGCAAGTAAAAAAAAAAATAGCAATATCATTCACAACAACTCACACCTAAACTGAATATAAAAATATTGGAAAGAAATGAATTTGCTATAGGTAATATACCGATTATATAAAAATATTAGAAAACACTTTGATTAGGTTTTACTGAGCTGCCTGTATCAAATTGAAGTTATTAGTATTCGTTCGCACATTAAATTTAATTATTTAAAGAGTGGTATCCGTTCGGAATAAAAAATAAATATGAGTTCAAAAAAATACCAGTGATATTAGTTTCTGACATTAGAACGGAATATATCCATATGGTGATAATACAATCAAACAATAGGACCCTAATATAATACAAAAAAACGCAAAAAACAGGCTTTTTAATTATGGTCAAACACTATGGCAGTATCTGAGAGGTTTCTATTGTTCTCAATTGAAAGTTCATAAATTATATCTACCGTGAAATATAATGTTATTAATTTATTATATTTGATACTATTTCAAACTGTCTAATATACACACGCTATTTCTATACCACACGCTTCGTATATTAAATACCTATGTCTAATAGTAGACTGTCACCTTAACTGGACACTTCATATAAGTATGTAGATTTTTTTTTGTGACCCAGGGGAATTCATTTACGGATGATATCCAGGACGCCCGGGTAGGCAGTCCTAGACCTATGTCGGACTCGGCACTTTGGGAGTGCAATACCGTACTAAACCTCTGCGGGAGCCTTCAACCGCTTTAATTGGAGGGTCCCGGATCTGCAGGCAACAGGATCCACCTTATGTAGATAGCGTAATCAGCCGTATTCGTACTTTAATTGCAATATTTCGTAAACTCAGAAGTTCTGCAGTTAAAGAAACGTTACTCCATGTATATTACTATAAATCTTGTCAATGTAAATTAATATAAATCTACCAGGTTGCCTATCAAAAAGTGGCCGCTAGTATTTGCAATTAATTTATTATTTATTGATTTTTCGAGATAAAAATTCATTCAATCATTTTTTAATAATACCATCTACTTCACATACTAGCGGCTACTTTATGATAGGCAACCTGGTAGATTTATATTCTCCTAATCATAAATGTATGAAAAAATTAGGTTTGAGCAAAAACTCGATGAGCGCACTAATTATGCAGCCGGATCTCGTACTATTACGGCCGTGTGGAGGAGGTAGAGATTCACAGACTTATTGGGGTCTGGGGCCACTCAGACAGATTATGAGCTACAGGCAGGCCACAGGAATAAAGGTTTAAAACATCACATTAAAATTTTTATAATTGTGACAAGCTTTCAATATACGTGTCTATCTAATTAGATTATTTCCATTAGATGCATGACATTGCATCGTGCTAACAATTTATTGATATTTGGTTCCGACCGCGAGTTGACATATCACGGCGCGTGCAAAATCTTAGAGTTTTGTTCTAACTTCTATTCCATCAGGTGGCTGGCGGGCCGCATGTAGGTCTGTAGTGGGCCGCATATGGCTCTCGGGCTGCGGTCTGTGCACCCTAGAGGTAGACGATATATCGCGTTGTGAGTTGTGAGAAGAGGCAACGGCGGAAGCAGAGCAAGGTTGGCGGCGGCGGAGAGAGAGCAACGGCTGTATTAGATGGATACATTGATGTATAATTTATTTACATCGATAGATGGATATAATGCGCATCCGCGCGGAGAGCGAGGAGTCCGCTAGAGTCTTGCATTTTATTTCTTAGTTTTTATTGTTTCATCTATTACCTATTAATAATTAGAAAATATGATGCATTGCAAGTAGCCATTTTTGTTTGTCACTTTATTATGAATCATATTAGTTACAAGGTAAACTTAACTTTAAAATTTATATATACATCAGAAATTGGTTTCCTTTCCAATGTGTTAGTCTTATTAAATAACTTTGTAGTTCGTATTAGTTGAACAATATTTTGATAAAATAAAGTTAAATATTTAAGATAAAATTGTAAGATATTAAAATTGATTTACATAACCGCCATCTGTCGCTAGAGTAACTTCAATAATAATTACGTTACGCTAAAGGTTGTAAGTGAAAATTACAGATGGCGCGCGCCACTAACTCGTAGCATCGTTTTATTATAAATAGGTATACAGTATACTTATACATAAATACACACACACTTTTTTCATCAATGTTTTCTTTCTTATGACTTTATCACGTAAAATTATCGTCTGTACATCGACTTTATTTTTCCTTATAATTGGTAAAATAAATAATTATTAATTGGTTTTTAAATAATTACAATTAAGAATAAATAGTGAAATGAAGTGAATATTGAATTTTTAGTTTCGAATATTTCTTTTGTAGAATTCTATTTAAGAGGTTTTTAAACTAATACGCTATCGCAATAAACTATCAATAAAATTTTCATCCGATAATTATCGTTTATTTTCATCCGCTACTTATGGATAACTTTCATTGTTACATATAACTGCATATAACCCAACTCAATATATTCATCCCGTGTCAAGTTTTGATTTGGTTAGGTTAGGTATATTTATTTAATGCATTTTTTATTTAAGCATATTTTATTTTAACAAAACTGAATTCAATCCGGAACAAAAAAAAGCGCATTATATCCATCTAATACAGCCGTAGCCATCTCTCCCCCGTCACCCGCGTTTCTTTCCCTCCGCCGTTGCCGTCTCTCACTACGCGATATATCTTCTATCCCCTCCACGTGGCCGTAAAAGTCCGGGAGCCAATAACAGATTTGCATGACCAAGTTCCTCTCAAGCGATAAATAATAAGTGGAGTGCATCAGATTGTATCGTATATAGAGTTGTATCATAAAGCATAGTGAAAGTCAGCTGTGGTTCCGTTAGGAGGATAAGCGGCGGTACCCTCCCACGCAAGAAAAAAAAACTTACTGCTATCTGATTTTTTCTTAATTTATTGCAGCAGTACATCAGCTTACAAATTTTCATCAAACGATCAATAAAAAAGTTTGTGTGTACTTATGTATGCACGTAAAAAGTTATAATAAAACAATGCACCGAGTTAATGGGTAGTGCGCGCCATCTGTAATTAGACCCTGGTAATCATGTAAAAACAAAGAACTCGGCAAGATGAATCAAATGAACCGAAACTCGATGGGTTGCGTCGTTTCATTGCGAAGTTTCTATGGCCACCTTCCAGCCCCATCATCAGATCAGACCCTAATAATCATCTAAAAACAAAATACTCATCAAGACGAATCAAACAAGCCGAAACTCGATGGGGTTGCATCGTTTCATTATAGAGTTCCTACGACCACCTTTCAACTCCATCATCAAACCCTGGTTACCATTGAAAGATAAACTACTCGTCAAGACGATTCAATCGAACTCGAACTCGATGAGGTTGTATTGTTTCATTGCAAAGTTCCTATTACCACTTTCTAGCTCCATCATCAGATCAGATCCTGGTAAGAGGAAATAAACAAGCTGAAAGTCGATGGGATTGTGTCGTTTCATTACAGAGTTCCTATGACCACCTTCCAGCTCCATCATCAGACTCTGGTTATCATTGAAAGGCACTACTCGTCAAGACGATTCAAACGAGCCCAAACTCGATGAGGTTGTGTCGTTTCATTGCGAAGTTTCTATAACCACCTCTTAGCTCCATTATCAGATCAGCACCATCTCATCATAATATTGCATTATCACGCGATTTACACATGTATTCAAAATTTCAGCTTAATGGGTAAGTGGATCAAATTTAATTTGCAAGATTTGATAACAAACATCGGGACAGACAGACATTCATGGTTTCTCATCTCATAATTTTTCCCTAACGCACCAAAAGAAGTATAACTTTAAAAAAAAATGATATCAATTGATCGTTGATTTATGGTTCGAGAGGAAATAACTAACCAAATTTTGGTAAATATTCGGTATCGCGCCACCACCGATTTTGAGGCTAATTTTTTTTAGAGGTGCGTTATGACTTCTAAACATCATAACTAGTGTTGTTATGATGGCGCATGACCTTTTTTGACATAAAAATTTTTTTTTAAAAAAAATTATAGTACTTATTCGGTATCGCGTCACCAGCCATAATGGGGCTGATTTTTTTTAGAGGTGCTTTATGACTACAAAACATCATAACTAGTGTTTTTGTGATGGCGCATGACCTTTTTTGACTTGAAAAAAAAATTTTAAAAAATTATCGAACGAATATTTTTTTTTGTTATACGATTATCGAAAGATATGTTTTTAATGTTATGTTATTAGGTTTTTTTTATTGATAGGTTGTTAGGTCTTTTTTTGAGCATTACTTCTAGTTTTAACAAAGGCATTTATCAATAACTAGTTTTTTAACTAGGGACGACGCGTTGTAACTATAGAGGTATAAATACCTTTATGGTTGTAACTAAAAAAAAAATACTTAACAACCTATCTATAAAAAAAAAAAACCTCTAACAACATAACAATAAAAGAAAAATTTATTTATAAATATTTTTTATTTTTTACGCCAAAAAAGGTCATGCGCCATCATAACAATACTAGTTATGATGATCTGAAGTCATAACGAATCTCTAAAAAAAAAATCTGCCTCAAAATCGGTGGTGGCGCGATACCGAATAATTACCCAAATTTTTACCTGGCTCCCTGACCATAACGCTTTTTCGTGACACAAAATTCTTAAGACCCCCCGTTTATACAGAAGTTTCACTTCAAAAACCAAAAGTGTGATCGATCCTTGGCTGCACGCCTGGTAACCAAGCTTGCTTATCCACTCAGCCACCGCGCCTCTCTGCTGTGGTAAACAAATTTAGCGATATATAAGCTGCATGTGAAACTTCAGGGCTGTTTTTCTCGCAAACCTCTGACCATCTATTACTTTTGCTTTGCAGGATAGGTACCCTACAGGTATACTACAAACCTGCAAAGTCTCATTCCCAAATAAAATTATGAGGTCGTGAAGTCCCCTTGTAAGATTATATAAGTGTATTGAAAAGTAGTATGATTAATTTTACGACATTTTTCGGTTACCTACTTTTACTAACATGATTTGGTAAATATTTTGATTTTTATAACACATATAATTAGCTAAATATAAATGTTTTTATTTGACACAATTTTTTTATGGTTGAATTTCAATGAGACTTACGGCGAGTTGCACGAAACCGTCGCTAACTTTCCGTTAGTTAAGTTGCAATTAATCTTAAAATTAGTTGATCTTATGATTAATTTAAAGCTGTTAGAATTAATCATCCGTTAGATAGGTCTTTAATTAAACTAATTTTTTTTTTGTTAACTTAATCAAATTTAGGTTTCGTGCAACAGATAATCACAATTCTTGTGATTAAATTAGTTTAATAAACACTTAAATTTAAAATTTGTTTCGTGCAACTCGGCGTTAGCTACCTTTTGTACAAGTATAACCTTTTTCTTAACAAAATGATTTACAATGAGCATTGTAAGAATACAGTGATGGTAACTTTATCACGCTTTGAGACATTATATTGTGTACCCTCTTATACAACTCAGTAATTGAAGCGTGATTTATGATTCTATTTAAGTGACGTCACGGTGGGCTTGTGAATTTAATTTGATTTATAAAATAAGGAATGTCTCCGAAACAACATGTTGTATGCTGACATTTTTTCGGCTGCATTGTCCTAAACTGCTCATTTGCCGCATCAAATAAGTTTGTTTGCATTCTTTATCTTGTATTGATTTAAAAAATATTTCTGAAAAAAATCCTAGAGGGATTTAAATATTCACCTTACTATTGTCTTTGTCTTTTTTCTATTTTAAGTATTACAATACAGTCATGTCTGTTTTGTGTCGATAATGATATACTGCTTATCTCGTGTTTTAATTTATAGTTTTGGGTTTCTTTATTTGAGTTAAGTAAGTAAAGTCTTTCAAAATGTAAATAGTTTTAACGTATATTGTTAACTATTATCTACATAATTTAAATAATTTTATCACAGTGTATCAGAAGCATTGTTTTATTTTCTCATTCTTCCAAGAATAACTTGTATCTATACCCGATAAAAAATGATTGGATCTTATTATATATATATATATATATATATATATATATATATATATATATATATAATTTATGTACCTGCGATGCCGCGGGTATAGCCAATTATATTCTATAAATAATTATAATATTCAGTATACCTTTACGACTATTTTGTAAGAATTCTAATAATAGATTGAGCAATAAAAGAATTGAGGTTCTGATATTTACGACCAGACTCACATATTAATTCAATGCCCGACTCCTTGTAGCGTGTTGTATAATTTCTACAATTTTTAAAATCTTTTATTTATCATACGCTATAAATAATAATTTTACAGTAAAAGTACATAAATCTATTTACAATTTTTTTATTACCTGGTGACCGGCAGAGAAGAATAGTCCCAACCTCTTTATTGCCGAGGTGTCGTAAAGGCCGAGTAAGACCATAATGGTGAGAACAACTGTACACCAACCAGGATGGTGATGGGATGACAGCAGCGTCACCATATCCTGTCACTCAGTGTTGGGCAACATGTTATTAACTACATGTTAACAATTACAATAATTACATATTGTATTTGGCGACTTCAATTACAAATTACTCGAAATTATTAAAAAGTAATTCAATTAACAATTACAATGAGTTGTCAATTGTTAATTTGTAGTAACTCATGGCATGAATGGAGTAATTAGCAACATGGCGGTTAAAGTCATATTGACTTAATAACGACTGTGTATTGCCGGAACTAGAGGAATGCCTTTTCGATCTCTTGTGCGTTTTTGAGTAGTTTGTGTATTCATCTAGGGTTGCTTTGCAATGTTCTCTCTTTAAATGTGTAATAAAATTAGAAGTCGCATTACCTATGAGATCCACAAATTTTAACTTCTTTTAGTGCACATAACGTACACCGTGCTGCTCTTTTTGAAGTGAAACTTTTATATCGACGTATGGGTGAAAAAATCAAAAATCGTCACAATACGATCGTCACATTTTCGGACCATATATGGTATTGTACTATATTTCGGGACTCCGTACTATGTATATATGTAATGAAACGACGCAATCCCATTGAGTTTGGGCTCGTTTGGTTCGTCTTGACGAGCACTTTGTTTTTTGATGGTTACCAAGGTCTGATGATGGACCTGGAAGGTAGTCATAGGAACTTTATACTGAAACGACGCAACTCCATCGAGTTCGGGCTCGATTGAATTTCAATGGTAACCAGGGTCTGATGATGGAGCTGGACCGTAGTCATAGGAACTCTGTAATGAAACGATGCAACCCCATCGAGTTTCGGCTCCTTTGATTCATTTTGACGAATACCATGTTTTAAGATGGTTACCAGGGTCTGATGAACGAGCTGGAAGGTAGTCATAGGAACTCTGTAATGAAACGACGCAATCCCATCGATTTCAGGCTCGATTGAATCGTCTTGACGAGTTGTTTGTCTTTCAATGGTAACCAGGGTCTGATGATGGAACTGGAAGGTGGTCATAGGAACTCTGTAATGAAACGACGCAACCCCGTCGAGTTCAGGCTCGATTGAATCGTCTTGACGAGTACTTTGTTTTTAGATGGTTACTAGGGTCTGATTACAGATGGCGCGCACTACTCATTATCTCGGCGCATCGTTTTATTATAATTATAACTTCTTACTTGCGTACATAAGTCCACACACACTTTTTTTTCGTAAGCTTCACTTGACCATTTAATAAATTATAATGTTAATATATAAAAAAAAGTTTCACTTCATACGTGTGTACAATAATACACACACACACACACACACACACACACACACACATATTTTTTTTGTCTGTAGATTCACCGAGCAAAAAGGTAAAAACTTCTCCAGATCCAGGAAGGACGCAGACGCTGGCGCGCCGGCGTCATTGCTGTTTCGTTTACCATCTCGTTCTATCCAATATGATTTGTACGCGGCGTGCTAGGAGAGGTGTACGCGAAGCGGCGAGAAAGGGATACCTGTGTGTAATTAACAAGGTACACCACCACATCCACAAATTCATGGAATATCCTACATTCATAGAATTGGTAGTGTTGTGTTTGTTGTGCCGTATACGCGCATTAAGCGAACAATTGCACAGTTTATGTGATTTTGTGTGTTACCCGTAAACAGTAATTGAGTAATTTGAATTACAAACTAATGTATTTATTTATTAAATAGGAAGCCTAATATTATTAACATAATATTATTTTATAGGCTAACTCAGCATGTACTTATGACAAATAAACAGTTCTTCTTAGTGACAAGGAATCAAACACAAGAAATAAAAAATATATATAAAACAAAAAAAAAAGGATATTTACCATTAAAACAACTTAAAGCAATAAACAATTGAAGCAAAAATAAACAACATAAATCACTTAAATAAGAGAAGAACATAGTATATGTAACAAAAATGAAAAAGAAAAAAAAAAACTTAGAGAGGAAATTTGAAGTGGCGAACATTTTCTTTAGTTGTAGTTTATAAGATGGAGCAGACTGACGGAAAATATCTATTCCTGCTTTTTTAAATACATTGTTGTATGTAGTGACTATTCTAGTCAAGTCAAAGTTATAACAGATCGTTTAGTTTAATCTTGGTTTAATCTCACAATTTCCTTGTAATAATTCGTATGTGACACAGAATAACACAAATCTCTTATTATTTTTTTTTTCATTTCATTATTTCATTTCATAATTTCATCTTATTTTTCACCGAATGAGTTAATTTAATATGTTTATACTGGTGTTATAAAAACGCGTTGCTAGGATACGCGACATCATCGAGAATATCAAAAAAGGTATAAGTAAATTAATTTAAAAACCTAATAATTAGAATATTTTTTTTCTATATTAATTAAAACCAAACTTTCGATCCTAGCTATATAAAAAATTGTATACGTTACACGGGAGGAAAGTGTTACATTGCGACAAAGATGCGGGTTGAAATGTACCTAACACTTCCCTCCCTAGTGACGTAATATACTATTACATTAGCAATCTAACGGCGAGTTGCACGAAACCGTCGCTAACTTTCCGTTAGTTAAGTTGCAATTAATCTTAAAATTAGTTGATCTTATGATTAATTTAAAGCTGTTGGAATTAATCATCCGTTAGATAGGTCTTTAATTAAACTAATTTTTTTTTTTGTTAACTTAATCAAATGTAGGTTTCGTGCAACAGATAATCACGATTCTTGTGATTAAATTAGTTTAATAAACACTTAAATTTAAAATTTGTTTCGTGCAACTCGGTGTAAATCAATCAATCAATTAATCAAAAAATTATTAAAAGATATACAATAAATTATTTCTCAGATATTTTGTTTCTTCATCTGATTTGTGACTTGTGTTGTTTATTATAAGATATTTTTAAGGAGTCAATTTCCTTCTTATTCATTCCTACTTATGCATTTTTAAGACTACGAATATAGACAAAAAAAATGCTGTATCTTGACCTCGCATCACGACGAAACTACTGAATGAATTTGAATAAAACTCGGTGCTAGGAAACTGTGTGCTTTTATTCCGAAATTAGGTAATTTCCTGGAGAATTCTCCCCTGGGAGAAGGGATGAAAATCAAAAAGAGTAGTCGTAAACGATATCGTGGGTACAGCTTTTATTTAATAAATTCATCATAGTCAATATAATAGTGACGGATCTTACAAATTTAAAACTTTACAGGGCAGCCATTCAAATAATTATTTAATCATATTAATTATAATTAAATAATAATAATTCCTTTTGGGCACTTTTTGCAATAAAAAAAATCTCATGCAACATCTACGATTTTCCTCGTAAATATATCTACAACGGTCAACGACCTATAATATATCATAGTGACATAAGCAAAGGTACGATTTTTTTTATAAACTCATTCATTCAATGCAGCTGTCCTTTAATGCAAAGTTGGAGGATCGTTGATCTCTGCGGTGGTCTTCACGACCTCCTGTCGTCGCACGCGCTATTTTGCTCAGGGTACACTAAATAAGTACCTACGTAGTAAATAAAAAAATAAAATACTTTTTTTTTTTTTTTTTTACTATACTTCCACAGGCTTTATTTGCCCATGCCTTTTTTTATTTACATTTTTATATTGTTATTGTTATGTTTCATGCGTACTTTATTAGACAACGAAACTTAAGCTAAGCTTAGGATCTCTATCTATCGCGAGTCCTTGCACTGACCACAAATTCGCTTATTTAATATATAAAAATAAACTTAACTTACTTAAAAAATAAACTTAACTTACTTAAAAAATAAACTTAACTTACTTAAAAAATAAACTTAACTTAATATTTTTTTTTTTTTTTTTTTTTTTAATTTTTTTTTTTCTTATATCTATTTATTTACATTTTTTTTTTAATTCTATTGTGTATATAGGTACTTTGTTTTCTTTCGTTTACATGCTTTGAGTTATATTTATCTAATTTTTGTAACCAACATACCAGATTATTTTGTCTAGTTTTCAGCCATCACATCTTCACCACCAGTCTTGGTTTGCAATCTTCGTTTTACATTTTTTTTTTCTCATTTATCCGACTCCGTCCCAGTCTTCCCCGAGAGACTCCTCAGCTGTTCGAGCACATTCTCAATGACGGCGGTGTCTCTTTTTTGTATCGCCATCTTGAGGGTGTGCTCGAGTATTTCCTTTGATGTAGCCTCCACCGCCTTTTGAACAAAATGACCGATTGCGTCACCACCGTCGTCGGTGTAGTAGATACAGGTCTTTGTGTGTCTAGTCACCGCGACCACAGCATGCGGAACACTGTCATGAATCCGCAGCCTCCTAGCCTTGGTCTGGACGATGATGACTCTCTCGCGTATCTGTCCCTGCGCCTCGTGGATAGTCATGACGCTCGACCCCCGCCCTGTACCATATCCCTGGTTTAACAGCGTCTTCTTCTCCTCTTGTGTGAAAACCAGGTATAGGGTCCCGTCCTCTCTTTCAGGGATTCGAGCGCCAGTGAAACTCTCCATTCTCAGAGAGTGGACAATGGAGTTTGAGGAATAGATGTTTTTATAGACCTCGTTGATGGCGAGAGCAACATCCTTGGGGTTCCGATGAGTGCAAGACAACTCACATGTGATGTGTGTGGTCATGTTGGGTCTGCAGTACCGCATTACGAACAGGTTGTCCCTGTCGATATATGGCAACTGATTGATATCTCCGACGAGGACCACTTCCTTAGCCTCCGACAATCGGGCGGCCATGACTATGGCCCCGAAGTGGTTCATGAGGGCTTCGTCCACCGTTAAACGGTTTATTTTTACGCCCTCATGAAAACCATTCACTAAGATAGAGGCCATAGTGCGCACCTTTGATTTGGCTTTTTTGCCATAGCGGTGCGTTAGCTTTTCTTTCAGGTCTTTGGCCGCTTCGAGTGTGGTTGTGGCTACTATTTCACCTTCCTCGTCGAAGTTCCCGACTATATGTGTTGTCTTGCCGCACCCGGGAACTCCATTGATCCATTTCAGTGCCGGCAGTTCCCAAGACCCGAAGACATCGCCGACTTCCGGATCGCTCGTGATGGTTTTTGCCATCTCAATTATCCGGTCGCCTAGCATCACCCTCGTGCATCTGGCCACTACCACCACTGCGTCCCCTTTAGGCGTGTTAAATTTCTGAGGTCCTTCTTTTAGTCCCTCAGCCTCGACTGCGCTCACGAAGCCGGCTGTGGTGTTATAAGCGGCCATATACAATCCCGACATGTTGCCCTTGATTACTTGGCAAGTGTCGTTATTGTATATGGCTGCCTCGGCTTCATCGAGTTCCACCTCTAGCAGGCCTTCATGTCCATACTGGTAGGTCTGCATGATTTTTTCGCAGATGGCCTGGCTTACCTCTCGGTTCGCCTTTGTGATAGCCAGGAACTCAATGTATGCATTTTCCGCATGTTGTTGTGGTGTGGACGCTGGTCGAAGCTTTGGTGGTGTGACTTGCCCCTTGTCAGCCCTCGTTCGATTGACTGGTGGCATCTGAGGGGGCTTCGGACTTTTGTCACTTATAAACCTTCTCAGTGCCTCCGATTGCCTTTCATCCGGAGATGCCGGTTTTGGGGCAAGGTGGGACAGTCGAGTACCTTTCTTTGGAGAGATCGTTGCTTGGATCACTTTTGCAAACGCCATCAGACGGGACTTGGAGCTGCTATTAGCATCTCCGGAGGTACGCGACTCGAGCTCCATTTTTTGGGCCTCCGCCTTAGCCTGTAATCGCTCCGAACCACTGAGCATGGTCTCTTCGAGAATCGGTCTTTTAGGGGGTGAAGGTGTTCGAATCTGAGCCTTTAGATATCCCAGATCCTCCCCCCTATCCTCGTAGACTATGACCTCGTGTATTTTCGAGGCCATTAGGCAACCGTATCTATCTGCTACGTCTCCTTTGTCATAACCGACCCTCATAGAGTCCACGCTTATTCTTCCGGGGGTCGCACCGGGGAGTTCACCTTGCCGCTGCAGCCACAAGCTTGCTTGCGCAAAAGCGGACTCCTCTCCCCACTCGAATAGAGCGATTGCCTTGTTGTGCAGCCACACCAGACGGTAGGTTGAATCATCGTCCTGTTTCTGTACAAGCGCGTCGATCTTCGTACGCTTAAAGCTTGTTTTTCTCGTGCTACCTTTTATGAGCAGAGCGAGCCCCGGTGAAACTACCAGCCGATCCAGCCCCTCGGAGCGACAAAAGCTTATTCCAATTCTCTCTGCTTCACCGTCCATAAATAGGGCCACGCATCTGGTTCTTATACCCACTTCCCCGAAATAAAATACTTACAAAGTATTTTATTTTTTTATTTATTTTATTTATTTAAATAGGACACCAGCAGTACACACATGATAACATTTTTGTAAAAGAATATGCAAATTAATTCTGATGTGTGCACCTTTGTAGGTGACACAGCGTTCACATGTTAAAGCAAGTTAGAAAATAATCATGAATAAACAATAACTAATAGTAATAATAGTAATCAATAATTTCAACAATAAATTAAATATGAATGAACAATTTTAAAGAAATAGAATTTAAATAATAGAATAAAAAATCACAAAAATAAAGAAAAATAAAAACATAGACAATAATAAATTCGGAATATTAATTGGACAGATTGATCTCGAGATAAGATATTAATTAAGTTTTAATGTCATAATGTTGTAATATTTTAGTTCTGTAACAGTTAAATGTGTCGCGAAATACGTCGATGTCGGTGATGGCGCCGCATACTACGTTATACTCATTACACATTCTTGTAATTGAGGTTTGAGTGCCCAGATTAGTTCTGGAGAATGGACCACGAAAGAGTTTAGCAATTGGACGACGAGGCAGGTTGAATGGAACACTGACAGAAAAGTGCAACAGCAAGTCACAACATCCGGTCCGCCCGTTAACCAGTTTGTGGAAAAGGAGGAGGTCGTGAACTTTTCTTCGAGTCTTAAGCGCATTTTAAAGAAGGCTAGGCGCTGGTTGTAAGGGTTCCTGTGGGAGATACCGCTGCATGTATACGCAAGATGACGAGTGAAGGATCTCTGAATATTCTCGATTCGTTGCGAGTGAACCAAGTAGGAGGGATTCCAAATTGAACTGGCATATTCCAGACGACTTCGCACCAAGCTGTTAAAGTAGTCTTATTAAAGTTATCTTCAAGCTGTTATAGTTAAGTATCATTCACTTACAATGAATTAAATTCACTAGCTTTACCTAATATTTACATAATTATATTTAGCTTTTACGATTTCTTACGATTGAAGTTTTTATTATGCGGCACTATCAATAAGTTAAAATTTATCACATTTATTCATCACGCAGTCTTCGCGCGATTAATAGAACTACGAGTATGTAAATTATATTAATATTATACACATTATAATTATATCAATCGAAAATCGAAATCGCTTTTGCTCTTGATTTGTAATTTGACAGCATTAATAACAAAATTGTCTCGATAATTCAAAAATAATATTCCTTTAGGTATATGATTTATTTTTATAATTAACTCTTTAAATAAATTGTATCTACTATCACAAACATTTTTTTCGATGAACAACAACTATTAACTAAACGTACCTAACTACATTTATTATTAGGAAAATAACGATAATTTACATATCGAAATATAATAAAAAGCCTAGCGTTGAAAGGCTTCTTGAAACTTACGCTGAACTAGAAGACTAGACTGAAAGTTTTCTTGCAACTATGTACAATATCAAATTTTTATGATTTTGTATACGAAAACTCGGTGGTCCTAGCGATGGTAGGGTTCAAACAACATTTCTAAATTTAATATTTTTTATAGGTGGAACAATGAACGTGTTATTTCGTGTTATTAGGTAATTTCGAGACACATAAAAAGTTAATACAGGCAAACATTGATCAGCTGAGCTGATGTAGGTGTTTTTTTATTTGAGTTTCAAAAGAGGTTAAGTAAATATTAATAATTCTGTACCTACCTACTTGCATTTGAAATACATTTCTGTACTTTATTTATTGACGAAGATTTAAATAACTGTAATTAGATGCTCACCTTAAACGTAATTAGAAAAAGTAAAATTTAACTTAAAATTCGGAATTTATAATGAGAATTAAAAGATTTTAATAGCGCATATTTAATGTTACATAAATTACCTACTTACCTACTAAATGTATGTTACAACCTAAATTCTAATAAGCGTCTTCGATATCGTGACGACCGTTCTGGTGTAGTGGTGCGAGTAGTCGCCTCAAACCGCGCGACCATCGGGTCAGATTGACAGATATTTGTATTTGTACAAATATTTGTTTCCGGTCTGGGTGTATGTCCTTGTGGGTCTCCCCACCGTGCCTCGGAGAGCAAGTAAAGCGGTCGGTCCCGGTTGTTATCATAGACACCTGATAACGATCGTTACTCATGGTAAGAGAAATTATCCTTCGCTCAACAGTGAGTTGCTTACACACTGATAAAGTACAGTTATCGTGAAACAGCCCACGGTATTAGCACATTTTCTTGGGATGAAAAGTAGCCTTATTGTATTTTCAGGTCATCCAGGTCCGTTATGCCGTTCTGACGTGTTTGTGTGACAAACATCCATCCAAACTTTGCCATCTATAATAATAGTACGATATTATAAATGCGACATAAAACATTTTACATAATAGGCTTTTTGCCTTTTTTTAATCGACCTATAAAACTACCGATTAGCACGTTAAAACCAATAAAAAAATAAATAAAAAAACAAATAAAAAATTATAGATTTAGTACTAATTGATACAAAATTTCAATGGTTAAATAGAAATGGAAATCAAAAAGATAAAAAAAAATCTACCGAGTGTCACAAGAACGATAATTTTTTTTTTCTTTTTTTTTTCGTGTGATATCACATTATCATATAGTACACCTGCTCTCTGTTTAGCATATTTTTAGAATTAAAGAAATTCTATAATCATCTTATAAAAGATATAACATGTCAAACTTAAATCAGTAATCTTAAAAAAAGATCGCTTATAATTGCAAACCAGTTGAGGCGGTCACAGTAGGGCGGAGCCTTGAGAGCCACGCCTAACACGACGCCCACCTAAAGATCTATATGAAATGCATATATTATTTTACTCACTACCCTTTGTACCAATATCAATAATAAATATAAACAGTAAAGTACATAAGTACAAAAGTACAACTTGGTTGCTTGTGCCTACCCATATATATATACCTACTTAAATTCGATAGCATTGTACCTAATAAAATGTGCTATTTCCATAGTTTTTCTGTATTAAAAACTCATTAGAAGTAAATACAAATAAATATAAATTTGTAACATGATTATTTATCTATGTACCTAAACGATACTGTTTGTATAGATAACCTAAAGTAACATAGATACCTATTATATAGGTACGTATTGATAAAACCTAATATTAGTTATAGATAACGATATTACATGTTTCTGAAAGCTTAAAACGTTTAATCTTTAAAAAATCTAATGAATAGTAAATCATTTACTTTTTTCTAGTACATATTTCCTACTATTATACCTAATATGCAAAAATAAATTGGTTGTCTATAAAGTCAGTTTACGGACGATAATTTTACGTGATAACGTCATAAGAAAACATTGATGAAAAATTGCGTACTTTTATGAATTAAAATAATTTAAATTTATTACAGAAATTTTACAATATTATACATATTTACAATTCAAAACTTAAAATAATTATTTACAAACAGTTTTGGTATAAATCATGTCCGCGTGGAATGGTGCCAAGAATACTAGCAGCATTTCCCCGTTGAATCGCAATTCCGATTCTTTGGGCAAAAAATGCACCAGCCCTCTTGTCACCAGTGGAGGCTATGAGTCGTGGGGTTAATTCTTTTAGAAAATTTTTAGCACTGCTACTCCAAGGTCCAAGTGTTTCGACTGCAAACGGCACAAAAATATAACTTTGGATAAGTGACGAATATTTGTGCCGTTTAGTCATTTCAGCCTTCTCCGCAGCGGCTCCCATTCTTACAGCCGTTTCCCTGATATGAGACGGAGCCAATGTATCGACGCAGGTTGCGTCCCACAAAAGCGCCCGTCCCCTTTCCCAGGGAATCAGCGTTAAACCATCAGGCCTCTTGCCATCATCGCGACTAATTCCAGTAGGCTCAATAAGAGCAGGAACGTCGATGGTGGCAAGAGCCCTTTTAATGGTCTCATTTAGGGAACCGTGGCGGGAAAACCTACCTGAACTCTTGTTGCAGGAAAGGCCGTGTAGTCCGAAAGAATCAACCTCCTTTCCGCACGGACATCTGTGTTCAAAACACAGACGTGCTCCCAACCGGAGACCTATACAATTATTATTATTATTAATTATTATTAATTATTAATTATTACCTTTTATGAATTGAATTGAATTATCATTATTTTGTATAATTCAATAAAGAAGGAGTTAATTGAAAATTACAATTTATTCGATAAATGAACATTTATTTGCACTCGTTAAAGCAAATATTGTTTCTCTTCTACTCGGAGGGATCTGCCGATGGAGTGGAAGAGAGATAGATGCGTCGCAAGCAGTGGCGTAGCTTGCCTTAGATGGGCCCTGTATCAAAATTTGTTTTTTGCCCAAATAAAGCGTAAAGATTTTTAACTAAAGGAACAAATCCCCTCTCGACGAATTAAAAAAAATATAATTATATTTATTATGTTTATCACTTACAATTAATACTCCTAGGAACTAAGCTAGGCAAATAATTCAAATGAAATATACACTTTTCGAATATATAGGACGATTTCAGTTTTTCAAAGCTTTCAATCACAATAGATAATAGTGATAAGTCTGATAGCTTTTCCTGTCTCATAGACAGGAGAAGTTTTTAGATTTTTTTTTAAGTTCTTGGGTAGCATTTTACGAATTTTCGGTTGTACACGTTCGAGGCCCTTGTAAGTCGAGGGCCCTGTATTATTGATACGACTGATACGGCGGTAGCTACGCCCCTGGTCACAAGCCGAACGCGTGGGGCGATCGTGCCTCTCTATCGCTTGTTTCGCGCTCTCGCTCGCGGAACGTTACAATGAGTCATGCGTTTTAAAAACCATTGAGTTTCTGTTCTTTAATATTAGCAGGTTTTTTTAAATGAACTTATGAAAAAGAACACAAAACAGTCTCTCAATCATTCTTATCTTTCTTCTAAGAAAAAATGTGGCTACCAAAACAAAAATACTCAAAGATGAACATACTTTTTACCAGTGTTGAATTAAATCGTTTACATTGTTCTATAAGCTCGTAAAAAATTGTAAGGCTACAAAAAGAGAGAATTACAAAAACTGTGACTAATTTTGTGAAAGCTTACTTCAAAACTTGGTTCTTAAACATTGGCGCAGTTGGACATCTTTCCTTGTTCTCACTAAATAATATATACGCATAATTGAATAACACTCGATCACTTTAGTGTTGGCAGCCTTAAAGCTAAAGAAAAAGAAGTTATTGTCGTAGCTTCATGTCTTAGATTCTAAAAGAAAACAAACAAATATCTTCTTGTTATATTTTCATCATGAATACCAGTTTTATGCATGCATTTACATGTATTCATCACACACAGTTGTATTGTTTAATATCTTGGGAAAACCTGTCATTCAACAACAGAGTAAAAAATAAAAGTTTCTATATACGAATTGTATTTATATAATGAGGCACTACTGGCATATGAAATGTGAATTTGTGTCATTAAATTGTTATATTTCATAACATTATTTATATCTAAGAAGTTGATAAAATAAAGAAAGCGTTGCTTATCGATAACAGAACAACGTAAATCAAGAGCACTTAAAAAATTAACATTATTTTACATTATAATTTAAAGATACTACAATCCTTATTTGTTAAAATTTTTTAAATAACAAAATTTTATTTTACTAAAAATCTGCGTGATACGCTTTATTGTCTTCAATATCAGTATAATATTTTATATATTTTTTTATATTTTGGTAGTTATACTTTCTGTACTATTATATCATATTGTTTAAATACACTCTCTTTATTTAGAGCTTAATAAAATCGAGGCAGTCCTACAACTAATATAATAAAACAGTTACGTTTTAATAGATATATTTCATAAATAATCGCAAAAAATCAATGTCAAAATAATAAGTTTGTTCTCCTATGTGGAGAAGAGGCCTTTGCCCGGCTGTGGGACGTTTACAGGCTGATTCAGTTTAGTTCAATAGGCTTGTACCATTTACTTAAATTATGCTGTATAAACAGTGAGCTGTTATTACTACGTATAGAGATGACGCCGCACATGAATACCGTAATTCGATCAAGTGAAGTATAACATACATTTCACTAAGACAATAAAATATTGAACTCTGGACTTGACTCTGATTGGTTGTTTCGAATTTTAGAACAATAGAGCAAACACACCCTTTCTAGCAGATAAAAAAATTAGCAAAATTATTCACAACTACCTATGCTGTTGTAATATTACGATTACATAAAAATGTTAGAAAACAATTTGATTAGGTTTTACCGAGTCTGTACCAAATTCAAGTTATCGGTATTCGTTCGCACATTAAATTTAATTAGTTAAAGAGTGGTTTGTATCTTTGTTTATGTTTTGGTAAAAGTCATAATGAAGAATGAACGATTCCCTTCCAATCCCACCATACACACGCCATTACCTTATTGCGTGTTAATCCGGGTTTCACAGTCTGTGGAGCTTTTTTTGTATCGCAGGAGAACCCATTTACGGCTGATATCCAGGACGCCCGGATAGGTAGTCCTAGACCGTATGTCGGACTCAGCACTCGGCGGCGCAATATCGTACTAAGCCCCTGCGGGAGCATTCAGCCACTTTAATTGGAGGGTCCCGGATCTGCAGGCAACAGGATCCACAGTCTGTGGAGCGTGACTACCTTTTGATAATGATCTTTTTCGCACGTTCTTGTCGTAGTCGTAGGTATATGATCCACTTTTAATCACCAGTGATCAATCTTTTTAAAAATGGTTCAGTTCCATTCAATTTCAATAGAGAATCAAATAAGTACAGTATTAATTAGGTTTCTTTCAGTGAGTTCGTGTGGCACCTAAATACCGAGCTTTTTTTGTAGGTATAACCAGATTTCCTTGGCTACGTCTTAACTACTTATATGCTGATCTTGCTCCATTATTTTCAACAAAAAAAAATACATTAACTTTATCCGTATCACTCGACCAGAGCGAGCTGCATCATCAAAATTCCCAGATTGAAAACGCTTGAACCAACTTTTTGCTACTGTAACTGACACTACATTAGGTCACTCCAGTCGCATTTTCCCCTTTTTTGTAATTTAACTTCAGAATGAATCGGATTTCTTTGTTAGATTCACTCATTTTGACTCTTGATTGATTTTGAAAAACAATTGAAAAATTACGGGATAGTGTTTTTACTTTTCATTCATTTTTTTCTTAACGTCCTTTAGATATTGAAACTAAAGCCAGCGAGATACAAACAGTACAACCAAAGAGATTTTTCTTCAATTTTATACATACAAAATACGAAAAGACTTTTCCCTCAAGCTATTATTATAAATAATTAAAGCATGCAGCCCAATTACAATACACCACCTCTTTTTGGAAAGTTACCGAACATGTGTAATATTAACACTATACCTAATAATATATAAAAAGGAATTATAATCAGACATATATTCAGTGCTATTTGCACCAGTTTATTATACACTTTTAATAATTTAAAAAAAACTGATAACATCACATAACTGAGACGATACCTACATGTTGTGTAGGTATAGTACCTACAGGTGTATTCCTCCCTCGGCTCCCACGCCCACAATTTAATCTTGAATAATGTGTATACGAAAATAGGATACCGACATCTCATCTAATGGATCGCCCCTCGTGGATTATAAATTGCTAAGGTGCAATATTTATGATTGCAATTACTTTTCATCGCTGCGTAAATAGGGTCCTATTTACCAGTTATGGCTGTATTTTATAAAATACACAATTACTGATTTAAGAAAAAATACTGAATAGTGAGAGTGAGAGAGAGAGAGAAAGTGAATAGTGAGAATACTTGCATATTTCCGAAGAAACCCTGAGACAAGTAGGTACCTATTGGAGTTTTCGTAATGGAGCAAAAAAGCGGATTAAAGTAATAAAATCTCCTTTAATAAGAATAACTAAAATACAGAAAACACAACGATTCTCAATCTTAGTGATGACAGGATGAGTTTCATTACACCTTGTTGCAGCCGTAATTGGTCGAGGTTGGTTTTTATTTAAAAGAAATAATATGGCTCATGTACATGAGTGATGTACCTATATTCCCCTCTATATATAAATTATCTTTTAGTTCAAAACGAATCAAAAAACTATCTCATTTTTCTGTGACAATTTTTTTCTACTTTGGCATATTTTCAAATATACTCATTTGCAAAAAAAACGGGCGGTTTCGATTTTCTTCCTGGCTGAAAAAAATAAAATACCAAAAAGGTTTTAATCATTTATTTGGTTATAAAAGTGCCATAATGTTTATAAGAGTACATTCCAAATTCAAATTTTTGACTGAGCCTGGTTTTCAAAGAAAATAACTTTTAACTACATTTTGTGGCGCGAATTCCCTATAGTTAATATCGACTCTAATTAACTTTTTGTCAATTTTTATTAAATTATCTGGTGTCCTTGACATTTAAAAGTATTGTTATTGCTGTTTAGCAATCTCGAAAATGGTAGATAAAGTGATAAAAGCGAGCAAAATTATTGCGCTGCTTGAAGAAGGTTGCAGTCAATGCTTCGTGGCTCAGAGGCTAAATGTGAGTCGGTCGACAGTTCAAAGGACCTGGCAGCGCTATCAAGAGACCGGTTCCGTCAAGAGAAGGCCTGGTTCTGGCAGAAAGACATGTACCGAACCACGGGATGATTGTTTTCTAGTTAGTCAAGCGTTGAGAAATCGCAAATCTTCTTATGTGGACCTCAAGAACACCCTCGAAGAAGTAAGAAATGTGCAAATTAGTCTATGGACAGTCAGGAGGAGGCTTCTCGCTGCTAATATACACAGTCATCGCCCGGCACGCGGCCCTAAATTACTCCGTGGACATCGAGTTGCCAGGCTTAGCTTCGCTCGAAATTGTGTGTCATGGACTCATGAAGACTGGGATAGGGTATTGTTCTCCGATGAAGCCAGGATATCTCTGCACGGTGAAGACCGACGTCGGTGAGTGCTACGTAGACGAGGAGAACGCTTTGCAAAGGCATGTTTTGAAGAAATCACACCTTATGGAGGGGGCTCTGTTATGTTTTGGGCAGGAATAAATTCTATGGATCGTACGGAGTTAGTCTTCATCGAAAACGGTACACTGACTGGACACCGATACATAACGGAAGTTCTAATTCCTTATGCACAACCCGCTTTAACCGCTCTTGGCGAAAACTCAATTTTTATGGACGACAACGCTCGCGCCCACCAGTCTGGCGGTGTGGATGCGTATATGCTAGAAGTCGGAATTCGTCGTTTGGACTGGCCAGCTAGAAGTCCGGACCTCAATCCCATAGAGCATGTCTGGGACGTTCTGAAGCGACGAGTTAGATCAGTGCAGCCGGCTCCGCAGACCATCAGAGAGCTAAAGAATGTGATTACCGCGGAGTGGGAACGTATTCCCCAAGAAACCATAAAAGATATACTCACTAGCATGCCCAGACGAATGCAAGCTGTGATTTCAGCAAGAGGGGGTCACACTCAATACTAAACTTTTATCTGCTTTTAATGTATTCAAGAAAAACAAAGAAATTAACGCGTTTCATTTTTATTTAGCGAGCAGGTACAATCATAGTGTTTTGAGCTTAAACATTAATGCTTAATAATTTAATTAAAATGTTATGATAAAACTGATGAAAACTATTCCTTCCTAATTAATTTATAAAATTCTGAGGATAACAATACCTAAAATTGTCAAACAAACTAATAGTAACTATAAAATAGTTCTTTGCTTAAGTGCCCGTTTTTTTTTTTGCAAAAGAGTTTATAAAGTATGTATGTGTAAAAATTAAATATAGGTAACTTTGCTACTATTGGAGAAGTAGATGTTAAGAGGAGTTAAATAAAAGACTATTATAAAAATATAAAAGTGTTATAATTTACAGTCAATTCCAATGATATTCCAATCCAATCCCTTATACGTCTGCTAAAAACAAAAATTGCGTGATTGATGACAAAATTAATAAATTTTTTTTGTTCAAATTTTTATTTTCTTTATTTTGAGATTACAATTTCAGAAGTATAATATATTTTTACGAAACAAGTATGAACTATAACAATATCATCTCAATATCAAAATCATATAAAGACTCAATAAAACACAAAGGCTAAAACCGCTAGGCACGGCTAGTTAATTTTATCTATTTATTTATATGAAAATTTCTATAATTCAAAGTTTCTATAATTTTCTACGATTAATTTATTTTGTAAAGTATCTTGATAATAATAACAAAGAACGTAAGCACCATTCAATTTAGGATGAAAAGTAAATTGCGATAAATTAGCCGTTGCAGAAACATTACACGAAGTGAATGTGTTTTCAAAGTTTCCAGAGACGATATTCAGGACAATAAACGTTGATTAATCGGACACTTTGTCTTGGACCGTGACGACTACAAGCGGAAACTTGAACATTACTGTAATCATGTATAATATATTATAACAACTTGTTAGAGACTAGAAAAAATACCAACGAATTTTTTTTTTTTTTTTTTTTGTATTCGGTTGGAGCTTTTATAATATATTTATTTCAAGTAAAAGATTAAATATTTTATATAAAATAGAGATATGATGAATAATTGAAATTTCAGAAGAACCAAGGACGTTATTGACTGAATTAGGTAAAGCAAAACAATAGGATACATAAATATAATTTCTCATTCCTTTGCTATATAGCAGGAAGAAACGTAGCTTCAGTTGTAAGTATGTATGTAGGTATGTATGTACTGAGTAGAAGTGAACTATACATGACGATGCGTTTGAAGTGTTAGTGCAGTGATGACAGCAACTGGTCGATGCGCTAGCGGTCGCGGTTTCGATTCCCGCACATGATAAATATTCCCATTTGTATATATCATTCCTATTGATAAAATCCGTTTTAGACTTTTAATCCCTATATAATTATATTACTATATTAACTTATTAAGTAATAATACCTTAATGTATATAGCTAGCTACCTATAATAGTTATTCCAGGCTGATTTTTAGTGAAAAACATAAAAAACACACGCTCTCCACAAAAAAAAAATGAGAGATATATTGTATTATTTTTTGGATTACTAACATTTTCGCATTATTGATTCCAATTAGTTGGAAATATTCATAGCCTGAACTAATTCAAGGACTGCAGGCAAACTGCAGGTATCAAAATGTAAGCTAACATAATGTATTAATTATAAAAGTCTTCGTGTTTGTTCAAAATAAAAACTATGTTTTGAATAATTATTATAATGCAAAGACCGGGGACCGTTTGGCCCTCCCGCTGATAACAGTGCATTTCAACGTTTGTCGGCCTACATTTATACTTCGTTTGTTATACGACAAAGTTATATTCAGCAAACATTGTTGTTACTTGTTACTAATATTTCTAAAACGTAAATAAAGTTTAACTTATTTAAATGATTTCAACAATTTGATAAGTGATAACGTATTTATATAAAAATTAACGAGTTACAAGAAAGATATCATAAATATATGATACAATTTAATTTTGATTTTATTACCGCGTATCTAATATACTATATCCTTAATAATTTTACTGTATCAAATATTCAAAATTATAAAATTAATAACTACATACATGTAAATTAATTTGAAGAACAAGATTGATCAAGTATTTGATATGTTTCTCGTACTTAATTACATTATATTATGACTAATCTAATAGATATCCGCGTGTACAACGTGTTCTTAACATGTTGTGATTTCAAAAATCATAATAATTTTATATCATATGAAGATATCGGAATATTTAAGGGTCAAGTCTCTATATTATTCATAAATATGTATCTAAACTGAATTTACTTATAAAAATACACATGTAAATAAGGCTTTTTAGTCTGCTTTTGAGGCTTTTTAGTAAGTCTTCAAGCTCTCTAAGTAAACAACGCAGGCTTATTCGATAAATGTTTTTTTAGAACGGAATTTTGTAAATTGACGATACGATTATTCTCTAAAACAATCTATAGTATAGTCATTACAGGTAGAGATAAGTATAAAATGTACAGGTATATTAAGTTAGATGTTCTAAGTAAAATATGAGTATCACATTTTAAAGTTATAAAAATTTTATGTTAGGTACAAAAATAAACAACAAAATAAACTTTTTATAACCAGCCAAAGAATAAATTGGATCTTAGGTTATTATTAATTGGTTAATCGCGAGTTAACAGATTCTATTATTTTAGGTCTGTGTCCGTATTTGTTGGCAATGCTGGTGCATGTCTATTCACGGCTGCCTCTGCGGGATCCATTTTGCAAATGTGCTATTTTTTAAAAATGGAACCCGCAGAGACACGTTCAAAGCAATTAGTCACGTAAACGTAGTGACGAATTTGATAATTTGTTTTGAATGCATGACTTTTTTGACCAAAGGAATTTGCTTAAAATTCGCATTAATATTAGAATACTTTACGAATACCTTAAGAATCAAAAAAAAAGAAGAATAATGACCACAATACTTGGCTGTTTCTATATTAATAATTTCTTTGATTTATTAAATAGGCGTGAAATGTCACTATACTACATGAATATAAATACATACACCAATCACCAGTGTACCTACTTTTATTTTGTAACATAGACCAAGTACCTAATATATACCTATAATATAATGTTGAAACAATAATACTTAATGATAAAATTTATTTGTGAAAATTAGCATTAGTATCATTTAGGCTTTTAAAAATCTCAATAAAAATATCGGATAGATCAACCATTTAATGTTCTAGTAATCAAACGTTGAAAATAATAAAGTCCAGGATACTTACAGGCATTCAACGGGCATTTGGTGACTTCTAAATTAACGTGGTTGGTCTTTAGCGGAACCCTGTGGGGAAAATGGCAGGGTTCCTGGGACACCCGCGAAGACCAAACAATGATTCGCGCCGAGAGTCAGAGACTCATACAGACCGGCTGCCGAGCTGTCGACCATTCAATCTTTACAAATCAAACAAATTATATTTGTCGAAAAAACGTTCAGTTGAAACTCATTCAACTTTGTGATTGTAGGGTTATACATACTCGAGACAATGCTATACATACATTTTATTATTATTTTTTTATATTCCAGTAATTTTATGTAAATATCTCAAGAGTTCATACATTTGTATTTATTATTTTTTATTTATTTATACGTACATATATATTCTTTGAAATTATCAAAACAAAAATGAGAATAAAGTCGAATTATACAATATAATGTATAATATTTTATATCAATGACTAAAATGAAAGACATTGGTAAAAAATGTTGATAACGTAACAAAAACTTCGTAGGTATCAGTTTCTTCTTATTTTTCATTTATAGAATTAAAAAACCCTATTTTTAGTTGCAAATAAATAACAATGAACTCTTTAAATTGAATTACAAAAATGGAAAAAATTAGAAAATCGTAAAACTCTTCAACAGAACATTCTATTTTATTGAAACTCTGACGTAATTTAATTTCCTTAAAGTTAAATGTGTTGAAACAAATAGTTTTAAGAAGTTGAAAATATTAATAAAAATTATGTTTTCACAATTATAACTGATCACAGTAATTATGTTACGTTAAGATGCAATGGCACGCGACAATGAATTGAGCACCAAGAGCATTCCAAGTATCACTTGAACACACGATCATGCAACGTTCTGGAAGCAAAAGGCGCAAATCATTGAGCACATAAGAAGGCAATATAATAGCACTCATGCGCACGTGACACTTAGTACTTACGAAAGCCCTTGAGAACAATATGGAATTTAGTAATTGCTTTTTAACATTTAATGTATAATGATCGTAGTGGAGTGTGAATTTTCTAAGTTAAAGTCTGATTAGTTTCGGTTCGGAAATTTTTCCTTTTGTAAGCCATTAACTTAGGTATTTATTGATCATAGGCATAGACTACTCCTATACGCAGATAGCGACATTATTTTTGCTATTGTTCTGAATTGTTTAGTTTTTAAACAGCTAACAGAGACGGGCTAGTCGCAAAATGTGCATCAAGTGCTGGTGTTGTTTATGTTTGCATTAATTGCAACAGTGACAACAATAATCAAGTTCTTAAATCTTTTTTTTTTGTTTTTTGTTTTCTTGTAGTTTATACTTTAATTTCTTTGTGAATCATTATAATCAGTATTTTAAGAATCCGTTCTATTTTTATGTTTCAGATCAACCGACTGTCCGGAATCCTTGGCACCGCAGGCCATGTCAATGAAAAACACGTCACGCTGACCACAATAATGGCGCTTCCAGTCAATGGATTGATTTATTTAAAAATTTCTTAACATACTTCAATGCATATATTATTCAATAATAATAATAAATAAAAACATAAATCAAATCAAAACGTTAGTTTTTGATATAAAAATTACCGAAATTTACCTGCTTTTCTCGCCATTTAGGTACTCATTTACCACCCCTTAAACGATAAATAACTGATTTTAAATAGAAAGGCTGAGTATATTCCAAATATTAAGTTGAAGATTTTTTACTAAAAAAACTGACTTTATTTTCTATGTATTTTCATTATTTAACAGATATTAACTTTTGTTTCACTACTATGTCATTAAATAATTATAAATAAAAGTTTATCATTTTATTTTGTCTGGTAAATATCAAAGACTTGGTTAGCAACATCTTCTAACTGCTCAACTTAAGATGTACTTACACTTGTTTAATTTACCTCATTTTACGCTAAGCATGTCGAACTTTACTTAAACACCTGTAGCTCTTAAATATGAATTGTGAGAAATATTTACTATGGTTACTTTTGAAAAGGAATAAATTACTTATCTATTATGGTTCTAGCGCTATGATTGTTAAAATGAAAAATAGCTCAACTATTGCCCTACCCTAATAATACTTAAATAAAGAATTCGAGATAAAGTATTATAATAAATGAAAATCTAGAGGTATTTTCCTATACACCAATCAATTATAAGCTTAAAAATAGATTGATTATCTAAGGTTAGCTCTTATGGTATTTCTCATACCTTTTTATACCTTTATGCAAGTTAATTTAAAATGTACTATATTTTTCAGCTGCTACGGTTTCTAGTCGCAATTACTTATCAATATTATATATTTTACGTATGTACAGAATAAATTAATTTTTAATGTTGGTTAATTTAAAGGTGATTTAAAAAAGCCCACCTTTTATAAATTTCTATGAATATTAAATATAAAAGCATTGTGCTATTAACATAATATAACCCTTTTAAATAAAATATTTTATCTTTAATTAGAGAATCGTTGAAACAAAAATTAAACTTTGAAGATATTGTACAGTATATTTTATTTTACAAATGTCTAAATTGTTAAAGAAAATTATTAATTGTATAAAAATATCTGAATACCTATTAAGAACGCAATAGCTCGTGAGAAGATTTAACCGTCCTCCATTGAGTTCGTTCAATACGGTCCGAGTCAAAAGTCAGGGGAAAATGAATATAACATATTCTCTGATTTTATGCGCAACAATAAAAGAATCGAATAATTATACGCTTGAACAATGAACGTCGCGGAGTTGACTTCAATGAAATAACAAGGACTAAGCATTAGCCCTCTTCGAAAAGCGTTGTTTGAGCAGAGTGAGTACAAGAAAATAACCTCATCCCGGGGGTCCGTGCACTTCCGTTCGGTTTCATATTACGTGGCGCATTGTCGCGGGGCAAGGGTGGCGCCGTACGCGACGAAGCTTCGCGAGCTCTTATTGTCCTTAGAAAGGTACAATTATCGCTTATCGATAAATTTAGCATTTTAAGTTTTTAAATGATGAAAGCTGTGAAGAAAAAAAAACTGTGCCTATGATTTTGTGGATATAAAAATTGAAATTCATATTTTTTTTATATTTTTATAACGTATACCTACGATATATTTATAATATTATACACGACTGATTTTATAATTTGTTCAACTAAATTGAGTGCTAAATTACGCAGCTGATTATGATTTTTTTTAAAAGTACTTAATCGTAATTTGTGTCAACAGCTACATACTAAGCTAAAAATTGTCGATTTTTAGTAAGAAACAATACAGCTTTAATATAAATTATTTTAGCGATCATTTTTCATCAAAGCCATTGTGTCGCGTAATAACTGTGATTTGGAGAGTAATCGCCTTTCTCTTTAAGCCGGGGGTCGCGGAAAGAGCATACATTCAACACGATACCTGTGAGAAAAGACGTTAATAGACTTTTGTATTATATTCACTTGTTGTTTTAAGGCAAATGTTTATTACGATTATACCTTACCGTTTGTGTTTTATGTAACTATTTTTCTTTTTTTGACGTGATAATGTCTTGTAAATCGATGAATGCCGGCTGCACCGCACAAACTATTTAAAAAAAAAAAACACAAACTTTTAGAAATACTGAAAATTTCAGCTTTGCTAAAATGACGTAGGTCTGGCGGCACTGGGATCTTACTCTAATTGTCAAGTTTCGCGAGAGCGCGGAACAAGTGATAGAGAGACACAATCGGCCTAAGTGTTCGGCTTGTGAATGAAAAACAATAACGCGATTGGAGGTCTTAAATATCACACGTTTGTATACGTTGTAAATAAATTGTTAATAGCACATTGTTACTTGTAATTAATCTGTGTAATTTTAGTAATAAAATATTTGAATTAACGAGTGCAAATAAATGTTAATTTATCGAAATATAAATAATTTTAATTAATTGAATTAACTCATTCTTTGTATTATACAAAATAATTATAATTTAGTGATTATAATTCAATTGATTCGTGAATGAATTCGTGATATTCTTATGACGTTATCACGTAAAATTATCGTCCGTAAACCGACTTTACAGACAACCAATTTTTTTGTATATTTAATCAATAGTAATTTCTTTAACTAGACTTTTAAGGATATTTTTTATATATATTTTTTTTTTCTAAATTACTACGATCATAGATAGCGCCGATGAGACGAGAGTTGCTCAAAAATACAATAATCACGTATTCCCCTATGAGCATTTTCTTCATTTTAAAATTTTATTTTATACCAAAACTGTTTGTAAATAATTATTTTAAGTTTTGAATATTGTAAAATTTCTGTAATAAATTTAGTTATAATTGAAGTATTGTAATGATACTTGTCATTGAATAAACATCAGATGTGAATTTACTAAAAAGAAAAATATTATAATTTCAAAATGGTATATAGTACAAATCGGTTGACATTTGTCTTAGCCAAACCGTTTGTTCTTTATTACGAGCCATCTTATTAATTCATCGCGTTGTTGTTTGGGGAGGCAGGAGGGTTTTATTAAATTACAGCTTTCACAAATTATGTAGAAATAATAATTCGAGCGGGCGAGGAGGCGTCGCAGTGGGGTGCTGCACTTTTAATTAAACCCTAAATTATTGTTCACCTTCATTAATTCCTGTGCTCCTGGTCGGTCGTACTAATGAGTTTATGCTTTTTGTACTATCTCTGCCTTTCTAGAGACCTATAAATAAGATAGCAAACTCTATACATCAAACGCGGGAAATAATTAATCCCTATTCAACAGCTATGAAAAAAATAATATGAAATTAGTTATAGGTTTTCGATAATGTTCATCTGCGTGTGAAGACATAGCGCTACATGTTAAAATTCAAATAAGTAGCGCAAGTTTGTCAATACAACTTTCTTTGTTACGTATAATACATTACAGTAAACAAGCAACTGGCTAGGTTCTATTTTATCGAATTTTCCATGGTTATTTATTTATTAAAGGTTCTTGCAATAAATTGCGTTAAGTGGGGGCGGCTGGAGCCCCGCGGAGCACGGTAGGGGCGCCCATAACGTCGGGAAAAACGCGCGCGAGCCATAAGTGCCTTTCTACGACGACAACGAGGCTATATTACACCGATGTCTAGGGGTTAAGGCGATACAAGCGTAATTCACGTCAACGAGGTCAATTGTTTTTGTAGTGGCAATTTTACACAATAATTCTATAACGTTATGTACATATTTATTGTGCTCGAAATTAATAAAAGACGCGTCACTTTTATACTCATGCATTACTGCGGCCCACTTCTGCTTCACACGGATGTAATTTAATAAAGAAAAAAGTATACTATGACAAAAAATACTTAGTAATAATTTCTTTCTATAGTAATTCAGGCTATGCGTTGTCTATCAGTCTTCACAATACTATAATAAAATAATATAATTAAATGGAAGATTTGGTTAGAATTGATCGGAGAAAAAGTCTTTTCGTATTTTGTATGTATGAAATTGAAGAAAATTGCTTTGGTTGTACTGTTCGTATCTGGCTGGTTTTAATATCAATAAATTTAGGACATTAAGAAAAATAAAAATAAAAAGTAAAAAACACTTTCCTGCCACTTTCAATTATTTTTATGTCCATCAAAATGAGTGAATCTAACGAAAAAATTCAATATAATTTGAAGTTTTATTACAAAAAAAAGGGAAAATGCGAATCAAGCTGCGAAATAAATTTGTGACGTTTATAAACCTAATAGTCAGGTGTGTTAAAAACGATATAGGTACCCACTTACAATCTAAAAATTGCACAAATCAACATTTATATAATCAAAACAGTCATTTATCACCTAGGTACATAGCAATAAATCGGCAAACATTTTTGTAAAATATCACAGAAGGACATGTATAGTATACCTACTGGATTGGATATGTAAGTAATTCATGTAGATACAATTTCTCTTCGAGCCTAAACACGAAAGAAATAATAATTATGAGATCTAGAAAAGGAACTTATTCCATTGACTTATACATTCTACTAACAGTGAGTTGCACGAAACAAATTTTAAATTTAAGTGTTTATTAAACTAATTTAATCACAAGAATCGTGATTATCTGTTGCACGAAACCTACATCTGATTAAGTTAACAAAAAAATTTAGTTTAATTAAAGACCTATCTAACGGATGAATAATTCTAACAGCTTTAAATTAATCATGAGATCAAATAATTTTAAGATTAATTGCAACTTAACTAACGGAAAATTAGCGACGGTTTCGTGCAACTCGCCGTAAGACAATAAAATGTTTTAGTCTGGACTTGACTCTGATTGGTTTTTTCGAATTTTAGAATAATAGAGCAAACTCAGACTTTCTAGCAGGTTTTAAAAAACAGCAAAATTATTCACAACTACTCATACCTACACTATTGTAAAAATATTGAAAAGAAGTGAATTTGGAAAGCTTTAGCATTAGCTTTAGGTAATATTACGATTATATTTTTTATTAATAATTAATATTAACCAACAATCACACCACGTTAACCTAGCCCCGTGCTAAGTTCGTAAGAACTTGTGTTACAGGTAGGTACTAGGAACGGAAATAAATTTAAGAAATTTATATAAATACATATATACATAAATACACATCCATGACCCGGTGCAGACATCTATATTCGTCATACAAATTATCAGCACCTGGCGGGATTCGAACCCGCGACCGCTGCGTAAAGTGTCCAGTTGCCTGACCACTCGACCAGCCGGCCGTCAATATTAAATGTTAGAAAACAATTTGATTAAATGTTAGAAAACAATTTGATTAGATTTTACTGAGCTGACTATAACAAATTCAAGTTCTTGGTATTCGTTCGTACATTAAATTTAATAATTTAAGGAGTGGTATCTGTTCGGAATAAAAAATAAAAATGAGATCAAACAAATACTAGTGGTATAAGTTTTTGGTATTAGAACGGAATATATAGTTTTTTTGACTAAAAACCCCAAGATTTCTTTAATAATGGGAATGATATCACGACCTACAAGATGGCAACAAGCTATCGAACAAAATAGCACATATATATTATAATTAAACGTAATTAAACTTTGAAAAAAAAAATGTCTTGAATTCGTATATAAAATAAGAAGAAACTTTTTACCCTACCATTTTTTCATGTAAGTAGTGTCCAAGTTACCAATCTGATTCGAAAAATCTTTCTATGTTGCAAAGCCGACTTATAAAGGAATATGAGAGGAGCGGATGTTAATAAACATAGTGAAATGAACAAAAAACAGTCTGTCGATCTCTGATAATAACCTCTATTTTTTATTAGAAGAGAATCTCTTATATTGGTGCTTAGTCTGCCTTGCTGATCAGGTGCATATTGATATTGTCCACTTAATGATTATAACGAAAGTTATCACGTGCTTATAATGACATTGGAGATCGACCACCATGCGTGCTTTCTGAGGCTCGATAGAGAATCCCAGAAGGACAAATATCTAGACCAGAACATGCAAATAATTAATATTCGTTATATCACGTGACATGTGGTAAATTGAGAATAAAATATCCAATTAATAATATTTTGTCTCGTGTAGCTTAACACCGCAACGTTAAATTTAATACAAAAGTCTTAAAATCAATACTACATTATAATAATTTGTTAAGGATCGATGCGCGTGGGCGTATGGGGGCGTGGACAGGCGGGGCTGGCTGTAACCCATTACTGCATGAAATATTGTACAAACACAAAATTATGTTTTAATGCATTCAAGATGGATAAGTAAAGTTTATCTTATAAATATGTCAACATATTTAATACCGTAGCGCCAAGTATAATTATCTCATTACGTTTTTAACAAAAAAAAATTAAGCATTACTTAAAAACAAAAGGCCAAGGTAATAATATTGTTACGTCTGTGGAGGTATTACGTTAATAAGTAAAGCTGGTTTAAAGTAATACGCGATACCAAAATATATGGGGTGAATTATTTCCGCAATATACGAATACGCCTCTGAATAATCTAACAAAGCAGTGATCGAAGGATTGTGAATTCTTAGTTCAAATATCACAATTATCATCTTTTATTATCTTTGTATAGAATAATAAGTATTGGTGATAATTTATATGCCTTGTGGAATCAGAAAGAATTAAGAAAGGTCATTGACGTCGCATAAAGATTCGATTTATGAGAAACGTTAATTCCACAAACACACAACACATTCATTTCCATTCCAAAATATACAACTTTAATATGTTTTTTGATACTTATCATGTTGGTGTACAATTTTTGTGTTGTATATTGTACGCGATGATAAAATAAAGATTTTTTATTACTTTTTATTGAATAAGTACCTACTATTTTAAAATAAATACAAGTAAAATGCATTAGTATTTCCACCAGTAACATTGTTTTACTGTGCAATAGTGCATTGCTGATATATGAAAAAAAATTAGCGATATAATATTTTTATCATGTTTAAAATAAAATAAGCGCTTCACACTCAACGACACCCAGTAGAATAAGAATCCTATGTCAGTGGCCTGGAAACAGACGCAAACACAAAACCCCCAGACCATGAGAAACATCTGCATGGCCCATACAAACATTTATCATGGGCGAGGATCAAACCCGCGACCGCTAGCACATCAGACAGTTGCAGTAACCACTGCACCAACGCATCGTCCATCTTACAATAATATCATAAATTATTAAAACAAATAAGTTATCTCTACGCATTAAATATACTCAGCTGCTTTATAACGAAAAATAATAATTGGGCTAAATGACATCTTCTATTAAGTTCCTCGAATTCGGTTAGTCAATAGGTTCTGATTGGCTAAATCTCGATAAGGTACCCCTCTAGCGATGGCTTGAGTGCTATGACTCGCAAAGATCTTCTGATTAACTACACGACTGATTACTTTACTTGTATTCAGAGACTGTTATCGAGATGACGCAACATTGTCGATAATAAAATGATTATACTTACATTTATGGAAATAGTAGACATTTCATCACAATTATATTTAACTAGCTACTACTCGAGACAGAGATCGAGTCAGATAAGCCGTATCTAATTTATATTTGTTTACAAATAAGCTGTTATTATATATTATTATATATATTATTATTAGTTAGTAAGCCAATTTAAATAAATAAATACCTACCTACTGTACATACCTATATTAGAGAGAGTATATATTAGAGAGAGGTAATTCAATTTCATTTTTGTATATATTTATTAAAAGGTGCCCAGCTCTGTTTGACTGCTTTACAATTTGGTATTGTTATACTTTTATAATTACTACTCCGATGCTATGAATAGGAAGAAAAATGTTTTAAGGCCTTTAACCCTCCTAGATGCAGAGAAAATCCAGATAATTTTATACAATTGATATAGCCTGAGATAAGAGCTTTAAAAAAAACTCTTCAGCTTTTTTTATATGTGAAGACATAAAAGATATGTACCTAATCTCGGAAAACTCGATTATGAAGTATTCGTGTAATGATAAATATTTCAATTAGTCAATGGAACTGCCTGGTTTGCATTCCATGTGCAGGCTTCATTCTCATTTGTTTCGTGTACGTGCAGGCTGCGTAATAACCTTCCTCCTGAGATTTTCTCTGACCGCTATAATTTGAGGGTTTTCAAGCGTTGAATGTATAGACATCTTTTTCCTAAATATCGGCAAAGTAACTTTTCTAATGTTGCTGATGTACGGCAGTAAACACTTAACATCAGGTAGTAGTAATATCAATCAGGTATATATAAAAAAATAATATATAATATTTAGGTCGCATATAATATTTAACACTAAATGTAGAGTTATCTCCTTGTTATTAAGAGTTTTTATTTTTATCTCAGGAATGCACTCTACCATTGTATATATATATTTTTTTATAATAGGCCACTTTACACTTCGTGCCTTATTAAAAAATATAAAATTTTACACTGACTGAAATATGAAATCATACTTAGTAATCGTATGTATCCTTATTGCAGTCGCTTTGTCTTGTGTATCGACATCAACGACGGTGATGCAGTTGTCCATTTTATTTGACGAGTAGACGCTACTTTGACGAGTTTTATTTAAGACCACACTTGGAAAAATGCTATAAAAGATACGAGGATAAAATAAGTCTAACAAAAGTTCTAATCTACACAATGCAATCTTTTGACAAAGCATCATCCTATTATACTTCTTTGATAGATTGTATGTAGTATTCACTTTAAGAGTAATGCATTTAGCTACAAACGCCACTATAATTGCCACTGGTAACTGTAATAAATAAATAATTCTGAGATTTTTTAAGCTGATACACAGTTTGATTTTAGCACTATCATTAAGAGTAAAACACGAAAGATGATAAGTAAAACGTCTGAGTAAGTTTAAAAAAATATTAATAACTAGCCAACTCTTTCAGTTTAACTCGCATTGAGGTTAATGGTGACTCCTATGCTTCTTGCCTTATATGCTTATATGCATCTAATATGTCGTTAATGATTTAACTATACCAAGTCTCATTTAAATGGGTGCAGTATTTTTTGACAAACAAAAAATGGACTAATAGAAAAACAGATTAAAATAATAATAAGGCTATAACATTTTAGAAAAACAAATATTAACGGAATCGACCTCGCTACAATTTTTTTACTAAACAACGCCTACTGCGATTTACTACTCGTAGTATTACAATTAGCTACGATTAATAAGCTAAAAATAATTGTAATTTGATTTAAGATAAGCCGTTTTATACTTCTTTAATACTTCATACTCTAATAAAGCGTTTCATTCGTAAATTATATCATGATATTATTTTTATATTATCATATTATTTATTATATTATCATAATATCGGTTGGCACAAGGCTGGTAACGCACGTGCAACTCCTCTGATGTTGGAGATGTCCGTGGGTGGCATTAACCACTTAACATCAGGTGAACCGTGGAGCTGTCTGCTAGTTGGCCTCCTTTTATTACAGGTTATACCTATAGAAGTTTGTTGGGTTTGGTTGTTTGTGTATATCATCATCACATATCATCATTAATCCTACTTGGATCCATTGAATTTGAGTTGTTAATTGTTATTAATTATGTAATTTCTTATTACAGACAGGAAAACGTACCTATTGCCACTTTTTTTGCTTGCTCTTAAAATGTACATAAATGTAAATTGTTTGATTGCAGTCAATTATTCCAGAAAGAATTTAGCAGACGTTTATACGTATATGATATAATATCTGTTCCATTCCAAAACTTTAAAAAAACCTTAACCAACACAGCAATAAACAGCATCATCTCCATGTCGCACTCCTCGCTGCAATTAGATTGTTTTCAGTCGCTGACTACACGCCTCCTGAGAAGGCCACCCAGAAAGCCTGAATTAATGTATAATTAGTAATATTAATCTTTTACAATATTTTTATCCAGAAGATTCTGAAATGTACCGACGTGAAATTTACATTTTTATTACATATTAAAAAATTCATTTAATAAACGAAGTTTATTTAAATATTTTTTATTACTTTTTAATGTCTTTATTAGTAATATCTCAATTAACATTATTTGGATAAATATGTGTATTTACGTCTATGGTGTTATTAATAACTATACACTTATATTTTTAAGGTAGTTAATTTTCAAGGCTTTAGATACTTAAACGAGACTAGTATTTCTCTCTATAATTAATTCAATCTGTAAATACTTTTTATGTGTAGTTTTCATATTTAAAAGCCTGCACAAGTTACCTCGATTCAATTCAGTCCAATGCAGTTAAAAGTAGATTTAATTCAATATTCTGAAATAAAAAAACTTAAAAGTTTGTGTAAGAAGTCAGGATACACGCTATTACCAAAATAATACTACTTAAATAGTTTCGAATTTGTTGTTTTAATTTAATTTAATGAATTGCCTGCTTGAGGCATCTCATCGTTTGAATATTTATACAGCAGTGGGTAGTCTGATTTAAAAATCATACACAAAAGGAACTAACCCGTCGATAAAGTCTTATAAAACACTTATAATAAGCTTGAATAACATATTAGATCTGAATATTTAAAAAATATTTCAATATATAAATTGTAACAATATCTGTTATATAAATATATTAATTTTAAATAAAAATTATTTATTATATTTCAATAGCAAATGGATATTCGAATAAAATATATTATTGGCAATTTAAATTATTTGAAATGGTATAGAATTATTATTATACAAGTCTTGAATAACTTATTAATTTAACAAATGTCTATTAAAATTCACAACAATGGTTACATTATATCTATTATAGAAACTACGAAAATAAAAAAAATATTATCTTGTTTCGTAACGATTAGCACATTCGTGAGATTTTAAAGAAGATAAGTAGGTACTTAGTACCTAGTTGCTTCGTTTTTCAGTCTTTTTTTTAACGTGATAACGTCTTGTAAATCGATGAACACCGGCTGCACGAGAAAACATGGCTCATTGTCACGTTCCGCGAGTAAGAGCGCGAAACAAAAGATAAAGAAGTACGATTTACCTAAGCGTTCGGTTATGACGCATCTATCTCTCTTCCACTTCATCGGCAGATGCGTCCGAGTAGAAGAAAAAAAATTGAATTAAATGTACTGTATCGCTCTTGCCATCAGCGAGGTTTACGACAAGGTCTACAGCTCGAACCCCATTATCCACTCCCTGCATACGGATAGGTTCATTGGCGCTTCGGGGCGTCACGGTTGCATGCGAAAGCGATCCCGTGGCGCACCATTACGACGATGAGGGTACCGCTGGGTTTTAGTTTGGGTATTCAGGCACGCTCTGCAGCCAGCGAGTCCAATACGTAAATGCATTTCCCAGCGTCAAAAAAAAAAAACGCTCATTGGCGCTCGAATACCCGAAAAACAGAACCGGACCCTGTACTTGGTCTTCACACAAGAGGAGAAGAAGGAGCTAATAGGCCGGGGATATGGTACCGGAGAAGGGTCGAGCGTCATGACCATTCACGAGGCACAGGGTTAGACGAGCGAGGAAGTCATTGTCATCCATACGAGGGTTAAGAGGCTGCGAATACACAACAGCGTCTCGCATGCGGTGATCGCAGTGACTAGGCACACCAAGACCTGGTCTACTACACCGATGACAGGTATGACGCAATCAGCCGATTCGTGTGTGGGCGGCGGAGGCCATTACAAAAGAAATCCTCGAGCACACCCTCAAGATAGCAATTTATCATAGAGACACTGTCGTCATTGAGGATGTGCTCGTACAGTTCAAGACGCTGATCAAGACAAACCGATAAAACACACAAAGTGAAATAGCAATAGATACAGCTGGAAATTGAAGATATGCCTTGGGTTAGAAGTTGATGGTTTCTCTTTTTGTAGCGACTTCATTAAGTTCGAGAGAATATTCCGTAAATTCGAGATATTTCATGGATACTTTTTTTTAATCCAGTTCTCCGACCCCAAGTGCTAAACTATCTTTTGTTGAGGTGATGTGTTTCAGCTTATACTTGCGAGCTATTTTGATCACCTAGAATGAACGCGCGAAACAATTATGTATTTATTTTATTTAAAACGACTATCCTTTTTGATACGGATACTTTTTTTTTACGCAGGGGAATCCATTTAAGGATGATATCCAAGACGCCCGGGTCGGCAGTCCTAGACCTATGTCGGACTCGGCACTTTGGGAGTGCAATACCTCACTAAACCCCTGCAGGAGCCTTCAGCCGCTTTAATTGGAGGGTCCCGGATCTGCAGGCAACAGGATCCCTCCAGCGACAGGCTGGCCTCGGCGAAAAGGCCAGACTTCTCCTCCATGGGGACTGTGCGGCTAACCTCTGAACAGTGCCGACGACGCCGTGTCTAGCAGGACCGGGTTCCCATCCCGGCCCGACACGGGCACAAGGGCGTTACTGGAGGCGCATTAAGTAGCGTCTCCTACGCACCCCCATTCGTCGCCCGCAGATGGAGGCCACGTCGGCGGCCTCCTCTCTCATCCGCTCGTCGGCCTCCTTTTGGGACATTACTGTCTCGCAGAAGGAGACCATCACCTTCCAGGACTCGTCGTCGCCGAGCATCGCGGTGATGACGCTCGGGAGCGACAAGTCCCCTCCGACGACCGACGTCAGACCTTGACGCAAAAGAAACGTATACCTACTCATGTGCCAGAACGGTCGTCAATTCAGTCGTCGGTCGTTCGTCGTTCAATTTAATTCATAAAAGTATGGAATTTTTCATCAAAGTTTTGTCATAACAAAACGTGATAACTTCATAACGTTATCAGGTATAATTATCGTTCCTAAGCCGACTTAACAGACAACCAATTTTTAATAAGTAATAAAGATATAATTATATGAAAATAATGTGTAAATATTTGTCGTACATAGTGTTTCTTACAATTTACACTAACCTTAACTAAGTAACATCTTCAACTAATTTAGTAATAATTATCTGTATCAAATAAATTATTTAATATTGATAAGATGTTGTACCTACTTCGCAGGTTGAAGGTTCACTCGCAGTAATTAGCATAGCATTAAGAGCGGCGAATATTTAAGCTTACCTATAGGTACATAAGATGTAAGGTAAAAAATTCGAGCACCGCTTAATCTGAGAGTACTTCCCTAAACGTCGATTTGTTGTGCTCTGCTTTCTCGTGAGGTTTGACTTATGATTCGTTTTTTAATCGATTGTAAGATTTCTCAAATAGAAGCAATTCGTCGCGTCGTTACCGCGACGGTGCGGGCACTTTGATGTGTTTTTGTTCGAGGCTGCGGCGAAGCGGCGCGATTGGCCACGTAAGCCGTTAGTTGAATTATAAATAATTTGTATTTTGTACTCAAAGTTAGATCTAAACACTCCACCCACTATGCTACATCTACTTAAAATCATGTCAGGGCTATTAATACTGGCCAATTAATATAAAGAAATATAAATACAAGGTTATCATCGCTAATAAAATTTACTTCTATGTGATCTTTTTAAAAACATTATATAAATAAAATGAATGTCAAATGAATTTTCATTCGATTTCTTTTCAAAATTTTCATTATTTTTTTATTAATATACAAGTGTAAAGCACACGCTTTCATTGAACTGTATATATATATATATATATATATATATATATATATATATATATATATAGCATAGATACAGAAATATATTTTCAGTTTAAATTATATCTATTAAAAGGTTGATGTGTTGTATCTCATTGTATACTTTATACTGCAAATCATCGAATATTCGAGTTGAATTTTGAAGCAAAAAGGGCTTAGACGGTGCAATCGTCATCGTTTTATACCCGAGTCCGTTTCGAATCGCTCCATTTCCATTTCGTTTTTGCTGCGGCATGTGGCAACACCGGCCTGCTCTGTCAATCTCTTATTATTAATTACCTTCTTTTATGGCTACACACTTCTATCGATTGCGTTGATTAAAATATCTAATAATAGACTGGCATAATGACTTACACTTCTTATTAAAAAGCTCCAAGATGAGTAGGTACCTACAGTGTCGGCATCAATCGTAAATAGTCTTATAAATAATGTGTGTCTCTAAGGCTTGTAAGGTTGTTGAATTAACAAATTATATCAAATCGAAATACACTTGATACAGCATTTTACGGGTGTGGACAGATACAAAAAGAATAATTTTGATTAAGATATAGCTGAACTGTTCAATAAATTAAAATGTAGACTAAATGGAAAGAAACTCGATAATTACTATATTTTAAAGAAATTTATAAATATATTCATTTTAAGAAATTAACGATCAAATAAAGATGGTCTCATATAAAAATAAAATATTAAAGTGTACGTATACAAGTTTTTATAATACTTAGCATTTTAATTTTGTATTTTAATAATGAAAATTTACGTCTTGTATTTGTAGGAACGTAATCACAATAATAAATATAAATAAACGCAAAATTATGTAATTGCGTCTAGGTATATTAATAAAAATACTCTTTTAAAAAACAATTTAATGTTTTATTTTATAAAAAAAGAAAACCACAAGGTATTAATGAAAAACATCAAATGATATTAATTACTAGTGCTGAACCCAGTAACTGAATAACAAGATTTCATTAAATCGCACACGCACCGGTGGATGATGCGCGGGCGCCGAAAGACGCGTATAAATTGCTCAATTTGGTTCTGAGCAAATGGTATATTAAATTATTATCGCTTATCATGTACGCTTGTATGAGGCTTCTTGAGTACGCTTTCCTGCGATCTCTGCGGGGGTTAGTATGGTTTACCACATATGCCTAAGCAATTAATATGCTTCAACCAGTTCGCTCGTTTATTTGATTCTATTAGTGCATTATGTTTTTAAAATGATGTTTCTTTCTTTTGTTTATTGAATGATGGTGTCATTCCGATGACTATTTATTATTATTATTGGTTTATTATTTATAAATTTTTTACATTCTTAATTGGACCTTTTTGGAATTAGTTTTCTGACAAATTTTATCTATGTCCTGTTCTATATAAATATAATATGATATAAATTTATTTAAAAAAAAATAATCCAAAAAAGATTAATAAAAATAATATAAAACAATTGTTCTTGCTAAGGCAAAGAAACACAGAGATGAAATGACAACGTTACGTTTACGTTTTTAATTTCAGTTGAAAGGTGGCAGCAAAAAGTCGATCGGATGGGATACTGTCGGCGAGCTCATAGGGGGCATCAATTCCACGAGTCATGGGCCCGTGGCCAGGCTCGCCTTCGAATTAATTACTCAAATTACAGTTACAAAGGGTAAGAGGTGAAAACGACGTATTTGTAAATTCTATTTGTTGCTTATTTCTACATCATGTACAATGAAAACGTACACAATTATGTTCTGTATAAGAAAATATTCATCTTCTTGATTTATTATACAGAATGACTGGTAAATTACTATCCATATTTAAGGAGACTACTCGGTACATGATTCTCATTCAAATTATGTAAAAAAAATAGGTACTTAATTTTTGACCAAATTTTCATAAATTTCAATTCTAGTAAATGAAGCGTTGACACCCTACAGTCGTGCCGCTTGTTCACATCTAAAAATTGCCAAAGTTCACATCATTAACAAATTTGTTGCTTAAACGAGTAAAATATCTTAGTATTTTTGCCTATCCTAAGCCAGGATTAAAGTATTAAAGGGGACTGGATCATGCTTGTTTATCCTGCTACTCTATTAACACGTGGCGGCGTTTGGACGTAGGTAAACTACCTGTTTTGTGTCAAAAGTGTAGCGCACATAACGACATGACGCGTACATAATTGGATAATTGTTGAATAACTTTACTTAAAAGTTTATTAATATTTACCTGTTTTTTTTTTTAACATAATTCGAATAAGAATGATGTACCGAGTAGTCTCCTTAAATATGGATAGTAATTTACCAGTCATTCTGTATAAGAGTGTTGTTTTAAAACAACAAAAATCTGTGTGCATAATTATGTATAATTCAAAGTATCATTAGTGGGCACAAAGTTGTATTACATTGTAGTTTACTTTCAATCAGTGAAATAAACATTACAAGACTGTGGTAGCTTTTGCAAAAGCCTATTTGAATCAAATATTTTTTTATTTTGATTTGAAATATCAAACCTAGTTCGAATTCTAGAATGTACTATATTTATTTTTTATTCAAAACAGATTTGACTCATTTGAAAAGTCTGGCTAAACAAAAAAGCTTGATATACGAAAGAATTATTTTTATGCATTCTACTTAAATAATAACTTGAAATATTGAACAAATTTCATGTTATCCATAATTCAATTAATAAATATTATCAGTATGAAATATTGAACAAATTTCACGATATTTAAAATAAATTAATAAAAATTATTAGTATTTTTAAGAAACTTCTTAAAACGATAGCCAAAAAGTAAGTAAATGAAATTTTCAAATATATAAATATTTTTTATATATTGCAATATTTAAATAAACTTTTTAAAAAACAAAAAACGGAAAAAAATAAAAAAACACGGTTTAACAAAGGATTTTTCTTTTTTGAGAATTCCAAGTAATTAATGGCCTCAAAAAAGATTTTTAATGTAGAGTAAAACCCGGATAGGTAGTTGTTTCAGTTGGATACTTGCCCCGGTTTTGAATACACCGTGTCAGAAATAAAGTTGATGTTAGCGCTTTACTATAATTAAAAGTGCACCCCCGAAGGCCACAATGTCATGTAAGCAATAATGTATAGGGGCACGCGTTTTGACCCTATGAGCAAAAATCTTCCGTAGCAAAACGATAACGACCATGAAAATATATATTGGTAAGTATTGTCTATTGAATATTTTTATTACTGTTTGTGGCTTCAACCAACTTTTTGTTTCTTTATATGCATTCGAGTTTAAATTACATTGTTTATTATATTTTATTGCTGAATATTTTTCATTTATTTTGCAAATAATAAGAACAAGTATCCGTATCTCCCACCGGGGGCTACCCTGCACATTGGAGTGGGGAGGGTCAGGATGAGCTCCCAAATCAAATATCTGGGGCTCATCCTCGACGGAGGGTGGACCTCCGGCACATGAGTAAATAAACCGTACAGAGGCAAAGCTTCATACAAGCGCGCCACGATAGGTACACTACTACAAGCATGAGACGCGTGTGTGCGTCAGCACACGCGCCTCGTCACATACGAGAGAAACCGGCCTATACTATGCTTAAACTCAAGGACTGCAGCAGCAACGTCGCGCGTCGAGTTTTCATTTAATGATAATTTATTAATTTAAATAGTGATTTTATTTTTTTTAAATAGTGTTTTAATATAAAAGTGTAAAAGTTTCCTAAAAATATTTAGGAAAGAATCAATTTTTTCTTTTTTAAATCGCAATATCATTAAAAAAGATCGAATTTGATAGAAGAATTTTTTTAATACCTTGAAAAATGATAAAGTTACTTTAGAAAATATTTAAAAAAAAAAAAACAACAAAAATAAACTTTTTCATATTGTTGAACAACTAATTATTGTTTATTAAATTTTATCCTCCTATGCCAACCCTACCAAAATATGTATAAATTTTGCTCGCTCCTTAGAAGCTTTCACTCTGTACGGTTTCTTTACTCATGTGCCTCCGGCCCACACTTCGCTATGGTAGGACCGAAGGTCGTAAAGGTGGCGAGTGCACTGGGCAGGCTCCTCCCGAACCTCGGAGGACCTCATCTGCCAGAACGTGAGCTTAGAGGTCGATCTGTTTCGACAAAGAGGAGGGGGGGAAGAGCGGGAGCCACGGCGACAGACAGCTCAGCGGCCAATTCGGCCGCAGAGATGTCTGCCTCCGAAGAGAACAATGTCTCTTTTGCTGTTCCTCTTCCTGTGCCCCGAACAGTGTCGGCACGGCACGGAACAAGAAGGAAGCGGGCGCGGAGGAGCGATGTGGTGGACTCCGACATTGATGCGGACCCGTCTCTCGCTCAGCCGAATAAGTTGCCGGCAGTGAGTGCGGGGTGTGGCGTGACACGGGATGGTTCACGACCTCTGCGCTCTCAAAGTCTTCCACGCTCTGGCAACCTAACAAGTGCGGAGCGATCAGAGATGGCCATCCAAAGGAAGCAGGAGTTGGAGCAAGGAGCGGAGGAGCGCTTAAAAATGATCACGGCGCAGCTCGCTCTGCCATCCAAGGGGCCACAAACGGCTGCCGAAATGGAGATGCGGGCAAAGAACAGTGTGGCTATAGTCGAAATAGTGGCCGCAGGTTCAAAAAACCTAAAGGGAACCTTTGCGCGCGGCCTAAAAGACGCTGCGCAAGAGTTGGAGGTCTCGCTCGAGCGCCTCATAGAACGTAATAAGCGCCTCGAGGAGCAAAATGCGCGCCTTGAGGCCACGAATAGGCGTCTCGACGAGGCCAACCGACGGATGGAGGCTCGGCTGGCGGCGCTTGAAAGGGGGCAAGCCGGAATGCGGGATGAGCTTGGGCTCCCTGCGGATGCTTCCTCAGAGTCCGCTGACCAATCGGGTGCCACCATACCCGAGGATATGATCCGCGTGATTATTGACCGCATTGCTGCGGTCTTTGGTCCGCGGTTCGACGCTTTGGCAGCGAGGTTGCCACCGGAGCCGATAATGCGGCCGCCGCTAGCGGCCGACAAGCAGAAAACGGCGCCCCTCATGGCCACGGCACCTACACCGTGCCAGGGGGGGTGTTTAACGACGTCCACCGCAGTGACGACCGCACCGTCGTCGTCAAGGGCTGTTTCTTCTCGAGCTCCAGATGAGCCCGAGAAGAAGAAAAAGAAGAAGAAGAAGAAGAAAGACAAGAATGCGGAGGCAGGACAAGCCTTGAGGGGTCAGTCCCAAGAGGAGTTCCCGCCTCTGGTTCGCGCCACTCCGCCCCCGCGGGCTGCTGGGTCCAAGGCAACTGCCGCGCCTCCGCGCGCTGCTGAAGTTGCACCTCGGGGTTCTGTCCTCGCTGCTGCTGCACCCACTGAAGAGGGCTGGCAGATAGTGGGGGGCCGGAAGTCCCGTGGAAAGGGTCGCAGCACTGCCGCGGAACGCGAGGCAGCTCCAACGACAAATAGAGGGCAGACTAAGCCGCCGTCGAAGAAGAGGAAGCCGCGCAAGCTCCAGGTGCCCAAAGCAGCTGCGGTAGTTATTACCGTGCTGCCGGAGGGCAAGGAGAAGGGCCTCACGTATGAGGCCGTCCTGAAACGCGCCCGGCGGGACATTGACGTCTCTGATCTTGGGGGCGTCGCGGCGAGAACCCGTCAAGCCCGAACAGGGGCTCGAATTCTCGAGTTCCCTGGGGCTGGCGGTGCGAGGACAGCCGACGTGATGGCTGAGAGGTTACTGGGTCTGTTCCCAGAGGAGAGTGGTGTCCGGGTCGCCAGGCCCGTGAAGTGCGCCGAACTGCGCATTTCCGGGCTGGACGATTCTGTGACGGCGGATGAGATCCGGGAGGCCATCTCCTCGAAAACTGGGTCTCCAGCTAATGCCGTCCGGGTGGGCACCATTCGCCCAGGCCCAGGCGGTGTAGGTTCCGTTTGGGCATCGTGCCCTGTTGCGGCGGCCAAGTCTCTGGCCGCCGAAGGCAGACTCCTGGTGGGCTGGAGCTCCGCGCGGGTGACCGTACTGGAGCCTCGGCCTGCCAGGTGCTATAAGTGCATGGCGGTCGGACACACCCGGCCGTTATGCACTAGCTGCTTTGACTGCAGCGGACTCTGCTTCCGTTGCGGTCAAACAGGGCACAAAGCGGCAACCTGCACCGCTGCCCCGTTCTGCCCTGCGTGCGCGGCGGGCAATCGCCCCGCCGAGCACTTTATGGGGCGGAACGGGTGCCGACCTCCGGCGTCAGGCCCAAAGAAGGGGGTGGGAGGCAGCGAATCGGTCCCGGCTGCCCCACCTAGCGCGGCTCAACCGCCGCAGCGGCAGGAGGCAATGGAGACGGTCTGATTATGGACCGTGACATTGTCCTCCTGCAAGGGAATCTCAACCACTCCGCCAGGGCACAGGTCCTCTTCCTGCAGTCCATGGCGGAGTGGTCGGTCGGTGTCGCTGTAGCCGCGGAACCATACTCAATCCCGGATCGCCCGAATTGGGTGGGCAGTCGGGACGGCTCCGTGGCGGTCGTCGGGTCGACGGTTTCGCATTCCCCGCCCTTGTCGGTCAAAGACAAGGGCACGGGATATGTGGCGGCCGAATGGGGAGGGGTCACATTGTACGGCGTGTACTTCTCCCCTAATCGCAGTCTGGCGGCCTATGAGGTCTTCCTACACAATCTGGAGACCTCAATACGGCGTGCATCGGGTCCCGTGCTCGTGCTGGGGGACTTCAACGCCAAATCCACGGTGTGGGGGTCCCCCAGGACGGACGCTCGCTGTGCGGCGGTTGAAGAATGGGCGGCGGCGGCGGACCTCGTTCTGTTAAACCGAGGGTCTGTCCAAACGTGTGTGCGGCGCTGGGGTGGATCGATAGTGGACCTCTCGTTCGCTAGCCCCAGTGTCGCCACACGGGTAAGGAGCTGGTGTGTCCTGGAGGAGGTTGAGACCCTATCCGATCACCGTTACATCCGGATAGAGGTCTCCCGGTTCCTTCAGGGCTCCAGCAGGGGTCGCGCGGCGGACAGAGCTCCTGCTTTTCCGCGATGGGCTGTGGGTAGACTCGATCGAGACCTACTGGTGGAGTCAGCCATTGTTCAGTCGTGGCTGTCTCCCCCCCTGACGGAGGACGTTGACGCCGAAGCTAGTCGCACTCGCGGTATGCTAACGCAGATTTGCGATGCGGCCATGCCCCGCGTGCGGCGCCCACTCCGACGGAAGGGGGTATACTGGTGGTCCCCGGAGCTGGCGGACCTCCGCGAGGCCTGTATTCGTGCCCGGAGGTCCTACACCCGCAGCCGACGTCGCCGAGTACGCGACGAAGAGCAGGAGGGCCAGCTGTACGCAGCGTATAACCACGCGCGTGCTCAGCTGAAGCTGGCCATCTGTCACGCCAAAGACGCTAAGCGGCAGGAGATGGTGGAGGGCTTGGAACGTGACCCCTGGGGACGCCCGTACCACGCGGCGCTGAACAAGCTCCGCGCGCAAGCCCCACCTCTTACGGAAACCCTCCAGCCGGGCTTCCTCTCCGAGGTGGTCGAGGGACTTTTCCCAACGCGGGCAGTTCACACGCCCCCGGTTATGGCTCCACCAGGTGACGACCGGGAGGCCAACGAGGAAAGTGTGCTGCCTGTGAGTGAGTCGGAAATGAGGGCGGCGGTGAAGCGTATGCGGAAAAGCGCCGCCCCCGAGCCGGATGGGGTACCCGCCCGAGTGCTGGCCCTGGTCCTCGACCACCTGAAGTCCCGCATCAGGGAACTGTTCGACACTAGCCTGGTGTCCGGACGGTTCCCTGACTGCTGGAAGGAGGGAAAGCTCGTGCTCCTGCCGAAGCCGGGACGGCCTTCGACATCAGCCGCTGCCTTTAGGCCTATCGTGCTGCTGGACGAGATGGGCAAGCTGTTAGAGAGGATAGTTGCTGCTCGCATCGTCCAGCACCTCACGCGGGTTGGCCCCGACCTGTCCGACGTCCAGTTCGGGTTTCGTGCTGGTCGGTCGACGATCGACGCGATTCTGCGTTTGAAGACCATGGCTTCGGAGGCCGTCGCCTCGAACGGAGTGCTGTTGGCGGTGTCTCTCGACATCGCCAACGCATTCAATAGTCTGCCATTCGGCTGCATCACGGAGGCACTCCGGTTCCATGGAGTGCCCCTCTACCTAAGGCGGCTGGTGGCAGACTACCTTGACGGCCGCAGCGTCCTCTTCGTAAACCGGGAAGGGGACATTGTCAGGAGGCCCATGTCGTGCGGCGTCCCACAGGGTTCTGTTCTCGGACCGCTCCTGTGCGACATCGGGTACGATTGGGTCCTCCGTGGCCGGCTCCCCCCTGGGCTGGGCTTAATTTGTTACGCCGATGACACTCTGGTCACAGCCCGGGGTGGGACCTTTGAGGAGGCGGCATCCCTGGCCACCTCAGGTACCGCGGAGGTGGTCAGGAGGATCGAGGCACTGGGGCTTAGGGTGGCCCTTAACAAGTTTGAGGCCCTGCTCTTCCATGGGCCTCGACGTGGTCCACCCGCCGGTGCCTCGATAACGGTAGGCAATACTGTGGTCGGTATCCGGGCCCACATGAAATATTTGGGCCTGGTACTCGACGGAAGGTGGTGCTTCGACGAGCACTTTCGCCAACTCGCGCCGAAGCTCGTCGGCACTGCGTCCGCCCTTGGTAGGCTAATGCCGAATATGGGCGGACAAAGTCTAGCGTGTCGACGACTTTACGCCGGGGTGGTCCGGTCGATGGCGCTATACGGCGCCCCCGTGTGGGCGGAGTCCCTGACTGCCCACAATAGGTCCCGCCTGTGGCGTCCACAGAGGGTCATGGCGGTCAGGGCCATACGCGGCTACCGCACGGTAAGTGTCGAGGCTGCCTGCGCATTGGCCGGAACCCCCCCGTGGGACTTAGAAGCGGAAGCGCTCGCCGAAATTTATCGGCGGGTGTCGGTGGCGCGGGCGGGGGGCACTAATCCCTCGCCGAGCGAAATCACCGCATGGCGGGACGACGCCCGCCGCACCACCTTCACACGGTGGAAGGCTCGGCTGGAGACGCCCCGGGCTGGTCTTCGCACCATAGGGGCGCTTCAGCCGATATTGGAGGAGTGGACAGTGCGGCAGCACGGAGTCCTCACCTTCCGACTCGTGCAAGTGTTGTCAGGGCACGGCTGCTTTGGCAAATACTTGCACGTTGTCGCAAGGAGGGAGATGACTCCGGGCTGCCACCACTGCGACTGCAGCGAGGACTCGGCGCAACACACGCTCGAGTCATGCCCGGCCTGGGCTGAGCAGCGCCGGGATCTTGCTGCAGTCATTGGAGAGGACCTGTCACTGCTGGCCGTTGTGCGAGCGATGGTCGGCAGTGATAGGGCCTGGACCGCGGTCGCCGCCTTCTGCGAGGACGTAATCTCGCGGAAGGAGGCGGCGGAGAGGGCCCGGGAGGACTCACTCCTCTCGGACCCAATTCGCCGCCGGCGCGCGGGGCGGCGCAGACGCGCTCACATGCACCTGATGCCGCCCTAGCCGAGGCTGCGGACGGTAGGGTCGGGGATTGCCCACCGTCCGCCGAAACAGCCTACCGCGAAGGTGCGATGCCCAAGTGCGCGGGGCGTCGCACAGGGGAGAGTGCCTGATGGGGCTGCCGCCTGCGGGCCACGGAGCAACGTACGCGGTACCCGTGGTCTGCCTTGTAAGGGCGGGTGAGGGCGCACGGCGGGTTATTTTAGTGGGTGAGGGCCCCACACTACCCCATGGTCTCCCCGGACGATGGGGTGTGCGGTTAGGTACATTTTTTCCCGCCAAAAAAAAAAAAAAAAAAAAGGGTTCACTATGCATAATTATGAATTCTTTAACGAGTAAAGATAGATTTTTATTTCATATGTTGTTATTTCGAACTTACTGTGTCTATAACTTGTTTTAAATAAAATAAATACATAATTGTTTCGCGCGTTCATTCTAGGTGATCAAAATAGCTCGCAAGTATAAGCTGAAACACATCACTTCAACAAAAGATAGTTTAGCACTTGGGGTCGGAGAACTGGATAAAAAAAAAGTATCCATGAAATATCTCGAATTTACGGAATATACTCTCGAACTTAATGAAGTCGCTACAAAAAGCGAAACCATCAACTTCTAACCCAAGGCATATCTTAAATTTCCAGCTGTATCTATACTTAGCGGCAGAAATTAAAAGTTCTATCTACATACCTACTATATAATTATCTTATTTTATCTGACCTAATTCTGTTTTCTTTGTCATTTCTATGATAATACCCTGTCCTTGGTTTTGAAAATGAAAAAAAAAAAACTAGTAGCCCCTAAAATAAAATTTTGGAGACGCCGGATTTCCTCCTGAAGGTTTATCAGTTTGTTGAAATCATGGCACTGAAAGATCTATAGCAACGATATCAAAACCTAAGCTTAATATCAGTCAAATATTAAATATACATAGTTAATGCTAATGCCAAAGTTGATTGCCATATTGCTGTACCTTTATATAAATATATATGTTTTACTAATAACTTATAGTTCGGACACTATTTTTGTTGTATACTATAATTTAAACATTAGTATATTTTAAGATGTTGATTAATATTATGGTTTGTACTTAATAAAAGATCTCAGTAAACAATAAAGACTGATTATTTAAATTGACATAAGTTTGATTCTATCTAAAAAAATCATAGTGAGATGTCTGCGTAAGGCTACTATCTGCTAGAGTAAGGCAACTATCCCTTTTTTGAGAGATCAAATAAAACAGGATTTACTCAAAACCAATATTAATTACATTAACAAAAATAGGCTACAATGAAAGATAAAGAACCTATGTTTCGATAAACATGTTGCATTATTTTTAATTCGAAAAGTGGGGCAACTATCCGGGTTTTACCTTAATTCTCAACTTTATCGCTGTATATTAAGGGACATTATTGTTTGAAAACATGAAGTTCTGTCAAAATTCAATATTGTACAAAAAAGCCTTATGACTGGTGCATCTATTGTCTTCTTAAATGAGTAACAATAATGCGTAAATAGCCTTTATTGCGAGGTGTTAAAGAACATTATGATATAGCAAATATTTTTGATACATAATAATAGTACGGAACCCTTCGTGCGCGAGTCCGACTCGCACTTGGCCGTTTTTTTACTTTTTATTAGTGAACGATGTATTTCTTTCTACTGAAAAAAAACTCTCTTAGTGGAAGCTGAAATGGCGGTAGCAAAAAGTAAATAAGAATCACAAACATAAACGCCCAGACTACAACAAACTTCTGTATGGCTTATACAAATACGAGTACTTGTCATGTGCGGAATCGAACACACCAACAATCGTCAATAATTTTATCTATCTAATATCTATTTATCTAAAAGTCTACTATTTTTTTTACATCGCTTTAAATATTATTAAATAAAGTATTATAAATGTGAATCGTGGGACTTAATTCTTTAAAAAAAAAGCAGGCAGATAGTTTCTTTACAGTCAGGGCCGGATTTAGGGGAGGTCAAGCGGAGCAACTGCTCCGGACCCCCACATCCACAAAAGGGGGGCCTCCACAATCCACAAAAGAGGAGCTTCCACAACAGAGCCAACCGAGTTGGATCGGTCCGGAGTTGGGACGACCTTTTTTTTAGGAATATGTCCACCCGGCAACGATAATATATTGGCGTGAGATTGCGACGACCTTTTTTTTATTTCGTGATAGTTTTTTTCTGCAAGAAAAAAAAACAATTCAATTTCAGATTAAGGGGCGTTCACTCCTCCGGCACGTCTACCCGGTAACGATAACATATTGGTGCGAGATCGTGACGATTTTTTTTCGTCGTCATTTTTTTCTGCAAGAAATAAAAAAAAAACAATTCAATTTCAGATCAAGGAGCCTCCACTCCTCCTTTGCCCCGGGCCTCCACAATTCTAAATCCGGCCTTGTTCACAGTTTCGTCGATAGTGATATTTGTGATTGGTGATGGGTGTTGTTTTTCTCATCGGATATTTAGCGATTTCCTTCGCGATTTTCGTTCGTTAGTTAATAATTATTTAATCGAATACTTATTTTTCATTAAGAGTCAAAAATTAAAAAATATTTTAGTAATTTTTAGTACCTAATAATAATAATAATAATAAATAACTTTATTGCACACAAGCACAAGCTTTATTGCATATAAGCTTAACAACTAACTACAGAGCGTGCAATGGGCGGTCTTATCACTAAATAGTGATCTCTTCCAGACTACCCACCAGAAAGAAGCTTGCAGTGAAACGGGCTTGTGCAACATAACAGTATATAATTATATATATATATATATATATATATATATATATATATATATATATATATATATATATATATATATATATATATATATATATATATTATCCATATCTATACATAAACATACATACATTCATACAAACATACAAACATACATACATACATACACATATACATACATACAAACATATGCATTTATACATATATTAATAAATAATAACACCAATAAATAACCAAGATGCTTAATATACCCACATACTAGTGGATTAGGAGAGTAATATCGGCAGTTAGGTCAAGGTAGTGTAAAACTTCTTAACACGATTTTTGAAGACAGCTATAGTAGGGGATTGACGAATTCTAACTGGAAGTGCATTCCACAATCTTACCTACTGATTAGAAATAAACTATTTTCGCATTCGTTATAAACTAGGATACGTTATTATAAAGTATGATTGGCAATGTTGCCGCGCATGTGCGCGTAGTCAGGATTTTCAGAAAGTAAGGCAGGTGAAAGAAAAACAAGATTATACATACTGAAAAACCATTGCCATACCATAAAAAGCAGTCATATAAGTAGGGACCTCTTATGTCATTGTTGTTAATTCTGTAGCGGCCTGAAATCTAGCTACGAACTTTTATATCGATAATATATAAACGTAAATATCGAAAAGCGAATTAGATGCAATGCAACGTTGCTTTTTTCTTATTATTGTTTTACTTCGTTTATCTTGCTTGGGAGGGGGATTAACTACCCCCCCCCTCCCTTCGCTATGCCCATGCTGCCAGCCTTTATATACATACAAAGAAACTTAGATGACATTACTGTACAACATAGGTACATAGAGATATAATACCTCTATGACAACATAACCTATACCTACACAGACAATGCAAGTACCTACGTCAAAACGATGACTTGGAAAATTTTATACATGACACAATAAGCACAAACATTGATAAAAACATACAGCTTTCAATTTATATTATTATTTTAAGCACCTTAGTATTGTAATTTTTTGATCGATTTAATAAAAGGTTTGTTAACATTTGTACAAAATTTTCCCCTTTAAATGTCTATTAAACGATCACCTCGTTGTACAAAGAACCTGCACGGCATCTATAATGTATTCTAAAAATGAAACGGAGTATATTAAAACCAGTTTTAAATGTATTTCTAAGACGCTGATTTCAAATTTGAAATAAAAAAATAGTTTTTTTAACATTTTTGTAATGAAAACAGTTGAATGGAAGTGACTGTACCTATCTACTAAGTCTAAATCTATTTGCTGTTTCTGTTAAATCTCTCCTGTTTGTATTTATTTATTTATTTATTTATTTATATACATTGTACAACAATACAAAGACAGTTGTAACAAAAGGCGGACTTAATGCCTAGTGGCATTCTCCCCATTAGGCCAAACAGAAAATAATTATTGTAGGCGGTAACAATAAAGTAGTACGGTATAAAGACACACACACACACACACATATATATATATATATATATATATATATATGATCACGAGCTACGGCTAAATCGATGAGGACGCAGGTATTACCCCGCTATAACTCAGTACGTTTGAATAAGTTATTGGTTCTTTCAGTGGTGTATTGGTCATATTCGGTCAAATGGGCAAATTCCTGTACATTTGGTGAAGCTTCTCTCCATTTTAATTCTTTGGACATAATTTTATCTATTGCAGTTTGCAATTTTTTTAGTACCATTTTCCTTTTTATTATTCTCTTCTATTCCGATTTCTTCTTTTCTTCTGTTTTACAACTAATTAGGATTTAAAAAAAATGTTTTTACTGTCCAGCATTACGGGACTACTTTGTGTCCGGTAGGTACTAGGGAACAGGGTAATGCTAACATTAAGCGATATATAATTAATTCGTCTTTAAAATCAGCAAAAAGCGTCACAGTCTACGTATATTAATGACTTCCTTTTTTAATTAACAAATACCATAAAAGCATAAACAAAGAAATTAGGCTGTAACATTCCATGGATTTTATGTGACGCAGTGTCTTCTCGCCTATTGCAAAAAGCGTCCTGATGTTGCTTTACGCGTCACTGACAAACTGCATCGTGTGACCCTGTATCGATACACCCCGTCATGATCGTTTTACTTCTGTTTGAATCGTTTACATTTTAATTTGTCGAGAATACGAGTGTCCGGCGCTAGGTGTCGTCCGGCGTTACGGGACTTCCCTGTAACACAAAAAAAGTATTAAAAAACCACATCAAAAAGTAATCCTCTATAGAGAGAGAACTTTATTTCAGTGAATATAAATTAAGATTCTTGCGACCCTAAGGGTGCCTATCTATTAAAGCGGAGCGAGGCTACGGAGAGGAGAAACGGAGAAATATTAATCAATAGCCCTTGTCCACTGGAGCGGCAGGGTGATTTTTTGTAATCCTATTGGTTAATATTTCTCCGTTTCTCCGCTCCGCAGCCTCGCTCCGCTTCAATGGACACGCACCCTAAAACCTTTGGAAATAAAACTAAAACCTTTATTGAAAACCTTTTCGAAAAGACCTATAGTTTCATAGAAATTAAACCTTAATTATCATCAGGTTGCAATAAAGGTTATAAAAATCTGTTAAGAAACAGAAGAAAAAAGAATTTCACATATTTCAATTAAGTATAAAAATATATTTTTTTTTTTATTTTTTTTTATTTTAGTCAAATACCATAATAGCACATTTAATAGCACTAAATATAATTATGATTTAAAAAAAATCCTTTGAAATATTTAGGTAATGCCTAGGTTTTAAAGTCACTTACAGTACAATAAAATTATGAGTTCTATTCTCATGTAGTAGAAGCTCTATAAACCCTTGTAATTTAGGCGAATTACAATCATTTTGTTTGAATTCGATGCAGGGCCATCTGGTAGCTACACGTAATAAGAGCGGTGTCCCGCGGTGTCTTTGTCCATAGTAATTTGTAGCCTAGCATCACTCGAAAAACACCGAGATAAATAATATCGTTATTTATTTTAATGAAATTTTGTATGGGGTGGAGGAACAACCCCGCTAATGCATGCTGTTTTACTTATTATAGCCTTATCGTAGGTACAAATCGTATTGTAAACAGGAACATCGTGTATAATTCTATATACGAGTACATACCTATATATCTACTTGAAGCACAATTCAATCGGTCAGCTGTACTTCACTAATTTTATATGCAAGAAATTTTTGATAGTATAAAAGAAAGGGTTATTTTAAAAATAAGATTACAAAGATACCTAAATCTAAAAATGATAACGATACCTACATGTCTTTTTATTTTAAAATTAACTAGAAGAATATAAAATAACTTATGAATCTGTTATAAAATTATAATTTTTTATGTTAGACATGCTTACTTAGCCAGCGTTAATGGGAGTCCTCATCCGTACTAGTGTACTTCTTCCAGATACACTTTAGTGTCCTATTTAGTTTAGTTTCACCGACATTCGGTTTAAATCTTTTATAAACTTAGTGTTATATCAGCCGTTAGATTTATTAAAACATTTCATTACATTATATTTCAATTTGTAACAGTAAAAGCTTATAAACGTAAAAGTGATGGCCAAAGATCTATTCACATTTTAATAAGGAGCTATGCTACTCCACCACAGCTTGGTGGAACTACGTGCTTACATTTCTCGTCGTTTCTCACATAGGTATGTCTCGTCAAACATGCAAGTTTTCCTTTGATATAGTCTTCTTACACCGCTAAGTATACAAACTGACTTTCTTATTATATTTTTTATATATTAATCTATTATTATTCTTCTTATTACCTATTTTATTACAATAAGCGACACTAGAGTTAGAGGATTCAAGTAGCGAATCTTGTAGCTTATTTACTAGTATATTTAAAAAGTAATGAATAAATAAATTTTTAGGTGCATGATTGTAACAGTCGTTAAAGTAAATTCGTTCTAATTATTTTTTACTATTTAATAATAATTAATTAAACTTGACGTTAAAATGTTTGCATTTACTTCAAAAATTTTATGACGCTATTTCGTTCAGTAACATCGTATGAAAATTCCTGTACAAGTCCAGACACATTCTTTTACCGGTTATTTAGCGAGAAATCTTTTTACGCACATATGTGGAGACCACATACGATTTTAATTGACTTCAAGCGTTTAAGCCTTAGGGGGGAGGATTGTTATGCCATTCAGTAGAATTTTTTTACTGAAATGTAAGCGTTTCAAAGTTTTAACAATGAGGAGGCCATTATGGTCGAGATCAAAACCAGTTCGCTCAAAACAATCTATAAAACCCATCGCATGAATAAAAAGCTATTACTGTAAAACGATCACGTTAACTCGAAGAACGCAAAAAGGATATCGCGTGAGGGAAGTGCTCAACTTAAAATATATTAAATTAATCACGAATCCGACTCGTGCGGTCTTATAAACGTTTTGCTTGGATGTATAAGGGTGTAAGTGCACTAAATCAACTAAATAACTGAGTCAATGTATACTCTCGCAACGTTGTACATTAGATAGTGGACGTTTTCGTATCGATTCTGTACAATTCGTACGGTAAAATTCCATTGCTGTTTTTATTAAGAATACAACTTTGTTGATTTTGTGTATCATAATAAAAGTATGAGAATTAATGTGCGTGTCCACTCGCTCAGTTGCATGCGTTGCAGTAACCAATCCAGCTGCGCTGGCCGGAAGGCGTGCCGCGTCGCACGTGGAATGCGACTTTTTTACAAAATAATTAGTTCTGAGTCAAACTGGAATATTTAATTAATCACTACAATTATTTACAATCAGTCCTTTTTGATATAGCGTCGAAAGCATTGTCAATTTGTTTCTGTACGAATTAATTCATGGAAGTAAAAAATATATAGAAAAAAATAAAATGTTTGTGAATTTTATATAAAAGGTTTATTTATTTAGGTTTAGGTTAGGTGTAAAGAATTTATTCTTATATAAAGATTACAATAAATCCACTTACATGAGAACTTACATATTATATTATATAATAATAAAATGGTAGAAAAGTCAAAACTGTACATTGAATATTTTTTAAAAAGAATACTTGGGGTGTGATCTACAATCGATACCGAAGCCAAAAATATAGTTTTTAGAATTTTTGTCTGTTTGTCTGTTTGTCTGTTTGTCTGTATGTATGTCCGGGATAAACTCAAAAAGTACTGCATGGATTTACTTCAAATTTGGCACAAATATTATTAAGAAGTCGGGTCATAACATAGGCTACATATTATCACGCTATCACCTACGGGGAACGAGCAGTGAACCTTTATTTCTTCAACGCATTCTGTAACAGCGTGTAATCTAACGACCGACGCATATTTGAATGTTGTTATTATGATAATAACCATGCTATAAGCTATCTTCACACTATAAAAATCACGAAATATAAGTAACTTAGGCTGATAAACATAATAAATGTAAGAATGAATGTAATATAAGAAATGAATATAAGTAGTATCAAGACAAGCAGCGCCATCTATGAGATTTTAAAAACATCAAGTCGAATTACATGTGTAAACCCTTTTTGGATATAAATAATTTAAATTTGATCATGTTGGCGAGGTTAATAGTTGTTTACAAAAGTCATAGATGGAGTTGTGCATTTTAATAAAAATTAAAATGCACAACTCCATGATGAGCAAGACAATTTAAAAAATGTGTTTATATAAGTTTTAAGCTGCTTCCTCTATGTCTTATAAAATTCATCGAGTTTTTCTGTATGTAATAACAAACAGAACTCAAAAAGAACTGCATAGATGTATAACAAAATTTAAACTCGAAAACGGCACGCTATTGCTGTAAGCAATTTGAGCTAAATAACGAAGAAAGAGGAAAATGAAGCATGCCATATATGTTATAAAGATAAGAAATGCTTATGCTTCTCCGGAACCTATTTCCTCAAAAGTTGTGGAACGGGACCCGCCTTAAAGTCATCTCGCTCCACAGACACACCATTGAGGTGGAAATTCTTACGGGTTGTGGCGTCGGCGAAGCAGTATTTATACCACGCATTCCCCTCATTCCTCATAACTTCCCGTTCCAGTTCAAGCGCGTACAGTTCCTCGTGAGTGTTTGCTTCGCGATGACCATCAATAAGTCGCAGGGGCAGACACTGAGGGTAGCTGGTTTCGACCTCAGGACGAGCTGCTTCACACGGGCAGCTGTACGTCGCGTCGCTTGCTCCCGCGTCACCAGTCCTGACTCTCTTTACATTTTGGCTGCGGAGAGCCAAACTACTAATGTTGTTTATCGAGAAGTCCTATAAATATGTATTTTTACCCTATTCTGTATTCCTTATTTATTATTTTCTCCATCCGTTTCAGTCACAACCTATGACTTAATTCAGCAGAATCACCATAAAGTCATTTATTCAAAGCAGGCTAAAAATAAGCACTTTTTGAAAGTCAATTTTACAAAAGACAGTCTCCCTCTGTTACTGTACTTTCTGTAGATATGAAATGTAAAGAAGAAACGGGTAAATGAATGTTATTTTAAAAGGTATAATCGTAGGTATTTTTGTTGCTGTATAGCGTTCACGCAGACGCGGTCGCGGGCAGTAGCTAGTATTATATAAGTAGGGGAGACTGGTGCTAGTTGTCACAAAAATTACATTGATTGTATAATAGGCAAAATAAAACTGATTTATTTATTTAAAGATTTTAATTGTAATGTTTAATTCATTAGTCATAATGATTTCACATAGTACAAAGAGATCAACTTTATTAGCTATTACATTATATAAAAAATTGTGAATTCAAACTTAAGTCTAGTGTGACAACTAACCTCATATCAGGGGTAAGTTGTCACAGCAAGAGGACCATGTTGTCACACTGTATTGCTACTATCAATTTCGTCCTCTGAAGCACAGTTTGGGCAGCAATAGAACAAAACTTTCTGACTCCCACACTTTGTATGAGCCCAGAGTTTACATTTAGTAGGTACACTGTACCCACTTTTCATTTGGTTTGCTGGCAGACCATGGTTTGAAACAAATCAAACAAATAAGTACGTCTTTAGATTCATCCTCTTCGCTGCTGCGGATCGGTTGCTTTTTCTATATCTTCAGCTTTATTTTTCTCATTTTCTGATGAGTGTCAGTCAAGATGGCATTCTTTCCTTTTTCTTTTATTCAATACAGTTTTTTTTTGGGAGTATTTTTTGGAAATGGCCATATGTCTTGAGGTGATAACAAAGGTACAGCCGCCACACTAGCTGTATGAGTTTTCAGATTGAAATCAAAAATCCTCCAAATAGTTAGGGTCCCATGGACTGACAGGGATACAGGACAACGAGTCTGCATGCTAGTTCCAGAAGTTGGAGATAACGTTCTTTGTATTTTTTACTGGTTCTCGTTGTGGAGTGTCGCGGAGTGTGCCAATTCTTTGATAGTGTTTTTGTTCATTTTTATATGGTATAGACTTTTAATCAAATGAGTAAAATTCGCGTAAATATAAGAGAACAGTGATTTTGTTATTTACTTCTGACATGTTTAATTGTGGTCTATCTGTTACATAAAATGGTGCAAAATCCAACTCTGTAAAAATATTGCAATTGAAGGGCCATATGCCAGTCACTGTGAATCCAGACATAATATTATATCCAAATATCGCAGGTAATGTTTACATAACTCTTTAGTGGTCCATAAACACTACGGTCTAATGGCTGCAACTTATTGAAGCAGTGGCACGGAAATGAGAGCACCACAACTCCGTTTTCTTTCAAATCAATCAATCTTAAATGAAATGCCAATTTACGGATTTTCACTGGAGTCAACCCAAAATATATATCTGCTGTCCTCTGTATGTACTCCGATAGCATATTCTCTTCAGCATCAGTGAAAACCTGTCTAATTTTTACATAGCCCACAGACGTCACCTCAGCAGAGTCACCTTTTCCTTCATTTTTTTTTTTGCAGTAGCGAGACAGTATTCGATAGTTTATATTAGGTATAATTTTTGGCAACACTTAGAATCGAATTTCCAGAACCTTGTTTGGCCTCAAGTAGTACTTAACACGGGTGGTTTGCGTTGAAAACTCATATCAAGTAATAGTTAACATGAACGGTTAAACGGCTATAAACTATATTGGGGCTAGTTGTCACAGTGACAACTAGCCCCCTAACAACTGAGACAACATGTAGGTACATAATCCACCTTAAATAAATAAATAAACGTCTCACACTCAACGGCCCCCAGTAAGATGTGAATCCTGTGTCGGGGGTCCAGAAACACACACAATACACTATCACAAACGCCCAAACCACGACAAACACCTGTATGGTCTATACAGATACTTGTCATGTGCGGGGATTAAGAAAAATTATATTTTTTGTTTTATATTTGAAAAGGAATTTTTTTTCATATTTCACAACAGTAATGAATTCTTTTCGTGAGGGATACTCACACTACGTACTGGCGCCATCTGCTCCACCACCATGCAAAATCATATTGGTTTGTAGTACATGCTATGTATCAGAGATGGCGCTGTATGTAAAAAATGATTTTCCCAGTTTTCCTGCTTTTCTGTTGAAATTTTTCCTGAATTTTGTTGACTATAAACTTTACGGAGCCCGAGACCTTTCCAACGAATACAAAACCGTGGAAATCGGTTCGTGCGTTCTGGAATTATAGCGTCAGGAAGGAAAACCCGACTTATTTTTATATTATAGATTAGTATAAAATTTTACTCACTTTTCAATATTTTCTATTTTTGTGTGTTGCCTGAGATCCCAATAACCAACAGAGATGATATTTACTCAGGTTGATAGCACTGGCATACTTTTGCATATTACAACTGGCCCTATCTAAAATAGTTGCCATTTCAAAAATATAGACGATGACTGATTGATTGATTTTATGGCTTTCTGTTGTTCCAGTGAAGCACTGTGATATAGACGTTGTGACAACTAGTACCTACTTGTGACAACGAGGATACCTTTCCCCTACCTACTTAATTAAAACAACAGTCACCGCATTTTAACAAAGTTTGGTTACAATAAGTAGGTAAAAATGCACAAAACATTTAGTAGACTATACTAAATCAAAATGATAATGTATTTGCCTTTCCTTATACTTATAAAAGTATATATACATAGATACATATATAAGTTCAGAGTATGAGTAGTTTTCAATTACATAATTATGTAATACTGTAATTGGGACTTGAACATGTTAAGGGAGTCTAGATTTTTTATATCTGAGGGTAGTTATGTACAAAGATATACTTTTTTTTCCAATTTAGTACGAATTTTTGGCAACACGAGCAAGCTCGATCGTCTTAACCTGCGATTGGAGACTTGTGATTTTTGGATGAAAGATAGATTAGTCTGAATGGTTTTACTTAATTATAATCTTCTTAATCAAAATGCAAGTACTGCACAAGTAAAGTTGCCGGATGTTTATTATTTTTGTCTCCTTGAATATTTTATGAGTTGGTGTTAAATATGGGTAGCAGAAAAGTGTTTTTATTACCTTCTTTTGAGCACTTAGTAATTCTTGTAGTCTTATTTTGACAGCATTTATATATTTTCATCTGATTTTTTTGAAAAATTATTTATTCATTAAAATAATATTTTTTTTATTTATTATAATATAAATATAGATATTTACTTTTAAATAATTACTAAAACCAAAAGATTAATAATATTTTAATGTTTTCTTTAAAATTATAGAACATTATTTCTAGAAGTGGAATGGACAGACAGTGGGCAAACGAGCTACAAAAGAACGCACCATGGTGTGTATTAAATGAAAACCGACGACATGTGTTTTTCTTCCCACAGGAAAATACATTAGTTAAAACACTCCGCTTTCGGCTATCCTTGTCTTACGAGCACGATGGCCGAAAAGTAAAAAAGTATAACCAGAGAGAGCGCCCTCGTAACTACAAGCGAAGCTTTCAACGTAAATCTGATAAAGCTAAAACTTTACGACACAAACACTAAGAAATTTTCTTCTTTGTACCTTACTATTGAAAATCGCAGCGGTCTTTCTAATCTTAAGTAATAGAATACGCGAGTGAGAGAGGGATGGCAATAGTGTGTGAGTTTCGCCTCGGAGCTTGTACTATTGGACGAAAAAGCTCACTACGTCCCGCCCTGTTCTCGTCACGCAGGACTGCGTTCGCGCCTTCAGTCCTGGTGCGTTTACAAAATATTTAATAAGAAGCATGATGTCGGCTGTGGCGAGGGGCGTCGTCGCGGGAGCCCGCAGTCATGCTGAGAACCTCAGCGCAATCGGTGGATACATACCGCGCAGCGTTTCAACGTTACGAGAAAAAACATCCGTGTGACGATTCGATCGAAAAACCGATGTCGTCGAAGACTCGGTCTTGTATTGAAACCGCCTGTGGAATCGAAACGAGATTTTTATAACGACGCGCCATCTGTGATATCGATTTTCGTAGCTCTAGTTTCATGAGAATATTGAAATTTATTTTGTATTGATATAACTTTCAGTGAAGTGACCTCAACAGTGCCGGTCGGAAAACGTACCTAAAGTAAATGTGTTTTGTTTGAATCTTATTGGACTGGATTCTTGTATTTCGCAGGTATGTTCATTATATCAAAAACAATCACAATTAAAGAACCGAACTACCTATATGTAGTGTTTAGTGTGTGAGCTTATTTTGAATTTTTTTTGATAAAATTTATATGCAGAGGTAATTCTACTCTCTATGGTAAGGTAATTCATATACATACATGCTTATTATGGTAAATAGATTTATTTCTAAAGAATTTAATGCACTTAGTTATAATGTAGGTACGTGCTTACGTACAGCTTATATATTTTTATATAGCTAAGACATACTGTTCTCTTATATTTACGCGAATTTTACTCATTTAATTAAAAATTTAAATCGGATTTTATCGCGTTTATTTAAAACTTTACAGTTTAATAATATTTTTCGATGTTGGGGCGGTGCAAAGTATTCTATCGGATCTCTTATCAGAATCTGCTAGAATGATTTTTGATTTTTACAAGTTATCCCTTATTGATTTATTTAATCAGATTTTAGTAATTGAGGAATTTTTGTTAAAGTTTTTTTGTGCGTGTTGCAATTATTTTGTAAAAGTTACAATGGGACTGGCGTGTCCATGTAGGACAAAAGTCCCTAAAATTAATAAAAGAAAAAAAAATACAATATTTTAAATTGTTTCCCGACGTTTCGGACCCTTTACAGCGTCCATGATCTCGGGGGACTGAGGTGGTGGGTGTCCGAATTATGAAATCATGGACGATGGACCGAGATCATGGACGCTGTAAAGGGTCCGAAACGTCGGGAAATAATTTAAAATATTATTAAACTGTAATCTTTTAAATAAACGCGATAAAATCCGATATAGACTTTTAATTAAATTGTTAGGACAGTTTGAAAATACATTATATAATAATACCTACAAGAAAATTAGATCGAAATTAAACATTCTGTGCTTAATTTACAAGAAACTAGTCCAACATAAAGTTACTATAATTTTCAACGAAAAATTTTTGTGTATAGTATATTTATTAATTACAAATTCATTCAATATTATTATATTTTAATTAAAAATTAAAATAATAAAAGGTTTTGTTTGTTAATGTGTTTAATATATTTAAAAAAAAAAACACAAAAACAAATACAGTAGATCAGAAGTCTTCTTAAGAACAAGCATATAATGAAGCAAATCTTTATCAAAGCTAGGAAATATATACATATAATTATGTGGACTTGTAAGTCTCTAAAAGGTCTACATATTATATATTTACCTACAGTGTATATTAAAGTTACAAAAGATATGAAATAAGATTTACGTTACAATCACCATGTTTTTACTTTACAAAGTATGAAAGTAGGCAGTAATGTTAGTAATTTCATTAAATTGAAACCTAAAAATATATATAGTACAAGTACAAAGTAGGTACATAAAAAATATTTTGTTTTACATTTTTTTTTACATTTATAATCAATTAATAAATACATAGATAAATTTAATTGAAATATTTTGTATAATATACCTATATTTAAATTAATTTTTCAATAACATTTTTTTATTTGCCTAATACTTATAAAACACATTTAAAAAGTAACATTTTATTATAAAATTGACTTAAATATATGTATATTAAATATATATTTCGATTATAATTATAATTGATTATGTAAATAATCATTATACACATTTATACACATACATATATAGAATTAAAACAGTAGAGTATTCATATTAGTAGATGTATTTTACAGAATTCTAAGAAATAATAAAAATAGCAAAACATATTTAACCGGCGGCAACAGTAGGTACCTACCGCTAAAATATAAATTCATCTATCACCACCATTTAATGTTATAAAAAATACATCTAATTATAATTAAATATAAAAATTCAATGAATATTGTTTGCGATGCTTAAATTAGACTAAAATATTTAGGTTTGAAATCAGTTTTTATTATTCTTTGGAAATACAAACAAGAAAAATCAATTGATTGTTGCCAATGTGAAAAGAACTATAAATTAGAACTTTGACACTTTGAAAAGAATTCTAAACAACTGCTGTTATACTTACAACTACTTAACAAAAGCTATTTAAAAATTAATTCCTTTCTTTAACTAACTTTGTTTTCCTAGAACATTAACACTTAATTTAAAATAATACATCAACATAATTTATCTACTCTAATATTTTATAACCTCGGTAATTATAGAAACGAGGAAGGAACACCACAATTCTTAAACCTTACTACTCAGAAAAGAGCAATGAAAAAAACGCGTGAAATCATTGTTTTTACAAATTTGTAAACTATACAAACGACTCGGTGAGCACGATTGTTGTTATTGCTTCGGTCCAAGTTGAATCTGAATAGAGGCATATTCAATTACAAATTTATACAATACACCGGCTTTATAGTACAATAACGATTATAAAAACCATACGATGAACGGTAGATTCTGATATTAGCACGTGTAAACAAATATATACTTCAGGTCGATAATATTAAATATGTTTATACCAATGATCTTAGAATTTTCTTCTAAGATCATTGGTTTATACCATAAAATTGTAAAAACTAGTAAATGATAACAAAATAGAAGTGTTCATCTAGTAGTTCCTTTATCTACCTCTACCGATCTATGTTTTCAATATTCTGTAGACAAACAGTTAGACAACTTAACGCTATTATTAAGACTACTGTCTGTCCGTCTGTCCATCTGTTACAGGGCTATATCTCTAGAATTTTACAGGATAGGCACTGGAAACTTTCACATAATATATACTTTTATGACCATGTATGTTTTATACAAATATTTAGGTAGACAGTTTTAAAATTCCTTATATAATTAGTACATTACGTATGATGTCATACTCTGTATAATTTGTTTTAACGAGCTGTTCAAAAATAATTTCATATTACTTTTAAAAGTTGCCAGTTCTAATAAAATATAAGCAGTAAAAAATAAATGGCTTCACGTGAACGTAATATATGGTTGCTAAGCGTTCTATTTTCTCAGGACACGTCCTTGTTTTTATGGTTCATAAAGCTATGAATAAGTTTTTAATTAGGTCCCATAAGGCTAAACTTTTAATGTAAAAATTAAATCTGACTTAATTAGTACGTAACAAAATGTAATAAAAAATATTAACACATTAAAAGCTACTTTCAATAATCCTAAGGGCTTAAAGTCCTGATTTTTAATGATGACATTATGTTGCACATTATTTATTTATCATAAAGTCATATATTATGTGTTCCGTTTGACGTCCGAAGTCCCTTATGAGAGAGTACATCGCTTACTTCCGCCGGAAGTTGCTGTTAGTTCGTCAACCAACCGCGCCAATACTCCAAATGACAGCGAACTCTAGTGTAACTTCCTGTCAACAAACTCATCCGATACCCTGCACAAGCCGCCGTTTTATAACCATTGTTGCATCGGTTTTCACGCTGCGCGGACGTTGCTTAAAAATGTAAAGTGTAGTGAATACATTTAAAAGTAAAAAAGTGAATTTTTGAGATAGAAGTAAAAAAGTTCACAAAATATGGATAACGAAAAAATCAACCGCGCCTTCGGAGTCCACAAGGAGACACTACGAATCATCGAGCGACTCGAGTTCAAGTGACTCGTCCACTGAGCCGGCGGAGGACAACCCGGCTCCACCTCGTCGGAAGAGAGCGCGAACCACCTATAGCAGGTGTTCGTCGTCGAGAGATTAATCTGATATAAATCGGAGGTTTGAAATTCACTCGAATCAATTGGTGAGTCATTTGAATATATATTTTTTTAATGGCAAATTATAGCCAGTCATCTAATGCATCGCTTTTTCAAAGTATTCACCTACCCTCGTATTTTGAACAATCCTTCTCTCTCGGTCGTTTGCTTCATTGCTGAAGGTCGTGTCCACTTTCATCCAAAGTCTGGGTCACGATCTCTGTGAACTTTCTCCAGTCCGTCCTTTCCTCTGCTTTCTTAAGGGCTGCGGTCACTTGGACGCCGACCAACGTGTGGGGCAGCGGCCACTTGGTCGTTTCCCCTCTACTTTGCCAAGCACCATTAGCTTGTCTAGGCTGTCAGGCTGCCTTCGCGCTATATGATCAAAATAACGGAGGACACGCTGGTAGCAAATACTTGACAGTCTCGTTTTTATATGTAGTTGTTGCAGGATTGAGACATTGGTTCTCTTGGCCGTCCACGGTATACGCAGCATTCTTCGCCACCACCACATCTCGAACGCGTCGATCTTCTTCCTCTCCATAGATCGAATTGTCCAAGATTCCGAGCCATAAAGAAAAACGGAGAATACCAGAGTCTGAACGAGTCGTTTTTTTCGTTTTATTCGATATTTTCCTGTTCTACCATATTCGGGTCAGTTTGCTCATTGCAGACTTGGCCATTTGGGATCGTCGCCGGATCTCCTTTTCACATCTTCCTTGGTCGGTCAGTAGTGAGCCGAGATACAAAAACTCAGAGACAAATTCAAGGTCACTTAGTTCTCCAGTTCTAGTAAGTGTACCAGCCCTATATACTATTAAGACTTTGGTCTTTGCTCTATTGACTGTTAGACTAACCTGCTCGCTTTCGTATTGGACTCTGCTGAAGAGTTCGCCAAGTTCTTCTTCGGATGACGCGATTAGAGTGGTATCATCTGCATATCGAAGGTTGCTAATCTTCTTCCCGCCTATTGAGATGCCGTCCTGCCAACCCTCTAGAGCCCTTCTCATGATGAACTCCCCGTAGATATTGAAAAGGATGGGGGACAGGATGCACCCCTGCCGTACCCCTTTCTCCGGTCCGAAAAGCCCCGATATCGCGTCATTGACTCTCACAACAGTTTCACCATCTTTGTACAAGTTAGCTATTAATACTGCCAGGTGCCCAGGAACTCCCATTTCCAGTAATATTTACCAAAGACAGTCCCAGCGTACGCAGTCAAAAGCCTTGGAGTAGTCGGTGAAGCATAGTAGTGTTGGCCTGCAAAATTCGCGTCTTTTCTCTATTAGTTGCCTAACATTGACTACCTGGTACCTCGACCTCTAACAAAGCCAGCCTGTTCCTCAGGTATCTGCCACTATAGGAATGTCTTTAATCTCTCGTTAATGACGTAGAGCATTATCTTGCTGGCATGAGATGTAAGTGCCACTGTGCGGTAGTTGCTGCACGAACGAGTAGATCCCTTTTTGTGGATAGGGAAAAGCATTGACTCTTTCCAATCATTTGGCCATTGACCTGTTCTCCATACCTGGTTACATAGGTCTAGTAGAATCTTAATACCTTTATCCCCAATTTGCTTTAGTTCTTCAGCGTAAACTTTGTCTCTACCGGCTGATTTATTGTTTGTTAGTTTACATAAAGCGCATCGTATTTCGGACTCCAGTATCTCAGGTTCAAGATTGTTAGGGTCTATGAGCAGACGATCTTCAGTCTGTTGGTTGTGACCATCGGCGTAAAGGCCCTCACAATACGATCGCCACCTTTCGGTCACCTGGTCAATCTCTGTTAAAAGATTACCCGCACCATCCTCTACAGCTCATGTTTTCGGCTTTGTTTCCCGGCTAATATTCTTGATTTTTAGGAACAGATCGCTTGTGTGCATTTTTTTGGAATGCCTCTCTATGTCCTCACATCATATGTTGTTAAGGTAGTCATTGTAGTCTCTGCGACATAGACATTGGATTCTCGCTTCGGTAGGTTTTAAGTCGGTTTGAGAATATAACAAATTTGATGATTTGGCCTTCTAAACCTGACACTCAGCTAAGTCCTACTGTCATTTACAAAAAGTTAAAGACATTATTTGGTTCTGATTCTTCATATAAAGTAGTTTCACACAATATTTTACAAATTATCTGTGGCAAACGGGCAGAAGTTTTAGAGACTCGTAGACGGTTAATTTTAAAGAAATTAAAGTCTAAATATATACGTGATGATTTAGAGAAAATACCATTGTTTGAATATATGTTTGAACTTGAGTTGTTGTCGAATTATTTACAAAAAATAGGCAGTACCGACAAATTAGAAAAACAAACAATTTCTAATTTGCGACCGGTTCGTTCTTTCGTTGATTCACTACAACCGGCGACTTCCTTTCGAGACAAATTCCAATCGAAACGTACTGCAAAAAAAACACGACAGACTTACAAAAAAACCACAACATAACGAGGAGTCGATTTCTAAAAGAAAAGGGGGGTACAAAAATAAAAATACTAGAAGGTATAATAAACATAAATGACTCTTGCGGTTTTGTGGGAGGTTGTTTAAAAAAATACGTAAAAAAATTGGATTGCATTAAATCCTTCGAAGTGAATTAAAAAATTATCACAAATGCCAGAATCCCGTTCAATCAAAAGCCTCCCTTGATCGTGCCCACTACAAAGTTATGTCATAGCTACAAACACCAGTAAGCTCATTAATGACCTCAGAGATTCAAATTATGATCCGAGATTGAATATTGGAGCCCGCTCCTTTAACCCCGAGTTTCATTTCGCCTCTTTTTATCCTAACGAAAGAAAATGGAAAAAGTCGAGTTATTTTCAATCTGAAAGTTTTAAATCGATATATAATACCAACTCGTTTTCGTTTATTCAATCATTTCTAATATGCCAAGTTTTTTGCAAGAAAAAGATTGGATGGTAAAATCAGATTTGAGCCAGGCTTAGAACAACACAGACGCTATCTACGTGTCAGTTACGAAAAACTACTCTATCAAATGACATGCCTACCATTCGGCCTGGCAGCAGCGCCAATAAGGATTGTGCTTTATCTAGACGACTACCTTATAGTTCACCAGTCAAAGAAAATTCTCAATTCTCAAGTAGTAATTGCTATAAAGTTGCTGACCAGCCTAGAATGGTGCATAAATTTAGAAAAGTCGATAACTGTACCGACAAGGTTGATCGAGTTTTTAGGTGTAATACAACTGGAAGCTTGGTTCATTTCGGGTGGGACTCACTAACAGAGAAATGGTCTACCCAAGAGAAAGCGCTACTCTCTTCCTGTTGGAGAGCCTCTACAATAAAGACATATATTCCTATCTAAAAAAATGGTATTCGCTATGAGTGCGACTGCAGCGCCAGACAAAATATGAACTACAGGGGGCTGTCACAAAATGTTTTTATACGTATGGCAATAGTAAGGAAAATAAAAATAAATAAATATTATAAATAATAGTAAAAAGAAAAAGTTATAAAAAATATGTGAGATTTTTGTAGTGATTGCCGTTTTGTTTTTTAATTAAACGAATCAACAACAAGTAAGTATAATGATAAAAAATAATAAAGAATGCAGTAAACATTCAGATTAAGTTATTTGATATTTATATCAAAGTCAAAAAGTGATACTAAGAAAAAAATTAAACTGAAGAAAAAATAATTAAATAGTTATATCAATGGAATATATTAATATTTATTTAATTGATGTATTTTTTTTTAGTAACAAAAAAGCCATGGATATTATTATAAAGACCGGATTTCAGTGTCACTCATCAAATTGAATTTCAGCCAGCAACAGTGAACAAGGGCAAAAATCTTGCTCTTGCAGAACATGTAAGAGATATCGAGGAACATAGAGGAAACAATGATAGCTTTTCAATAAAATCTCGAATTATTCGACAAGCCTCGGTCCACAGTACACCTTACATCACTTCATTGAACGTAATTTGAAATTTGATTATTTATTTCGTCGTATGTTAATTTTTTTTTTGTTAATTTAAATTTAAGCATTTATTATAAATTAGATTTTTTTCATCACAGAATCATAACAAAATTATTAACTTTTACTAAACTTAAAAATTTTGAAAAAGTTTTCAATTCTATAATACTAAAGTTAGCTGACGTTAATTTTTTTATTTTTTTTTTGTTTTGTTAAATTAGAACTAAAAATTTTTTTTTAATTTCACTTTGAATTTATCAAGTTTTTTACAAATTAATTTTTTTTTTAATTTTTTCGTAATGATTTTTTCGATAAAAATAATTATTAAAATTTTTGGATGTCGGCTAACTTAATTTTCATTTAAATTTTCCGAATTATTGTTATTGATAAAGTTAAGGTTATGGTAGTACTTACTTCAGCCTTTTAACTGCAGCTATCCACTGATTCCGTTGATTTCTTTTCCATTGAGCAGTCGGAAATTTATAAAACTTGCACTCACTTTTTCTGCTGGTATTCTTACAATTTACAACACAACAACTTTGGTGTCTCATTTTTCTTTAATTTATTTAAATTAAAACAAAATAAATACTCTCACGTGTACTTGCTTACAATTTTAGGAATAATAGCCCCCCGTAGTACCGAAAGTGACCACTGCGAACGCTTCAGTCGATTTAATTTCCCCTACCATGGCTTCACTCACAGCGAATAAATTCACGTCACTCAACACCTAGTGACGTAGTCAGGTATTTATATACAGGCAAAAATAGATTTATGTGATAAATTAGCCTATAGAACTATTTAAGTACATTAATCTGTAATTGCTTCTATTTGTGAAACCTTATCTGATGTAAAAATATAATCTGGTAATATTGTAAGACATATTTTAAAAGCAGTATCTATAGCAAAACCTCTACCCCCTAAAGCTCCTATATGGGATGCAAGATTACTTATAACGTACTTAAAAATTAATAGTCCTGATTCAAACAGCTTGTACGATGTTTCTAGACGCGTAGCTACTATTCTTTTATTTGCGTCTGGTTGTAGAGCACGATTTATCTTTGTTGCACGTAGATTCTGATCATTTTATTGATAATGGAAATTCTATAATTTTGCACCCTTATTGTGGATCCAAAACAGATACAGCATCCACTCGTCAATCGTCTTGGAAGTTGTTATCATGCCACGAACGAAATGCTGACCCAGTTTATTGGTTTACAATTTTAAAAAAATTTCATCTCGATCAAGGGGTCATGTAACAAACCTTTTTATAACTACTAGAGATCCTGTAAAGCCCGCTACTCCAACAATAATTGGTGGTTGGGTTAAGAATCTTTTAGTAGAAGCAGGTATTAAAGCATCTCCGGGTAGTTTTAGATCAGCTGTAGCATCTTTAAATTGGATAGAAAATTATCCTATAAACGAAATTCTAGAAAAAGAAAATTGGAAACATGAAAACACTTAAGAAATTCTATCAAAGAAGTATAGAAAATGTAAGAAATTCTAACTTAAATGAAAAGTCTTTATCAAAACTGTTTGTACCGTTATAAAAGTAATATTAGATGATTAGGTTTACATAATAAAAATTATTGTGATTTAACAAATAATAAATGGTTTACCTTCTTTGAAAGCAAATTGATATTTTTGTTAAACAATTGTCATACAAATTATTTTCATTATAATAATGTAATTGTTAGCAATATATTATATAAATATACGTGCTATCACATTGTTGCATCTTTTATTCGAACCCACACAAGCCACCAGGAGATAACAAACAGATCTCTCATAAGGTACTTCGGACGTCAAACGGAACACATAATATAAAAATTTTACCTGAAAATAAAATTTGTATTATGTTTCCTAAGATGTCCGAAGTCCCTGTAACTCCTTCCTGGTGGAATGTTTACTATTATGAGCACAATGATTATAAAACGGCGACTTGTGCAGGGTATGTTGAAGTTACACCAGAGGTCGCTGTCATTTGGAGTATTGGCGCGGTTGGTTGACGAACTAACAGCAACTTTCGGCGGAAGTAAGCGATGTACTCTCTCATAAGGGACTTCGGATGTCTTAGGAAACATAATACAAATTTTATTTTCAGGTAAAAATTTTATATTATTATGAAACTATACTTCAGCCAAATTCGATATGGAATGTTTACCAACAAACCGTTGCTTAGCAACCAACCATAGGCAGATGTTTACAGCCTATTGAAAAATAATTATAATAATTATATTTTTTTAATATTTATACACAGTAGTACAAGCTACAAAAAACTTGAAATAAATAAGTTAGAAATTAGATTTATATATTATCTATAATTATGTGTAAAATTTACTTGTTAACGTGGCTATACTAATTTCCCACTGAATGATTTCTAAATATTTTAATAAATATGTATATGCCTCTATTAAAAATAGCTACACCATCCCTGAATAGCATTCAAAATAAAACAACATTTGTTTTAAGACGGATTTAATATGATTAAAAATCTGTGTTCATTCTCTTTTATCATTTATTTTACTTTACTTACGTTGAATAAACATAAGAATTATATTATTTGAAATTGTGCATAAAAATCGATAACAATTTACCTTTAACAATATAACGACTGATCAAAAAAGACCAAATGTTGCTTATCTGCGAAATTTTCCAAATTTTGCAAAAATTTAGGGTTGTTAGATGTATATTAGTAATTACAAATTTGTTAATTTTTGTTATAAGCAAATTTTCTTATATATTACGTTTTTGTGGGTTAACTTAAGTTCTAGGAAACAATGTTAAAGTAAAATTATTAATGTATAACTAGGAAATTGGTGATAAATTACAATTTTTTATTACTAAAAGTGTGACAACCCTATACACGATGACATTTGGTTTGTTTACATAAATTCCACATCGAATTTGGCTCAAGTATAGATGACTCGCTCCGTTTTATTCGCGTTTATTGTTAGTTCTCCGCTCCTCGTCGTAATCTTGATGTTTAATAGCCTCTCCAAATTCACTTTACACACACACGTACAATTTTATACTCAAATAATTTTTCAAGTCCGACCTATGCTTCTAGATAAGACCTAATACTAAGATCAGCGCGTTAGAATAAACGAAAAAAAAAATACTTTAACCTTATAGTAGATTAGTATTTATAGCTTTATTCTTTTATAAATATCTGTTTTTTTTTAACAAATATTGCTCTCAGCTACATATTTCTTGCTTTATTTTGTTTTCTATTTAAAATGATTGTAAAACAAGTGTGTACACAGTACAGTACATAATTATAACATAGGTATTTTAAAATAGTTGGCATTAGATTAAAAAGCAAACCTTACAAATATGGAAATACTGTTATTAAGCTCTTTTTTACCATTACAACTATAGTTAATTGGTAAAAACATAAATTATTTATGTGTAGGTACTTTACACATATTTATTTGTATCTCGCATAGTTAATATGTTTACTATGTTGAAGTGATTCTTTGTGACACAGATAATAATATCTTAATGCAAAATAAAATTAAAAAATATATATAACATAGGTAGTAGTAGTAGTAACAGGGTATATCACTAACTATAAAACGTTATAAATTGTACTTATAATTTTTTTTAAAATTAATGTCATTGATTTAGATCAATATAAATCTTAACCAGATTGAACGAAGTAGTAAAATGGATAGATTGTATTGGAACATACAAATACAAAAAGATTTTGTCCTTAGTTCTTTTTTCAATAATTATACATAACAAAGATTTATTTTCCAGAAGGATGAACAACTTCTCTGCAGATATTCGGCGCCATGACTCTGAAAATGAAAACCGTTTTTAGCTTTCAGCTTTAGTTTTTGAGATATGACATACGTATACTTAAATAGAAAAACACTTGAGAAACTTACCACAAAAATAAATTTAATTTCCAAAAGTAGCTAAAAATTATCGTTTTAATGATTTTTATAAATAAGATATTTATGGTAGGTCTTTTCTCAAACTCTAGCAGTAATCCGCCATCATATGCACGTACTGTCTACCATTCTATCGTTCCTCTGTGGTACAAATTTCAATCACCAAAGTGACCAAGATTTTCAGGAAAATGGTCCTGGTGTGAGTTTAAATAATGAAGCTTGATGCTCATGTTGCAAACAAGATACTTCAGACAAGATAGGATATGTTGAACTAAGTCTTGATAATTTGGTGTTAGCAAGAAAATTTTTCATTACTGACACAAATGCTTTCCATGCATTGGACTCGTTTTCATTCATTGTTTTATTAAAATTTTCATCATTAACTCAAAAATCATATTTGTGGTCCATCGAATATTCCAGCCTTTAATTTCGTGCAATATACTCAAAAAAAAAAACACGGTTTGTATCAAGTGCCTTAACAAATTATTTCATAATTCCAAGTTTTTTATGCAATGGTGGCAAAATAACGCGTTTTCTATTAACTAACTAGATTATGATATTATGTTTTCCTTTCCAGGGACGAATTTTTCAATAGTACACTTTTCTCTAGCCACTCTTTCCGAGTCCAATGGTGGTTTCTAAAAAAAAGAATCATCATGGTGGTTTTTACCTTCTCGCCACAAAATCGGGGTTTTAAATTTCTTTTCCCATTTACATACTGTCGCAACAGTGGCGTAGCTTACCTTAGATTGGCCCTGTATCTAAATATGTAAGGGTGCCCAAATGAAGGGTAAAGATTTTTCAATAACAGAACAAAAACACTCCCATTGAATTGAAATAATTACATATTGATTATAAGTTACAATTAATACTCTGTTCTCCTTCGGCGAATTTATTTATTAAATCATTCAAAACTGAAGACGATTTCAGTTTTTCTAAATTTTCTGCCTCTATAGATAATAGTTACAAGTCTGATAGTCTTTCATGTCCCTTAGATATTTTTAAGTGCTAAGATAATTTATTTAAGTTCTTAGATAACATTTTACGAATTTTTGTTTATACATGTTCGGGGCCCCTGTAGGTCCGGGGCCCCGTATTATTGATACGGCCGATACGGCGGTAGCTACGCCTCTGTGTCGCAAACTAAGAACACAATTCTGGCAAACAGCTTTAGGCATCCCCGGTTTGTCCACATTACACACTCGTACTTTAAAGTAATCAAATTAAGTAGTTTTCACAAAGTCAATTATCGATTTTCTTTAATTTGAAACACATATTCACCACAAATAAAACAAAATACACTGCGGACTATTTAAATATCTTCTCTTTGATGTTGACATCGCGTTAATTTTAACTTAACTGATATCAATACTATGCTAAACTCACATACCTACACAAGACCTGTGTAGGTACTAAAAACTCAAGCTGATAGATAAAAACGGCCGGTTGTAGATAAATCTAAAGGAAAAGTAAAAAACAAAGTAAAATTTCCCAAGAAGTTTTTTTACTAAATTTTGAAATTACAAGTCTGCCAGGCATCTCGCGGTTACGTCATCATCCCTTAAATTTTTGGAAATGTCAAGGAAAATATTTTTTTCATCTACTCCCACAAGGCTACAATTTTAATACGTTGTAATTTACATAAGGTAAGTGTAAAAAAAATTGCCAACCTATTTTGAGGGTTACAAGTAAGTGCCAGACGATAGTAAAGTTGCAATTCCATAATTGATCGATAGTAAAACATAATTTTAAAAATTTCTAGCTTTGTCGGAAACGGATTAATCGGATGGTTCACTAGCTCTTAGTCTATTAGAATGATCATAAGTGTTACAATAGTAGGGCGTTATTTGTCATCCTTACATCTCTATATAAATCTATTAATTACGTTAAAAGTTGTTCATTTTATTAACAACGTATACCTAGGTATAAAAATATTTGAAAAACAAACAAATTAATGAAATAGAAATAAGTTAAAAAGAATAAAAATAAAAATACCTACATTAAAAAAGCCTGTGTGTGTGTGTGTGTGTGTGTGTGTGTGTGTGTGTGTGTGTGTGTGTGTGTGTGTGTGTGTGTGTGTGTGTGTGTGTGTGTACCTACTTATGTACGCATGTAAAAGTATGTAAAATAATCATGTATTTAAGTTAGTTAGGCATTATATTTATTTCCTCTACCTGAGGTTGCCTAAAAGATATTACTGCTGTGTACTTACATTTATCTTGTAAACATTTTACTCTGTACTTGTAAATTTTTTTTTTGGTGTGCAATAAAGAATACATGTCTTTGATATTCTCTTTGATATGTAAGAAATTATACTTCTTTGGCATAATAGAACAAAAATAGCTGAAGATTTCATCCCGTATGCCACAACTCTTTGTTTGTAAAAGGAATGTTAAATTAGTAATAAAAAGAATACATATCGACCACTAACCTCAAATCTATAAATGCACTAAAAGATTTTTTTAAAGATAAAGTTCACTTTTATCACGCATTTTTACAATGGCCACCACCACATATACCATTTAAAATCACAAACACACATGTATATTTTATGAATAAAAATATTTTTTTATCTCCACTGATATAAAACACGTGTTGTAGATTTATGACTATTTGAGAAACTACTTTGAATATAATTAAGAATTTTCACGGAACCTGGAGAGATGTCGCTATTTGGCTGTCAGTGTGGGCGCGCATTGTAAAAAGTTTACTCTCATTGTCAGCTAACTTCATCCTGTCGCTTTTTGGCTGTCGGTCGGTAGTAAAAATTTTACTCTCTAATTTTTTTCCAAGCATGCCAAAAGGAGTATAACTTCAAAATATTTGGGAATTCTTTGCTTGTGTTTATGTTTGTTTAAGTATTTTGTGCTTGTATATCTTTTATTTAAAATAGCTGAGATTCATGTCAATAAGTTATAGCTGCATTCATTATAATCTATTTCTAATTAATTTACTCATCAGACAACCAATATCTGATACACACAACTTCACTTACTGTTTTCAATGACACTCATTAGAACGCCGTACTTATTTTATTGCAAAACTATAAAAATCAGTAATGCTAGAAGCGTTCGAAGCGTATTACTGTAGTGCAATTAGTATGGCCGATAATCTTCTTTTTCTTTTTATATTCGTATTATCTTAAAACATTTCGATTAAAAAATGACTAAGATACCTTAATTCTGTCACATTTAAATGAAAAGTTCAGAATTTACTTCGGTAATTTCTTCGAACGCGCTCTTGTGCTAAGAACCACATTCGTCATGGGCGTAGCTAGGTACGTGCACGGGGAGGGGGGGGGTCAGCTTTTTATATATTTTCTTACTCTAAGCCATGTCACTAATAACGATAAGTAAAACGAATAAAAGAATAGCTCCACTACTAATGTTAAATACTATAGAAATATAATTGTTAAAAATCCACGATTAAAACAGTCTAGTCTAGGATTTTCTTTATCTGTAACAGAGAATCTAGCCCTCCCCCCACCCCCAGATAATCCTGGCTATGCCCTTGACATTCGCTGTTTATTCTACATTGCATAACATTACAATTCAATCTCTGCTTAATTGTATGATTCTCAGAGACTCAGAGAAGATAGTTGATAGTGAGGATTACCATATTATATACATAACTCAAGCTTTTACTGAAGACTGTTGCTATAATAACAACAAACGACAACATAACAAAAAAAATCCTACGATAATCGAACCAAAAGCTTCAGAGAAAGAAAATATGACATAAAATTTTAGCTGGTCTAAGGTTTTTATGTCATTTACATAAAGAGAGAGAACCGGAGAGGTAAGCGCAATTTTTCTTGTATTTATTTCCATAGGTACTATTATTTGAACATAGTCATCACGTTATCCCAATCTTTAGATCGGTACAACTTTTTTCCAACGAACTTCATATTTTTTAGATCAAAGAAATATTTTGCAAGACTATGCATTTGTAGTAGTCACAGGAACTGGCCGATGCTCTAGCGATCGTAGGTTCGATCCCCGCACTTGATAAATATTTGTATAGGCCATACAGATATTTGTCGTGGTCTGGGCATTAGCGATTGGGCTGTACACGTTTTGAGACACAGGATTCACATCTTACGCGAAGTGTGAAGTGTGAATCATTTATAGGTCCATCAGGCTTAGATAATTTACGTAAGCTATAGTTACTAATCTTGCAAAATCTTGTCAGACACGGACCAAGATGACCACTTTGATTCAATTACAATATTTCTGAGCAATTCAAACTGCGAAAATCGTTTTAACGTTTAGCTCAAAACCTATAAACTTATTAAGAGATATAGGACGATAATAATGTATATATCGATTAAGTACCTACTTGCCCTCAATATTTTACTTACTTACTTAGGGATATAAGTAATGATTGATTGAGCATACATTTTCAACTCTACTAGTTATGAGTTTATACTATAATTGTAAGAGATATAGGATAGCAGGAGGATCAGGATGACTGGCCCGTAAGCGCAGTTGGCAGTGGCCCTGTTTTCTGCTCCAGGGTTATGGGTTCGATTCCCACCCCGAGTCTGGGTGTAATTAATATTTATTTATTTATTTATAAAAAAATATGTATCAGTCGGCTGTTACCTAAAACACAGGCGTTAAGTTGCTTTAGGAACAGACGACCATGTGTGTATGTTAAACATATTTATTTATTATATTAATACCAAAAAAAAAAACATAGCCTTTATAAGAGGAACCTAATGTATACAATAGAAAAGCTTCTAATAAGCATCGCTTGAGTGAAACATGGCTCCATTCATGTAATGTGATTAAAAGATAAATCCACGAAACTATAGCAAATAGTCTTCTGCAGCTGTTTTAGCTGTGAAATAAACGAAATCCTCTTTGCAATCTTTTAATCGTTAACATTTTCACGTGGGTGGACTTAAGAGACTTATTTTGTTTAACAAAACGTCAAAATTTTAGTAATCCTATTTCTCGATGTCTACGAGTGGAGATCTGTCAACCCGTTGCTTTGTGATGAAGCGGTTCCGCCGCAGGGAGCCGTAGATAAGAAAGATCAAACGTCTCAAGAAATTCATTCGACATTGTTTAACTGACTCAGGTAAGTTCTCACTCTGACGTAGACCACGCATAAAGATGGAGTGTCCTAAACAATGAAAAAACAATATTATTGACTGTAATGCGATTATCTCTAGGATTTTGAAACTGATACAAATATAAAAAGAATCGATTTTCGATTTAAAATACATATCGCTCATTATTATATTTCTTTTTCATTGATTTTTTACACATGTTTTTATTTTGTTGTATATTGATTATGTCATTATAACATGTGTATAATGTTGTATTTATAATTTACTTTAATCTGCAGTTTTTGATTTATATTCACGATTATAGACTACTGGTATGACTGATGGCTTTAAATTTACTTAAACCTTCAGTTATATAAAAAATAGTGTAGATATGTACACTCGCTGCTACGTGGAACGCGTTTTATCATTCATAAAACTTTTTTAATAAACCCTCAATGCTAAAGTCCGTAATAAAAGAGATTGGAACCTGTCTAACAAATAAACTAAAATTAAATATACACGAATACAATTGGAATTTTTGTCTCAGGCGTATAAAAGTGTCCTATAAATTTACCCACAGTTTAATTTAATGTCCAAAAGTACCTGCCTCACATTTTTTTTTATTTATTATAAATAAGCGTTCGATGCCGGTTATGGGTGCTCGAATGTGTATTATTATTTTGAGAAATGGCCTTAAATTTGTCCCGAGAGGTTACGATCACCTTGGTTCAAGATTGGATACATATTTTACCCTACTTATACGGGGAATATTAGAGCGAATCTAATTTTATTAAAGTGTTATAATTAATTTATTAATCATTTTTTATTTCTTTATAACAGGTCAACATAAAAACATCCAAGAATGTACTGAATTATACGAAGAAACTAATATAGTGATAAAAAGTCGAACTCTTATGGTCTCCGTGACCTTCGATTTGAGAATACGTCACTAGCGGGGTACACCCGCCTTGTGGATGGTGGCGGGCGAATGGGGCTATGCGTCGGTGTCGGCCACCCCCGCCATGAATGCGTTCCTCGAGACCAACCATGCGCACCTCGCCTCCTACGGGCTAAAGATGTCGCCGCAGCCGGCATGCGGCGTCGGACCTCAGCACCGCGCGGCTGCTCCACATCCACCGCCGCATCACACACCTCATTACCAGCCATACCCGCTACACTCGTACCAGCCGGGATACTTACGAGAATATGGTGGTTGCGGCGAACTATTCCCTCAGCAACCGCTAGAGCAGAGCTGGGAATGGCGTGGGGATGTACATTATCAGGGCGGAGCTCCACCGCTCGTTCCTCACGCACACCACACGCATGCACCGCATGCATTTCTTCGATATGTACGCGCCCCACCGCGAAGAGACATGCGTTGTCAATGGCTAGATCCCGAACAACTTCCTCCAAAAAAACTATGCAATAAGCTGTTCTCAAGTATGCATGAAATAGTAACTCATTTAACAGTAGAACATGTCGGTGGACCAGAGTGTACAACGCACGCCTGTTTTTGGCAAGGTTGCTCACGAAATGGAAGGCCATTCAAAGCGAAGTATAAGTTAGTAAATCATATACGTGTTCATACCGGAGAGAAGCCTTTTCCATGTCCTTTTCCAGGTTGTGGAAAAGTATTCGCCAGATCGGAAAATCTCAAGATACATAAAAGAACTCACACAGGTAAGAAATATATTTCACTAATTTCAAAGTATTTATTTAACATTAAGTAATTACGACTTTAGTTATTTTCAATTTTATCATTTATTTTAAATTAATATATATAATTATATTATAAATTTAAAGTTCACCATAAATAAATCCCGTTTCCGCCATTCGATTGTATTGTATTGTATCTAGATCCGGTAAAATGTTTATTCCTCATTAATTCATAATCAACCGCCCCCCGCGGCTGTCTCTGTCAGCTGTGGCTTTATAGATGCTTACCAATGCTTACGGTCGCGATATATTTGATACACCTCAACAATATGTAACTGGACCAACACAATGACACCAGTGTTTAATATAAACGATCTGCCCAAAAAATCTGTCACGCAATTTGAGCTCAAACAAAATGTTTAACGGGCGTCTCATAATATCTTAGTCCGTTTCCCGGTATCTCGACAAAAGTCATTCGAGACAGGACCTCATTTTAAATTTATTATTAGTATAAAGATTCATCGGGTATTCTATTCTGTAAAATAAAAAAAAATACACCATAAATTAAAACGTCCAGTTTCTACGACTCGCTTCCTTGCGTTCGTCTCTCTCTCACACTAGAGTATGCAATGTATTTCTACTTAAACTTTAATATTCTACTTTTGGGTATAATATAGGTACCTACCCAGAATTCGTCTTGCCTGTCAAAAAGTAAGGACATCTGCCATTATATATTTTTTTTATTTAATTTTACTGTGTATCGTTGCATTCAAGCTTTTGTCCAGTGCCCCCGTCAGCTATTTTCATACGGCACCATGAATAGAAAAGTCCTTTTTTGTGGCGAAGTTTAAAGATTTGTTTTATGGGTATTTATCTATAAATTATGGATTCGACGAATGATATATAATATTTATATATCGATGCTATAAACACATTAATTAATTAACTGAATTGAATCAGCCTGTAAACGTCCCACAGCTGGGCAAAGGCCTCTCCTCCGTATAGGAGAAGGGTTGGAGCTTAATCCACCACGCTGCCCCAATGCGGGTTGTCAGATAATATTCCCTACCACGAATAACGATTGTTATCAGATGTCTATGGGTCGCAGGCTTTACGTACTCTCCTAGCCACGGTGGGGAGACCCAAAAAACTAAACTACACCGGAAACAATTATTTATACAAGTACAAATATCTGCTCCGAGCGGGAATCGAACCCGCGACCGCCGGCGTTGAAGCGACTGTGTTACAAAGCTTAGCTATAAAATCCTTTATAATGTATGATTCACTCAACTTTATAAATTAATTATATTTACATGTAAATGTATGTAAATTTTTTAACCTAGATTTCAGTACCTACTTTAGCTGTTATGCGTGTACAAACAGACAAAAATTTCTATAAATAAAAATAAGTGTCTAACAAAGACAGAAATTTCTTTAAGACCCCAAAAAATAAGGTTGGTGAAAAAAATCTGGAAAAAAACACATTTACACGTGAAAATGAAATTTTCATTAAATGTAAAGATAACACGCAGATTTCTTTTTTATCTGATGAGTGTTTACATTTTTAAAAGAAAAATAAAATATTTTTAATTTTAAAACAATTTTTAGAATCAAAACAATTATTCATAGGTATAAATTATTAACCTATTTTAGTTTAACCGACTTGTGTATATTTTCATTAAATATATTAAACTAGCTGTGCCCCGCGGTTTCACCCGCGTTAATTTGAGGGAAAACGTACTCAAATATTTTTAAATAATTACCTACTCTAAGAGTAGGTACCCGCTTCGTTGGTCGAGTGGTGGCAAGCGTTACTGCCGAGCAACGGATCTCAGGTTTGATTTCTGGGTTGTACAACGTATTATTGAGATTTTTTATTTTTCGAAAATTCTCTGTAAAAGAGTGTTGTTATATTTACTTTAAAAGTGGAACTATAGTTAAAAATGTCTCAAGAAGAGAAATAATAAAGAACGCAACGGAAGCTCTCAAAAAAGATTATTTTTTCCGTTTTTGTAACATTTCTTATTATTGCTCAGCCCCTATTGGTCGTAGCGTGATTAAATATAGCCTATAGCCTTCCTCGGTAAATGGGCTATCTAACACAAAAATATTTTTTTCAATTCGAACCAGAAGTTCCTGAGATTAGCGCTTTCAAACAAACAAACAAACTCTTCAGCTTTATAATATTAGTACCTATAGATAACACGATTTTTAAGCAATCTTAAAAAGTATGAACAGAATTTGAACACAAAATTTAAAGTTGGGCCGGATCGCTAACTACTTACTAACTATATTACTAAATATATATTTATGCATTTATCTATTTGAAGGCCGGTATCAAAATAATACATATACACTAAACACTACATATACAGAAAAAAAAAACTACTTTGTAAGGGCCCATTTAGTAAAGTCGGTTTTTTAAAAATCTTTTTTGGAGAAAAAAAAAACTCATTCTCGAATGAATTGTCCGTTTTGATAGTATCGAGGCTCTGTGGCGACGCTAGCCATCTTCCGTGAAATTGATATTTTTATAAACACGTCCAAGTGGTAACACGACACCGTGTTTGGAACTCAGTAGCAGAATTTATTTGCCATAGCCTCATTGTAACGTGTCAATTTGTTTAAGCGATTTACATCTAAATGTGACATCATTTATCTATATTGGATGTTTGGCATTATAATATTAAACTACAGCTATACAGTAGTTCAAATAACTTAAAAAAAATAATATTACATTTATTAGTAAAATAGTGTCTATTCGGTTTAGTTATTTTCAACTAAAAACCGTTAAATTTATTCATATTTTATATATTAGATGTTGGAATGAACAACTACAAAGACTAAGTAAATGATTTAATTATAAGAATAAATTAAAATACGACCCTTGTTTAAAAAATAGCTAAATTCGTCTGTTTTATCATTAATATTATTTTATTTAAGTAATATTTATTTATAATAGATAAAAAGAGCTTACAAGATAGTATATTGGGTAATTTTCAATTACATATTTGTGTATCAAATTAGCTTTGAAGGCGATGATATATTTTCTTTCATTACTTATATTTAAATTCATAGAAATAATCAAAGTTACCAACTGTTATAGAGGAGAAAATCTGAAATATCTCAATTAAATTATTATTACAAAGCTGTCCGCAAAAGTGACCAGAAAGCGTATAATAATAAAACAAATATTTAAATTATCAAGTTAGAATTACATTAATAATTGCTAAATAAACCACTGTAACTAATCGCTTGCCCGCGGCCGGGTCGCGTCAAACCGCCGCCGGCGGCGCATTCCGCCCACCTCGCGACGATTGCTTCATTCTTTTCAAACGCTTCCATAGAGCTCGATTCGAATCTATTTTTCCACCTGTTTGAAAAAACAGTATAAATTAGCTAAACTTTCAATAAGTCATTTTATCTTTGTATATTTTAAGTAGTACTAATAAAAGTTTTGATGTAGAGATTTTGCTAATTTCGTTACATAGTAGGTATTAACGGTTTATTATAACAATAAACATTAATTATAATAGGTGTTATGTACCTACTGATTTTATTCATAATTATATACCTATTTTTCTGTCTTTTTGTTATTACCGTTAGTAGAGTCATAAAAAAAAAAACGACACATCTATCGTTTTAGTATATTTTTTTAAATATATACATACAATATACTTGTAGGTATAAATAAGATTGTAAGTACTTCTACTTCTTAATCGTAAACTTATAACGATTTCATATAACAGTCGATTCTTTTCTCGATCGATGTATGTGTGTTAGGGGTCCGTACAATAGAGAATAATGATGATATGATTTCGAAGACGACCCCTGATCAAACGCAGCTCTCGGCTAATACGCCGTATAAAATGACATTTTCAAAATATTTTGCAAACAATACGGAACCCTTCTCGCACCGCCCCTGTGGTTGGTATTGTGTGCACCCGTCGAGTGCAGCTCTTCCCGTTTTATTGCCACTAACTAAACATATGCATACAATGAATGTTAAATACAAGATACTGAAATATGAAATAGAATACTTTTTATTACCGCGGAATTAAATGCTTACAAAGAGCCTCGAGGTTTTTTTTCAAAGCCTAATTATTAATATATAAAAATAATTAATCTTAATACATAAACCAACTTAAGCACGCATAATATAAAACGTAAGATATAAAACGTACAAAAATAGATAAGAATTGGTCTGAAAATATCTCCTTATTTAACGCTTTTAATTAGTAATTGTTAATATTAATCGGGGTTTTTAATTTTTTTAATATTTTATTTAACTTACAGCTTAGGTACTTAATTTTTTCTTCTAAATATATCAAGAAAACCGGTTCGTCTATAATGAGACAAGAAATCTTTTAATTTTTTTTAATTTGTCATTTCAAGTTACTTTTAAATGTACATCCAAAGACATTAAAAGAGATCTCTTTTAATGTCTTTGTGTACATCTTTCTGTATTCGTATTTTCAAGGTCCGCATTTTGCTGTGTTACTCATTTGAACTACATTGGGTGAGTTACTCTTTGATGACTGTAATGATGCGATGTATCTATTTAAGATTTTGAATGATGTAGTTGATGCCCCTTTCCTGCTTTCTAGTATCTACTTCCGTATTCCTCGCAGGCAAGAAAGAAGTATTCGTAAAAAGGATTTATTTATAATATCTAAAAGGACATGTTTCACTGCCAATAGCTTCATACGACGTGCATGCAAATTATATAATAATACATTTGGTGATATGGTTATATTTGGTACGAGCAAAATATGTTTAAGAGAGATTTAATTGGAATACTAAATTAATAAATATTTTCTTCTTTTCAATATCTAACAATATAACTTCACTAGCTTTATGTATTTAATTTTTTGTGTATTATTCAGGGAACTATAGTGGTAAAGATACATTTATGAAGCCAAGTTAATTTAATATGTAAAGAATATTTTTAAGCATTTTCATAATTACGAAAATAATGATAGTTATCTTTCCTACAAAATTAAAATGATATATATTTAGTTATGTTATGGTTTCATGTAAATTAGTTGATCCAGGACAAATAAAATAAAATATTCCATTGGCTGTTTTTAGAATTAAATTAACTTAATAAAATAATGTACCTATCTAATATTTTATATATTTTTTTTTTTACAAATTAATAACAAATCGAAATCTCTTTTAGCAGCATAACGTTCGGCCATTTTATCATTGCATCATATTATATGATAATATTGTAACCCTATAATAGTCGGGTGAATTTTAAAAGGTGTTTATACGAGCCGGCGGCCATCTGCCTCGGATTGATAAATTATATAAAAAATATAACAAACAAAGAAAACGCGTATGTGTGCGTCACACACTGAGGGGTCGTCCACGATTTTCTAAGTTTAGTGTCGTTTGTCATCATGCTTTTGTACTCGAATATAGATATAATAAAATACTTACAAGGCTAATTAAAATAAAATTGAATATCATTAATCTATGCTTTGAACAGTAGAAAGAAAACCAATATAAACACATTTGCCTATATTGATATTTACACGTTAAACTTTAATTGTATTAATTAATAGGTATGTTTGAAAGAAATGGTAACGATAATTTGAAACAGAATTAAAAAATATTATTTGAAAATTGAGTAGTTTAATAGCTGTAATATTTTAACATCATACTATAGGGGCGTGGTTGTTAATAAATAGATACATTAAGACTCTCACATATAAGCCTTCACGTATTATTTTACACATACACGTCAAAGTTCACATACACATTGACACACCAATCACTCGCTACCCTAAACAGCACCGTTACGTGATATCTCGCGTAGGTATATAGAAATAAAAGCGCTAAGCGGTTTACGTTTTTATCTTCTTTTATATTATTTCCCCTCATTGTATATTTTACAACAAGTTGAGGTGACGACAACGCAAGCACATTGCCCATACTTCTGTCGGTATAAATTTTGAACTCGCCGATGGTATTTAAATGACAAAGGCAGCGAATCGGATGGATTTAACTATACAATTCAAAGGATGCTCTCCGTTCCGATTTTAGCACCTGATTGAAGAAATTTCCGAACTCTTAAACGACAAAAACACGTTCGGATCATTCCGATGAATTGTAATTTCGCTAAATGTCACCGGCGACGGTGCGAACAGAGCTTCGGAGCGCGAATAAAAACTGCGTCGCCGTGAAACGGATGCCTTTCGAGAGCGGACAGTGTCTACTGCATTGAATCGCATCTTTAAAATTACTGTTCAACTACGCAGTACATACTTATATCTAATAAAGACGACTATGACACTTAATTATGACCATCGATGGTAAATCACCGATCATTCGAGATAGACAAGTGACAACAAAATATATGATTAATTTCGCTTCTTTATTTAACTGATTAATGCGCTACGCAAGATCGACATCATGAAAAATACATCATGATACTGTCATTTATTTATGGCTGGATAAATCGAGATATAGGTATGTTTTTGCTTATTCGTAATGTGCTTATTTTTACCACCCGCATCGATTTTCCCTTAATGAATAATGAATAAAATAGAACTATATAAGAACACTTCCATCAATAAATTTTTTCTTCATACTTTTTATATTCCGTTTGCCATTGATGCATGTGGTTTAGTATAATATTCAGTTTAATCCTCATATTTTATCATGGGCTTATTAAGTAAAAAATAATGAACACTGTAAAGGTAACATTCCAATCGATATTCACAAAAACAGTAATGGAGCTAATGCAAAACAGCCGTCATTTACTTTTTACATGAGCATTTGATTTCGTTTATTTACCTACATTATTGAAAATTAAGTTATTTCTTGGTATTATTTCTTTCGTTTAATTTGATATCTTAAATGGTAATAAGGTTTACGATTTATATTATAAAGTTTAAGGAGTTATATGGGCCTAATAGAGAAAATATTTTCGGAGGAATCAGTAATTCGTCTCGTAAGAACTTTTTAAATATTCACATTGAACTCCTCAAAAAGCATTTCTGCTCTTCTATAAACATCAAACTTTAAACTTCTAACATCCTACCGTTTACTTGCTACCTCTTTCACCGAAAGTGATGTTTAATTCACTGTCTTTGGCGTCGAATGCCGTTGGAGCCGACTGCTTAAGCCATAATATGATCATTCCTATCCTAGATATTAACTATTCCTATTTTATTACATATCCTTAATTAGTCCATTACATATAGTAAGTTTCCCAAAATCTGGAAAGATGCATGCACTAAAAAAACTAGTGCTACCTGTGTATCCGATTTCCGACCGATTTTTATTCTTTCGTCTCAAAAATCCTAGAAAAACTAACTGTTTTTCTATAATTAAACAGTTTCCTTTACAAGTATTCCCTCTTAAATCCTCTTCAGTCTGGATTCCGTTCTGGTCATAATACGGTTTTAGCTCTAGTCAATGTTACCGACGATATTCGATTAGCTATAGACAATAAACAACTCTCAGTTTTGATACTGTTGGATTTTAGTACGCGTTCAATTGTGTTGACCACGATATTCTATTGAGTGTGTTGCGCGCTTTTAACGTACATATCTCAATCAGTGACAGACTGGTTTCTGAGCTAACTTAAAGGGCGACGACAGCGTATACGCTATGATAATGCCATATCTGCATGGTGTAATGTCCAAGCTGGGGTACCTCAAGGCGGCGTTCTATCTCCATTGCTCTTCTCAATTTTCATCGATTCGATTACTCAAACAGTCTACTCTCTACCATATTATGAATGCAGACGATAACTAAATTTATCGTCACACATTGCTTAAAGATTTAAATAGTACAATCGATTTAATCAACAGAGATTTAGCTAACATTTCTGAGTGGATCAGACGCTACGGACTTAATGAAAACATTACATCCTAATACTTTGGTGGATATGGTAGAAGTACGGATGGATGCTTTTGCAAAATGGTTAGGGCAATTTTTGTATTTAATTTTTCTATGTGTTTTTAATGCTTTTAGCTACGATTCCAGTGGTGCCTATAAGTATCGGTAAAATATTAGTTTGAGTATTCCACAACCGACTCACTTCTGTTTTTAAAAGGTGGTATTTGCATAATTTTTCTATTTCTTTAGCTCCTATGTTATACTAACTGACTAGTTCGGTTATGTCTATTAAAAATGTTTTGTTGTTGATTTTATCTGCATTCTACATAAATTAGGTCTGATCTATTGTGCGTAACAGTAACGTCGGTGTGAACAGACATTCATCATAAGATTTTAGTGGAATCTTTTTTTTTACTTGCGGCAGTATTAAGGTTTCCTTCCACCAAAGGTCAGCTTGTAGTATCCAGATATAATGTGCTGCGTGGTCTTGTCTTTGCTCGCATAAAGTCGGCATTTTCCATCTAGGTTCTTTTAAAATATCACGTTGGTGCTGTCTGGTCATGATAGCTTGATCTTGTATCACAAATATGGATGATTCTATGCTAGGAGGTAGGTATCTGCTGTTTTTTCAACCACTTAAATGAAAGCTCTTGATCTGTGTTGGCCTGATCTAGAACTTTTTCGGGAACTGTCCATGTAGCTGCTTATCTCGTCATGCTTTATTTTGCTTCTTCTTAATTGCATCTTTTTTGACTGACCCGTTGGCGCAGTTTGCAGTGACCCTGTTTTCTGCTCCAAGGGTTGTGGGTTCGATTCCCGCCCCGAATCTGGGTGTAATATATGTTTATTTATATATGTATTATTTATATGTACATTTATTTAAAAAAAAAGTATATCAGTCGGCTGTTACCTAAGACACAGGAATTAAGTTGCCTTACGAACAGACGACCTTGTGTGTGTGTTAAACATATTTATTTATTATATTTATTTATTTATTATATTTATTTATTTATTATCTTTAATTTCTTTATCTGTGTAAATATTTCCTTGTGGTAAACTTAATTCTCTTTCTATTTCTTGCGCCTCCTGTGTGATTAAATATTTATCCTTCTGTGTATTGTGCTGTACTATTGCTTGTTTAAGATGGCCGTTTTTTTTTGCTTTACATATTGCTTATATTTAACTGTATGTGTTTTATAAATATTTTCTATATTTATAAGAGCCCTGCCTCTTTCTGTAATCGGTAAGTACAATCTTCTACTTCTGCTTTCTCTTGATGCGCTTTTTTAATCGTGAGTAATATATTATATCATATCATATCACATCACATCACATCACATCACATCACATCATATCATAATTATTATATTATATAATAATATAAAATCACTTCTTGTACTATATAATTTCTTAAGTTGCCTGTAAGTATTAATTATTCCCAAAAAAAAGGTAAATAAAACATGCTAAATTTTACAACAGCTATTTGCCCATAAACACAAATATGAAGATTACAATTTTGAACATATTTAATGTCATTATATAAGTTTAAATCAATGTCCGATTTTCTTACAGCTAATTCTTGTAAATAATAGAGTACCTACACCATGATATTATATTTCAATTAAAATCTTGGAGGAGCCATTTATACGATTTATTTATAACTATTTCTATTTTCAACCGATAGAAGTACAAAGCACTGGTGCCAAAGGAACATAAATTGTGTGCGATTGCAATGTACTAACAACTAACAATACTTTTAGCCGCGTATATGCGCTGGCGCAGACTCTACCTACGCCTCCTTAGCTCTATCTTATTACCATCCTTCCTTTTTGACACTTTACTACCTCGACTTGTATTTTATCATGACAGAATAGTTTTTGTCATATAAAATAAATATATAATGGGTAAATAATATAAATTAGTACCTATACAATAGTACGTAGATATTATATTTATATATATTATCGTTAGATAGATATTATATCGTTATCATATATGTATATATATATATATATATATATATATATATATATATATATATATATATATATATATATATATAAATTTTTCTGCTTATTTTGGATGTCCTATATTTGTTGTTAGAGTGTTACGAATAGTACTTTTATACCCTCGTTAAAAGAAATGAGCTATCAAATGCTTTCAATGTGTTAAGAAAAACTGTTTTCTCTTTGAGGTAGCTAACTGCGCGAAATTCTTTCGTCTTGTAGGGCGACGGCGGAGGGTCTCACTGCATTATTCATGTGTTTTTTCTTTGACACCTTGTCGCTATTAATATGTATGTATGTAGTACGAACTGTGTACACGACAACGTTTGTTGGAAGACCTTAAATCAGTTATTTGAAACCGAAATAAAAATAGTACTTTGAAGTTATAAATCTTGTCTAAATTCAGTAAGCCTTTAAGGCTAAATATATATCTGATAAAATAAATGAGGTTATATTTTAACAGGTTTATGTCATAAAATCAATTATGTAAGTAATTTCATGTAATATAAAATAACTACTTATTTACATATATCGTCGTGTTTTAAGTAATTTGTAAAATAGTAATATAGTAATAGTTATGTCGTAGTCACAAGACAAAGACGGGTGTTATTTTAGTATTGTCTTTAAATTTCAAGTTAAAAAGAAGAAGTTAAAGAGATAGGTTTTTAAGACAAATTCTCAACAGTTTGACACCAAAAAGCTTCGATGGGATTTTTGAAACAATCGTTGGATAACAATCGAAATGTTAACATGACAATAAGAAAAAGACAATACACTGTTTAGGTATTTCTTTTTGCGTCGAATTTTTTTCAGTTTTATAGATGGAAGTATCGTTTTATTAATTTATTAAAAAATATTAAGCTTTTGTTAAGATTAATGTCTAATTATGGAATATGTCTGACACTCCAGTAATTAAAAATATTCATGAAAAAATCATAAATAAATTACGTAGTAAAAATGAGCCATTAAACAACCCTTTTTTTCTTTCAACCCATTCAAGATAAGCTTTTAAAAGTACGATGAAGGAAAACGGGCATGTATTGTTTATATAAACAAAAGCTCGAATAGTAACGTTAAATTTTTTAAAAGAAATACGTAAAACGTACGAACGTGTAATCGTTTTATTCTTAGCATTGTTTAGCATAGAAATTCCAAAAACTTCAAGATACCTGCTTATTATTAATAATAATAATAATAATAAAGCCTTTATTCACTGACCGTATTACAGTTTTAACATTATAAAGTAAAATAACACTTTTAAAATAATTAAAATAAGTCTTATAAATTTAGCAACAACAATTTAGCAACCACTTTGTTGGTCAGGTTGTCTATCGACATAGGCCTCCCCCAGTTTCTTCCATTTCTCTCTATTTCCAGTTGACCTTCTCCATCCTTTTGGTAAATCGTCCTCCCATCTTTTGATTTGACCTCCTCTTTGCCTTTTCCCATTCCTAGGATACCATTCTATTACATCCTTCGTCCATTTTTCTTTGTTAGTTCTCATTATATGTCCAGTCCAGTTCCATTTTAGTTTTCTTATATTTTTTAGTACATCATTGACCTTTGTCTTTTTCCTTATTTTTGAAATTGTCCATCGATCCTTTAATCGTATGTTTAGCATGCTTCGTTCCATATTGCGCTGGCAAACTATAAGTTTCTGGTTGTTTTTATTTGTACTAGGCCAAGTTTGGCATCCATAAGTAAGACAAGGGAGTATGCATATGTTATATAGTTTGCTTTTTATTGCTATAGGGATTGCTTCATTTTTAACTATTTCTTTAAGGGACCAGTATCGCTTCCAAGTGTTGCTTATTCTTCTATCTATTTCTTTGGAGTATTGGTCGTTTATTGAGATAGTTTGTCCTAAATAAATATATTCATCTACATATTCAATACTTTCATGTCCTATTACTATATTTTCCCTTACGGCATTCGTCATTACTTTGGTCTTCATTGGATTCATGGATAGCCCTGCTTTTTCACTTTCCCGGTCTAATTTTTGTAGCATAGTTTGTAGTATACTTGTTTTCTCAGCGAATAACACTATATCATCGGCAAATCTTAAGTGATTTAGGTTTGATCCATTTATATTGATTCCAAGATGTTCCCAGTCTAAATTCCCGAAAATGTCTTCTAACACTGCTATGAAAAGTTTCGGGGAAAGTGAATCACCTTGTCTTACGCCTTTTTGAATTCCGAATTCTTCGCCTTGTTGTTCAAGTTGGATCGTTGCTGTGATGTTTTTGTAAATCTCTTTTATGATTCTTATGTACTTTCTTTCTACACCCTGTTTTTCTAGCGTCTTCCAAATATAAGCATGGCTCAGAGAATCGAAAGCCTTATTGTAATCGACGCATGCCATATAGTATATTTGTCCATATTCATTGAATTTTTCAATAATTTGTTTCACAACATGGATGTGGTCGATTGTGGAATAGTCGGCGCGGAAACCAGCTTGTTCTCTTGGTTGGATTTCTTCTAGTTGTTTCGTTATTCGGCCGAGTATTATTTTAGAAAACACTTTGTATAAATTGGGCATTAAACTTATGGGTCTATAGTTATTTATTTCGTTTTTTTTCCCCCTTTTTATGTAGTAAGATAATGGTTGTCTTCGTCCATTGAATGGGTATTTGTTCAGTTGTTATTATTTGATTAAATAGACTCGTCACAAATTTGGATATCTCGGTCAAAGATTGTTTTAGTATTTCATTTGATATTTTGTCGTATCCGGGTGCTTTACCGCTTTTTTAAGATTGCATGGCTTTTATAACTTCTGATTCTAATATGCAAGGTATTTCTTCTTCGTGGATTTCCTTCTCTTCTTCTGCTGGTAATGTACTGTCTGTCTCTGTGTATAATTTTTTATAAAATTCTGTCGCTACTTTTACTATTGATAATGTCTTTGCCGTCAATTTTTCATTTTTATTCTTTTTGCTTTTAGTCTTTATGTTAGGTATCCATTGTGTGTATTCTTTTAACTGTTTTAGGCCTTTGTTAATTCCACCCGTTTTCTCTATTTGTTCTCTCAGTACTCTCAGCCTCTCTTCTTTCTTATGTTTTCTGATCGATTCGTGGATCTTTTTACTAATGCTTGCTATTTTTTGTTTGTTATCTTTTCGGTTGCCTAACATTCCGTTTCTTGTTTCCATTAACTTTAAAGTTTCCTCTCCTAATTTATTTGTTTTTTCTTTTTTGGAACTCGATTTGATCAAATTTATCAGTTCTTTTTCCAAGAAGTTGTACTTTTCTTGCGTTGATTTGATTTCATCAGTTTCTTGTAATTTGTTTCTTAGATCGCTTAAGATATTTTTTGGTATTGATGTTGTAGTTGTTTTATTATTAGTGGAGTGTATAATGTGCTTTCTTAAATTGTTATTTGTGTTGGTTATAGCTCCTCGTACCATTCTGTGATCTGTATTGAAGTTTAACTTATTTATTACATCAATATCCGTAAATACATCTTTTTCTTTAGCAAGTATAAAATCAATTTCGTTTTTATCTCTGCCGTTTGGGGCTAGCCATGTCCACTTTCTTGATTTACGCTTCTTGAAAAAGCTATTCATTATTTTTAAATTATGAGCAAAGCAAAAATCTATAAGCCTCTGCCCATTGTCGTTTCTGTCACCGGTACTGTAATCTCCAAGGATAAATTCGTCTTTGTTTGATTTTTTTCCTACTTTCGCATTAAGATCTCCCATGACGATTACGTTCTTGTTAATCTTTTGCATCAATTCTGTAAGATCGTTGTAGAATTTCTCTTTAGCTAATTTTTTATCTTGTTCTCTTGGTGCATGAACTTGAATAATCGACCATGGTTGTTTGGGTCCGGTTAGTTGTATATTAACCACTGCAATTCTATCAGATATTCCTTGGAAACTTACTATTTTGTCTTTCAAGTGCTTCTTCACCAAAAATCCCATCCCGTACATGCCTTGTGTTTTACCATAAAAATAAAAAATATATTCGTTGTATTCTCTTATCTCTTCTCCTATTCTTCTCACTTCACAAAGACCAATGACGTCCCATTTTATAGGTGTTATAGCTTCTTCCAGTTCTTCTAATCTATAGTCTAACCTTAGTGTTCTAACATTTAATGTTGCGATATATACCTTATTGTTGTTTCTTTTTTGGTGTGAGGATGTATTTCTATTTCCATTGCTATGGGAGGGTGGTGGTCTTTCAACCCCACGGGGACCAGCCGGATTGGGGTTGTACAGTCTGTGGTTGCTAATATTCAGTTGCTACTTCGATTGCTTTGGAATATTGGGAATTGAGTTTGCTCTAGGTCGTAACAAGTTAAAAGCATTTCTTCTATTTTCTTTTATTAATGCGTTGCTGGTTACTGGTTTCTTGGCCTGGTTCTGTGTTGCCGGTGAAGTAGATTGGTCTCTTTTTCTTTTTTCTTGGATTAGATTTCCTTCTTTCACTACCAATTGATCATATTTAATATACGCAATGTTTCCTTTAGCCCGTTCTTCTATTAGTTTCGACTTTAATTCCCTCCTTTTTTCTAAAACTTCTTAAGGAAAATCTTCAGTGATGTAGTAGAGGTCTTTTAGGCTCTTCTTTAGTTTTAGTATCATGTTTCTTTTCCAGTTGTTTGCAAAACTAATAAGAACAGGTCTTATTTTGTTTTCTTTGGTGATGCCGATACGGTGGATGTTTGATATGTCATTTGTTTCGATAGTAATTTTCAGATCTTGTTTAAAAATATCCTGTACTTTCTCAAACAGCTCCACAGAAGAATCCTCTTTCTCATCCAAACCAAAGAATAAAATATTATTTTTCCTCTTTTCTTTCTCAAAATACTCAATCTTTTTCTCCAATAATTCTATTCTATTTTTTAAAGTTTCGTTTTCTTTAATTAACGGTTCCAGCTTTTCGTCCATTTTTTTAAATATGATATTTGTTTGTTTGTCCATCTCTATTTTCATCTGGTCAAAAAGTAGTTTAAATTGTCCCTCCATTTTCGTTTATTATTTTTTTTTTACTGTGGCAACACTGACGTGTAACAATCTATGCTGTGAAATGTCGCTCGATGTTATTGTCTGTGACTAACTTTTTTAAAAATACCCTCAAAATGTTGGAGTGCAAATGATGATATTTACGTTTATTTTCTTAATAATTTTCACTGTTTCTATTTACCGGAATGTTCAGTGCCTCTTGATGTTTGTGTTTCCTGCAGCAGGTGTTGGAATAGCGTAAATGAACTATTGATTTTCAATTATCTCGACGGACGAATTGTACAGTGATGTTTACTATGTCACAACCACAGACTATCCCCTATAACCTGCTTATTAATTTATTATCAAAAGACCCAATATATTTTTTTAGAGTTTTAGGTTGAAGAACTCTAAAACTTTCATTCTCCATTTAATTACTATTTAAAACCGAAAAACGCTTAACATGTAATTATTATTATATTAATATATAACTAAGTTTTTTATTAAATTAACTTAAAACATACCGTAAATCTTCTTGGACAAAGATATACATAATAATATATGTTTAATGAAAAGTGTAAAATTAAGATTTCAAATTTATAGTTATATAAATAATGAAATTTTACACAAATATAGGTTATGGAATTCAGCGCAAAAGAGTGCAGTCTTCCTTATTGAGTATATACATTGTAAATAAAGGATTATTTTAAAAGTATAGAATTAGAAAATAAACTACTTACTTGTAATAATTTTTGAATTATTTTTTCGTCTAACAATTAAAAAGTTCATTAAAAATAGAGCAAATTTATAAAGTTATAATAATTTAAAAAATATAATCTGTTCCGTTTAACTAACATTATCATTAATGAAATATATTCTTAAGTATGCCAAGAATGTGGGCGCGTCCCACAAGGAGACAACAAAATTAGACACGAAAATAAAAACAAAATATATATATTAATATTCGTTAGAAATAATCATTTGTCCCAAAAATGTGCCCAGGGGCTGAAATCCGAACCGGCGTGGGTGTTGAGTGGACCATAACCGATACACATTCATAATTCATCCGATTTATTGGACAAGCGATGTTACACCGCAGAATTATAATATTTATGCGCTTAATGATTTTTAATCTATAGCTTTATAAGGTATAAAGTTTGCTGCAGGTTATAAACGTTTAGATAATAAGATCCTTATGTTTAATATTATTCTTAAAAGAAAATAGTTAAAAAGTGTTAATGTCATATTCAATTTATATTCGAACGTTCTGGTGTAGTGGTGCGAGTAGTCGCCTCAAATCGCGCGCCGACGGTAGCGGGTTCGATTCCCGCTCGAGACAGATATCTGTATTTGTAAAAATATTTGTTTCCAGTCTGGGTGTACGTCCTTGTGGGTCTCCCCACCGTGCCTGGAAGATCACGTAAAGCCGTCGGTCCCGGTTGTTTTCATAGACACCTAACAACGATCGTTACTCATGGTAGGGAAGTTATCCGCCAACCCGCAGTGAAGCAGCATGGTGGATTAAGCTCCAGCCCTTATTCTATATAAAGAAAAGGCCTTCGCTCAGTATTAGGCTATTTAAAGGCTGATACAATGTATAAAAAAAATATAAAAATTAAGATAAGGATTAAAAATTGACGATAAAAAATAAAAAGAGTTACAAGAATTTTATATTGCAAATATATTTTATTATAAATGAAGCAGATAGTATTCAAAGTTTTGCGTTAGTCTTCATATTTTATTCTCAAATAAAAATGTTGTTTATGATGTATTTCTGGCTATTTTTTACTGCTTGGATCTCGGCGATGATGCCGGTTAGGGCTGTCAAAACGCCTGACGGACGGATTGACGAGCGAACCCGCTCGGTTGTCGTTTTGTACTTATTCTGTTTCACGCAGGTGTATCGCACCATATTATTCAACATTATGATGCTCTGGGAACAGACTCCGATAAGTTCCGCTAACTTTAAATTCGCTACACCAACATTATATTAACTGTTTTAAGCTGTTTAAATAACACGTTTAAATGGTATCTAAATATTAATTAAAATATACATTTGTTTTTGTAAATAATAATAGATTCGTTTATAATAAAACGCTTTTCATTTATCTTTATATCGACAGATAGAAATATTTCTACTGCGCATTCTCAACTGATAGTTATCAGAGCAAGACGCATGGTGTTTTCACAGTTTCCGCGAGAACAATGGCCCTTGCAGTTTAATTTACTTCTGTATTGCCAGACGGGCAAATGTGATACTACATCATTTACTCTTAACAGGAATGGACTTAGACGTAATTTACAATTTCCAATAAAGACATTAATCGATATCTCGGATATTACTTTATTTTTATGTAACACAAAAAAATATGGAGTATTCTAATTCTTATTTAAAGTATAATATTTTAGTAACATAATTATAACGACTACCGTTCTGGTGTAGTGGTGCGAGTAGTCGCCTTAAGATCGACAGTCGCGGGTTCGATTCCCGCTCGGGACAGATATTTATATTTGTATCAATATTTGTTTCCGGTCTGGGTGTATATCTTTGTAAATCTCCCCACCGTACTCGGAGAGCACGAAAAGCCGGCAGTCACGGTTGTTATCATAAACACTTAATAATAACGATCGTTACTCATTGTAGTGAAATTACCTGCCAACTCGCAGTGGAACAGCGTGGTGGATTAAGCTCCAACCCTTCTCCTATACGGAGGAGAGACCTTTGCCCAATAGTGGCACGCTTACAGGCTGATTCAGTTCAGTTTAGTCCACTAAAATAATTAATTCTAGCAAAGCATAACAAGTACGTCAATCATTAAAACTTAATAGCTGAATTTTCGAGTCCGTAAAATATCAGCGAATAGAAGTCGTAAGTGTAAGTTTAAACATTGATCACTTTTAATTTGTTTTCGTTAAGCACTCGTCGTCTTTCTTCCTCTCGTACGTTTTCATTTAATTTATATTTTACCCGCGAGATATGACTGTGCAGTTTGTGGCCCGTGTTGTTGCTACATTTACTATTATATTTTTATTGGGATGCTTTTGTATGAGTTGGCAGATATTTATCGGGTATTGGAACATTATTCGGTCTGCTCATAATCGTCCGCATAAAGCACCTTGTCACACGGTCGTTGGGCGCCGAATGCGCCGACCCTGAGTATTCTTTTTGTGCTCACGGGACAAGGGCCGTATTCTTTGAGAAGTGGAAAAAATGAAGATATTAATATATCTTTCTAATTCGAAATACGTTTCGGATAAAGGGAGGTAATAAATCATTATACGGTGTACGAAATTCCTTTTTAAATATGCGAGAGAAAATCAGCTTTCGAAGAATCATCCCAATCGTCGATCAATATTTACTCAAAGTGACAATAATTTATTATGTGATAGTGACACACAGACGTGATTTCATTCTTAGAAAAATAAGTTTGGTATAGTAAAACTTAAAATGAAACTATTTCGTACAGTACAGTTATGGTGAACGTTGATATAAATAACGTTCACTTGTAGACGTCGATATTAAAGTTAGTTAAGAATTTAGATATTATTGAATGTAGCGATTAGTTTTATGGGTCAGTCAAAACATGGTGTGCGTTCATGTTGAAGGGAAACGATTGTGTCAGTAAACCGCCAGTCATCGGACACTCATTAGCCGCCTGTCTATGTGGAGATTGAATTAACTCGGATATGCTTCGTTCTATAATGGCTATTAAACGATTAAACAATGCCTATTACGCTTAAATTTTGATTTGTGATTTAATATAATATTTTTTAAATTTATTTTTTAAGCTAATATAAATAATCTACTAATATTAATAACTATATGTAAACCAGAACACAAAATAGGACTAAGTTGACAATCGACGAGATACCTATGAATTGTATATTTAATCAATATAAAATCGCATAACCATATATTGGAATTTGGTTAAAGATATATGAAAATATATAATAAAACAGTATTTATTATCTATCTAAATTATAAATTAACTTACTGAAATAACTTTTAATCCATTAGATAAAATATCATACCAAATAGTACCAGCGTCGATTTAACTAACCTTAACTATTTCGAATTTCATAAATAGCCGCGACTTCGGGGGAAATTTGATATCCCCTGACCTGCAATTGTTTTTTCTCCAAACTCACCTAATGTCATTTACAACACTCTGGGAGTAAAGGCCGAGTGCATCGGATTTCACATCACTCGTGCTATTTCTAAAAAGCTTGTTTTCTCAGCAGTACGCACTTAACTAGCGAACGGTAATCTAATACTGCAGCAATTCCGTCTAGGCGATGTGCCAACTGCATACATTGCTTTTATCGAGTAAAATTTTATATATTTTTTTATATATTCCAGTACGATGTTCATAAAATTTAATAATAATTAATTACCGAAATAATCTGGCCTCGTCTGATTTAATATTAAAGACGTTTTAACATCGTCGTCGAAATAAGGCAAAGATAAAATTTCACATCGATAATAACGTTACAAAAAAGTGTCTCTGGTGGGTGATACAGGCGTTTAAGATAAACATCTGACCCTAGCCCGTGTCCCGGCTTGGCATGCAACGAATTCACGACGTGCATTCCCAACTCATGTTATTTTCTGTTTTTATTTTACATATTATTAAATATATATAATATATATAGCGTTAGCTGGAAATATATGAAAGTATATTTGATCCTCGATACCACTAAATGGTAGTTCGAAGAACTGAATTTGAAAAAGGGTTTCATGTAAGCATATTTCTTGTTATGAGTTTATTTTTGTAAACATTGAAAGCAACAATTGAAATAAATTATTATAGCGAAATAATAAAAACATCATGATAAGAGTAATTGAATTCAAAGAAAATGCTAATAATAGTAAAAAGTATGATATTCTAGATTTAGTACCTACCGTGTGTGAAGGAGTTAACGCGTCTGCGGCGCGTGCGCAGAGATAACACATCGCACGCTAATAGAATTTGTCGTTGATCCTTTTTTGTGACATCCACTGAGATGAGACGCTCGATTAGTAATTAGATGGGCGACACATGTTTTAGGATCTTTTATCTTGTATTAGGCTCATTAGTGGTCGGGATTCGAACATTTTTATCGCCCGACCCGAAACGAGAACAGTAGACGGTTTTTTACATGTACCTTTTTACAAAACTCTTAATTTTTAAATTGCGATCAGATAAATACTCGATACCCTAAAGTTATACACCTACTCAATTTTGGTACATGTGTGAATGACACGGTACAATAATACTATGAACTTATTTGTAGTGAAATGAATGAAAGGAAGTATCAGCATTCAAAACCATGGAATGTGATGCGTTCATTCAGTATATCGAAATTGTAACAAAAATTGCGGTAGAGAAACTCTATAAAATAAAAATCCCTATTATTGCCACGTTAACAGACACTTGAGATTAGCATCTGTGGCTTTTCAACGCGATCTTCAAGTTTCAAACACAATACGGGATTACAAGCGAAGAGGTTTATTTGTAAACATGACAAAGAAAAGTATATTGTTGTGGTTGTGTACACTGCGGACACTCCAGCGACTCTGCCTACTCGTAATATTCTTGAATGCCCTACACATGACACACGATTCGGTGAACTCGTAAAGATTTATTATAAAGTAGGTTTCTAATCGCTGTTGATATTATATTTATTCATTCTAAAAAATTGTACTACCGTGTAATACGGTCTTGAAATTTAAAGATCGAGGTTTTAGAATAATAAATTTAATAAAAATTAATACGTCACCTCTGGTCGTAATTGTTTATTATAGGTCTTATTTTATACTCTTATGGTATTTAGTATCTTCGAAATTACACTAATAATATTCACTAAAGTTTCAAAAGGAAAGGTAAATATTTTTTCCATATAAAACTACCGAAAAGATTTTCCTTAAAAATAGATGATTTTTAGTGTGATATGTTTTGGTTATAATAGTCATATTTCTACTTAAAGACAAGTGTGATTTATTATTTATTTATACTTGTAAAGGAATGAGATTACTTTGAGTTTTTTTTTATAAAGTATAGTGAGGTACCTCTTTTATAGAAGTAGTGACATATATTTTTTATGAAAATATTTTGTCACTTAATTGTCGTCAATTTTATAATTATTATAGAAGAAATATTATATTTAAAGGAATGAAAGGGGTTTAATTTAAAGGAATTGATAAATAGCTTTGAATGTCGTCTCTTTGTTTTCTCAGGTAGTATTTTATATTTCATTTTTGTATGTCATAATGTATAAAGAAAAATTGTAAATAAAAATCTTTGTTTTTTTTTTCAGAGCAACACATAGTTTAATTTGACGATTTCAATTGAGTATTCATATATAGACATTATATACATAAAGACAAATTTTTAATTATAATTAATTGTCGTCGACAAAAACTATTCAACACAATAAATAAAAATTTACAATATTTATTTATACGAGTCCATTGTATTATTTGTCGACTGTTTATGCGTTTAGGACTTGAGGAATACCTATATGAACGAACATATATACCTAATTTTGTTATTTTATAGATCTTACACATTCTATAAACAAATTGTTTTAAGTTTTCTTCGAAATAAAGGTAGGTACTACATAAAAACAATATTATAAAATTATAACACAACTTTTAGTCTTAACGGAATAAACAAACGAAACTACATTGTTAAAAACATTTGATAAATAAGCGGATGTCGATGTTAAAGATTAAAGTGCTTCACCATAATCATCACGTCATAAGCAGGGCTATTGGGGTTCCTTTTGTCAATTCGCGTCATAATTTACTAAACGGCCAAATATAAATAAGACTTTGGCGTCGACGATAAAGTTCAATATACCGTATTGGGTTTAAGTTTAGATTTCTTAAAGCTGTGTGACAAAGTCTTCTTATATAGATGATTTATAGACGTGTTAAGTATCCCGAACAATTGTTACGAATATTTATTTATACTCATGAACTATAAACAACGAGTAAATCTGGTTATTTATGATGTGATATGATATTTGCAATTGCCTCCGTCGATGTTTTATTATATTAAAACATGCAGTAAGAAATTAAAGATCTCTCTTCTAAATTAATATTTTAGTTTTAATGACATTATAATATCAAAAAAAAAACTATGAACTGTACTGAAACAGCCTGTAAACGTCCCACTGTTGGGCACAGATTTCTTCATATCTGAGAAGGGTTGAAGCTTGATTCACCACGCTGCTCCACTTCGGGTTGGCAGATAATAATTTCCCTACCATGAGTAACGATCGTTATCAGATTTATATTAAAACAACCGGGACCGACAGCTTTACGTGCTCTCCGAGGTACGGTGAAGAGACCCACAAGGACATAGGTACACCCAGACCGAAAACCCATATTTATACAAATACAAATATCTACTCCGGGCGGGAATCGAAACCGCGACCGCCGGTGTTGAGGCGACTACTCGCACGACAACACTAGAACGGTCATCAATAAAAACTCTACAATTAATAAATAAAATTTTCATTAACAAAAAAAAGGAAAAGGGTTAATACAATTAATAGGTCGCGTTATCTTTCAGGCGAGAAACCGTTCAAGTGTGAGTACGCCGGCTGTGATCGCCGATTTGCCAATTCTTCAGATAGAAAGAAACATTCACATGTGCACACGTCTGACAAACCATACAACTGCCGCGTGCACGGCTGCGACAAGTCATACACCCACCCTTCATCACTGCGCAAGCATATGAAAGTACACGGTGCTGCGGGTGACGCTTCTCCACGCTATGACAGTGACGGGGATGATTCTTCATCTGCGGGTAGTGTAAGCGTAACCGCTGGCGCTGCCAGTCCACCCGTTCCTATTCCTCCACCACCAGCAATGTCTCTAGCGCCGCCTCACCACCTGCAACACCATCCAACGATTACAGATAAGCTAGAAAGCCTCAACGATAAGTACCTCACTCCTCACGACCAAAAATCTTACGAAAGACTACCGGCGCCTCCTCATCCCAATCAACCTTCGCACCTCACAAATATAGGTGGTAACAGTATGGTGGAGAATAAAATTGGCTTCGGAGGACACTGGAGTCAGTTCCAGCAGCCTGCGCCCGGGGTCCATCACGGCGTCCCAGACTGGTGGTGTCCTACGCAAGAAGCCTACCACCACCCTCATTTGATGCATCATTCCGGTGCCGCCGCTGCTTATTGACCACATCGCGCTTAGGGAACTCTTCATTTGACGTTCAGGAAACATAATTATACTCGTAGCTAATTTACATTACATTTATTATACTTTTTATTAGAATCCGCCTAAAGCCTCTACTTATACAAAATCTTTTTTTTTACACTCTCCTTTGAAATGATATATTATAACGTGGAATGAAAAGTTCGCTAAAGCGCTAAAGAACTACCCTATACCTAAATATAAGAATACAATACGCTTATTAACAAATAGATGGTAATATAATAGTCTGATCGATTTTAAAACAAATCAATGCCAGATTGACAGCCGTCCGACATTACATTTAAATTGAATCCTGTCTATTATCAAAGTGTTATATTATGTGCGATTAGAATACACTATAGATGTATCCAAAATAGTATTTAAACAAAAACCTACATACATATGTTTTAATAATACCTATTCGTTATGAACGTAAAGCGACATAATTCTAAGCAATGACTTTTGTAAATCTGCAGCATATTACCTATATATTTTCTGTAAACACAGTGCTAGTGTAGTGTAGGGAAATTTAAAACGTCTTATTATATTTGTCAAGGTATTCGTTGAGCATTGCATGTGAAACTTTTGTAATGTATAGGAATCGTTTCTGCTCAGTTTGAATTTTTGTCAAATACATTGTTGACAGCGATTTATAACAAAGGCTATTTATTTATCTTAAATAAGATTCATGATGTAAACGTGTTCAATTGTTAATTAAAAAACTATTCAAATGTTATTGTTTTTGCAAAGCTTATATTTATGGAATGGCTAAGTTATAAAGTTGTCAACAGTACCTACTGTATAAATTGCTAGCACTGATGGTGCTTCATATTACGAGCATGCTTAGCAATTATTAGAGCAAAATATTTATAAAACGATGTGTTTATGGCCAAAGTAATGAAGTCCAATAAAGTATGATTTATAGGTTGTATAATTAATGTACATTTGTAACTTTAAGGTCTAAATTTAGGTCGTGTATAAATATTTTAAGGGTTAACCAGTGATAATAGAGATAAGGGATTGATTTATTGTAAATTTACTATCTGTGTTGTTGCTATTAAATCGTACTTTGTATTCCAGAAATGTATGTCTATATAGACAATTTTATATGTATATAAATGACGTAACTATTTTTTCACGGAGACACACTCTAACTATTATAGATAGACGAATCTTATACATCCTAATGGACTGACAGAAAGCTATGTATTTTAAGTTATTTTAAGAAAAATCTGTTGTCTTTTCTATGGCCATGTAAATAGCGGGAATAAATAAAGGCATATTTCAATTCAAATGTATTTTAATATCATCATCTACGTATATAATTAATTAAAAATTTAATAAGTAAACATTCCTAAAGATAAATAAATTTAGGATTCACATTTTTTAAGTTGTGATAAATTGCAGAATGTAAAATAACTAAATACATTAATTTTTTCTCCGAACTAAAATCGTAAACAAAATTCCGAGGCCTCCATGCGAAGGCCTAAGAGATTGATCACTCGTGGCACGAAATCTAAAATGAAAATCCAATTCTCGCGATCATTTCGATCGAATTCCGATCAAAAAACTTACTCCGTGACGGTACCATAATAAAACACCACAATAACAAAACGAGGAACAATCATATTCGAAAAGAGAATTGAATTTATCATTGAGAAGAAACGAGAGAAAGAAATGATAAATGATGCAGTGTGCGCGAGAAGCCAGCGGTGCGAGCGAGATGGCGGCCTCGTTCAATTCGACTAGCGTCCGCGCCGATGATTTATCGTTTCTCAACAGGGATTGGCCGATTCAGTACTTAAAAGATTTATAGATCCTTATGGTGCATGCGCGGTAGGAGCGTTTTCTTATTATAAATCTCACTCCTGCACATGAACTCGCCATTGCCTCCTCGGCTGCACCGAGGAGAAATTAAAAAATATGTTAACATATTGCGCTCGTACTCGTCTCGACAGACTCGTAGAACATGAGAGATAATTGGCTCACGGAGTTAATGGGCTTGATCACGTAGACTTATGAATAACTTTAGACGTTCATTAAGCGACAAAGGTAATTGATTACGATATTCTTTATAACGGTATTAAAATTATTAAGCTCGGTTAAATTAAATTTCAATTTACCGACTCAAATTATTAAACAAATAACGTAAATGCCGGTAATTATCTCACTGCAACGATAGCCTCGTCTCCTAGAGTTTCACCTCGCACTTCACTACGTATTGGTACATGCCAAAGTATTAATTTCGGAGCCAAGCTAGTTTTTTAATTGAAAACTTTTTAACATAACCTACTTTTAATCTAGCTTAATCGAAATCAAATAATTATATTAGTATTAATAGGTAGTTTTAGCGACATTAAGAATAATAAATAAGATACAATTTATAAAGATTTTGTGTAATTTGGCCATAATATAACATAGTTTAAAAATTATCACGCGAAAACACTTAACGTGGAGGAACGTTTTATGTATGATAGTCTGAAACCTGGGGAAGGACATAGACTACTTTTTGTTAATAAACCCACGCGGGCGAAGCCGCGGGTTAAAGCTAGTATTATACAAAAAAAAAATCTAAAATTCAGCTTTCGTTATAGATATAACAATTGTTCACTTAATTAATTAGTAATGGACCAGACCCGAGTAGTCACCGTCGCGTCGCCCGACGGCCGCCGTCGGCGCGTCCCCATCTAGATAAGATCTCTGCGAGTGACACCTGGCCCCGCCTCTCACAACCCCGGCTATTACCTTTTTTGTTTATGCACCCATGTGTAATAAATAGAAAAATCATACCCTTCTTGACGCCCATATTTGCGTCGCGTTTGAAAATACTTGGAAATGAAATGTCAATCAATACGACTAGAAATTTTTTACGTACCTAACGGGTACATATGTAATTATAAATAAAGAAATGTATGTATTATGTAAATAAACAAAATCAGATGTATAAAAAGAAATTACTTTACTTTCTCCTTATCATATTATCATATTTTGCATATTTTTAAAATTAGATTTGAACGTCATTTGTTTGGGTGATGTACTGAAATTGAAATTTGAAACTGTTATCTAAAATTCACCATTTGAAAAATTTTCAACCCCAACAAAAAATAACACAGGAAGAATTATACCTATTAAAGGAAATTAGTTTAAGCGTGTTGAAATGAAACAATTTATATACTCGTAGATGTGAAATGTCCTAATTATTATTATAGCATGTGCAATGCATACCTACCTAAAAATATTACGAGGAAATATAATAATTTGGTGTGTTTGAGAACATGTGAGTAGAATCTTTAGGTAATATATAATCTAACAACAGTAGGTACCTAGGTAGGTAGTAAAATACTTACTTTAGCACTAGAAAAACATTAAGTACCTACATATTTTCAGATCGTAGTTGGTACCTAGTATAAAAATAAAATATATGATACAAGTATAAAAACTCAACGTGAATTAAACTACAACCGACTATGACTTGTTCAACTTCAATGTTGTTAGGAAAATTATCCGCCAACCTGCAGTGGAGCAGCATGGTGGATTAAGCTCCAACCCTTCTTCTATATGGAGAAAAGGCCTTCGCTCAGAAGTGGGTGGTTTACAGGCTGATACTGTATTATACTGTACATACCTATATATAATATATTATCAGAGTGTTTGTCATTGTGCTTGAAATGTCAAATGTATGTAGGTAGGTACCTACTGTAAAATGAAATGTATGCATGTAACGACGAAAGTAGGTACAACAAAAAGTAAGACAATCTGGGTAAATATTAACAACTTATAATATCACGAAATCCTAAAATAATAATACCTATATTTTATTGGTTATATAAAGAATTAATCGCTATTATTTATAAATAAATCATCGTACCTATTCGACGTTTATTTAAACGGTTTCTTTTAGAACAAAAATTCATTATAAGTACCTACCTACGTAAAAAACAAAGAAATAAGTACGAGTACCTACAAGTCACCATCATATAATCAGCATTAATATAATTTATCAAAAAATTATTGAATTTTTATTGATTCTGATCACATATTCTTAGTATGCATTGAACCGGAGATTTATTTCTGATAATTTAAGGATACTTCTTTAAATCTTGTTTGTAAACTGGACACTTTTATTAATGGGTTTAATTTTAGTCTCGAGCGCCTTATCTGGACACTAGGTTTGAACCGATCGGATAATCAGCCGTTTATCATAGGGATCGAGAGCAGAAGAAATGCACCCGATTGTAAGACAATCTCCGTAACGCAAAAAACTTCATGATAAATCCTGTCAGCTAAAATTGCAAATATATTCCGTCGAGGTGCAAAAAAGAATGTATCATAAAATACAATAGACTTTGAATTCTGATGCATGCAACCCGGGCGGTCGTTTTTCGGGCGGCCCTCTCTGTAAAGTCTGAAATCTTTATTTATTAGAATCGCCAAATTATTAAAAGTCGCCTGTTTTATGTTAAACGTATACGTTAGCAATGAAAAAAAAACTAAATCATATGAAGATAAATATATTAGCTAACTCTTAACGCGCACGCATAAGAAATAAAATACATAATTTAATTTTGATTTGTTTTATAGTTCCTGATATAATTAGAAAATTTAATTACGTTTGTTAAATGTCTGTGATATAAAATCCGATTTAGTATTTTGAAAAACGATATAAAAACTACTGCCAACAGTAAAAATATGCCAGAACTCTCTCATTTATTATTATAGTTGTAACGTTGAAGCTATTATTTAGAGAACAGCCTTATAGAGAAGTAGATAACATGTGACAGAGTACCTATGTTTGTAGCTGAATATTCAAACGGTTAACATTAGTTATATGTGCATAAATAAACTTATCACCAACTTTATCACCAACCGGCAGGTGTGTTAACGTAAAATGTCACTTAACGATAAAATTAAAAATAACATCTCAATCGTGTCCTGAATATAAATGAAAGATGTAAAGGTATAGACCGATAACGGTTAAACGGCGGGAGCACATTGTTTCGCTATCGGGACAACTGTTTTGACGGCCACCTATCGCGACCGAGATGTGCGATCCCGCGTCGCCACTCAATAAACTTCCATTATTAGAATACGGGCGACATTCGTGAATGATTTGAGATTAGCCTTTCTCGAAAAATAAAAAAATATATATAGGTAATTTTATTTTGATACGTGAATGGTATCAATATACACAAGAGATGCCCAAATATTTAAATTCTATTTATATTATTAGGTATATTAATAAAGAAATTTTGCACACAATTTCATTTTATACTTACGTGAAGTTGATTTTGTGTATTTTGAAAATTCAAACATTTAATTTTTACGGTCTATACACGATTTTATAAATACATTTCGTTCACCTAACTTCCTTGTTGTTAGATACGTCTATTGTTAAGCATAAGGTATTTAAAATATTAAAACTAGCGAAACTATACTAAATAACGTAGATATACATTGTGTAGTTATTAAATGTTTTGGTTTCATCCCGGTCCTAAACAAAAAAGCAATCTATAGGACGTCGTGGATGTACTTTTTATAACTTATGTTTCCCCTTTGCTTACACAGAGGGATATAATTCACACAAATCTTTATTTTTCTTTGTTCGTGAGGGTTCGGGCCTCCCGCGGAGTGCTGATGATGAGTTATGAGGAGCAGTAGGCCTAGAACGGAACCCGGAAGTCGCCCCTCCATGCCTGGCCATCCCGCCCTACTTCCGATACCAATCGACGGGCTTTAGCTAACACTGCTATATTATTTCATAATTTATTGTTAATATTGATTTCAATAACTTTGTCTACCTCAGTGTGTTTCGCGTTGCTGAACTTTGCTATAAATTATTTCGATTATCATAGATTATTGATTTATTGATTAGCGCCTGCTGGTTTTGTGCTACACATTGATTACTAATGTAATATTACTACTTATTTTGAAAGTATTGAAATTTATAATATATTTAACATTAAACTTTATAATATATATTTTTAAATAAAACTATTATCACCCTCTCCACATTCACGTAATAAAAATAATAAAAGTTATATAAACGAATAATATCTATATTTTCCAGTCCACTATCGGTAAGTATCGTAAGAGTTAGAAGTCAATTTAATTCAACGACCATCTGATTGTTCTTTCATTGACAATACTAAAACCATAGCTTAGTGAAGTTCATAAGTGCGTGTAGGAAGGCGCGTGTCGGCGATATTCGGCGCAACAATATTCATAAATAACTTCAACAACAATGCGTGGACGAGACGGCCACGTGGCGACGCCGCGGCGCGTGCCGACCTCCGCCCTCCGCAGCGTAATTGTTTGCACTTATTAAATGTGTTCTGTTATATCATTTTACAACAACCTGCGTCCTGCACCAATAAACTGTCAATGACATCTTGAACCATAACTTAACAAGTTTCCAAATCCAATTTTTTATTATATTTTACGGTAATCCGCTCGGTATGAAATTAAATAAATCAACATGATTAAAAAAGTATTTATTGTTACACTCAAATAATTGCATGTAATACGAGTAAGTTTATTGCTACATATGTGTTTGTTAGCATGTATTCTACTTATACACGAATCTTGTTTTTTCTATTATTTATGGAATTAGAATAGGTAGAAGTAACACTTTAAAAATAGGCATCAGTTATATTTACTAATCTAAAATTAATATTTGTTTATATTTTTTGACAGGTTTAATTTTATTCCCGCTACTGACAATATGTTATCGAGAGTGGGTGCGACGCTACAGAGAGCATTCGAGCCAGGAAACGACGCACTTCCAACTGGCAATCGCAGTTCCCCTCAAAAAAGCAGCTTCAATCATAACTACATTGTATAAAATATCAGTGTATCTTTATAAAATACTAGCTTCTGTCCGCGGCTTCGCCCGCGTGAACATCCACGCAGGCGAAGCCGCGGGTGCGGTTACCGCGACCAAAAAAAAGTATCCTATGTTACTTCTAATACCTCCAAGAATATGTGTACAAAGCTTTATGATGATCGGTTAAGTAGATTTAACGTGAAAGCGTAACAAACAAACTTACTTTGGCATATTAGTATGATTTTTTTAAATATCATTTTAAATTTAAACATCAAAAAACTTTGCACGAATATTTAGTGTTTGACCACAAGTCAAATTAAACCAAGTAATTGATCAATTTATTTAATTACTATCGTTTTAAAAGTATAGGAATTACAATCTGATTTTAGTTATTAGTTTATACTAGCTGCTGCCCGCGACGTCGTCTGCGTGAACGCTATACAGCACCAAAAATACCTACGATTATACCTTTTAAAATAACATTCATTTACCCGTTTCTTCTTTACATTCCATATCTACAGAAAGTACAGTAACAGAGGGAGACTGTCTTTTGTAAAATTGACTTTCAAAAAGTGCTTATTTTTAGCCTGCTTTGAATAAATGATTTTATGGTGATTCTGCTGAATGAAGTCATAAGTTGTGACTGAAACGGATGGAGAAAATAATAAATAAGGAATACATAATAGGGTAAAAATACATATTTATAGGACTTCTCGATAAACAACATTAGTAGTTTGGCTCTCCGCAGCCAAAATGTAAAGAGAGTCAGGACTGGTGACGCGGGAGCAAGCGACGTACAGCTGCCCGTGTGAGAAGCAGCTCGTCCTGAGGTCGACACCAGCTACCCTCAGTGTCTGCCCCTGCGACTTATTGATGGTCATTGCGAAGCAAACACTCACGGGGAACTCTACGCGCTTGAACTGGAACGGGAAGTTATGAGGTATGAGAGGAATGCGTGGTATAAATACTGCCTCGCCGACGCCACAACCCGTAAGAATTTCCGCCTCAATGGTGTGTTTGTGGAGCGAGATGACTTTAAGGCGGGTCTCGTTACACAACTTTGGAGGAAATAGGTTCCGGAGAAGCATAAGCATTTCTTATTTTTATGATATATATGGCATGCTTAATTTTCCTCTTTCTTCGTTATTTAGCTCAAATTGCTTACAGCAATAGCCTGCCGTTTTTGAGTTTAAATTTTGTTATACATCTATGCAGTTCTTTTTGAGTTCTGTTTGTTATTACATACAGAAAAACTCGATGAATTTTATAAGACGTAGAAGAAGCAGCTTAAAACTTATATAAACACGTTTTTTTAAATTGTCTTGCTCATCTCTGAAACGAATCAACGATACATTTTTTATTAAAATGCACAACTCCATCTATGACTTTTATAAACAACTATTAACCTCGCCAACATGATCAAATTTAAATTATTTATATCCAAAAAGAGTTTACACACGTAATTCGACTTGATGTTTTTGGACTCTCATAGATGGCGCTGCTCTAAAATTGTCTTGATACTACTTATATTAATTTCTTATTATATTATTTTCATTCTTACATTAATAATGTTTATCAGCCTAAGTTACTTATATTTCGTGATTTTTATAGTGTGAAGATAGCTTATAGCATGGTTATTAACATAATAACAACATTCAAATATGCGTCGTTAGATTACACGCTGTTACAGAATGCGTTGAAGAAATAAAGGTTCACTGCTCGTTCCCCGTAGGTGATAGCGTGATAATATGTAGCCTATGTTATGACCCGACTTCTTAATAATATTCGTGCTAAATTTGAAGTAAATCCATGCAGTACTTTTTGAGTTTATCCCGGACATACATACAGACAAACAGACAAACAGACAAACAGACAAACAGACAAAAATTCTAAAAACTATATTTTTGGCTTCGGTATCGATTGTAGATCACACCCCAAGTATTCTTTTAAAAAAATATTCCATGTACAGTTTTGACTTTTCTACCATTTTATTATATGTATAGATACTTTATTTGTAAACATCCCTACTTTAATATATAGGGTAAAACCTTGATAGATGCCGCAGCGGGATAGATGACCTATATTCTAAAAACCTAACTTCCCGAACTCGTGACTAAGAATTAATTGTATAAGTAGGAGCCGCAGTAATCCCGCACCTTATTTACCCACGGAAAATAGTGCAATGAGGATGCGTTTCGCTCGTGCGTTTAATTATCTCCGCGGCGAAATTCACGAACACGTCAAAATTTTAATGGTTAGTATTTTGCGTTGTATAACTTTATAATTAGTAACAAATTGCATTATATTTTTTATAACGTCAATACACTGGTTCATTGAGTCAGCGTTTAAGTGTAATTAGATACTATTTTGTTTATAATTTGTTTAAAAAATGCTTGGGCATCTATCCCTATCAAAAAGGATAGTTGCCCTGATTTTTCGAGGTATAGGTGCCCTTAAGGGCATCTATCCCTCCATAAACATATATAAAGTAAGTGTATATTTTTAAAATATTTTAGTGTCTTTTATATTTTTTATGTATTTACGTATATTTATATTTGAACTTTTTATTGATTCTAGCAGAAATTTGCCACGAAAAAAAGAAAGGAGTGCGAGCTCGAGTATGTTCTTGGACAACATAAAACCTACAGTCAGCTTTAGATGAAATTGGGATTAAATCAAGGACATTGCTAAGACGATATGTTGCTAAAATACATTATTATTCGTTAGATTCCCAACCAGAGCTCGTCAATATCTCCAAAAATATAGAATCTCGTGAGTCTATTGCGGTCAAACAAAGAAAAGAAACATCTCTACCTCAGATTTGTGCTTCTGTGGTTTGTTCACTAGAGCTGAACAATCAAAACGAAAATATTTCTCAAAATGAACAAAATAAAACACCACCAAATCCGATACGTACTCCAATTAAGAGAGAATCTCCTCGAATCCCGATCGATGACGAGATTTTAGAGGATATTAGTATTGTTGACGTTGGTAATTCTACAGTTGCAGAGATTTGCAGAGATTTTAGGAAGCGATATAGGACAAAAAAACACCTTTAAAAATTCTAATAGAAGCATTACCTATTCCAAAAATTCCTTTGACCATGGCTAAGAGGGCGAAATAATCAGCAGATATTTTTAATTCAAAAGAAAATATAAAACACAGGAAGTATGTGGCTAAAAGAAGGAAAAAAAAACGAATAAAAACTAAGTGAGTCAAGAAAAACTAGACTGAAACTACCAAAGAACTTAAGAAAACAAAAGAAAGGAACCACTAATACGAACAAGACAACAAAAATAAAAAATAAAACAAAATGAAACCAATTCTTTTGGTAAAAATGACGATGACAACGCAATGTGTGATAAAGAAAATGATAATTATTTAAAACTATACCAAGACCGAGCATCACTGAAAAGACAAATCATCTACAGTTCAAGCAGCGAAGATGAAGACAATTCACCTAACTGTAAAATTAAATGAAAAAAAAAACCTAAAGATTTCCTTGTAAAAAAAAACTAAAAGAGATGGACAGGATAATCCTGAGTAAAGATTTAGAGTATTGAATGTTACTGTTCTCTTATATTTACGCGAATATTACTCATTTAATTAAAAGTCTAAATCGGATTTTATCGCGTTTATTTGTTTAAAACTTTACAGTTTAACGATTTTTTAATTAAATTAAATTATTTCCCGACGTTTCGGACCCTTTACAGCGTCCATGATCTCGGGGGACTGAGGTGGTCCACCTAATCACGATCACCCAATCCGATTTAGACTTTTAATTAAATGTATTGAATGTTTTGAAAACTATAAAAATACGAAGTCACAGTCCGTCTGAATTCGATGTGTTATGTGTCAGAACTGTCTACATCAAACCTGTACATTTTTTTTTAAATTATTGCCCAAGATGTGAAAAATTAAAAGCACTATCCTAACTTCAATTAAATTTGATAAAATAATGAAGATGTATTTATTGTGTTATTTTAATATAAAAAAGTACAATTGTGCATGTTGATACTTAATATCAATATTTTATAAGAACAATTTAGAATTTATATTTTTTTTTTGAATAAATGCTTGTAAAATTTAATTTAATAAAAAATATGATTATGTATGTTGAAACTTAAGAATTTATATTTTAGTTAAACAAACGCTTTAAAAATTTAATTATGGTCATTTGTGTGATATTAGAATTATCTTCTAATGATAATAAATAAAATATTAAAAAAAGAAACACAAAATGTTTTTCATTATGTTTCTTGGAGACAATAACTGTTTTAGGAGTAGAACTACCAAACATTTGGTGTGGGTTTTTAATTTACACGGTATAAAGGGCATCTATCCTGCACTGCAGGCATCTATCCTCCACAGTATTTTCATAGTGGGGCAACTATCCATATAGGTAGGCATCTATCCCCAAAAAAAAGGTTCCGCGAAAAGCTAATTGTGCAAATCTGAATTTGATAGGTTAACACTTTCGCTGCGTTAGGAGATTTATTCGATCTCTTACGAGACTTTCGTACTGTGCGGCCGCTAAAATAGTGTTTTTTCACTCCGTGCGGGAGGCCCTAACGTCTAAAGTTCTTTGTATATAAGTAAGACAAATATACATATTTGCTTCTTATTCAAAATTAGATCGAAGGGCATTAAAAAAAATTTTTGAGATGTATTAGGTCTCTAACGCACTGTAGTATAAAATGTTTCATTTCTTGCGTTAGGAGACGTGTTAGTACTCGTGAATCGTACACCTCATAGCCGCAAGTAAGGGAAGGCGGGGAGCGCTGGTGCAGCGTGTCTTTGTTTTAGTGTCGTTCAACTATCGATGCGGACGTTCGTGTGCACATTTAAAAAAAAACACACGTGTATAGATATCTTAAATATATTTTAAAGTGTATTGGTGAACAATGAGTTCTTGTAAAAGATTAAGTGTAAAAAGTCAATTTATTTTGATGAAAATGCTACGAATAAATAAGATTTGGAAATAAATAGTAAAAATTTAACGAAAATCAATGCCGGATTATACTGCTGCATCGGCCAGTAAAATTAAAATTTTGGAAAATGTTCAAATGTTCTCCCCATTCACTGATAGTGGCAGTGATTCTGATTACTATTATATATTCTGATTATCTGATACACATTTAAAACAATCGTATAAACAGGTAAAGAAGGAAATAGACAAGAACAAAATCATAGGATAAATGTAATTATGAAGCGTTCATTTGTGCGCATTGAAACCAATCAATGTGCTTACCATATTTCAATGAAAAGCACTTATCTTAAGTTACCCACTTTTTTAATAAAACTTTTTCTATCGACAACTGAGATTTTATTTTATTCCCATCACTAGTCGCTACACATATTGAACTATCTTCGGTTGCGGTACGAGGTATAATCGATACCTAATTTTTGTTTTGTATTTGTAGTTTATCCTAATGTGATAACTGCGTGCGAACCTATCAAAAGATAGAACAATAGGCTATCTTGAACCCTCGAGAAATTCATAAATATATCATTGGTTTTGAGGAAGTTATAAATTATTTTCAAAACTGCTGTTTTAGGAGACTGATCAGGTCTCATACGCACCACAGGATAGGTTAGTTTCGAGATCTTTTAGATCTCCAACGCACCAGAATAAAGTTCTTTAAAAATAATGCCGCAAGGAACGTGTTAAAAAATAATAATAATAATTCAACATAAAGAATTGAGCTAGCTACATTAATAGAAATTATTCATATAAAATTAATATTTTAAAAATTATGAGGCTATTTCAAAAAGTGGGGCATCTATCCCGGTTTTACCCTAAATGCGAAAGTAACTCCGTCTGTCTGTCTGTCTGTTACGCTTTCACGCCAAAACCACTGAACCGATTTTGATGAAATTTGATATGAAGATTATAACTGAACTTGGGAAAGGACATAGGATACTTTTTATCGCGAAAATAAGGGTAGAAGGGGTTGAAATAGGGGATGAAAGTTTGTATGGAAGTTCCTTATTGTCAAATATAAAATCATGTAAGATTGTTCAATTGTTTAAAACAAAGACAAAAAAAAGCGTGCACAGGGCGGTAGGCGGGGTGCGGTGCGGCGGCGGCGGCGGCGGCGCGCTTACCATGTCGCGCGATATAACCGAATTCCACGCGAGCGAAGCCGCGGGCGTAAAGCTAGTCAATAATAAGTATGAACACAATATGTCTTTATTAACTTTGGCCTCCTATATATAAGTTATCACTTATGCTACGCTCCACTACTTACTATGCCACAAAAATTACTTTTAAAGATCATTTGGTTATTTTAATTATCGTGCCTTAGCACTGAAATTGATAATTACATATTTAACGTTGAAACGATGGGTAGCTTTAATATTGTATTGTAAATAAAATAAATACTAAGGCGAACATGAAATAAGCACAGCGCTAGTACATGTAAATATGGCTGTTGAAACTAGTTTTTGTTTTGTTGTCTATGGTTAAGGACCCCAAATAAAAAAAACAACTTGCTGATCCAAAAGGAGAATATTTTTTTTTTTTTTTCGAAAAGGTATAACTGTTGGCCATAGCCACCGGTAGGGTACCTCCTAGCGAGATCGCACCTCGGCTTAGAACGTCTTCGGAGTGGAGGGAAGCGCTGCGCGGAGCGCGTATCGAACGAGCGGCGATCCTACACGCACGTGTCTGAACACAACGTCAAAAAAAGGGGTCTTCGCCTCCACCGGCGAAGGCAGTCGGTGTAGGTATGTGTGTTTTTGGTTCGTTTGTGGTCCTTAAGAAAGAGGCTTTTGCTAATGTGATCTTATCGTCAGGCAGGGTCTGTCAAGACATACATGGGACGTCTCTGTAATAATAACCTAAATGATCCCCAAAGACTTAGATTACAAAAATCCAGCTAAATATCGACATATTACATGTCTTCAAACATTTTATAAAATCGTACATCGTACAACAACATATTACAAAATATAATAATATTCTGACAGAAGAACAAAAAGGATACTGCAATTTTAAAAATAGCCAAGGTTGCAAAGATCAGCTTATTGTAAATTCAGTTACCATAAAACACGCAATTACCACAAAAAAACGATATAACACATGTGTATAGACTATAGAAAGGCTTTTGATTCCATTCCACACAGTTGACTAATTTATATACTAAATCATTATAAAATTCATCCACAACTTATAAATTTTCTGAAAAGCTCGATGCAACACTGGTCTACAACCTTGAAAACTACAGGGGTCACTCCAACAGTAATCCCTGAAATTCATATACGTCGAGGAATATTTCAAGGAGATGCCTTCTCCTCTCTATGGTTCTGTCTCGCACTTAACCTGCTATCTAAAATGTTAAATAAATCCAATCTCGGCTATACTATAACCTTACCCTACAAACACACAACTTTAACACATCTCATGTATATGGATGACATAAAACTCTACAGTAATACTATACATTAAATAGCTTGGCAGATGTCACACAATCTTTCTCAAATAAAATGATGATGAAGTGAATGAAGTGATAATTCATTGAATGAAAGAAAAGTGCAAAATGTTCTCCTTCCAAAATGGAAAAATCATACCAAATAATTATATTTTAAATTCAGGAAAAATTATTGAACCTATAGATTCAGTTCATATAAATACTTAGGCTTTCAGCAAGCAAGACAAATTCATCAAACAGAAACCACAGTAGAGCTAAAAAAAGATTCAAACATCGGCTTAATATTTTATTTCGATCCCAACTCAATTCTCTCAATTTATCTAAAGCAATAAATAGTTATGGAATTCCTCTACTAACATATTCTTTTGGCATCTTAAAATGGTCTCAAACCGATCTTAAAAATCTGCAACGTTTTATAAACACAACATTAACAGCTAGTAGAAAGCGTCATCCCAGATCTTCCATAGAGAGAATGACCCTCCCAAGAGAAGAGGGAGGACGTGGCGTTATAGATATCGTTAACTTACATAATAAGCAAATTACAACACGTGCAGAGCACTCAACATTACACAATAATTTAGCAAATAAACAGTTGATTCTACTTAATTTAGCCGATAGAAAAACACAAAAAAAAACGAATGCACCACTGATTTTAAAGAGGAGATTGCTGTATGGCAACAGAAGTCACTCCATGGAAGGCAACGCCATGATCTACAACAGATATTTATCAACAAAGAAGCGTCGAACGCCTGGCTTCAACGTGGCGAACTTTTTCCTGAGATTGAAGCTTTTATGATGGGAATCCAAGAACAAGTAATAGACACCTGGAACTACCAGAAGCACATAATACATTTAGCCAACCTAACAACAGATATATGCAGACACTGTCACGCTAGTTCTGAAATCATTCAACATATAACTTCTGCCTGCCGAGCCCTTGTACAAACAGATTACAAATATCGACATGATCAAATAGCTTCCATTGTACACCAAGATCTTGCACACAAATACAAATTTATACAAAAACAGGCTCCTTATTACAAGTATAAACCAAAACCAATATTAGAAAACATCAACTGCAGACTGTACTGGGACAGATCCATTATCACAGATAAAACCATACACTACAATAGACATATATCACACTATACAATAAAATCAGTAAAACTGTTTATCTTATTGATATTGCTATCCCCTCAACCTATAACATTCAGTCAACAATTTGTGAGAAGTTAACCAAGTATCAAGACTTAGCCATAGAACTAAAGCGAGATTGGAAAGCAGATACGGTCCATATAGTACCAGTTATTATATCGGCAACGGGTATAGTACCGAAAAGCATAAAGCTAAGTCTAAATATCCTCCAGCTCTCGAAGTACACACTCTACAATCTCCAAAAAGCTACTATTCTCAACACTTTTCGAATCACCCGGAAATTCCTCACCACGTCAGCGATATCTAACGCTTGCGTAACAATATAAGTATTTATATAACTTTATCACGCCTTGGCCATGGCCCGTGTGATCAAGTAAAACGCCCCTTATAAGGAAGAAATACGTAATGTATACAAGAAATAATATATTATAAATAAATACAAATTCATATCATAAAAACAACAACAGTCCTGACGTATACACATCACCTGATATTACAGATCACCAGGTCCTCACCCCACAGATCGATGCGTTAGGGAACAATGTGGAAATTGTATCAGTAAATTAAAGAAAATCATTTACAGTGAAATATTTGTATATGGAGACAGAACAAAATTTATTAAAATACAAATGTGGGTGTGTACGTGTGTGTGTGTGTGTGTGTATGCATGAATATGAAAAGGATATGTGTGTGAGCATGATGTGTGTGCATGTATATTAGATATGTTAATAATGAATGATGCTTAGTGACTGTGTGTAGGATGTAAAGCTGACGAACTGTCAAGACAATACTCTGCTTAAAGAGATCTACTGTAGAATGGAAAAATGGCAAAAACAGACTAACTTTACCAAGTGCAAGATAAACTGTTTTTGTTATCTCCTTGTTAGCAACATGACGTAAATTTTTGAATATATATATATATATTAATTTCCGTGTTCTACTAACAGGTCAATATATTGCTGGAAGCTCAGTCTACTACCTATCTATCATTATACCCAAGTATTTAATTGCATTTGTCCTTTCGATGTTAGGACACAAACAGTTGGATTTATTATGATCCGTCTATTTATGGGATATTAATTTATGTGAGGTGATGTCAGGTTCTTTCTTCCTCAAGGAGAAAGTTATGTATTTGGTTTTGGCCACATTGAGAGTCAGAATATTTTCATTCAACCAATTTATTTGAAAAAACTTCACTCCATGAGGAGTAACGCTGTGTCATCCGCATAAGGAATATTTTTAGCATTAGGCAGAACTAACTGACAGATCGTTTATGTAGGCGATAAATAAAGTCGAGCCCAAGATGCTGCCTTGTGGGATGCCAAAATAGACTGGGACGTCTTCACTTGTAAAATTTTCCATTTTTACATATTGCTTTCTTTCTGTCAAATAACTTTCAAACAATTTGAACTGAAGGTCCCTTATTCCTAAACACTCAAGTTTTTTAGCAAGATTTTAATAGAAACCGTGTCAAATACTTTAGCAAGGTCCAAAAATATTGCAATAGTTTCATTTTTACTGTCAAGGCTAGGTACTGTAAAATCGATTAATTTCTGCACTGCGTCAGATAATGATTTATTAGGTCTAAAAAACCGAATTGTGCTTCCGAGTTTCTAGATATTTAATTAATCGTTTATTAATGCCTCGCTCTCTTATTTTTGACAAAGTTAGTATAGAAATAGGTCTATAATTATCGACACAGTTTCTATCGCCACTTTTATAAATCGGACATATTTTAGTAGGTGGAACACTACAGTAGAGAACGATAAATTGCAAATATAAGATATGTGGCTGAATATTTTTGTTATCTTTTATAATTTTAGCGGGGATTATATCCAGTCCAGTCCCACTGCCACTCTTAAAATTAGCGATTAGCGTTCCAATCTCAAGAAGAAGTAGGTACAAAAGAGTTAGGGCATGATTTTAAAACAGTTGGTTGAAAATTATTATTGGTATTTTTTATCTGTTCGGCTAATGATTTTCCAACATTCGCAAAGTAATTGTTGACAAAGTTGATACATTCTGTAAGGGGTCTTTTGTATTAATAAGCTTATTTGGGGTATCTGTCTTGTCTGTACGTTTCCTTTACCTACATGCATGCCTCTGTTACGAGAGGATTGGGATGGTTACGTGCTTTTTCAAAGTATGCCGTCGAAAGCATTTTGAGATGTTTCGAAATTGAATTGATCTTGAAGTCTTTATGGAGGTCGACGTTCCGCACTTACAACGGTGAAGCAGTGGCCGTGCGTAGAAACCGGTTCTGTATGACTATGTAGACTATGTAGGTCATGATTGGGACGTACACAGGTCTTGGAGATAATGTCAACTTATTCCTAAGCGACACTTACTCCTCCCGCATATCATCACATACAGCCTTATTTATTAAATTATACTTAACACGAACTGTGCCTTGTTACTGACGCGGTTAATGTGCGATCTAAATGACAGCTTAATGTCGAGGGTAACCTCTAGGTATTTAACCTCCTTTTACCATGGGATCGGTGTCCCGAAGAGCTCGATGGGATCGGGTCGACTATTCTCCGCAACTCACAATTACAGTCCTTTTTATACCTTCTCCCCTCTTCAACATCAATATCGTTTTGCCGGAAACGTCAAAACATTATATATTATGGGCAATAATCTAACACAATAATAAATATGAATTATAATTAACATGATTATAAATATCCTACAAAATTAAAACAGTTATAAATCCTTTACAATACCATTGATTAAATAATCCTTAATGTTTAAAATGGTACATTCGACTTCTACAAAACATTCAATGACTACTGAAAACAGTACCAAAGCACAAGAGATTACAGAAATTACTAATTTAATGCAATAACCCTAACACTTGTCTTGTACATATAATATACAAGGGGTGTGGGGCCTTGGCTGCTTGGCGCTACCGGCAGGGTCGCGGTTGCGGGAGGTGCGGGGGATGCCTGGCTTCCAGGAGCCGGCGATTCGGGGGACGCAGGAGGGTGGCGTGGTGGTGCTACGGTATGTCTTAGATGCCGCTTGTGTGCGAGCGGCGGATCGCTTGCACGGCGGCGGGGCAGTAGGCGACGACCTTACGTTTGCCTCGTTTTGGTTTGACGGTTTCGAAACCGTCTAAATACGACGCGCGGCGGACTAATGTAAGTCACCTTCATCAGAGTCACACTCGCTAGCGATCTCCATAACTGCGTGCAGCCAGGCTGGCCCTTCGGGGATCGAACCCGAGATGGTGGCGGAGGCATAAAGTGTTTATTAAAGCGTTATTAAAGCGCTCATAAACTTCTTTGTAAAGCATTGTTACAGAAGATAATTATTATGATGATACCTATGTGATATGATACAGATATTATAATACAATAAAATTAAACAAAATAATCGGATACTTCAAAACGCATTAACCTAATCCCAATAAGCATTTTATTCACTAGGCATGTTACAAACTTCTACAGAAGAATTGAAAAATACTTTGAATTTTTCTCGTTCAACAAATACTCCCATCAAATCCCCGTCAGTGTTTACTAATTCCGTCCCATCCCGTCCCGTCCCCACCCCGTCCCCGTCCCGTTCCCGTTCCGTCCATGTTACGTATGCATCGGCCTTTAGTGTCTGGCAAAACCGGCGTAGATTCCCCGTCTCTTCACTTTTTGCAAAATTATTCTACCACCTGATTTATTTAATTTTTTAATAAATGAGTACTTACAGTTTACTTTTACCTAGCACTTCAACTTTTCCTGGCTTGAACATCAAATCCGCTTCTTCCTGCCTTCTCTCTGCCAGCACCGTCCGGTTATCCTCTTCCTGCCAGCGCCCTCCGCCGGCACCGTCCGGTGATTCTCTTCCTGCTAGCGTGTTCCGCCGGCACCGTCCAGTGATCCTCCTCCCGCAAGCGCCCTCTGCCGGCACCGTTCACTGCCAGCGCTGCCCTCTGTTCGCATCGTACGCTGGCGCCGTCTGCTGTTGGCTCCGTCCGCTGGCGCCGTCCGCTGGCATCGACAGCCTCTAGCGCCCTCTGCTGGCGCCGCTCGCCGCTAGCGTCCTCTACTGGCGTCGTCGGCTGGTCGCGCCGTTCGACTCGAAGGACCATGTTGAAAGTCGTTTTTTAGGTGGTGTCTATGGTCAGGGACCCGCACTTATCGCATCGCTAAAACACATACTCTCGTAAAAAAGATCTAAGAGCATGAACAGAAGTTGGTGAAGTATTTCAACTATTGCTGATTTCTAGAGGGAAAACCCTGTTAATCGGTAATACTGTTTTTTACTAGTTAATTTTTTTTAAGACTACTTAAGCTTAGCTACTGCTGTGCTTTAATTTCAGTTGACTTTTTTTTTCTATTCTTATCTGTGTGAAAGTGATAATTATACCTCTTTCTTTGTAAACAATATAATATTTTTGTTTTTTTATTATTATTAATTGTTTCGCGGAATGCCTGAGTCAGTGTGATCATTGCCCATACATTAGAATCTGCATTTCTCATTTTTAACACGACACAATTAAATTGCTTTTTATTCGTATTAAATACCAATCAGACTCAAAAAAGTGCATTCGATTTTTTATATCTAATATGTGTAATTTTGTTTGTAAGATAAGTATTATCTTTAATGAATAACAATTAGTATAATTTAACCTTTATTACTCCGCATATGCTTAATATGTGGATATATTGTTATTTATTTTACAAAAACTGTTTGTTATTTTAAAAAATGTTTTTTCGCTACTCTAGCCTACATATAGGATTTAGATTATTGATTAGTTGGCACCCTAGAAATTATCCCTAATTACAACAACTAAACAATAATTATAATATCTTAATAAATAAATAATTTTGTCTGTTTGTATATCTATTATTCAATAATAATTATTATTATTGAATATAGGCAAAAATACAAGAAAATAGATTATAATCTATTTTGTTGTATTTATGCCTATTTTATTCGTTATTGTTCATTTAAGTAAAAATACATACCTATATACTTTTATATCATTAAATTGAGATAACGTTTTACACAGCTTATGTATGCGTAAATATTGTTTACGCCTTCAAACCCTATAGTATAAGTTATAAGGGTGGAACCCCAGAAAGGAAAATCTACTGTAACTTAACATATAAAGATAAGTAGAAAAGATTAAATGATCTTACAATAGCCATGAACGTGATTATCAAAATCCATTTATAGTAAAATTCTAAAAAGAAAAAATAATTACTTTATAGTATCTTATCATAAAAAATTATCGACGAGGATGGGATTCGAACCCACGCGTGCAGAGCACATTGGATTAGCAGTCCAACGCCTTAACCACTCGGCCACCTCGTCGTGACGTTTTCTACGAAATACAAAATAAGATTATTGAGGACCATCTTCATTGCAATCAATTGTTGATTGTCGCACATAATCTCCATTCTCATTATCAAAATATGTTAGCATAGCAAATAATTCAAATACAATGTTTGTGTTTCTAGAATATAATTCAATACAACTGTTGTATTTTTTTTTAAATATATTATATTTATTATTGGTAAAAAAATTATAGAGAGCCTTAATAAATATAGAGATAATTTAGTTAACATGTTTTAAATAAAATTTGCAGAATCCTCGATCTATCCATTTATTTTAACTTTAAAATAGATTCCGAAATTTAAAAAAATATCCAAAATCAATTATTCTTAAGATATTATTTATAAATAAATATGCGTACCTATAATAAAACAGAGAAACTAACTTTTAACCGACTTCAAAAAATGAATTTCTATGATAATATAATAATAATAATAATATGATAATAATAATATAATAATAATACTCTTTATTGCACACCACAAAAAATACAATATTTGTAATGAACAAAGAAAGATGTACAAAGACGGTCTTATCGCTAGTAGAGCGATCTCTTCCAGACAAGCTTTGGGTATAGGACTTGTCAATAGTAAAAGCGGTTTAGGTAGTGTACATAGAATTACTATAAGGAACAAGCGTTATAATAATAAATACACATACATACATATATAGGTACACACACACACACACACATATATATATATATATATATATATATATATATATATATATATATATATATATATATATATATATATATATATATATATATATATACATATTATATACACACATACAAATAAATGAATAAGCGTAGTGAATAAACGTAGATACATTAATAACATAGGTAGATTATACATAAAAATAAATAAATACAATACAATACAATACAATACAATACATACGATAGATTTATACGTTATATAATTTTTATAATGGCAATTATGACGTATTTAGCGACAAATAGTGCGCTTTAAGGTATTTTTAAACCAAGAGTGAGACTGAGCTTGTCGTATAGGAAGGGGAAGGGAGTTCCAAAGATGAACAGCTTTAGCAGTGAAAGAATTAAAGTAGAATGAAGTAGTACGAGACGGAGTTTTAAGAATTAAATGGGAGTCAGACCTGAGGGAGCGATCATGAGTATTACAAAGAAACTCAAAGCGTTCTTTGAGGTAAGGAGGTGTATTTGGATGGAAAAGTACACATTATAGAAGCGAGAGGATGTGAGTATTCCTGCGATATACTATGATATGATAATGTTTTTTTTTTTAATGTTTACTTATATCTTCCTCAATTGTAATTGAACTCATACTACAGGCGGTCTCATAGAAATATGGTGATGAACTCTGAAGATATAAGAGAACTTCTCAATGGTTGTTAGTAAATCAAAAGAAGTTTAGGACTGTTGCTGCTGGTGGCTATCTAGGGAAAATACTGTTACATTTAAAAATTATTATAATTTGTACCTATTCAACAAAACGTTTCTTAAAAGTCAGGCTTCAAAGAAAAGGTGCATAATAATATTATACCTATTATTTATATTACTACAAAGTATGATACTTCTTTTTACCCGACTGCGACAGAAGGAGGGTTATGTTTTTGTTTTTCGAGTGTATGTAGGTATGTATGTATGTACATATGTCCATTTCTTTGGCACGCCCTACAGCCCAAACGGCTGGACGGTTTTTGACATAGGAGGTGTCGTTGGATTTGTCTAAATTGTAGTAGTGACATAGGCTATATAAATTTTCAAAATGGTGCCCGCAAATGGCGGAATGAGGGGGGGGAGTTGATTTTTTTTTTCTTACTGTAGCATTATGGGTATCAAATGAAAGCTAGTAAATTGTTTTATTCTTTTTAGTTTATAATAAGAGTATTTTACGCAGTCGGGATTTTTGATTTTTTTTAATTAATTATTATATGTCATAATTAGATATAAGGTGTGTCAGTTTTGTTCAATTTTTTATTCTAGCTAATGTTGAGTAAGAATAATTATGTTAAAAGCGAGACAATGAATAGATAATATTGTGACCGATAGTAAATTGTTAATTGTTTAATTAATATCTTGATTAAATATATGTACCTACATACATAAATATATTAGTTTTATTTTCAAACCTTGATTTAAAAAAAAAATCAAATATAATAAAAATTTGCTTAGATAAATTAAAAAACTAAAGCAATTTTATATTTCATATGACAAAATAAATTATTAAGTATAATATGCGATAAAATGTGCACGGATTTATTAATTCTATGATTTTGTTATTGATCATAATATTAAAGTTATCAAAAATATTAATGTAAAAACTCTCACAAGGTGACATAAAATAAATTATAAAGCGTAGGTAATAAGTGGATTAAAATTTAGTCTCTTAAGTAAAACAGAGGGAAAACGTTTTCATACAAATTCATAATTTTTTGGACTTTAATAGGTCTATTATTACATACACCAATATTAAATTTTCCTATTCCATTACTAATCTGTATAAATATTAAAAGTAGCAAATAGACATAAATAGTGTAACAGAAACTTATTATCCCAAATATAAAAACATTACCTTCCGGCAGTCGGGTAATAAAATGGTAGTAAAGTCAAAACTGTACATTGAATATTTTTTTAAAAGAATACTTGGGGTGTGATCTACAATCGATACCGAAGCCAAAAATACAGTTTTTAGAATTTTTGTCTGTTTGTCTGTATGTATGTCCGGGATAAATTCAAAAAGTACTAAGTACTCGTACATGGACTTACTTCAAATTTGGCATGAATTTTATTAAGAAGTCGGGTCATTATCACCCTATCACCTACGGGGAACGAGCAGTGAACCTTTATTTCTTCAACGCATTCTGTAACAACGTGTAATCTAAAAGCGTTCACGAAGACGACGTCGCGGGCAGCAGCTAGTTATCCCAATACACTGTCAGGATCGGGAGTGACATGAGTAAAACCACGGGCCATAGCTAGTAGATAGGCGACAAAAATACACACAGATACATGAAAAATAAAGGTAGATATATAGGAGGTACCTACATTAGATGATTATCTCCTTTATCGCTTATCCGTTATCGATAGGAAAATTATAGTAGATAAATATATTTACATATGTAGCTTTCAGTCTGCACTAAAAATATTTTAATCTTGTATCTAATATGCTAAGCCTATAATAACTCACAGGGGTCATGGCAACCTAAAATTCGTATTATAGGTACTTCCTAATATTTGTCTTCAAAAACGTTAGTAGGTACTACCACTTTAGTAGACAAAACGAAATAAATAAGACAATCCATACGACTGGCAGTGCAGAATTTTCCCATGGTAAGAGTGCGTCCTGCTATTGATAACTGGCCTCAACGTTTAAAGGACTGTATTGCAGCCAATGGAGACCATTGCGGATAAGCTTTAAATATTTTTAATGGTTCTATATTAATGTATTAAACGAACAAACAATTTTATGCTCAGTCTTTCACTGTTCAGGCTATAAAATTATGGAACAGTTTGCCATTGCACATAAGAAAAGCCGAATCACTTTCAATATTTAAGAAGTACCTATGTTAAGGATCACTATCTTAAACTGGAGACGATTTAATTAAGTTTTTTTTTTATATTTTTAAATTGTTTCGATGCTTTTATATTTATATTTATTTTATTTTATTTATATTTAATATTTATTAGTTTATAATAGAGATATTGATTATATTTTCATCTACATAATTATGTATCTTGTATAAGTATTAGTATGTAGACATTAGTATGTAAGTTTATTATATAACTGCACAACCTACCCGTTTCTTTCTTTGTTGAACTCTCCTTTTCATTTGGGTTGTCTGGAAGAAATGGCTAATTAGACATAAGACCGCCTGTTGTACTACACAATGTTGACTCAACAATTTTGTAACTATATATGCTGTCTATTTTGTTTCTGGTGTGCAATAAAGAATAAATAAATAAAACATACTGTAATAGTAATAAAAGATACGTACAATAGAAAAAAAAATTATAATTATTTTGTATCAATATTTAGGGCAAGACTATGTAATAATGATGTTGTAATAACAGCAATGTCTCTCAAAACGCACGAGTAAAGAAGTTCTAAAGGACAAAGAAAAAATTTTAGTATTAAAGTTGTTTTATAATAGTAATTGATAATTGACTTTTTTAATTATTGTTTTTAAATTCGAGTCTGATATTAATCAATTTGTACTATTAAAAATAAGTTATTAAAGGGTACCATGTTATTCGTACCAACATTAACTCATTACTCTCTCTTTGATAATTAATTGCTGTATTGTAAAATTATTACAAGCGAAATAACTAAAATTCGAAAACCAACAAATTTTAATCGTATTTTATAATGTTAGTTTATCGACGTTTAACTTTCTTTAATAAGTTGCCTTACTATAGGTACAAACAAACGACATTTTATGAAAATGGTCATGCTTTGCTCTACTGGGATCGGTATATTGTCACTGACAGTTTATAGCAGCCAATGTACCTGATATAGTGGTAGTAGACTGATCAGCGTGCCAAGCATTTATTATTGTTGACATTACAGTTCCACATGAAGACAATCTTGTAAAGGCGAAAAAAAAAAAGCAACAAAATTTTAATTGTGTTTTATAATATTAGTTTAACGACGTTTAACTTTATTTAACTTATTATTAATATCAATGAAAAACTATATTGCACACATTAACTGAAATATAAAAACCTACAAAACAAGGCTTAAAATTATATAGGTACTTACCTACAGACAAAACGTGCCAAGAGCATTCTTATCACTAAATATTGATCTCTTCCATACTATATTATGGAATAACCTTCAAAGATAAATAAATATATTTAACATACACAGCCTGTCGTCTGATTTTAATGTTTGCCCAATGTCAGACATAAAATGCTAATAGATACATTAATAATGAATAATTGAAACAATTATTGTTCGAAGAAGTATTATTATTATAAGTTTACTAGAAGTTTCACGTAAATTATCATCTCTTCTTCTTTCTCAGTCATGATGTTTTCAAAAACGTTGAAATACCTATTTATTTGTTTCTAATAAAAGCTCAAAAACATTTTTTTTTGCCGCCAAATTAAAAATGAAGGACCGTCAAACTAACTTAATCACTTAAGGATACAATTTCAAAAATTCTCTTAGGTATCCAGCTAATCAATATACATTGTACATAAAGGAGTCCAGCTGGCTATATTTCGTTAGTCTCGGCGGCGAGAAGTCAGTCTATAAGGATATGAGTACCTATAGTATACATAAACAGTCTATCCATCATACAAAAAAAAATACTTATATCTATATCTACACTTATAACAGATCTGTAACAGATCTTATTGAGTACATTAATGATATTTAGAATAAATTTTTGAAGTGCTCTTTGTAATCGATAATGAAGCCAAAAAATGATTTTATTTTTTCAATTTATCTATCTGTATCTTGGCTGCAAATTACACCAAAACTACTGGATCAATGTAACTACAACTGGGTATGATTTGAATTCATAACACGAGCTAGGACACTAAATATTTTTTATCCTAAAATTCAGTATGGTTCAAGTGGAAGAGAGGTAAATGTGAAATTGTTTTCTATGCTATAATTCAGTAACTCGTTTTAGGATTTCATTCATTCTTTCTTTGAACATTTTAATGTTTTTATGTCAATATTTCAAGATCTTAAGTTTCTTAGTCCAGAAATCCAGTCCAGAAAATAAAGACGTCATAACCCTCACTAAAAATTTCAAAATTCTTTAAAACTATGTATAAACGTACGGCTCATCTTAAGCTACATGTGCTACACTACATGATTGACAAGTCGCAGGGTAACCTAGTTTATTATAAAGACAGTGATAAATACAAATAATGCATTTAAATGTACATAGTACGAATAAAAATTTTTGAAATGAAATTATTCAAAATACGAATTTATTGTCATTTGAGAGTGAAGATTCAGGTAAGAGTACCTACGGTCGAATTTCTTAGAACCAAATGTAAATCTATTGCAGAGACTTAGCAGAGAGTAAAGTTTATTAATCAAATTTTCTGATAGATTTAACAATTACTAACAATACTAAGAGTTTAGAAGTAAAAAGACTTTTAAGTTAAGGGAAGTTGCAAAAAAAAATCGAAGTATGGTTTTTAATAATTATTTTAAAATGTAATTATAAAATAAGAATAAATATAATTAATCATTATTAATGTTATCTTATCATAAAGCTTATCATAATAAAAATTAATTACTCTGTGAATGATATTCAGATGAGATCGATTTTATCTTATGTTTAATCTCTATAACTTGTTTTTCACGTCTCTACATTAAGCTCTGACTACACATGTATGTTTATATTCTCAATGAAAACATTAAATTTAAATCAAATTTTAGATTTTGATACATAAAAGGTAATTATGATAATAAATTTCTTTGCCATATTGTTTAATACAACATTAACTGTGAAACAATAAAGGTGTTTTTATATATAAAATAGGTAAGTAATAAGTATATGAGTTCTAATAGTGTTTAACAATAAATATTTATAAATATTTTGTTTATTATTTTTCAAATGTAGCATAGAAGAAGATTTTGATGTTTCATTATATTATAATGAAAAAAATATGTACAATTTTAAGCTACTTTCTTGTTATAAATAAAATACCTGCTATGACTTCTTTAAATGTTCAAATTGTTAGTAAAAACTTTTTCTTTATATACATAAATATTTATGTATATAAAGAAAAAGTTAATAGTAATCGTAATTATACTAGATAAAAATATATATTTTAATGAATCTAATATAATTTAAAATATATATCTGACAGTTCACTTAGCATAAACAAATGCAGCGAGGCGCCAGTGACGCGTCGCGCCGCCGCTTGAGTATGACAAATAACATCAAAAATGAAACTACACGAATACCAACATAAAATAAAAATGTCAAAAATTTAAATTAAGGATTAAAATATTTAAATTTAGTACGAGCGTCCCGCTCGCGCTCCGCGGCGACGGGCGAGCCTGCGTCCCTTCGGGCCCCGGTAGGGTACACTATGGAAACGGACATTTTTACGCTAATCATAATCATAAGGCGGAGTTTTGTAAGTCAGTTTGTTTATTTGTTTGTTTATCCCAAGATCTACTATTCTGAAGTTGAAAAAAAATCTTTTGGCGTTAGTTTAGTAGTTATAAGGATAAGGTTTAAATTAGCCGGTTTGTGGGTCATAAATTATTGCGCTACATCGTATAGAAGTGGTGCGGTTAACATAAATGCAGGGAATATTGTATGGTTCATCGAGTGTAGGTGTAACTCAAGTAACTGGATTAAATAATTTTTGAGAAAAAAAGATAAATATTATACTTTTGCCGCATTACGCTTAGTCTGGACTCAATACTCCGGCCTATGTGAAAAAAGTATTAAACAAAGTTATTTAAATGTTTTATTAAACTGGATATCTATATGATATGGGTAAAAATTGTAAAAAAATATATATATAACTAATAATTTTTTGATTTTAGTTTTATCTTTAGCACAGTAGGTACCATTAAATCATAAAATTTAAAAAAAATATATTTAAATATTATTTAACTAATAACAAATAAATAAAATCATCAAACAAACAAAAATATTATAAAATTCAAAAGCGCTCTCCGTATTAACTCGGCAGTCCCAATACTATAAATTAATGGAGTGTACTCCGCCAGAAATTTTAAATATTTGAAAGCATTATACGTTTTAGGAAAAAAAAATCAGTCTCCAACAACATAATATATTACATAAAATAAATAATACAATCATAAAGTAGTTATAAATGCAGTGTTTATAAAACATAATTGCGGTTTTATGGACCATATATTTTCGGGATGGATGGAGCGTCACTCGGGGTCGAAAATCGGGAAGGACTATTATGGACTCGAATAAGGCGATTTGTTTTAATTAGGAGACGAGACGGTACGCCCGGCCGTACTAAATAAACAAAACTCGATAGTGTTTGTTTACGTAATGATCGAACCGAAACAAGAGGTAATTAATACTTGTCCGTGAAGGATCTTTTCTATTGAACACTCGGACCATAGACAAAAAATGAAACACTTTTTTTTGTCTATAGATACTACATAAATAATAAATTTTGAAATTTGTTTCTTATTTATTATTATATTTATTTTTGAAAATTGTTCTTACTTAAATGCACATACAAACGGTTATGAAATTCATATCTTCCACATGAGGGACACGAGGGGTATATCTAAATTAGTCGCAGGTAGGCCGTGCAAGTGACAGCTTATAATCGCACCCCGCCCTTGCTGCATCCGACAGCGACCTTTGTACACTAATCGCAGCTACTGTATCGGGACTGACGTTGACACCCCGCAAAAATGAGGAAACGCAATTTCTTTTTGATGGCAAAGTTTAAAAACGAGTAAAAATTATACTTAATACTCGAATCGAAATCTCTTAATAATATGAATAGGCGGTGGCGGAATTATAGTAAAAAATGCTACGTCTGGCATTTCGATTAGGTATTACTCACATAAGAAATTACTTTATAGTTAGATTTTATTTAAGAAATGATGTACATAAAATTATTTTCAAGTATTTATTTGTAATTTACTAATATACTATAAGGTCGATATCATGGATCCCATTTATAGACATATTAGAGAAAGTGAAGATCATAGTTGAAAGCTCAAATAACGTTTTACTTAAAAAATAACAGACCTAAAAATATAAAATACATAATGGGATAACCTATTCCTTAACACCACTTTCATATTTTACCCCCTAAACTCTGGTGTGGTAGGTATAATGCTGAATTTTGTTTTTCTTTATCACTATTTAAAACTCCTCATACAAAATTTCAAACTTATAACTTCCTAAATGACTAATTCCGCATACAATGTTTTGTCCGCCATTTTACACCATTAGTGAACTTATATTTGGAGTAAAATTTTGAAAAAGTTGAATTTGTTTCTTTTTTATTTTAAGGTCTAACATAAAGTATACTTCTAGCTTTAAATAATACCTACTACTATAACTTTATAATAATTTACATTCGACGACCGTTCTAATGTTATGATGCGAGTAGTTGCGTTGAGGCAACTACTCGCATCACAAAACTAACGCGCGGTTCAATTTCCGCTCGGGACAGATAATTTGTATTTGAACAAATTTTTACTTCCGGTCTGGGTGCATTTTTTTTTGTTTGTTATCATAAGCACCTGATAGCGATCGTTACTCATTATATTGATAAGGAAAAATTAACTGACAACCCTTAGTAGAGCAGCGTGGCGGATTATGCTGCAACCCTTCTCCTATATGGAGAAGAGGCCTTCGCCCAGCAGTAGAACGTTTACGGGCTGATTCATTATAAAAATTTACATACTCTGTTTCGTCCATATTCAGGTTTCAAAAATCTTTTTTAGCCTTCGTCTATATCATAAAAGAAAGTCATGATAAAAACGTCATAAGCATAACTATAACTACATAACTCAACTCAAAATTTGCTTATGGTGTATATCTAATATAAAATGATAATAAGACTAAAAACGATTCAATAGGAAATAATACCTTGAATCTGTTGTAAAATGAAAAGTAAAAAATAAAATTTTATACTTTAAGTATTTAAAGATTGTATCCATTTGGTAAATTACCTAATTTAAAGTGGTAATACAATTTGTTAAACAGCTAAATGTAATAATAGCCATTATATTAAGGCCACGGTCATATTTAAAAGGAATAACTTTGAAAGTTCGTTCGTTTATTTTTCGGAACCCGTAGCCAAAGGTACCAACAGGAACGTGTTTGTATGACAAAGATTGTACCGATCTTACGTTAATCCGTCTGTCAGTTTACCCGTCCATCTGTCACAAAGATTGATTTTTGTATCATGACGACGATATGACACTTAAATTTTCACCAAGTATATACTAATCATTAAAAAAAATTGAGGGCTTCCCAAAAATAAACTAAGATTTCTTCCACTGTTACTTTGATCAATTTAATTCTCAATTTTTACATTCCCAATAAAAAAACGACGAATCTTCCTCTGCTATTTCGAGTCACACTTTGACGATTTTTTCAATTGTATATCTTGATATATTATTATTATTGCAAACTACAACAACGCATATAAACAAAAAATATGAAAAAATATTTGAAAAACATTAAAGTGAAACTTATGTTTTGTTTTTTTTTAAACTTAGACATCAATTAGGTATAATTTAACATAAAAAAGTTAAATGTTACATTTTCATAATAAAAAAGAAAGAAATCTGTATTACCAAAACATTACCTACTTAATTACTCTACTTTATTTATGATGTCACGTTGACATGCAAGAAGCACTCACGCAAACAGTGAAGCTAAATATTTCATATGGTTTTCGTATTAGCAATCGACCTTTTCGAAATTTTCACTATTATCTGACGGCAGTCTTCCAGGTGAAACCTCAGTGAAAGGAAAAGCCTGTCAGAAGGTGAAGGCGAGGGTCGTATCGATTGCCACGCCCACCCATCGCTCGTTGCCAGGCGACGCACGCCCGCCTTACGAAGGGCAGAAAATGTCTTGAGCTACGGAGCTACACATAACGAATTCGGTACCAACAAAAACGATTTAGTAAATTTTAATTTAGTTTATATATTTTTTAGTGTTATTGAAATTATTTTGAATTATCGTACAGTAAGTTAAACGATTGATGTAGTTAATCTAATTCGTTGATACAAGTTTCGCCAAATAATAATTATTATAGGAAATGTTAATTTAACGTGCAAAGTAAATTGTAGTGGAAATTTAATTTTGTTTCGTCTTTCAGTGGTGTAATGTGTGATCATCTCTAATCGTAATGATAAATTAGTGTAAATTAATTAGTATACTTCAAGGTGCCTACATCAAAACGTTCTTGACTTTTAGTACAGTAAAACAAAGCTATGTGTGATAAAATTTTAATAATATAAAATAAAAAATAAAAGTTATTATCCAAAACATTGTTTCTTAATAAATATAATATTAATTTAAAAAAATTAAGTTTTATAATCGCTTAAGTTAAGCGACCAATAAAGAACGTAAATAATATTATTAGGTAAGAAATTAACTACTTATAGTATGTGCATGATTTGATGATTATATTTGTAAATCTGTTTCGGTTTTTCTTAATAAGAACTTTTTATACACTAAACTTTTTTTATTACCATCTTTTTAAACTTATGGAAATGTTACTTAGCGCGTTTTCCAATTACAGAGCATAATGCGACTCAGTGACGCACAATGCCGAAGTGTGCTAATGCTTAATTGGAACGTCAAATAATGTATTCATATTTTATATGTGGAAATATAAAAAAGGTCCATGTTTACGAGTATACCTTCATCCATACTTATATTTATTGTTAACACGTTTTGAATTAACTTTTTAATATTTCCAAAAAACTACAACGAAAAGAAAGTTTAAATTTTTTTTTAACAATAAACAATGTTACTACCGATAATATAAATAAAATTTCGATCTAAGCTACCTTAAAGAATAAACACTTGTTAATTTTTTGCTACTGAGTTGGCATCAACTGCACGCATCACGCGAAAGCACTACTTTTGAAAGTGCTCGATTGTGCGAAGCATTGCTGTAGTTGGAACATTCAATGTTGAGCATTATGGCGCATAATGCGCTCTAGTGCTGTAATTGGAAAACGCGCTTATTTAATTATCACATTAAAAAATTTGTAATACCTATTACCGAACACAACCCAAAACTCTCGTTCCAGTAAAACATTTTACCTATAAATATTACTAATAAAAAAAAATTAATGTCTTTTACAGCCCTAAAACCTAGTGTTATTTATGACCCTTTTATCTCGAATGGCCATCATCTTTTGTCGCAGCCGCAGGTTTTTAAAAAAAACATATCTTGAAAAGGTATTGATTGCGCAAACCGCCGTAGACTGCGGATTACTATAATATAAAACCGTTCTTCATAGTTTCAAAATATGTCGATCTTAGATATAATTATGTATATACTTTTTGTTTATTTATTATTAGGAGCTATTTAGTTTTAATTTAATAATTGATATTTTCGTCAAAGGGTAGCGGTAAAGTAGGTAGTAAAGTAACTTTAAAAAATATTTAAAGAAACTTGTTTAAGCTGATTAAAGGTTTTTAATAAATTTATATTTGATTTAAATTTTTATCTAATGCTTAATATTTTGAATGTTTGTTTATGAATTATATATAAGTATATTTTAATTATTTGACTGTTAAGTAAATACTAAATGTATCTACTACCTATATTTAATTTATCAAACAATAACTTTTTATAGCCTCCGTTATAATTTAATAAGCATTGGTGTATTTAAAATTCCAACTTGTTTATAAAATGTTCTATAAAAAAAGTAAATTTCTGAGATAACATCTCGAATCAAACATTCAAAACTAAAATATATTATACACCTATCATATTAAAATTATAACCTATAATTTAATTTTCAAGACGGCTACATAAAAAACAAAGGTTTGGTGTTGTCAGATGAAAAAAGCGGTCGCACATTCGTTTGTTTTTTTTCTTTATATTAGTCAACCCACGTTACAGTTTAGTGGTTCGGAATAGATAAATGAGTTGTGTTCTAGGAAAACGTATACTTTTAATATTGCCACTATAAATAACTCCATCGTACGTACTTCTATAAACATTCTGAGGTATCGCGACTCCTTATTCCGAAGTATTATTGATTTTAATATAACTACATAATATACTTAATTATCGAATGTCATTGATGAATAAGATCTATAACTATATTATCAAAATTATGCTAACTTCTAGATATTATTATGGTAGATAACAAAGGCCTTAGATAACAAATCTAGGCCTGTACTTTTAATTTTCATTATTAAAATATAAATTTCAGAAGTCGAAATCATAATTTGACCTTTATTTGTAGTGTTTTAAAATATCACATAATTTTTTTCGTACTTTTTGGTTATTATATATAAATTCTATAATGATATTTGGATGGTGTACCAATTTGTGAGATATAATATCTTCAATTAACATATGCAAAAATAACGACGATTACAGTATAGAAACATTAAATCTGATAATTTTAATATAAATAACTCGTGTTTGGTCATTTGGTGGTTAATAATGATGAATTTCTGTTTCAGAAATCCTTTTCTTAATGAGATTAATATATTTACAGCTTGTGCAGCATTTCATATTACCAGATTTCCTTTATTAATTGGTAAAGATGAAATATTATATTACTAAGACGTCTTTATAAATAAGTCTGTAAAATTTATTATTGTTGAAAAATTAAATTCTGTTACTTTTTATTTTTAATTCGCCTTTTACAGCTCATTCCAAATTCAGTGTTAGGTGCACCGATGTATATAGATTTTAAGTATTTTATCATCGTCGTCATTATTATATCAGCCATTGGATGTCCACTACTAAACGTTGGCATCCCCCATCGACCTCCAGAGTAACCGGTTCAAAGCAGCCACCATCCAACGGCTTCCATCGACTCTCCACAAGTCGTCTGGCTGGCAACACTTTGATGAAACAAAAAAAAAAAACAAAAACTTCGAAAAAGTATTTACTGTGAATTACGGGAAAAATAGATATTGCTATTTATTTACAAAAGGTACTTATTTAAACTTGTTTATCTAATAAGAGGAAATTATGGAATTTTATTTGATTCTTTATTTTTTTAAATATTTGTGTAGGTACTCTTAGTATCATTGCTTGTAGTTTTTGAATGTAATGATCAATATTCCCTCCCCTTAATATTACAATGAAAGATTTGAAGTTGAAGACTTTAATTTATATTAAATGGCGATATGCCAAATTTCATACCTTACAAAAGAATGCGGAATCCGAAGTTGAAATTAAATATGATATTGATTAAAAAAAATAATTATGTAATATATAATTTACTCGATAACTATAAATATAGGTATAGTATTTATAAATAGGTACGCAATAATTTATGCATGGATCTTTATTTTCCCACGAAGAAACGAGTTACCACGGGCCAGACAGATGACTCCCTTGACAGGATACGGTCCGAATCGATCAATACTGGAATTAATGACGTAAAGGTAAAAATTGAACTTTTCATATCTCGTATTCATTATTACACAGAAATCACACACGTTAAATTAATAAATAAGTTCTAATTTTAAATACAAAAAGAAATTAATATTTATTTTAATCTAAAGACCAACTAGTCAATCATATATAATTGATTTTTATTAATAGCTCTTAATTCTTACTATACATGTACATCACCTACTATTATAAAAAGGATAAACATCTTTCTATTTTATAATAAATAAATATTATTTTATAACCGATATACTCTTAAACTACTGAACAGAGTTTAATACTTCTTTCAGCATCAGCAAGCTACATTATTCTGAAATATTGTATAACTTAGCTATAAAATATCACGATACATCTCATATAAGCGGATCAGTAGCCATAATATGTTGACATGACATGAAATGTCTTCCTTTACTCCCACTTTCACTATTTTTACAATTACGCAAAATAAAATAATATAACTTTACATACACACAATCGTTTTATAAAAAATAATTTTAATGTGATTTGGGTATTATCCATTATAAATATCAAAGTTCATGATATAAATATTAAGGTAACTTTATAATCCGATATAATAAAAACCTTGAAGAGTTTTTTTTTTTTTTTTTTTTTTTTTTATAATAAGTATATCCCAAGTTTTTTTATAGTTTATTTCGTTAGTCCGAAATTCAATCTAAACCGTTATTTCCATCAACAGGTGGTGAAGTTTTCGAGTATAACAATGGTATAGAGCTCCATCTAGGACAATGGTCTGATCCGTGGTCTGATCGGTCTACAAGACTGCGCAACAGATGCAACAATACAACCACGAATGATTAATTGTGCAAACGTTTTACATTCAGAAATAAAAAATATATAACAAAAATAAAATAAAACATTTTTGCCTTTTGTTTATTGCGACGACGCCAACTTGTCTGCACCAGACCAATTCGAATTTTGAACGCCGATCATTAATTATATTTTTGTCTTACATTGCATTCCATTATCGAGTCGATATGATCTATAGATCGGATCTATGGGTCTATCGATCATGTGCTTTTGAAGTTCAAAGTTTATTCATTTAGTCTTATGTTTTTGCACATGGTGCTTAATGATGAGCATAAAATTCCTTAATATTTATAAAGTACTTTGACAAAATATATTTAATCATACGTAGAAACTTTTTGAAAAACAAAATATTACTTTAAATGATATATTAAATTTTTTCTGTGTAACAAAATCGTTAATAATATACTTTGATTTCCATATTTTTTAATATTATTTTAGAATTACAAAGTGAGACTGCATAAGTAATTAAAAATCTTCATAGAAAAAGGCTTTATCAAAGGTAACTAATTATCTGTAAACAATATTTCATCTTCGGAGATGGCATGACGCGAGACAAAAAACGAAAGGTCGAAAAGACCGCGCCAAAACCAAAACGCTCCGTTCAAAAACAAATAAAAACTAAACAAAAAATGACGATTGTTAATAAGCTGGATGACATTTAGGAATTTAAAAAATGTATCCAAAGCATTATTAACAACTAACAGCATTCATAAAATGATCTCTGTGATTATTAAAACGAGTAGACAACGATTACTTACCTACCCTAAGAACGAAGTCCATCGTCCTACGAATTAACCCGACGCCGACGGACTGTTTCGGATACCTACAGTCCTACATGTATATACATTTTATTGTTTTATTGCTCGGACATGACGTTTTATAAACGTTACTCTCCGGCAAGTCTTGTTTCGTTTCGAAGATTGCTTCTTCGCAACAAGCTTCGGATGGCGTGATAGCAAATAATTTTATAAGGACCTTTAACAATATGTCAAGCCCGTTCGTATTCACTTTTTTCTTGCTTTCAATAAATAATACGTTCGGTCATAAGTTTACATTGTTCGATTTTGAGCGAGAGGCAACTTTGAACGGATATTTCTCAAAATTTCTTTATTTTCATAAAAAAGGCTACAAAGCGGATTCTTTATGCATTTTGAGGATGCATTTATTATTATGGGAGAATGATAATGTGATTATTGTTTTGCGAGCTTTAGAATGATTGATAGTCGATTGTCACGGATAATGAAGTATTTTGGAGTCTTTAAATTTTATATCATAAATGTTCGACAAAATGAAACATCGATTTAATTCACTGATTGATGATCTGTGTTGGGATCTATTAAATGTGACCTTTTTGTAGAACTTCTTACATTTTTTTACGTTTTATTAATTTTAACATTTTGTTTATCGTTCTCAAAATAAAGTTTTGATTTAAATATTCCTAACTAGACATTATCATATACACTGGTGTAGACATAACGACATAAAAAGAATATCAGGCATTACATGGAGAAGGAAGACGCAAGATCGCATTTTCTAACAAACTTTAGGTGAGGCCTATACGAAACTGGTGTCAAACAATAAAATGTAGTATTTAAGAAATAATGTATTATTTAAGATTATTACAATGGCTATAAATATCTAAATATACCATATTGATTTATGTTATTGAAAATCACCGTATAGTGAATGAGTTATAAAGAAATATTAAGATTTACTTAGTTCCATGACCTCTAGCGTTGGTGATCACACAGCTAAGAGTTCGATTTCATCAATCCCATTCATAACGTATTACTGTCGGGACAATGTCGAACAAATTAATAACCCACGCCTTTTAACTCGATAAGTAATTTTAATTTAGTCTATTGGTGCTTTCGACACGCTCTCTCATCGGAAATTTTGTTAATACAATTGTTGTTGTTGCAGTTCGTGTCGATCTATACGATTGCAGAGAACAGCGATTGACCGATAGCTTAACTATTCAGTTCTAATAACATTTATAGAATCACAACAAGTTGGTATCTACAATCAACCACTAGACGAGACTTTTCCCTCGCATTTTGATTCTTATGCCGATATAATAGTGATTATAATTACGTTCACGGTACAAATATTTTATATTTTGACGTGTATGTGTATTTAACTGACATTTTATCTGGGTTATATTTTGAGTACCTGGATGACCGAGCTTTGCTCGGTTAAATTATATTTAGATACATTACATACTGATGAAACATAAATAATATTTTCGATCTTACCGACATAATAGTAAAATAATCGGAACTGGTTATTTAAATAAAAAAAATAAAATAAAAAGAGCTCTCAATAATAGTTTTTCTCACAAAAGAAGAAACTTGAGAAAAAAAAGAAAAAAATTGACTGTAAACACTTGGATTTGAACCCGTGTTTTCTGATTTCGAATCCGCCCGATTCCCATCTGAGCTATTATAAACTTGACAATGACAGCGAAATTTACCTTCGTATTCTAATGATATTTTTTAATTGCGTAAAAAAAAGGGGTAAAACGACATTTTCTAAAAATAAATCCTAGCTAGATCGATTTATCACCCCCGAAACCCCCTGCGTACTAAATTTCATGAAAATCGTTGGAGCCGTTTCCGAGATTCAGATTATATATATATATACAAGAATTGCTCGTTTAAAGATATAAGATAAGGTCACAACTTCTAACCTTTAAAATTCAATGTCCTGTTAGCATAAGTACTCCCTAATAATTATGACGTTACGTAAACTACATGAAATTAAATATTTTATAGGAATTATTTTTTTACTTATAAGTTTCGGTTACGACGTAGTGATTTTTACTGTCATGTTATTAATTATAAAGATAATAAATCAATAATGTTATTACTATTACGTTTTCATAATCACGTTTTCATAAAATTTTGCTAAAGCTATTATTCTAAAAATGTAATTAAAGCTAAATTGTAATTGCTTATCTTAAAATCATTGCATGTAAATAATTGTTACTGTTATTAACACGAAACTATTTTAATAATTTTTTTTTGTTAAATTCATAAATTTACCTTCTTGTGATTGTACCTAATATAAATACGAGTAATTATTGTTACTCGATTCATTCTTGTGCAAACAGCTAGAGTGCATATGCTCCTGATTGTTATTGTGACACAATACTGTACTGTACTGTATTATAGTCTGTAAACAACCCACTGCTGAGAGTAGGCCTCTTCTGCATATAGAAGAAGGGTTGGAGCTTAATCCACCACGCTGCTCCACTGCGGGTTGGTGAATAATTTCCCTACTATGAGTAACGATCGTTATCAGGTGTCTATGATAACAACCGGGACCGACGGCTTAACGTACTTTCCGAAGCACGATGAGGAGACATACGAGGACATACACTCAGACCGGAAACGAACCCGCGACCGTCGGCGCGCGGCTCTGAGGCGACTACTCGCACCACTACACCAGAACGGTCGTTTTGTGACACAGTGAAATTCAATAAAAGGATTATTTGAAGAAATTGTTGTTGTCATTATTCATACGATGGAAAATGATGAAAATATAGAAGTAAATGACGTCAGCAGTAGGTACTGACGTCGTTCTTTTTAAAAACAATACGGACCCCACTAATTCGTCACATATATATAAACCTAAGTAACTAATCTTGAAAGAAAGAGCAACAAATTAAAACAAATCATACTCATTAACAAAATACATCTAAATTAAAATTCGTAATTTTTTTTTATTATATATCATGAATTTTAGAATATTTATCAGGATTCAGCAATATAGGCGATTGCACTAGGTATACTAATTAGCGATCAATGAGCCTTTTTAACTCAAGTAACTTAGTAATCAAGTATGGTTTTCATTTTGGCTCCAATTAAAAATAATAACATATAAGCTATTGAGAAAAATTAACAAATTTTAAGTTTTTAGCTTCTTTCCTGAACGATCTCATAAAAACATTTATTTATTGGAATGTTTACTCGGATATTTAAAGCGATCCTTTTTAAATCAAAGGAGGCGGGGCTGCTCCTCCCTGGATGACCAACCCGGCTATTATCCACTTAGCCGAATCACTTCTGTATCAAATAATTTATTTATAGCCGAAAGCGAGCATTTTTTCGCGTTGTCTATATTAAATTGAATTAAATTATTTAATTTCATTTGAATAAAAAAAAAAGCTTAATATTAAGATATCATTGATTATCATCATAACAAATTAAAACAATGATATTGAAATAATGTGTGTAATGTTATGTATTTTAGCAGCACACAGTAAAACAATTTTAATAGTAAAAAAAATATTATTTTTGACAATAAATTAAGTTAGGTATTATGTTGTGAATTGTAATGGGTAACTTAATCTAATTGTGGAAAAATATATCTAAAAACTATTAACAATCATCATATTAATCTATATTTTAATTTCACGAAAATAAGTTTCAAGCAACACACACATTTCTTTCTTACAAAATGTAATTACAACCCTATCAGAAAGGGTGAAAAGATCCTCGGGGAACTACTAGTTGCATTACTGGCCCCTATATTATTAGATTTCCCACAAACACTTGTAAGTGTGGGAAAGCAATGTAAATCAATTACGAAATAATGAATCAAATATACTACACTATTTATTAAAAGAAAACAAAATTAAATATAAAATATACTTATGTATATTATATTTATTTATACGTATAATAAAATTGTGATTGGACGATGTCTGTATAGGAGAGAGGAATAACAGTTTAGGTACATGGATTTTTTGAGAATTTTCTAATTAAAACAAAACATTTTTTTTTTAATATCTGTCTTTATATTTGTTCGCATCACATCTACAACCAGAATCTTACTGAGGACATGTCAACCCTGTATGTATATAAAAACTTACTCGTTAAACTTATAATATCAGTACATTTTACATACATACACACGTACATTTATTCTATCACTATCCCGTTATTGAATAATAGATCGGGGAAAAAATATTTTCATATTTTGTATGTGTAAAATTGAAGAAAAATCTCTTTGATTATTCTGTTTGTAGATACTTTGGCTGGTTTTAACATAAATTAATATAGTAAATTAAGAAAAATAAAAATAAAAAGTTAAAAACACTTTTAACTTCGAGCTTTTTTATCTAATTTTTTATCGAATTTAACTTTTAAATTCGATACAATCTGAAATTTTATTTAAAAAAAAATGTGACACAAGCAGCGTTAATTTGTAATGTTTATGGACCTAAGGCCGAGACTCCACCAGAGCGGAGATGTGCGGAGATGTGTTTTAACAACCAATTTATTTGTTCAGTGGTATCCACTGAAGCGGAGGGGAGACGAGGTGTGTGAATAACGAAAATCTATTAGTTGTTTAAACACATCTCCGCAGATCTCCGCTCTGGTGGAGTCTCCGCCTTATGCACCGCAAAGTTGGTTTAAGTGTTTTCAGTCTGGGAATTTTGATGTCAAAGATGCAGCTCGCTCTGGCTCTGGCCTTATAGGGATAAAGTTGATACCATTTTTGAAAAAGTGGACCAAGATCGGCGTATTAGTAGTTACGACATAGCCTAGGAACTGAGAATTGACCACAAAACAGATTTGAACCATTTGAAAAAGTCTGGCTTTACAAAAAAACTCAATATTTGGGTGCCACACCAGCACCAGCAACCTAATGAATCGTGTAGATATTCATTTGCGATTCTCTATTTTTCGAAACTCATTTTGAAATTAACTACGAAAATATGTGAATAAATAAAATATAATAATAAAAATATGTTGGTCCAGAATATTCTAAATATTTCTTGAAATTTCAAAAATGATCTGGGAAATTCTGCAATATATCCAAAAACCTATATTACTAAAAAATATTTTTAAAAAAATATCTGTTGGTTTCAAATAATTTAAATTATTCTGAAAATTTCTAGATTAACCTGGAAAGATCTAAAAATATATTTCAATATTCCAAATGTTTCCAGAATGCTCTAGAATATTTTAGTATATTTTATAATTTTTAAAAAGAACTATGATAATCTGTAATTGTAGTTTCACCAGAAACTTCAAAATTGTTCTTAAAATTCCATGAATGATCTGAAAAATTCCATCATATATTCAAACACAAAAAATTATTAAAAACTTATTATTATCGGGCTAGATCATGCTAGATTATATTGAGAATTTTTAGACTGATCGAGAAAGCTCTAAAATATATTTAAATGATTAAAATTATTCAAAAATTATTTTAGACAGCTAGGGAAAGAGAGTAATCTAGAAAATTCTATTCTTAAATATACATAAAGTCGTTCCGTGCAATTTCAGCGATTTTTTTTAATTTCAGTGTAGTTGTGCATTCTAGAAAGTTTTGGAACTAGAAATTTCGCTTGCCTAAATTATGTAAGCGGGAGTCAACACTTTTACATATTTATACTATAATAGAAAAACTGATTTTGTAACCATGAAGTGTGCGATGTATTATGACCCGGACAACGCCGGGTTTCGCTACTAGTAATATATATTACATCCAGACTCGGAGCGGGAATCGAACCCACGACCCTGTAGCAGAAAGGGTTACTGCCAACTGCACCAACAGGCCAGTGTTTTAATAATAAATTATTTATAATTTAATAAATGTCTACTTTAAAATAGGGTGCTTTATTAGTTTTTGTTAGTCCTTAAATCCTTTAAATAAAAAAAAATAATCAACTTTTTTATTCAGCTGTAAATCTTGTTGGCTAATAAAGTCGCCTTAACCGGTCACCCTTGCTGTAATCAATGTCTAATTCCGTATTCGCAGCTTACGATAATGATTAACGACAAACTTCATTAATTCGATCTGCTTGGATTAGATGATGCCACGTAGTGAAGGGTAGGAAAAAACAAACGAATTTTGCAAGGGATCCGGAGCCGAGGGATCTTTTAAACGCCCTCTAATAGGGTCTTCAATTTTACTATTTTAAATGTACTTTTTTATGTTCAAAAATTTTGATTATTATATAATAAATTAACCAATTTAACAATTTATTTCCAAAAATATTTAATATGAAAACATTCTACTGAGAAACCAGTTTTTGTTTGTATTTAAAGATTTTTAATGAACCAGTAGAAAAGAAAAAAGAAGACATCTTTATAATCTTTATATATTATTTATAATTACTTTTATCAGAACCTACTTTTAAATTACTTGAACAAACACAAACTAAAATTAACTACATGCTGTGTAACTACTATTAAAGTGATTATTAAAAAGAATTGAGACTTTTTAAATTTTACTTGTTTATTATATTTCGCAAGGTGTCAACCCTAGTTTATCAAATCTCTGTGTCAACAAACGGGGGCTCTGTTTTGTCTGCCTCCGGGGATCTATTCGTTTTTAATAAACATATTTACCCTGCAATAATGTTCATAATCGCTATAAGTATTTAGAACCAGATCGTGATTTCATATTGATAAATATTACTTCTAAGATAAAGCATTCACAAAAATTTCCGAACAAGAAAAATATTTTAATTTAATATTAGTCTTTACAGCTTCGTATTGATTTAAAGGAATATGTACATATCGAGTATATACACTGCATGTTTTTAATATCTCATACGTTTCTCTAAATCGCAAATTCTTTAATCAAATAAATTTTGAACAAATGGCAAATGAAAAAAGCCGTTCTGTGAAAAATTGAAAATAAATTTTGACGGCCGGCTGGTCGAGTGGTCAGGCAACTGGACACTTTACGCAGCGGTCGCGGGTTCGAATCCCGCCAGGTCCAGATTTGTATGACGAATATAGATGTCTGCACCGGGTCATGGATGTGTATTTATGTATATATGTATTTATTTAAATTTCTTAAATTTATTTCCGTTTCTAGTACCTGTAACACAAGTTCTTACGAACTTAGCACGGGGCTAGGTTAACGTGGTATGATTGTTGGTTAATATTTATTTATTTATTTAAATAAAGAATTTCCACATTACAGCAAATACGTAATAACTTATCATTATAAGGTTCAAAACAACGTTAACTCCGCGAACACATGTAGTGATAATCATGCGTCTATCAGGCAATTCACCTTTATCTTAATTTACAATCAAATACAACTTTAAACTAACAATACTTTTATCTGGTTTATCGAAACAAAAATTTCGAAAATACCTACAAATGTCGGTGTACAGAAACTTATATTAGTCAAAGATATAATACTTACTCTTCATAAAGTCATATCTGATATCTTGAGCTCTATCTGTAGCTATCTGCCTTATCTTAATTTTCTTGAATGTACAATCAAGAATAACACTTCTTTAAAATATATTTTTTATTTTTCTATTATTTTTTAATCAATTAAATCTTGATTTTTATAAATTTGGTATAAAGTGATAGTGATGAGTGAATAGGATTTATTATATTATTATTTTTGGCACTGCGAAAACAAAGAAGCAGTATAAATAATTAGGTATTCAATAAAATGACACTACTTTTTTTTATTAAATAAATATTTATACTATCTATCTTTTTTCTTTCATTTTTTCTATCATGAAGAAAGAGTTTGTTATATAGTAAAATTTGATAGTATAATAAAAACAAGGCATAATTGCATTGTACAACTGCTGTGATCGACGATCTATTTTTTTTTTAGACTGAGATATTAAAATCGTTTCTGTGGTTTCGAAACTTAATAAAAAAAAAAAAAAAAAAACGAGTATTTCTTCTTTATAATTACTTATATTAATGAGGTAAATGAATATACACATATCGTAACGTCCATAGAAAATATTTATATGTTTTGCTATAACTCAAGTGACTAGTAATAACACCTAACCACAAGAATTGCCCAATTTAGCTTTAATATCCTTATTATTGTTTTTATCCCTCATTCTTTATGATAATGAGCAACAGCAATGTACAAATTAGGTATAATCAATATCCACATAATGCGTATGTGTAATTAAGTGTGCTTCATATAACAGTCTTATAAAAGTTTATCTGACTTACAAATACCATGTTAAACGAAACGAACAAAGTCAATAAAAAGGCCAATGACATATTTTAAATAACAACATTTATATCAGCTGATGTTTGCATATAAACGATTCGTAATTTCGGTATTACTAGGTTATTATTATTATTATTAGGTTATGGTGTGGGTTCACAATTAATATTTTTATCATACTTTAGTAATAGTCCGAAATCCGCATTTTTCGTTACAAAATTATCAGACAATCTATCCATGTAAAATTAAAAATATGACTCAAAAAGACATTTAAACAGTTAGGTGAGCACGTTGTCTAGCTATACCTACGATTGAACATTGTGTTTAGTCACTCGACTAATTGATATTTAGCAGTTTAATTGAAAGTTTTTATTTAATGAAAGGACTAGCCGTTCAATCGAATGGCTATTTAAGCCAGTTAGCTGCGACATGCACACAATTACGAACACTGCACTTATTAATATTAATGATTACACAGTTTGTTACGTATATATATATATATATATATATTTCATAACAGTAAATGATGTGAAATCTGGCACAATAAATATTAAATAAACATGCTTAATAATATTATTATATGTAGGTACATACTTAACCGCATTTGTCAACTACAAAGATGACCTCGATTACAAAATACATAAAATATTAAATCTAAATGAATTTATGAATTCAAATTTTATAGTTAATAAGAAGAAAGAAACGTGTCTAATGGTGTTATCTCTTTATTTTTTCTAATGCTATATAATAATAAAAATAATGGATTGGATTTAATACGCTGATATTTAGTTATATTTCTATGTGACAAACAGGAAAATAATATAAATTGGCATTGTAATTTTTCTTTAATTTTGCCTCATACCACAGTGTCTTGTTATTTTATCATTGATTTCGTCAACGGTTAGATGTATACTTAATATTTATTTGCAATAAATAAATTAAAATAATGGACGGCAATAGTTTAAACAATTTTTTACTCGTCTGTAAATATATTATCTTATACTTATAGACAGTTTCACGAGAGAATAGCTTGTGATATTATTTTTCTGTGCAAATTAAATGTTTACATTCAAAATGGTAAGTTCTCAATATATTATATCTTAATAAATAATGTATTAAATAAAAACACGCAATATCTTGCATATAATTATTAATCGTAAAATAAATTAATTGTCATTTTTTAAATTAATTTTATATTTCTGTAAAGATTTGGTTTATTCAATAAGATATTTGTGTAAGTCATGTAATTTATGATACGTTTATTAAAATTAAAAGTAAAATAAAGTTCAAGGTCGCAAAAGTTGTTAGATAATATATCAAACGAGACCAAGAACTTTAAAATAATACTAAGAGTATTTAGGTAATTCATTTTTATTTTGTTTTTTTTTTTCAGACGAATATTAAATTTTTAAGCCTCAGTGCAATATTAGTGATTTTTGTGATAGTAGGTGTAACGATCGGTCTAGCAATCCCAACATCCTCGTCAAAATTGACCGAACGTGGAGCCGATTTTTGTTCACCTGTTATTATTGCACATCGAGGCGCAAGTGGCTATGCACCTGAACACACACTTGGCTCCTACGCTCTCGCTATAACAATGGGAGCTGATTATGTTGAGCCCGATTTGGTTATAACAAAAGACGGACACCTTATAGCAAGGCATGACAATTCATTAGGATTAACCACAGATGTCGCTAGCCACCCAGAATTTGCTCATCGTCATAGGACTCAAACAATAGATGGAATTGAAGTCAGTGATTGGTTCACCGAAGATTTTACCTTAGAAGAAATTAAAACCTTAAGGACCGTTGAACGTATTCCTGATATAAGACCTGGAAATGCTCGAATGGATGGCACTTTTCATATACCGACATTCCAGGAAATAATTGATCTAGTCAAAAGCATGCAAATAAGTCAAAGACGTACCATCGGTATTTATCCTGAAATAAAACACAGTAGTCACTTTAAAAAAGTTGGCTTACCAATGGAAGAACTCGTTGTCAATACATTCCATAAAAATGGTTATTTAGATTCCAATGCCCCCGTTTATATACAATCATTTGAAGTAAACAATTTGAAAGAATTGAAGAAATTAACAAACCTTCGACTTTTGCAGTTGTTAGAAACTGATAAATCAACTCAGCCAGCAGATCAAGTTTTGCTGAATACTGGGCTTACGTATAACAACATGTCTACCCCAGAAGGCTTAGCCGAGATTGCGAAATATGCTGCAGCAGTCGGGCCAGACAAGAACTATATAATTCCACGTAAAGACGATAATAGCCTTGGCGATGCTACGACCTTTGTCCGAGATGCTCATGCCGTCAACTTAAAAGTTCATCCTTACACTTTCCGCGCTGAAAATTCGTTTCTACCAGAGGAATATAAAAGTGATAATCCATCTACACCTGCTTCTGGTAATTTAATGGGTGAACTGCAAAGATTCATTGAAGCTGGTATTGACGGCCTTTTTATAGATCAGCCAGACATAGCAATACGTCTACGCGGTCCGTGTTTATAACAATCGGTATTTAAATTTAGTAGCTAATTTTATTATGTAATTGTGAGAAACTTTGAATCAAAATTAAGAAATTTTATTATTGAAATCATAATATTGTTAATAATAATAAAATTATTGCTGAATATATTAGATAAATCACAAATTTATTAAATAGATTAACAACAAAAATTATAATATGGTATTTTATTTGTTTTTTTATTTATTTATAATAAGGTTGTAGTTTTAGTTATTTAGGTAGTGTTGTGTATAGTTTTTAGTTAGTTTGGTTGTATTTGTATTATTAATTAATAAATTCAATAATATGCATACGAATTCTTGCCTGACATTATAAAAATGAAAGTAAAATCGAACTCTTTGTCTATCTGTCCGTTTGTTTATGTGTAAATGTATGTTTAACGACTTATCTGCATAGCCGGTTGTGATGAAATTTGATACGGATAGTCTGAAGCCTGGGAGAGACATAGGCCACTTTTTGTCTTTAGACCCATGCGAATGAAGCCGCGGGTGCAAGCTAGTGTATACTATAAACTAAACTAAATTATGCGTACATAGATTTCGTTAGATCAATTGCCTCGAATAATTGATACAGCAAATATATATGATTATATTATAATGATTAGGTATACTCCGCCCCTGATGTTGTTAAAACTATTGTTAATATTCAAAATAAATGTATTTAAATATTTATTAAATATTTGAAAAAATATTAAATCTTTAACAAAATTGAATGTATAAAAATATAAATTGGTGAAATTAAAATTTGTAGCATAATTGTATAAAAATACATATTATGATTACATTAGATATAAAAGTTGTACTCAAACATTTTTTTTATAGTATCCGTATTGTTTGGTTGAATATTAAGAAAAAACAAGTAATTGACATAAGATAAAAATTTAATAAAAAATATATTTTCACTATTTCATAACTAAAAATGTGAAACAAATATAATCGATTCAGATTTTTTTTTTCGATAATTATACATATTTTATCTTAATCTATAATATAATCACGATACCTAGTTTAGATTTAAACACAAAATGTCTGTGAGAGGACGTATAATTTTACTTTTCATTGTTGTTAACATAGTTATAGTGAGACCTTTCGATGATGTCATGAAATTAGGGAGACGTGGTCCTGATGATTGCAAACCAGTAGTTGTTGCCCATAGAGGCGCGAGTGGTTACGTGCCTGAACATACCCTCGGCGCTTACGCCTTGGCAATAACAATGGGAGGAGACTACGTTGAACCTGATTTAGTGATGACTAGTGACGGACATTTAATTTCACGCCATGAAAATGAACTAAGCCACACATGCGATGTAGCTACACGTCTCGAATTTGCTGATCGTTATAGTACTAAAAATGTTAGTGGGAGAATTGTCAAAGGTTGGTTTTCAGAGGACTTCACACTGGCCGAAATAAAAACATTAAGAGCTGTAGAGCCATTACCATTAATACGTCCAGGTAATGCAAGGTTGGATAAAGCTTACGAAATACCAACGTTTCAAGAAATCATTGATTTGGTAAAAGCCTTGGAAGTAAGTGAAAATCGCACTATTGGTATCTACCCGGAATTAAAAAATGGCTTATATTTCCAACGTTTAGGGTTAGCGATGGAAGAGAAGGTAGTAGAAATTTTCCATAAAAACGGCTATATCGGCAAAAATGCTCCAGTTTATATACAATCATTTGAAGTGAGTAATTTAAAAAAACTCAAAAAAATGACAAATCTTCGTCTATTGCAATTATATACAGTCAGTAGAAATCAACCATTTGATCAAGCTGAACTCGGTACTGGACTTACTTATCTTAAAATGGCAACTGCAGAAGGACTTTCTAATGTCGCTAAATACGCTGAAGCTGTAGGTCCGGAAAAAAGCTATATCATTCCTCGAAATTCTTTAAATAATCTTGGTTCACCAACTAGATTTGTTAAGAATGCTCATGCAGTAGGCCTTCAAGTTCATCCTTGGACTTTTAGAGCTGAGAATGTATATCTGCCAAAAGAGTTTCAAAGTAAAGGCTCACTGTTTGGATTTGGTGATCTTGAAGGTGAAATTAAAGTATTTCTTGCTGCAGGTATAGATGGCTTATTTGTCGACCAGCCTGATATATTAATACGCATAAGAGGACAATGTAAAAACTGAAATTTCATTAAAATAAAATGACTGAATATAAGTAATGCCGTGTTTTATTAACACTCTAATATTATTATTTACTTATTTTTTATTCACTTTTAGTAGTTACATTATTTTAAAATCAAAAATTATATGGTCTAAATATTCTTAAAACTTTTGACAAATTATTTTTAGCATAATATTCACACAGTATAATGCTATAATATTAAATTGATAAAAATAATATGTACTATCGTAATCATATCAATGATGATATTACTCGCATACGAAGGTTTCCCTCCTGGCATTCAAAATAAATTAAAACTAGAATTATCCGTTTTCAAGATCAAGTTAAATATTTGACATTAAATATTGACATTCTCAAGTACTCTACTATTACGTTTTTTCAGAGACATGATGTATCGTGTCTCTGCGCTTTTTCGATTTTACGTAGGTAACTCGATAAGTTTTCAGACAAGAAAAAACTATACAAGATATTAACAATAATTGTTTTATATTTTTTCAAAATACTCTTCTCCATTCTCTATGCAAAGTTCCATTCGCCTAAACCAACTAGTAAAATACTTTTGCAAGTCTTGATCCGATAGGTCGGAAATTGCGACTTCGTAGGCGGCCACGGCTTTTTCGGCACACGAAAAAAACTTCCTTTATATGTTTTCCTTGATTATTGGGAACAAAAAAAAAATCACAGGGAGCTAAATCAGGACTGTACGGCTGATGAGGCAAGATTTCAATGTCGGATTCCTCAAGAGACGCCGTTGTTCTGAGGGACGTATGTGACAAAGCGTTGTCGTGATGCAGCATGATTCCCCGAAGCCCAGCCTTTGATCTACTCTCTAGCAGAGCTTGGAAAACTTTCGGCAATGCTACTGTTGTATACCATTCCGTGTTAATAGATCTATAATTTTCCAACATTTTTATCGACACATGCCCGCGGCAAGAAAAAATAAAACTAACGACAATTTTTTACTCTTAATGATAAAGAATCAGTAATTCGTGGGTCTTCTCGCACCATCATTTCAGTAGTCCACACATTTTTTTGTAGTTATGCCGTTTGTGGGCGACCACTTCTATGGTCATCTTTGAGGTTTGTTTTACCCCTTTTGAAATTCAATGAACCATCTAAAAACTGTTTCTCGGCAGACACCCATAACGCTAATTGTAATCGTTAAAGGCTTAGGTTTTCAGTTAAACCAAATTTAAAATAATAAAATATTACGCAATATTACGCAAGCTATATTAATATTACTGAAGAACAGCTAAATAAACTTGAGCGTCTTCAAAACATGTCAATCCGGTTCATGTTAGACTTACGCAAATATGACCATGTGTCTCAATATCGCACTCAACTCAAGTGGCTACCTATCCGTCTTCGCCAGAATCTACACATACTCTCACTTTTGTATTGCATCCTATTTAATCCAAATAGTCCTACGTATTTAAAAGAAAATTTTGTTTTTATGGAGGAAAATAGAACTAATGTAAGATCATGTCGTCGACTTCTTCTTAAGATACCAACACACACATCTAAATTTTACAAAAAATCTTTCACGGTTCACTCCATCTTATTATGGAATTCATTACCTTTACGCATAAGAGCCAAAACACATAACGGCGTTGTGGCGACGCAACGCTAAAATCGGCGGTTTGCGTTGCGGCGTTGCGGCGCCGCGAAAAAGAGCGTTGTTGTAGGGTAACCAGTTCTTCGTGATTTTTTATTGTGGATATTAATTTAATTATTTTAAATATTATAGTTCACGTGAAATTTGTTAATTATTGTTTGTGAAGTTGTTATTTAGTAGAATGCATAAAAAGTAATCCTTTATACCGGAAATAATTTTGTGAATCAAGTTTGTATGCTGGTAGAATTTTAAACAACTTTTGTCTCATAAAGCCTAAACAAAATTGAAACAAAGTGATACATAAATTAATATCTTACTATATTAGTTTTATAGATTAAATATAAATAAATAGGTTTTGTCCGCGGCTCCGCACGCATGGTACAGGCACCAACGGTAGTCGGTACGTAAAGTAGGTACTCTATGTACTTTTCTGTACCCCAGAAAACTGGTATGCAGAATTTCATGATGATCGGGATTCAGGTTAATAGTTAAGGCGTAAAAGCGTAACAAACAAAAAAACTCACTTTAGCGTTTATCATATGGATGAAATTAGCATAAAATTAATTTACATATTTATAATTTAGGTACATCATACATGTCACTTGTTTGAACCGAGTCTTAAATTAGCTGTAAATCTAATAGTTAAAAGTAACAACATAAAAACAATTGAGCTGAACTGTGAGCCGGTTCACAGCTCCGGTTCAAGCATATGGCTCATGAGCTGATCTGCGGTTCATACAAATTCATTGAGATACCCATGTCTAATAAAGACACAAAAAAATAAAATATAAAAATAGACACAAAATGTCAATAAATCATGGTCAACAAGTATGACGTCACAACGCCGGAATTGGCGGTGCCGCGCCGCTAAAATTGGCGGTGACGCCACCGCCGATTTTAGCGTTGCGGCGCCGCAACGCCGTTATGTGTTTCGGCCCTAAGAGAATCTCAGACACTTCAAATTTTTAAAAATCACCTTAAACATTTTTATTAAACTAATGCAGATTAACTGTGCGGTATCTTTTTTTTGTTCGATCGCTCTGTGAATGTGTATATATACCTATATTAAGTATTTTATTGTTTATAAGTAATTATATTTTAGTTCAAAGTAAAACTGAATTACAGTATATATTTTTATCTGCTATTTTTATTATATTGTATATTATTATTTTTAATTATATTTCTTTTGTGTTATTTGGTATATTTATGCACCACCCTCCATTTTACTCCGATAAGACCGTCTTATTGTGCAATAATATTTAGGCATATGGGTGATTCCATTCTAACTGTGATTTTTTATGTCCTTTACTGTTTGTTCTCACTGGTCATTAATTAATGATCTATAAATGAAATTTTTGGGTTAATTATATGTTCATGAACATATTTCATCACTTTTTTTGTAAAGTATGACTTGCAATTCAGAGGAAACTGAGATTATATCACTTAAATGTCAGTACCGTGGCATGTTCATTTCTAGAATTTTCCTATAAATTGTATATATTTTTTTTGTCGCAATGTATAATTTAAACTAATTACCTGATAAATCTTACTGAGTATGATTAAACTTGCGAAATAACAAAAAATCGGGGAGTTCATCGCAATTAGAGAAATTGATAGAGTTAACTGAAACGTCAAAAAAATATAAAATAAACTGTTATGATTTATATTATTCATTATAAAAATGTTCAATAATTAAATGTTAATTAATATTAAAGAGTTTAAAAGTGTTATAAAACAATAAATGAAACGATTTTTCTAAAGAATGTTCGTCAAATTTATTATATGTCAGTACCGTGGAACGAAAAATTTGAAATTTGATTGTCGCTCTCGAAATTTTCAAGTTGTAGCGAAATCGTCTCAGACTTTCATTTTTACAATAATTCAGAGTAATAACATCCATAAACAGATTAAAAAAAAATTAATTTTGATATCCAAAAATTATTAATAAAAAAAGTCACAGTTAGAAAAGAATCACCCATATATCTCTGTAATTTTTGTTTCAAAAGTGGTGTACAATAAAGAATTATAAAATAAAAATATCATAGCACAAAAATGTTCGCGGTAAGGCTCCATTGTTGCAAAGAAAAACGCGGGAACCGTCATAGTTAAATGACCGCAACATTTTTTTTTAAAAGAGCAATCTGGTTACTTGTGTTATATTTTTAAATAAATTTGTTTTTTAAAAATATATAATACAGATGCGTTCCATTTTTAAATTACGATCATCTGAAAACTTATCGAGTGACCTACGTCACTATAGGTATCTATTATGAAAACATGAAAACGTAAAAACGTAACATACAAAAACCAGATATAGTTCGCATTAAAATATTAAAAGGAGATCTGCACTTGATCGTCCGCCTTGGTGATAATTATTATTGCTCTATTTTCATAAGAATATTACAGCGTTAAAATTCACAGCCTAGTGCACGAAATCTTTAAAAACACTAAACTTTAACTACTAACTAAACTTTTAACTTTAAAATCACAAAAACACTAATCGAAAATCCTCGTGTTTAATTTCAAAGATTTTTAAGAAAATAATCAGTTGATAAGTTGTTTTGTTGGTCTGTTATATACAAATATAAACAATCTGAAATTATTAAGAAAATACAATCGATTAAAAAAACCTACTAACTGTTACATATTTTTTATAATTATTATAAAAACTTATTAAATAAGAACATAATGCTTTTTTTTTAACGAATATTGTTATATAATATTTTGCATATTATCAAAGTAGAGCTTTAATAGAAAAAATTTTTTTTATTGATCATATTTTAATTGTTTTTTTTATAATTACAATTTTAGTTGCATAAGTATTTATCTATCTCGTATATTAACTCTCAAATCTGTAAAATCAATATTTTCGACTATACGGACGATAAGTCTTCAAAGTGAGTCCGTAAAGCCTTGGTTATTATCATAAACACAGTGGCGTAGCTTACTAGCTTGACTTAGAAGTTAGATGGGTCCTGTATCAAAATTTGTAAAGAGGCCCAAATGAAGGGTAAAGATTTTTCAATAACGGAACAAAACCACTTGCATGAAATTGAACTAATGACATATTAATTATAAGTTTTCACTTACAATATTAATACGCCTGTCGTTTGTTCGGTGAATTTCTTATATCGGTGTTTTAATTTATTTAAGTAATGAAAAGTGACAACGAGAATATTACAGCATACAGATTTTAGTGAAAAAAAAATAGGACGTCGCAATCTCACACCGATATTTTTCCTATATTGGAAAACAAAAATATGACTCTGTCGGCTTATATGTATTCCCAAAAAAACGAACCGCTAATATTTACTCCGTCATATTCTCCGTTATATTGGGGTATTCCAATTTTCGCCACGCTTGGAAGACGCTTTGGCGAGAGCAGTGTAATGTCAGGACATTGTGATGCTGCTGCCTATCACCACCCTGTTGGTGCACAGTTATTTGCGCCGCTAGGGCCTTTGTAACCTTATACGATACCTCGGCAAGAAAGAGGTCAGGACCATTCTTCTCTGCCGGTCACGGCACGGCCATGTCGGTCACCACACGGCTATCATTCAATAATGTTTTATATTATCTTTTAATAATTTAAAAGACAGTAAATAAATAAATAAATAAATAAATAAATAAATAAATAAATATGTTTAACATACACACACCGTCGACTGTTCCTAAGGTAGGCAACTTAATGCCTGTGTTTTAGGTAACCGCCGACTGATATACTTTTTTTTTTTAAATAAATATACATATAAATAATACATATATAAATAAACATATATTACACCCAGACTCGGGGCGGGAATCGAACCCACAACCCTTGGAGCAGAAAACAGGGTCACTGCAAACTGCGCCAACGGGTCAGTCAAAAAAATTACTTTTTACCTCAACGTCCACAGTACACTTTTTAGGTTAGATAATTTGTTTGACTACCCTAGCCTTTCAATTACATCACATTTAATATATCTGTCTTCCATATTTTGCTACTTCCACTCCGCAACTTCAAGTAATCTAAAACAATTAAGTTCAGATCGTACCCTCGGCTACAGGAGTGCCACCTTTATTTAATGCTATTTTGTGGACTCTTTTTATGTTAATCAGCCATATGATATTGTGCTCTTTATTTCTACACTCCATAATAATAAATTATACTTAATAAAAAAAATTAAAGTTTCAAGTTAAGTTGGTACTAAATAGATAACAGTGGCTTAGGCATACCTCATTACAATTTATTATTTTTATGATCTATTTTTCGTATGTTGAACTATACGTAAACTTAACGTATTAAGGGTGTGTATAAAGTCAAATTACGTAGGCCATCTAATTAATTTTTAAACTTAATAAAATGTAGTAAATTGTATACAACGATATTTCCTATTAATTTTATTATAATGAGTTTCTATAATAGATTTTTGAATTTTTTTTTTTATAATTAAATATTATAAAAAATTTAACATTGAATTTGGCTACCGCGTTTTTAGTCGGAAGAATAGTTATGTTATATTTTTTTTTTTTTTTTGAAATAAAAATGTAATTTCATATGATACAAGTTTTACATAATAATTTCAATTATAGAGAAAAATAAAGATCGTAAGTACCTACGTTATTATCTTATTATCGACATGTTGCCGTGCGATGTTGCAAGATTTTTATATTACAAATAGCGGCCTAACATCTACATTGGTAGTAAGTTCAGAAAACACAGACTACGTTCCTCAGAACGAATAGTTTCATGCATTTCAAAAAAAAAATATCTCTCTGCAATTATCCAAAACCCCACTTGTTTTTGGTCTCAAAAAATTTCAAATCGCCTGAACTTACTAACAAGTTTCTTAACCATACAAGTTTTATAGAAGAATATAATGTTTTTAATTCTTTTAAAAATTATTCCACTTTCGGTAAATGCGATTGTACCTTTTATTTTGCTAATCGATGCAAAATCAAAATATATAAATTCATAAATGTTATACACATACTTAAAATACATCAGTTTGACTAATGAAAGTAGAAACTGAAAAACGCGCCAAATTTAAAAAAAATTATCAGCATGTCAACCCCAAACTGTACCCTAAACTATACTACGATCTTTATGGGAATCGCCGAAGTTCATAATTTTTTATTACAAAGTTTTACTTGCCGAGTTATTTTGGTTATTTTAAATTATTCCTGTATGTTGATTACGAAGTTATTGGATTAAATTGAGACTGCATTAGTTTTCATAATGGTCATCAACACGTACCTACTTACTTTATTATGATGAATAACAGTTAAGGAAATATCTTTCTGATATATATAATATTTTATCCGATATAATACATAATGTATATAAAATAGTTATAAAAATGGCTGTTTGGATATATTATATTTTCGTCTTTTGAGCTTTTGTGGGTTTCCACTTGATATACATAATACAAAGGCAAATAGCCAAATACCCGATGGTGGAAACACTTGTGTTGTCATGTAAAAAGTTTGCAAAAAAATCGAGTTTCTACTTTCGTTTTTCGACTTTAGAATAATAATTGTATTGTAGTATAGTATAAATTGTCTATTTGGGATAAATCTCCTCAACCTCGGAGCCTAAAGTCATGAAAACACTACACGTCAGTCGCTACTCGTTTACCGTTTCAAAGTGTCAATGTCAAGATTGTCAAAATACGGTCGAACAGCGAACTGTTGTATTTATAGTTGCATTAATATAATTATTTCTATAGTTTGTTTTTTTCATACGAAACTTTTATTTTTTTAAGTAATGACCTACTAAAAGTATTTTTTTAAATTATCATCTATCAGTAAACATTGAAAAGTCGAAATGTAAACAAATGTAATTACTTTGTACATATTTTCAGCGATGATAAGACAATCTTTAAAATTTCGAAAGACTGTAACTATCGTTTTCGTTTTATCTTTACGTAAGTACATAATTATTTTTAAAGTCTTTGAGTTGTTAAAAGTTATTCTTTACATCATGCCTTTTTGTCACGAAATCTATAAGTGGTATTGCTTGGTAGGATATATAGATATATGTATATATATATTTTAAATTATTTATTTAAGTTAACAAACAGTATTCACAATAAATTTTTACATAAAAAGTACAGACTTATAATACAAACATTATTAATTGTGACACCAACACCGTCAACTCAATTTTAATACACATGTAATTATTTTATGTATTATTTTGCAGTTATCATTATATTTCTTATTCTTAGGCAAGATAAAATAAATAAAACAATAAATGACAGACCACACCAAAGAGTAGAAAATGGTTTCCAGGATATAGCATATAGAGATTTTAATCATATGCCAAAGAGAAATGACTACAACCAACAGAATTTAAAAGACATGGAATCTAATAACAAAGTCGTTGATAATTCAAAACAAGAACTGCAAGAAGCTAAAGCTCGTATAGAACTATTGGAGAAAAAATTAGCTATTTTAGAAGGCAGAATACCACAGAAATATCCTGAAGTTAAATATCTTGGATACAAAGAACGAAAGAGAATACTGGTATGATTTTTATTTCTCTTTTAATGTATGGTAATCATAAGTATATTAATATGTATGACACAACTGCATACGCAACATTGAGGTCATGAGAGGTCATGTAATATTTTGAACCGTAGAATAAGTCAAACAACAAGAACAAGAAAAAATGTGATAAGATAATTAAACTTACTATCTTTTTAGTTGTTACAAAATTTTACAGTTGAAAAATAGAATCTCTATTCTGAACTTTTATAGTAATTATAAAAAGTAACAATTAAATCACACATATAAAGATATATTTCAAATAATTATATTTTAAAAAGGATCCTGTTTTTAAAGTAAACATAAAAAGGTTCTGTTTTTTTATGCTTTTAGCCCAATAACTTCATTATAAAAGTAGTAGTATATTTTTCAGGCTTGCTTGATTTAAGTAGGGAATAATAAATCATTAGTTTAATTTATATAGGTATATAATAAAACAATTATATTTATAGAATAATTGATGTTGATAAAATACAATAGATATAGATGCTTATAGATGTGGATAGTGATTTCATATGTTTATATGATCATACATGTTTCAGTATTATAAAAATATTTTTCATGAAAATATCTTGAAATTAAAATAATGTATTTTTTTACCACGTAAAGAGATAAATAAACATAGATCTTAAACAAGTTCATAAAAAAATAAAAAACAAATCAGTGTTGTTAATACTATTGATAATAATGAATAGCCATACCTGGTGTTCAGTTATGAGATCCAAATTGCTTTAGATATTGATATTTTGATGTCTATGATTTTTTTTTTTTTTTTAATTCTCCATGAAAGGAAAGAAGCTTTTTTTGTCTTAAAATCAGTAGATTTAATATCTTCTAAAAACTTTAATATTCTGTGAAGACCAACAACTTGACATGAAGTTGATTAGTGATGTGACATAAGTGCACACTCTGATTTAGCTCATGAAAATATTTCTTTTTATTTATTTGTAAATACTATCATCTCGAAACCTTATGCTGAAGATACCTTCACATAAAACTAAATTGTTTTGCTTAGTCTTTTACTGTTCAGGCTATAACATTGTGAAACAGTTTGACACTACACATTAGAAAAGCTGATTAAGTTTTATTCAAATTTTATTAAATAACCACTATATTTAATCTCTTATCTCCTTGTATTAATACCCCCCAGAGTTTAAAACAGACTTGCTACATTTACATTGTACATTTTTTTTTATTATTATTTCAAATATTTATTATTTTAATAGGTCACAGGAGGTGCAGGATTTGTTGGATCCCACCTTGTAGATGTTCTTATGACTCAAGGACATGAAGTTATAGTTGTTGACAATTTTTTCACTGGCCGTAAGAGAAATGTTGAGCATTGGTTTGGACACAGGAATTTTGAATTGATCCATCATGATATAGTTAATCCATTGTACATAGAGGTAAGTAATTGAACATTTATTTTAAAATTTATTGTAAGCAGTTATGGTAAAATTATAATAAAAAATAATACGTCTGGTATTATTTTTAATTAATATGTAATACACCTAACTAAGCATTGGATAGTCGCATTCATAAAAAATATAGTGGTTTGCGTAGTGTAGCTTGAAGATTATATACTGATTTGTGTTTAAATTAATTATCTGCCTAGTTTTTGAGATATTAAGGAATTTTTTACAACACGTCTAGTATGCAATGAATTTGTTAAATCAATTTTCACAATAAAATTTAATATATTTATATCTATTAAATCCTTACTATTATGATGAACTTTTTTTCTATTTCAGGCAGATGAAATATATCACTTAGCTAGTCCAGCGAGCCCACCTCATTACATGCAAAATCCTGTTAAGACAATAAAAACTAACACTTTGGGAACAATAAACATGCTTGGTAACTTTTTTTTATAATTTAAAAACTTACAGTATATAGCAAAAAAAATCCAATTATTAATAAACGAATTACATATTTACTGAAATATTACAATATTACCTGACTCGTGCGAAAATTTCGCTCATTATTGTAGTCAAATAATAAATGTTAATATATTGTAAGTACAGTACAGTACCGCTGGAGGGATCCTGTTGCCTGCAGATCCGGGACCCTCCAATTAAAGCGGCTCAAGGCTCCCGCAGAGGCTTAGTACGGTGTTGCACTCCCAAAGTGCTGAGTCCGACATAGGTCTAGGAGTCCCTACCTGAGTATCCTGGATATCATCTGTAAATAGATTCCCCTGAGACAAAAAAAAAGTACAGTACAGTAAATAATAAGTATATATCGGCGCAACAACATATTAACTCCAGTTATGATATTGCGAATTTTACTTTCATATTATTATTTATAAATATAGTCGATAATATTAAATATATAACGTTTTCATGTTCAAATTTTTTAAAAAGTTGTTATTTTGATTATTCTAAAAATATAATTAAAGTTAAATTGTAATTGTTTACTTATCTTTAAAATCATTGCATGTGAATCAGTGTTAATGTTATTAATACAAAAATTGTTTTAATAACAGTTTTTGTAAAATTCATTCATTTACCTACACATAATATATTATCATTCGATTATTTTTTATCATAATCATTCGATTCATTCTTGTGCAAACAGCTAGAGTGCTGTTCCTGATTATACCTGATTCAGTCAAATGATGACTATCTATGATTTCTATATTGTCATCAAAATGATGACAATATAGAAATAATCAAAATTAGCAGTACTGACGTCATTATTTTTAAAAAATACGGTACGGTAATCCCGGTCAATTCGTCATATATGATCGTTTCTAGTAATTCAAAACGTTAATGCTTTATAAAATTATGCATCTACGTCGATATTTATTACTTTGCGTGACAAATCGCTCACTCTCTCCCATAAAATGTAAATAATGTCAAAGCTGTTGTAATCAGGGATGTCAGACGTACCAGTTTCTTGGTACACATACCAGGTTTTAGGGTCGCGTACCATGTACCAAGATTATTAATCCTGGTACGCAAAAAATACCAAGATTTGGCCGTGGACCGACAAAGATATCTATTCGGTCGTCGATTCCATATTAGAGCTAAAAAAAAAAAAAAAAAGGTCGTCGGTTCTACACATATAGCTAAAAAAAAAAAAAGGTCGTTGGTTCTACATATAGCTAAAAAAAAACAAAAAGGTCGTCAACTTTACATGAAACGAAAAAAAAGGTCGTCGAATCTATATGTAGCTAAAAAAAAAAAAAAAGGTCAATTTCACATGACCTAAAAAAAAAAAAACTAAAAGGTCATCGCTTTTACATATCGATATATTATATCAATGTTGACAACACAGCTCAGGCGTACCAGTTTTTCGTCATCGGTACCAACTTTTCAGCCTGCTCGGTACCAGGAATTTTTAGTGGCCGTCTGACATCCCTGGTTGTAATAGTTACAAAAAATATTCATAGATGGTGCTCCATGTACTTGTGTTATTGGCGCTCGTAACACAATTAATAAAAAAAAAATTAATAATTTTTCATTAAGAAAAATTAATAACTTTTAATTAAGATAACAAAAGCCGGGAAAAGGCTTTAAAATGATATATGACTTATTATTTTGGTTAAGTATTTTAAAAATATCTAGGCTAGGCAAATTGTGATAAATGAAAACAATTTTTTCGCAAACGATTGCGCTTTTCTTCATAAATAATACCCACTTCTGAAAATATACAGCTTCTTATTATATACAATACTGCCAGAAGGCGATAGAAAAATCTTAGCGAATTTTGTAAGGATTGGATACGGTTTTGCATTTGCTGACCACCATTAGTAAGGGCCCACAGTCTGATTTAAGCTTGTAATCTTTTAACTAAAAGTCAATTAGATTTACTACAGTTCTTTTATCTGCAACCTCATATTTTTTAGTAGTAAGGAGAAAGTAAGAACTATAAGTAACACAATATGATGTAATAACTAATAATGAATGCACGCATCGCAATGAGACAAGTCGTAACATGTCACGGACGAAATGCACACATCTGTTGCCGAACATTCGGTCAGCCGAATATTCGGCGCTTTGGCCAAGAGCGTAGCCGAATATTCGGTATTCGGCCAAATCACTTTTGCGACATCTCGAGTTATGACTAAAATAATTTAAAACGGGTTAATTACCATGTACCTACATATTTTTATTACGTACGTACGTTTACGCAGCAAATGTAATATCGATCTCCGCAAAATAAAAATAAAAAACAACAGGTAAATATCCTGTTTTAAATAATTTTAGTAATATATATGATGATTGGATTACAGGCTTAGCGAGAAGAGTGGGGGCAAAGATTTTAATAGCCAGCACATCAGAGGTCTACGGCGATCCAATGGTACATCCGCAACCAGAATCTTACTGGGGCCACGTCAACCCTATAGGTATATATAAAAACTTACTGCTTAAACCTAAAATACACAACTATGCATTGCATAATACAGTACTATGTATTTATTGTATAACTATCCCGTTATAAAAAAATATAGGTCGGGGAAAAAGTATTTTCATATTTTGTGTGAATTGAAAAAAAATCTCTTTGGTTGTACTGTTTGTATCTGGCTGGTTGTAATATCAATAAATATAGGAAATAAAGAAAAAGAAAAAAGTACTTTTCCGCCATTTTTAACTGTTTTTCTGTTCGTCAAAATGAGTGAATCTAACAAAGAAATTAATTCTGAAGTTATATTACAAAAAAAGAGAAAAATGCGACACAAGCCGCGAAAAAAAATTGTGACGTTTATGTACATAACGCAGTGTCAATAAGAGTAGCACGAAGTAGATTCAAGCTTTTTCAGTCTATGAATTTTGATGTCAAAGATGTAGCTCGCTCTGGTCGCCCTCATACGGATAAAATTGATGCCATTTTTTAAAAAGTGGAGCAAGATCGACATATTAGTAGTTACGATATAGCCGAGGAATTGAGGATTGACCACAAAACAGTTTTGACCCATTTGAAAAAGTTTGGCTATACAAAAGAGCTCGATATTTTGGGTGCCACACGAGCTCACTAAAAGAAACCTAATGAATCGTGTACCCATTTGAAATTCTCTATTGAAACTTAATGAAACTGAACCATTTTTGGAAAGATTGATCACTAATTATGAAAAGTGGATCACCTTCCATGATGCCATGTGTATGGTGGAATTGGAAGGGTATCGGTCATTATGAACTTTACCGCCGGGTAAAACCATCGATTCGGATCTCTACTGCCAACAACTAATGAAATTCAAGCAAGAAATTGAGAAAAAACAGCTGAAATTGATCAACAGAAAATGAGTGGTCTTTCATCATGATAACGCCAGACCACACACATCTTTGACCACTAATCAAAAATTGAGAGAGTTTGGTTGGGAAGTGTTTATGAATACACCGTATATCTTGCACCTTCAGATTTTCACTTTAGGTCTTTTCAAAATTATAATAAATAAATAAATATGTTTAACACACACACGGTCGTCTGCTCCTAAGGTAGGCAACTTAATGCCTGTGTTATAGGTAACAGCCGACTGATATACATTTTTTTTAAATAAATATACATATAAATAATACATATATAAATAAATATATATTACACCCAGACTCGGGGCGGGAATCGAACCCACAACCCTTGGAGCAGAAAACAGGGTCACTGCAAACTGCGCCAACGGGTCAGTCGAATTCTTTGTGTAGTATATTATAGATTAGCATCAAGAGAGGCCTGTCAAAACTACTTGTCACATTTTTTTAATCAAAAATCCCATGAGATCTACAGGATCGGGATAATGTCACTAACTACAAAATGGCAACAATTTATCGAATAAAATATCACAAGTATGTATATATTATAATTAATTGTAATTATTAAACTTTGAAAAAAGTCTTGAATTTGCATATAAAATAGGAAGAAACTTTTTCCTCGACCTAATATATCGTGAAAAGCGTCAATATAACTCAGGCCTGGGTCTCACTAAATAAAACGTTTTTTCTTTTTTTTTTTTATTACACATAAATGTTTATTGTGCGTTATTCACAGGACCGCGAGCATGTTATGACGAAGGCAAGCGAGTGGCAGAAACATTAGCTTATTCATATGCTAAGCAGGAGAAAGTTTCTGTACGTGTTGCCAGAATTTTCAACACATATGGACCAAGAATGCATGCGTCAGATGGACGAGTTGTTTCCAATTTCATTATGCAAGCTATACAGAATTTAACTATAACAGTAAGTCAATGCAATAAAACTTTTATACACGTATATATTTTACCCACAAAGTTTTGGTATCTGATAAAAATTTTACTGACAATGTTACATCCAGGGCCAACACAACAAGGGGTGTGCGAAGTATGCAGCCTCACACTCGAGCTTTTTGGGGATAGGCTTCAGTCGATGGTTTACTCTATAAGAGTAAACATCGATGGTAGATCTCAGATCTTTTTTTGGAATACGTAAAGCCTGGCGGCTTTTGTTTTTGTGTACACTTCCGACACAGGATAATTATGGATAATAAAACTCGATAATGTTTTCATAGGGGCATAAGATGTGAGTCTTGCACATTTGCAATTTTCGCCTTAGGCCGGCCCTAGTTACATCTTATACCTTATCTTATAACCTTTCTCAATAAACTGACATTAATCTGATATTAATCTAATAATATCTATGATCTAAATAAGTAATTTAAGCTTTTTCATGTGACTGTTTAGTACAAAAATATTATATTTCAGGTTTATGGAAATGGAAAACAAACGCGATCTTTTTGTTATGTCTCAGATCTGGTAGATGGTTTGTTAGCCCTAATGGCTTCAAGTTACACCTTACCAGTTAATCTCGGGAATCCAGTAGAACATACTATAGAAGGTAATTTATTTTTTAATCAATATTAACATAATTACAGATTTTTTAATGAAAATAATGGAGGGATGGATCACCAGATACTAAGTGATCGCCAACTTAATGCATAACTGGCTAAAAAGATGAAGGCGAGTAGAAGAGTTAGCGATCAGGAAAGGACGATTGTTGGCTTCCGACTCTCTCACTCACTGTATGAAATGCAGATATATGTGGTATTACTCCACTCCAGCCAAATATTTACAAGCTGTACTTTTTTAGTAGTAGTAGTAGCTTTCTAAGCTATTTAAATAATAGCATTTAATATTTTTCAGAATTTGCTCTTATAATAAAGAATCTAGTCCCCGGATGTCGTAGTACAGTAGCTACTGGCGCTGCTGTTGAAGATGACCCGCAGCGCCGGCGTCCTGACATCACCGTTGCTGAAACACAATTGAATTGGGCTCCTAAGGTATTAAATGATTAAATGTTACCAGTAGTCAAAATTCGACCCTTTTTATTATGCAGTAATTTTCAGGTCTTTTAAAAAATATAAAAGAAAAAATATTTGTATAAGATGTTTGGACATACTTACGAAAAGTTTTTGCTTCAACTTCTTGTCCGTTTTAACGTAAAAAATATTTTTTTCGTATTAAATTATTTGTGTACCAATGTTAAATTTCTTGCAGGATATCATAGATCATAGTTGCATTCAAGATTTTATTGAAAGATTTAAAAAGAGTAGTTGCTGAGTTTCTTACCTGCTCTCCTTGATGTAATTTTAATAATAATATTTACTAATTGTAGTTTTATGTAAAACTGACATTCAAACATACTTATGACATTTTAAAAGTACCTGAAATTATTTGTATTCGAGAAACGTTTTACTTTTTACCCGACTGCGACAGAAGGAGGGTTATGTTTTTCGAGTGTATGTATGTATGTATGTATGTATTTATGTATTTATGTATGTATGTATTTATGTATGTATGTATTTATGTATGTATGTATTTATGTATGTATGTATGTATGTATGCATGTCCATTTCTTTGGCACGCCCTACAGCCCAAACGGCTGGACGGTTTTTGACATATGAGGTGTCATTGGATTTGTCTAAATTGTAGTAGTGACATAGGCTATATAAATTTTTAAAATGGCGCCCGCAAATGGCGGAATGAGGGGGGGGGGGCGTTGAATTTTTTTCTTACTGTAGCAATATGGGTATCAAATGAAAGCTAGTAAATTGTTTTATTCTTTTTAGTTTATAATCAGAGTATCTTACGCAGTCGGGTTTTTTGATTTTTTTAATTACGCATACTTGTTTTATTTATTTCAGGTATCATTACAAGATGGGTTGCAAAGAACGATAGATTATTTTAAAGAAGAATTATCAAGGACAACATTTTACAATAACCAGACGTACATGGATGTGAAAGTAAAGAGCCCACATTGAATTAAATTAACAACAGAAATTCTCTATGAATGTGATATTAGCATTATTGTAGGTACTATAGGTACTATTTTCAAAGTGAAAATTTGTGCTGGAAATTTCTTTTTATAAATATCAAATTGTGATTTTATGTTAAAAAAAATAATACTGACATTGGTTACATGATGAGAATCTAAAACTTCTACTTAGATTTAACTAATATGATGTTTACTAAATGCATTAGGAAATCTTATTAAGGGGGCGTTCATAAAATACGTTCGCATACTAGGGGAGGGGAGGGGTCTGGCTGAGTGTGACAAGATGTGACAAGGGGGTACGGGGGGTATACGACAACGTGACGTTCGCCGTTTATTATTTTTTGACATGAGCGCTAGCTCTGTGGCGCGACTCTAGCGGCGCGGTGTTGCGATCCGTCACAACGGGTTTCTTTGTTTTAGAAAATCCTTGGACTTTTAGAAATAATGGAATAATAGAAATATTATTTATTATTTATATGTTCGTTATGAAAGATATTTATTAATTTATTTAAATTTTATTATAATAACTAAATAAATATTTTTAATTTTCAGAATTTGTGTACTATCATTTAGAATTTATCATACTCAGCAGGGGGGGGGGGTCTTAGTTTTTGTGACGAAATATTTCTAGGGGGGGGTCACAAAAGTGTGACACAGCGTGACAATGGGGGGAGGGGGTCAAAAAAAGCTGATTTTAGTGTGACGTATTTTATGAACGGCCCCTAACTTAACAATCAGAAGATTGATTACTTTCAATGGTATATTGCAGTTATTTTTTTTTTAAACCAGCACACATTTCACGCTTTACTCAGTTTCACACCCATCGTTATACCTTAATTTTAATTTTTTTGAGATACCTTTATTAATATTAAAATAAGTTTGGAATTTGTTTATAATTTATAATAGTATTTTTATTATATTCACATAGGTTTGATGTGTTTAAATTTCTGAATAAAAAATTGCTGTTGTTAAATAGTTGTTTTATTATTAAGATGATTTAGACAATTTTAATGTTATATTGATATGATTTTACTAAGTTATTATAGTGGCCATGTGCGAGCCGGTTTTATATTCGAAAGGTTTTGATGCAACCATACTGCTCTATCCTCCATAAGCCATACTAACACACTGCACAAGTTATTCCATTAATGTACAAATGACACAGCTCTGTGACACAGATTATGCCAGAGTCATGACATAATGTCTTTCCACAATATTTATTAATAAATTTGTTATTCATAGATTTTTAAAATCAAAGATTTAATTTTTTGAGATTTAATTGTTTACAAACTTTGCATACATATTTTTTTACAATAATATATTAATAATAAATATTAACAATATAATTTTTTTTTGAAAATAAATATTAAAAACAATGCATCTTATAAAATATAATTTATATAAAAAATAAAAAAAAAACTTTTCAAATCCATTGTATTCATATCTTACAGGTGTGATTCATATTATTTATGTGCTATGAGACTAGTAGAAGTACTATTATTAGGTATAAAAGTAATTTTTATTATCTAGTATTATAATGATATACAAATAATATAAATATTGTAATTGTTTAAGAGAAGAAAACTTGACAAAGGGCCCATCGTACTTCAGTTAAGCTTGTCGCCATGACCGACTATGTTGAACCAAAATAATAAGTACTTAACTACACATTAATAGTATTATTGTTATTACAACCATGAGACACAAATATAAACAATAAAAATATATAAATGACGAATGTATGAACGAACTATGTAATGTAAATCTAACTTTATTTACAACAAACACTTGGTAGTGAATCCCAATTATAGTGATAGTATTTTCTTAAAGCTGTTTCAGTCTTACATAGTTTACTTCCTTTTGAATGTACTAATGATCGGTACATCTGAAACATATCATTTGGTGTTTGCTTGTGACGTACAAGCATGTTATTGTGGCAGCCACGAGATTTCCATTCAGTGTCAAATCTAGTATCATGAACTCTGTTTATTCCGTCAAGTGCTGCTGTCCATACACCCATTGAAACATCTTCAGAATTGTAATGACTGCAAAATTGATAATATAACAATATTAAAACTATTTTAATTAACAATAATAATATTAAATGGAAGTGTTTTTATGCATTAATTGTATTGACTTTCCACTTTAGAATTTTATTGACTTGTGTTTGAAAACTGTTGTAGGTATACATATTTTACAAGCTTTGTGCTATTTATTCCTTTAAAATAATTCTTTATTAAGAATAGTACTTCAAAAATTAATATATCACAGTTTATGTATTAATATTTTCAGTGTAATATCAATTCTTGGTATTGTAAGTTCGTACCTTAGAAACTCAGAATTTTTGGTAATGTAGTCCACAATACTACGAGATATCACATAACCACCACCCAATGCATACGGTAGATATGTGTCACAAAGAAACCAGTCCTTTTCTTGCCATTTACCATTTAAGTATACTCTTGCTCTTCCGTCAAAATAACCCCAATATAAGCCTCTATATGACGATAGAATTTTCTGAAATTAAAAAAAAATTGGATTGGATTTTTCTTTATTGAATAAGAAACAATATGAGACAAAATTGCCTCCTTTTGTCTTTATGATCTTTTTTAAATTTATGACTATCATGGGCCAAGAGATGATTATTTTTAACCACCTCTTGCAATCTAAAAGTGATATACCTTGTAAGTAACATATTGGTTGATAGTTGGTCCACTCATTTCCGGAGCAAAAGCTTCAAGATCCCTTACAATTAAGTCAATCCTAACAAATGAATCATCATCACACTTAATAATATATTTTAATTGTTTTAAATTATTACTTATCCATTGTAAAGCATGAATTAATTTACTAGCTAGGTTCTTATAACTATCTTCAAAATTACTTAAAAGTAATAAATCATTACTTCGAGCATGTTCAGACTGGATCTTTTTTAGTTTTACAGAATCCAAGCCCTGGACTCCCACAACAAAGAAACATTTAATAGAATCTTGTTTATTATTGTTTTCAATCCAAGTATGGTTCCATTTATATAAGTGTTCCCCATTTTCTACGATAATATTATCGACAAAATTAGCCCAAGTTGCTCGAATGGCATCACGTTTCACTTCATTCATAGGACTACTAATAATGAGTACAGCATATTCTACTTTATCTAAGTTGTTTTTAAAGTCATTATTACTTTTTCTATTATTAGTAGTTGATGTTGAAGAATTACATTCTATCTTTATGAAACTCAAAGTTATACCACAACCTAAATAAAAAAATAATATACTAGCAAGGATCATGCCTTTATATCGCCTTAATAATAAAGCAAACATTCTATGTAATTAATATACATTATTTTCGATTCAGATCATTATTAAACATTTGTTAAATTTTTTATCATACCACATATAAAATATCTTCTCATCTAATGATCTTTAAGTCTGTTTCAAAGAGTATATGGTCTGTTTTTTTTTTCCGCTACGGACTAAACTGACATATGCAAATGTCAATTTTCAAAATAATGATACCAGCTTTTTAGTAACAGTGTTGGACAAGGATACCGGTTTTATGAATCGTAACTTTTTACTTTTGTTACATAATTTTATTATTATTTGACAATAGAAGAATCTTTTAAAAATCATATTAAGTATGGAGCATCACAGATAAAAAAATATATTTATTCATTTTAATTACTTTTTACACTAAGTAAATACGACAATTATTTATTTGTTGTTGAAGAATACGCAATAAGAAGTTTTTTACAGGAACTATACTAGAAATCGGTCGATGGAGTGTACCCAATGCCATAAAAAACGAAAACACGGTGCCATTTTAAATACATGGCATTCGTCCTCCAACCTCTGATGTGTTCGAATGCGCCCGTTGTCGTATGCGATTTCACGTATTATTTGTTTCATTTTCGTTGAGTTTGTTTGTTTAGTTTTTGTGTTACGTTTTTTTTTTTTTTTTGTTTAGTTTTTTATTTTGTTTGAGACATTTATAATGGACGCTCAGCCCTCAATTTCGTTACGTAAGCGCGATAAAGAAAACTTTTCGCCAAGAAAAAGACATAAACATATTTCTTTCACCGAAAGTGAAAAAAACATGATAATTAACGCGTACAAATATGTATACACCGAAAAGAAAAGAGAATCTCCAACCGAAACTCCGAAGAAAAACGAATGTGTTTTAAAAACTGCTGAAATTTTAAATATAGCCAGGAGTTTGGTATACAAAGTGCTCAAGGAGCACAAGGAGAATGAGAATTTGAGCGTTCCGAAAGTTGCACGTAAGGCAAATTATAAAGAGAAACTAGAAGATTTCACTATAGGTACTACTACTATAGGTACATTACGGTTGTCTCCACATTCTAAAATTTTAAAGACACATTTTTATAATTATTACTGAAAAACGATTATAGATTGTAAATTACGTAAAGTTACGGTAGTAGCCAATCACTATTAATGATTCGCAAAAAACTAGCAACACACCTTATGTCAATTTAGTCCGTAGCGAAAAAAAAAAAACAGACTTTAAATTATATGAGTTTTTAAGTTTTAAAATTTTAAAAATATGATGTATTCATTTATAATAAAATAGAGAAAGTACATCCAACACAAGTTAATTTTATGATTTATCGTAATTTGACATATTGCCGGTCGAGCCAGGGTCGAGCTGACAGCCTGACATCCCGACACGAACCAGAGACTAGACTTTTTTTAAAAAACCATGGAGTATACACATTGATCTATAAAAACTATAAATTACATTTGTAGCGACATCTATCTCGCCATATACGAACTAGAAGAAACAGACGTATCCTACATCGCACTATCGAAGTTTTCAAAGCGATAGAATACATATACAAGAACCCGACAACAAAACGTTAAGTGGCGCGTAGCCCACCAGATGCAACACCGTCTGGTCGAAGGATCCTTCCTTTTCAATGGCTCAGCCTCCTTACCGCCAAACTGGTGACCCCGAGCATGAACGTCAGCGCAACCGTCGCAAATCTACGTCATCGTAACGTCATCATCACTTCCTCAAGCTTTCGAGCAGCGAGTCAGCCAGCCAGCCAGCATCCACGGCTACTACGGGTATCCTGACCACAAGTATGCAGCGGACGCGCATTCCTGGTCATCGCCCACAGCCTTCGCAGCGACCTTGGCACAGCACACTGCACTTCGGCCGGTCAGCAAGCAGAGACGCACTTCTCTCCTGGTCGACGCAGCAGCCAGCCACTATGCAGCACTGCACCATCCCGACTCACTGGGGCATCACCGCAGACAGTTCCGACTGACCGTGAACTATGCGGCATCTAGTTCCTACTCACTGGAACATTCCACTGGCCCGGCAAGCATCAGAAGATTTATGGACGACTCAACCTGCTATCGACCTCCGGTGTCGGAGGGGGAGTGATGTAGCGACATCTATCTCGCCATATACAAAAACTAGAAGAAACTAACGTATCCTACATCGCGCTCTCGAAGATTTCAAAGCGATTGAGTATATATACAAGAACCCGACAACAAAACGTTAAGTGGCGCGTAGCCCACCAGACACAACACCGTCTGGTTGAAGGATCCTTCCTTTTCAATGGCAGCCTCTCACTACGCCAAACTGGTGACCCCGAGCATGAACGTCAGCGCAGCCTTCGCAGATCTACGTCATCGTAACGTCATCATCACTTCCTCAAGCTTTCGAGCAGCGAGTCATACAGCCAGCCAGCATCCACTGCTACTACGGGTATCCTGACCACAAGCATGCAGCGGACGCGCATTCCTGGTCATCGCCCACAGCCTTCGCAGCGACCTTGGCACAGCACACTGCACTTCGGCCGGTCAGCAAGCAGAGACGCACTTCTCTCCTGGTCGACGCAGCAGCCAGCCACTACGCAGCACTGCACCACCCCGACTCACTGGGGCATCTTCGCAGACAGTTCCGACTCACCGTGAACTAGCCTGTCTCTACGCAGCACCGAACCACCCCGACTCACTGGGGCATCACCGCAGACAGTTCCGACTCACCGTGAACTATGCGGAATCTGGTTCCGACTCACTGGAACATTCCACTGGCCCGGCAAGCATCACAAGATGTATGGATGACTCAACCTGCTATCGACCTCCGGTCTCGGAGGGGGAGTGATGTAGCGACATCTATCTCGCCATATACGAACTAGAAGAAACAGACGTATCCTACATCGCACTATCGAAGTTTTCAAAGCGATAGAATACATATACAAGAACCTGACAACAAAACGTTAAGTGGCGCGTAGCCCACCAGATGCAACACCGTCTGGTCGAAGGATCCTTCCTTTTCAATGGCTCAGCCTAATAAGATCCTCAACAGTTTTCTTTAATATGTTGCATAAATAGATAAATTTTTGTAATAAATATCTCTTACGCTTCTCCTTGGAGGTTGCTTAGGTATTATATAGTTTTCGTTACCTACCCACATTACCTAACTCCTCACGGAAAGTAACTCATAGCAAACGGAAAATAATAAATAAATGGAACATTACTTTACAGAATCGATAACTAGTTATTATTTTAAAATTATTAGTCTGATAATAAATGGTTGAGGCTCTTTTGATGATTGTTTTGATTTGTTGAATTATAATTTATAAAAACTAGAAGTACCTAACTAAATATAAAATAAATTGAAAATTATATGAGGTCGCTGTGTGTAGGTAAGCCATAATACTTAGTTGTCACTTGTCACTTTGTTACTTAAAAAATTGGTCGCTGTGCCAGGCAGTGTTGCCAATTTAGCGACTTTGTCGCTAGATCTAGCGACATTTCGTTTGCTACAGCGGCTTAAATTATGTGTCTAGCGACAAAAAAAATCTAGCGACTATTCTAACGACTTCTAGTGTTTAAAAAAAATAGCAGTTAGTCGCATTTTACAACAATGGGATGAATTGAAGTTAAATTTTTCGTTATGCAAGGTCCAAGAAAATTGTTACACAACAGAACTTCTGCATGCTATGTTTGAAGATGGTAGTAATTTGCTATATATGACATATATTCAAAGCATATTAGGGGAAGTTCAAATAGCTTTGAAAGTATTTGAAGGTGAAAATGCTGATCCCACAAAATTGCTCGAGGCCCTGACATTTTTATTGCGATCAATTTGTAACAGAGCCATTTACTCTCACACTAATATAAACGTACTAACTACGATAGTTCAAGAAAATCACCTAAACCCCTACGCTACGCTTGGATATGCTTTTGAAATGAATGCTCGAATATTTAATTTGAGTGAAAATGTCACAAATATAGTCAAACAAAGGTGCGTTGACTTTACAGTTAAGTTGATAAGGGAATTGCAAAGTAAGCTGTGTATGTGTGTTTCAGATTTTCAGATTATTAGCGATAGTTCTGATGATGAATGAAGAAACTTTTTCATCATTTTTTGTAAAAGTGTTTTGACTTTTTATTTGTGAAATAATTATTTTTTTCGTTTAGTGGCAATAAATAATATTTCATGTTATATTTTATTTTTAGTATTAATTTCTAGACTTATCGTTTGTTAAATTTTTTTTTTCTTTTTTTTTATAATTTTAAAAATATTATTCTGTGTGAGTAAATCAAACTATTTTCTTTTATTCCAACAGACCAAACAACTGTACCTCATTCTACCGTGCGTAAAAAAATATTGTATTAAAAGTACTTGAAAGAATTGCGCTCAATTTCCATCCCTAGCGCTTAGTCTACTATTTAGCGACTTCTAGCGACTTTTCAAGTGTACGTTAACGACTTTTTGACATGTAGAGTTGGCAACACTGGTGCCAGGTGCTATAAACGTCATTTCAGTACCAATTTTTCTGTAGTGGTAAATAGGTTATTCAATCGGTGCAAATAATTTCGATTTACAATAAATTTGATTATAACTAGCATTTTTCATACAGATCTTTTTATAAAGAGTTTTATACACATTTTATCATAAACTTTTATTGTGAGTGACAAATAACTATAAAGTTAACAATTACTATACTAATTTCAAAGGGTAGAAATAAAATAAATTTGCACAGACTAGTGTTCTACTCGAAGTGGCGCCATGCAATTGTTTAGATTTTAACACAGGTACGCCATACAAACAAAAACAAAAGAAATAAGTTCTCTTTCTTGTTTTAAGTAAGTTATTGTAACTTGTAAACATTTTATATGAATGGTTTTTCTTACTTTTTTTTTTGTTTGTAAATCAGTTATGAAAAATCATAGTCGTGAAGTTTTAAATAACAATAAGCATACCCACGTGTTATTTATCTAGTTAAAATTTGCTTCCTGCCTTTTTTTTATAATATTTCATAAATCGATACTACAACTAATGTGCTCCTAATATGTACTAAGGATTTTAGATCAATCGAATAGAGAATTAAAATTTTGCAGTGAAAATAAAGTAATGGAATCGACAAAAAAGAAAGGACGTCCACCCCATCCACGAGCCAAAGCTAATCCATTTTCTGCACTGACATTTGCGTAAGTTTTTATTAAATCATTAATACACTTATAAAATAGTATACCAAGTTATTTGGATGTAATTTTTTTAATTTTATTTAGATGGACATTACCAATTTTTTGGAGTGGTTTAAAGAAAGAAATTGAGGAATGTGATTTATATGAACCATTAGAAGAACATGCCTCGGGTAAGTTTGAAAGTTTTTTTATGATATTATAAACTGTAATGTCATCACAAATTGTAATAGAGAGATTTTATTAGTAGTTAAGAATTAAAGAATATTAAAAATCCTAATGTTTCCAATATACCTATAATAAAGATATATTTATATAAAATTTTATAATTTTTAGACAGTTAAATGAAATAAAAAATAAATTAATTATACAACATTTGCATAATTATGAAAACTATAGATGAAAAAACAATATGTATATAGTTTGAAAAAAAATAAGAAAAACATCATAATTATTCAAAAAAGCTAAAATAAAAAGAACAGAATATATTAACTTTAAAGTAATGTTTAACATTTAAATATGCTAATTATGTTCAAATATATGTTTATTTATTTATTTATTTTTATTTGCTATATAGATAATAAAATAAATACATACATGTACTCTATTAATCTAGTTTTAACTATAGATTTTTTACCATTACTTTTGTATTATTGTAAATAACAAGCAGTTTTAATGATTATTTGTAAAATATCTATTTTCTTCTAAAATACTTGTATTTATTAGACACTAGAAGATTTCATATTAAAAAAAAATAACTATATGTTCTTGTTGTAAAATTTATAGTATATCCTAAATTAAAATTTATAGTTTAACTAGTGAAATGCCCTGGTGTATTAGCGACAACAAAAGGAACAGTGCTATGGGTGGTCACATCAAGTGAGTCTATCATTGTTGTGAGGCCCGCGCTTTAATTCTTTTTTGTGTGCATTACTTTTCACTTTGCGATAACTTCTAAGATATTCATTTAAATTATAAAATGTAAAGATTATATCATAATAAATAAACGTCTCACACTCAACGGCCATCAGTAGGATGTGAATTCTGTGTGGGGGGTCCGGAAAGATACACAACACATAAGCACAAACGCCCAGACCATGACACATATCCATAAGGCCTATATAAATACTTGTTATTTGCGGGAATCGAACCTGCGACCGCTAGCGCATAAGCCAGTTGCTGTGACCACTGCGCTAATGCGTCATCAGTGAATGAAATGCTTAAAATAACGTATTTAAATTGATAAGGATTAATACTGTATCTGTCTCCAGGGCCGGCCTAAGGGATGTGCGAAGTATGCAGCCGCATACTCAAGCTTTTTGGGAGGGCATACAATTGGGGCATAAAAAAGGGCATAATTTTATCCTAGGGGCATCCATGAACATCCTTAATATAAGTCTTGCACACTCACCATTCTTGGCTTAGGCCGGCCCTGTCTGTCTCAATAGTCTTTCACTTACTGCATTGTTCATCACTATATTTTTAGAAGTAACTTCTAAAATGTATGTAATGGGTATAATGAGCTATCCTTTACAGATAGATAGACCAAAAGATAGACCTATAAAGAGGAATAATTCCACCATACATTGTTTTGTTATATCTCAAAGAGTTTTCGATTAAACCTGCCAGGTGGCTTACTCGAACAATTTCAAAAATTTACTTTCATATTTCAACCAATTGACATAAAACCTTGACAGATTATAGGTACACGTAAACCTTCCCCATGAATCACTTATATATTGGTGAAAACCGCATGAAAATCCGTTCAGCAGTTTTTAAGTTTATCGCGAACACGGTCCTACAGACGCGGCGGGGGACTAAGTTTTATAATATTTAGTGATATGTAGAAGTAACCTTGAATTTTATCGAGTATTACCAAAAAATATTGTCATTAAAAGCTATAACATTGTAAACACTCAACATGAATGATTGATGATAATGTTTATAAGCAGAATGTTTTCATATAATTGCCACTGCATATACCACCATTCGTTATTTATTGACATGTAGCCAATTTTTATTATTTACTTTGTAAAAAGTTTAAATGTATTAAAATGTTTAATTATTTTAAATAACAATGTAATTTCGTACGTTTTTAGGGTTCTGTAGCAAAATGGCAAAAACGGAACCCTTATGGATTCGTCATGTCTGTCTGTCTGTTTGTCCGTCCGTATGTCACAGCCACTTTTTTTCCGAAACCATAAGAACTATACTGTTGAAACTTGGTAAATAGATGTATTCTGTGAACCCTGCAATAAATGCTAGGGTGTTCCCCATACTTAGAACTGAAACTCAAATTTTTTTTCATTAAACCCACGTGTCTACCACCATCTATAGATAGGTCTTCAAAAATGATATCGAGGTTTCTAGTATCATTTTTTTCTACATAGAATAGTTTGCGCGAGACATTTCCAAAGTGCTAAAATGTGTCCCCTGCTGTAACTTCTAAAATAACAGAATGATAAAACTAAAAAAAATATATGATGTACATTACCATGTAAACTTCCACCGAAAATTGGTTTGAACAAGATCTAGTAAGTAGATTTTTTTTTATATAAAAAAAATACACTGTTATTAAAACATCGATCAAAGTTACAACGAAATACAAGAACTTTTATATGATGTTACTTGCTGCTACGGAACCGTTCATGGACGAGTCCGACTCGCACTTGTAAAAATTTTTATTTTTTTTATTTCGGACAATTATCTTATGATTTGTTGTTGTTTCTAGCGCAAATTTGGCGTAAAGTAGCCGATTTTTCAATATTGCTTTTCATTAGATGGGAACTTATAAATATAAAACGATTGTATGACTTAATGTAATGCGTCAATGGAATATTTCCATCTGTTTTGTATTAACAACATAAATAAACCTCTAATAGAAATAGTTTGTTTCTATAGTTTGAAAAAAATCCCAGATTACAACATCCCTTTGTAAATCTTTGTCATAAGCTAGAGTCGAACTAGATATACGTCGCTAGCACCAGCTGTAAAAACGATTAATATTTTAAAAAATATGATTACTCTCATTGGAGTATTTATAAATCGTTCGGAAATGCGTATTGACAGCTCATTTCAGTAATCGTATTAGGCAATAATTGTTTCGTTATTTTGGCTAGGTTATTTTCTGGACGCGTCATTCTAGTAGTGAAATAATTTTGTTATTTATTTATTATTTGGTAGAAATATTTCAGCAATTTTATAGTTTATTAATTACAAATAAAACAGTCAAACCAATAAATCTTTCTTTATTATAATATTAGTACCTAAAAAGGAGCATTTTTAATCAGGTCCACTTGGAGATAAGTTCGCTCGTCTATGGGAAGAGGAAGTGGAGCGTGCGCAGGGCAAGCGCACTCCCAGCCTCCTCCGAGTGATATTGAAAGCGTACGCCGCGCGATGTATGCTCTACGGATTCGTGCTCTTTTTCATGGAATGCGGTATTCGGTAAGTTATTTTTATTAAATGGTAAAACAAAAAAAAGTTAATACATATTCAAGAATGTTTGTAACAAATTTACAAAAACGACACGTGTGTGTTGTACCTTTACAATTTTTTATCTCGTATTATTTTTAAAATTTCTTTTTAAAGCAATATGGAAAAGATTATTATTTATTACAGAAGATTTTTTTAACTGTTTTATAAACACAACGGACCTAAAAAACTAATACAAATTGAAGTGAGGAAAATATCCCCACTTTTAGATGGTTATTTATATAATTCAATTTTGTTTATTATTTTTATTATAAAATAGTATTAATAATTTATTACGATCAACTTACTTTATTAAAATTATGGATACGTTTAACTATGCCGGGCGTATAGCGATAAATCCATCGATTTTCAAATTTCAAGGGGAACTTGTGCTGTGTTCGTTTTTGTTGCTATGTTTACGGAGTGATAAACATAATCGATAAAATATAATAGATACGTTCAACATAATTCGTTGTGATTTTTTTTTATTACAGAAGTAAGTATAATAATATATTATATAATAAATAATAAACGTCTCACACTCAACGGCCCCCAGTAGGATGTGAATCCTGTGTCGAGGGTCCGGAAACACACAATACACAAGCACAAACGCCCAGACCCCGACAAACATCTGTATAGCCTATAGAAATATTTGTCATGTTCGCGGATCGAACCCGCGACCGCCAACGCATCAGCCAGTTGCTGTGACCACTGCGCCAACGCGTCGTCAATGTGTGTAACATTTTACACGATATGTTATAATTATTTAAGGAATGAAATTAGGGCAAGTGCATCCTTTAAAATAAAAATTAGGTACATGATACACAATAATATTTATGTAACCTTACTTTTAGTTTATTTTTCACTAGCTAATCCGTGCGGTTGTATCTGCCTTTACGTTAATGGCTACTGATTTTAATGTACCCGATATTAATAGACTAAAATTATTACATATGTTTCATTAAGATTTGATCAGTTCGTTTTCTAATTTTCATATTCAGACGTAAGTAAGAAATTGCTACAGTTGCTTACGTTGTAACACCCATGGGCGTAGCCAGGATTTTCTTAAGAAAGTGGCATGCGAAAGAAAATCAAGATTATAAATGCCGCAAAAACGTTTATTAATAAAATAAATGGTTGCCCTACCTATATTCTATAAACGTAAACATCGGGAAGCGAATTAGATATAATGTACTTGTCTTTTCTTATTATAGTTTTACTCGTCGGTTCGTATAACTTGCTGGGTTGAGCTTACTGTTCCTCCTTGCCATTACGTCGCTATGATCATGTTAACACCTAACAATCACTCTTGAAAACAATTTGCTTCGATTTTATCATGTATATGTAGAGATTAGACGACCTGCGCGACCCACACCCACGCCGAAGTTTGTGCTAATTACTTTCCCTCAATGAGACGAAGTGAAATGTCTAAAAGTAAATATACGTCTTTGATAACGGTTTTTAACACAAAAAAAAACAAAAAAAACAAATCGATCCTTTACATTTTGAAATTAGCATGTGTAAATAAAATCCACCATTTTATAAAATTTGTTAGATTTAATAATATCTACATCAATCTTTAAGTTACGTACGTAAATGTTTTAAATAAGGTACCTATTTAAACGTACAATAGTACATTAATTACTGTTTGAAGTTTTGTAGTGACAGTATATTATTTAAGACTATTTATTAATATTATACATAATTTGCGTAATATTTACGATACTCTTAGGGTTAACGTTTGCTGTTCTTATTGAAGGACAAGGTGAAATGACATTTAACATTGTTTACATACACGCTGCTATTCAATTATTAGTAATACGAAAACAATTTCATAAATTTATTGTATTTGTAACGCAACAGATGAATTCAATGACTCATTATCTATGTCCTTTGACCGCTAATTGTTTCGAGCGAATTAAAGGCAAAAGCTTGTGTAATAAAACTTTAAAGGGTTTGTTATGGATTTTTTTTAACGCAATACGCTTATTGAAGTATGAGATTAGTATTTTAAGGAATTATAACCAAAAATAAATTATAAATTCGGTTTTACGTTAGTATAGGTATATAAAACGGTTAAATTCTTATGTATTATTCAATTACTACTACTACTAATTCTTATATTTTTTACTTTTAAAATGACTTTAAAATCGATAATAAGTAAATGTTATGACCGGATAATCAAGTAAAAAGTGCTTCAACAGTATTATAATATTCATACGACTTCTCGATTTACAATTATCTAAAAGTTTTAAGTGTTTGTGTCTTTATGGTCAGAGATGTGCAAAATACTTTTAAAAATGTATTTAAATACAAAATGCAAATACTTTTCTAATTTACTATTTCAAATGCAAAATACAAAATACTTTTGTTTTTTGTATTTAAATACTAAATACAAAATAGGTATTTTCAAAATACTTTATTCAAATAAAATACTTTCAATTTGACGAGTACTTACATCTACCTAGGACAAAATTTCCAACTTGGTAGGTCCAACTTCGAGAGAGATGTCAAAAGTCGAATCCAGCTAGGATGGGCAGCATTCGGGAAGTTAAAAAACGTCTTTTCATCTGTCATACCTCTGTGCCTGAAGTCGAAAGACTTCGACCAATGTGTGTTACCAGTGATGACATACGGATCTGAGACGTGGTCTCTGACTATCGGCCTTTTAAACAAGCTCCAAGTCGCACAGCGTGCAATGGAGAGGGCTATGCTTGGTATTTCTCTGCGAGATCGAATCAGAAATGATGAGATCCACAGACAAACGAAGGTTGCCGACATAGTCCAACGGATTTGTAAGCTGAAGTGGCAGTGGGCAGGGCACATAGCTCGTAGCTTGTAGAACTGATGGCCGATGGAGCAGAAAGGTTCTCAAGTGGAGACCACGTACCGGCAAACGCAGCGTCGGACGACCGCCCGCGAGATGGACAGATAACTTGAGGAAAGTCGCTGGAAGCCTTGGATGGAAGCTGCTTTGAACCGGTCACTCTGCAGGATATGATGATGATGATGACTTTCAAATGGAATTACTAGTTTTCTTTATTCATTAAAGATTTTAAAACAATAAGTTCCTCAAAAAGAGCATCAGACATTTTGCGTCTGTGTGGGCGCATTATCATACCACCATATGAAAACAATAGTTCCACTGGTGCCAAACTAGGAAGGCAGGTGTTGTATTTAAAAAAAAACTTTTTTTTACCGTTGAGTATGTGTTGAGAATGGTCAGACTTGTGTCTTCGTCTCTTAAATATTAGAGGGTCTACAAATCTATGCAGATGCGGCTGTTGCCATTAGTTGAGGTTGCTGAGGAGTCTGAATCGTTGAACATATGGTAAGACTCACTTTTTTTGCTTTTTTTCCCTGTTGATGTTTGTGGCTGTGCACTTTTTAATTCTTCTTTAGCAGTACTTTAAGTAAAAAAGTATTTTATATTTTACAAATACAAAATACATCTCGCAAAGTATTTCAAATAAAATACAAAATACTTTTTTTTAAAGTATTTCAATACAAAATATAAAATACGTATTTTGTATTTTGTATTTGTATTTTAAATACAAGTATTTCAAATAAGTCACAACTCTATTTATGGTTCCGTATCAAAAATCAAGAAAACCATTTACTAAAGATTCAGCTGTCAGTCCGTCAGACTGTCACAGGGCTATTACGACAAAACTGTTTAATCTATACCTATTACTTTGTTTTGAGCACGAATTAAATTACTTTGTCCTGAAGAAAAGATCAATGTTATTTGCCTCACATTATTTATGTAAAAATATAAACAATAGGATTTTTCTCATTTCGTTGCAAAGCACTTGAATATTATCCCTACCTACGTCCAATTTTTTTATATCTGCTTATATTAAATTTATATAAATATATAGTATTTTTTTATATTGGTGTAATAAATTAGAATTTTATAATAATAGCATATATAATAATTACAATTTTATATTTATATGAACCGAACTAACCTGTAAACGTCTTACTGCTGGCCAATACCTCTCCTCCATATAGGAGAAGGGTTGAAGCTTTATCCACCACGCTGCTCCACTGCGGGTTAGCAGATAATTTCCCTACCATAAGTAACAGTCGTTTTCAGATGTCCATGATAACAACCGGGACCGCCGCCGACAAGGACAGACCGGAAACAAATATTAATTATACAAATACAAATATCTGCTCCGAGCGGGAATCGAAACCGCGACCGCCGGAGTTGAGGCGACTACTCGCAACACTACACCAGAAAGGTCGTCATTTATATAACACAATTAATTTTAAATGTAAGGCCTAGTTGTAGATAATTGATTACGGCTTGTTTACGATCGTTTTGACCACAATCTCACTATGTTTGACTGACCCGTTGACGCAGTTTGCAGTGACCCTGTTTTCTGCTCAAAGGGTTGTGGGTTCGATTCCCACCCTGAGTCTGGGTGTAATATATGTTTATTTATATATGTATTATTTATATGTTTATTTATTTTAAAAAAAATGTATATCATTCGGCTGTTACCTAAAACACAGGCATTAAGTCGCCTACCTTAGGAACAGACGACCTTGTGTGTATGTTAAAAAAAAAGAAAAAATGTCGTCGTAAACTAGCTGTTATAGCTCTGCTTTGATGTATACGCTCAATGAGAGCTCGTAAAACACTTTTTGTTCATCCATCTTTAACTCCTTTCCTAGTTTAGACCAGTTCTCTCGACTTGTCGAAATTCAATGTCAAAACGATATTGTTTGCATCGGCAATGAATATATTATTATCTATTATTATTTCACAGGCGTTCATATTTTAAAAAAGATTTGGCGCCTCCCTGAACATGATGTACCCGTTGTTAGGGCGCCCTGCCAACTACCAACCTCGATTATATAGACAAAACAAACAAGTATGCTTAATTAAAAAAATCAAAAAAACCCGACTGCGTAAAATACTCTTATTATAAACTAAAAAGAAATAAACAATTTACTAGCTTTCATTTGATACCCATATTGCTACAGTAAGAAAAAAAAAATTCAACTCCCCCCCCCCTCATTCCGCCATTTGCGGGCGCCATTTTGAAAATTTATATAGCCTATGTCACTACTACGATTTAGACAAATCCAACGACACCTCATATGTCAAAAACCGTCCAGCCGCTTGGGCTGTAGGGCGTGCCAAAGAAATGGACATACATACATACATACATACATACATACATACATACATACATACATACATACATACATACAGACATACATACACTCGAAAAACATAACCCTCCTTCTGTCGCAGTCGGGTAAAAAAAAAAGGATTTGTAAAATCAAGCAGGTAGCAGTCCAAAATAAAGGACAATTACGTTAAATAGAGGATAGCTTGTCGCCCAATGAATATTATTGTGTTGCTTCCATTATGTGACTTTCAAAGACGTTTGTCTTTGAAAATTAAAAAAAAAAGACTTGCAAGTTATACTTAGTTATATTAAACGATCCGAGCAGTTTCATCCGTGTTTATGGTTATTGCTCCACGTCTAAGGGTAGCGTGATATGATAATATATAGCACATACTTTTTAAATCCAATCACTTAATATACCTAAGGTTATTAGCGTGATCAAACATACCTACAAAATTTTCCGCAGATTCATCGCAATTAGTTCACTATTTTGCGTTAATGAGTTTGCTTTCAAGCGTAAATAGTCTCCGGTCCTCGATCACATTAAGTTCAACCTTCGTTTTATACCAGCTCATGCAATATAAAATAATCGTTTAAATCCGTCTAAAAATGACAAACGTATCGTGTAAAATGAAAAATAATAATAATCATACTTGGAATGTGTACCTGTATCTTTTTGAAGGAGGATTAAAATATATTTAGTGCAACACAATATCCTGTCCCTTTTATATTCAAGTTATCCGTCGCATTCAGACTACCTCGTCTTTTGCAGATCTTTTTATGCCGAATATCAATTGTTAACGATAATGAAACGGGCACATTTTTCTAAACTAGTGGAAATTACAAGTTTTATTTTAAACTATTTTTTAGATTTTGTATTAAATTTTTGACCTTTTTTTTTGTTTTCTATGATTTGTATTCATAGAAGTTCAATATAAATGGTAGGTACATATTATATAATAGTATACTCGCGAATAGATAAGAAACACAATATGTAATATAAATCGCGAAAGTTGAATATATATAATTTTTTACGAACTCTATAAAATCACATCAAGGGCGAATGTAGTATTCAAAATATCGAACTAAAAAAATAAAAATACATATCGTATGGAGACCCCGTTTCATTTTACATTTTTAATTTTCGTCATAGCCACCGTAGTAATATAATTAGTATATAATGTTAAATTTTCAAGTATTTAAAACAGTTCTAAAAATAACACGTTTATTACCGTTCTAAAGCTACATTCCTGTGACAGACGAACAATTGACGGGCGAGCAATTCACTAATATACTATATTAATTTACTTTTTTTTTTGATTCACGGATTTAATATATTCTACTTTTGTTTAAGATCTACGTTTTCTGTTCTTTGAACTCAAATTATTCTTAATATTTTAATTATACAGAACCTTATCAAAGTATGGTAAAATATAAGTAAATAGTAATAAAAAAAAAGTAAAATATAAGTAGTTAATCCTTATCAAAGTATGATATTGTAAGTACTGATTTGTTCTACGCTGGTGGTATAATCGGTCGCATATATAGCATACTACATATTCTAATTCTCATGAATATTGCAAACATTGTATTTACTACACCCTGATGTCAACACAATTAGTGCCTGATACAAAATTATAAATGCATTTAAATGGTAGGTGGGCATTGTGTTGGTATAGTGTTGGTCTCTTGGCCTTCAAAATCAAAATCAAAAACAACTTTATTCAAATAGGCCCCACGAGCACTTTCGAATCGTCATTTTACAAAATTAATATTGTACTGATTATTATTATTTTTTGTAAAAGTAAAGCTACCACCGATACGGAATGTAGATTCTGCAGAGAAGATTCGGCAAGAAACTCCGCAGTTACTCTTTTGAAAATAATATATAAACTGTGTTTTAGTACAAAATTAGTAATATCTTGCATGAAATACAGCGCCACTAAGTCCACACGTCTTTATCAGCTAAATAATCCTGCACCGAATAATACGCTTTATCTATTAATTTTTTTTAAAATGAAATCTTTAAATTTGTTTTGAGACAATTCCAAAATTGATTGTGGGATTTTATTATACATGCGAATACCATAACCCAAAAAGGAGGCGTTTACTTTGCGTAGTCAGAAACTTGGAGTTACAATTTTGTTATTCCTTCTGGTGTTTACATTGCGATTATACTGTTTATTTCAAAACAATGAATATTATGGTGAATATATATAATATTATTATAAATATATTGCGACGCAATTGTTAATATGTCTACCTTTGGAAAAACATCCCGTAGGGAGACTCGAGCTCCAAGATCGTAAATGCCGCGAATAGCCCTTTTTTGTAAAATAAATATAGTCTCAATATCTGTAGCATTACCCCACAGTAACAGACCGTAAGACATTATACTATGGAAATAGCTAAAATATATTAAACGCGCAGTAGCAAATTCGGTCAGTTGTCGTACTTTTCTAACTGCGAAAGCTGCGGAGCTGAGTCTACCATTCAAGGATGATAAATGGGAATTCCACTGAAGTTTTGAGTCCAGATTTATCCCTAAGAATACTGTAGTATCATTAACAATAAGCATCTCGTTATTTATTTCTAAATTATAATTTGGATGTTTAACATTAGGCAAGGAAAATACAACGCACTTAGTTTTTTTGGCGTTCAAGACGAGGTTGTTTGTTTTAAACCAATCCTGAATTCGAGACAAAGAGCTGTTCACGTCATCATAATTTACTTTTTTCCTATCAACTTTAAATATAAATGATGTGTCATCTGCAAACAGCACTATATCACAAATATCTTTAACGTAAAATGGCAGATCATTTATGTATATTAAAAAAAGAAAAGGACCTAGAATCGATCCTTGTGGAACACCCATTTTTAGCACAGATCCAGAAGACTTCGTTCCGTTTATTGATACATGTTGAATTCTATTAGATAGATACCTGCAGTATTAAAATTCATCATGATAACAGCCTGTACTTTCTTTATATATTGGTAAATAACACATAACGTATTTTATATATAAACTCCTAGTATCGACAACCTAGAATCGCTTTTGATTTACCAAACACCATTAAGAAGTTCTATGGAATATACCTACCCAGTTCATTATCCGATCATCGCCATATTTTATAGGAAATCTAGATTCTACTTTCAAACAAAAAAGAATTATGCGAAACAGCTCATAAATTTCAGATAAAACGATATTCAATACATATTCAATACAAAACGATATTCAATACAATTTTATATGTATAAAACTATTTTTTCTTCTAATTTTTTGAAGTGTTCCCTCGATTTTTCTGAAATCCCAACAACATATCCTGATTTGGTGATATGATAAAAAAAAATATAACAATTAAATTATTTCCCGACATTTCGGACCCTTTACAGCGTCTATGATCTCCTATAGTTCCTAAAAAACCGTTAAACTGTAAAGTTTTTAAACCAATAAACCCGATAAAATCCGATTTAGACTTTTAATTAAATATAATATGATTTTAGTATTTGAAATTTTCATATTTTATTAATATTTATTTTGAATAAAGTGAATGAACAAAGTTTCCGCTTTTAACAGACTTCGAAAAAGAAAGAGGTTATGTTGTTCGTATGTATTTTTTGTATATTCTTATTGATTATCAATCTATGAACTGCAATGATTAAATAAACTCTTAACTGTCACAGTACGGCCAAGGCGCCATTTATTAAGAAGATGTATGGGATTTAATGGAAAATAATACGCAGTGGTGATCCACTGAGGATTGAGGGATATGTCATAGAATTTCTCCCGAGACATGCAGGCTTTTTGTGATTATTCCGTCACTGCCGACGTTTATTTTAAACAATAACACTTGAAAAGTTATCACTGCTAGCTTTGTATATTTGTTCTATCCATTGACCATATCCCTTCTTAAAGTATTTAGTAAAGGGAGATTCCCCACTTACGTTCAAGAGCGAAATCGTGATATATTTTTAGTCGTTTCGTTATCCTTATTTAGTTTGAGTAGCTAACTGCGACCATAAAACATGTTAATTTAGTCATACTTATTCATGTAGTACACTCCACGTATAAGTATGATTCGATTACATAACCTTTACTTCGCCGTTTCAAAACTATATAAAAATACAAATCTTATTTAATAATAAAAATAAAATTTAGTCATAATGAAGTAGATAATTCAATTCGTTTATAATTAATAATAATTTAATCTTGGATTCTCGTTGTTTCTGGGTATTAATTGTTTCCGAATCGGATATTAATAACAAAAGGTTTTACACACAATAACGCACCTGTGAGTAGGTATAGACGATTGCAACCCATTGGTAATATTATGAAATAAAAATGTAAAATAGAGATACTATTTTATTACACAACGTACACGTTGCACACACACACTACACTTAATTTCTTATTTTTTTATAGATTCTTTTATACTCAAAATTAAAATGAACATGCTATTATTAACAACAATATATGAGGGGCGATCAAAAAGTAATGATAATCAATGTATTTAATACAACATTTACTCTTTCAAATTAAATTTACTTTTCTACATAATCTCCTAATAAGTTTATACATTTAGATCATCTCTTCTCTAAAGCTTGTATTCCATTAAAAAAAAATATATATCTTGCCCTTCGAAAAACGCTTGTTCAGCAGTCATCACTTCACTATCATCGGCAAATTTCTGGTCTCTGTTCCTTGATGCGAGGAAAGAGATAGAAGTCGCTGGGGGCTACATCTGAAGAATAGGGAGGGTGCTCAACTAATTGGAAGCCTGCTTCCCGTATCGCATGCAGCGCAACTTGAGCTTTGTGAGAGGGTTTCCTTCTCACGAAGTTTGCCTCGCGTTTTTTCCTTAATGGCTTCCCGCAACTTTTCTATTTCTTCTGCATAGTAGGAGCCTGTAATACTAGCTCTTTTCTCCAAATAATCATTCACGATAATTCCCTCGGCATTCTAAAAAATAGACGCCATAATCTTGCCTGCCGAGCTTGAAACCTTGAACTTCTTAGGCGTCGGCCAAGAAAGTCTTTTAGAAACCATAGGCTGTTGTTTGGTCTCGGGGTAGAAATGGTGTACCCAGGTTTCATCCATCATTGCAAAACGAGTGCAAAAAAACCGCAGGATATTTTTGATATTTTTCAAGATTCGCTCTTGAAATGCGAAGTCGCTTCTCTTTTTGTTCGTTGGTCAACATTCTTGGGACCCAACTTGCGCAGACCTTCTTCATGTTCAAATCATCTTGAATATATCTATATATTATTAAATATATATCTACATATTATCTATATATATATATTTGAGTTTGACACCCCTTGTTTAGACTAACATAATAATATGCATAATCTGTTTATCAAATATTAAAAGATTGTTGTGAACAAAAATCCCTAGCAATAAATTTGTCTGGAGAAATTATTACACATATAAATCGATTTATTTTAGTAAAATCAATGGCCGTCTGGATCTCTTGTTTTACATCTTTAAAATAAGAATCATCGTAAATAATTTTTCCGTTTTTGAAGTTTGCAGATTTTATTTTAACATTTAGTTTTCGTTGTATTATGTATAGCTTACGATTCCAATTCTACTATTACGTTTGTGTAAAAAAGACAGACCAATGGCTTCATAATGGTTGTTTTGACAGCTTTGGTAGGAATTCTACTAATTTATTATAGCGAAATATATAAATGATTCAATAATATATTAATCGCGTTTACGTTATATTAGTATCTTTATCTTAACGAGTGTTCGAGAATTCTTATATTTGTTATTTAAACGGTTTTAATAAATATAAAAATAGTTTTAAATCATTTTATTGATCGTATCAAATTGTTATCTCTTTGAAAACAAAAGTAGGTACGATTTTTATTCGATTCAGCCTATCGCAGTCTACTGCTGGACATAGGCCTATAAGCCCAAGTTCTCGCGTTCGTTTTCCGCAATCCTCATCCACCCTCCGAGGACGACCTTGCGTAAGACATCGGTCCAGCGGGCTCAGGGCTGGAAGACGCCCCACACTGCGTTTGCCCATATGTTGTCTCCACTCCATTTGGTTGAGCTGGGCGGCATTTGGTAGGCTTCGTCGAGTCTTCAATTCGAAGATTCCGCAATGCTTAAGATTAAAAAAAAAAACTTAAAGATAAAAGTCTTCGATCAGTGCGTACTACCTGTTTTGACATATGGCTCCGAGACGTAGCCGCTGACGACGGGATTAGTACACATTAAAATCACTCAACGTTCTATGGAACGGGCTATGCTTGGAGTCTCTCTCAGGGATAAAATCAAAAATGAGATTGTCCGCTAGAGAACCAAAGTAACCGACATAGCCCGTAGAATCAGTAAGTTGAAGTGGCAGTGTCTTGTCACGTATGTAGCAGGACCGATGGCCGCTGGAGCGACGTGTCCTGGAGTGGAAATCGCGTATCGGCAAAGTACCATTTAATAAATATTAAATTGTACATAACAAGCAAAAAAACAGAGCAGCAGCTTCTGCCACTGTTTATTTTAAAATCGATTTTTTCATACTGACAGTCTGACAATGAGATAATCGACCGTAACATCAATCGGCGAATAGATAGATAGACAATGATTACCTAACTTCTTCATTAATTATTGAAATTTAATGAAATTTATTACATTTTATATGAGGGTATAAATATTTATGACACATAAATTTACTTACTATCTATGTGTATATTATTCTACCGGTGGGAGGGATGCGCTGTGCCGCGCTCCCGGCTGCATGGGTACCACCATCTTGCTTATTTCTTCCGTGAAACAGCTTTGCTGTGTTTCGGAAAGAAGGGCAAGACAGGCAGTGTAATTACTGGCACCGAGACTTAACATCATATGTCTCAGGATAGGCAACACATAAATGAGTTACCAGGTAAACTAGTTTATGTTCATGGGCGACGTCGACCACTTACCATCAGGTGGCACGTCTGCCAGTTTGCCTATTCAACTAACATATAAAAATTAAAATCACGACAGCATTGCATAAATTAACTAAATATATATTGTTTTTGTTTTTTTAAAGGAAAATTATAATATTTGAACGTTAGGATTGCTAAAGAAACTAACATATTGTGAAGTGAAATCATGTAGCATAATTCTAAGAAGTTCCGATATACTTATTACGGTTACTAGCACATTTTAAAAGTATTGGATTAACTTATGCTATAATTATATTATTACGAAATTTATTTATTAAACGAGTAAGGTCTATTTCTATCCTATGTTTTGAAAATTTTACCTACCTAATAATTATGATACCAAATGTACGTGGCGTCAACAAAATTAAAATCGCATTTGCATTTTCGATAAACTAACGCTTATTTTATGGTCTCTTATTTTATTGTCATATGTCGTATTTTAAGTGTTTTATTTAATACTGATTTTATATTTTTCTTTATACGTGTCATTATTGACAAGTCAATCAATCAAATGTCATATATAGATTAGAACCAAGGAATTTATATACAAACTGGAATGCGCACGTGCACTCAAAAAATGTTCCTACGGCCGGGACTGCATCTCTTTCTATCATGGATTCAAGGCAACTCGCAAGAAAGAGACAAAATACCAGTAGTCAACGAAATGCTCGGAACGATTATTTTACTTTACATGTTGGAAACAAATGTCAAACTTATTTCAGTAATTTCAAGGTGCATATTTGAATATTCAATTTTATTAAGTGAGCGTACCAGTTATTATATATATTCCTTGAATAGAACTTATTAATTAGCTGAACTTAAATATAATAAATATATTTCTGTCTATATATGGGTTTGCTAGCGGGTCGCCCGGGCTGCACTCGGGCTACGTATATGTACATAAACCTTCCTTATGAATCACTCTATCTATTGGTGAAAACCGCATGAAAATCCGTGCAATAGTTTTTGAGTTTATCGCAGACAGACAGACGCGGCAGAGCACTTTGTTTTATAATATGTAGTGATAAATATTTATAAATCTTTCGTAGTATACAACAACCGCGGATGCTCGGTTTTTTCATCGGCTACTTCGGACAAGAAAATCAACTTTTTATGCATAGTCGTCTATTGGACCTCAGAGACAAAGTGATGCGTGCGGAACAAAATGACACACTCACAAAGTGAGATGGTATATGAGAAATTAGTGTAGCAGTAGATGTACTTTAGATGCAGTTATATTTCGTTTCAAACATTCAAGTTCCATTGTGTATAATTCATCAAATTTCATTGACGTTTTTAACCTTCTCTACTTAGGATGACCATCAATCCTATAGAAGATCGATTTCATAATATTATAATTAATTTTAGGTATTGTAGATCCTCAGATTTATTGTTAAATAATTATGCTTTTAATTACCATAGTGTAGTCACCGTAATTATTGTGTTTGGATATTCTCGCAATAAAAAGCCATCTTTATTTTAATACGGTTGTAATTTTAAGCGTAAGTGATGATAATACGTCTATTTTAGAATTATGACTACAGAATGTATATAATATTAAAATTACTTATAAAATATTATACGTAAAACATTTTTAAAGTGAGAACGATGACTTGCTTAGTTGGAACAGTTATATTTCGTGATATCATTGAAACTATGGAAGTATAATACAATGGGATTTTTTTGAATGGCAGGATAGCGCAGCCTATTTTCCTTGGATGGCTAGTGGAATACTACAGCCCGGATCAGAACACGGTGAAGCCAACAGAAGCCTACCTTTACGCGGGCGCAGTCGTTCTGTGTTCAGCGCTCAATGTCTTTGTGGTACATCCCTACATGATGGCTATTTTGCATATGGGCATGAAGTTCAGGGTTGCGTGCTGCTCGCTTATATATAGAAAGGTGAGTGAGATATAAATATTTTTTAAAACGGGGTCACGTTATCATTCCCCTATTAAAATACCGCGTCACATAAATCATATATTAGTGTGTTAATGTGTCAAAACGCGCATGATAAACAAAAAAAAAAACCCGTGGTGTACTTTTTTGTTACACGTAATAACCGGATCGTAAAAAATAACAATATTACATCGTTGTTTTCAAACAAATTACCTTATTGTGAAATACACACAATATCCTAACGTGTACTGTAACAATGACGTCACTTGCTTAAAAATGAGGCCAGTCTGATTGCTGCCGAGTTTTAACTGAAAATATTAATAGCCCTATTTGGCCCTATTAAGAGAAGGCGAAGATTAATATCGTTTATAGACTTACGGGTCGTAATCACGCTACGACCACATTATTGTTACTATGCTGTCAGTGTCACATTGTACAGTTAGAGGAAGTTGCGTACATACATAAAGTACATCTTTTCGTATTGTCATTATTTACGTAACGTTTACCTTGAGAATTTCCCATCTTTAAGAATTTAAACAGTCGACCGTGAATTTATTTTAAAATTAGACTCTCTTTAATAGTTTATCGTTTAAATAAAAACTGATTAAATGTAGATTTAAACGAAAAAAAAAACCAATATAATTGATTTTTCCTATAAGTGAATTATTACGTTTACGTAACGCACGGTGAGTTACGTAAACGTAAAAATTCTACCTATTGAGTTTTGACTTGTTCGTTATATTTCTGAGTACCTACATAATTAGCTAAGGCGGAGATTATATATATATATAAAATATTTCAGTACTTATTAAATGCAATATTAGTGAAATACGCCATCAATTACTAGGAAAATCTAGTACTTAAAATAGTTTTTAAAAAAATCATGTGTAACGAGGAAAATACCATGAAAAATCTATTACGTGTTTTAATGGAATAAATTAAAAGTACAATAGGCATTCAGATGCAAGACGAGCTGAGTTAGTATTGAAATAATGCACCATGTTGAAGACGTTCACCCAGTGATATGTCACTTTAGTTGACCACAGTCGGTATATTTGTATTTAACGAGTATAATACTATATATATATATATATATATATATATATATATATATATATATATATATATATATATATATATATAATATGTAATACATAAACCTATTATATGTTTAACTGTGTATTTATTTGTATAATAAAATTAATTTAATGATTTTTCTTTATTCTATACATTTCATTTTCTAACCATAATCATCAAGTTTGGCTTATATATTAATTATAAGATATATATTAATTTTATATTTTAGAGCACATACAACATACAATAAAAATAAACATAATATGTTTACGACATTATAAGAGTATAGTTTTAATAATATATTCTCTTTATTCAGTGCATAATATTCTACTTGAAAAATTCCATTGAAATATCTTATATTGTTATTTTTTGGTTACAATTGATTTTTCATGGTAAAGTCCGCATTCAAAGTAGCTCGTAGCTTTATTTTCAACTGAGTCGAGTCTTGACAAAGTGAAAAAAAAATACTAACTAACGTAGACTTCTATCTACTTTAAAAGACTTGTTTATATAAATGAAAATTTTTAAACTGTTGAAACGATTTTTATAGGTTTTTATTTACCAAAAGCTAAATTACTCGGGAGTAAAATAACATGAAAAAATGTTAACCGCTCTGACGAGTATCAAAACTTAATTGAAATATTACAATATATTTAGTTTTTGAAAAGTCTTATAGAGTTAAACGTCTCAATTTTAATTATATGTTACATTGTCATTGTTATCAGTCTCTACGACTTTCGAAGACCGCTTTGGGGGAAACCACAGTCGGTCAGGTGGTGAACCTGTTATCGAATGACGTGAACCGTTTCGACGTGGCCGTTATTTTCATCCACTATCTCTGGATCGGTCCGCTGGCGACGGTCATCGTAACGTTCTTCATGTGGTGCGAGATCAGATGGGCTGCGGTCGTCGGAGTTGGATTCATGCTCGCCTTTATACCCTTACAAGGTAAGATTTGTGACAAGCCTGCTGTTGACTGACAGTATGAAGATCGATTGTCAACAAGATGTCTTCATCATCCTGTTTAGATTGGATTGTAAATTGGATTATAACATAATTAATGGGAAAATAATTTAAATATTTGTACTAGGGCACAATTTATTTCTTTAAGAAATATAATATATTAGGTCCTTACATATGAAATTGGCATTTTGTCGTACTGGCGGCCACTTTGATTTCCAATATTTCCTCTGGTTAGGAATTCCAAATTCAAATTTATACAGCTATTTACTCATGCATTTGTGTTTCTAAAACCGTAATTCATTTGTTTTTCATCTTTGCGTCACTCGGTTTACAAAATGGAAAACTTGAAATATTGTGTTATTTACGAGTACGGGTTCCACCGCGGCACCAGTGCTGCAAAAACGGCTCGAAGGATTAATGATGTGTATGGCTGCGGTGTCGCAAAATAAAACACAGTGCGTTTTTGGTTCCAACGTTTTCGTTCTGGAAATTTCGACCTGCAGAACAAGCCCCGTTGTCGGCCGAAGACCAAAGTTGATAATGAAACATTGAAGGCTATTGTGGAAGCGGATCCATCGCAAACCACGTCTGAGTTAGCTGCAGGATGCGGTGTTAGTGATAAAACTGTTTTAATTCACTTGAAGCAAATTGGGAAGGTAAAAAAGCTTGAAAGGTGGGTACCTCATGAATAAAGTGAAGCAAACCAACGCTCTTAGACTGCTGCGTTACATTACTCAACCGGAACAATAATGAATTTTATTCAATCATTACATGTGGTGAAAAGTGGACTTTGTACGATAACCGGAAGCGCTCATCGCAATGGCTGAACCCTGGCGAGCCCGCCAAATTCCTGCCCCAAGCGAAAATTGACTCAAAAAAGTTACTTGTGAGCGTTTGGTGGATTGGTGCCGTTGTCGTTCACTACAGCTTTCTTAAATCTGGCCAGACGATTACGGATGATGTCTATTGTCAGCAACTGCAAACCATGATGGAAAAACTAGCTGCTACCAAACGATTCTAGTCAATCGCTCTAGGCCACTGCTGCTTCAGGACAACGCTAGACCACACACTGCACAACAGACGGCTACCAAATTAGAGGAGCTTGAAATTGGAATGTCTAAGACATCCACCGTACTCCCCGGAACTTGCTCCAACAGATTACCATTTTTTTTCGAAATTTGCATAACTTTTTGCAAAGGAAAAAATTCAACTCCGATGGGGCAGTCCAAACCGCCTTCAAACATTTTATTGATTCTCGTCCGAATGTTTTTTTTTTATTTTATTTTTTATTAAAGGTATCAATGAACTACCTATTAAATGGCAAAAGCGCATAGATAGCAATGGTACATACTTTGATTATTTAAATATATTATATACTAGCTGCTGCCCGCGACGTCGTCTGCGTGAATGCTATTAGATTACACGCTGTTACAGAATGCGTTGAAGAAATAAAGGTTCACTGCTCGTTTCCCGTAGGTGATAGCGTGATAATATGTAGCCTATATGTTGACTCGACTTTTTAATAATATTCGTGCCAAATTTGAAGTAAATCCATGCAGTACTTTTTGAGTTTATCCCGGACATACAGACACAGACAAACAAAAATTCTAAAAACTAAATTTTTGACTTCGGTATCGATTGTAGATCACATCCCAAGTATTCTATATATGAAAAAAATTTATTTAATGTACAGTTTTGAATTTCCTACCACTTTATTATATGTATAGATTAAAAAAATCGACTTTATGATTCGACCATACAAAATGCCAATTTCATATGTAAGGACCTTTTTTTTTTTTTTTTTTTTTATGTCTTAGTTGAATAGGCAAACTGGCAGACGTGCCACCTGATGGTAAGTGGTCGACGTCGCCCATGAACATAAACTAGTTTACCTGGAACTAGCCCAGCCAACTCATTTATGCGTTGCCTATCCTGAGACATATGATGTTAAGTCTCGGTGCCAGTAATTACACTGCCTGTCTTGCCCTTCTTTCCGAAACACAGCAAAGCTGTTTCACGGAAGAAATAAGCAAGACCTTACATTTCAGCAAGCCCATGGGAGGAAATATCATATAAAATAGACGAATTTTATGTAAATAATTGTTAGTAGACATTAAAAAGTATATAAAAAAAATATTTATTAATCTATATATCAATACTATATAAATATATAAATATTTATATGTATTGATTAATTTGTTAAACTTTATTGCAACATTGATTATATCTTCGTACTGGACAAATCTTCTGTTTTACCTTGAACGTAGGTACGAACAACCTTGTCATATCAAATGTTATTTCAGGTACTACCTTACCTACCTTAATATCTGAAATCTTATGCCACCGTCATACGGCATACCACTTATTTATTTATTTATTTATTTAAGGACAACCAGTTGTAGTTACAATAAATACTTACAAATATAAAAAATTAAATTACAAAAAACGTTACATAATTGCACTACGTATAGGTGCCACAGCATTCGCAAAATGACAATTAACAAAAAAAAAAAAAAAAAAGAGAATTAACTAATGACAACACGCCAGTTAACTATGGTAAATTTATATAACAATATTATAAAAGGAGACTGCTAAATATTGGAAACCTGGTTAAATACGGCAGTTTTGAAAACAGTTAAATTGTCGTTAAATATCCACAAAGATACTCAAAGCATTAAAATATTTGCACAATCTTGATACAGTATAATTCTGTTTTAAGTTAGTTCTAGCAGCAGGAGCGCTTAGAAGACCTAAGGGACGTCGAGGTAAATGTGAAGGAACACGAAAATGAAACAATCTCAACAGAGTGGGGCAATCGATCTGACCTCTTAAAACTTTGAACAAAAAAATCATGTCATGAACATGTCTTCTATCGATCAAAGAGTGCATCTTATATAGCTTTAGTTTATCTTTGTAGGAAGCAAGTTTAACGAACTCATAACACGAGTAAGATAGATATCTTAAGAATCTTTTCTGCAATCTTTCTAAGCGTAGTTGATGTACAGTGTAATGAGGAGCCCAAATCACACTACCATATTCAAGTACACTTCTTACATATTATGCGCAATATAATGTAATTTTAGTACGAGGATGTTTAAACTTCTTATAATAAAACCATGTCAACATTTCTTGATTTCTCAAAGTCACGGCCAAGGATAAATTTTATAAAACTGCCTTTAGCTTATAGAACACTTCCTGTATGCTCGCAGATCATGTTTGCTTATATTGATATCTTTTTTTTAAAATAAGATATCGAGCTTTTACATTCACAATATACGTCATTCTTTGCTATGGAATATTACGTGACTTACACTGTAAACAGACAAAAAAAAATGTAGTAAGAGTTTAGCACACGTTTTGCTTGCGTCTTCATCACTTAATAATTCCGTTTGACAAGTTCTGTCGTCAAGCAACAATATAATGTTATTATGTAAATCCTATATAGTAAACAATTTGTAACATACACTAAGATCATAATATGTTAGATATACAAGTATTGATTAATTTCGGATATTATACTGTCTAAACATGAATTAGTGGAATTTTCATTATTTACGTTAGTGAAACTGTATTCACTACATATCAGTGAATTTCAATAACAAGTTAGTGAATACTCACTAATACACATATTCAATGATCAAATCAGAGACATTAATATTCACATATTCATACAGTGAATAGTCACTTCACTAATTCTGCATGTTACGATTCTCACATTGATAAAAACTGAATAGTCACTTTAAATTGGTGAAATTACACTGTTTCATATTTAGAGAGTAATAATGACATTAATAATTAATCGAGATTGACATCAAATACACATACGTACGATTTATCCATAATAATTCATAAAAAGTGGAGTGTTTATCGAATATTTATTTTAAACCGAATCGTTCTATACAAAATCAAATTTCCTCATAAAAAACCAACACTGGGAGTGGTGTCAGCTGAGTCGAAAAAATTATATAGAATAGTTACAATGTCAGAATGACCTACACATTAATTCCGGGCGAATATTTATTTTAGTTCGATTCAAAGAAATGTAGTTCAATCCTGTATAATATAAGTAATTTTATCCCATCTTAGCCTACATGGCGAACGTGTGACGATAACGCTTCATATCTCAGTTAATCGAATAATCTTACCTAATATGTCGCTAGCTTACCTTAACTAGGTTTCGAAGGTTATTTGTAAATCCTATATATATATATATATAGGTAGTGTAATTAAAGTAAAACGAGTACTTTTGATTTTTGTTGTTGTCACATATATCTTGCTTGGGTTTCTATTAGTCCAAGAGAAAATTAATGTCTTAAGAAAATAATATTTAATTTAAGACAAGTTCAAATTTTACGACTATTGATCGATCCTCACAACCTATGTAGGTATTAGCCGTACGATTTTAAAAATAGACTGGGTCTCGTGTTTTCAAGGTCCGAACTTTATGCATACAAAATTAGTTTCGAAGGTTATCCGAAAAATTACACATACTTTCTGTTTTTAATTCATTATAGTTTTTTAATCTTTTTCTCTATACCTATTTATCTTTATAAACTTAGTTTCTGTTTTACTTTATTTTTATTTTTGCCTAGACTGCTTTTGCGATCTTGAATCACAATTTTCGATTACATAAAATTTGTCTATATATGTTAATAACTAATTCAAACGTTTCAATTATCGATATTATTTGAATAAGTAAAGTCTAGTCTGCATAGACAATTTCAATAAGTGCAATGTTTTATAACATATAAAGACAATATAAATATTAAATAACCAATTATTATCTAATTATAAATAATAGATAATAATATAATGATAAATATAATTATTTTATGGGAAACCGTATAAAATTTTAATGAAATGATTAAATTATTGGTATTAATATTTTGGTAATTTTTAAGGGGGAGGATTTTTTAATGTTAAATGATAAATAATGATATGCTATGTATGTAAATATCGTATGTACTTTTTAAGTGAAATGTACGTAGTAAATTGTTCCACGATAGAACGCGGTCAGGCGGTACATTGATCCATGTGAACACAGATAAATAACAAGGGCGTCCTTTGAGTCCAATTTATTGCAATTATGCAACGGTTGTTGAACTAATGCGGTGTGTTTATTGATTATTAAATCGTTACGAAATATTTTCATTACTTTAAAATATTGATTAAATTGATTTAATACTTTTTTGTGACGATTTTGTTTGTTGAAAACAAATTGGCAATATACATATCGACCGTAAGCTGCCAATACCTCCTAACTCACATTTTTACGGAAATTGTTTTTTTGCGCCATCGGTTAGCTTTATATCATAGTGATAGAAGTAGCAACTTTTTTTAACTGATAAAATGCACTAAACATCCAAAAAGTCATTACACAAATACCTACTATCTGCAGCGAAATAGTATTTGGGCGGCAATACCTCCCATCTACAGTTTAACAAGTGATTTTTGTATCGAGTAACATGTTTTTTTGTGGCCTTCTCAATAAAAGTGAGTATTTTGTTATTTTTTATGCATATTGTGCTCGAAATTTATTATTTTAACTAATTATTAGGTATAACACTTTAATTATTTCATATTTACTTAACAGGAACATTTCAGTATTCGTTGACTTTAACTGATGGTGATGGGAACTCTAATGTAAAAATTGTATGTAAAAATATTTTTAAATACGTTGTGCATCGCAGCATTTTCTGTTAGATCATGGGTAAAATACAGCCAGTATAGAATGCAAGATTCAGGCGATAATGCAATATTATCTCGAACTCGGAAAATTTACACTACGAACATTTAAAGAATAGCAAAGATGCATGAATTTTTGGATGTATTGCCCAAGATGCCTTCGCATTATAATAGAATGAATACCAATAAAGTTTTCTTAGAGCCAGTATTCAGTTCAATATCAAATTTGTATCGAGTTTATAAAAAATATTGCTGCGAACATGATGCACCTCCATTTTCTCTTAAGGTATTTACAACTATGTTTAAAAAGAAAAAACTGTCTATAAACAAATGTTGTGATATGTGTGTGGACTATAAAACGGGTAACATCAGTGAAGTAGCGTATACTGAACATATTAGAAGAAAGGACAGAGCTAGAGAAGAAAAGGCTAAAGAGAAAAAAAAATGCAGAAAATGAGAAATGTATACTTTTGAACGCACGTCTACAAGCGGTCAGTGTATCCATACGTAACAGCAAGTGCGATTTAGTACAAAACAAAGCTGGCACTACATAATTATTCTGTGTACAATTTGGCCAATCACCATGTCACATGCTACTGGTTTTCCGAGGTTGATGCTGACCTACCAGCATCGACCTACGCTACTTTATTGACGAACTACATTACAAAGCACTGCTTGGAGAAAAACTTATTTAACCTATTGTTATTTACACAGACGGATGCACGGGCCAAAATCGTAATAATGATTTGAGCAACGCACTCCTAAATCTTGCAGCTCAACATAATGTCCTCATAATGCAGAAGTACTTAGAAGTCGGACATAAGCAAATGGAAGGACTTTGTTCACATTGCCATTGAGCGTAAGTTAAGGAATCGTTTGATACATCTCCCCAGTGACTACATATCAGTCACTATTGAAATTAGACAAAAGGTCTTTCTTTACGAGGCCGTTCTGATTGAACATGACTATGTACAAGATTTTGCCAATTCGTCAACTTGGAAATTCTAAGGTAACCGACATCAAGGCAATCTTGTATGATTCAGCCAGGTTTATCAAATTTAAGATGGATTTTGATGAGCTTTGGGTAGATTCGCCACAAATGACTAATAATATCGAAGTTATTCAGAATTACACACAACTACGTCAAAATAACATACCGATTACGGATACTAAATTCAAGCATTTGCAAGAATTGAACAGCGTGATCCCAGTATACTCGTATTGTCATGCCTTTTACGATAACTTGCCGCATGTTCAGCTTTAATTTTTTGTTTTAAAATAAGTAAATATTTCATATTGTTATAAGATAGCATACAATAATAAAAAAATATATATTTTATTGATGTAGCTGATTAAGACTGATTCATCTTTAACAAAAAGACATTATTCTTACAATGATATAACAAAAGTGTGTTCTTTTTTTACTTTTAAAGTTGATTTTTGATTCTAATTTTTAAATAAATAATGTTCTTATTGAGACCAAAATGTTTGCTAGTGAGTAATGAGTATTTGTCAAGTTTTTATTTGTATTTTTCTAATAGTATATAATTTAAAAATGTAATTTGTTTTATTTTTAAGAACTTACACTAAGAAGAAATAACATGTAACTGATTTTTTTGCCAAAATTTTTTATGGAAATATCTTCTAACTTACTTACAGGCCTAAAGGAACGTGATTTAAATATTTTCTTCTTAGCAATATAAAACTACTGTAAAAATAATAAACTTAGATTTTGGGTTCATAAATACCATCCGTAATTTTGTTAATATTTAGTTTTTATGGTCTCCTGTAAACTTCATCTCAAAGCACTTAGGAGGTATTGGCAGCTCACGGTCGATATATCAATATACCTATAATAAATATAAAGATTACATTTTTTTTTTTTCGAACTTATTACTATTTTTTTTTCTAATGATTGTTTCGAAGCATTCTATATATAATAGTATCGTTACTATAATATCTAATCTGGAACTCTATATTTTAAATACAATTTTGCATTTTATTATTCAAACAATAATAGATAAATGTGCCAATTTGCTATTGCACTGTATAAGAAAAGTTAAATCACTATCAACATTTAAGAACTACGAGTATGTTAAAAAATTTAATCAAAATTTTTAGTTTAAATTAATTTTTGACATCAGCATGTAATTTGCAACATGCAATGTATTTTTTATTTTTTTATTTATTTATATTTCTTCTTCAATCGAGCCATAATAATTTAAATTACCTATTACCCTATTACTATACAAAATAACAAATATTTTTCTTTTCAAACAGCTTACTTAGGAAAACGTACATCAGTGCTTCGGTTAAAGACAGCTTTACGAACAGACGAGCGAGTGAGACTCATGAACGAAATCCTATCCGGCATTCAGGTCATCAAGATGTACACATGGGAGAAACCTTTCGCGGATTTAGTGGCTAAAGCTAGGAAGTAAGTATATACACAATATATTATAATGTATTGAGAGTCGTTTTATAATGAGAGACTCGTAATATGATGACACGGTGTTTATTGGTTGAACTAATTGTAAGTGGTTTAGCATCGTTCCCTTAGTAACGGACATTTACTAAACAAAAATGCTCTTCTGAAAAAAATCTATTTTTAGTATTTTAAATGTACCTAAATTAGTCTTATAAATTAATAAATATAAGAAATATTAGACAATTTTATTAATAACTAGCTCAGCGCGCCGCTTCGCCCGCGTGTTTGTCGGTTATCGCGACTAAAAAAAAAATATACCTCCAAGAATATATGTTTCATGACGATCGGTTAAGTAGTTTTCGCGTGAAAGCGTAACAAACAAACTTACTTTTACATTTATAATATTAGTATGACTAGATGACCCGCTCGACAGATCAATTTCGGTATACCCCTAATTTTGCTACTAGAGATAGAATTGTGACATAAGCTCCATAAGAAATTTGTCAGGAATGTATCACTACTAAGCCAAATCAAAGATTGGTTGATTTTCGAGATTACCGCACCGGCCGTTAATCCGTGTTGACGTCATGACGGTTTGACGTCATGACGTCATGACGGTTAATACTCCGTCCTTTTGATTAGCGCAATACCTATATTATAGCGCATAGCCTTCCTCAATTTAGAAAAAAAGATTTATCTTCTAATGCAAAAAAAAAAGAAAAAAATTATAACTAGATTATTTACTTCGGTACTATAATCTACAATGGTAATTTATTGTAAAAAAAAAAACGAGATATGACCGCGGCGTCGCCCGCACAAAAAAAAATATTTCTTTAATATGTTGTTATGTAAGTGTTTGAAGGTACTATAACGTGAAACATTCTAATTGCCAAAATATTATTTTTTTTTAAACTCATTGCCTTTTTTTAAATAAAATTTTAATGCAAACTTATCTAGTCTTCTGCCCTACTTATCTCACGCCGTCAAATTACAATAAGTTTCAATATAATGAACCAAATTTAATAAAATATACACTAAATGTTACATGCTCTAAACTTCAAGTAAGTTATTTCAAAAATTAACATCAAATATTACTATATTATACTATCCTATATCAAACGATATTCAACGATCGCATTAGATGATAAGTACACCTATATAAACACGGCTTGTCGAAATTAAAAGCCCACTGTCATTTTATAAATCGAATTATGACACTGTGTTACAGAAAACACCATTAGCGCCTTCTATAAATTATCATAGTGTCTTATTTCTAAATATTCTTCGTGTGAAAATAAATAGTAATTATGATTTTAACGTTTATTTTTTCCTCTACCATCGGTTAATGTTTTGAATTCAAAGATTGATAATTATTATAATGACCTAAATATTTTAGTAACCTAAATATTATTAAATATTATTTAACATAACGTTACTATTACCTTTGGATCTCATTTAAATTAATAACTTGCCTAGTACCGTTCGCTTCTCTCTCTCTCACGCCGTCATTCGAAATACAAAATTCAAATTACAAAAATTTTTGGTGTAGTGAAGCAATTTTGAAAAAATAAAGACTAACTATTACTTGACGCTACATAATTTTCACGCTTACACATACGCTTATGGTTTTCATGCTGAATTTTTAACATTCACTAAGAACTTTATAAGCAATGATGCGTAAGCACGAATATGTTCAAACAAACAGACAGACAGACAGACAGACATTTATAAACATTATAGGAATGTGTGTAATTTAATTAGTAATTTTAAACGTCTACAATAATAATGTGACAATAAAAATATAACAATTTTTACTGTTTCTGAAGTATTAATTAGACGTTTTGGACATTTTTATTTATTGTATTTGTACCCATCAAAACGATGTTTTACTTATTTAATTTATGAACACTATTTTATTACTACAACTGACTGTATTATGACTATATAGTAACTTTTTTGAGATATTCGTAGTTATAAATTTTTTTTTACTGTAAATCAGAACAAATAAAATGTATAAAAGTATAAATTAACTAAAAAGTCACGTCAAATACTGACAACATAGAATTATAACACATATTTTTACATTGTAGACAAGAAATAAAGCAGATACGTGCTACATCGTACATCCGAGGTGTTTTGACGTCATTTATAATGTTCACCACGCGGATATGCCTGTTCTGCTCGATACTAGCGTACGTGCTCGAGAACAACGTGATCAGCGCCAAGCAGGTGTTCGTTGTCACCAGCTTCTATAACATACTGAGGCAAACCATGACCGTTTTCTTCCCACAAGGTATTTGTATAAAAAGTTTTTTTTTTAATATAATTATAAAGCGTGCAGACAGCACCACCTGATGTTAAGTGGTTGTTGCCGCACATGGACATCTGCGATATCAAAGAAGTTGCAGATGCCTTTCAGATGCAATTGCAATTCACCAAGTTTAAATCAATAATCAAACTAAATATAACTTTTTAATTATATATATGAACATAACCAATCTCCATAAGTTATCTATTTTCTTACAGGTATCGCTCAAGTAGCTGAAGCGACAATATCTATCAAAAGGTTACAAAGTTTCATGCTTTATGAGGATACTAGTAAACCGGTGCCGGGCCTGGCGGAAATCATAACGTCTGCGAAACGAAAAGGAAAGAAAGTAAAGGAGGAAAAAGACTTAAAGGAAGAAAAAAGAGAATCCGCTACTTCTGTTAAAGACGTATTAGAATCAAAAGACGATGTACTACAAGATGATCAAGACATTAAGAAAGATGACTTTGTACAAGCAAACGGTTAGTAATGCAATAACAGTTTATCATACTTAATAATATTATAAATGCGAAAGTAAGTTTGTTTGTTACGCTTTCACGCGAAAACTACTTAACCGATCATCGTGAAACTTTGTACACATATTCTTGGAGGTATTAGAAGTAACATAGGTACTTTTTTTTTGGTCGCTTTAACCGACATCCACGCGGGCGGAAGCTTGTATAGTATAAGGGTACCGCGGATTTAGCGGAGTTCTTTTGATATTGTTCCGCTACCATCATGATGCCTTCTACCCATTACGTTTACGCCTACGTTAATTATGTATAATAAAGCTTGACAAAGGTAAAAGAATTATTAAAATCGGTTTAGTAGTAAGTTCTGGCGAATTAGTTACGACCGTTCTGATGTAGTGGTGCGTAGTAAACTTAAGTCAGCGGTCGCGGATTCGATTCCCGCTCGGGGCAGATTTTTGTATTTGTACAAATATTTGTTTCTGGTCTGGGTGTGTGTCTTTGTGGGTCTACCTATCATGCCTCGCAGAGCACGTAAAGCCGTCGGTCCCGGTTGTTATCATAGACATCTGATAGCGACTTATTACGATTAAGCTCCAACCCGTATACTATATGAAAAAGAGGCATTTGACACGCTGTGGGTTGTTTTAGTTTTATGACATTATAATTTGTGTTTGGTATACGTTTAAATTCAATCAAATGACTTGAATTCCATCTAGACGGATGAGCTATTACGAAATTCACTATAGCCTTCCAATTGGTCGATAGCAATAATCGTGCAAATTATTAGTAAGCAATCGATGAAGAAAGAGAGCAAGCAACAATTATGGCTGCAGAATTTTATTTGGTGTTAATTTCAATGCCATAATTGTATTTGATTAGTTAGCGATCAGAAATTTATATCTAAACATGATACAATTGACATTGAAAATATCCCGAATTTTAAAAAATGTAACTTTTATACATCCACCATTTTCATAGAGAATTTTTATTATTTTCATGCGATTTTAGAGTGAAATTGAATTTATTGTAAAAATTTCTCAAGCCTCTACTATAGATATGTCAAAAAAACGAAATATGAAAATTTGAATGTAGTTTCGAAGTGACTATATTGAAAAAGAAAAGTTCTTGTTTAAAAAACCCAACATAATGTAAATCCGGAGCAAATCGCTAGCGATCATATCACCACGTATCACATGTATCCATTACCAGATAAGAACGCACCGTTAGAATTAGGAGAAGAAGACGACGAGGAAATAGGGACGCGAGTTGAGGAGGACGCGAGAGGAGTTCGACTCAAGCATGCCACAGCCAAGTGGATCATCTCTCACTCGGAGAACACGCTCACCGACCTGTCTCTCACCATCAAACCTGGCAAGTGAGTGATAGTTCTGACAATACGTAAGAAAGTCTGCCATTCCGCACGTTGAGAACATCATTCCCCTACATCAATTTTTCATCAATCATCCATCAATTCTTTATTAATCATTCATCAATTTCCCTGAATGTAGTAAATTATATTTAAAACATTTTTTTTTTTGTTTACAAAATAAATTGTAAGATTTAATAATTGTTCAGGAAAATTGGTTGTTGAGAGATAATATAATTTACTTATGAAAACTCATGTCTGTTTGTATGTTATCACAGTGCCTGTAAATGTATGAAATTACAGAAATATATTGCTATTCTATTGTGGATTCACCTTTGACACCGACCAAAAAAAAATCTTTTAAACGAAAAAAAAAGCAACACCTATACTATTTGAGTATTTTATTTATTTATATTGAAAACTCGACCTTTAGGTTTAAATTTGTCCATCAGCTAGATCATCTCTCATTATTTATTACGCATGTTTTGTTATTATTTTGATTAAATGTCAATGGATTTCAATTCAAATTCAATTTTACAGATTAATAGCAGTAATCGGTCCAGTGGGAGCTGGAAAATCTTCATTATTACACGTCTTGCTCAAAGAATTGCCACTTCAATCTGGCAGTGTTCATATTGGAGGCACTATTTCATATGCCAGTCAAGAACCCTGGTTATTTGCAGGTAAAAATTGTTTTAAAATATTTTATAATTATCTATTATTATTTTAGTCGATTTTTGTATTCTTATTTTTTTAATTAAGTAAATTATTAAAATTGAATATAGAAATAAAATTTTAATTCATTTTTTTACATAATAAAAAAAAAAGACAGTAAAAAGCACAGTCTTATATCTCTCCGGTGTTAACTTATATTAAAATTAGAGTTTAGTGATGGTTGATTGTTTGTACTCTTTGCAATGGAACTTGCTATACAGGGTGACTGGTGAATTACCATCAATATTCAAGGAGAATAACCGGCACATGATCCTCATTCGAATTATGTAAAAAAAATAGGTACTTAATTTTTGACCAAATTTTCATAAATTTCAATTCAAGTAAATGAAGCGGTGACACTCTACAGTCATGCCGGCGGCACGTGCACAGGTGTTGTACTGTGCCGCTTGTTCACATCTAAAAATTGCCAAAGTTCACATCATTTACCTAGTCATCAAATTTGTTGCTTAAACGAGTAAAATATCTTAGTATTTTTGCCTATCCTAAGCCAGGATTAAAGTATTAAGGGGGACTGGATCATGCTTGTTTATCCTGCTACCCTGTTAACATGTTGCGGCGTTTGGACGTAGGTAAACTACCTGTTTTGTGTCGAAAGTGCAGCTATCTGCTAGGGTGTCCAGACGATGCGTACATAATTGGATAATTGTTGAGTAACTTTACTTAAAAGTTTATTAATATTTACCTGTTTTTTTACATAATTCGAATGAGAATCATGCACCGAGTAGTCTCCCCAAATACCGACGGTAATCCACCAGTCACCTGTATAAATAGCTGTAGACCCAGGTCCCATACACGGGCCAGTTTTGTTCTAGAAATTTCCACAGCAGGTACGCGAATAAACCATTAGTTACAGTGGTAGTGGTAGTGGTAGTGGTAGTGGGCTCAATTTTCCGCATTTAGACTCGCTTCTGGTCCATTATGCGTGAAAGAGGTCTGACTAATTTAGCCAGCCAAGCTCCTTCCAGAAGCTCAGAAGCCTCCTGGGGCGTTCACAGGCTTCTCGGAGTGTCCTTACTTCTTTAAGGATGTTTGCCCGGTGTGTGGCCACTCCCTCGCACTCCAGGATTACGTGGGCGGCTGTTTCTTCTGCAACTAGACATCCCCGGCAAAGGGGACTGTCCGTTGCATTCATAATGAAGAGTTGGTGGTTGAGTGCCATGTGACCGGTAATCGTACCAACAACTATTCTGATGTCTATACGGTTCAGACTGAGTAGTCGGCTCGACAGGTTTGGTGATACTTCAGTGAGTACCATTTTAGACTGTCTGCAGCCAGTTTGGTTTGCCCAACGGGCATTGTGAGCTTCACGTGTACGTTGTCTTACCCATGAGCGCAGTTGTCCAAATGGTAGCGGCAGTAAGATAGTTGGGCCAGCCACCTTTGTATTAGACCCCTGTCTCGCTAGCTCATCGGCGGCATCGTTCCCGTGTGATTCGCTATGCCCTTTAATCCATTGGAGGATTACCCTATTAAATGAGGCTAATCTTTCCAATGTTTGGTGACATTCGTAGATAAGACTAGAGTTAGTCGAAGAACTCCCTAGTGCTTTAAGTACGGCCATGCTGTCCGACAGGATACGGATATTATAATCCTTAATGTCTTTTGACAGGACGGCGGTAGCTGCATGGGTAATTGCAACACACTCACATTGAAATATGGAGCTGTGTTGGCCTAACGTTATTGACAATTTAATGTTAAGGTCTTGTGAGTACACTCCGGCACCAGTGCCAGACCCCATTTTGGAGCCATCCGTATAAATGCGGACTTCCCCTGTGCCGGACTGATCTCTTTCGGTCTCACAAAGTTGTATGTGGTATTTCCTTTCGAAAATGTGTTGTTTGGGAGTCCTATCACACGGAGCAGCAATTAGCGGTTCATAGCACAAAAGGCTGCTCCAAAGTTCATTGTGTGGACCTTCCTGGCTACACCACAGGCCCAAGTGTTTAAGCCTGATAGCTGACATGGCCGCTTCCTGCTGTATAAACAGATCGAGCGGTGCCAGACCAAGCATAACCTCAAGAGCAGCTGTGGGGGCAGTACGCATACATCCAGTGATCGCAGAGCATGCTATTCTCTGGAACCGTTGTAGCTTGTTTTTGACGGTGGTGAGTTCTGTCCTCTGCCACCAGGTTACCGCACCGTAGGTGATTATAGGCCTGACGATGGTTTTGTAAAGCCATGAAGTAATTTTAGGTGATAAGCCCCAGCTTTTGCCGAGCAGCCGTTTGCATTGGCAGAGAATTATGCTGGCTTTGTTGATTTTTGAGTCTAAGTGCCTGTTCCAAAGAAGTTTGTTATCCAGTATAACGCCGAGATATTTGACCTCCTTGGTGAGGGCAAGACTGGTACCAAATAATTTAGGGAGTCTAAGGTTCCCTAAATTCCGTTTGTTAGTGAACATCACAAGCTCTGTCTTTGCAGGGTTCACTGTTAGCTCGTGGTCCGTGCACCACTGTTCGACAACTCTTAATGCTGCCCTCATTCGGTCGCAAACTGCGCTTTCAAAGGGTCCGCTAATGAGTATCGTCAAGTCGTCTGCATAGCCCACTGTGAGAAATTTGCGGTCGTTGAGCAAGGTGATCAGTTCATCGATCACTATGTTCCATAAGAGTGGGGATAAGACCCCTCCCTGCGGACATCCTCTCGCTACGACACCTCTTGTCGTTTCATTCACAGTGATTTGAATGGCCCTGTACTTTAGCATGTTGTCAATCCAACCGGCAACAGTGTTATTGACTCCATGCTTGTACAGGGCCCGGCTTATGCTGGTGAACTTAGTTTTGTCAAAGGCCCCTTCTATATCGATAAAGGCGCCTAAGGTTGATATTTTGTGGTGGAGATTGCCCTCTATATAGGATATAACCTTGTGCAGGGCAGAGTCCGTTGATTTGCCTGTTGAGTAGGCGTGCTGGTTGGGATTCAGAGGTTGTTCAACTAGAGTTGTACTCCTCAGTTCCCTGTCTATTAACCTTTCCAACACTTTCAATAGAAAGGAGGTAAGGCTAATAGGTCTGAATGATTTTGGTTGCGAGTAGTCTCCTTTGCCAGGTTTGGGTATGAAGACTACTTTGACTTCCCTCCATACTTTGGGAGTGTAGCGATATGCTAAGCAACTCCTGTATATGGAGACAAGGTGGTCTATTAGTTTCTTATCACTCCATCTAAGCAGGCCTGGAAAAATCCCATCCAGTCCCGCAGATTTATATGGTAGGAAACTGTTTATGGCCCATATTACTTTGTCATGGGTGATGATTTCCTTAGCGGTGTTCCAGTCAACCGTTTCCGGCGACGTCCTTAGTTCTTCTTCCCACGTCACTGTTTCTTTGATTTGGCATCCTGGGAAGTGTGTTGTTATTAACAGTTCTGAAGTTTCCAGGTCTGTTTTGGTATAGGTTCCGTCAGGTTTCTTCAGGCATCCCAGGGTGTGCATCGGTTCGCTGCACAGTATACTTTTAACTCTGTTAGCCTGGCTGTTCGTTTCAATATTAGTACAGAAGCGCCTCCAGCACTCTCTCTTCCTGAATCTGATGCGCTTCTTGTAGTGATATTGGGCTTGTTTATAGGCATCCCAATGATGTTCTGCACGAGTGTTCCTTGCTCTGTTGAACAACTTCCTCACCTTGCGTCGTAGCTTTTCAAGCTCCGGTCCCCACCAATGTTTTTTATGGAACTGTCGCGCTTTAGGTGTGGAGAGTGGGCATGTTTGTTCAAAGCTAGTGATTAGGCAATTGGTTACCTGGTTGATGTGGTTGTCAATGGCGGTCGTGTGTTCGTGGTTGTCAGGTAGTTGGACGCTTTTGAGCTTCTGCGCTGTCTGAATCTCGTACCTGCCGCGGTCCATCTTCCGTGGGTTGCGGCGAGGTTCAGGTGGCGTAAGCGTAACCATCAGGTTATATTTGATCCACCGGTGATCCGAGCACGACACGTCGTCAGACACATGCCATTCTGAAATATATTCGGACGCATGCTCGGTCGCCAGGGTTAGATCTATGATTGCTTGGGATCTCGAAGTTACAAAAGTCGGTTCAGACCCCTTATTCATGACATTAAGGTTCGTTGCGAGTAGAAATGAAACAAAGTCCTCACCTCGCTGGTCATTAGTTACAGATAGAGATATCCTATGCTATTAATATTATAAAATATGCGAAAGTTTGTATGGATGAATGTTACTCTTTCACGCAAAAATTACTGAACGAATTTAGATGAAACTTTACAGTAATATAGCTTACACATCAGAATAAAGCATAGCCTACAATTTAAAAAAAAAAGTGTAATTTGGCCATAATATTGTTATATTATGGCCAAATTATTTATTAATATTTATTAATATATTAGTTTAAAATATCTCACGCGAAAACGCTAAGTGACGCCTATACTATGGTGCTTACGACCTTCTTTTCTCGAGAATTCATTGTATGTGTACTCTGCAAATGTGGAGGATGCGTGCGTGCGTTTTCTGTATGAGTCTTTGTTACCGAGCTGTTATAAGAATTCGATACGGATAGTCTGAAGTCTGGGGAAGGACATGGCTACTTTTCGTCAATACGACCACGCGGGAGAATTGCGGGCGGAAGCTAGTTAAAATATATAACCGTTCGTAGGTAGCGTAAGGCAAAACATTCTGTTCGGGCAGCCGATGGACCGGCCGCGCTACAACACGGTGGTGCGGCGCTGCGCGCTCGACCGCGACTTCGCCCTCCTGCCGCACGGAGACAAGACCGTCGTCGGGGAGCGGGGCGTCAGTCTCAGTGGGGGTACGGCTGCACATACCTACATACATTTTGTGAAAATTTACCATAATTATAAAGTTGAGCGTTACAATCACGGAGTATAGATACCAGGAGTGCGAACGGTATAGGATTTTTCACGTTATTTATGTATACAATAATAAACCCAGATCATGGTTTTCTTTTTTGCCACTCGCTGCGCAAGTATTCACGAGGTAATGATACTATTATTATTATTACATGTAAATACGGACTGGCTAACCTGGCTCGTAAATGTAACAATAAAATAAATTAAATATATACATTTATAAATTATGATTGCCTTAGTAGCCGAAAGGCAAATGAGAATTTATGAAAAGTGGCTTTATTGACTTTCGCGTAAGTATTTAAATGAGCACTTTTTGAAACGTAGCGCGTCCTACCGGCAAAATATCTGTCCCCTAAATTAATGCTGTTCTTTCAACATTACGCTTGCACTCCTTGTATCTATACTCCGTGATCATAATTATCATAAGTTATAGTGAATCAAAAACACTAATTTCATCATCATCCAATCCTTATCTTTGTACATGACTGTTGCTCATCTTCATCCCTTAAAGCTACCAAGGCAATTGCTGCTCCCTTAGTGCTGTGAATACATCGAATGGATCATTAAATATCAATTCGTTAATAGGTAATCATGTATCAACTGGTCTGACTTTTTGTATTATATGTAGATAAGATATGAGATAAAAATAAGCAAGCGGAATATTAAGCACGACGAGCTGGTATCGTAATAACTGTACTTGTACTGTATCAACCTGTAGACCACCCACTGCTGAGCGAAGGCCTCTTCTCTACATAGAAGAAGGGTTGGTTGGAACTTAATCCACCACCCTACTTCACTGTGGGTTGGCAGATAATTTCCCTACTATGGGTATCGATCGTTATCAGGTGTCTATGATACCAACCGGGATGGCTTTACGTGCTCTCTGAGAATCGATGGGGAGACCCAGAAGGGGTACACCCAGAACGGTAACAAATATTTGTACAAATACAAATATCTGTCCCGAGCGGGAATCGAACCAGCGACCGCCGGCGCGCGGCTTTGAGCCAACTACTCGCACCACTACCCCAGAACGGTCACCACAAATGGAGAACAATGTGTGCAGGGCAGCGCGCGCGCATCTCGCTCGCGCGCGCCGTGTACAAGCGCGCGGACGTGTACCTGCTGGACGACCCGCTGTCGGCGGTCGACGCGCACGTGGGCCGCCATCTGTTCGAGTCGTGCGTGGTGGGCTACCTGCGGAACGCCACGCGCGTGCTCGTCACCCACCAGCTGCAGTTCCTGAGAGACGTCGACCAGGTGCTTGACGGTCCCTTGTTTAACTATCAATTTAAATTTCTTTTTTAACGTGATAACGTTTTATAAATCGATGAACGCCGGCTTCACGCACGAAAAAGCATGACTCATTGTCACGTTCCGGGAGCGAGAGCACGGAACAAGCGATAGAGAGGCACGACCACTTGTGAGTTGTGACGCATCTATCTCACTTCCACTACATCGTTAGATATGTCCGAGTAGAAGCGAAAAAATATTTGAATTAACGAGTGAAACTAAATGTTAATTTATCGAAAAAATTTAATTTTCAATTAACCCATACATTCATAAAAGTATGCAAGTTTTCATCAATGTTTTCTTATGACGTTATCACGTAAAATTATCGTCCGTAAACCAACTTAACAGACAACCAATTTTTGGCTTTGATTTTGTTTTTATGTAAGAATTGTTTTAACTATATGTAATAAAAATACGTATTATCTGTACAATAATAAATAAAAAATTTAAAAGTAATTAAAATTATTAATTTTAACAGATAATTATATTGAAAAACGGCTCGATAGCAGCGGCAGGTGACTTCGAAACGCTAAGCGCTTCCGGTCTCGACTTCGCAACGTTACTGGCGCGAGACGAGGAGGAGGAAGAGAAACCCGCTGCAGAGGAGAAGACTAACGTAGACACTGAGGAGTCGGTGTTACAAGGAAGTTTCAGGAAACGGCAAATGAGCATACATTCTGTGAGTATAATTTATAATTTGACTGACCCGTTGGTGCAATCGGCAGTGACCCTGCTTTCTACTCCAGGGTTGTGGGTTCGATTCCCGCCCTGGGTCTAGGTGTAATTGATCGATTCAGCCTGCTGATGTTGTTTTTAAACTTTTGAGGGTAGAATGGAAAAATCTTCCCATATCATCTCGGGGTGTAATTCCCAATATTCGCCACGCTTGGCAGGCGGGTTGGCGAGCGCGGTGTGTTGTGGCAGGATATCCTGGTTGGTGTAAAGTTGTTCGCACCACTACCTATCGCCTTAGTCGTCTTTTACGACACCTCCTCGGTAATAAAGAGGTCGGGACTATTCTTTTCTACCGGTCACCGCACGGCCAAGCCTGGGTGTAATATGTATATATTTCTATATGTATTATTTATATTTATTTAAAAAAATTGTATATCAGTCGGATGTTACCTAAAACAGAGACTAATGCCTGTTACCTACCTTAGGAGCAGACGATCGTGTGTGTGTTAAACATCTTATATCTTTAAATGAGCAATTAATTATATAATTATATAATCTGAATCTCGGAAACGGCTCCAACGATTCTCATGAAATTTAATATGAAGGGGGTTTCGGGGACGATAAATCGATCTATCTAGGATTTATTTTTAGAAAATGTCGTTTTATCCCTTTTTTACGCAATTAAATAATATCATTAGAATACGAAGGTAAATTTCGCCGTCATTGATAAGCTTATAATAGCTCGGATAGGAATCGGGCGTTCGAAATCTAAAAACCAAGCAACGGAGGTGGACGGGTCTGATGTGCACTCGCACTGCCGTCAGACAGAACGGCTAGGCTTGTCTTAGTCGTTCACCGTCCTCTCGTAATCTCGCTACGTGGTGTCGTGGTCATGTCTCGCGGCCACGTGCGGGACCGAGGGTCTTGCCTTAACCGGCCGGACCGCGAGGAAGAAAACCTCTATAAAAAATCACCCCGAATCCCAAGCGGCGACGCAGCGCGAGGGGATGCATGGCTGACGGGTGGATCAGTCTCGACTGCGATCCTCGTCCGGGTACCGGCCGACACCTGCGACGAGTTACGCTAGGCTTACCCAGGTACAGGGGGCACTGCCTGGGCGGACCGTCTTTCCCCCATACTCGTGGGAACAAAAATGAATCCTATAACACTAAAATTTTATAAGAGTAAGGACGCGGGAGAGGGGTCGACTACCGTCGACTCTGACGATTTTAGCTCGGCTGCGACAGGCAGCGAAGGTAGCAAGAGAGGTAAGCGGCCCCATGGGAGTTCGCAGTCATCCGCCGGGGGGGGCCTGATCTTGGCTGGCTGCAAAAAACGCATTGTTAGGCGGGAAGAGCCCTGCTCCGAGAGTCTAAATGATTTCGAGGAGCAGGTAAGAGCGGCCGAGGAGGGGCGCAGGGCGTTAGGTGTTGACACCGGGGACCCGCGCACAGCTGACGCTCTTATGAAGCAGGCCAACGTTGACCTGGACTTGATATGCACGGTGGCGACGAGGTCGTCAAACCTAAAGGGCACGTTCCAACGTGTCCTGAAGGATGCGGCGGCCTCCATTCAGCAGGTGGTGGAGGCTTTCAAAGAGCGATCGGCCTCAGACGAGGTACGTAAGCTCCAGCGGGAGAATGCCCGTTTGAGGTCGGAGATGCGGGAGCTAAAGCTAATGGTGGAAGAGCTCCGACATCATCGCGACAGAGGCTCCCCTCTTCTGCCCCTACCGGCCGGCAAAGAGGACGTCGAGCAGCGGATGACGGCCTCCATCTCGGGGACTGTCCAACGCATTATAGACGCGCGATTCGCGGGCCTGGAGGACCGGCTCTTGCCCGCCAAAACTCTTCGTCCACCCTTGGCGGCGGACAGGCGGCGCAGCGCCGCAGAAAAGACACCTGCGCAAGCGAAGAGTCGCGTCACGAAGGGTGCGCATCCGACGTTGACAGAGGGACCATCCCGTGCCAACGAAGAGCCGATGGCCATATATACAGCGGACGATGGCGAGTGGTCCACCGTCCACAATAAAAAGAAGAAAAAGAGGGCCGCGAAGACATACGCAGCCGCCGCCGCCTCAGCTCCGGCGCAGAAGAAAAAGCCGCAGCCGCAACCGCAGCCGCAGCCGAAGCCTCAGCCTAAATCAAAGAAGGCTAGAAAGCCCAGACTGGCCGCTCCTCGCTCTCCGGCGGTCCTTGTGACTCTGGACGAGTACGCGGAGAGCAAGGGAATAACGTACTGCCACCTGCTAAAGCGGGCGGCAGATACGATCGACTTAAACGAACTCGGCATAGTCGGTGGTCTTAGGCTGCGGCGCGCCGCGACCGGGGCCAGACTTCTGGAGCTGCCGAAGGGGCAGACCCCGGAAGTGGCGGGACGCTTGGCTGAGGCAATGCAGACGGCACTGGGCAGCTTGGCAAAAGTCGTCCAACCCATGAAGCTCGCGAGTCTGCGAGTTTCTGGGCTGGACGACTCCGTCACAAGTGAAATGGTGGCCACGTCGGTAGTGGAGGCGGGAAAATGCGACGCCGGCGACGTCAAAGTCGGCGCAATCGCGGTCGGACCTGGCGGGTTGGGTGGCACTGTCGTGCGATGCCCGATCCCAGCCGCAAAGGCCCTGGCCGAGGCAGGCAGACTCTTGGTCGGCTGGAGTTCGGCCAGGGTCCAGATTTTGGAGCAGCGCCCCATGCGGTGCTATAAGTGCATGGGTATCGGGCACACTCGCCCGACTTGTCCGGCTGCGGTCGACCGCAGAGGCGCGTGTTTCCGGTGCGGCGTGGAGGGGCACATCGCCCGTAACTGCACCGGGGCACTGCGCTGCGCCGTTTGCGCAGATGCCGGCAAACCGGCGTCGCATATTATGGGAGGACGGGAGTGCCGCCCCCCAAAATCGAGGGTTAGAGCGGTCGCAAAGGCCACGACCGCTCCCCTAATCTCATCGCACCAGTCAACGGAGGAGACTGCGGCAATGTCATCATGACCTGCCGCAGTTTTTCCCCGTTCGCCGGTCTCTGGTGCAGCGGAGATAGAGCGCTCACGGTGCCCGCGAGCGCTCTATGACCGAGGGCGGCCCGCGTAGGCGAGCCAACCGTCGGGGCGTCACGGTGGCATACAACCGTGATCCCGTGGCGTCCTTGTACGACGACGAGGGCACCGCTGTGTTTTAGTGGGTATTCTGACTTCGCAGTCAGCGAGTCCCACATACCCGTCACCTTCGGGCGGCGGGATACGTAAACGTATTTCACAGCGTCAAAAAAAAAAAAAAAAAAAAAAAGGGTTCGAATCCAGGTGCCTTCAGACAAATTTTTTATTAAGAGCTCTTTTTATTCTTTATTTAAATAACCAGTTCCTATTATTTTACTATTATGTCGGTAATATCGAAAGTATTATTTATGTTTCATCAGTATGTAATGTATCTAAATATAATTTAACCGAGCAAAGCTCGGTCATCCAGGTACTATAAACTATTTAGTTATATGAAATAATATATCCATATAATTATTATTAGGCAAAAGTTTGTGAGGATGGATAGATGTGTTATCTTTCAGATAAAACTACTAAATAATTTATGATGAATCTCGACTTTTTTCTTACAATATTTACTTTTTATCCTAAAATTCCTACTGATTATATATACGTACCCACCTTATGTACAATGTACATCATACTAATATTATAAATGCGAGAGCAAGTTTGTTTGTCACGCTTTCACGTGAAAACTATTTAACCGATCATCATGAAACTGTACACATATTCTTGGAGGTATAAGAAGCAACATACGATACTTTTTTTGGTCGCGATAAACGATATCCACGCGGGCGAAGTCGCGGGCAGAAGTTAGTATACAAAATATGTATAAGTTTTATAATAACTAATTATACGCAAATCTTTTTAGGTGAGCTCCGTAGATAACTTAACGGCTACAGCGCCACCGGAAGGCGGGCGGGAGGAGGCGGAGATGCGTTCGGCTGGCGCGGTTTCCGGGAAAGTGTACGGCGCCTACTTGCGCGCCAGCGGGCACCCGGTCGTCGTGACGCTCATGGTGATGGTGGCTGTGCTGGCGCAGCTGCTGGGCTCGGGCTCCGACTGGTGGACCAGCTACTGGTGAGTAGGCTCCCGACTGATGAATGCCAAGTATAATTTCATATATCTAAAAGGGCTTTCCAGCCAAATACAATAAGATATTTAAAAATTGTTTTGTAAAAAGTATGGCATATTAGAGGATAATATATATTTTCTTGAAGTAAAGATCAACAGAAAAGGCTAGTATCCGAGAATGTTAATTTTTCACTTTATTCTACACAGGCGTAAAAGACGTCATCATTATGTATACTCTGGATTTCCCGGTTACTTAGACAGTATTAATATTTCCACTTAAAGTATACTAAGCAATGTATTTTTGTATATCTTTATTTTTATTTTATTTTTTGTTTGTAGGGTTAATCAAGAGGAAGATCATCCAAGATCCGTAATAGAAAGATTAGATTCGAGCAATTTGTCTGACCCAAAGCAATTTTCAGCCAATTTCACGAGAAGCCTACCAGAAAACGCACAATTTAAGTCGGGTCTAACTAGATATGAATGCATTTATATATATACAAGTAAGTATAGAATGACGAGTACCTTGGCACTAGCTAAAAATATTAAAATCTAAGTTGAAAATTATTAATTAAAAGGAAATTATTACTCATGTGACACTTTTTTTTTTGTTCATTTAAGAGTAAACAAAAAATTAGTTTTAATTACATATCATTAATACATACATACATACATACATACATACATTTAACTGAATGTGTAAGTAATTTTTTTTTTTTTGTGCTACTCGACATTTTCGCCAATTGTAATTTAATTTTATTGCTTATGTTGATATTGTTGATGAATTATATTGTTATCTGGTGGGTTATATATATCGAGGGCGATGCCATCGTGAGTTTTATTTGTAAAATCGTTTAACTTCTAAAGGCGATATTTTTTTTAAACAAATTTGTACCTATTGTCTTTCTGACGTATTAGTATTTTCTTGTGACGACCGTACACGTCTGGTGTAGTGGTGCAAGTAGTTGCCTCAAAGCCGCGCGCTAGCGGTCGCGGGTTTGATTCCCGCTCGGGACAGATATTTGTATTTGTACAAGTATTTGTTTCCGGTCTAGATGTATGTCTTTGTGGTTTCCCCGCCGTGCCTCGGAGAGTACGTAAAGCCGTCGGTCCCGGTTGTTATCATAGACACCTAAAAACGATCCTTACCTATGGTAGAGAAATTATCCGCCAACCCGCAGTGGAGCAGTGTGGTGGCGTGGTTAAGCTCCAACCCTTGTATATGGAGAAGAGGCCTTCGCTCAGCAGTGGGTAGTTTACAGGCTGATACAGTATTGTGTTTCAGTAATGGTGGTGGCGCTGGTGGTGGTGTCGCTGCTGCGCTCGTTCATGTTCTTCACGCTGGCGATGCGCGCGTCCACGCGCCTGCACAACACCATGTTCGCGGCCATCACGCGCGCGCCCATGCGCTTCTTCCACACCAACCCGTCCGGCCGCATCCTCAACCGGTTCTCCAAGGACATGGGCGCCGTCGACGAAGTGCTGCCGTCCGCTCTGCTCGACGTACTGCAGGTCAGTTGTCCTATTGTTTTATCCGATTAACTAGCTTTTGCTCGCCTCGATGTCGGTTATCGCGACCAAAAAAACAGTATCCTATGTTACTTCTAATACCTCCAAGGTTTTGTACCTTCCTTTTCAATGGCAGCCTCCCTCTACTCCAAACTTCTTATACCTCCAAGAATATGTGTACAAAGTTTCATGATAATCGGTTAAGTTGTTTCCGCGTGAAAGCGTAACAAACAAACTTAAATTTCACATTTATAATATAGGTAGGCAGGTAGGAATAAGTAATTGAGTGTAATTTTTGTATGTTATGTAAATTTACGAGAATTTTGTGTAATTTTATTATAATATAATATAGTTTAAAAATTATCACGCTAAAACGCGTAAGTGACGCCTATACTACGACGTTTACAATCAGCGGCTTGTCACTTCTTACCCCTTCTACTTTCTTATAAAATACCTAATAATACCGTTCACCACAACAACAAACATAAAAATTTAAATTTAAATCAAATGGTAATCGTGGTATCACTGATTGAAATAACAACATAACAACATCAAAGAATTTTTTATAACTTTGAAATTCAAATACTTTTGCTTAAATAACACGTAGAATTTATTTAAGTTATAATTATATTCAAGACCATTCAAGGCTAATTATATAAGAACTTCCAAATTTGTATAAATTATTTTACCAATATAGTATTCGTACCTATTCACCCCGTTTTACGGAAATTATTTCTTCCTCGACAGATTAGGTTGGTAATATTGGATTATTACTTGTCGTATATGAATCGTATCTCTTTAGTGCAATTTCCAGTAAGTGCCAAGCCGCTGTTTACAATCTTCTTTTTGCGAGAATTCACTAAAGTATCGACTGGAAGCATTTATTACTGTGCACTTTGCGAACGTAGAGGAACTTTTTTTGTATGAGAGTCTTATACCGAGCTGTTGTAAGAATTTCATACGGAAATTCAGAAGCCTGGGAAAGGAAATAGGCTGCTTTTTGTCAATATAACTACGTGGGCGAAGCCGCGGCGGAAGCTTATACTTTATAAATGAACGATGTTTTAATTGACCAATACTTTGTGAATAATACGACGCAGAGATGGCACAGAGGATGGAAATCGTAAATCGTTATCGACGCTTGCAGACTTAATATCGTGCTAGCAATAATGACTTTGTAAGTGCCTAATCTTTAAAATTTATCTTAGTGAATACAAATATGTATATCTTGATAATATACCTGTTACGCTCCAAATATTGAGACTAAGAATCTGCACTGAAGCGTGTGATTATAATAAAATGAACTCTAATACTTCTACCTAATACGACAGGCTACTACAGTCTTAACTTACCAATATTTCAGATCGGTCTCTCGCTGATCGGTATAGTGGTGGTGGTAGCGGTGGTGAACTACTGGCTGCTGGTGCCGACAGTGGCCATCGGGCTGGTGTTCTACGGGCTGCGTATCTTCTACATCGCGTCCAGCCGCAGTATTAAACGCCTCGAGGGTGTGAGTGAGTCATCTCTGAGGCTAACCGCCATTACCCTTGCTATTTAATTCACGTACATTAATTATATGATGACGATACATGACGACCGTTCTGCTGTAGTGGTGCAAGTAGTTCTCAACGCCGCGCGCCGACGGTCGCGGGTTCGATTCCCGCTCGGGAAGCGATCGTTACCCATGGTAGAGAAATTATCCGCCAACCCGCAGTGGAGCAGCGTGGTGTATTAAGCTACAACCCTTCTTCTATATGGAGAGAGGCCTTCGTTCAGCAGTGGGTGGCTTACAGGCTGATACAGTACATTATTATATTGTAGGCGAATGGTTAAATTAGATATTTAATATTGGCTGGCTAGGCTTTTTAATCCTTTCACTGCGACGGGCGGGCGCCTTCCTGTATATCTGTTCTATCTGACACCTGTTTTAATTTGGAACACGTAAGTGACAATACAAAAAATGGCCACGTGGAAAGGAAGTTACTCTCATATGTATATAATTAAGAGTTATACGTCACATCGAAATATGGGTTTTCCTGGTTGAAAGGTAACTTGGAAATATTAGAATTTAAATAATTCGGGGGTATATAATTTACTATAAAAAAATTTAAAAGCTGATGCATCATAATAAAATTACAAAATTTAACAAAGTAGGCAAACAATAATGCTTTAATTCAACATTGCTTTCAATCATATTGATAAATTTTTCTTAACCTAATTGAATGTTAATATTAATTGCAGTCAAAGCAATTGAATGACAAATTGCACCATTGCTAACGACCATATCCACAGGTATACAACTGGTATAGCAAGTGCGCCATTGTATATATGTGTGCTATTATATACATATTTTGTCAACAATATTTAATCCTTTTGTTTCTTTTTTTTTTTTGGTCAAGTCCACTACCATTATTCTATCTTTTTTTAAACTTTTTTTTTTTATTAGTCACTATAACACAGTGGAACAGTGTTTAAATGCACAAAAACTTATTTTAGTTAAATATAATAGCGTTGTAATTAGTGATGCGACGAATTTACTTAATGAAAACAGACACAGAACAGAAATTTAAAGTAGATTTTTGTGGAAACTTAATCGAAAACGAATGCGGTAGTAATGGTGTGAAATACTCATGATATAAGTATAATACATGAAAAGTAGATATTATGTTAATAAATTTCAATCAAATTATCGTTATAAACGTTACGTAAATAGATAAAAATAGAAACAGTAAGGTGAAAACGCATACGAAACATCCACAGTTGTGATATAAGATTACATCACTACTTTTATTTTGAAACTAAAAGTTGTATTGGAAAATGTGTATTGGACAAAATTGCAAGATACGATCATTCATCCAAATATCATTTACTCAATAGACTCTTTAAAGCACTTTTATATTGTTTTACAGTTATTTATAGTATATGAGACACCTTTCAATTTTAGTAAGAAATGTTTTCCTTAGAAATAAATTTTGTGTTTTGTGACAAACAGTTTGTCATAGTTATATACTGGTAAATTAATAAAGCTGGCACGTACAATAAATTCAAATATTGCGCTTGTGTGGCGTGTCGCTCTGCGTACGTATCGCGAATAATCAACTTGTCTCTCTTGAATGGGATCCTATCTGCGGAAAGAAATTTAGATTGTTTTGCTTTGACTATGTCGTGACAATCGATGGTTTATTTCGATATATCTTCATTTTAGTATAAAATATTGTCTTTTTAAACAGACAGTAATGTAATTCTATCATGTGAATACTGTGAATGGGCCTGCCTTAAGTAACCGACATATTCACATAACATTCACATTTAATATAGTTTGCATAGCGTAAATTAAGCAAGTATTTTTGCAGTGCATGTTGTTTTCTAATGTGAAATCTAATTTTTAAATCTCATCTAGTACCACCCAAGTCATATATTATTAAGGTAGTTCCAGCGTGCTAGTGTGTAGTCTTACCTTAATACCTCCTGCCTTATATTGTTAGTTATAGTGATCTGGCAATGTTGCTCTGTTTATATATTTTTGTTTATGGTCTCAATATTTACAAATGATATTGCGCTTTCTAATAATAGTATTATCGAATTAAAAAGATGCCAAAGCAATTATGACACAAAGGTCGATTTATAAAAAACCAAAATTTGTCAAAAAAAGATTCTATTAATATGATTTTACTAAATTAGTGAAATATTTGAATTTCCCGCTTTTTAATCTACTCTATTTCAGAGAGCGTTGCCCACAGCATTGCCAGATATTTATAAGTTGTTAATAAAAAAATTGTTTAATTTTAATGTCTCGATAACAAAACGGTGAGGTACTAGTTTTTTTTTTTTTTTTTACTTAATCTAAAAACATTTTTTAACACTCTTCTAGTTTTTTTTTTTCAATTCTGTTCGAGAGAATTTTTTAATATAATAAAAAAAAAATTGGTTGTCTGTAAATTCGGTTTACGGACGATAATTTTTACGTGATAACGTCATAAGTAAACATGAATGGAATTGAATTATTATCACTGAATTATCATTATTTTGTATAATATATATATAAGCTACAGGTAATTAATTGTATTTAATATAAAAGCGAAATAAAGTTAAATACTTTAATATGTAATACAAGAAATAATCAAGTTTAATAAAGAAGCTAAGTGTAATAACTTAAAGTTAGCAAAACAAATTAGATTATCATTAACCACTTATGAAAATTGTAAAAAAATACTAAATAAAAACAGTTTACTTTTTATACGATCGTAATTATATGAGTCCTAATAACTTTTTAGTCAAAATTGTAATATAACCTAATATTACTGCACTCGCCCACCGATACTACTTATTTTATAATCAAAGAACAAATACATGAGATTATATCGCTAATCGGATTCTTAAAATGCAAGGATTAATTACCTTTTTTGCTGCAATTTTTGTTGTAATAAACTATGGTAACCATTTTATGATTTTATTAACTTTTATATTATTAACTTACATTTATTTACTTATATATTATTAACTTATATTATTACATTACATTATATTATTAACTTTTCACTATTTGACATTACTTAAATATTGACAAAACAGTTTCCCGCCATTTCCCGCTGTCATTTCTACTCGGACGCGTCGTAAGTTAGGCCGACCGCCGATCGTGAGCCGAACGCTTAGGCCGAGCCGATCGTACCTCTCTACCGCTTGTTCCGCGCTCTCGCTCATTAATTGTGACAATGATGACGTCATCTTCTTCGAACGGGCACCCCTTCATCAATTTACTAGACGTTATCACGTCAAAAATCGGACATTTTACATACATAAATGGGACATTACCCTCAAAATCGCGAACTTTCTCTTTAAATATCTCGCGATCTAAACGGTCAAAAATTATGACATTTTAGCAATTCATAGATAAAGCTATTCTGAACTCGTGATGATAATTATAACCAAATCTGTCGAAAAGTGTTTTTATGCTGGAACTACCTTAAGTACAATTATATAATAAGTTGTGATCCGTTTTTAGAATAGTTACTTAATATAATCTGAACTTATATAATGTTTATGACTATTACTAACAAAATTAAGTTTTACTTTTAGATATCTAATATGATAATTATATAAGAAATTTATTTATTACACAGACACACCGTCGACAGATCATAAGAACATAATTATATGAAATTACACAGTGATAACTTTAAATCGGTATGATTTGCCTTTACAGGTGTATACAACAATTACTATTTGACAGTTTGTGTGCAAAAAAAATACAAGTTACGGTATGAGATAAATCAGAACAGTAATGGTCAAGTCTCGCAAGTAAACAATATTTATGATACATTTTTAAACATAGGCACTTGTATTTTTATAGCAGTAATAAGTTTACATTAAGGGTAAAAAAAGTAAAAGCGAAAAAGTAACCTAATACACAAAAATTTGAATATCGATTTAAAACGACGAAATCGCGCGCATTCGTATTTTTTCCGCTTTTAGTTTTCCAGGTATCTAGAAGTCTTAAGTTATACCTAAAACCCCATTTTACAAAATGTATTTTACTAATTTTTTTATTTATTGTTGTAAGTACCTATATATTATTATGTTATTTTATATCCTTATTAATGCTTTTGTGGATTAAAAAACTTCTCAATAAACCGACTGTCTCAATAGTATGTATTATAACATCATTATAGTGGAGACATTTCCCTCACAGCACGAAGTCCTGTGTTCTCTCATCTCAACGCGTCTCTCCAAGGCATCACGACTATACGAGCTTTCGGCGCTCAAGAGGCTCTTATAAGGGAGTTTGATAACCATCAGGATCTCCACAGCTCCGCTTGGTGAGTTATATTTTATTAATAGTTTATAATAAATAAATAAATAAATAAATAAATAAATATTAACCAACAATCACACCACGTTAACCTAGCCCCGTGCTAATTTCGTAAGAACTTGTGTTACAGGTACTAGGAACGGAAATAAATTTAAGATATAAATACATATATACATAAATACACATCCATGACCCGGTGCAGACATCTATATTCGTCATACAAATTATCTGCACCTGGCGGGATTCGAACCCGCGACCGCTGCGTAAAGTGTCCAGTTGCCTGACCACTCGACCAGCCGGCCGTCGGTATATATGTAGTTTTTATTTCAACTGATATACACAGGGCCTGATTTAGGAGAGGTAACCGGGGCAACCGCCCTGGGCCTCCACATAAGAGGGGCCCCCACAATAGACACCTCGGAACAAAAATTAAATTCGGACTAGTAAACATATATTTCATCAAATAATTATAGAGTAATATAACGACGACCTTTATTATATATTATATTGTTGAGTAGGGAGAGGAGATCACTTTTTTTTAGGAATATGAAGACGCGATGACTTTTTTTTAGGAACATGTATAGCCGGCAGGGGTAAATATCGGTGTGGGATCGGGTGGTTTTTTTTCTTATGTACACTTCCTATTTTGTAAACTCATTTGGGGCCAAAGGGCCTCCACTCCTTTGTTGCCCCGAGGCCTCCAGACCTCTAAATCCGGCCCTGGATATACTCGTATAATTTCAATTACTAGTACATATTGTTAACGTTGACTTAAATATTTTTAAGTAGGTAAAGCCTGGGAAAAGAAATTGGCTACGATTTATATGTATTAAATATTGTTCTAGGTACTTATTCATTGCCAGCTCGCGTGCTTTTGGTTTTTGGCTTGACCTAGTCTGCGTCATTTACATCGCTGTCGTCACACTAAGTTTCCTCGTGTTCGGAAAGGGTAAGATTTTTATAAACATACTTGATTTAGACGCCCGTTTTCTTTATTAGACTTGCATATTATTTTCTTTTTTAAAACTTTCGTTTTATTAATTATCGAATGTCATTAAAACACAGACTGTCTAGTCGTTTTTTTCTACAAACTATACAATAATTTTGAAAATTATAATTCTATATTACTACTGTGAGTCGTTGAGCGATGTATTATTGCCTATTTTATTTCTAGATAACGTAGTTTCTTTTCTGTAGTTTCTAAAAAAAGAGATTTATTAAAATCCCTGCTGAACTGTACTAGTTCAATCGATTACAATCTGAAAAATGTTTTCTTTGAATTTAGTCTTATTACTTGTTGTATGTATTAATTTATTGTTTAAAATTGTTTTTTTAAGTGGATTTCATTCTATCTAAATTTTCTTTGATAAATAAATTTCTTATAACAAAAATTACACGTCACCCAGATAATAATCGATTTTATACGAATTTTGCAGAAGAGTACGGCGGTAATGTGGGTCTGGCGATCACGCAAGCGATGGGTCTGACCGGCATGTTCCAGTGGGGCATGCGCCAGTCTACCGAGATGGAGAATCAGATGACTAGTGTCGAGAGGCAAGTCAAATAAAATAATATCAATTCATTTATTTTACACATTATTTTTCATTATTCATCGGCTCTACAGTATTTTGTGAGCCCAAACCTGGTCTATTTTCCTACAAAATAAACATCCAGTACCCAGTGGAAAACATGTCGGCGAAATTTGCAATGTATTAAAAATAAAGTATTTTAATTGAAAGTTAATATTAAACTATCATTTTTATTTTCAATGTTATGCATTTTTACTTAAGGGAGATTATCAGAGTATATTTTACAATGCAATGCAATGCATATATATTTTTATAATCTGCCATATGAGATTTATACATTACACTAAAACGAACACGTGATCATAATAACATTTACCAAAAACTGTTCTTTACAATTTTGTTTTATTAAAATAATTATATTTTTTAATAGGATAGAAGAATATTCAAAAATAGAGTCGGAACCGCCTTTAGAATCGGAGCCGAACAAGAAGCCGCCGCCGTCTTGGCCGGAACAGGGTCGGCTGCAGTTCAGACACGTGTACCTGTACTACACGCCGGACGAACCGCCAGTTTTGAAGGACCTCACGTTGGAGATCATGCCGAAGGAAAAAGTGGGGATCGTCGGGCGAACCGGTGCGGGGAAGTCTTCGCTTATAAACGCACTCTTTAGGTAATTTACCAAATCAAAGTTAAATTAAACACGATACAATAGATCTATCTCTAGGCAATGGGACATTTACAAGTAAATTTACTGTTACAGAACTCATGAATAATATATTATATTTTATAAGTGTATTATATTATATATTTTATAATTTTATACTTTTTAACTTATAACCTTTTCTGAAGTTAATAAAACTTCTTTCTCTTTTTTCTTCTTTATCTTTTAGCGTGAATTAAGGTTTTAGTTTCTATTTTACTCGTGCCAAATTTATATATTCTCTTATTGATAATCATTCATGATGATGAACGAAAGACCTGCGATATTCGCGTTTATTCGAACTATTCATTTATCAATTCCATAAACTACATTTATATTTTTAAATTACAGCTAAATTAAAATTTGATAGAGGTAACGAATTTTAAAGAAATAAAAGCTTAATTCTATATAGTGTTTTATATTACTGAATAAAATTTTTAATATGAACTTACTGCTTTAGCACTGATACTCGTATAAATAAAGTCATATAGACATAATAATTTTTTTTTAATTATACCATTATAGGTATATTTTTATTATTATTTTTTTACTAAATTGTTTCAATATTCAGATAAGCAATATTTAATTTTTATTAAAAGTATACATTATATTTCTATGAACTTCACAGAGGCGAAATATCGTCGCTGTGAAATCAAACCGGCATATGTGCAAAAATTGCGTTTTTGACTTCTTGGTGTCAAAAAAAAAATTATTTTTTTCCATATCTATTTTTATGTCATACCGGCATATCGTATAGTTGAATAAAAATCCGTCATTAGGCATTGGGCTGGTATGCATTTACGTGGAAATGGGCGTTTTTTAAAAACTTTAAAGAGCCTGAGCAAGGTGCAACATATGCATTTTGCAGATATGTCGGTTTGATTTCACAGCGACGATATGTAAAGTAATAAAAACAAGTATGAATCGATATTTACCTTCAGACTAGCGACGATCGAGGGCGAGATAATAATCGACGGTCGCGAGACATCGACGCTGGGCCTGCACGAGCTGCGCAGCCGCGTGTCCATCATCCCGCAGGAGCCCGTGCTGTTCTCCGGCACCATGCGCCACAACCTCGACCCCTTCGACGAGTACCCCGACCAGGTGCTCTGGCGCGCGCTCGAGGAGGTGCGTCTCTCGGGGCCCGGGCCGCGTGCGTGCGTGCGTGCGTGCGTGCGTGCGTGCGTGCGTGCGTGCGTGCGTGCGTGCGTGTTTATATAGGTTACTTGTTACATTGGTAAACTACTTGTTACATTGGTAAACTCGCTATATGTCAGAGCTATTTATTAGTAGATAAGTAACCTGTATAAAACAAGCAATTACCATAATTTTTTTTTTTTTGTTCATTAAACGTGACTTATCCAAAACTCCTGACTGACGTCCCCTGACCCGTCCCCCTTTGTTTATTTCATTTTTGTTTTGTTGGGGAAAAAATGTACCTGACCGCACACTCCGACGTCCGGGGAGACAACGGGGTAGTGTGGGGCCCTTTCCCACTAAAATAACCCGCCGTGCGAATTCAATGCGACAAATGTCCTGATCCCCCGGCACGGCTCGCGCAGGTGGAGCTGAAGGAGGCGGTGACGGAGCTGCCGGCCGGGCTGAGCTCGCGCATGTCGGAGGGCGGCGGCAACTTCTCGGTGGGGCAGCGCCAGCTCGTGTGCCTGGCGCGCGCCATCGTGCGCCGCAACCGCCTGCTCGTGCTGGACGAGGCCACCGCCAACGTCGACCCGCAGTCAGTGCACACTTCACTATTTAGGGGGGCATCCATAAATTACGTGAGGCGTTTGGGGGACGGGGGGTGTCGAGCGAAATTTCACAGAATCTCACGTAGAGGGGAGGGTGGTCTCGGCAAATATCACGTAATTTTTTTTCCGTTATTAAAAATAGGAAATAGTTTTCGTGTACCGGTGATGACCCTTTTTTATAACCTGGAGGTTAAAACATCGATACGGGATCGCGATGATCTATTTTTCGTGTGCACTTTATAAAAATCGATTATATTTTTTCATGAACAATCTGACGTGAGGTTAGGGTAGGGGGGAGGAGGTCCACAAAAATCTCAAGGGGGAGGAGGTAAAAAAATCGCCGAAATTGTCTCACGTAATTTATGGAAGCCCCTCACCTGCTTATCTACTTACCCGCTTGGTGGCTGTCCGACGAGCGAAAGTTTACCCCCGATAAAGCGCGCAAAATAATCTCTGTGTAATGTTCCTAAAACACTACTCGAAACACCTACTTGAAAAATATATTTTTAGCTATATAATCTATTTAATTTTTTTATTATTATTAAATTTTAGATATATCTATATGAGGCTGATAATAACTGTTCGTAATGTCGATTTTAAAGAATTATTCACAAAATATATTTTCAGATGTGTACCTTAGATTTCGTGTATAACTACTATTATTAGGAGGTAGACATGGGCGTTTTCGGTTTTTAGATCAAACAGCTACGTAGCCGATATTAAGTTTCCATATCGATATTGAAAATCGTTTTCAGATATCGATATCAGTAGTAATGTTTTGCTATCAATTGCGTAACGTAAACACAAACCGAAACAAACGTAAACTGTTGAACATAAAGGTTAAAACAGTTTAAATATAAACTATAACAAGTTTATATCAAATGTTTTGAAAAACTACGTCTTATGGTTATAAAATATTAAATATTATAGTAATATTATAGTATTAATATAATTTTTAATATTTTAATATAATAATTATTATAAGGCATACTTCAATAAAACTAAAAATGATTCGTTTCATAAACTTTTCCTTAAATACACACACTATTTTATTACGGAAACTAAATTATCATAACCATAAAATCTCGACTTTATTGCATAAACTTGTAATTATATTTTGCGATGTACACAGTTGCATTAAAACCGCTAAATCGGATCGAAAACCATATTTGCCTCATCTCTTTTATTCAGTATGAAGTTACCGTTATAAGAAAGAGATGCAGATAATTTGGTTTTAGCTGTCGCGCCGCTCTTAGCCGTTGCGCGTCCGTGACATATCGTCACCGTTCTACCAGTTTCGGTTTCGTGTTCGCGCTCAAGTTTTCGTTGGTTATATGAAAACGGCTATGTGTTTTGGTATATCGATATGATATGATATGATATGGGGACGCGTAACCAATATTAGTTACGTTTTGATATATCGGTCTCATGCCTATTAGGAGGATAAATTGCAACTGTTATTAATTTGTTAAAAGCCTTAAAAATATAAGTACAGAACAAAAGCCTTTTACATAATATGTATTTATTTTGTAGGATCAATTAATCCTTCATTGCAACTTTGTGCGCTGTACTGTGAAATTTGACAGATGTACATGTACAAATCTAAAAAAAAATATTTTATGTCTTATTAACAATTTAACCCTTGACATATAGCAGATGTGACGAATGATTCTGTTTTACAGGACGGACACATTGATCCAAGCAACAATAAGAACCAAATTCGCAGATTGCACTGTACTTACAATTGCTCACAGATTACACACTGTCATGGATTCCGATAAGGTTTGTGAAGATTATTATTTTTTATAAATCATTTATTATCATTTGACGACACGTGAGTTTTTTTCTCTTTTATAACAAAACAATTAAAAACTAAGTCTGTGAAAAAATTGTGTGTGTGTCAGTGGCGTAGCGAGGGGGGGGGGCAAGGGGGTGCATCATGCCCAGGGCGCTACTCACCAAAGGGCGCCAAATGGTCTTTCGCATGAGGGGTGGGGGGCGCCAAAAAGGTATTGTGCTCCGGGCGCGAGATAAGCTCGCTACGCCACTGGTGTGTGTGTGTGTATTAATGTACACACGTATGAAGTGAAACGTTTTATTATATATTTAATAATTTAACATTAAATGGTCAAGTGAGGTTTACGAACAAAAATTGAGTGTGTACTTATGTACGCATGTATGCGCTGAGTTAATGGGTAATGCGCGCCATTTGTAATCAGACCCTGGTAACCATCTAAAAACAAAGTACTCATCAAGACGAATCAAACGAGCCGAAAGTTTCATTACGTATATAGTACGGAGTCCCGAAATACAGTACAATACCATATATGGTCCGAAAATGTGACGATCGTAGTGTGACGATTTTCGATTTTAACATCTATAAAATTTCTCCCATACGTCGATATAAAAGTTTCACTTCAATAATAAAAATAATAATAAGCACATAATCTAGGGATTCAATGTATTAATATCAAACGTTACACTAAGACTGAACAGCTGAGTAGAAATCCCAAATTCAAATCGGTCCGATGGTTATCAAAACTTCGTTAAATACGCCAATTATCTTCGTATAATATAAACGATAATCGTCAGGTGCTGGTGATGGACGCGGGCCAGATGGTGGAGTTCGACCACCCGCACGTGCTGCTGCAGAGGGACGGCGGCGTGCTGCGCGGGATGGTGGACCAGACCGGCCGCGCCATGGCCGACACGCTCGCCCGGGTCGCGCTACAGGTACCGTATACCGACTGTCCCATTTTAATCTTACACCCAACTTTACCGATTATTATTGAATACCGATTTATCGACTACATATATACGAAGATTCTATTTTTGAATGTTTGTTTCAGGCCTACAACAAAAAGTACTTAAAAGAAACAGAAGGAACAGATTAACGCTTTAAAGTACGAAATTGAATAGATTATTTACTTAATTAATAAATAACTATTTCGAATACTAAAAGATATGATTTTTATGAGATTATATTTGACAAAATATAATGCTATGCTTATTGAAATCTCACTTTGTAACATAATATTAACCGATGGTTATTTAGAGGTTGATACAGTTTCATTTCTTTTAATTACTTGTGTGAGTCCCCAAAATTACTGTGGTTAATTTAAATGGATCTAATTATTTTTAATAATAGAATACAATAATATGATTATTATAAATATACTTGTACCTATTTGAGTTAGGGTTAACAAAGTAATTTATAAACGTATTTGTCTTGTGCCGTTGTTACAATAAATTAGACGAATTAAAATACTGAGCTTTTTGAGCTCGAAATACTGTTGCGAATAAATAATGTTCCTGATATGATTATTATATAGCCTCGTAATTTAATTTTTATTTTTAAGTGCAAGTACGGTTTATGTACTTAAATGTAAGCACGATAAATTAATTTGTTACTTATTTTCATTATATAATCCTGTAATCATGTGTTAAGTTACTTATTTGTTATACTTAGGAAATAATTTCGAAATTTTTTGTGATTTTTGGTTACCGTTTGTGAAGTAAGTTTTGATCTGTAAAGAAACTCTAAATTAATTGTTAATGATTCACAGAGTGATTCGGATGTTACTAAAGAGTAATTGTGTGATATTGAATTTAATGTATCCAGTGCCTGGCTACTTATGAAACTTATTTTAATTATTTGTTAGATAATTATAGCAACGAAATACAATTTTTATATTTGCTAAGCAAGACTTTTATTTACTTCCTTTTCTTGTATATCGTTTATCACATTATAATACAACAATAGAGCCAAACTTCTTTAACTGCGCCATATTTTTTCACATCATTCTGTTATTTTCAGCCACACCATTCATAAAATTTTATAATCTGATACCTTCGTGATTTAATCTTTGGTAATCGTATGTCGGATAACCACGAAATACAATCAATCAATCAATCAAAATATTTTATTCGTTATAAGGTGATTACACACACTCAACGAACGTCAAAAAAAAATGTCTCGGTAGACATCTACAATTTCATCATCTATTTCATCATCGGCTTTACTAAATATTACAATAATATAATTATGTTCCTAGTGTAGGCCGAGAGAAAAAAAGCCGGAGGAAAAAAAAACTCTCGGTACTCTTTTTAACAATTAAAGTCATCATATTATGTAGATACAAAAAATGTATTTACAAAGAACGAGCAAATCATGTCACTGCCAAGCAGCCTTGTCATTAAAAAAATCTTTAATGCTATAATATGCCTTACTACATAATTTGGATTTAATGAAGTGTTTAAATTTATTTAGGGACAAGTCTTGCACATTACCAGGCAGTGTATTGTACATGCGTATACAGTTACCTACAAAAGAGTTACTTATTTTGTGGAGCCTAAAATTAGGAATGGCCAATTTATTTTTATTTCTTAAATTTATATTATGTCTATCACAGTTCTTGACAAATTTATTTTTGTTTTTATGTGTGTATAATAAATTTTCAAAAAAATACTATGTTAACATATAAGAACAACCATACAGATAATATACACTATTTTGTGGATAACATATCTATAGGATAATGAGTTAAAGAATTAACAAGTGCAAGATTATTAAAGTATTAAAAAATAATTTTAAAGTAAAAATAATAGCCAATTTAATAATTACAATAAGTGTAGCTTTATAGATAGACCTATATGATAATCATTTTATAAGTTAGGTAGCTTTTAAAGGCTTGGTATATGATAATAGCTTTAAAAAGCTGAGCAATGAGTAATAAATACACACCACACACAGAAAGTATAAATTAAAAGAATAATTTAGACTTTTTATCAGTTTATTTTAAAATTTATATAATTTTATACAATAAGTTTATATTAACTTACCACTATTATAATTTTATGGAATGTAAGGACTACATAATACTAGAAAAGGTGAAGGTATTAAATATTATTCACATTTAAGTATGTTAGGGAAATACTATGCAACAATTTACAAACTAAAAAAAAAAACACCAAAAACTTAAAAAGGCAACATGTCATAAATATGTAATACAAGAGTATAATTACACTACCTTAAATGTCATAGCGGCCTTTGAATTGGCGTATTACCGAAATCGCCTTTGAAAAAAAATTATGCAATTTAACCTGCCTTTTAATTCTGGATCGAAACGAATTTATATACAAGATAATAGAGGGTTATATATGTTATAACATAAACCATCCATCCACACAAGTTACAATGCTGGCTTATATAAGCTTACACAGTTTATTTTTCAATAATGCGACATACTCTTATAGCTTTACACAATGCTCTTCTATACCGCATTTTGATTATCACAGACCTCAAAACCGATACATTTATTTTATATTTAGACATTTAAAAAAATATAATTAATATTTAAAGGCCAATTAAAACTAAAGAAATGGACAGAATCGAAAGATAAATAATACTTATTTTTTACGATAATAGAATTATGCATAAATAAAATAAATAAAGTACAACCAAAGATTTAAACATTAATTGTCATGTTTGCAATTTCCCTTTGGCACGAGAAAGAGAAATGTTAAGAGTCCGTCAGAATGAGAGTAGTAGAAACTGAGATCTTGGAAAACTGTATACAGATTTCAAGTTGTCTTACGTCACTAAAATACCATTAATGTGATCGTTTTTTTATTTTATTTTTAATAACTACTATCAACTCACTTAACACTTTTACTCACAGTCTTTATACGTATTGGTGGCACAGCTGTCCGTTACGAAATCCACGCAACATGGTCTCGTCCAGTGTCACACACTATCACTACTTTATACACATATCATAACTGCTGGCGGTTCTTCACTAGGCGACGCAAGAGTTTACAACGGGTCTTCTGGTGGTGTTTCACACGAGAGCTGTCAGACTTCCCGAGCGAGACTTTTTGCTCTCCTCCGATTCAATTGTCTTCGACTTGTCCTGAAATATTTAAATTTATTAATACGTCACAGAAACATTATAATTTGTCTGTATTGACAATTCAATTTATTTCGAAACTTCACCTAAAAGTTATTTTTAATAAGTAGCATAACAGCGTAAACGAAATTGATCGTATTAGGTTAAGGAGGTAACACCAACAACGACAGACATGAGACTGGTTGAGGCTCAGCTAGTATTGAAATTCGACACCACAGCGATATCTTGCGATTGCGTAAGTTACGTAATAGTCCCACGGAGTCGCTAGTTTAGACGATGAAGGAGAATAAGATGGAGGTAAAGACAGGGGACAGAGGGTGGGGGAGATCGTCGACTTCCTGCCACCTACGGCGGTATGAAATCTAGCTGCAGAAGTTACTTGTCGTGCCGTGTGTGACGTGTGTGACGAGTGTGACGAGTAGTGACGAGTGTGACGAGTAGTGACGAGTGTGACGAGTAGCGAGGAGTACCTCGCGCGCGGCGCGGTGCGGCGGCGGCGGCGGCAGCGGCAGCGCGAGGCGCAGCGCGGTCCAGAAGGCGCGCTCGTGCACGTGGCGCCACGCCACCAGCCGCGTGCGCCGCAGCAGCTCCACCAGGCTCTCGCCCGCGTCCTTCGCCTCGCGCTTCAGCTTCGGCAGGTCCTGCCGATTTGTTATCGCATACTTCATATTACTTTTAAATCGACCTAATGACTGAAGGGGAGCGTGTGAGGGTTACGCTATAAACGCGCCGATTATGTTTTTTTTTACTCGAACGATCGATGGAAACCGTTAGAGCTGAATTTGGTAAATACAATCATCAAAAGACGACGATGAAAAATACTGCAATTACCTCAGCGTTACAACATCATAGAGTATACATTTTCATAAATTACCTGCAGCAAAACGACGATTGGGGGCACGGGTAACGCTCTCAATTGCCTCAGAGCAGTGAGCAGCTGTTGCGGAGTGTACTGCGCGGGAGACAGCACAACGACTAGAGACCGGCATCGAGAGACTTCCCCTACTAACTCACTGTACCCTTTGAACAAACACAGACTTATTTATAAAAAAAAATCGCGATTTTACTCGCGTAGGTCCCGATCCCGTGAAAATGTTAGGATAACATATTTCTTTGAACGAAAATATATTGAGACCGATATACATTTTTTAAATAATTATACATTTAAATAATACATATAAATAATTCATATAAATATATATACAGGATGTCCCGCTTCGATCAATTATACGATTATTGATCGAAGATGTCCCGCGATAAAGTGCGACCCGAAAGGGTGTAAAACTAGACACTAAATTATCGACCAAAAAAAAAAAAATAGAAATAAAAAATATATATATTGACGAATTAAGATCTTTATATTTACGACTCTATGTATAAAAAATAACGATTCCTTCCAAAGTAGTGGGTCAATTACGTTAAGAGTAAAAAACGTAACAAATAAGTCAATAATACAATGATGTTTTATTTGAATATCATTGCAATAATAGAACAAAACCAAAATAACGTAATTAAAACTCAACGCCCTGTGCGTTAGTAGGAGTAAGAGCGAGAATATCAGAGCAACTGGCACAGATGGTGACAGATTACACTACCCCACAGTATATCGTATGTCGTATTTCAAACCCCTTCCCAGTCCACTCCTTCCTACCCTTACAACGACACACAAAAAGGATACGTCCTGTCAAACCAATGTTGTATAACATTGTTAAAAAAGGGTGGTAACAATGTTATACGTTAAAAAAGAGTGTCTACCTGAGTGGTGACGTCAATTCTAAGAATTCTTAGCCAACGTGTTTTTTGGGTTACAGGCGTAATTTTTATTTTTTTTATTTTTTATATATATGGTAGAGAATAATAATAAAATTTCCAGGTATTGGGGGCATAGTTCTGAAAAAATTTGAGATCATTGGAAAAAACAGTAATAAAAAATGTTTTTTTTTTTTTTACAAATAGCAAAGTTAAAGTCATAATGTCCCTTTTTTGCGAGCTAATTGTTGTTTTATCCTTACCACCAAATAAGTGGCATACTATTTTTTTTTAAAGTAATTTACCGACTACTTTGGAAGAAATCGTAATTTTTTGTACATAGAGTCTACATAAGATATAAAAATCTCAATAGAAAATTATGTAACTTTTTAATACTTTTTTTTTTCAATTTTTTTGTCGATAATTGATGGTCTAGTTTCACCTCTTTCGGGGTTGCAATTTATAGCGGGAAAGCCTGTATATTACACCCAGACTCGAGGCAGGAATCGAACCCACAACCCTAGAGCAGAAAACAGGGCCACTTCCAACTGCTCCAACGGGTCAGTCAAAATAACGTAATAAAAAAATTAAAAAAATTAATAAAAAAAAAGACAATAAAAAATTGACATTGAACGGGTCTCACAGTGGTCGGGCTGCGTGGAGAGCGTGGCGGCGTGCACGCGGTACTTGTACTTGAGCGCCAGCGTGGGCAGCAGCGCGCCGCGCACCAGCTCGCCGTCCACCGCCGTCCAGCACACCAGCACGTCGAACTCCTTCTCCAGCACTGCAACCGCACGCCACGTTATGTGGCTGTTCGCCCCGACAGGAGAGACAGAGGCAAGAGACCGCGACAAGTTATATCATTGGTCGTCTCGGTTCTGTTGTTTCTGTCTCTCCTGTCGCGGACGCGAACCGCCACCATTACACGACCGACTTACTGTCGTCCGTGACTGCTCACTCTTATAAGGACCATCCATAAGAAAAGTCTGGTGGCGTTCCATGTAAAATATTAACAATTAAACGCCTCAACTTCATCTGCCCGTGTGTAATGAAAATCTATGTCGGGGATCCGAACAGTTGACGTATTTTTGAAGTAAAACTTCTTTAGGCGCAACTAAGGAGTAACTGAATTCTTTGGACGACGAAAATACAACGGAAACGTGTTACGGCGATGACGCATTTACATAGAATTTAATTTTTAAATATTTAAATAAGTTCTTGATGTTTAGAAAAATCTTCACACGGGTCAGCTATATGACATGTTGATTGAAAACCATTTAAATAGGAAATATTTAACAAATTAATACTGGCTTTGACGACAGATTTATATAGAACAATATTTAGTTTAGTAGTTTGACATGATCAGCATTGATTTTTATAAATTGATTTGTTTTTTTCACTTGCGTTAGCTGTGGTTAACACATGTGTTAGAGAGATTTTGTTGTTTTTGTGTTTTCAACTCGAAATTATTAGTTATTTAGTAAAAATTTTTGGTAATTGGTTACTAGTTCATAATAACATTCGTAAGGCTTGGTGTTTTAACAGTGTATATGACGGCCGGCTGGTCGAGTGGTCAGGCAACTGGACACTTTACGCAGCGGTCGCGGGTTCGAATCCCGCCAGGTGCTGATAATTTGTATGACGAATATAGATGTCTGCACCGGGTCATGGATGTGTATTTATGTATATATGTATTTATATAAATTTCTTAAATTTATTTCCGTTCCTAGTACCCGTAACACAAGTTCTTACGAACTTAGCACGGGGCTATGTTAACGTGGTGTGATTGTTGGTTAATATTTATTTATTTATTTATATACATATATTAGGTTATTTATATTTAATTTTAGTTTTTTTTTTTAATATTAAATTCTCCTTTTTTGATAATTACTTTACTATTTGATTCATTAAGATAGACTTAGATCGACCTCCGGATCCCCCGGATCCAGATGGTTCGTTAAATTGGAGAAAACATCTGGCGGTTCATATCCCAATCACTTCTAATCCATCTCCCAAAATTACCATAAGTCAATCCGTCTACCGCAATCCCTTCGATACAAACTGTATATGTACATCATTCATTCTCTTAGGCTCCTAAAAGCTATACAGACGGAGACAAATGTCACTTCTTAGTCCACGTCTCTAAGGAAGTGTCAGACCCAGCTGCAGGTTCAACCCTGCGGGCCATCAAATTCGGTCAATTTTCTTCTGGAACAGAGGAGTGGCAACGTTAACTTTTAGATGTTATCGAAAATGACCCAATCCAGTTTCCTCCAGTGGAACTGTCAAAGCCTTCGTCCTAAGCTACGCGAACTCCTCAGATTAGTTAATCTCCATAAGCGTGTCATTAGTGCCATCGCTGAAACATGGTTGGTTCCAGGTTTCTCCTGTTTTAGGGATACCAGAAGTGACGGAGATGCTGGTAGTGACATTTTAGTCCGGCACTCCACACCCTTCTCCCAAATTTCTTTACCCTCCCTGAGTCTTTATATCAATGCCGTTGACATTAGAGCTTTTTATATTTCTCTCCTGTCTCTGTATATTCCTCATCCTCGTCCTTCTCTTGGTCTTGACTTACGTTCCATTTTCTCTTCCCTTACTAGCCCTATCCTTATCATGGGAGATTTCAACACTCATCATACCACGTGTGGTTGGCATTTTTGTAATGGGTTTTCCCCTGTGTTGGTGGACATTATTGATAATATCAACCTTTGCATCCTAAATGATGGATTACCGACACGTAGGGTTTACTCTCATCAGATTCCCAAGTCAGTTGTTGATTTATCCCTTTCGTCAGCTTCACTGTCATCCCTAATATCCTGGAAAGTCCTATCATCCACCTATGGAAGCAATCATTTTCCTATCCTTCTGTCTATAACTCAACCGCTTCCTATCATCTATCTCTCCAATCCCTTCCCTTGAAAAATATAAACTCTGTAACCCAGACTGGCATGCCTATGCTGCGTCTGTTGACAGTCCTTATTTGCTGCAATCAATTTTATAACGCAATCTTTTCTTTCGCTAATATACGCTTTGACAATTTTAAAATTAAAAAAAATGTATCTTTCCTCCCTGGTGGGATGAGGATTGCAGTTTATTAATAAGAAAGAGAACAGAAGCAGAGCAAATATAAACACTATCCATGACAAATGAAAACTTCATCAGATATCGACATACTGAGGCAAAAATGTAAAGGCTGTTCTGTAAGTATTCAATTGCAATCTTTTATTTTCCAGATCTATTGTGATTAAACGACAAGTAATGACACGTCATCGCAGAATGTGCGACCCGAACGTGGGGAGTGGGCAGACACGTGAGGGCAGATGTTATAAACGGTTGTGTTCATTTTACTTACGATTAGTACAGCAGGCATAATTATTATTTAGTTAGTACATTTTAAGTAGAAATATAGATTACTTTTTATTTTTATTTGAGTCGTATTAGAAATGCTTTTTTTTTTATTTGATTATAGGACTGTAGTTTTAGTTATTTAGTTTTTCTTTATGTAAAAGTAAATCTGCTGCACCGTTTGTGATGAAAGGTGAATGCCGATTTTTGTATGGAAACCTGTACCAATTGCATGTTCATGAAATAAACATTTTTAGCCAGCTTATCCCATAATATTACCGTTGGCATGTAGCGTTTTTGTTTACGAACCCGCAGTTCTGAGATTTTTTCTCATAACCAGAGTCACTATCTCGAAAGAGTCTATCTCGAAAGAGTCACTGCAAACCTGAAACCAGCTTATAGCAAGTTACAAGTAACGAAGTTTTGATACGGAGAAACAAAGCTCAACTCAACGAATAAAAACAGCCGACATCAGAATAAAATAACAAACCAAAAAACACAAACACGAACGATGCGTAAGCGACGAAACGAACCGAACGAAAATGTGACATTTGACAGTTGCTCAGCTCATAACTGATAACTTGACAGCCCACGAGTGTTGCTATCTAGATTCAAATCGATATCACTTAATGTACAATCGAATAATGAATAAATTGTTCGATCAAAGTCTGAAATCAAGTCAATTAGTCAAAACGATGTATTTCTATACAATAAAATCACACAGAACACAGATTTTTTAACACTAATTTAAAAATCACCATCATAATAGTAATACATGCAACGGCTACAGCGCCCCATGTCCCGGAACCTGCCGCCACCGGCGCTTTTTTAACGCCCTTCTGAACAGAAACACGTAGTTCCTTATGCTATGTTAACGTCCAATCAGACCGTCGAAGATCTGCAATAAAAAAAGCGTCGCGCTTTAAAACCGCTTTCGTGTTAATGGGTACATGGGTATCCATTTGTGTCATTTGAACGCTTTTTTAAAGCCCGGTGAAAAATTGTCCGTCGAAACGAGGTCTTATGCAATCGTTTTGTTAATGGCTGCATTCAGCCGAACACCTCAAATGGTCATCGTTTGCGAATTATCGGCTTAACGCACACTTAATTGCGATGACTGACAGCGATTTATCACAATCGGACGCCATTTTATCTATCAGATTTCATTTCCGATTTTCGATTACAAACAGCGATTACATACTGTACCTCTGTCAGTGTCGTTGTCACAAAAACGTCAAAACAACTGAGCAGTGATCAAGGAATTTATATCATAACTGGAACGCTCACTTAATAAAATTGTATATTCAAATATGCACCTTGAAATATTTGACATAAGGTTGACATTGGCTTATAACATGTAATGTGAAAAATCATTCCAAGCATTTCGTTGACTACTGGTATTTTGTCTCTTTCTTACGAGAGTTGCCTTGAATCCATGGTAGAAAGAGATGCGATTCCGGCCGTAGGAACGTTTTTTGAGTGCACGTGAGCATTCCAGTTTGTATATAAATTCCTTGGCAGTGATCTACTCAAAAAAAGTGCGTTTAGCGGAACGCATCGAAAATGGTAATCGGTCACGTGATCAATGCCAAGCCGATTTCGGCTCGGATGTATTGCAGCCATTGATTTCTATTATCGATTTTTTGTTGGTTGAAATCGATTTTCTTATGCTGGCAATCTATCATTCTTGAGAACCGGAAATACATTCGGAAGTCGTCAATCAGGGTTAACGAACTTTTATATTACATTTCGTAAACCCGGGTTTTATAATGATTCGTAATTTGCTAATGGTAGTTAAAAAGCATCAAAATAATTACGGGATATATTTTATTAACATGCAATTGGTACAGGTTTCGGCATTCTCCTTTGGTAGGACATAGGTTATGTTATCAATATTTACTTTTTTTAAATTTCTAAGATAACTTATTTATCATTTTGAACTTAATTATCATCTGTCACAATGTCAAATAAGTTTTACTTTAACCGCGTGTAAGGGTTACACGTCTCAAGGCCTACCTATCGAAAGAGATTGCACCTGAGCAAACAGGCTTCGTCAAGGGCAAAGGTACCAGGGAGCAAATTTTTATTGTGCGCCAAATAATTGAGAAATCCCGGGAGTTCAACAAACCGGTATATATTTGTTTCGTCGACTTTTCCCAGGCGTTTGACTCTGTTAAATGGCCTGTACTTTGGAAGACTCTGCTGGACATGGGCACACCAAAACACCTTGTTCATTTGCTCAGGTGTTTATACGAGGGTGGTACTGTATCTGTGAGGACAGACGATAAGCTGTCGGCTAACTTTCATCCGAGCGTTTTGATTCATTCTGTTTAACATCTACACAGAAATGATAATGAGACTAACTCTTGAGGACTGGACAGATGGACCAACAATTGGAGGCTTAAAAATCTCCAACTTACGTTATGCGGATGACACCACCCTATTCGCTACTAGCATCTACCATATAGAAGAACTGCTCCAAAAGTTGGAATCCGTAAGTCTTGAATTCGGCCTCAAGATCAACCGCAGCAAGACTAAAGTTATGATTGTCGACCGAATTAACAACAACTCGCCAGAAGTGACACAAATAGCGAACTGTAAAGTGGTGCAATCATATGTGTATTTAGGAGCGTTGATCTCGAACAACGGAGGCTGTTTGGACGAAATTAAACGGCGCATGGCGATATCCAGATCAGCTATGGATAAGCTGCAAAAAATATGGAGGAATCGAAAAATTACCAAGGCCACTAAGACCCGGCTAGTTAGAGCACTGGTATTCTCCATATTCCTCTACGCTTCGGAGACGTGGACGTTGAGAGAGAGTGAGAAGAAGAAAGTAGACGTTCTCGAGATGTGGTGCTGGAGAAGAATGTTGAGAGTGTCCTGGAATCAATTCCGGACCAACAAGTCCATTCTGAAGGTACTCGGCATCAAGCAGCCTCTATCTTCAATCGTACAGGCTCGGATTCTCACTTTCTTTGGTCACGTGACTAGACGTGACAATGTCTCCATCGAACGTCTAGTCGTTCAGGGAAAAGTAGAGGGCACTAGACCTCGCGGCAGATCGCCTATGCGTTGGACGGACCAAGTGAAGGCTGCAGTGGACGTCCCGCTGCATGTGTGCTCCCGAAAAGCAGCTGTTAGGGAGGAATGGAGACGGATCGTCAGGCGTGTTACTGCTGTGAGGTGATGACCACGACCGCTCTGGCAAGAGTGTAACGAAGGAAGAGAAGGGTTACACACACTCATTTTTTTATTATTATTCGGTTTCATCTATTTCAACCAGAAAATTAATTTATTATGTAATATATGTAGTGGTCAAAAACCTCGTACATTAAATAATATTATTTAAAAATAAATTTGTAAAATTTTGTTACGTTTTAAATTGCTTATACCTAATGTGTTAGTAAAATGTGGAAACTTGATTGGTTTATGTATAATTAAAATTTCCCATTTTTTTATAAGTAATTAAATAAATAAATATTTAAGTTAGTAGTTTTGGTTCGTTTAATAGTTAACGTAGAAGGTTAGAGCAGCAGCAGACCTCTGGCGCGGCGCGCGGTGGTGGTGACGCTCGCGTGCAGCTGGCGCGCGCGCAGCAGCAGGCGCGGCGCGAAGCGGCGCAGCAGGAGGGCGAGCGACAGCAGCAGCGCCGCGCCCGCCGCGCCGCCCAGCGCCAGCGCGCGCCACGGCACGCCGCCCTCGCCGCACCACGACGACTTGCCGCTCGACCCACTATCTGCGCCCGCCGTATCCAATATCATTAATAGACCCAATGTCCTATAACCATTATATCATCCAAACGAATCATATAATGTTGTACTGGATTTCATAATAACACTCCTTTTTTTCGATCCCTTCTGCGCAAAGGGCTTACTCAACAGACACACACATTGATACTGCTCGATACGTGGTATCTGTATGAATTAAAAAAAAAAAGAAAATTTGTATGGATTTCCAAAAAAAAAATTGTCATTCACGTGCGTTTCACTACCAGAACGCCGCGCGCCGCCATTCCTTTGCCTTTCAAAAAAAGGTAGGTTATTCGAATCCCCGCCATTTTTCTTCAATATTTTTATTGTTTTGTTTGGATTTAAACATGGGAGTAGATAAATTATTGTCTGCAACTGTTAATAATTAGGTATTCAAACACTCATGTGATACTATTATCCAACAAAAAACCCACATTCGTGTTTTAATATCCCTTCTTATACAACAGTTTCATAAGTAACTATTGTTGATAAGTTATTCGCCCCGAGTAAAATTTCATTTCGATCGCTGCTTAAGCTATATTAATATTCGACTTACATTTATAGTGCACGGTGACGTAATTCCTCGAGACGACGTCGTTGCTGTGCACGACGCACACGTACGTGCCGTAGTCCTGCGCCGACACCTGCTTGATACTGAGGTAGGAGCCTATAATGTCTCCCACGTCCTCCCTGCACATATACACATACATTTTAACGAAAAACTAAAGATTTTTTTTTCTATGTCGCAGCGTATACTATATAACTGATATTATTTTTCAAATCATGGAAAATGAGTTTATTTGTCTCTGTCCGTGTGTTTGTATGTCTGAACAAGGTTTGTATGTTTATGTTTCCACCGTAAAAGTTACAAAAAATAATAACAATAATCATATAAATTTAAAAAAAATATAATAAATATGACGCTTTCATCTTTTTTTGGCCAACCGCACTTCATATTATCTTCGTTAAGCACTAATGCAAAATGGGTAATATCGCTAGTTTAATAATAATAATAATAAAAAAAATTAAAATTATTTTATTCTTATAAACTTAAAATCGTTTATCATTTAATTGATAAACGCGAATAAAAAATATCGAATTTGATTTCTATTCATGTGACCGGACATATAAGAAGTTGTTTTTATATCAATATATCATTACATTTTAATTTATTTTTTTCACTCAATCACAAATCGAAATAATTACATTTTCGTATGAAAAAAGAAACATCCGGTTCAAAACATAATTCAAACATTAAAATAACGAGCAAAAAATAATTACTTCAAAATTTCTTTGACAATAAAATGAGAGTCCAATATATAGCGGACTTCTTTGTAGTTCAAGAAACTATTTCACAGTAATGTACTGGGACAGACAGGCAGTTTGAAATATAGTATATATTTAATAAATAATAAATAAACAAGTAAATATGCTTAACACACACACGGTCGTCTGTCCCTAAGGTAGGCAAATTAATGCCTGTGTTTTAGGTAACAGCCGACTGATATACACTCGGACTCGGGCGGAAATCGAATCCACAACCCTGGAGCAGAAAACAGGGTCACTTGCAACTGCGCCAAGGGGCCAGTCAACAGTATATATTTAAAGAGTCTATTAACGTCCCATTGCTGGGCATTATTTATTATTTATTATTATTTACATATTAAGGCCTTTATCATATTAAGGAGAGAGATTGGAATGTAATCCAATATGCTGCTCCACTACTGATTGGACATACATTACAAAGATCACACGATTTCATTGAGAACACGACATTTTAAAAGAAATTACGAACTTTAATTTAATTATAATTTTTAATTATGAAATTATGTTCTACTGAGCAATCTCGGTTTTAGTTGATATAGGCATGTCACATTACAATTAGCTATCATTAATGTGATACGCGGAAAATCTTATTTCCGTACAGGAGGAAATGAAACGCGAATATACATATTAATGGATCCAATCGACTTAATTGAGATGACATTATATGCACGTATTTTCTGGACATTTTTTGTACGATCTATAATATTATGATGTTAGAGGGAAGATGCTTAAGTATGTTCTGATTATGCTTCAGTTGTATTATTCGAGCGTGGAGGATGGATGACGGTTTTTCTGTACTTAGAAAGTTTATCAGTTTATTTGGATTATATTGGTTTATTTAGACACAGCAGTTTAAATTAAAAAAAATCACGTAAAAGTCTAATTATTGAAGTTATAACTTATAAACATTAAACTACGAGTTATAAGAGGGCAGTAACCAAAAACGTGAGTAAAACCGCGTGATATGTCTAGTAGATAAAAAATATTTTAATATCTTCTACAATATTATTCTTTACGTGCCATAAAAGAATTATATTTAAATTATAAATAGATAGACCAAGATATATGGTAAAGCTTAAACTGACTCATATATTTTTATCTCTAATGCACAAAACATTTCATTTATATGTACCTTTTATCATTTACACTTACCGAATGACTAACGCCGAGTTGCACGAAACAAATTTTAAAATTTAAGTGTTTATTAAACTAATTTAATCACAAGAATCGTGATTATCTGTTGCACGAAACCTACATCTGATTAAGTTAACAAAAAAAATTAGTTTAATTAAAGACCTATCTAACGGATGATTAATTCCAACAGCTTTAAATTAATCATGAGATCAACTAATTTTAAGATTAATTTCAACTTAACTAACGGAAAATTAGCGACGGTTTCGTGCAACTCGCCGTTAGATGAGTATTTTTTTAAATCATAGCATCATTTACACAGGGACTACTAAAGATTTCAGTAGTGTACATTTCGTATAAATTGTGGCTAAAGATTTTATCAGACAAAAAGGAATTCATTTTCACTTGACTAAAATTAAATTTAATTTAAATCAGTGATATTCTTATTGAATTAATAAACAGTAATCAATTGTTATACCTAGCGGTTTTTATCTCGGTCTGAGTAAGTAAGAGGTCGCCTTCGGTGCCATTTGGCCACACCTTCCACCAGCGAAGGTCGCTCCTAGCATCCGCCAGATATGATCGACCTGAAATTATGACATTTTGATATAATCACACACTAGTATAATTAAATAAATAGAGGCGCTGTGGAAATTAACATACTAATCAAATAATGGATGTAAAACCAATACCCGTTCAAACAATTCCATATTGAATATTTATTCATTTTATAACAGATATAAGTAGTGTGACATAAATGTTAATTGCACTTAATTTGTGACGGTATTAAGCGTTTAGGATTGTAAAAATTACTTTGTTTACTTGTTAATATTATAATATATCTAATGTCTATTGCCACATTTTAATTGGAAACGTTATGAGTAGCCGCTAAAAATACAATCTGCTAATTTCTCCGAAAACCGCTGGCAACGTTCGTGAGCGGATGAGTGTCAATTAAAAAGGGTCAGAGATGTGTTATTAATAATTTATTTTAGTAATTGTGAAAGTGAAAATTTACCAATAAGCGCTTCGCAGAACAGTCGAAGTTCGATCCCTTCCTCCACCCACTGGTCCTTTGAAATGAACATTATTCTTGGCGTATCCGTTGACTTTTCTGTGAAAACAAATTCGCACGATGAAACGATAACTTCTTTAATAACTTTAACAGCAATAAAGTTTTTTTTTACGATATTTAATTAAATTTTGTTTTCTCATTCAAGTGAAAGTTTCACATAAATATTACATTCTCTTATTCAGATCTCATTGTAAAGTTGAGGAACAATCGGATCGTTACTTTCTAAATGCTTGAATAGTGGATTTTCTAGTATAACATGAACACTAGGTAGGTATATCACTCACCTAAGATATCTAATCGAACAGTATGTGTCTCGCTGTGCGTTTCATTGCTGAGGCGGCAGGTATAGTTGCCGGAGTCGGCACGCGCGGCGCGTCTTGTGTACAAAGTTTGATTTGCCGCTTCAGGGTACAGGATAAGGTTCGACACCCCCGCCGACCAAGGGTATGCTACTCCGTCTTTAAACCTGAAACAACAACAAATTAGTATTCAATAAGTCCTTATATACATTTAGAGACAAAATACGAGCAAGTAATTTTTGGACTTAAGCGATATCACAGCGGTTATAAAATATAGGTGATGCTGCAAATTAAAAGCCGAAACGTAACCAACGGTGACTTCCTTGGGCTTCTTTATCACCGTGATACAGAATAGGCGAGCCTAGCCTGGACCGAACAACACAGTTAAATTCACAGCGATAGAGTGGCAATATCGTAACGATATCGCGGCTGTCCCATTTCAAAACCTAGTAAGGACTTAAAACTAAATTTTACAGGAGAGCGCATAAACGTAAATTAGGCCAGCCTTTAAAAAGTATTTATGTAAAGTAAAATAAATACTTATTGGTTGAATAAAATACTAAATAATGAACGCATGGCACTACACATATTAATATTTAAGTGAATTACACTTTATAAACCCCTTTCTAACTTTGATAATTGATACGTAAACCTAGTAAGTCTCTGAAACTTACTAGGTTTTGAAATGGTTAAGGTGACTTACTAGGTTTTAAGGGGCTTAAAGCAGTGAATGATGTACTTACTAGGTATGGATGCTTAAATATATCTAATAATTTTCGAGCTTTCACTGCTGAGGTTTTTATTTAATTGGGTAGGGAACTTATTAGGTTAGCAAGGTTTCTGCAATAAGTCTATTTTCGTAATGTGTCCCTTACCTACTGGATTTTGAAATGCGACAGCCGCGATGGTGATGTTCATGTAGTTATGACTTTCAAGAGCAATTGCTATGTTTTGTTATGGCTTATGAAATATTTAGTTAATTATTCTCATTGATTCTCATCGATTTAAATTCTAGAAAATATATAAATAAAATATTATGTATAATATAAGGCGCATCGACCATATGAAAATCTAGTAAGTCTCTAAAGCTTTCTAAGCTTTAAAATGGTTAAAGTGACTTACTAGGTTTTTAAGTGGCTCAAAGCAGTGAATGGTGCACTTACTAGGTGCTCGATGCTTAAATATATCTGATAATTGTCGAGCTTTCACTGCTGAAGTTTTTATATTAGGTACAGACTTATTAGGTAAGCAAGATTTTCGCAATGTCTTTTTCGTAATAAATGTCCCTTACTAGGTTTTGAAATGGGACAGCCGATCGTCCGGTAAACACTAAAGTTTAAAAATTGCTTATCTTATAGACAGGTATTTTAAGATTATCAAATAAAATCAAAAATTAAAGATTTTTAAACTATCATAATAATTATTTTAAATTGACATTAAATTAATTGATAAATAACAACATAAGCCAAAATTAAATACACCTATAGTGTAGGTATTGTTAATCAAATGCTAAATGGTATGTACGTTCGCGCGCCCTCTTCTAATTGATAACTCAACACTTTTATAGGATTTTTTAATCTATGCATTCCACACGACCACATGCGCGGAAACGGAAATGGGACATGCGCAATAGTTTTTTATTTATCAGTTTTTAATTAAAATAATAAGTAGTGAATAAATGTAAGAAGATAATTTTGTTTATCTTTTATGAACAATAGCAAACAATTATTTACTAAAGTTTGACAGTTAAATTCAGTTTTTGATTAAAGAAGTATCATTTCCGCGCATTTGGTCTGTGGAATGCATAGATTAAAAAATTCTATAAAAGTGATGAATTATCAATTAGAAGAGGGCCCGCGAACGTACCCAATATTAATATTTCTGACAAAACTTTACAAAAATAAAATGAAAAAATAAAAATCGCTTTCGATATTAAAGTAAATATTGTGCATTCATAATGAAGACAAAGGGTAGGTTGGTTGGTAGTTAGATAAATAGAGGCGGATGTTGCAACGACTTGGTTTTTCTCGGGTAATTATCGAATAAAACAAGATCATGATAATTCTAGTATTTGTGTACATAAAAAAATCCAACTTCACTTATTTATTTAAATTTAAATGCACACATTCAGACATATGTTACATTAGTGTGAAACATTAAAGTAATTAGTAATGTCTTAAACATTATTAAAATCGAGATAAAATCGTTACTTTGCATATCATGCTTTCAAATATTCCGACGCCTAAAATTATAATTACGGTATAATTATATTATTTATCTATACATATTACAAAACTAACGGAATCGTGTCTGTACACTTGAATTAAATTGAATTAATTAAGTGAATTTTATATTTTTAATAAATCGTGAAATAATTACCATAAAATTAAGTAATAAATTAACTTTTTATTCATTATGTCTGGTGGTCTAGATACCGACTTCCCTCTTGGAAAAGTGCATATAAAAAATGCATCGCCTTAGCCATAGTGATAGATTTATACTATGTTTTTTATTATAATAGGTTAGGATGTATATATGTATAATACAAAGAGTGTCGGCACATAAGCCGCATGAGCTGTACTGCATTGTATGTGTATCTATATAATGCTAATAAATTCTAGGTAATATTGTGTTTGTAAAGACGTTATCTTTGAAACTTACAAACGAGATCACCTGCACAGATCTAATCTTGAAATACCCTACTATCTCGATATCATGTAATAAAGTAAGAAATGAGTCTTGCTTGAACAAGTTGTATGCTATGAAATCAGCGCAAATTTTATCTGCGATTGTTATTATAGCTTTATAATGTTAATATATGCCAATGTAAACAGTTTACGCTATACTCGTAATTCTAATATTACCTTTTATCGTGATTCATTTGAAATGTCAAAATTTTTGCCAATATACGTCACCCCTGAACGAGAAGGTTGCTAGGCGTTGCGCACGCACTAAGAATCGAAATCGTGGGAGCTTTATTACGATAACACATGTTGATGATGACATGTGTATGTGTTTCTAATTTTATCGATGTTACTTATCTCGATCCTAGAACGTAAGTGATGAAATGGACCGCGCACTAGAATACAACGACATAATTTATTTTCAATATTCTTAACGATTAATATAGAGATGTTATCACGAAAATATGTTTTTTGTGTTCTGCGTATGAACTATTTACGTATTTCAGATAAAGATCATAGTTCGGGATAAGTATTAACATTGTTCGTCGTTAGAGATGAGATAAAGTCCATTCTTGCATTTCGCGACTGTTTTATATGACGCAAGTAATGTTCAGTAACCCATGAGTAACCCTAGTAGATTATAACTCAGGGTCGGTCGCGGCGGCGCACGGTAGTGTGAGAAGTGACCGGCCGGCGGGTAGTCGCGTGGCGCAGCCGGTGGCATAATGCATTTGCAGCTGCCGATTGTCAGCTATTCCGAGAAATGAGGATTACATTATTAAACTCTCGCAAGCGGGGCAATTATTATTCTGTAAGGCTTCAAATGTCATTTGAGCGACAGATAATCTCGCCCTCGGTGAGTTAGGTACCTCTAAGAAATCTTGAAGGCTAAATATTTAGATTCCCATAATTCGGTCGCATTCATCGGTATGACTGTAAACGATGGGCTGTAAATCGTTCAGAGAACGGCGCTTGCACAAACAAAACGTCACTAGGAGCTAACGATTCTCGCGAACAGTTAAATTTTGCGGTAGCCGTTTCTGAATCGTTTGAAAGTAAAACAAACATTTTGTTCGATGTTTCATCGCAAGGCCGCGTGGGGATCGTTTCCAAGAATCGGCGTCGGAGCGCGACCTGGTGTATATCCATTAGGTAGATTCACCGGTTATATCCGCTTATTTGCGAAGATACACTCGCGATTATAACTGTACCATGAAACATTATCTTGAAACCTTTTAATGCTGATGGTACTTTCAAATCGTTCTACATATTTTGCTCTCATTACAAAACAGTACATAGTTTACAATATGATTCTGAGAATATTTTTTTAAATGTGTACGTATATGTTTACCACGACTGTCCCTGGGAGAACATTCATTATATTTTTATATTTTATGACAGTGACTCATGCAACGTGCATATAAAACATTACAACAAGCAATTATACTTTTGAGAATTAAGATTTTCTTAAAAAGTTTATAGCCAATCGCTAAATTGTAATAAGTAAGTTTATATGAAATAGGACTTTCATAATAAGGTAACTAACTACTATTAGACTTTCATAGTAAGGTAAGAGTAACTAACTATTCAACATAACAGTGTGTCACTCGTAACCATTATTTTTCCGCAAGAGCGGAGATTCGAAGAAAAATTATTGAAACGAGTTGTGGTGCACGCACGCGGTTTTGCCAACGGAAATCCATAACATTGTTACAGAATAATGGGGAAAAAAGAATAAAAAAGTCGAATGCAGACGGAGTGCGGTGCACTTTGTAGGCTCCGATCCGCAATTTTTTGTATCTCGGTGCAAATGTTCATGACGTGAGACGTCTCCAGTAACTCGAAGGCAATTATTTTGAAATTAGTCTGTCAGTGTACATTTTTTTTCTTTTTTGATATTTTGTGGGAAGAACATCATTTGTGTAATACAGGCAATTAGTAATACCTTAATAATTACATATTTAATTATAACCAGAATTGATTTGTCGACATAACAGAAAAATGTTTTACTTTATTTCTTATCATATAATTTTAGTAATCCTTTATTTACTTACTCAGCGAGTTCCAGTTTTATAGCTGAAGTAGAGAGCTAAGAACAAATTTAATAATAAAAAATAAAAAATAAAATAAATGACTATTATATACGATTAAATAAGACAATATTATAGGGAAATATTTGAAAAATTTTCTTCGAAGTAATACATTAAGTATCATTAATAGTTTGACGTTAGAAGGACTTACTGGTACTTTTTAAGGTCGCCTTGATCATTTTGTCCTGATGTCGACAACCGACATTGTCGTATGCATCCGTAAAACACCTATTTTCTGTCTACTTGTATCTTAAATATCTGTTTATTCCTACATTTAGACTTGTATATATACACAAATTTCTATGTAAAACATGTAGATGGAAAACTCTATCGATTTTGATCAAATTTCATGGAAATTATTCTAACTAAATAGCTTTAAATCTTCCATATTCATTCATCAAAACGCGAATAAATCTTGCAGAAAAGCAAATCTCGTGAGATTTAACTTTAAAAAATTAAATGAAATAAAGATAATAAGAAAATCCTCCGATGAGGTCATTGCGTCTCGTCCGGCCATGCATCTCGCGAATATTTCCGAAAGGCGAACCGGTCTTTGACCCGAGTGTCGGGTTGCAGCCAAGATCCAGCCACAAATCATTTGTGCGTCCAACACCGCACAATGGATAGCCTTATATATATAGTTATAGTTAGCAATATGTATTGTGTGTAAAGATATAAAGCCTACTTTATATTGTGTACAATTATTATCATTACAAAACTACATAATAGGTGACCTAATAAAAACTATATTTACTAGGAATATCACAAACTCAAAGACAAGACCATTTATTTTGGAGTTAAAATAAGAAAAGAAACATTAAAAGGAAAAATTTAAAAACCTTTACATTTAATGGTAAAATATAGTAATGTAAGTCACATTAAAAGATTGTTATCTCCGCCTATTAAACGTTACTATGAGACTTCAATATTCGGTATAAAAAGATTCCTGAAAAGAAAATTCCAGAAAACATTATTTATAGTAAAAGTTACTGGATTGAAGATTACCTACATGTAATAAAAAAACGAAAATACAAATAACCTTTTCAATTAGATCGGAAAATTGTTTATGAGTAAAAATTGCGCGAGATGGACAGACGACTTGAGGAAAGTCGCCGGAAGCCGTTGGATGGACGTTGCTTTGAACCGGTCGCTCTGGAGATCAACGGCTGAGGCCTAAGTTCAACAGTGGACATCCAATGGCTGATATGATGATGATGAAAAATTTTAAGGATAAATGTATATACTATTTATAATAATTTGATTTGATTACACTTAGAAACTTGGTGTTGTGTGAGCGAACGCAATTAATTTAATCAATTTTATTTACAAATCGAATATTATAATCTTGAGAGTTAATTAAGACCAGTGTTTAATTATATAGAGTAAAAAATATCACATGTTAATACATACGAAATTATCCATTTTCGTAATAAAACTCGTTTAAGATACCATGTTTAGCTAAAAAAATATCAAGTGACAGAATTCGATATTAATTTCCTGTCATTAAAAACGTTTAAATCAAAAAAAAAAGATCGGCTTAAAAAATTCGCGATTTAACATTTAATAAATGAAATTATAAGAAATAAAGTGAAATCATAGAAATACTTGGGTGTAACTTGTTCAAAATAAAACCTTGATTCGTCTGACTTTCAAACAATGGAATGAAATTTTCCTTAAGGTTTACAGAAACATTTAACGAATTAATATAATTGATGAGAACATATTGGGTAGTTGATCCATGTTGTTATCACTGGAAATAAAATATTGTAATAAGTCTAACATGACTAATATTAATTACAAGACATAAAAACATCACGAAAGATGTGGTTTCTTATCTACAGAGAATTATTAGAGTTTTACTAACATGAAACGAAAAGGGGAATTCCAAAATGTTTATATTAATTTAAGTAGTATATTTGTGATGAATTTTATTCCCATTTATAACAATTTACTTATTTAGAATGCAATGATTATGACACTAAAAGTTGTACACTCATTGATATTATAACATTCAATATCAAGTAATATTCGACTAAAAGAGGATCATTAGAACTGACAAAGGAAGCTACTATAACTTCTTATATAGATAGAATAATTCTATCAAATTTAATTTTAGTTCGTTACAAGGTAAAATTTTCTTTTAATATTGATTGTGATGAAAATATAAAAATAGAAAAAAAAAACGTATAGTGTGTATTTCCTTTTAAATTTTTTATAGCTGTAATATTAAATAAAATTATTGTGATATCGCCGTTGCATTGTAAATTTACAATCACAATATAATTTAAATTCATTTAAATCTATTAATGGAGTGTCGTAAATATCTTTTCATGTCTCCAATTACAAGAATTTTAATTATTTTAGAAAATATTTTAATATACATTCACATATATGTCGAAAAGTTTTACCCTTTAAGAGTAAAAAAACGAATTTTTATGAATACTAGTAAAATTGCTTGCTTTTAGTATATAAATAAAATATTCAGACTTGTAATCCAAATCCAGAACCGAATTAGCTGTGTACGTATTATATATATATCTAGTATGTGTTTCGATTTGCTACGAGACATTACGTATAGCTAGGTACATAATATTTTTTAAACAGGTAGCCTTTTTTGTTACGCAGGAGAATCCATTTACGGATGATATCCAGGACGCCCGGGTCCGACATAGTCCTAGACCTATGTCGGACTCGGCACTTTGGGAGTGCAATACCATACTTAACCTTAAATTTTTGCCTTTTCATCGGGCTACAGCAGTTTTGACTGGACTTTCATAATATGCAGATAGCTGATGAAAAGACCTTAAACTGCTTTGAAAAATAATTATTAGGGTAACGCGCAAAAACAATTATTTGTGAAAATACTCTGTTTTTGGATTTAAGTTAAACAACGCAAGCCAAACGAAGTGCGAGTACCAGCTAGTTAATAGTGTTAATACTAAATAAACACCTGATAACGATCGTTACTTATGGTAGGGGAAATTATCCGCCAACCCGCAGTGGAGCATCGTGGTGGATTAAGTTCTAACACGTCTCCTTTAAGAAGAGGTCTTTGCCCAATAGTGGGACGTTTACAGGCTCATTTAGTTCGGTTCAGTTCGAAAATAAATTGTTGTTTGTCGTTAAGCGCATTATGTGACAATGTACAAATTATTAACTTTACTGAATTTTTAGAACAAATTCTGTCGACCCAGCTAGCCAGCTACATTATGTACCTATGCTCGTTTAAGTTATAGCCGTGCCTCGTGAAGTTACTTGCTTAAAATTTCAATACTTATCTGTAGAGTATAAATATGTTTGTGTTTACTGTTTCACTCCTTTGATAAACATGTAATTTATTAATGTAATGTTATTTCTTTTTATTATAAAAACGATTTGGTACCTACTCATTAAAACAATAATATTCTAACTAGCTGTATAATGTTTGCGCAGATGAAGAACAAATAAAGGCAATGCTTAGATAAGTAGGTGATTTACGAAATGAAACGATAAATTAAGCCGAATCCACCAAATTAACAAAGGTCCAAGAAACGAGGGCAAACCACGACTTCCTTTGTTGGCATTCGTATGATGATCGTTTCTCTGAAACGACCGCAATTATAGGTATTTCTTGCGTTCACTTGTCACACGCCGGTAAAACGACGTCGCCCTTACATTACTCCGTAATCACATGTCTGTCCGTCACGCACCGTTGACAATAATGGTACTATCTGCGTGCTTGTGGGAAATGGTAAATAAACATGTAGTTATTTATTAAAAACGGGCATTTATTGTTATTGTTATATATTTATAGTTTACAAAACGTCAAAGAGATGTAGTGATTTAAATACTTGTGGTGTTTAGATTAAATTTTAAGTTACTATTGAGCTTCTTGTCGGATTATTCTCTGTAAATGATGATGTAAAAGCGCTTAGAAAAGCGTACTTGAATAAAGTCTAATTTAATTATTATTTTTTATTGGATAAAATCCAAGAGTTCACTATGATTTCTTACCTCAATTTGTCTTACAAGCTATTACAAATATGCAAATAAATATACTATAAATAATAAGCTACAATAAAAAATATATTGTAGTATATAATATTATCAAATTCTATAAAGTTTCTTAATCTAGATAGATATAGACTAATTTTTTTTACGAAATACTAATTTGGCGTAAAAAAAAAATCGGTTTTTAGTCTATCGTTTGATTTTTTTTTTATCCATTAGTATAAAAGTGCTCCAACACAATAAAATTATAGTCGTTAAGTTTTTACGTCAAACTGTTTTCTAGGTAAATGACGTTATTCACAGAATATGAGAGGCACAAGCGTGTTTAAAAGTAAGCAAATTTAATAATTGTAATCGTCGATTGATATCACACAAGCATGATTCTATGATTAACAACGATATACGCAATATATTTCAATGAAATAACAATTTCAGAGAAATATATATACATATATATTTTTTTTTTTAATAAAAGCCTCGTGCTAAATAAATTTCCTTTTGTAAATAAGTTACAGCTATACTAATTGATACTTCAGTAATTAAATTTCTGAGGTTGTCGAGGATGGCGTAATGACAAGGCAATAAAAACAGAGTTTCTACTGTAGTTATGGTGTTATCGTTCTGTACGAAGTTAACAAGCAGAAAAGTAACGCGTCAATGATCGGATATCCACAAGCACGCAACACGCCGCACCATATACAGCGATTCGCGATAAACTCATGATTTATTAAATCCTCTCCACGAATTTATATCCAGTTGAAAGTCGAAGTCGTTTCATAAATACTACCGATATATCGATATTATACATTCGAACGATATTTTTATGAAACGGACCAACGATTAAAATACTACGTAAGTTTTTCCAGCGAGAACGATGGGCACCTAGTTGTTGCCGGTTACAAAGACGGCTTGAGTAATTATATAGAAGTAAAGAATGTTGAAATACATGTTGGCATTTCAATTGATAACAAACTCGTAGAAATAATATGGCTAGTGTGCGGGTAAAAGCGTTCCTCCGGTGACGACTGATGTAATTTCTTACAGTTAGCGCGATCAAGGGATGCGCGATGAGAAATAAGAATTATTGAAGCATACGGTTAAAACTGCTTAAAAGAGAGAAAACTACGTAAAAAAAAGGTTATTATTGTTGAACAAGCAATCAGCATGTATTGTATTTCTTGTGAATAAAATTCTGCAAAAATATTTAGAAAGAACCTCTTGTAACTTACATACACATTGTATATGCGAGACGTTTCTTTATTACTAGAACTGATTATTAAACTTTGAGATAAATTGCATTCGTAACAACCTTGAACTGATTTGCTTATATATTTAGGAAATGAATAAGATTTCAAGACACGCATATTCGTCATGCACATAAAATTAAAATCGGGTAAACTGAAATGCCCTAACCGAGTTCTTGGAATGAAGACTAACGTAGTTCAATAACAATTCTAATAAATGTAGCCAGCGACGCAATACTAAATTCAGCGAAAAAAAAAATCTATAACAATATTGTTTACGTCGCGATTTTAAGCTCACCTACCTTGGCTTCGTTCGGTTCCAAGAATCGGATAACTATCCCGTGGTAGGTGTTCTAACACATGTCCTACAACTTTTTTAGCACACCTTTTGGCTTCTACCTTATAAGAAATTTAGCATGTATATTTCATACAAAAAGGTAAATTACGTAAGTCGCTCGGTAATAAAACGCGAGAGCGGTCCTGAACATCGACGGAAGTATGCAGGAAATGTCGTAAAAACTACAAAGAGGAAGAGAGTACTTTGTGATTACCGTCTTGATGTCCAGGGAATGTATTCTAGAGGTACGTAATAACGCATCCCGGAACAGACAGGTGGCTCGCGCGCCTGCGTATGGGCAAAGAATGCCGCCGCGCTTCGCCTCGCCTGGGAACATGACGTCCGTCAGCTCACACTGATCGCTATACATCTGTAAAACTCGATCCAGGTACTTGATAACGGCCTTCCTAGTATCGCTCGTTAACCAAGTTATAACCAGACAAATGTCTAAGATTTCTTTGATTTTCCTTATGAGTCATTTTGACTACTATAAGGTAGTTGTTGTATTAGATTTTCTGTTGAACTAAATTGGGCCTTGCGGTCAATTATTTTGTATTACATAACTTGGTCAATGATTATCACACCCCTCCCCCCTACTTACATATTTACTCCAGCAAAAAATTAATAATAATATTTTACAATTTATTAAAAACATTAGAAAAAATTGTTTCTCTATTAAAAAGATTTGGGCCATCGTCGATGTCCATAATTGTAAAACGCTACCGGTATTGAAACGTCTTTGTATTTAAATGAGGTGAGTGTAGTCGGAAACAGGAACCATTCACTCACCAACATTTGGTGATAAGTCTAGCATAATAAATATAGGATATATTATAGCCTTAAATTGTTAGTTTTGCACTAGGCATCAAATTTCATATACCACTATATGATTCAAGTTTGAAGATTTATCAAACAATAGCCATTTAACATTCGGTAGCCGATCGTGGTTTCTTGGCACTACGTGAAATTGCAAGTGCACAGGAATTTATTGATGCCATAAGTCACGCGACGAATGCTAAATAGGTAGGTACTTGCAGACTACAGAATCGTCCGTGCGTGCTCTGGCGACGAGCATTCGATTGTGCGAAATATTAAATATCAAATTCCGCGAATTGGCCGGAAATCGCTCTTTCATTATGCGCGGCGGGTGCGTGAAATGATCGATTTGGATGACGAGGGCTCCGACGGCGCCGCTCTTCTTCAAATTCCTCGATAACATCGTTCTTAGAGGCACGGACGTGGGACAACGGTCATAATAAAGGTCACGTTTGGATCATTTTTTACGAGGGTCTATACATACTTGAATAAATGTCATTTGGTAGCTAAGGAATCGTTACCAAGTTATAAATAAAGTAAACTTGAGACATGCAAAAATTGAGCTTATATATGAAGTGTAAGTTATTCAAAAGCGTACGCGCAGAGTAATGTATGGTGACCACCGCAGTAGATGGGGACGGACGCGCAGTACACGGCGACAGCATAATAAAGTTACTATGGACATCACTGTCAAGATGCGCGTGCGATAACGCCTTAGACGGCCGTTTATTTATACAATTTTATAATGTTATGCGAAATATTTGTGGATATATCAATTTTACATTTTATATTTTGAAGAATTTTTTGGTATCGATTATATTGCATTTATTTTTGTCATGAACAAATAAAAAATAAAAAAAGTTCTTTTAATATAGGTATGTATATTAATGATTTGATAGTCATAGCATCGCATCACATTTATGCATATAGCAGGAGAGCTACTGAACCATCCGAGTAACCTTCAGTAATCCTTCATCATATCTTCGTAATATAATACATCATATTCTCTCTTTCTGACATTGGAACTTCAAGTATGTTGCGCTCGCTCTCCCATCGAGTGTCATAAGTCATGACTATTATATACTCGTCTGGCAGACACTTGCAACCGTCAAAATAGTCTGACTGTTTACATGTACTTTTTAAATTATTGATAGAATATGCCCTTAAAATTTCAGCATTGTGGGAAGCAGGTTATGAATTACTATCCCGATGACAACTTTACGTCTAGGCATCTATCGTCTGGCACTTACTTCACAAAATAGGTTGGCAATTTTTTTTTACACTTAATCTTATTTAAATTACAACATATTAAAATTGTAGCCTTGTGGAAGAAGGTTAACAAATTTTTTTTTTGACATTTTCAAAAATTTAAGGGATGATGATGCAACCGCGAGATACCCGCCAGACTTGCAAATTCATAATTGACCGATAATAAAATATAATTTAAAAAAAATCTAGCTTTGTGGGAAACGGGTTACTCGGATGGATCAGTAGCTCTTAGGCCAATACTACTATTTGAGTTCATAATTTAGATATAAGACATACAATGATCGTACCTCGATATAGTAAAGCCAAAGTTAGTACAACCATCTAAGTATGCAGCAGCAATTACAGCTTACCTGGTCTCAATCTTTTTTTTTAAATATAGTTTAGCATGAGATGAAGCTGTTTCATGTTAAATCAGTCATCATCAATCAACTGTTGAAGCCTTGTTTACTGGCTATTAATGTTAAGTAAGGTACATTTCATATCTTTCATGCCTTATGACGTCTAATTTAGGCTTCGTCATTGCGTAGACTGTGAGTGCTAGAGAACAATGCGTGATCGCGTGCAATGCGGCGGGCGGCCGCAGGGCTCGTCGGCAGATCTTATGAGCACGCAACGATCTTCCGGCTAATCAGGCGATGTATCGCAGACCTCACTTAGCAATTAGTCTTCTCGGTAGCAAATCGTACCACTATATCAAAATTAAGAATTGCATCCTTGTTAGATTAGATATTAAGCCATGAAGACATAAAACATTTTTTTTTAAAGATTATAAAAATCGAGTTTTCAACAAGTGAACATCTGGAATTATTGTAAAAAATACGTGTCATGAAACCCTAAGACATTTATCTTTACAATACAGGACAGGTTTTAATACAATATCTATAATGGATAAGTGTCCGGTAAAAAGTATTCAAATGCAAATTGCTCTAAAGGCTACGTGAGACATCTTTATTATTTACCATGGCATGCCTAAGAAAAACTAAAACATTATTTCTAGAAAAATTTTACTGTAACTTATTCCTACAAGATATACATATAAATTATCCAGATTTAATAAATTTTCTATAAAATAAAGTGGACTAGCAAATTTTATTGATGTCAGGACCAGGAATTAGTCACACCAAAGTTCGCTCATTGTGGAAGACGAGTCAAATTAAGAATATTCGTTAAAGTTAATATAGAGAATACTACAGTTCGCTATGAAGCGGTTTATAACAGATTGTTAAAATAAAAACCACACCCGAGCAAATGTCACTTCTTAACACACATTATTTAAATTGGTCATAAAAAAGTAGCACTGAAAAGGCGGTTTCTCATTCATTTTGGGTGATGGGTAAAAAATTATGTACGCTCCAATACTAAGAATGCGACACCTCGACGGAGGTCTGGAGTAAGGTCCAATATTTATTTAAGAGGTGGGCAGTAGGGGGGAGGGTGACCGCCTCGCCGTGATGCTGGCCGAATGTTAATTTTCACGATGAAGCCATTTAACGAACGTGCACAGACGATACAATAAGCTCGCGCTACATTTCTTGAAACCCATACGATGCGACGACCGTGCAATATCTATTATTGCATGAATTATTAGGTATACGGTTTTATAAGATTAATATTTGAGATAATTATCATACTCGGTATATCGGAGCGTTTGTAATGTATGAGTTCTCGTGTAGGCAGGTAGCGGTGGGAGTCATTGTTAAATGTTGCCTCGAATTTATTGCATCAATATGTTAATGTTAACTTAGCTATTATTTTTCGTAATCAATTCTATAGTATGTACATATATTATATGAACTTGGCTATTATTTTTCGCAATTAATTCTATAGTACGTACATATATTATATGTTTTAACTACTAATATATAAAATAACGGATAAAGCTCCGAAAAGCCCGTACCGCTTTTTTCCTTGAAATTTCGTATACTTATGTATTTTGACTCGCTGATCACGAATATGAAAATAGTTAAAATTGGCGCAAATTTCATTTTCAAGGTTAAAACACGAAAAAAGATGCCAAAAAAACTGATTTTTAAGATGTTTTTCCATGTTATCTCAATAAATATTGGTCTATAAAAGAAAAAAAACCTAACCTAACCTAAGCATGCACTTTGAAGCTCGCTTTGAAGACACTCCCACCTTCCTGCGGTGACGACCGTTTTTCACATTTTTCTCGAAAAAAAAAATTGTTTTAGACAAAAAATGTAAAATACTTATATATATGTTCTTGTAATTACTATAATACTAAGGTGATTTCTACCGAGACACTAGAGATAAGTTGTAATAATTTCCAGAGGTAAATTAGTAGTAATTAACTAATGATAGCTGATAATATTGGGTACATTACTTAAGCTTGTATTATCTTTTTGCTACCAGGACGTATTTATTTCAATTATATTTTAGTAACAAATACTTTCATTTCATTTAATTAAAAAGTGAACAATATCGAATTATAAATAAAGGTGACACATGTAATGTGACAATGAATACTCCTTGCGTGATTCCATTCATGGCTCTTTTAAGCTTCGGTGTCAAGTTTCCCATGCGACATTCCTCTCTGCCAGCGAACACGGTGGTCCGAGATGAGATATATCATTACAGTATAATAAATGCATAAAGGATTCGCATCACTGGTGATGTTGCACAATAACAGACAATTAACAAAATATTTGACCACTTTACAGAGAACAGTTTATGTAAAAATTTCTATCGCCGCAGTAAAAGTTTTAATTAAAAAAATGGCAATCAAAATCAAGTGAAAAATAATTTTACATAATATTATTAAAGTTTATATTTTTCCGACTGCTAAAATATCCAGAGCATTTCCACCTCCTCTTAGGCTTATTAATTAGCTCGTGTAATGCATTATAATTTTATTATATTTAATTTATTATATATGTAGTCAGTTTTTTTGCCTAAATTTTTTATACATAAATGATTATTAATAATTAATTAAACGGAAACTGTTTAATTCTTTAATATTTTAACAAAAAATGTTTAAAGGGGTAATTTTTTTATTATATAGTTTTGTTATATTTAACTTTTTCATACTTATTTATTTTTATTAACAACAATGAACAATTAAACGGCACGTGTGAAATAAACAAGATACGCTTGATCCTTATATTGATTACATAACTGTATCAGCCTGTAAACCACCCACTGCTGAGCGAAGGCCTCTTCTTTATATACAAGAAGGGTTGGAGCTTAATCCACCACGCTGCTCCACTGTGGGTTGGCGGATAATTTCCCTACCATGAGTAACGATCGTTATCAGGTGTCTATGATAACAACCGGGACCGACGGCTTTATATACTCTCCGAGACACGGTGGGGAGACCCACAAGGACATTCACCCAGACCAGGAACAAAAATATTTATACAAATATCTGTCCCGAGCGGGAATCGAACCAGCTACCGCCGGCGCGCGGTTTGAGGCGGCTACTCACATCGCACTCACATCACATCACACACACCAGAACTGTCGTCTGTCGTCTCTTAAATTTTAAAGAAAAACTAGACACGATTCGCGGTTTCACCTGCATATTTCTGGCCACTGATTACATAACATTAAGTTCCAATACAATCCATTTGTCATCGATGAGAAATATATTATTTCAAGTAGAATCGAATACCGCCTGCGCAGTGTTAATGTCACCGTGCTGCGATGTTTATGTTTGTATAGAAGTGTACACGGGGAGCAAAAGGGAATCGTGTGAACTGGCGCGGGCGGAGGCTGCAAGTATCCGATCTCGGCAAACTGACATTTCCGTTTGAAATCATTACCGCTCATTAGCTTTCATTTTAACGCGTGTAAACAATGGTGATACAGCGAGACTTTTAAAAAGCATAATGAACTACAATCGTACAAATTTTTTTTTTCTTTTTTTACATCACTTTTTGGAAATATACACAATAAAATATATTACAGAACTGGATTATATATGTTTTATTTATTGTGACAGTAGATAATTTAAACTTATAATATTTTTAATAACCATTTTATCGGTAATGATTCCTCTTCATTCATACGGAGAACCGTATCAGGTGCAAATAAGATGATAAAAATATAAATATTTTCTTTCGTATTATTCTTTACCAATTTAATGAATCATATAAAACCATATCACAATCAAAAGTATGTATTTGCAAAATTATACAAATTATTCCATACTAAATGTTTCTGTTTTCTGTGCACTTATTCTTAAAACATATTAAGTAGATTCAAGTTTAGGAAACAGTGTCTCGTGGTAAATCTGTATGGAATTGTTAGAATAAAAAAGATCTAATATTATAAACTAGAAGAATTCGTTTATTTGAAATTCTAATATCCAAATTCTACGGGTCCTATTTAGAAAATCACTTTGTTGGAAAGCCTGTTAATTGGCGTCCATTTTAGGCTATACAACATCAGATTACGAATGATGGGTGCGAAACAGCGCTCTTGTTATAAACGTTTATTTAATAAAACAGGTTATCTAATAAATAAATGATCAAAAGTTATAGTTTTAAAATTAAATGAGTTAATGAAATACTACCTATTTATATTCAATACAAATGGGTAATTTTCATGAAATCCCGAAATTCGGCTATTTTAAAATGACAAAAAATATTGAAATTATTTGATATCCATTTTATGTAAATTTGATAGTACTAATGTTACTAGAATTAAATTATGTAGTGGTCCCAAAAGTTATTACGTTTTATGAATGTTATGAGGACATTAAAAAAAATCAAAGTGAGGGAATGACAATTAAGGTGAGGGAATGATTATTGCAGACAAGTCATGAAGCTTTTTAAATAAAATTAGTTTTCTTATAATCAAATCTTTTTATTAAATGAAATTTTGTTCTTGAACAATAAGTAACATCAATGCGTAATTGCAGCAAATCACAAAATTATTGCAGCACTTTGGCATAACTCTGATTTAACCTTATTTTTATTTATTATGGCACTTAATAAAGGCACTTGATTAAATAACAATGATAACAAAATCCTTGCTTACTTAAAGATTCATCTAACAGCATTTTTAACAACAGAAAAACTTCTTATTTTAAACTTTAGTCTCTTAAATAGAATGAATGTTTAGTATCAAAATCAACAAAACAAAATCTATAACTTAACTGACTTTTTTTCAAATAAAAAATACTTTTTATTTAGTAAATACTATAAAAGAGTGGAATTACCCACTTTTAAAATTTGTAATCTTAAATTATTCAGTCTCAAAGTTACAAATAAAGTCTTGATTAGATATTTTAGACTAGTTTAAGTCTTTTATAAAATAACTACCCTTACTGATTAATTTTGGAGGCTCAATTTTCCTCAGAATGTCATGCCAGGCATATAACTGTTCATCTCTGATTTTAGGCCATTTCCAAGATTTAATTCCTTTTTTCATACACTTTACTAAAGCGCCTTCCTCCGAAACTGATATTATTTGCCCTGGGTAAACATTTTCGTCCCATTTGATAAGTACAAAATCACCAATATTAAAAGTGATATTACTGTCCGTACAAATAATATCATTTGACGAATGTCCATCATCATAAGATTTGTTTCGTGTTTTTAATTCATAGGACTTTGGTTTTTTAATGCAGTGTTTTGAAGATTTGTAATGTCCCATGTGAAAATGTTTACAATTTTCTGCGCATTGATAACATGAAAGATTTCTAAATTCCAAGACATCATTACTAAAGACAAATTGACGAATTTTCTGGGTTCCACGAAATGCAGCAATGATGGTTGACTGTTTGACTAAGTCTTCTATCTTCGCGATATCAGCAGTGGTAACTTCAAATAAATTTATTGAAGAACATCTTGCCAACAAAATTTCTTTGAGAAATTTCAAATTTACGATGTCCTTGCCTTCAGCCACCGCGTTATCAGCCATTCTTTTTAATGTGCCACCTACGCCATCAGGAGCACCTTTGCCATGGCTTGGTTCTGAATAATTCCACGCAAAAAATGTCACACCCGGAAACAAATCATTTATATGATGATATACTAGATGAAACATGAACTTGTTCTTGTACTGGGTGACAGGACTATCACTTAGCATGTGTATTCTGTGAATGTTTGGATTGTCATTTTTAAGCCACTTAAAAACTGGTAATAAATGTGCCCATACTGCCATTGTATCGTGTCTATTATTTTCAGAAAGTGAACAAAACGTGTAAGGTTTTACAGTGTTATTTTTTCGTAAATATAATACTCCTGTATGTAGAGTAACTTGTTGTCTTGCACCTCCGAAATGTACTGCCTGAATCTCTTCGTTATACTTGCAGCAATAGTTTTCGCTGAAATCTATGTGAATAAGGACTTCATTGTCAGCTAAAGTCTTTTTAAGTTCTGAGATGGTCTGATACTGGTGTGCTATCGTGGCAACGTGTTTAAAAAATAAAGGCAAAATATTTTCTAAGTGGAGTACCAATGATCTCAGTGAATCTTTAATCTCTTTTAAAATAGGTTTTCTTACCGTCTTCATCTTTCCATTTTTTTCGTAGGATACAGTTTCATACATCCACTGTTCATAAGTCACTATTCTGTTTGGCTGTGGAAGATAATACTCTATCATTTTATTTGCACAGCCTACACATTCTCGTAAAAGACATTTAGTTGAATAAACATTGCATGTTTTCATGGTCAAAAATTTAGTTAGATTACAGCAAGGCAATACTTTATTTTCATGTAACTTCATGATCATCCGTTGAACATTTGCGTGAATTACACATTTGCATGTGTTACGGTCTTTTATGTTTGCCCAAGTCTGGGTGACTGAAAGGCCGAAATCTGCAGAAAGTTGTCAAGCTTATTTTATACTCAACTGTAGTCAGGAATTTATTGTGCAAATTTTTCATGGTATCGCATAGTAAACGTTTTTGTTTTACCTGTCCCTTTGACTTTACAAAATCTTTCTTTCCTGGGCACATCCGAGAACTTTCGTCCTTCTCCAAAAAATCTTGAACATCCTTTTTGACCTTCATTAATTTAGCACTGACTTTCCTAGAAACGCTCTTTTTGTAACAATCATGTTTGAAAAACTGTTTTGATAAACTGAGTAGTTTATGCTTCTTCAAAAGATCAGGTTTTACTATTTCATACTAGTTTTTCTTTTCACTATGTTTCTTTAAATTATTGTACCTGTCTTTTAGCTGTTTAATAATGACTTCTGATAGAAGAAGCTTCTTCTTCACAATTTTAGGGACTTGGACATTCTTTAAGAGAGCTGATACTTTAGCTTCTGGTGAAGTCTGATTATTTTTGTTTTGTCTTTGACATCTCTTACGATATCTCTCTTTTCTTCTTATTTCTTGTTTCAGTCTTTCCTGTAATCTAGATATTTTTGCATAAAGAATTCCCCTACGTCTTCTGAGTTGCTGCCGTCTTCGATTAACTGCCACATTTCTTAATTCATCATTATTTTGCATAGGTTCTGGACTAGGAGGTGGTGTCTCATCTAACAGTCGTGCTAAATTTTTTCGCACTTTCACTCTTTTGTCTCTATATGTTTGGCTATTTTTCTTCCAGTTTTTTCTTTTTTGCCTTCTTTCTCGGGAACTCATTACAGATATAGGTTTTACTTGACCTTTTTCTTTTTTCTTTAGGTATTTAATTCTTTCTTTTTCGCGAAGTTTTTCAAGTGTTACAGGATCAGCTTTCATTTTTTCCCTGCGCTTTCGGTCATATTCTTGCTTTCTTAATTTAGCTTCTACTGTGCTTATCTTCTTTTTTCTTGACATTTTTTAACCTACAACAATATTGCAACAACAAATTCAAGAATTAATAAAATCAAACAACAAAAAAAGCCAATTATCCCACCCAAAAATCATTCCTCCATATGTCATCATTCCCTCACTATGAAAAAAATGAGGGAATGATGGTGAGGGAATGATGAAATAAAGAATAACCGTAAAGGACTCGTGACAGAACCTTACTTTCAAAACGACTTTTCTGCTTAAGGAAACTACTCCCAAAAGCCATCTTATCTTGCAGCTTATAATCAGTTAAAGTACTTACCTTTTGTTTTTTTAGAATGTGATGAAATGACGATCAAAAATTTAATTTAGCCATATAATTAATAAAATCTTTTTGCAACGCACACCCGAACACAATCACATAAAATTCGCCATTTTGATAAATTAACATTAGTACCAACTTTCAAAAACTAATGGTAGCGTTCGTGTTTTATTTGAAATGCGTTCATTATATAACTGATAGTAATAGTGTGAGGGAATGATTTATTTTTGTGAGACACGTATAAATATCCAAATTTTTAATGGGTTTTTTACTTTATAACGCTAATTTCGGTTGTTTCTATAAATTTATAATATTTTGAAATAATCCAACTTACTTGAATATGATTCGAATGATTTTTGTACTTTTTTGGTAAATAAAAGTAAATAAAATTGGTACTTGGGACACAGTGAGGGAATGATTTTAGGAACATTATGGCTATGCATTTTTATTCATTCAAGTATATGACTCTAAAATGTTATGTGAAACTTTTAGATATAGTTATGTGGATTGTATAGAAATATTAGTAACATCCATTTTGTTGTTGGATTTTTATATAAACTTCAAGGACAAGAATTTCGGAATTTCTTGAGAATTACCCAAATACACAATTTGGTGTAAAAACAAAATAAGTCATTGTTTTTAGCATGAATCAAAACCAAGGCGTGTTACGGTATTTATTAGGCAGGTAGAATGGCTAGACGGTTATGAGGGCCAATTTGTTGGGTATGCAACAAGAGTCTGGGAATTTTGAATAGATAGAACCTAAGGCCATTTTGAATTAATATTGAATGAAACGGACACCGGTTTTATTTTATACGTCCTCATCTTCTAATATAATCAGTTCATAGGATATAATTATATGATTTCGAAATTCCCTTATATATATATTAAATTTAAGCACTTCTCTTATCAAAAGTTCTACTTTCTTGATCAGTTTCACCCTTTTAGAATCAGAGTCTTGTCAGAGTTGTTGACATTTATAGCAATAATTTCGCTTCCACGAGTCGAAACATAAAACTAAACATGAAATTTAACATTAATAGAAATCATATCAGACAATTCAAACAAATAAATCCGTTACATATATTATATTAGTATAGATAATATAAATTTATATATGTACGATAGCCGTACATCGCGTGCAAATAACGATTATAATTATTATTAATATCTGAAAGTTCGTATGTAACTTGTAAAATTCTCAAAATAATAAAAATAAAAAGTATACTAATAAAAATTCTATTGGCTACCTATATGAACTTAAAATATTTTCAACGAACTTTAAGTATTATTAGTTATTAACTTTTAGTGTTTTTTTTAAATTCGCCATTTGTCGAGCGTGGCATTAGTGTCATCACAATAAATAGTACATAACTGGCTGATAATCAATAAATAATAATCAATAACTGACGCGTAATTTTATTTTTTATTTAAATCGGTTACATTTAACTCATATTTTTTACTTTTTTTTTTGTTTGATATGGTGTGTAACTGTTGGCCCTAGCGGCCTCGTCACCGATGGGGAAGCTGAGTATTGAGACCCCGCCGTATAAAATTGGGAGCGCTCTCTAGGGCTTAGAGTCACTCGTTCGACTCCGCGCTCTGTGGTGAGCGTTCTTCCCCCCTTTTCGACGTTATCCTAAGCCGAGGTGCGATCTCGCAGGAGACACCTTTAGGATGAACGCTCACAAAGTGTATATATATTTTTAATTATAAACTTCATTATATATTTATTTTATCATATGTGTCTATTGCTTCCATTTATAAAAAAATTTTTTAGTCATTCATAGTGGCTGAGATGAGTCAGTTTTTTTTTTCTACAATCGATTACCGAGGTAAGACTACAATATCTTTAGCTCAATCACATCTTCTAAAAGTTTGTGTTTGAGTGCTTTGTTAATAAGTTTTTCTCACCTAAGGTTGTATGTAAGAGATTGCTTATAGCAATAAGACTGCCTTTGCTTGCTGTCTGTGTGTGTTTTTTTGTAATATTCTTTGTAATCTTGTGTAGGTAAATGATTTGTATCTAACAAAGAAAATAAGTAAATAAAAATATTATTTATATAATATATTTATAATTGACTATCTTAACACTGAACTTTTTGTCCCACAGTTGTACTATTGATTTTTATTTATATAAAAAATCTTAACAATGCTATTGTATTTAAGTTAAAGTGGAGAGAACACTGAACTGTCAAAGATCACACCGGAGATAAATAAAAGGCAACCATTGTGAACGCTGCAACTGTTATATTAACAATGAGTTTATTGGATTTTCTGATTTCACCTCTGCTTTATGACAATTTCAATCTTAAAGAGTCGAATACCGGTCGATTTTGCAGTTTAGGAATAATCGCATTTATAAAAAGTAAGTAATATATTTTTCTTTAAAAAAATAGTCGTAAAAGTGGAGCGAAACTTAAGAGGTATGAAATTATTTTCTTAGCATCTTTACCTTCTTTTACGACTCTTGAATTACATACAATTTTCTTTTTTTTTTGTAATTTTGTTTATATGTATTATAAAGAGCATTATTTTACAACAATAAAACGTATTCAAATTAAAAAAAAAACCAGCTTAACATAAAATAGATTAAAATAATGAATTAATTCTATGATCCCAATAATATTTAAGCCAACGGCAGACGAATCTTTTTGCATTAGAAAGTTGCTTATTAATAAGAAATCAAAACGTCAAGATACTACATACAGGAGCGGTTAAAAACAATAAACGTTTGTGAAAAATGTGACTGTTGAACAATCTACCTGTACGGGCGGCCACTTTTAAAGAACTTTAAAATAATCGGTTCAACAAATCGAGTCGTTCTAACATGTCAAGACAAGATTCGTTTTTTTTTTTTTTTCGTATTAGGAAACAGTGGGACGCCTTTGGATGTTTTGTATATTTTATAGCCACTTCATTAGTTGTATTGAATTTAAAACGACCACTGAGAACACCTTTATTGACACGTCAGAGATAAGAGCAGGAAGGCAAAAAGAATTAACTTTAGATACCTACATCGTTTTATTAATTTACATAATTTTCTTAATGATTGTAAATTATAAGTAATCCGAATTACTTTTAAGTCTCAAAAATTACGAAATATTTTGTAAAGATGGTATGTTTTATACCAATAATTAAAGTTACTCCAATTATATTCAATAATTTAATTGGAGTAACTTTATTTTCATTTAATTTATCCTTATGATAAGTGTAATAAATACTTAGTATAAGTACCTACGTTTAGAAAAAAAAATCTGATACCTTCATTCAGAATAAATAAAGCCATAAAAAATGACAATCACCACTGTAAAGATTTAAGACAAGAGAGAGAAGAATTCCCAAAGAGGGCTCAAAGCTAGATGTATGAGGCAGGCTGCGCGGGTGATGCAAGTCGTGGAGGGAGGCGCGGAGGGGAGGGCCGCGGTGCGCAACAAAGAGCCTTCCGGGAACCGGCACAATACAGGTTTGCGACGTGCGATACCTTCGCAGATACGGGCCGCGACCGGCCAGGTACTCACCGAGCCCTTTTGTCAACCATAACGACACAACGGTTTACGGTACTCGTTAAACGAGTTTCGTACTTATTGGAAATTCAGCGAGCCGATTTCGTTCGACAACGTGCAAAAAAGTCACGTTGATAGATATAGAATTTGATAAGTTAGCACAAAAAAGTGTTTTGAATTTTAACATGTGCGAATGCGAATCGAGATAAGATCATGATTCGCAGTAGCAATATCAAAATTAAAATCGAAGGTAAAGAAAAGGAATAAAGATAGATCACATATTATTATGAAACGATAATGTTACAAGTTTAACATAATGATATGCAAGATTTATGAAAGCAAAAGTAAAAACTGGATATATTTGATGTAAGGTAAGAAGTCAACAAGAAAGTAAAAGTGGGGTAATAAAATAAATTCCCGGGTAGACCAACAAGTTTAGATTTATGATGACTGGTGACGATATTCTCGATTATCCATGGGTAATCTCGAACATAAATCTTCTTTTTCGTTTGTCTATAAATTAAGGAATTTTATTCGGAACTTGTAAACTTAATTAAACGATACTTACATGTAAGAAACGAACTATATTAAAAATAAAAATTAATTGAAAAAGAAAGTTATTTGTTTCAATTAATATTTAGATCAATATTATAACGTTAAGCGACATCATTTAACAATTTAATTAACATTCACTCAATTTCCGCCGGACAATTCTCAACAGACTAGATCATTGGAAAATTCGATTTAAAAAAAAGACAGTCACTGAAAATCGTTACGGCATCTTCTGAGAATATTGCTGCTATGTTCGTAAGTATATTTAAGCATTGTTAATAATGAATAACGTCGATTTTTATTAAATAACGCAGTACAAAAAGAATAGCATTTTTTTTTTTATTAATTAAATTATCAAATTTAAATAGGAACACTGAAAATAATAGACGCTTGTACAATGTTACATCGGTGGGTCGGATTTTTGTTTCGACCGTTGTAACTAGAGATGTGCCGACTATAACTTTGGCCGACTAGCCGACTAGCCGACTAGTCGGTCGTAAAGAGACCGACTAGTCGGCCGAATAGTCGGCTAAGCCGATAACGGTTTCGGCGACGGTAAAATGGGTTGTTTCTTTATACCTGGTTGAAACATCGGTTATTTTAAAAATTTGTCTACTGAAGAGTGGGAAATACTCGGAAAAAGCATTGAATTGCTGAAGCCATTGGAGGAGATTACGGAGATTATAAGTTCAAGTTGCTCTTCGGTGTCTGAAGTAATACCTCATTTGAAAACGTAACAGAAATATGAAGAAATGTACATTGGAGAAAACAAAGAAACCGTGCAATGCTTGCTGGAAAATGTTTTGAAGAGTAGGTTTGACTTGGAGCATAACAAAGTCTTCACCCTGGCTACATTATTGGATACAAGCATCGATGTTTCGAATTTTTGTAATTTTTTGTAGAGTAGGTACATCATGTAGGTACATGTCTTGGTTTAATATTATTAAGTCTGTTAATAAAAAAATCTTAGTCTTTTATTCAAAAATAAAAAGAAATATTTATAAATGTTAATATTAATAACCAGATATTATATTGTTTTGTGTTAGTAAAAATATTAATTTTGTTTAATAATAATTATCACAGATATTTTTTCCTTACAGTAAGTAATTTTAGAGACTTATTACTAAAGGAAAAAATCTTTGTATTTCAAAATGTGTTAAACTGATTCTAAAAGCAAAAATATTAATTAACAATCAAGGTATTGCTTATTTCTTCCGTGAAACAGCTTTGCTGTGTTTCGGAAAGAAGGGCAAGACAGGCAGTGTAATTACTGGCACCGAGACTTAACATCATATGTCTCAGGATAGGCAACACATAAATGAGTTGGCTGGGCTAGTTCCAGGTAAACTAGTTTATGTTCATGGGCGACGTCGACCACTTACCATCAGGTGGAACGTCTGCCAGTTTGCCTATCCAACTAACTTATAAAAAAAAAAAAAAAAGGTATTTATTAATGTAATTTCTCTTAAGTATATACATTTTATTGAGAAATACATACAAATTACAAGCCGGATAGTCGGCGCTCCTTGCCGAATAGTCGCCGACTAATCGCCGACTACAAAAGTGGCCGGATAGTCGGCTTAACCGACTAGTCGCCGACTAGTCGGAACATCTCTAGTTGTAACATTGTACAAGCGTCTATTATTTTCAGTGTTCCTGTTTAAATTTTACTTTGAAGCAATGAAAAGTCTTAAAACTTTCGGACGACGCTTAAATCTTTAGGGACTTTTGTGTTATATATATATTTTAAATATTTTTACAATTTTTAAAATCATTTAAATTAAGAAAATAATATGTTCGTCATTGCAAAGTTATGTCGATCAGAAAAATTTACATCTGTCAAAAAGATCATGCTAACTTGTACAGGGTATAGAACCTTAATTATGGATCCAACGATGGAAATTAAAATTAGAAAAGTTTAAGTGCAACTAAATCTAAAAAAAAAATTATATGAACCGCCGTATGTTTATGACCTCGGAACCGAATTTGAATAAAAAGTCTCGCGCCAGAGAACATTTATTTCTAAGAAGTGTCTATCTAGCATGATGATTTTATACATTGCAATTTAGCAAGTTAAAACAAGTGGATAATGACATAATCCATTGGCCCGCCGGCCTAGTGTTTCATATTATCACAAATGTTGTGAGTCACGCAAATGAATTCAATACATTAGAACAATATATATTATTTACCTACTACTTGATAAATTTCTCGATAATAATCATTGTTATTACACCGACGATATAATATTTAAACAGTGAAAGTGTAACGAAACGAATTTAGTAATTGCTATTTTCTATTGAACGCGATACAAATCCAGGCGCTCCATGTTATTCGAACCATACCTAGGACGTGTACAACTGTTAGCCGTTTTAAGGAAAAAATTGACACGTGTATAAATGACTAACGATATTTCGCAAAAAAATAATGTAATACGAAAACATGTTTATTATAAGAGATCTACTTCGACGTTTTGTCTATGTCGACTATTGTTATTTATTGTCCGTATGTTACGAGGCTGCATCTTTGGATTTGTAATAGTTAAGCACTTGAATTTTCCACAGAATGTTTATTAATACGACCGCTATAACGACAAATTATATTTACAAAATACGTTGTAACTCGTCATACAAGAAACATATTTCTTCAGCGTTTATAACTCGATCGTAAAATATGTACAGAGTTAAATATTGTGTTAATATGAAAAGTTTTTAGGGTTCCGTACCCAAAAAGGTAAAACGGGACCCTTACTAAGACTCCGCTGTCCGTTCGTCCGTCCGTCCATCCATCCGTCCGTCTGTCACCAGGATGTATCTCATGAACCGTGATAGTAAGACAGTTGAAATTTTCACAGATGATGTATTTCTGTTGCCGCTATAACAAAAAATACTAAAAAACAGAATAAAAATTATTTAAGGGAAGCTCCCATACAACATACGTGATTTTTTTTTTGCTCGTTTTTGCTCGATATCGATAACGGCAACAGAAGCTTGAAATATTCACGGAATATTGAGTTATATTATTTACTTTAAAAATAAATGATTAAATTAAAATAACATTAATATTTAGCTGAGGGCTCTCCTCCCACAACAAACGTGATTTTTTGCCGTTTTAGATAATGGTACGGAACCCTTCGTGCGCGAGTCCGACATGCACTTAGCCGGTTTTTTTTTAGTATTTATTTAATCGTAACAAAGATCCTTCCGTCCTTATCGTTTCCAAATTAAAAAAAAAACTTATGCAAGTACCTATTTAGTATTTATAAGTGAGAAGTTAAAAAGCACACGAGCACTAGATGTTAACAAATTATATCCTTTACAATTGGATTAGGTGTTCTCGGTAATGTTATATTAACTTATACAGTTTATGAACAAACTGCACATTATTGTCACAGATGGAACGCGTTACATAGGAGCAGGCGTGGGCGTCGAATCGAGCAATGTCCAGTGAAGCAGCAATCAGCGCTTCTGGGAAGCTCGCTTGTTTTTGCGCAGGTGCAATAAAGCAATGTTTTATTATTACCCGCGCCGACCGCTAGCGCTATGAAATGCGTATGTTCTTTGCCTATGGATAGAATTTTTAATTCCGTGTCGATTACAATCATATAGGTATTGTAACAGTGATTGTATAAAAACGACGCCATTTTAAGGATCTATTCTCAGGGTCAGATTCCAGTAAATGGAAATTATTCTGCGTGTCTCGTGTGTTGCTCAGTGTTATAACATTTATATGTAACACAGATTATGGATAGTTATGATCGTATCATAAAAGTATGATAAAATATGTTTAAGTCGATTAATATAGGTAGTAAACTGACCCGGTATAATAATTATTGCATATGTACCTAAATACATAATCAACGTAATTGCCATATGAAAACTGGTTGTTAATACATACATAGAGGAGCTATTCGTAGGAGCGTCCTAGGAAAACAATTACGTACCGATATTAAAGAAGCGAATAAAAAGATGCTAGCATACGTTTCCACGAAGTCCGATATTAATTGAAAGAAATAATAGAAATATTTTTTATTATACCTCGGAAATAGAAGTACTAGTGGGAGTGCCAAATGGAGTTCGTTCATTTGAAATTACTTATTTGAACTCCCGCGTAATTTTTAAAATAGATTGTAGTTACAAATCGTATACTTTTACCGTATGGTTTATTCATAAAAAAAAAGATGTGTAAAATTACTTTTACCTGGCTCACAACGTTAGCATTCGTGCGATCAGTACTAGAAAGCATTTGAATGATCGCATAGTACCACGGTACCCAGCTATTGACGCACTAAGGCAATTATAATTTTGTCCGCGAACACAATGGACAAAATTTCCAAGAGTTTTTATGATCGTCGTCCACACCTGTGCATTGTTCATCGCAATTTTTTTACAACGCAATCATATAGTCGTGAGCAAAATTTCAATTTGCTAATTGAGGGGTTGTAGAAGCACACTCACCATTCTATGCTTCTGTATCCTTTGACGCAACAGTGGATGCTCTTGAACTTGTCCTGGAAACCGTACTCGAACGGAATTGGTTCTTTACTAAAATGCATAGATGAGGAGTTTGTCTGGAACGTGTTAGTAGAACAGTAGCCAGCGGCGAGCGCTCGAGACACGCTCGTCACCACACCCAGCACCAATAAAATCCACATGGTAGATTTTCATTCTGTGAACAATAATAAAAAGAGTAACCAGATTGGAATTATGGTAATAGAATTCTTTAGATTGTTGTTAATTCATTGTCATATGAATTACGGAATCAGTGTAGATTAATTAATAAACATGAATTATTTTTTTTCGAAATGTGCACAATGGTTGGCCCTCTAGCGGCCCCTTAGCAGAGTACTGAGACCCAGCCGTGAAAATTGGGAGCTTCCTAGTGGGGTAGAATGGACGTTCGTCCTAAAGGTGTCTCCATAGCGAGATCGCACCTCGGCTTAGAACGTGTGTAGAAACAAGATAAACGCGAAAGTTTGTAATGAAAGACGTCTGTGTATTTTTACTCTTTAACGATTATACTATTGAATAATTTGCGATATAACCTGTTATGTACATATTTGAAGAACTGGATCAATACATAGGCTACTTTTACCCAAATGTTTGTGGAATTGAGACATACCCGGGTAAAAACGTTTTCAAAGCTAGTTAGTTATTCATGTTTACATCGTCAGACCTCGACGAACATTCACCTTTACGCAGAATTGACAATACTAATTGTTTCTCTTTTACCTAGAAAGACAAAACCGGTTGTAGGAGCAAAAAAAAAAGCAATTGTGTCGTTATTATAGAAAGTTTATAGATTATAGTAATCGTCATAATAAATGAACAATAGCTGCGATTTTGTTTTCAGTTTTTTGTGTGCTTTAAAGATTCCGTCTTACAACCAAAAGAAAAGAAAAGGGATTTTCGTACTATTGTAACTAACTTACTAACCTAACCTTGATCTGCTATGCGTTCTTAAGTATGAAGTGGTAAAAAAATAATTCAATACTCATAAGTTTATTTGCCATTTATAAAATTTTGTGGGTAATTAATAGTTTCGTAGAATACTATAGGCCCTGCTAGGCTCTGCCAAGTACAAAAAGCCAGAAATGTGATTGCCTGGCGCCAGAGGTGAACTTTTGTAGAACTTTTGCGTTTACCGTATGAAATTCGGTGTTTTACTTACGTCAAGAAAATAATCCGTTACCGATGGTCTGATGTGGATTGTCTTACAATTAGTAGGAAAAGTTGTAACGTTTCACGTTTTTGTGACATCAAGTAAATTCAATATCTTAATAAGTTTCACTCCATTTACGCTCGGACAGAGATGAGTGGAGATAAATATACGGAGCCCCCTTTCGTGCGGGGCCCATAGCAATTGCTACTCTTGCTACCTACGTGATTACTCCGGCACTGCTTATAAGAAAAGATCCGTAGCCACGAACGTAAATGAACTCAACGCGGGTGAAACAGCGAGATAAAAGTTGATTATTTAGTTATAAGACGTAAATGTAAATAACATTATAATAACTCTTTACTTTAATTTGAATTGTGAACCCCATATTATCCGATTGAGGACTTAATTTTAAAACGTTTTATTTTATTTTATCGTGTCTGTATATACAGATAGAAAAGAGTAAAAGTGGATTAAAACATTTTTTTTTAATTTTTTATCGCATTTTAAATTAAGAATAAAATGTAAAAATTACAGCTATAAAAACTTCTAAAATGTTTGCTTAATGTAAACTTCACTTGAAAAACAAGTACCGACTGACATACGCAAGACCTTACCATGTAGTTTGGCGCGTAAAAAAAACGTAAAAACACCTATAAAAGGCATAGACAGGATATAAAAACCTAAATGCCAGGACAAAGTACCTGCTAAAGTAACCGAATGACTACAATTCCGGGAATGTTGTAATTTTGAGTGACTAGTTTACCGGGAAAAACAAAGTAATATTTGTACCATAAGTTCTATTTCTTTCAAGCTAATAATTGAATTTATAAATTAAAATTTAAATGAATAGTCGTTAATTAATATTATTTTACTGACAACCCGTTTACTTAATAATGCTTTCGGTGTAATAGGTATCAAATTTCAGATTAATAGCGTTATGCATTAGCAGTAACGTAAACTCTGATGGTGGTGAATTGACACGCCTGTTTTGATAATGTAAATTATTTTAAGAAGTATAATGTTTTAGTCAAGAATCACTCAGTTTTGATTTTAAAACCTATTTTCTTATCTTATTGAAGGTTAATTGCAAAATTACATAAGTGAATATAAATCTTTTTCAACTTTTTTTTTACTGTGGATACTCTGTGTGCTTTTAATTTCAATGACAAATTTATTTTTGTGGAAAGCTACAAAGTATGTTTTAGCTACATAACGCGTATTTAACGCATATAAGTAAAGGAGCACATAATATAATAATATTTGACATTATTTTTGTTTATAAAATTTTATAGATATAGCGATTACTTCTCTCATTCATCAACAGATTCATGAGATTTCTAAGATTAGTGGAAATTTATGGCTATTGCTCTGATCGTACGAGTCGTAGTCTACGTTTAATACCACATTTCCAATAAAAGATACAGACTATCTAACGCAAAAGGAATTTTCAACTTTATTATATAATCATAGACTGTCGTTAGTATAAAATTTTAATTGCATATATATTACATGAACTACCTATTATATCTATTTATTTTTATATTGTTATATTATATAGTTTTGTTGTTTCTTTGTTTATTATATACCATTTTCTCTACCCTAAGGTTGCCTGGAAGAGATCGCTCTTTAGCGAAAAGGACGCCTTTTGTACTTTTTTTTTGTACTGTTGCTTATTCTTGGTATACAATAAAGAGTTATTAAAGAAAGAGTCAATAAAGAGTTATTATTACCGTCGTTATAGTAATTTGAAAATACGATAAAACATACTAGCATATAAATATTGTCAACAACTGCACGCGTGTAATATTACGAGTACATTCTTACAATATAACTATTATGTACATAATTGTATCCACAAAATAAAGTGTAGACAAACAATATATAAACGTATGTCTTTCTTGGCTTGACAAAAGATTTTTTTTTTGTTTTTCCGTTATGGATTTCTGGAAGGAATATTCTCTCTTCATTACTATTGCTTTACATAAATATTTCTTGGTTTAGTCACAGATTACAAAGGTTTCTTTGTTCTTTTTTGTAGGAAAACGTAAAATTGCAACAGCCAATAGGAAACAGCTTGAGATTAAGAAAACACAAAAGAAATTACACAGAAACCATTGAATTAATGGCTTACGGCTTACTAATTCTCCTTTATTTTTATTTTTTTGTAACGTATAAAGTTTTCTAAATTCAAATTACATTTAATCATTAGCAGTAATTTTTTTTAAAAGTATATCGTCATTCTTTGAAGATAAATCTTTTAAGATGAACAAAAGCTCGCACTGTGATGAACGAGTGATTTTTGCAATTACCGACAAACGGCACACATATCTGACGGCAATTTACCGCCCCTCTCCGTAAGTTCTGCTGATCGCCTTCTCGGAAAAGCTGTTGCATCAAGTGTGCTGCGCTAGGGCGATTAACGTACTAATTACTGAGCACTGTCGCCGGCGTATACCACGGAGCGGAGGTATTACAAAAAACGCACGCTAGTTTCTCTATATACGCAACATGGCAGCGCGTTTGTAACTCGCTTGTTAACTTACATATATGTCAACTTGTATACGATTTTTTATTTAATAAATACAGAATGAGGATACCCTAATATACATACACTATATAAACTAAACAATTATACATATTCTGTGAAGTAAGTTATAGTAAAATCACAACGATTTTGAATTTTAAAACAGTGTTCAGTTATAAATTTATTATTTATTCTTTTGTATAATACATGATCTAACAATGTAGTATAATAATTGCTGTATCCATGTTAATGTAATCACAGTAATTATGTAAATGTATATATTAGTCAATACACACTATCACCATCAAGGTAATCGAAAGAAAATTATAATAGGTAACTCGCCATTTGTTAATAGTTTAAGTGTATTGTACAAAAAGCATTTAAATAAGTAAATAAATAAATTTCAGTATAATATTTTAATCCATCCATCTATTTCACTAAAATGAAATTATTTTAAAAAAGTAATAATATGCTACTAAAAGAGGTCTTTTCAGAGATATCTCTAAAAGACTCTGAGTCTTATCATTAATTAAAAAAAAAAAACTCTGAAAAATGCTGAGAAATTCTAATAAAGTCAAAAATTGTCTGGTATTTCGGAATTTTGAGGAAAAAGGGAATATTTCTATAAGGGCATTTATAACTTATAAGTACTTATTTTATAAATTGAATTGTTTTCCTTTTTAATTATTATATAATATATATACTAGCTGTGCCTCACGGTTTCACCTGCATTAATTTGAGGGAAAAACGTACTTAAATATTTTTAAACAATTACTCTAAGAGTAGGTTGCCTCATCGGTGAAGTGGTCGCAAGCGTTACTGCCGAGCAAGGGGTCTCAGGTTTGATTCCTGGGTCGTATGTATTATTGAGTTTTTTTTTTCGAAAATTCTTAGTAAAAGAGTGATGTTATATTTACTTTAAAAGTGGAACTATAGTTAAAAAATGTCTCGAGAAGAAAAATAATAAAGGACGCAACGGAAACCCTCAAAAGAATATTTGCCCGTTTTTGTAACATTTCTTATTATTGCTAAGCCCCTATTGGTCTTAGCGTGATGTTATATAGCCTATAACCTTCCTCGGTAAATGGGCTATCCAACACAAAAATAATTTATCAATTCAGACCAGTAGTTCCTGAGATTAACGCGTTCAAACAAACAAACAAACAAACTCTTCAGTTTTATAATATTAGTATATATACATATATATATATATATATATATATATATATATATATATATATATATATATATATATATATATATATATATATATATATATTAAGTAATAAATTATTCTTAGTATTATGAATATAATTATTTAAGAATAGATTTACAATATACTATATATACTATATAATAATAGTCTTTTACTGCACGACTTAAGTATATTTTTTATTTTATAATATGTTGTTATCAATTAATTTCTAGCTAAGTTTGATGTTTTAAATGTGGCTTTTATCTAGATGATAAAATATAAGTAATTTAAATAAAAATGAGTATATTAATTGTTATAATGTTCAGCAACATAAACAAATATTAGATTATGTCAGAAAAATAAATTTATTTTCTTAAGATTATTTCTTTACTCATGTGTATTCGAAAATAATAAACGAATTAAACTTTATGTACAAAAAATAGTGTAGACATATTAAATAAGATAAACATAATACTTTGATTTCTACCATTGATCTATAAAAAACATGTCTAGTTTCTACACATTTATAAATGGAGTTTAATGTGATATCATATATATAATATACAATTATTTATTATTGATTATTATATTATTTGTATATTATTTATTTATTATATATTATTTTTTAAATAAAACAAAGCAAAAGAAAAAATATCTTTACTTATTTTACTTAACGAACTTTTTTGTGTTATATTACCCAGTCACTATTGTATATTTACCTATTTGCTATTAATATTAGGGCAGTTGTGTATTTCTAATCGCGATAAAATGTATAAAAAGGAATATACCAAGTAAAAAAGATTACTCACCAAAACCAAAGATGATAAAATCCAAATTTCTCAGAACTGAAACTGCAAAAACTTATTTGCAACAATAAAGACACAGTTTAGTCACTACACATTTTAAAGTAAGTGCCGTTTGAATGAAGATTTTAAAAATATCTCTTTATGAATTATTTTCTCTTATAAACAATCAAATTTCGAATAATATAGCTAATAAAACTACTCGTACAATAATAACGGCATGTCACCAGCTTCGAAGTGAAAACGTAACTGATTTGTGATTTGTCAGTCTTTGGCAGAACTTGACAACCAGTTGCCAGTTGGTAGCCATGCTTTATTTGACAGTTGACACTGACAATACTATGTATAATAAACGTCACGTTCTGTTCTACGATTTTTTTTTTTTTGTATTTTAAAACTAAATTAATCCGTTTTATTTGTTTTAAATAAATGAACGATGTTTATTTAAATAAATAAACATTGTTGCATTGAAGAATTCTGGGATATTTGTAACATTTTATCGTTAGTATACAAAATAACATTTCTCATAATATAAAAAGAAACTCAACGAACATTAAATTAAAACAAACACAAAGAAAGAGAAAAGCAACACAATCACCATACTAGGCATCAGCGAAATCTATCTTCGTGGGCAAGCCCATTTTAACACCACAATTAAAAGTATTCCGTACTTCTCAGTAAGAGATGACTCGAGCACAAACGGCGTTCCTATCCTTTTACCATCAAACATGAACAAGTTAGTTCTCATTCTCTTAACCCTGTGTTTGATAGAATCGTCAGTTTTAATCCATGCCACAGAACCATGCCTTTTGAACATTGTGCAGATATACGCCCCTACAGCACAAGCTTCATTGCGGTTGGTGAATAATAAGAAATAGGAAATACTTATTAATGCATGTAAAGAGAAATGAAAAAAAAATTTGGATTAAGTGGCCAATGTGAACCAAGGAATTTATATACTAACTAAAATGCTCACGTGCATTTCAAAAACGTTCCTACGACCGGGATTGCATCTCTTTTTACAATGGATTCAAGGCAACTCTCGTAAGAAAGAGGCAAAATACCAGTAGTCAACGAAATGCTCGGAACGATTAGTCACTTTACATAAGCCAATGTCAACCTTATGTCAAATGTATCAAGTTGCATATTTGAATATACAATTTTATTAAGTGAGCATTCCAGTTATTTTATAAATTCCTACTCATGGTTCCAGAACTAGAGATCATAATTAAGTATAGTTCATAGGTAAATAATGATAATATATTGTCTGCTGATGTAATAATGCCTGTGTAATAACAATATATAAAGACAATAAAAGAGGGTACGGGCGCCTGAAAGCTCGTAGAGGAATTTTAATTAAAAAAAAGCACAAACTTCAGATGAGGACATCAACGAATTCTATGGGAATCTTGATATTGATTGATTGAATACTATAATAATAAACTTTGTTACGTTCCGTTCTACGAAAATTGTTGTATTTTTAAACTAAATAATCCGTTATATTTGTTTTCAATAAAAGAACGATGATTAATTAAATAAATAGTCCCATTATGAAAAATATGCCAGTGATCGACAACATGGCTTCCTAAATCGCCGATCGACCATAACTAATCTAGTTGAATATGTTGAGGATATAACTGAACGACTTGATAAGAACGAACAAGTCGACGCCATTTATACCGATTTCAGCAGGGCATTTGACAGGGTTGTGCATGATATCTTACTTCAAAAACTTTTGTATCTAGGTTTCACTGGTGTAATTCACAAATGGATCAACTCATATCTCACTTATCGATCGTTTTACGTAGTCGTGAATGGATTTCAGTCCAATATGCACGGTATCGCATCGGGTGTCCCGCAGGGGTCTCATTTGGGTCCGGTACTATTCAATATTTTTATAAATGACCTCCCACAAATTTTTCAACATTGTACTCCGTTGCTATTTGCCGATGATCTAAAAGTTAACAAAACTATAAAATCTTGTCAGGATGCTATTATGTTTCAAAATAATGTCAGGTCTCTCGAAAAATGGTGTTCTCACAATGGCGTGGATCTCAACATAGCTAAATGCTTTCACATAAAATTTACCAGAAAACACCATATTATTCAATCGCATTATAAATTAAAAGACACCGAAATAACAAAAGTCGTTGTAGTCTGGGTATAATACTGGATCGCAAGCTTACCTTCCAACCACATATAGACTATATAATAAAAAGAGCATCCAGAATGTTGGGATTTGTTTTAAGAAACGCAAATTTTTTTAAAAATTTTAACACTAAGATGGTTCTATTTAACAGCCTGGTATGATCATGTCTTGAATATGGAAGTGTTGTTTGGATTCCCATTTCTCGACTCATTCGCTCAGGATAGAAAGGATACAGAAGAGATTCGTGAGACATCTGGCTTTTTCTATTGGTAACTCAAATAGAAACTTTTCCTACAAAAGTGCGCTGGAGGGCTTTAAACTAACTAGTCATGAAAGTAGACGAATCATCTCAGATCTCGTCTTTTTATTCAAACTCTTTAACAGTACCATTTATAGTCCTCAACTTCTTTCGAAGCTCTTCATAAGAGTTCCCGCCAGAATGCCTCGTAAACTGCTTACTTTGTTTGTTCCTCCACGTCGCAGAACTATCCTGGGTTCCCACTCCCCTATTGCAAGAATTACTAAACAATATAATGAGTGTGCTGGTTCATCGGACACGGATTTATGCGCTGTTTCATTGTACAAATTTAAAAGTCATTTATTTCAAAAAAATAAATAAGTCGTAGCATGTGAGACTGAATTTCACATTTTCTATTATTTTAATTACTGTGTTAAACGTTGCTTATATAGATAAATGTTAATGCACCTATTCTAACTTTGTATAACATACGGATCGCTTCGATGTTGTAATGCTTGCTAAGTTCATCTGTAATTGAGTGTTCATTTATTGCATTTGTAACTATGATATATTTTTGTTAAGTCTTTATAAAATGTAACATTTGTTGATGAACTTTATAATAATAAAAAATAATAATAAAAAAAAAATAAACATTGTTGCATTGAAGAATTCTGGGATATTTGTAACATTTTATCGTTAGTATACAAAATAACATTTCTCTTATATAAAAAAAAAAACACAACGTTCATTAAATTAAAACAAAGACAAAGAAAGAGAAAAGCCACAGCATCTCCATACTAGGCATCAGCGAAACCTATCTTCGTCTACAAGGCCATTTTAACACCACAATTAAAAGTACTCTGTACTTCTCAGTGAGAGATGACTCGAGCAAGAACGGCGTTCCTATACTCTTACCATCAAACATAAACTAGTTAGTTCTCATTCTCTTAACCCCGTGTCTAATAGAATCGTCAGTTTGAAGTTGAACACAAAACCATGTCTTTGGAACATTGTGCAGATATACGCCCCTACAGCACAAGCTTCAGATGAAGATATCAACGGATTCTATGGGAATCTTGAGAAGAAATTTGACACTCGGTGACTCTAATGCAAAGGTTGGCAATGTAATACCAGACTACACCATCAAAGACGTATATCGTTAAATGTAGTCTGGGCACTAAAAACGACCAATGTGTGTAACCAGTGATAACATACGAATCTGAGACGTGACCTCTGACTTTGGACTTTTTAAAAAAGCTCCAAGCCGCACAACGCGCAATAAAGAGTGCTGGGCAAATATTTGAGAATATGCAAATCGCGCGGCGGTTTATAAAGAATGAATGCGGAGCTTATATTTTTACTCTTATGAATTATTTCTCATGTAAAAAAAGTATCTCAAATATGGATCGACAACTAAAAATTTTATTTATAAATTGAGTTTAGAGATATTACAAATCAAAGTGCCAAAATCTAATTCCCATTTGTGTCCAATTCTCCATTTTCATTCAATAATTATCCTAAAATTGTTAAATTCTTCTTGAAGATTATACTTTTGGTTAGAATTTCATAAACTAAGGTTGTTAATGATTACATTTGATTACTTTTGGTTAGATATTCATAAACTTAAATTGTTAATGAACAAATAAAACCATGCTGTAACACGCAAAGAACATAACTTATTAAAAATAAGATCAGTTATAAAATGTCCATCGACAACTTGCTAATTACCATTTGGGAATATTCCGTAATGATTTTTCTTGTAAAAACTTCAATATTCTAACCCAATAGTACATAGCCACGCGGGTACCAGTCAGAGCTCGGAGGCCTAGTGAAGGCTAGTGTCAAAGATCAGTCTTTTTGGCGAAAATTGTGATTATCTCGTCCTCAAAGTGTTTTTGTAAAAATATTATCTAATAACCATTTATTGTTTTTTAGGTAATTGATCTATTACATATTTTTGATAACATGTTTTATGAAGTCCTTAGAGTGACTCAACTTGGAGAAGTTAATAGTCTCTAGCAAAGTGGACGGAAAAAGACCACGAGGTAGAAGATTGGACTGACCAGATCCGCACAACTCTCGACACCATAGTCCACGATGCTCTACACTCAGCGGCAGATAGGAACAGGTGGCGTCGAGTGATCTACGTCAAACTTACGAGAAGGCGGTCACGACCTTCAGCATTGAGGAAACATGTATGTTCTACATTTTCTTCGCCTATAATTTTGTTTGATAATGTAGTTCTATTTTCATTTACTTTACTTTTTTTTTTTTTTTGTGTAATTGTATGTCTACCTTATCTGATTTATGTCTAAGATGATTCCTTTTCGGGTGTGCTGGAAGAAATCTCTCATAGGGAGAAGAAATATATCTAGGAAGAAATCTCTCTCACCTTTATACATTCATTTCAAGGACTTCTATGTTTTTTGTAATTTTCTGTACGTATAATAAAGAGTTAAATAAATTAAAACTAACCAAACGTGTATTCATTTTTTCCTTTAGATTCTTACGTAATAAATATTAAACAGGGGGTAGGGGGTCAGCCTATTCTTATTTTTTCTTATAATATGATGGAGGGCGTCGAAAACTAGCAAAATTCGTCTTACGTAATAAATGAATTGCCCCAATAGCGAAAATGGTCATTTTGCAATTGGTAACTTTTCACATCTTTTCTCAGTAATTTTCACCAATTTCGGTACTTATCAGCCGTTCTGGTGTAGTGGCACGTAGTGGTTCCATTAACACCGACGGTCGCGTGTTCAATTCCCACTTAGAGCAGATATTTGTATTTGTCAAATATTTGTTTCCAGTCTTGATGTCTGACCTTGTTGGGTTGGGTACGGGTTATTATTATAAACACCTGATAACGATCGATCGATGATCGTTTGAATTGGAGCAGTGTAGTGGATTAAGCTGCAACCCTTCTTCTACATAGAGAAGAGGCGTATAAGTTTCGGTTTCGTCGAGTTCAGTTAAAAAAAAATTTCAAATATTCTTATAATTCCAATAAAATGAATGCAGTATTTTACGTAATAAAACACATTTTATAGCACAGCTGCTTTATTAGTTTTTATTTCCGCTTGTTTTTAGGCATTGTTTTCTTCGCGTTTCTTAAGTAGCGGAATGATCCGATGCCGCGGCGCACCATGAGGCCACGCCACCATGCCTGAATGCGGGTAGCGGCTCGACGCGAGCGTTCTTCGCGCGCGAGTCTAGCTGCGCGCTCTTTTTTGAAAGTTAACCACGCACGCATCTCGCCGGCATGTAATTTGTACTTTAAAAAATCATATAATAATATAATATAATAACAGTTTGTTAATGTTCTTGCAATTATCAATGACCGATAACACTTCAAACTTTTTTGCAGACAGCATTTATTATACAAAATATACGCCTTTCAAATCAATATGATAAACAGATACACCGTAAGATAGTAGTAAAGAATAAACACTTAAAGTTGGTATCTATTTTTGTCACCAAGTAAATTGTTATATTATAATTAGATATATTATTTTTGCTTGAAATTATAAAAAAGAAACAAATTTTTTACCAGTGACTCTAATTCTCCTCGGCGCTGTACTGTGATTCGTAATTTTTCGCATTGTATACTGAGCCGCATGGCTAAATCAGAGGTATCCTTAGCATATCGTTTTTTCCAGTATTCCAACAATTCTTCTCTTTCCTAGAATAGTAATCAAAATCCAAATTCATAATTTTTAACCTAATCTATTTATATGAGTGTCCATGACTTTTATAGCATGAATAAAAATGTTTGAATAGAGTTTTTTTAAATGTTAGTTGGATAGACAAACTGGCAGACGCTCCACCTGATGGTAAGTGGTTGACGTCGCCCATGAACATAAACTAGTTTACCCGGAACTACCTCGGCAACTCATTTATGTGTTGCTTATCCAGAGACATAAGGTGTTAAAGTCTCTGTGCCAGTAATTACACTGTATGTCTTGCCCTTCTCTCCAAAACACAGCAAAGCTGTTTCACGGGAGAAACAAGCAAGATGGTGGTACCTATGCAGCCGGGAGCGAGGCACAGCGCATCCCTCCCACCAGTTTTCGGAGATTTACAAATAATCATAATTTTTAATTAACTTCTTTCATGGAGTAAAACAAAAAAGAAGATAGGTTTATCTGAAGATAAATCCACCTTTATCTGCAGTGCATAAGCTCGAAGCAATTCATTGTGAACACAGTCTTCATACTCAGTGCGTGGCGTCGGTGTAGCTTTTTCTTGTACTTGTAGTTCTGCAGACTCAGCACGAGCGCTCAACCATTTATCAACATAGTCTAATTGAAAACGCGAATTTAGTACACTGTCCTGCAAATAAAAAAGTCAAAAATATAAGTTAAGCCCATGATAGGTGTAGATCTAGAGGAAGAAGAAGAAGACATGGATCTGTTATACCTTTATACCGTCACGAAGACAAGCAATTTTGATGTCATAATTACCAAGATCAAGTTTCCACTGTTGTCTTGTTCTTTTCAATTCCATAGTAATATTATCCAAGGACCTGATAATAAATATATCAAAAACAAAGTCCATTATTGTGGAAGTAAAATTTGCATAATATTGGAGAAAAAAAAATTGTACCCACGTTTTAAAATTTTCATATTTCGTCCTGAGAGATATTGCGAAATTGGCATTATTTTCTAACATTTCAACGGCTTTTTTCAGCGTATACCAGTCACCACCTTCAGCCAGCTCTACTAAAGTTCTTAAAAATATCTCCTTAATAATTTTACTGAAATTTACAATTTGACTATTAATTTATTATATCATATATATATATATATATATATATATATATATATATATATATATTTTAATTTTACTGTCACTAAATTAAACTTTTTCTCTACTTTCATAATTTATTAAGAAATAAATATTGTTTTATGGATAAAGAAATACCTATTTTCCTGTAATAATATAAGAGTAAATAATAGAAGTGTTGATCACACTGTTTTTAACCGACTTAAAAAAATAAGAATATCATCAACGTAGTCTAGTCAAATAAATACGTATTATTAGGATAACACAAAAACTACTCGTCAGATCTCGGTCAAAAATGGAATAAATGGGACCACAGTTCACATGACAAGCAGCAACTTTTGAATATAAAAGAATCGTCAAAATCGATACACCCAGTAAAAAGTTATGAGGTAACACATTTAAAAAAAAATACAGTCGAATTGAGAACCTCTTGTTTTTTGAAGTCGGTTAAAAAATTTAAAAAAAAAACATGTTTTTGCTTTTAATTACTTTAATAAGAAAAAGTTCTCAACAGCGCCATCTTAATATTACTCGTGGAACTTACCGATCCCTCACAAGCTTATCATGAACTTGTTTCAATCTCTTGTTTCGAAACCCGTTTCCTGGAAACTTTCGTTCAGCTCTTCTTTCTTGCAATGAAAATTATCAAAAGATGGAGTTAGGTACGTTCTTTAAACGGCGATTAATGAACTGCACGAAACGTTACTATTAGGTACCTGTATTTTAGTTAGATGTATTTTTTTTATAAGTATTATTCATAAAAGTGGATAATTAAATAAAACTAACTTAATAGTATTTTTTTTCCATTTCAGCATTAGCTTAATATATTGGACTGACTTTAGGTAAAATATATAGGTATGTAGAATAGTCGTTAAAAGTGGAAGGTGAGTAGATAGTATTTGGGAGTAGGTAATAAAACAACGTTAAACACTAAGAACTACGTTAAAAAACGTAAAATAGAGTAGTTTTTGTACATTTTATTATGATGTTTATCATTGTTATGTACCTACTCCTAGGAATGGCAATAGTTTTTTTTTTCTTTTTTTGGGAAAAATAGTACATTTCAAAATTTTTATTTTTATTAATTAATTCATCAATTAATTTGGTTTAATGAAAAGAAAAAAAAATTAACAAAGTTTTTTCCTTCTTCATTTTTACACTTTTTATCGATAATAATAAAAGTGCCTTATCATATTAAATATTATATATATATCAAATGCTCATTTTTTATTAATGAGATAGGTATACACTATATTTCTACATTTACGCTTTTTCCGACTGAACAAGTTTACATACCATTTCACTAATTGTAAATGCCAAAACGGCGTTTAATAGAGAGGAGAGGAATAAGATATAATAGTAAAATTAGTAGCAAAAGTAAGTACCAAAATTCTAAATCAAAAAGTAATTAGTAAGCAAACATTCGTTTGATAATTTTTTTAAATGTTTGAAAATGAAAATTGAACAATTTTTTCATAAGTTTGAAGAAGCGTGCATCGCTTCATTTGAAAAACACAATTGAAAATGGATGGATGGAGAAACAAACGTACCTTCCGTTTCTCTATTCTTGAAATTTATTAAATTAAAATATAGGTATATCTTTAATATATTATGTAATTTCAATGTTTGAAAGGACCACGATTCTTAATAATAGTATTTTTCATATAACATAGATTAGATTTTAAAATGATTTTGATTGCATATTTCTCCAACAGTAACAAAGTTAGTACCATAGATCCTAAATATACAAGCGTAAAGTTATCGTAGGTACAATACAATGCCCACTGCCCACTGCCACTTCAGCTTGCAAATCCGTTGGGCTATGTCGGCAACCTTTGTTCGTCTACGGATCTCATCATTTCTGATTCGATCTCGCAGAGAAATACCAAGCATAGCCCTCTCCATTGCATGCTGTGCGACTTGGAGCTTGTTTAAAAGGCCCATAGCCAGAGACCACGTCTCAGAATTGAGGTATGACAGATAAAAAGATGTTTTTAACTTCCCAAACGCTGCTTATTCTAACTGGATTCGACGATTGGCCTCCCTCACGAACTTGGACTTACCAAGTTGGACATTGTGTCACCAGAGGACTGCAGGTTTAAAAAGTGTCGTTCTTCCAAGAGACTTTGAGTTTCATCAGAGAGCTTTCGGGGGCTGCTTTTACACTCGGGTCTATAAAATCCGCTCCCGGGGTTTTGTATATGTTCGTTAGATGGTCACAGTGTAGACCTCATCAAGCGTGATCGTTCTAGTTTAACACAGATGTTCAATGTGCCTCTAATCACTCCCGGTTTTCACCCTATGGATCACGAAGACATCATTGAATATCTATCGCCTGGTGGTCATGATGAAGTCTATTTTATCCATGGAACCGTCAGGGCTCATGCAGGGCCATTTCTTGTGAGGCGGTTTCTGGAAGAAAGAGTTCATCATGAAGAGTCCCTCCTTTTTTCAGAAAATCAGTCAGCCTCTGATCCCTGGTGTTCCGCTGTCCATATCCAAATTGCCCCACTCTCAGCTCATCGTCTCTTCTTTTGGCTAACTTCGCGTTGAAATCCCCCATGAAGACATTGAAGTAGGTTTCGTTCGTATGTATGGCCCTACTGATGGCCTCATACATAGCTTCTACTTCTTCATCTGAGTGTGCCGAGGTCGGTGCGTATACATACCTGTATGATATTCAGCCAGTATCTCTAAAAACGCATGTACTAAATGAAATGTAAAGATGCAAATAATATATTTTATTTTAAAGCTATTATTATAATTTTATAAAACATACTGAATTATTATTAACATGTCGCATCCAGTATCAAGTACGCTCTGTGAGCAATTATAACCCTGTACAATTTAGCTTGATCTTTTTGACACATGTAAATTTTCTGTTCGACATAACTTTGCAATGACGAACATATTATTTTCAAATTTTAAATTATTTTAAAAATCGTAAAAATATTAAAAAAAATACATATAACACAAAAGTCCTTAAAGATTCAAGCGTTATCCGAAAATTTTAGGACTTTTTATTGCTTCAAAAGTAAAATTTAAATAAGAACACTGAAAATAATAGACGCTTGTACAATGTTACGTCGGTGGGTCGGATTTTTGTTTCGACCGTTGTAACATTGTACAAGCGTCTATTATTTTCAGTGTTCCTATTTAAATTTTACTTTAAAGCAATAAAAAGTTTTAAAATTTTCGTAGTTAGCTTGATTTTTTACAGACGGGCTAGTGATGGGAAACAGAAAATATCTAGTAGTCCAAAAAATAACGTTTTTTAAATATATGTAATATATAATATATGTATGTGGTGTATTATTTGTGAAATTCTTTATTGCACTAGACATATAAAACATTGGGTAGATAAGCGACGGTGGGTCAATATTCATAATAAGTACTATATTAACTTACATTAATATTACAGGGTTATTTTTGGACCTCAAAATGAGACCCTCCATACGAAATCGACCACGTGATCGAGCAGTTTTCTATGGGAGGGTCGAATTTTTTTTCACTTTTCGTCCCATGTTTCTTTGGAAAAGTTGTTAAGTTTCATGTTCTGAACCACCTATTTAAATTTGACGGGAGGTCCAAAAATAATCCTGTATGTAAAAATTAAGGTTGAAAAATAAAATAGTTTTATCTTTAAAACAGTTTTTATTGAGGAAGAGGAGCACAGCCAAGATAATAATCACCAGAGTCGTCGGAGCTTGTGTCATCATCTCGAACTTCAATTATTATTTCGTGTTCAATAAAATAGTCGAAGTGGACGTCGCGCATCCAGTCCGATAATATTACTTCTTTGACGTGTCGTACTACATTCGCCCAGTTTTCAGCGGTCTCTTGACCACAAGCTTCTTCCAATAAGCGGAGCATTTTGTTTGCGGTGAAGGGAGGAGATGTATTAGTAAGTGCTACATTTCCTGTGAATGAAATAAGTGATTGTTAAAATAATACTATTAATGAAATAGATGTCAAAGAATTTATCAAGAAAAAAGTTTTTTTTACTGACCTTTGATTTGTGCCCATATTAGCTCTATGGCATTATATTGACAATGATAGGGCGGCAATCTGATCACTGTGTGACCGCGTTGCTTTGCTGCTTCGTCCAGTAAATATACTGGCTCCCTTGGTTTGTGTGTGGCCACCAGGCCAAGCAGTTCGTACTTGAGCATTGTCATGTCGGCATTTACGCCCTTGTTTATGAGCCACTTTATTATATCAGCTTTTTTGTTTGCCATCGTCAGAGCCTTGTCAAATTGCGTGGAATGATAGGATGCATTATCCATTATTATTATATGAGGACCATCCAGGTTGTCCATCATTTTATATAACCATTTCGAAAACGTTTCGAAGTTCATCTCTTCGTGATACTCATTCGTTTTTTTGGTTTTAAATGCCAGTAAACAGTTTGGCACAAAACCTTGGGCAGTACCTGCGTGGCAAATTATCAGTCTCTCCCCTTTTCCTTCTGGTACTTTTGTAGACGATTGGGCAGTACCATCGTTCCATGTTTTTTTAACAGTGTGATTGGCATTCAACCAAGTTTCATCTAAAAATACAACTTTTTCCCAATCGGTAATATTTTTGACTTTTCTTAAGAAATCAACTCGTTTGAGGGCAATGTCATTCCTTTCCATAAGAATCCTGCGGTTGTTGGATTTTTGGTAATGAAATCCAATTCTACGCAGTAGTTTTGACAGCGAGGTTCGACCGCCGTCATATAAATGAACTTCTCTTAGTGTCACCAGCAACTTGTCAAGTGTGGGCAATTCTTTTCTTGAATAATAACCATAAATGTGGTTCCGTATGGCCGCACATTGAAAATCGTCAAGATTGACGATAGGTTGGATACGCCTACGTTTTTTATTAGGAGACGACAGTTTATTCTCCTCGTTACCTTCTTTACCATATTTTTCCGTAGAGATTCGTGTCATAGTAGCTAATGCAATCAGCAAAGCGTCAGCTACACGTTACCGCACTTGAGACAATGGCAATAATGGTCCCCCATTTTGTGACTCACGCTCAAAATAATCGCGTAAGCGAATTACAAACTCACGCATTTCACTGTTGAGTACAGTTTTTTTCGCCCTTTTAGGCATGTTTAACAAAAGTTCAAAACAAAAACTTAAATTCAACAATAATAATGTTACGGGCAGGTAGTCTTGCTTCCTCTTAACTTCTTCCTTTAACCTCTTCTTTCCTCTTGACTTTACTCCACACTACTGACCCCGAGTGTTCCCGACGTTCGGCTTATATGGCCAGTCGATGGAACAATGGAACGCGTAGTTCAAATTAGAATTCAATTTTTTTAAATCTTATTTTTCTAAAAAGAGTTATACCAGCTAAAGAGATCCCAACCACTAGCCAAAGAAACCCCAATCAAAAGGACCCCCGTTCGTAACAATAACTTAAAAATGATCTTTAATAATGATTTTTAACCGACTTCAAAAAAAGGAGGAGGTTCTCAATTCGTCTGTATTTTTTTTTTTTTTTATGTGTGTTACCTCATAACTTGGTACTGGGTGTACCGATTTTAATGATTCTTTTTATATTCAAAAGCTAGTGCTCGTCATGTGGTCCCATTTTAATTTGAGCGAGATGTGACTAGTAGTTTTTGAGTAATCCTTAATAATGCGTATATTTGTTCCTGATACCGCGCGTCGCTGCACGGGTCGCGTTGCACACTATCGTTCCTTGAGGCTTAATTTGTTTCGGAAGATTATCACGTGTTATGTTTTTTATGTTTACTACGAGTTAAACTATACAATATTATATTTTGTTTCTCAGATTACGACTCAGGTGTAGAGTTATGTTGCGCTGAACTTTGAGATAGCACGTTTCAAAGCGCGGCCTGTATTTAAAAGATCATATCTCAAAAATAGTTATACGACAAAGTGTAAAGGAATGACTTTTCATCGGTGATTAACTAGACTAACTGTTTACTAACTGTTACTAATTGTTTTAAAATTTTTAATTTGTCAACATATTTAACGGACACCATTTTGCGTCATTTTTCATAGACTAAGTTAGAATCTTGGGTGGCATTGGAATGAAATAAATAAACAACTTAAATTAAATAAATAATTTAACTTAAATGTTTATAACATAATATATAATACGTAGTGAAAGGCAGAGAGGAAGGCACGTTATGACTTATGCCGTTGGTCTCATTACGTTTGCTTAATGTAATTCAATAGGCAGAATATAAACAATATACGGCGTAATTATGTCGCATTCTATGCCTCTCATACTCGGCCGCCTCACCCCGAGCGCACCGCACTGACGCACATGTTGAACAGATTTTTTTCGGGTTTTTTGTTCTATAGTTCACTAGTTCTTTTTTTTACGTCAAAGAAATGTGACAATGCCCAATTTTTTATTCATAAAGGGATGCCACTCAGACGCAGGTAATAACGATATTAATTTAAGTTGTATAACATATTATAAAATATGCTAAACATAATGCAAAATATTTTTAGGATGTATTTTTAATATCCTCTTTTATAACATACAATATATTATATTATGTTATACAACTTAAATTAATATCGTTATTACCTGCGTCCGAGTGGCATCCCTTTATCGTTAACAAATTGGGCATTGTCAATTTTTCGAGGGTGGTACCTGTAGCTTGTGAACTGTAACCGCCCAGCTTTATATAAATAAATCAGTTATCGAACTACAGATTCACTAAAAATCAAGAAATAAAACAAAATTTTAACAAAAAACAATAACCGACTTCAAAGCAAAAAAAAGAACGGTAAAACAAAAATGCACTAAAAAGTAAAAAAATAATTACGTATTCTTTTGTCTGTAATCAAATTATTACGATAATATAATGTACAATTATTGTTGTTATTGGAGTCGGTGTCAGCCAAGGAAATAAGGAAAAGAGTGCGTAATAGTGTAGGTACACCTATTGTAATGTTAAACTACGTTGGCCAATGATATTCATTTACTTGAATATCATTGACGTTGGCTGACACCGACTCCGAAGACAACAATAATTGTACATTATATTATCGTAATAATTTGATTACAGACAAAAGAATACGTAATTATTTTTTTACTTTTTAGTGCATTTTTGTTTTACCGTTCTTTTTTTTGCTTTGAAGTCGGTTATTGTTTTTTGTTAAAATTTTGTTTTATTTGTAATCGATATTTATTAAATGTTTTTATAATTTTTAAAATCATTAAATTAAGAAAATAATATGTTCGTCATTGCAAAGTTATGTCAATCAAAAAAATTTACATCTGTCAAAAAGATCAAGCTAAATTGTACAATTATACAACCGTGGTTGGCGGTGATTTCATTCTTGTAGCTGCTCAATGTTTTGTTATAGTACCCGACACTCCTTTGTTTAATTCAGTGATACCCTTGTTTAATTTAATGTCTTGTAAATACGCTCATTTTTCTATATTGTTTATCATAAATGTAATTTCTCAGTAAGTGAATTATTTGTAATTCTTTTGAGAAATAAAGTTCTTAAACCGTATCTCTTAGATACTCTGAGTAGTAGATACGCAACCCTGTTCGACACACTTCCGATGGTCACAATGTTGCCAGTGAGGGACCTGCGGACAATAAGCCCTTCACCTCCTTGGGACTAATGGTAGCCCTCCGGGTAGTAGAATAGGTTTCCGGATTCCAAGGTTATCGTGTCCTTCCCCTCTCTTCGGACTTCAGATAGACACAGTATATCCCAATGTAATCTGTTCATTTCCTCTTCCAGCTCAACAATCCTTTCATCAGACCTCAACGTGCGAATATTGTGCGTCACCAGGGCCAGGTGTCGTCGAGGGTGAGGCACCACCCCAGTCAGTGCACAGTTGTTCGCAACACTATGGGCTTAGTCACCTTCTACGACACCTCGGCCAAAAAGAGGTTGAGACTATTCTTCTCTGCCGATCACCGCACGGCTTATACAATGTATTATGGTTAAAGCACAGTTAGAAACCCTAGATCACACTTGGAAGGTGAAAGTTATACTATGTACGTAGAGCACATTTGTTCAGTGGATGTTATAGGCTAGGTAGCTGGAGCAAAGCACATGTTTTTGTCTGTAAGTAGATTTAACGCGCCATATACGCCGCGAAGTAAATAAAATAAAATGAAAAAAGTCAACGATTGTTTTTTTACGTAGGTACATCTGTAAGGTTCTTTGACGTTCTTTGACATTATCTTGTTTACATAAATTAATATAGGTACAAAGCTAAACTTAATTTCAGTTTTACTTACCCAAAATCTTCGTTTGGAGTAGCACGACTTCTAAATTAATGGCGAATAATATGGCATCCAATATTGCGATCCTGTGTTAAAAACATTAAGCGTTTATCAAAGGATTTATTGATAATTGATTATTAAAGTGAAGGGTACAACAATTTCTAAATATTGGTGTGAATCTCTAAAGTCGATTAAACTATTAAAGACTAATTTCACATGTCACAGTACAATTGAATTAACTAATTCTAATTATGTGATTGATTTTAATAAACTTACAATACAATACATATTTTTGTAATAAAACATTCCTGTTTTACTGTCAATTAATACTTCATTTATCATCCACGCTGTTCTTTACTTAATGACAATTATTGCAATAATAAATGTAGGTACTTATGTGTTTTAAAAATGCAATTTCCGTATTAATATTTTTGTATCAGATAAAATTTAGTACCTGAACTGTCACGCGTAGCATTATGACCTATATTGTAAAGCTTTAAGCTTGCGTTTATTTTTTACATTATATTTTTCAATTCGATCTTTACAACTCAAATTTTTTTTTTAATTTTCTTGAACTTGAATTTGCCTGTAAACTCTCCCACTGCTGGGCACAAGCCTCTTCTACGTATAGGAGAAGGGTTGCAGCTTAATCCACCACCCTGCTCCACTGCAAGTTGGCGGAGAGCTTAACTACCATGTGTAAAGATTGCTATCAGGTGTTTGTCAGCGACTACTCGCATCACTATCACAGAGGTCATATTAATAAAAATATAATGTAAAATATTGTTTTATGTATTGTAATGAATAGAATTAGTACCTCGTTATTATTAATATTAAAAAAAAAACAGTAAATAAATAACTTTATTTCGTTACATCACATTTTTAAAAATGTGTTAATGATTTAAGACTTATTTCGTGGTTTGAAGACATATTATTATGTTTAAAACGGGTACATACCACGATATAACACAAGTGATTTTGTGTCAATATTTCGACCCAGTTGCATGGATCGTGGAATTATGCAAACCAGAACAGAGCCGCATGAAAGCAAAAGAGAAAAGTGACGTTGTGAGTGTATTTTGCCGAAATTTTCGCGACGTTCCTGTGAAGAGAACGAGAAAGAGGGTAGTTCGCTACTACCCATGACAGTTCCAGCTACACACCTCGCGACACCGCAGTCCTGTCGTGACCACGATCCATGCAACTGTGTCGAAATATTGACACAAAATCACTTGTGTTATATCGTGGTATGTACCCGTTTTAAACATAATAATATTTAAAAATGTGTACCTACATAATCTCCTTCTATACAAGCAAACCTGCTATCAGCAAAAAATCTTACAAATTAATATTATCTTACAAATTAATAAAAAGTAGTTTGGTTAAGGGTGAGAAATGGATGGAAAGGCACACTAATGGAGCCGTGTATTTTTTTTATCTTCTTATATATAAAATTCTCGTGTCACGGGGTTCAAACTTAAACTCCTCCGAATCGGCACGACCGATTCTCATGAAATTTTGTGAGCATATTGAGTAGGTCTGAGAATCGGCCAACATCTATTTTTCATACCCCTAAGTAATAAGGGTGGTTCACCCTTAAAAAATTTTTTTTTAATTTTGGACGAAATTTTTTGTTTTTATTTTTTTATAATGTGGCATTAAAAATACATACAACCCTAAATTTTTACTTTTTTATCACCAACCCCTATTTTTTATTACTTAAAGATTATTTATATGGCAAAACAACGTTTGCCGGGTCAGCTAGTTAACATATAAAACGAAATATTCACTACACGTATACTATTAATATTATAAATTGAAATACCTTTTTTTTGTTTTATTTAAAGTCGATAAAAAGTGTTTTGTTTTTAAGTTGGTCTATTTTTCGAGGAAGGTTAACCTATAAATCATTATGTTAGACTCACTGGAACGGAACAGTATGGTCAACGCGAGTCGTCTAGTACGCATAATTTTCTTTTTTAATCTTCTCATCGATCTCAGAATTAGCAATGTTTTTACTCCTAGTTTATATAATACTTAATAGGACCCCAGGAAAATTCCTACCATAACCTACCTATTTGAAGTTCTATCGTTACTAGTAAAAGAAAGTTCACAAATTTCTATGCCCCTGTGAGTCATAGCGTATTCTAATATAGCCAATAAATAACTTTCCTCTCTTAAAAATCTAGCATAAAATAAAATTTATATTGGATCAGTAAATAATGAGATGCGTTCAGTTAAACTTATTTAATGAGGTGCGTTCGATTAAACAAAAAAAAAAGGATAATAATTAAATAAATGAAAAAAAAAAACAGACAACATACTCCGTGATACAAACAGCTTTACTTTATTATACTCGTATCTATATAAATATCTATTTATCTTTTTAAAAATACATGCGGTCACGGATCTTAATCTGAGAAACTGTATTAAAGATTGTCCACATACATTAAAGTGAGTAAGAAGACATACAACTGTAATTAACTACGGAGTACCTACCATTCGACATTAAAAGAGCATCCGATAAAAAATGTTTGGAAAAATGGAAATAAAAAAAAATTATTCATGTCCAGTTAAACTGAATTAAAATTATTTGAATTGTATTAAAATTATAAATATATTAAAGTACTAGCGGCCCGCCCTTAAGATTCCTTAGACCAGATGACGTTGGCGGCGTAGGTACCTATTTCTATTTTCTTAAATATTTATTTTTAAATTTAATTACAATGAAACAAAAACTAAATTTTACTGTGAGTTATGTTTAATTTTTATGTATTAAAGTTATTTACATTGGTTTTGTACTTTTTACGTGATACGTGAACACAGAAAAAAACGATAAGAGATAGTCTAGTCCTAACCTCATATTAAGGACATTTGTTAAAATACTTTCACGGCGATTTGCTCGTTGCTTCGCTTGCAGTCATTTCTTTCTATTAAAAGTATGTACCTACATTAAAATAGTGTTGCTACTTGTCTCTGTTATTGATAGCTTTGGTGTCAGCTATTCCAACCTAACTAAAGATCAACTCAATAAACTTGAGCAGTATTACATCACTGCGATTTGTGTTTTGTATTTTGGTTACGCAAATATGGCCATTTTTCTAATTACAAAGATGTAATGTTTTTTAATGTGTTGTAAATTAATATAAATATAACTCTAATATATGTAAAAAAATAAATAATATATATAAAAGTCTATATTTAAATAGCTAAGTCATACAAAAATAATAAAAATAAGTAGGTTTATAGAAAAAGATAAAATACTAAATTTGTCAAATATAAATTCTTTAAACGTCCTTTAAAGATAATATTTTGGGTCGCATATCAAATTGTTCAAATGGTATTAATTTTAATTCAGTTTGGGAAATTAACCAAAATATAATTTAAAATTATTATTATTAGTCGTTTCGAATGTAAATTAATGTTAAGCTTTTCTCATCCTATTTTCTTAAACATTGTTTACCGATTGAACATTATTTATTCGTCTATTAAAATTATATCAAAATAGAATATTTTGTCTAGTCTTGTAGTAGTCTGAAATATTTAATTTTTACTTAACCCTACAAACTTGAAAAGTAATCTTACAAAACAAGAAACAACAATTAAAAAATAGGTATTGTTGATACAGACATTTTGTGCGTTATTCGTGCATTTTTGTTTCGTAAAATGTTTTGTTTTATTAAGCGTATCAGTATTGACATTAAAATTATAAAATAATATTTCAATACACAAATTTATCCATCATTATTATATCAGTCATTGGATGTTAACTGCTGAACGTAGGCATCCAGAGTGACCTGTTCGAAGCAGCTTCCATCCAACGGCTTCCGGCAGCTCTCCCCCGCTATCAACTCGTGGACTGCCATCTCACGCTACGCTTGCCGGTACGTGCAGCGTTCTGTTCTGCGATATATGTATATTCCCATTACCACTTCAGCTTGCAAATTCGATGGACAATGTGGGCAACCTTCGTTCGCCTGCAGATGTGACAGTATTTGATGATATTTAATTAATTGTATACATGTATGCTTTTTTATTGAACTATGTTATATATATGTTTTGTTTTGTCTAAATATTTTAGTCTTTGAGTGTCTGCAATGTTTATGATGTCGCAAATAAATATATTCTTTCTTTCTTTCTTTAAAAGGCCTATACTTAGACACTATGTCTCAGATCCGTATGTCATCACTGGTAGAGCGCTGAAATATGACGCATAAATGGAGATTTTTTAACTTGCCAAACGCTGCTCATCCTAACTGGATTCTACGATCCGAATCTTTCTCAAAGTTGTTTGTCCAAGTTGGGCCTTTTTTTCCTAGGAATATGTACTCATCAGCAAATTCGAGAAGAACTCATCAGCCAAAGCCTTTTCAGAAACCGGCTTGTTCGAGAGGCTGGAAGTCATCAAATTTGTCGATCAGACGATTCGTAATGATCTTAGAGACCAACTTGTAATCGTGGCGTGGCAAAAGTGTAATACATTGTATGCCCCATTTCTTTTTTAAGTGTGCAAGTGCTCTTCTTCAACAAGGTGTTATTGCCCTTCTTCAAGAAGAGCACCACCACACTTTTGTTACAGGTCTCAACATTACGCTCTCAAGCAATACGGTGTTAAGGAAATTCTGAAGGACTTTAAGTACAGGTTTTACACCCGTTTCAGAAGCTCTAATGTAATATCATCCTCACCTGGCGCCTTGTTATTTTTAAGCTGTTCAGATTGGCTTTGGGATAGTGTCGGGTAAGCTAGGTTCTCGCATCTTCAACCGTGCTACGAATAGTTTGTGTAACTGAGGTGTACAACTGTCCGTAGAACTTTTCGACCTCCCTTAATATCTTTATAATTTCGGGTCAGCTCGGCTCTTGGATCTGCAGCGGAGCTGCGAACAGTTTGGTTGACCACGGTATACAACTGTACATAAAACATTTTGATCTCCATTAATATCTTGGCTCTGGTCAACGCTGTACTTCCTTCCTCTGTTTTCAGCTTTACCATATACCTACCAACCCCAACCCTATACATATTTAGGGGGTGCAAGAAATAGGGTGTAAGTTCGTCATCCAGCATTGAAAAGCGAGGATCCTCCGACCAGACGGATGTTGTGTCCGGTGGGCTACTGCTCCACTTAACGTTTGTTGTCGGGTTCTTGTATATATACTTAATCGCTCGGGTAACTTCGATAGCGCGATGTAGGTTACGTCAGTTTTCGTATGTGGCGAGATAGATGTCGATACACATATAATAACCTAACAACTCTGGAGCAGAACGCAGGGCCACTGCCAACTAGTCCAACTACTGGTGCAGGCTACTACGGGCAAGCCATGAATGACATAAAATTATGAGTAGGGGCAAGTGCTGTACCTATGGACGCTTGTACCTGTGGACACAATCAATTCCGTCGAAATAAGCAACCCTAAAATTCTAATTTAAACCTGACCGTAAAGCTTTGTCTATGGTTGACTGTTTGGACGTATTACCATCTTTGTTTTCGGTATGGTTGATATTGTGCTGGTTATGAAAGTTTTTTTCGTCAAAAAGTAAGTTTTTTTGCTTAATTTAAATGTGTTTTACCGTCAAAATACTTATGATATCAGATAGATCGTGTTTGCTGTATAATGGGCGTTGTTTATCGTTTAGTTGGTGGCTATCTCATGTCTTTAAGTCTGTTTTGTTATCAAAGTTTGATCTGTTTTATTTTATAAGTCTCAATTTGTACCTGTGGACAAACATACGAGTGTACCTGTGGACTGTCCACAAGTACAAAAGTGTTATAATGTTTACTTACAAAATATGATCAGTCGTTTTACTTGATTTGTTATTTCTTATATTAAAGTCACCGGAACTTATTAAGAAACACCAACGGTTAATTTAGATAAATTAGATTACAGCAACCAGTTGAGCAGATTTCCAGCCAAATCTATCCTATCTGGAGGACTTGGATCGAAACGACCTATTTGCAGATCCTATTATTCAGACTATCACATAACCAATCTTGCTTATCCAGAAGGATAATCGGCTGATACCAGAACAATCTGGATTTCGCACCCCGCTGGATTATTGATCTACAAATAACACCCGAAACCGTCCGCCCATTTGAAAAAGCTGGCCTACGAAAGTGTGTTCAACGTGGATAAAAGCCCAGAAGAATTTAAAAAAAGCCAAAAAGAAGGAAATAGTATGCCCGGAAAATGGACAAAAAAAACTCTGCTTAAAAAACAATAAATTGTTATCAAAGCTTTTTCTGGTTCCTCCAAAGGCGATGCTAGTTGCTCAAAATGTCATCCAAACCCTCTGTTAGCTAATAATCTTTCTGAAACTAGTCCTTTCAAAGCACTTTTGAATGAAAACACTGAGAAATCCGGCAAAAAAATGATTAAAATAATAGAGAACTAACAAGAGAAGTTATCGTTTGTTAGATGTTTGAAGTGTAAAACTTATTCCAAAGACAAAAACCAAATACTCATATGTTGTTTTTGCAATCATAGCTATCACATTTGTTGTGTTTCGAAGTCATACAGATAAAATTTTGAGTCTGATGATAAGAGTGAAGATTTTGAATGCGTGGCCTGCATCGTATTGGACAACATGACGATAGTGATGAATTTACTGAAAAACTGTTCGAAGCTTTTCGTAATAAATATAATTAAAAATACTCTATTATTTTTACGTTTGTTTGAAGTTGTTTTTAGAAGTATAGGTATAATAATTATTTTTTTATTTTTATTTTCAAATTAACTTGAACTGTCCACAGGTACAATTTTACTGTCCATAGGTACAATCGTCTGTTGAACCTGTGGACAAATGTGGTGTTTTTTAAGAAAAGTGATTATTTTTGTAAGTATAGGTGATATTAAGACTAGAATTTTAGTTTAAGAAAGGCTGATTATCTCTTAAGATATGTGATATGTTAAAAATAAATAAAACTTATCTAATTCAGATATAAAAAATGTTTTATTCCAAATTCTGGAAAGTGTCCACATGTTCCGCACTTGCCCATACTATCTATTTAGGTATGCATATTCTAATGCATGCTTTTTTACTGTGTTGAATTACTTCTCTTATAGACTATAGTCTATGAGAGAAGTAATTCAACATAATTATAAGCACATGGTATTAAATAGGGTCAATTCTACTATGACCTAATATAATATGTACTATAATATATAAGATATGGTAACCTTAAAGAACCTGAAGAACTGAAAAAGCTTAAGAACTAAGGGCTGCAAATAAAATTTCTACAAAATGAAAATATGGTTATATATTGTTTATATTAGCTAGGGTTTTTAATATGCAACACGGGATCTATAATTAAAGAATACAATATGATATAAGCTTCGATCAATAGCCTATTATTGATCGAAGGATATAAGGGATCATCGACTAAATTTGTATTTTACAATTAAAAACTTTATTTTTTCGTGTCTAGGTGGAATATCTGACTTATTTTTTTTTTCACATGGTATTATAACATTGAAATTAATGCCATGTGAATTTGAAAATATAATACAGCTGTGTCTAGGGGATAATTTATCATAAACTACTTAACTAAATTATTGTTTTTATTTAAAGTACGTTATTATACTATACCTATAATTTTTAACAATTAATAATAAATTATGCATATGATTTGGCATACTTTAATTTATAAAAATGAAATAAGTTATAATTACATATTACACACACTGGTACAGTTGAGTAAATGAGAATCCCTGTAGAACATCGCAGTGTAAGGCGTCTCATATTCCCAAAACAGCCAATTTGCACTATATAGGTACTCGTCTCGTTAGATTATATTCTAATCTATTTGTGTTTTTAAAGTTTTACGGCTTAAGCCATTTAATAAGTTATAACAATTCGAATCCATAAAAATATCAATAAAATTACTGTGTTCTCGTTTACTAGCCAACTAAGTATTTAATTCTAAAATCAAAGTAATATCTACTATGATAAGAATTTATAGAATTCATTAAAAAAAAACTCACCTTTTATTTACCATAATTAGTGGCGAATTGACTCCTTCTTCGTATAGATGACTTGTTTTGACGGTAAAGCCTTTTATACTTACAAAAATATAGTAGTTACTATCATCACTAAGCAACCTCACGTATTTGATCAATTACATAAACATAATCATACAATTTAACTCTTGGTTTTGTCCATTAAGGTGTAAATAACAATATCGTAAATGTATTGTGATTATTAGACTGAGAAATTGCTTTTAGCATTTATATTAAGTTAATCTAATATTAAATTAAATAGTAGTTTTTTTAAGTCTAAGGTCGTAGGCTTTCTCGTGAAATACAAAGGATTATTAAACAAATAAAAAAAAATAGTCGAAGGATAAAGTTGTATAAATAAAAAATTATAACACTTTTTTAGTAAATGGTTATTTATTTATGAATAAGGAGCTCATCACAATCAAATAAATAATATGTAAATGATTTACAACTCAATATTTGAAATATTATTTGTAGTAATAGCAAGTAGTACCTATATACGTGAGAGACTAAGATTGGATTAGTCTGTGGATGTATTTTTTTTTTAATCTATTATTTACCCTTACCAATTAATTTACTTTTAAATTCTGTGGAATTTTTAGAACAATTTTCAACGTCGTGGTAAATTATGATAGTTGTATGTATTAGGAGTACACACAAAAATTGCACGTTTGATATGGATATGCGTTGTCAGTCATTTCCATGTATATGCAGTATGAATCACAGTTAAATAGTCAAAATATAAAATGGACCATGTCCATTCACGCTTAAATTCCTGCCGTTTTCAACTATTTACCGCATTCCGCTTTAAATTAGCCTTTGATGTTTTTAGCCTTTACGCGCCTACATTTATTTAAATATCGCATTCAGGAAAATACCGTAGGAGTTCAGTTAACGAAATAATTTCTAAATTGTTTAATTATTTTTTAATTTAATTTATGGTCAGCTTAAATACGTTTTTTTTGGGAAAAAGGTTAAATCTCTTCACAGTATGATTAAATATAAATTAAGGTATTGAAATTGATGTCAGTGTGTCGATGTGTAGCAAAAAAATGTTGTATCAAAATAAAAAAATAAAAATTATCATTTTACAAAGTTAATTATTTTTTAATTGAGTAATTAACAATATTTTATATTTTTAAAATCCGTCAACACATTACTCAACTATTATAACCTCAGTCATACGCGTATGTCCCGCAAGAAAGCCAGCGTTACTAAACCCACACACTACATACATATGCTTTGCCTATTAAAGAACTATTAATATAAACATTAAATTTACTGTTCTCTTATATTTACGCGAATTTTACTCATTTAATTAAAAGTCTAAAAACGGATTTTATCGCGTTTATTTCTAATTTCAGTTTAATAATATTTTATTTTAAATTATTTCCCGACGTTTCGGACCATTTACAGTGTCAATGGTGGTCGCGTGGGTGTCCGAGTTATTTGTTACAACAATTAATTGTTACATATCCTGCTTTTTATACAGTTTTAAATTATTACTATTAACCGTTCGTATTCATGCAAAATGAGCTTATTGTGTCTGGAAGGCGTGCTCTGTTCTTATTTTCCTTGGGTTCAATTAATTTCAATACTGGCTCCCAAACTGGTGGTACGTTCCAACCATCCTCTCTATTGAAATTAGGATGTTTTTTGATTTCAATAGCCTCGCGAATCATCCTTGGTAGGAATCGGTGCTCTTAAGCGAGAATTTGTGGCTTATCAAATCTGATATAGTGGTTGGTACCTTGTTGAGTATGTTGATACACAGCAGACTTTGTCGACCGTTGGTGTTTCATGTCAGTTATGTGTTCTTTGACGCGTGTCTCTATACTCAGCTTAGTTTGCTCTATATATGAGAGACCACATTCACACTCTAATTTGTAGACCCCTGCATCTTGTAAAGGTATTTGACATTTGACAGATGGGAATTATTGACTTATCTTCGTTGGCGGCTTGTAGTAGGTAAGTTTTGATTGAAGCTCACTTCAAGTAATTGCCACGAATAGCTATTTTTTTGCGGGAAATATATACTTTCAATATCTGTTGCGTTATCCCATAGTAACAAACCGCAAGACAATAACACTTTGGAAATAACTAAAATACTCTTAGTTAATCGAGCAATATCAAACGTTGGGCAATTGACGAACTCTTCGAACCACGAATGCTGTCTCAGTCAGGGATGACAAATGGGAATTCCACTGAAGTTTTGTATCCAAATTTTATTTATTTATTTAGTATTCAATATATTAATAAATAAAATAAATAAATAAATAAATTTATCTCAAAGAAAACTGTGGTGTCACTAACAACAAGATTTTCCTTATTTATTTATAAATATACAATAATTAGGGTGTTTAACATTAGGTAAAGGAAATAAAACAAATTTGGTTTTCTTAACGTTTAATACCAAGTTGTCTGTTTTAAACTAGTCTTGTATCCGTGACAAAGCATCGTTCACGTCATCATAATTAGCTTTTTTTCTGTCAACCTTAAAAATAAGTAATGTGTCATCAGAAAACAATACAATATCACAAATAACTTTAGCGTAAAATGGGAGATCAATAATATTTATTAAAGACAGAAAAGGACCTAAAATTGATTACTGTGGAACGCCAATTTTTTACACAAATCCTGAAGGCTTTGTTCGGTTAAGTGAGATATCAAGAATAGTAATATATGAAGTGAAGAGGTCAAGAGCCTTAAGATTTTTGTTTTTTGAGAGCTAAGTTTATATTATAGGGTTTTATGCTCTACACAATCAAATGCCTTAAATTCATCACAGAATACACCAATAACAGTCTGTGATTTCTCCCAAGTATCGTTTATATTCTTAAGAAGTGCTACTCCAGCATATGTTGTGAAGCAACCTTTAGTAAAAACATATATTTCACTGTGAAAAGTGCTATTAAAATTAATATATATATATATATATATATATATATATATATATATATATATATATATATATATATATATATAGGAGACTTTCTATAGATATAGTCACTCATCACGATATCTCTGGAACTATAAGACCTAGAGACTTGAAATTTGGTAGGAATATTTCTTTTACCAACTAGAGGTCAGCTAAGAACGGATTTTACGAAATTCTACCGTTAAGGTTATGAAAAAGGGAGGCAAAGTTTGTATGGGACAACGTGGTTCCTTCGTCTAATCTACTTCAAATTTTGCATAAACATTTTTTAACAGAATCGATTGAAGACGTGTTTCGTATTTTACCGAAATTCATCCTCTAACGGGGTTAAAAGGCGGTAGAAATTGATTTTGATATAAATACTCCTTAGTGCTTTTGATTTAAATTACATTTTATTTTGACATATGTTTGAATTGTTTGACAACTCAATCCGTCTGTTATAAAATATTTTTCAGTATTGACGCAGGTGTAGGTGATATCTTTTTTGGGTGCTCCTGGTGGATCAGGCAAGACTTCATATTAAACGTAACAGAATTGAGTTGTAAATATACCGTGTGATCACTTTATTGTAAAATAGTGCCTTATATAACTTTTTTTTACTTTAATGTTGGTGTTGTTTTAAGTCAACGGTTTTAAACTAAATGACTCATCAGCGAGGCATTTATAGTTCACAATATTACAGATATAGAAGACACCGAAGTGAACTTGGAAAAAATTTTGAATTATACGGCATTAACACACCAATTAGTACAGATTAGTACCACGGACTAATGTTGGAAGAAGATCAGAAAACATTATAAATCATGTACCCATTTAACTTTAGCTTAAACTAAAACTAAAAAGGAGGAGATGACACACACACCCGATCGTCTGTTCCTAAGGTAGGCAACTTAATGCCTGTGTTTGGATAAACTTCCGAAAAGCGGATACCGAATTTCGTCATGAAATTTGGCACGGACATTCTATTTGACTATTTATGAGTCCCCTTAAAGGGATTTTTGGCGGCACGCAATATTTTTCGAAATATTGAATTTTTTAAGTACGCTGCTTAGCACACTCTATATAAGACAGCGAGTAGATCAAAAGAAGAAGGAAAAAAAAAACCTTTTTTTTTTTTTTTGGGCGGGAAAAAATTTACCTGAACGCACACCCTGTCGTCCGGGGAGACAACGGGGTAGTGTGGGGCCCTCACCCACTAAAATAACCCGCCGTGCGCCCTCACCCGCCTTTACAAGGCAGACCACGGGTACCGCGTACGTTGCTCCGTGGCCCGCAGGCGGCAGCCCCATCGGGCACTTTCTTCTGTGCGACACCCCGCGCACTCGGGCATCGCACCTTCACGGTAGGCTGTTTCGGCGGACGGCGGGCAATCCCCGACCCTACCGTCCGCAGCCTCGACTAGGGCGGCATCAGGCGCATGTGAGCGAGTCTGCGCCGCCCCGCGCGCCGGCGGCGAATTGGGTCCGAAAGGAGTGAGTCCTCCCGGGCCCTCTCCGCCGCCTCCTTCTGCAAGATTACGTTCTCGCAGAAGTTGGCGACCGCGGTCCAGGCCCTATCACCGCCGACCATCGCTCGCGCAACGGCCGATAGCGACAGGTCCTCTCCAATGACTGCAGCGAGATCTCGGCGCTGCTCAGCCCAGGCGGGGCACGATTCGAGCGTATGTTGCGCCGAGTCCTCGCTGCAGTCGCAGTGGTGGCAGCCCGGAGTCATCTCCCTCCTTGCGACAACGTGCAAGTACTTGCCAAAGCAGCCGTGCCCTGACAACACTTGCACGAGTCGGAAGGTGAGGACTCCGTGCTGCCGCACCGCCCACTCCATCAATATCGGCTGAAGCGCCCCTATGGTCCGAAAACCAGCCCGGGGCGTCTCCAGCCGAGCCTTTCACCGTGTGAAGGTGGTGCGGCGGGCATCGTCCCGCCATACGGTAATTTCGCTCGGCATGGGATTAATAACCCTCGTTCGCGCCACCGATACCCGCCGATAAACGTCGGCAAGCGCTTCCGCCTCCAGGTCCCACGGGGGGGTTCCGACCAATGCGCACGCGGCCTCGACACCTACCATCCGGTAGCCGCGTATAGCCCTGACCGCCATGACCCTCTGTGGACGCCACAGATAGGCCCTATTGTGGGCAGTCAGGGACTCCGCCCACACGGGAGCGCCGTACAGCGCCATCGACCGGACCACCCCGGCGTAAAGTCGTCGGCACGCTAGACTCTGTCCGCCCATATTCGGCATTAGCCTACCAAGGGCGGACGCCGTGCCGACGAGCTTCGGCGCGAGTTGGCGAAAGTGCTCGTCGAAGCACCACCTTCCGTCGAGTACCAGGCCCAGATATTTCATGTAAGAAAAAAATAATAATAATAATAATTATAAATCATGTACCCATTTAACTTTATCTTAAACTAAAACTAAAAAGGAGGAGATGACACACACACCCGATCGTCTGTTCCTAAGGTAGGCAACTTAATGCCTGTGTTTGGATAAACTTCCGAAAAGCGGATACCGAATTTCGTCATAAAATTTGGCACGGACATTCTATTTGACTATTTATGAGTCCCCTTAAAGGGATTTTTGGCGGCACGCAATATTTTTCGAAATATTGAATTTTTTAAGTACGCTGCTTAGCACACTCTATATAAGAAAGCGAGTCGATCAAAAGAAGAAGGAAAAAAAAACCTAACCTGACCTATCCTAGAGTGCGTAAATGCATTTCACAGCGATTAAAAAAAATTAAAAAAAAAAGACCTAACTAACGATTTAAAAAAATCTTAATCTAACCTAACCTTAAAAAAAACCAAAAACTGCGGAATGAATTTCTCAGCCTTCAAAAAAAAAAAAAAAAAGTGGCGGAATACGTAGTGAAACAATGGCCGATCATCTATGCGAGTTTTTATGGCGTCGTCGCGTTAAAAAATTGAACAAAAATACGTTCAATGAATTATTACAAAATATAAAGTGTGTATCCGGGAAAATAAAAAAGTGGATTGATTATATATATATGTGTATAAATAACGCCTGTAGTGTGTGTGTGTAACGTGGCGATAAATATAGATATATTATAAGCGTGATAAGCAGCATACTCAAAAAATTCAATATTTCGAAAAATATTGCGAGTCGCCAAAAACCCTTTTAAGGGGACTCTTAGATAGTCAAATGTAATGTCTGTGCCAAGTTTTATGAGAAAATTCGGTATCTACTTTTCGCTTTCTTATATAGCGCGTACTAAACAGCGTACTCAAAAAATTCAATATTTCGAAAAATATTACGATCCGCCAAAAATCCTTTTAAGGGGATGCTTAGGTAGTCAAATGGAATGACCGTGCCAAATTTCATGAGAAAATTCGGTATCTGCTTTTCGGAAGTACACCCCTGTGTTTTAGGTAACAGCCGACTGATATACATTTTTTTTTCTAAATATACATATAGAAATAAATACATATTACACCCAGACTCGAGGCGGGAATCGAACTCACGATCCTGGAGCAGAAAGCAGGGCCACTACCAACTGTGCCGAGTCAATCAAAATTTAAAATATCTTTACTTTCGGGTTTATTCAAATCTAAGAGACAAAATCGTATTGACTTGTGGTGTACAACGATACAACGAACGAAGCACTGATGACCGTTCTGGTGTAGTGGTGCAAGTAGTCGCCTCAACGCCTCGTCTCAATGCCGGTGGTCGCGGGTTCGATTCCCGCTAGGGACAAATATTTGTATTTGTGCCAATATTTGTTTCAGGTCTGGGTGTATGTCTGGGTGTATTGTAGAGCACCTAAAACCGTCGGTCCCGTTTGTTATCATGGATACCTTATAATAATCGTTACTTATGGTAGGATATTATCCGCCAACCCGTAGTGGAGCAACGTGCAACGTGGTGGATTAAGCTCCAACCCTTCTTCTATATGGAAAAAAGGCCTTCGCTCAGCAGTGGGTTGTTTACATGCTGATACAATACAGTACAGTACAGAAGTATTTGGGGCCTACAGTGACGAAACTGAGCCTTACCATAAATATTAGAGTCCATCTAAGGGGAGATGTTACTGCCGGACAGTTCTCAGACCTGTTGCTTAAAATAGGGAATGGTGATTTCCGAGAAATATATAATAATACATATAATTATATGAGTGTATATGAGTATGTGTTTACCATAAACAAAGCTTAAGGTCAAACTCTTAATGTAGCTGGAGTACTTATACTTGAGCGAAAGCTGCTTCTCTTACAGCCAGTTATATGTGGCATGTTCCAAAGTAACCTGGTGATTCTAGCACCCCGAAGGAAAAACATAAAATATTGTTATAAAGAAATACTACGGACGGTGAAGTATTACGACTTCGTTGTAAAAAGATAATACCTCCGTGTAACTTTCTCCAGATCAAAGGCCGAACTTCGTATTCATAAAATATAACAATTTTTAATTTTATTTTAATGTAGTAAAGATTGTTATATTTTATAAGTACATATTCAAATATTTTGAATTATTTTAATGAATATGTAATAACAAAATTCAAATATTTTAATATAATAATGAATATGTAATAACAAAATTAATAACGTAAAAAAAAAACAAATAAAAATCCTATTATAACCATTTTCGACTTCTACGCGGACGAAGTCGCGGGCTAAAAGCAAGTAATATATATATATATATATATATATATATATATATATATATATATGTATATATATATGTATATATATATATATATAAATAATAATAAATAAATATTAACCAACAATCACACCACGTTAACCTAGCCCCGTGTTAAGTTCGTAAGAACTTGTGTTACAGGTACTAGCAACGGAAAGAAATTTAAGATATAAATACACATACACACACATAAATATAATAAATAAATAAATAAATAAATAAATATATATATATATATATATATATATATATATATATATATATAGTATATTTAACTTTCTTACGGATACTGTGATTATTTCTGTGTCTTTATTTTAAAAAAAAAGTAGTAAAACTTTGCTCTATTTTAATATATCTAGGAAAAATCGCACTTGATGACAATTATTAACCTTCCGCATACAAGACAAAAAAAATCCTCATCCATTAAACCTGGGGTTAAATATACACACTAGATATTATGTCTATATATATTTTGATATATGTTGTCACATTAGATTAAAAAAAATTAAAATTAAAATTAAACAAAACGTTAAATAATTAAATTTATTTAAAAAAAAGAATTAAAGTTGTTCTCACTTAAGAATAAAAAAAATCAAAATAAAAAAAACGTTACAAAAATAAATTTATTTAAAAATAATTAATAATTGTTCTCAAGGCGGTGTTCGGCACTTAATTCACACAAGTTAAAATTTAACCCGGTTCAGGTACTCTCCTGCGTATATATAGGTGATCCCGGGAGTCGCGCTCTGGAAACCGCAGGCGACCGGTGGCGGCAGGAGAGGGTAACCAAACCCGGCGGAGAGCACCCTTGTCGTCGTTGTGATGTTAGGGCTGTGAGAGGTTACCGGTTATTTCGGTAACCCGAGCGTCGAACCTGAGCGTCGAACCTGAGCGTCGAAACTGAGCGTCGAACCTGAGCGTCGTACCTGAGCTTCGAACCTTAGCGTCGTATCTTAGCGTCATACCCTGGAACGCGCCATCAATAACATTAGAAGCGGTCCAGTACTATTGCGAACATCCACGGGCACTGCATTATAAAGGAAAGCACGTCCGTGAAGCTAGCCTTGACGACCCAGCCCAATCGAATGAAACTTATGTGCGGATTTAGTGCTATTTATGTGCTAATTTGTTGCCCTATTCGCGAATTTGTTGCTCATCCCGGGACCGAAATATTGCTGACAAGGCTAGCTTTTTTTGGAAGCTAGCCTTGTCACCCAGCCCAATCGAATGAAACTTATGTGCGGATTTAGTGCTATTTATGTGCTAATTTGTTGCCCTATTCGCGAATTTGTTGCTCATCCCGGGACCGAAATATTGCTGACAAGGCTAGCTTTTTTTGGAAGCTAGCCTTGTCACCCAGCCCAATCGAATGAAACTTATGTGCGGATTTAGTGCTATTTATGTGCTAATTTGTTGCCCTATTCGCGAATTTGTTGCTCATCCCGGGACCGAAATGTTGCTGACAAGGCTAGCTTTTTTTGGAAGCTAGCCTTGTCACCCAGCCCAATCGAATGAAACTTATGTGCGGATTTAGTGTTATTTATGTGCTAATTTGTTGCCCTATTCGCGAATTTGTTGCTCATCCCGGGACCGAAATATTGCTGACAAGGCTAGCTTTTTTTGGAAGCTAGCCTTGTCACCCAGCCCAATCGAATGAAACTTATGTGCGGATTTAGTGCTATTTATGTGCTAATTTGTTGCCCTATTCGCGAATTTGTTGCTCATCCCGGGACCGAAATATTGCTGACAAGGCTAGCTTTTTTTGGAAGCTAGCCTTGTCACCCAGCCCAATCGAATGAAACTTATGTGCGGATTTAGTGCTATTTATGTGCTAATTTGTTGCCCTGGTCATCTTAATAAACATATATTGTTTAAGTAACTTTAGATGTTCAAACGGTAAATAGAAATGAGTTTTTAATTATTTTTTGTAAGAATCATTTTAAAATGTTATGTACAGCTAAACAAAAGTATGCAGCATGCAACCGAGCACTTTCTAAAAAGATAAAAAAGCAACGAAAAAAAAAATTATTAGTTTTTGTTCTGTATTAATCATAACGGTCGTTACGGGATTATCTTGACTGAATAAAAATTTTGACTATTTTGGCAAGTTCTGATTGTCGTCGTTGTTGATTTGGAATAACTTGCTTCTCACACAAATTACGACTAAGAAGCTAAGTAGTAATTTCAGGATTCTCTGGAACATTAAGATCAGCAAATAAAAAATCTTAGGGTTTCGTCTAGCCCATTAGTCCTCAGGAATTAGTTGCTAATTAGTTGCTCCTATTATGATGTAGTCGAGTACTCGATATTGCAACTATTGTACCAAATAATCATTCTAAATGTAACTAACGCATAGAACTTATAAAAAAAATACAATTTGTTTCAGCTCCTAGATTCGTCATAAACTACTTGCTGCCGTTTTGATACTGTATCAACGAACACTCGATATTACAATAAATTGGAGTACCATGGAATCATTCCGGTAGTACCTAGAGCACGAAATTCACGAAATAATAAAATCGCACATTTTTTCCAGCTCTTATAGTTCTCAGGAATTTTTCGCTCCTGTTCTAATACAGTTAAGCACTCGATATTGCACTAGTGTACAAATAAATCATTCTAGATGTATATAAAGTATAAAACTGATAAAATAACAAATCAATACACTTTTTTTCCTGCTCCTATGTTCCTCAGAAATTAGTTGCTAATTAGATCCTCCTGATTGGATACAGTCAAGCACTCGATATTGCAACTAGTGTACCAATAAATCATTCTAAAAGTATCTAATGCATAGAAGTTATAAAAGAATAAAGAATATATAATATAAAAAAAAAAAATATCTTCTTTTCTGCTCCTAGATTCCTCAGTAATTAGTTGCTGCCGTTTTAATACAGTCGAGCACTCGATAATGCAACTATGTAGAATACCACTAAATCATTCCGGGAGTACCTAGAGCACGAAATTCACGGCATAATAAAATCACACATTTCTTTTTTCCAGCTCTTTACCTTATATGTACGTAAGAAAAATGACTTCATAACGAAAGCAATCCTAGATATTGTAGTTGTGTTTTCGTAATTAAGTTGACAACCAAACATATGAATTTTCTAATTTTATGTTGTATTTTAAATTCTTATCAATTATAGTTTTACAAAATTTAGTAAAGTAAAAATAAAATTAAACCTCAGATCCAATTAGTAATTGAAGTGAAAACTTCTTTAGCCACGTTGAGCGATTTTTGGTGGCGCAGAAACTTGTAGGTTCGCGTCACCGATGACCTCGATATGCTCGTGACGTATTGCGCTTGCGCCAGACTAGCGAATATTAGCGCAGTATACCGGCCTGTGTAAATGTATACGCATATATACACTAATACAATGTGTATACTCGGCTGTATCATACGCGTGTTTGACTTTTTGCGTGAGAAAAATCTTACGACTTCGCATCACCGACATGCTGTAATACTCGTAATAGAAAGTAAAGTTATGTTGACCACTTGATAAGATTATTTTGTGTAAATTGTGCAACTAATTTTGATAATTCGAATGGAATTCAAAGTCGCGCATCGCTCCGTTACACCATGGGTTTCAAGAGGGTTGCGATTCGCTCAGAAAATTCATAAAAATATATCCTTTCTCAAGTCACTATGTAATTTTAACTTAAAATGGGTAAAAAATTTCGTCTTCCAGCTGAATTCCTCAACTACGTATTCCATCCATCAATATTGTTAATTTTTCTAACTATTCATCAGGTCTTCATAAAAATTTCTTAATAGTAGTGTAACCTTTCTGATAAAGAACGAATTATGAAAAACGGTTCAGAGTTATGGAGTAAAATTGACAACATTTCAACGAGGGACCTGACAGGGATTCTAACAGATAATTGTTACTTAATCTCGCCACAACTACTGAATCGATTTCGCTGAAATTTATTGTGACATTTTTTAACCCGGAAAAAATTATGGTACCCGCGGGATTAGTAAAAAACATAACTATATAATTTTCCAGAACGACTATATTTTTACAACTTTTGAAATAAAAAACTATTTTTAACCGACTTCAAATAGAGGTTATCAATTTGATACGCATATTTGTGTCTCATAGCCTCCACTGGTGATAGGAGGGCTGATGCATTTTTTTGCCCAAAGAATTGGAATTGCGATTCAACCGGGAAATGCTGCTTGTATTCTTGGCACCATTCCACGCGGACATGATTTATACCTAAACTGTTTGTACACAATTATTTTAAGTTTTGAATTGTAAATATGTATAATATTTTTAAATTTAATTAATATAAATAAATAAATAAATAAACGTCTCACACTCAACGGCTCCCAGTAGGATGTGAATCCTGTGTCGGGGGTCCGGAAACACACACAACACACAAGCACAAACGCCCAGACCACGACAAACATCTGTATGGCCTATAAAAATATTTGTCATGTGCGGGGATCGAACCCGCGACCGCTAGCGCATCAGCCAGTTGCTGTGACCTCTGCGCCAACGCGTCGTCAAATATAACATTAAATTATACCTTTCATTCAATCAACTCAAATATAAAAACAAATATTCACATAAATGACAATATATTATAGCTTTCAAACATAATATGTACGAGTATATGCATGTTTGTATGTCATGTTTGTTTGTCCTTGCATTTCTCCGAAAATATGCGACCGTTCATTTTACTGGCTTACATTTACTTCAACTTAGGGAACAGTGCAAGTTTCATTAAAATCGTTTCAATAGTTTTCAAGATTTGGACAACTGTTTGTTTGTGTTGGATAGTCCATTAACAGAGGAAGGCTATACAGTATAGACTATATACCATCTCGCTACGATCAATAGGAGCTGAGCATTAATAAGAAACATTACTAAAACGGGAAAAACATTCTTTTTTGAGAGATTCCGTTGCGTAAGCTGCGTAAACGGTTAAAGTTATGCAAAAATTATGTATGACGGAATAGGGGATCGGACAGTAATCAGATTAAAATCTAAAATGTGCTTAGATAAAATAAATATACTGTTTTACGATTATTTACCTAATAGTAATTTAATATAATTCATTGAAATATTTTTAAATGAAGAAATAAAATGTTGTTATTTTCAATATTTTTAAACTGTACTGAAATACCAATCACAGTGCGTGACGTCATCTTTACTCAGTTATTTCCATAATTTTGTTGAAATTATAAAAGTTGCTAAAAGATTATTGATAAATTAGAATACGGTAATCGCTTTAAAAGCTGTCACGTGGTGTTTAACCAGTTTTTTATAATGAAAACAGGATTTACGAAAGCCAACAATAGAAATCTTCCCAGAGTAAATACGTTTCTGATTTGCAATTTCTTTGCAAATAATTCAGACTTTTGTGACAAAACTTGTGTTTTGAAATGTGAAAACTTCTGTATTACTATTATAAATATATATAAATATATTATTTGCCATAAATACCTAGGTACTTGAAAAAATACCTCCTTGAAAAATAAACTCTAATATTACACAATATATGTATTGTACCTACTGTACTGTACTAGCATGTAAACCACCCACTGCTGAGCGAAAGCCTCTTCTCCATATAGACAAAGGGTTGGAGCTGAATCCACCACGCCGCTCCATAGTAGGTTGGCGAATAATATACTACTATGAGTAACGATCGCTATCAGGTGTATATGATAACAACCGGGACCGACGGCTTTACGTGCTCTCCGAGACACGGTGGGGAAAACCACAAGGACATACACCCAGACCGGAAACAAATATTTGTACAAATACAATTATCTGTCCCGAGCGGGAATCGAACCCGCGATCGCCGGCGCGGGGTGTTAAGGCGACTACTCGCACCACTACACCAGAACGGTCGTCGCAAGTAGAATACTGTCAACACTAGATCACATTCTTTACTGTTACAAAAAAAAAATTACAAAAAGAAAAAATCTATAATAGTAGTTGACCGTAGAGAGAAAACAATATAATATATTTACTAAAAAGCAAATTTCATTCTATTTATTTGTAGTAATTAATTTATTTATTGACATTATAAGTTCAAAAAAAAGACAGCATATATCTTTCTTTTGAGGTCGACTCATTATAACCGTTTTATATAATAATCAAGTATATTCTAAAATATAAGTGTTATTATATGCGAAGGTGGTTTTATAGACATGATATAAATCCTTATCCAAATAAATCTTCATCATGAGTATTTCTTTTTGAACGAAATTTTCCTTAACATCATTTGATTTCAATGAATATCTTAGAAGATATATAATAGTTTTAAAATAACTCCGCAACGAAATAAAGATCACAAAAAAATTAAAAAGCGATTTTATTACATTATTATTAGCCAGGCATACGAATAATCCTTACGAATACAAAATATACTTCATCAACGAGGTAACTTTATGAAGATAATCTTTGTCTTTTATATCATTTAATTTGGACGCATAATGAGGATCCGTAACGTTTTTAGTTGAGAATGCAGATTTATAGAGCTAAGAAATCCTTAAGATACAGTGAAAAAAATTTTGTTCTACGACAAAAATTGACGAAGTTATGATCAAACTACTAGCGGAGTTCACTAACCGGCCGGCACGGTAGGCTGTGACGTCACTGTGTCCGAACCCGTTGTCAGCGATAAGGCGCGTAGGTGTTTTCATTGGTTTATTGTGTCTTTGAAACAAATTAAGTGTCCGATTTGTGTCTAATTCTCCTTTCTAACTATATATAAATATTGTATAGTGCCGAAATGTACAAATACTTCTTTTAAAAAGCCTGAAAAACTCTTTTTATACGTGCCGAAAGACCCAAAACTACGTGAAAAATACTATGCCGTTGTGAAAAGAGATGATAAAACTCCACCTTCTTCCCGGGCTACAAGACATTGTTGCGAAGATAATTTCGATGTAAGTACCTACATAACTACCTATACCTATATTATTTAGTTAATATGAATATAAGTTGGTACCTACTACAACGTGTCATGTACTTAAGTATTCACTCATTTTAAGCCTGCTGTATTAATAAAAACATAACTACTTACTTTTTCTGTGTTTTGTGGATAAACCTAAGTACTTACCTATTCGCCCGTTCCGATTTCTATATAATATTCCAAGGTCAAAACAATGACACAGGGATGTACTTGGGTAAAAAAACAAAGAGTAAAGGCCGCGGCGCCGGCGTGATCCGAAAGGAGTAAGTCCTTCCGGGCCCTCTCCGCCGCCTCTTTCTGCGAGATGACGTTCTCGCAGAAGATGGCGACCGCGGTCCAGGCCCTATTACCGCCAACCAAAGCTCGCGCAACGGCCGGCGGCGACAGGTCCTCTCCAATGACTGCAGCGAGATCCCGGCGCTGCTTAGCCCAGGCCGGGCACGACACGCTCGTATCTCGCGTATGTTGCGCGGAGTCCTCACAATAGTCACTATGGTGGCAGTCCGGAGTAGTCTCCCTCCTTGCGACGACGTGCAAGTATTTGCCGAAGCAGCCATGCCCCGACAACACTTGCACGAGTCGGAAGGTGAGAACTCCGTGCTGCCGCACCGTCCACTCCTCCAATATCGGCTGAAGCGCCCCGATGGCCCAAAGACCAACCCGAGACGTCTCCAGCCGAGCCTTCCACCGTGTGAATGTGGTGCGGCGGGTGTCATCCCACCATGCGGTGAATTTGATCGGCGGGGGATTAGTGCCCCCCGTCCACGCCGCCGACACACGCCGATAAACTTCGGCGAGCGCTTCCATCTCCAAGTCCCATAGGGGGGTTCCGGCCAATGCGCAGGAGGCCTCAGCAACTACCATGCGGTAGCCGCGTATGGCCCTGACCGCCACGACCCTCTGTGGACGTCACAGACGGGATCTATTGTGGGCAGTCAGGGACTCTGCCTACACGGGGGCGCCGTACAGCGGCATTGACCGGACCACTCCGGCGTAAAGTCGTTGGCACGCTAGACTTTGTCCGCCCATATTCGACATTAGCCTACCGAGGGCGGACGCCGTGCCGACGAGCTTCGGTGCTAGTTGGCGAAAGTGCTCGTCGAAGCACCACCTTCCGTCAAGTACCAGGCCCAGATATTTCATGTGGGCTCGGATACCGATCACAGTATTGTCAACCGTATACGTAACGTAACTGTACCATTATCGAAGTACCGGCGGGTGGATCACATCGAGGCCCATGGAAAAGCAGGGCCTCAAACTTGTTAAGGACCACCCTAAGCCCCAGTGCCTCGATCCTCCTGACCACCTCCGCGGTACCTGAGGTGGCCAGAGATGCCGCCTCCACGAAGGTCCCGCCCCGAGCTGTAACCAGAGTGTCATCTGCGTAAATTAATCCCAGCCCAGGTTCACGGAGGACTCAGTCGTACCCGATGTCCCACAGGAGTGGTCCGAGAACAGAACCCTGTGGGACGCCACACGACATGGGCCTCCTGACAACGTCCCCTTCACGAAGAGTTCACGAAGAGGACATTGCGACCGTCAAGGTAGTCTGCCACTAGCCGCCTTATGTAGAAGGCACTCCATGGAACCGCAGTGTTTTGAAGTTTTGCAAACAGAGAGAATTGGTGCTATAAAAGTTCACATTGAAAGAAGCATATGGAAGTTGAGAGACTTCTAAATGATCGGACCTTTTTTTTTTGACGCTGGGAAATACGTTTACGTATCCCGCCGCCCGAAGGTGACGGGTATGTGGGACTCGCTGACTGCGAAGTCAGAATACCCACTAAAACCCAGCGGTGCCCTCATCGTCATACAAGGACGCCACGAGATCGCGGTTGCATGCCACCGTGACGCCCCGACGGTTGGCTCGCCTACGCGGGCCGCCTTCGGTCATAGAGCGCTCGCGGGCACCGTGAGCGCTCTATCTCCGCTGCACCAGGGGCCGGCGAACGGGGGAACTGCGGCAGGTCATGATGACATAGCCGCAGTCTCCTCCGTGACCTGGTGCGATGGGCTTAGGGGAGCGGTCGCAGATTTGGCGACCGCTCTAACCCTCGATTTTGGGGGGCGGCACTCCCGTCCTCCCATAATATGCGACGCCGGTTTGCCGGCATCTGCGCAAACGGCGCAGCGCAGTGCCCCGGTGCAGTTACGGGCAATGTGGCCCTCCACGCCGCACCGGAAACACGCACCTCTGCGGTCGACCGCAGCCGGACAAGTCGGGCGAGTGTGCCCGATGCCCATGCACTTATAGCAGCGCATGGGGCGCTGCTCCAAAACCTGGACCCTGGCCGAACTCCAGCCGACCAAGAGTCGCCCTGCCTCGGCCAGGGCCTTTGCGGCTGGGATCGGGCATCGCACGACAGTGCCGCCCAACCCGCCAGGTCCGACCGCGATTGCGCCGACTTTGACGTTGCCGGCGTCGCATTTACCCACCTTTGCTACAGCAATGGCCACCGCCTCGCTGGTGACGGAGTCGTCCAGCCCAGAGACTCGCAGACTCGCGAGCTTCGTGGGTTGTAAATGATCGGACCTGACGCATGTGTCGATATTTCATACATAATTTTTTTGGATAATATTGTAACAATAGCCTGTAGCTTAGTTAATTTACAGGATTGTCTATTTAGTAATCAAGTTTAAAAATAAAAATGTTTTTCTTTCTTTTATAGAGTTTTATTTCGAAATCTTGCATAATAAAAAGCACATGTCATATTATTAATAGAAGAGTAATTTCAAATCTCAATTCGTTTCGGAAATATCGATGTTTTCCAAAAATGCATGGACTCCTCTACAATATCAGTACAATAGTTTCCATCATAATCTTCTTCGAATATTTCTTCTTTGTTTCTTGCACAAAACCAGCTTCTACTTTATTAGTACGATTATTAAATACGTTTTATATTTAAATATCAGAAAATTACACTTTATTACAACACTATATTTAAATAAATTTCAAATAAAACGACCAACCGCTTCGCCGCCGCTCCGTCGATTCGTGAACTGCGCTCGTTCCGGCACAGTGACGTCACACCCACCCGCGTACACTAACTTTTAGCGGCAGGAAGGCATAATGTTTATAACTTAATATCTTCGTAAGTAATTGTCCGATTTGGATAATTCAAAAAGGAATATCATTCTTATGTCATAGAGAATAACGTGGATACTAGTTCCATTGAATTTGCTATACCTTAACTGATCCTCATTTAGGAGATAATGTAAAATGAAATTAAACTATGTAAGTCACGCCGCGCCGCGCGCAGACGCAAGTCACCTAAGTTATCGTTTACTGAACAATTAATGAAGCACATGTGCAAACTTTTTAACACATACTTAGAAATCGATTTACTTCAAGACTTCTTTTCACGCGGAGAACTATAATATGTTGCCTAATCAAGATCAGGTTGCGTAGAAAACCAGTATGGAACGATTATTTTTAGACATTACAATGGCAAAATATTATATGACAAGGCTAGCTTCCAAAAAATTTGGCCTTGTCAGCAATATTTCGGTCCCGGGATGAGCAACAAATTCTCGAATAGGGCAACAAATTAGCACATAAATAGCACTAAATCCGCACATAAGTTTCATTCGATTGGGCTGGGTGACAAGGCTAGCTTCCAAAAAAAGCTAGCCTTGTCAGCAATATTTCGGTCCCGGGATGAGCAACGAATTCGCGAATAGGGCAACTAATTAGCACATAAATAGCACTAAATCCGCACATAAGTTTCATTCGATTGGGCTGGGTGACAAGGCTAGCTTCCAAAAAAAGCTAGCCTTGTCAGCAATATTTCGGTCCCGGGATGAGCAACAAATTCGCGAATAGGGCAACAAATTAGCACATAAATAGCACTAAATCCGCACATAAGTTTCATTCGATTGGGCTGGGTGACAAGGCTAGCTTCCAAAAAAAGCTAGCCTTGTCAGCAATATTTCGGTCCCGGGATGAGCAACAAATTCGCGAATAGGGCAACAAATTAGCACATAAATAGCACTAAATCCGCACATAAGTTTCATTCGATTGGGCTGGGTGACAAGGCTAGCTTCCAAAAAAAGCTAGCCTTGTCAGCAATATTTCGGTCCCGGGATGAGCAACAAATTCGCGAATAGGGCAACAAATTAGCACATAAATAGCACTAAATCCGCACATAAGTTTCATTCGATTGGGCTGGGTGACAAGGCTAGCTTCCAAAAAAAGCTAGCCTTGTCAGCAATATTTCGGTCCCGGGATGAGCAACAAATTCGCGAATAGGGTAACAAATTAGCACATAAATAGCACTAAATCCGCACATAAGTTTCATTCGATTGGGCTGGGTCGTCAAGGCTAGCTTCACGGACGTAAGGAAAGCACCTAAACTGCAGTAGCAGTGCCGTGGAATCATCAAAATCAGAAACGGAGATTATAATAAAAAGAAATATATTAATTTATAATAGAATTTACAGTTATTAAAATTTAATAAAAAAAATGAGGGTAGAATTGTAAGATGAAGCAATATTTTAATGAAAATAGCTATATAAAATCAATTCTAGGGTGATTCACATTACTATTAATAACTACGTTTGAACAAAAACATTAGGTTTCACACTGAATTACTGGCACTAGACTACATAAATATTTGCGACATTAAAAATTACCACTTACCCAGTTTAGGGGCCGATGAACACTCTCTAATTGTAATTATTTGTTTGAGGAACGCTTAGAGACGACACAGGAATTATTATTTTTATGGTTACGGTCTTTTTAAAGAAATCCCTTATTAGAGACCATAAAAATATATTCCCGTGACGTGCGTCCACTCAACTAACTCGAGGTAAGGTCGATGTTGAAATGACCGGCGCCGGGTAGGTAGTACAGTTTTAATTCAATCGAACAAAAGATTTACTTTGGAACGCTAAAATGTTACATCGCGTGAGTATAAAATGCCGCTTGATGAATTCATGTTGAAATTTAAAGACTGTATATATTTTTATTATTGTAAATAGCCAGTTTTCAATATAAATATTATTTAATTATTTTTTAAATTAGTTATAATAAAATTGTGTTTTATATTTAAACGTAGATTTTAATAAAAGATTTAATTTTATAGTAATTTTAATTAGTTTTAAGTATTGTAAATATTAAGTTTAAATGCATTTTAGTGTAGAAATATAAAATATGTACGTATAACGTTACAATGTCTTATGTATGACCCTTAAATTACTTTTTTTCTTTGTATGTGATCTAAAGATAATAAATAACACAAAAATACGACACAATTATTATAAAACATATATCTCTCTTGAGATCAACATTGTATCATATTAATACAAAAATTAATAAATAATAAAATCCATATTTTTGTTAAGTATTCGGATTGTATATTTACGTCTTGATAGTTTTTGACAAATTTATCAAAATAATTATATTTGGGACTGCTGCTAAGCGAGGTAATACCAAGGAATTTATAAACAAACTGGAATGCGCACGTGCACTCAAAAAACGTTCCTAATAGAGGGATTGCATCTCTTTCTACCATTGATTCAAGGTAAGAAAGAGACAAAATACCAGTAGTCAACGAAATGCTCGGAACGATTTTTTCACTTAACATGTTGAAAACCAACGGGGCCACCATCCACAAAAGAGGGGCCCCCACATCCACAAAAGAGGAACTTCCACAATAGAGTCGACCGAGTTGGAGCGGTCCGGAGTTGGGACGACCTTTTTTAGGACTAGGTGATGACCTTTTTCTAATCGGTTTAGACCTATTTTTTTTTTTAAGGAATACATATACCCGATGGAATAAGAATCAGCGCAGCGGTTCGGGAGTGGGACGATCTTTTTTTTTATGAATATGTCCCACCCGGCAACGATAATAATATATTGGCGTGAGATCGCGACGACCTTTATTTTTTCGTCGTTATTTTTTTGAAGTGCTAGAAAGAAAAAAAATTCAATTTTAGATCAAGGGGCCTCCACTCCTTTATTGTCCCGGGCCCCCACAACTCTAAATCCGGCCCTGTTTGTAGCAACGTACCTACTCTCGGACTCCGGAAACTCTCGGGACCTACTTAAAACCAAGATTCTTATAGAAATATTTTGTAAGATCCTATAATCAAAATATGAATTCAATCAAAATATTAAATTAAAGAAAATAACAATGCAAACAAGAACACGATGACATACGCTTCGTAAAATAAACTCAAAATATACGAGTAGGTATACTGATTTAGGCCTCAAACTGCGGCGCGCCGCGACCGGGGCCAGACTTCTGGAGCTGCCGAAAGGGCAGACCCCGGAAGTGGCGGGACGCCTGGCGGAGGCCATGCAAGAGGCGCTTGGCGAAATGGCGAAGGTCGTCCAGCCCAGGAAGCTCGCGAGTCTGCGAGTTTCTGGGCTGGACGACTCCGTCTCCAGCGAGATGGTGGCCACTGCGGCTGCGGCGGTGGCAAAGTGCGATGCCGGCACAATAAAGACTGGCGCAATCGTGGTCGGACCGGGTGGGCTGGGATGCACTGTGGTGCGATGCCCGATCCCAGCCGCTAAGGCTCTGGCCGAAGCAGGCAGACTCTTGGTCGGGTGGAGCTCGGCCAGAGTTCAAGTATTGGACCAGCGCCCTTTGCGCTGCTTCAAATGTCTGGGAATCGGGCATACCCGCCCGACATGTCCGGCTGCGATTGATCGCAGCGGCGCGTGCTTCCGGTGCGGCGTGGAAGGGCACATTGCCCGCAATTGCACCGGAGCACTGCGCTGCGCCGTGTGTGCTGCCGCCGGCAAACCAGCGGCTCACTTAATGGGGGGACGGGAGTGCCGCCCCCCCAAATCGAAAGGTAGAGCGGTCGCTAAGACCCCGGCCGCTCCCCAAAGCCCTATACTCCAGGTCACGGAGGAGGCTGCGGCTATGTCGTCATGACCTGCCGCAGTCTCTCCCGTTCGCCGGTCCCTGGAGCAGCGGAGATAGAGCGCTCACGGTGCCCGCGAGCGCTCTATGACCGAAGGCGGTCCACATAGGCGGGCCAACCGTCGGGGCGTCACGGTGGCATGCGCCAGCGATCCCGTGACGGCCTTGTACGACGACGAGGGCACCGCTGGGTTTTAGTGGGTATTCTGACTTCGCAGTCAGCGAGTCCCACATACCCGTCACCTTCGGGCGGCGGAATACGTAAACGTATTTCCCAGCGTCAAAAAAAAAAAAAAAAAAGGTATACTGATTTGTCCAATAGTATACAAGGAACTTAAATTATAAAGATTATATTTTAACACTCAATAATTACAGGAGAAGGGAAAGGGAAAGAAAACAAAGATTTATATTATGTTTTGTTAAAATGTATAGTTTGGTTTAATGGTCTTACTTAAACATATAATAAACATATGTTATCATGCACTAATACTGTTATCATGCAACTATAGGTACTACTCGTGTATATTCATCTAGATTATGTATCTGCACATTTTACATTTTTTTATTACTACTACACATTTTATTTATTTATTTACTAGTTGCTGCCCGCGACGTCGTCTGCGTGAACGCTATTAGATTACACGTTGTTACAGAATGCGTTGAAGAAATAAAGGTTCACTGCTCGTTCCCTGTAGGTGATAGCGTGATAATATGTAGCCTATATGTTGACCCGACTTCTTAATAATATTATAATATTCGTGCCAAATTTGAAGTAAATCCATGCAGTACTTTTTGAATTTATCCCCGACATACATACAGGCAAACAGACAAACAGACAAAATTCTGAAAACTATATTTATGTCTTCGGTATCGATAGTGGATCACACCCCAAGTATTCTTTTAAAAAAATATCCAATGTACAGTTTTGACTTTCCTACCACTTATTATATGTAGGTATAGATGTTTCGTCCCAACGAACATGTGTTACATATTATATTATTTATAAACGATTATTTAAAAATGTATCAGAACATAAGCTAATTTATCAACAACAAGAACAAATGACGGAGACTAAGAAATATAATGAGCTTATATACTTGAAATCTTTTGTTTGTTATCTCATTTAATTTTTTTTAAATATTTAAATTTGAAAAAGAGATTACACTGATAATTTGCTTTTATATAAGAAGAAATATTATTAAAACTTTCTTAGGAGAAAATTCAGTTGTAAAAAATAGCATTTTCACATCAATGAGAAAAGTTTTACAAAGCGTACTGGAATCCACTGGAAACGTTTTATAAATATACATAAATATCTCTGTAGAAATTTTTGTATAATTGTTATAATACTTAAAAAGTTTGATCTATATTCATTATATTTTCAGTGCTTTTAAGTCAGAATCTAGCTTTAGCTTAGCTTGGAATTGTTTCTCGAAGCTTAAAATAAAATACTATACCTACTACAGCTAATAATAAAATTTTATTTGTAAAGTTTTTACATAAAATATTAATAACAATATGACTTTACTTAAGGATTTTATTGTTTTTTGAGAGTGCAAGCAAATTTATTAAAGCAGTGCATTTTGATATTAAGTAGATAGCTTTCTTTAAACTTTAATTTTTTTTAAATACAATAGCTTCGTTAAAGTGTTATATATTGACTGACCCGTTGGCGCAGTTTGCAGTGACCCTGTTTTCTGCTCCAAGGGTTCGATTCCCGCCCCGAGTTTGGGTGTAATATATGTTTATTTATATATGTAATATTTGTATGTAGGTATATTTATTTGAAAAAAAAAATGTATATCAGTCGGCTGTTACCTAAAACACAGGCATTAAGTTGCCTACCTTAGGAACAGACGGCCTTGTGTGTGTGTGTTAAACATATTTATTTATTATAAAATATATATATATATATATAATAATACTAGCGGCCCGCCCCGGCTTCGCACGGGTATTAAACTAAAATTTCAAAAATTATAAATTTATATTTTTTATCACCTACACCTGCGTCGATACTGGAAAATATTTTATAACAGACGGATTGGTTGTCAAACATGTGTCAAAATAAATTTTAATTTAAATCAAAATCACCATGGAGTATTTATATTAAAATAATTTTCTCCCCCCTTTTAACATCGTTAGAGGATGAATTTCGATAAAATACGAAACACGTCTTCAACCAATTCTGTTAAAGAATATTTATGCGAAATTTGAAGTAGATTGGACCAAGGAATCATGTTGTCCCATACAAACTTTGCCCCCCTTTTTCACCCCCTTAGAGGTAGAATTTCGTAAAATCCGTTCTTAGCTGACCTCTACTCGGTAAAAGGAATATTCCTGCCAAATTTCAAGTCTCTGCGCCTTATAGTTTCAGAGATATCGTGATGAGTCAATGTATACGTGGAAATCTCTTATATATATATATATATATATATATATATATAGATTAATAACTTTAGTGTGTCTAATACGGTTTTTTATAGAGTGTTTATTAAAATATATGTATTATTAACGTCTAAAATTATATTGCTCTATTATCATTAGACAAAGAATTGAATCAAAACTTAGTAGCGAAGCCCTTTGTTTGATCTGTCTATGTAAGATAAACCACATCCACATTCAATGTCAATACATATTCAAGTATTTGTGTATTATATTTGAGTACTACATTTATTTAGATCACAATAACTCTCTAACTTATTTTTGAGGCTATTTATAGTTTCTAAAATAAAATTGTTTTACAGTATCGTAAATATTGTTATTATAATGAAAGACAAATCGTCCATGTACGACAAAAATTACTAGCGACTATGTATCATAGGTATTACCAAAGATATTTGAAATAAGGGTATTACCATGTACATAAAAAATTGGAAACAATATTTTAAGAAAAATACTTAAGATGAGAAATATCATTGTCATTTTATATATATTTTTTATAATTATAAAGTTACTAGAGACCAGCCCCGGCTGCGCCCAGGGTATGTATATGTAACTAAATCTTCCTCGTGAACCACTCTATCTATTGATGAAAACCACATGAAAATCCGTGCATTAGTTTTCGAGTTTATTGCGAACAGACAGACAGAGAGACGCGGTGGAGGACTTTGTTTTATAACATGTAGTGATCAACGTGTTGTAAAATAATACAAATAATATTATGAGAAAAATAACTTTATATGTTGTAAAAACAGCTTAGTATTATCGTAAACATGATAACTGGTTTCTTTTTCGGAGAAGTCTTAACTAACATAGTTCCTTATTATAAATAAGTATGTATTATTTAAGCAACTATAGCCATAAGTACAAAAAAATATAAATGACAAAAACATAACATCTTAATTAAATTGAATATTATCAATCAAATTCAATGTATTAGGTAAGAATCGATCAATCTTTACAAATGTTTATCTCACGGTGTAATTTTTCTAAATAAAATGAAAAGTTGTTGAATATGGTACCTATAATTAGTCAGCCCGACGTCCTAGTGTCCCTACTAACATAGCTATTCTGAGTCTAATTGCTGTATGTTTAATGACTATTTTTCAATTCGATTACTAAATTGAAAATAATGTTTATACTGAACACTTTAAATACTAGTTTTTATGTAAACGAAAAAAAAAAAACGTTCTTCGAGGCTCGGTAATTATAATTCAATAATTAATAAATTAATTTGTGACATAATCAAAATCAAAAACAACTTTATTCAAATAGGCCCCACGAGCACCTTCGAATCGTCATTTTACAATTTAACACTTTAAAAAGCTACCACCGATTCGGAATGTAGATTCTGCAGAGAAGAATCGGCAAGAAACTCCGCAATTACTCTTTTGAAAATAATATATAAAAACTGTGTTTTACTACAAAATTAGTAATATCTTGCATGAAATACAGCGTCGCTAAGTCCACACATCTTTATCGACTAAGTAATCCTGCACCGAATAATACTCTTTATCTATTATTTTTTTTAATTAAATCTTTAAATTTATGTTAGGTAATAACATAACGCACCAGCATTTGCCTACATAAACTGAATCAGCCTGTAAGCGTCCTACTGCTGGGCAAAGGCCGCTTCTCCATATTGGAAAAGGGTTGGCCCTAAATCCACCACGCTTCTCCAATGCGGGTTGGCAGATATCCTTAGTATGGGTAGTGATCGCTATTAGACGTAAAACAAAAAAGAAAATATGTTTGACGGTATTCTTGGACTTAAAATAAGCCTTCGATACAATTTCTGTACCTATTCTATTGAGGAGACTAGAAGGTCTTGGTTTTAGGGACATATCTCTATCTCTTTTTGCAAGTTACCAAAGACAGGAGACTGATGTACATACATGTATTTAATTATGCAGTTTCATGTGTAATTTAGCTATATAATAAAGCGGAAGTTTGTTTATTTTAAAAACACTAAACTTGGATATTCGAGAGCTTCATGAAGCTATTATTGCAATGTCGGCAGAAATAGTCAAATCTGTCATGAGAATTTGTAGATAAATAGTTACTATTTAGTTTCTAAAAAACTAATATTTTTGCTCATGCTAATTTCACAAAAAAAAAATTAAACAAATTCTGATATTTTGTCGATAAGTCAGCAATAAATCGAAATCAAATTTAACTGCATTAAAAATTAGGCTGAATTTTTTTACTAATTTGTTACTTGAATATTAAGCGAAAAAAGGAATCATAACAAAAATCGAGTGAAAACTACGATCAGTTTCTGGAAACTCATGCTACCTTCACACATACTCGTAGTTACCAATGACAAATTGCAGTGATCGATTTTATTGCTTAGTGGAAATTATATAAGACGGGCTCAAAGAGCCGGAAACAAAATAAAAACAGAAGTCGGGACGACTTTATAACCAATTAATCGAAACAAGAGTCCATGCCACCTTCACACATCATTTGTTAAAATAAGATGCTGATTGATTTTGTTGCGCAGCGGATATGACATAAAAGGGCTGAAAGAGCCAGTAATGAAATAGAAACAACAGTTGTGACGACTTGATAAACGGATATAGGAACACAGGGTCCATGCTAACTTCACACAGATTCCAATGACAAAATAGTTTTTTAGAAACTCATTAGCAAATATTTAACTACAAATTCTCATGTTAAGATTTGATTGTTTCTACTAACTTGGCATTACTAGTGCATGGAGCTACTTACGAGATAGATTACAAAGTTTGTCGCGATAGATAGACTGTGTATTTAGGTAGAATACAATATAAGACTATCATTCAAAGGAAATAAACAGTAATTAAAAATACCAATCAATCAGATAAATATCAAAACTTAATGCGAGTGAAACCATGATGTCTAGTTTTCATGAACGTGCTTAAAACTATAAATATATACAAAATTATTATATGTAAATTTTTTATTAAAACTATAGTTTTAATACTATAAACTTATAGTTAGTTTGCATATATGTAATCACTTTTATAAATGGCTATCTATAGGGCTCTTTACTTAACGAAAACGTGTCGAGAAGTGGATAATGAAATCATGTGGCTCTCGAGTCTCGGCGTGCAGCTTCAAATTAAATCACCTTTAATTATTATTATCACTTGACATTCGTAGACTCGTAGCGTCGGCGTCACGTCGCGTCGTCCCGCTGCCGGCGAGCCTTCGAGCGTAGCATTAGCGTAATTGTTATGTTAATGTATTAATTGCATTAGCTTATTAAATATTTTTTATGCAGTATGTGCATAAGCTTAGTGTTACGGGTTTTTTTTATTTTTATCATACTATAATTATATAAATCACAAAAATCTACCCAAACTATATTTTACAAAAATCAAATACAACTTTTAAAATGTGTGGTCTCCCTAGATTTTTTAAAATGTTCAAAAGGTCTGGGCAGCATGGAATTGATTATATATATAAACTAAGCACAAAAATATTTTGTACTTTTAGATATAATTTTTAAAAGAAAAAGCGAAATATATAACAGCTAATATGACAGTTATGACATTATTTACATTTTATGCGAGTGTTTTTGATTTATCGCGCAAAGAACTGTGTCCCTTATAATAATGAATTTAGGCCATCTACGTATAACCACGTATAAATTGATTTTTTTTAAACATTACTTCTGAAAATAAGTCAGTGTTCTTTAAATAAGTAAAATACAAAAATTAACACGGCTAATGTTCATTTAATATTTTCTATAATAATTGAGACTCTTAGTACGATCAATTACGGTACAATTACAGTAACAACAACAAACTCGTATAAAGCCTAAGTAAAACACAAAATACAAACATGAAATGGCGTAATGAAATTTACTGTCAATACTTAAGATTTTACCATCGCTTCTCTCAAGTATATTTTAAACAGATCGAGCGTACTTATTTATATAAAGTGAATAATAGATATATTGTTTTAATAATGATAAAAATGATATCAAAGAGATGAAAGTGTCTGCCTGTGTGTGAACCTCTCTGGCGCTTCTAATAAGACAAGCTCCATTTCAAACCTTAGTTCTTAATACACCATAATTGTCCTAATAAAGTCATATATTTGTATACTTATTTTAAGTTTATAAAATGTACATATAATATTATATATTTATGTATGTATCTATATCTATATATTAATACGTGAAGCAAACACTTTGTACCCCTTTTTACGAAAATTATGCGGACGAATAAGTATGAAATTTGGCACAGTTAAAGTTTATATGGAGAAGAAGTGCAGAATGCTAATATTTTTTATAATAATGCTCAAAAAAATGCATTAAATTAATTTAAAAAAAAACACTACATACTGGCACACACACATATGTACAATGTACATATATATATATATATCGCAGTAAGATAGATATATCCGTAATATAGTTATATCCCTAGGGATATAATTATGTACCGTAACATAGTTATACGAAAGCGATTCATTACTATCTCACTAGGAATATAGTTATAAAACGTCCAAGTTTAGTCATATAATTATATTACTAGATTAAGTTTAGTGAAATAGAGAAAGTCGACTGCTGATCCTATTATAAAAATTTTGCCCTCCGAAGAATATTACAATGTGTTGTCAGAAATTCATAAAAACACAGGACATGGTGGCCGTGATAAAATGTTACATACTTTGAAATCTTAATATTTTATACCTACGCCGGTGGTTTAGGTTAGGTTAGGTTAGGTTGATTGCCCACCGTCCGCCGAAATTGCCTACCGCGAAGGTGCGATGCCCAAGTGCGCGGCGCGTTGCAAAAGAGAGTGCTCGATGGAGCTGCCGCCTGCGGGTCACGGAGCAACGTACGCGGTACCCGTGGCCCGCCTTGTAAGGGCGGGTGAGGGCGCACGGCGGGTTATTTTAGTGGGTGAGGGCCCCACACTATCACGTTGTCTCCCCGGGCAACGGGATGTGCGTTCAGGTACATTTTTTCCCGCCAAAACAAAAAAAAAAAAAAAAGGTTAGGTTAGGTTAGGTTGATTTATTAATAAAGATTAAACCAATAAAACTCTGTTTTATTTAATTATATATAGTAGATTTCTATTATAAGGCTATTTCACTAAACTTAATCTAGTAATATAATTATATGACTAAACTTGGACGTTTTATAACTATATTCCTAGTGAGATAGTAATGAATCGCTTTCGTATAACTATGTTACGGTACATAATTATATCCCTAGGGATATAACTATATTACGGCTATATCTATCTTACTGCGACAACTACACAAATTTTGTTTATTGTCAGTATGTTGTCAACACGGTCTTAAGTACAGGTCTTGCAATGAATTTTTTATCGAAATTTATTATTATAGATCAGGTTCAATGACTGCTGCATATGCTCACCATGCTAGCGCAATAATATTTTTATGGTGTTGACAATGCTGTTATATTATATAATTATAGATTAGATCGAATTTCGACCACTGGGCGACCACTACTTTATATATATATATATATATATATATATATATATATATATATATATATATATATATATATATATTTTGTTTCTTTTTGTTTTGTTTTATGTATACTTCCTGTCACAGCCAACTGCTGATGTTTTATCGTGTCCTACGCCTAAAATCTCTATATTGTTTGAAATATCTCTATTAGTGACAAGCCAGCTTTATACTTGTTCGTTGTATTAATTTTATAATTGTTTTTATTTTGGTGTACAATAAAGAATATTATTATGATTACTTTTATATATATTTGTAAATTTAACTTATCTCATAAATTTTTAAGTATATTTACGAGTATTAAAAAAAATTATATCTTAAAAATACTTCAAAATGCAAGCTTTAACAATAAGTAAAAAATAAACTAAAGTATTAAAATACAAAATCTTCTCAAATATCAATGAAATTCAAAAAAATATTTCGTCAAAATAATTCGTCCAACATTATTCGGATGGGAGGTATAGTTTGGCTAAAGTTTAGTGATAGCCGGGGAATGCAACTACTTTATACAGAAGTTAAATATGAAACTAACTCCATCTTTTATCTTTTAGCGATAAAGATTAAGCATCCGTATTTCCTATTAACCATTTATATTTGTTTGAAACCTGTATATTTATATATTAATTGTTTATATATATAAGTATTTATATTTTAATTATATTTGCAAGTTTTTAATTGGATATAGTAATAATACCTATAACAAAGTTCACAATTTTGTTTATTAATAACATATGAACCTTATAAGTTTATGAAGGCTCTGTAAATGCTAATTAATGTTGTCAAAGAGAGGTTTCAGCGTGAAAGTTGATTGAGTCCTTTATTAGACTATTCCAATTTGATGATGACCAAAATTTTAACTGTTTATTAAAACATAGTAACCGCATTTCGCATATATGCAATGAAACATATTGAAATATTACAAAAGAATTAAATAAGATATGAGTTATATTATAAAAATGACTAATAAAAGACAACATATTATTGTTTAATACTTTTTCGACTACTATCAGGGTATTTTAATATATTTAGTTAATTTAATTAGTTAACATTACTAATTTGATACCGCTAAGCCTTAAAGTATACAAATAAAAAATTACGATTTGACTTTCCTTATATTAGGAACTTACAATAAACTAAATATATTTTTAAAAGATTTTTTAACAAATAAACTGTCAGTACAAAGGCGAAATGTCTCTAAAATATTGTTAGTATTGCTATCGAAACATTGAAGGCTTTTATTTTCTTGGTTCTTTAAACTTAGAGCCCTTGACAAAAGGCGTTTTCTTACTTGTATCCAGTATGAAATACTCGTATGTATAGAACTGACATGTTATTTACGTTAAACAAGGAACTCGACAGTGCAAAGTCATACGTCGCATATTTCCCTAAGCTTTCATTAGCATATTTAAGACCATACTGTTTGAATATTGCTCTTGTCAAACCAAGGCAAGCTATCCATTAAATTCCTTTCTAGTAATTTAATTACACACATACTGATATTAGTCGAAAAATAAAACGAAAAATAATAATTTAACGTTTTTATTGAACGTAATTAATATTTTATTTTCATAGACTATTACATTCGCCTACATTTTTAAGCTAGTAGAGATCAATTGCTTAAAAAAAATTATATGTTACAGCTATTCTGTACATATCTATAAGGAACAAAAATAGGTGGATAGTTCGTTTTTTATTTAATTACAATCTCCTAAAATATATCTATAGGTAGTATATAACGGTAGTGATGAAACCACTTTATTTTAGACAAGATATATTTGGCACAAATCATATAAAAATTTCTATATCTAGACAACTTAATTAAAGTAATTCGTATAAAAGAACACAGACATGGAAAGTAAGATTGTTACAACACTGAATGTTGAGCTGGTTAACATTCAAGTCAAAGTAATTGTAAAAAGGAACGCAATTAACTATTTTTATAACAGTTAAATAAGGACGGTAATTCTGTTAATTATAGCATCTCAAAAGGATCTTGATATTCTTGAAAAATTTAACAGCAGACGTCATGTTGTCGTCTTGCATTCTAAAGACTACGAAGAATTTTGTTAAAATGAAGCTTTGCGTCTAAACTCGCTACTTGTGTATTCATGACTCAAAATTACCGGAGCAAATAATACAGAAATTGTTACGATTATTTAAATTATACATATTGTTAGGTTTGTTTTCTCGAAAATATAGATGTCGCAGAGTCTTGTACCCACCCGGTGTGAGACGATCCGCGAAAATAAAAAAGCATTCTTGCACTTTTTAATTGTCGTAACGCGATGAAACTGAATTAGCCCAAAAACCTGTCAGAGAAATAAATAAAAATTATAATTAAAATAACCATTAATTTATATTCTCATTTATTATCGTTAGAACAAAATTAAGAAAAATTGAGGTTATTTTCCAGGTTAAAAATTAAGAAGTAAAGAACTCCGTCCTTCAGAAACTTTGAAGTACAAAATTGAGAAAGTTCAAAAAGTTTCAATTAATAGCGTCTAATAAATTTTATTTTTGATTTCTAATTTATGTAAACTTTTTTTGATTAGGTATAATAAAGACAATTAGTAATTAGTTTGTTAATTTCATTTGTTTTTACGATAAATTTTATCTTTTTATTCATAAAGACTATGAAATATGATACGGTAATGTAAATTAGGTAATTAGTGGAATTGCTATTTACATTTTTTATGATATTTTTGATATAACAAGTGATACAAGTCATAATAATTATTACAGACCTCGTTTGCCCACGTTTTGCAGAAAGACTCTGTTTGCGACGGCCTGTCGTTGGTTTGCCTCACGCATCTGCTTGCGGGCCACCTCGAGCAGGAGTCGCTGGCGGAGTACTTCCATAGGGTTGTTGATAGACAGTGATGGCATCTTTCGCTTCGGTCTCGCGCGTCCTTCATGAATTTCACCCAGATTCTATAACAATAGATGAACTTTAAATAAAAATGCAAATAGTCTAGTATCTTATTATAAGCACCTCGCTAGGCTTTGAGTAAGAACTTTAAGGTATTTGTATATAAATTTGCATAAATGTTGAATGTAAACAGGGAAATATACACGATGCATCGTATAACTTTATTATAGGAAAATTTAAGCAAAATTCGCTGCAAAGCGTAACACCACGGTATCGCTTATTCTGAATTTTAATATCACTTAATGTAATATGTTGTAAAAAATGTTAATTTAGTTAAAAAAGACAACAAAAAAAAAAAAAAAAAAACAAACACTTGGACAACGAAGAAAAAAAAACCAACAAAAAAAATACTTGGACACACTTGAAACACTTGGACCTTGGAGTAGCAGTGCAAAAAAACATCTAAAAGAATTAACCCCACGTCTCATAGCCTCCACTGGTGACAGGAGGGCTAGTGCATTTTTTTCCCAGAGAATCGGAATTGCAATTCAACGGGGAAATGCTGCCAGTATTCTTGGCACCATTCCACGCGGACATGATTTATACTAAAACTGTATATAAATAATTAGTTTAAGTTTTGCATTGTAAATATGTATAATATTGTAAAAATTTAAAATAAATATTTAGTGTTTAATTTTTTTAATAATTTAAAAAAAATAATTAAATTATCATTAATTGTGTGTCAATAAGAATAATCAAAGCGGTTAATTGGCTTTTGTAACCAATACGGCTAATTAACAATAAATTGCGTGGTGGGTTAATGTTGTTTGTGTATGTAATTTTTAAGGCCGTTTAAAGTAGTTTTTACTATTGTGATTATATAATTGATGAAAGTTAGGTACGTCTATTTTTTTTTTATTTTTTTTTTTTAATGTCACATATTATGTTCGAAATACTGTATGAAATGGTCACTGAGAGTAAAAATAAAAATTAAATAAATACTTATGTCTAAATAGGTATGTTTACTCTTTTTCATAATAACTTTAGCTAATTAATTGAAAGTAATATATGTTTGCTCTTAGAAAACTATGAATTAGCGACTATGTTGTCGATACTAAATAGGTAATGAGTAGCCCAGATTTTACTAGGTTTTGTATTTAAAATTTTATATTATGAATAATGTATGTGTATATTAAAAGTTTTGTATTTCCTTTACAAGTTATTTTTTTATTATATAGATTGATTTATTTTTAAGTTTATATTTTAAAAATATTACGAATAAAGTGGATAAATTAAAAAAATAAAACCACAATATAATCTATTTTAATAATTTTTATTTGTTTCTTAGTAAATCTTAAACTTTTAGCATACAATTTTGAAATACAGTATTTTATGTAACATAATTATAAACATATGACATCACATATTTAACACGTAACAAACAAATATGAAAATATTTAAACAATTTAAATCTATTATAATAATATTAACAATTAAAATTACACTACAATACATTTCATAAATTTTGATCATTAATAGTATTTCTGGAAGGCGCTGAACTGCATCTTTTGTTTTAATATTTATCCGTTTCCGTTGACGGGCTTAAGATGTAACCTGCAAATATAAAAAAGAAAACAATACTTTTAACAATTAATGTCATCTATATAAGTGCAAGAAAGAATTGGAAGAAAAATAGTTGTTACGACATATTTAATATGTTAAAAACAAGAGTAGGTATGTCTGAGAAATATAGCTAAAAGTAAATACATAAAGAATATGAGTACAATTGTTCTTATACAATTAAAACATACCTCTCTTTCCAATGTCGTTGAGGAAGTTCCTGTTGATGGCGGCGCGGAGTGCCTGAACCTTCCTTTCCTTATCGAGGTTGAGTTTGTTTCGCAGGACCGACATCGGCAAGTCGATGGAAAGCTGAGGCATGCGTCGCTTCAGACGCTCGCTCTCCTTCATAATCATAGCTTTATATAATAATATGCTATACGACATATTTGGTATGTTGTATTGTACCTATGTTGAAATTATATTCACAGCTTCGCTTCTGTGAGTCGTGTGCTTTATAATTTTCCCTAATAAACAGGCTTTCTTACGCAAAAAGAATTTAAAATTTTTGGAATTAGCGCGTTCAAATAAACAAATTCTTCACCGTATAATATTTGTATATTATCTACATTTAATTTTTTTAAGATACTATGACAAAATATACCTAAACATATTTAACTTCTTTGTTTAAAAATAATGTTGATTAGAATAGACAATTTCACAACTTTAAGAGTGCTTATAGTCAGATGATTACAATTATATTTGAAAAAAAAAATATTTACTTTGTTACGATTCGACGTAGACTATCCATTTTAATTATACTATTGCATTGGATAACTTTAAAATGAATATTATTCCAGTTTATGATATTTAATATTTAATTTAATTTCGTGTATGTTATAAAGGAGAAGGTAATAAATATAAAGTAATTCTTTTAATAATTTTATTAATCTTCTATATAAGGCTTTTTACAATATTAATTAAAAGTAGTTTTTAGATTTTATATAATCATTAATAACATTTTATTTTAATCGCAGGACGGCAGATGTTAGTATTTATCTTCTAATTCGTGAAAATTTAATAATTCAATAAGCAGTCTGGGTTGCTCCAGGGATCTATGAGAGAAAAAAATCTATTAGACATTCGAATTATTTTGTTTATAAAAATGTACAGAAAGGTATTTCATTTTGGTTTCTGAAGAGCTAAAACATTTTACTACACTATAAATGAAAAGGATGTAAGCAACAAAACGCTTTAGTTGAGCAAAAATAACTTTACAATGCTTATTATATCAGTTTGAATAAATTTATAAAGCTAGAAACGCTTGCTAGTAGGTAACGTATGCAAATAAGTAGCAAATTGTGCACAAAAAAATCGAGATAAAGTTGCAATTCTCCCTTATCATCGTGCATGAATGGTAACACGAAATGGAACAAAGAAAAAAACAGCAAATTTTCACTTAGGAAGCAAACAAAAAAGTTTTCTTACAGTGCTATCTCATAGTTTAAACAGTTGAGTCTAACCTCGCTTTCCCACGCAGTTTAGAAAATCGCGGTTTGCGTGAGCTTGTCTTTCCAAGTAATTGTTGTAGGCCTCTCGCTGAAGAACTTCCACCGCAGGGTTCACGGATACGTAGAGGGTGCGTCGTGTGCGAGGCATATCATCATTACTTGGAACCTTTGTACACATCCCAATCGTTATATACTCACTGATAGTGAATACAATTTTGTCTATTTCGACGTCACAGCTGTAGATCGCTTTGTATGCAGAATACAACATCATTCGACATGTCGTCCAAAAGAAAGGCTTCCATTGCAAAGGACATGAATACTTACTCTAAAGTTTTACTTCATACTTGGAGAATATTTAACCAGAGCTATTTAACTATTTATCTCTGTTATATTACATTTGTTTATTTAGACAAATGTCATTTTATTGTCATATTATGTAAACTTGATAGTACATAACGGTCAAGGTTCTCGTGAATATTTTGGAATAATTAATTTGATTAAATATAAATGTCTATTAGCGAGAAAACAATATAAATAATAAACGCGAACGTATCTTTATACGGTATTAATCAGTAGAGTGTAATAAAATTGAGAGAAACGGTGAGTATCAAGTTTACTTTGCAACTTTACTTAGAAAATAATTAAGATAGTCCTTTTTCCTTCTCAAGACAATTAGTTTTTAAGTGATGTCGGGCTTATAATTAAAAAAGATACTTAAGTAACGTTTTAATATTTATAATGAAACAATTACAAAATGTTCTCACAATGGTGCTAATTATATGTACTTAGTTTATGAAAAAATCTGACACTGAACAGAAAACCGTTTACCTACGTTCTAAAAAAAATAACGGATTCATTAACAGTGATTGTAAATAGGTGTTTTACCTGTGTTTTTTATGTTTTTTTTTTGTTTGTACATGCTGCTTTATTGCCAAGCTGCTTTGTTAAATACGTCAGGACATTTTACTTCAGCCTTGCTCACCGTTATTCAGTTCTAGTATATTATATACTGACGCACGTACTCTCTAAATATGGATCAGTGGAAATTCACTAATTTTAAGTGACTTTTCACTTTTTATCAATGTTAGAATCGTACCACGCAGAATTAGTGACTATTAATTAATGTAACTTGTGATTGTGAATGTCAGAGTTCACTGAATTGATCATTAAATATTCGTATGTGTATTAGTGTGTATTCACTATTCACTGAATTGTAATTGAAATTCACTAATCTGTAGTGAATATCGCTTCACTAACATATTTAATGAAAATTTCACTGATTCATGTTCAAAGAGTACTTAGGGTACACCGGGTTATTTTAGGACAACTTAGTTTGATCGGAAACCAGTTTTAGCCGGTAGATCATATATAAATAAATAATTAGAAATACCTGAGGATCACGGGGCACTTCAGCTAAGAGGTATAACCAGGGAGCACCAGCCGACAGACGCCCGCTCATAGGAGGAACAGCGTAGCCGAGGTTTTCCTACGAATAATAATTTATAATTAAAATTTCTTACTGTTTATTTGACGACCGTTCTGGTGTAGTGGTGCGAGTAGTCACCTCGACACCACGCGCCTACGGTCGCGGGTTCGATTCCCACTCGAGACAGATATTTGTATTTGCATAAATATTTGTTTCTGATCTGAGTGTATGTCCTTGTTTTCCCTCCCCACTGTGCTTCGGAGAGCACGTAAAGCCGTCGGTCCCGGTTGTTATCATAGACACTTGACAAAGATCGTTACTCATGGTATGGAAATTATCCGCCAACCCGCAGCGTAGCAGCGTGGTGGATTAAGCTCCAACACTTCTTCTATATGGAGAAGAATCCTTCGCTCAGTAATGGGTTGTTTGCAGGCTGATACAGTACTGTTTATTTTAGTAGCATATTTATTTACACAGGAGTAAATATTATGTATTTCGTATATATTATTATAGCTTATCTATAATATTAAACTATAGTGTAATATAAAATACCCAAACGTAAAATCATACTCCTCTTTTACGTTTAGGTATGTACGACTAATTTGCATAGAACTAATAGGATAAGGTTGTAGCAAAACCTTATTTTTTTTTAAATACGAGATATTTAGACGCTATCTTTTATAACGTTTATTGTAATCTTCAATAGTGGCAACTGAAATAAATAGTAAACCAGAAGGAATAACAAAATTGTAACTCCAAGTTTCCGACTACGCAAAGTAAACGCCTCCTTTCTGGGTTATGGTATTCGCATGTATAATAAAATCCCACAAACAATTCTGGAATTGTCTCATAATAAATTTAAAGAATTTATTAAGAAAAAGTTAATAGATAAAGCTTATTATTCGTTCCAGGATTATTTAGCTGATAAAGACGTGTGGACTTAGTGGCGCTGTATTTCATGCAAGATATTACTAATTTTGTACTAAAACACAGTTTATATATTATTTTCAAAAGAGTAACTGCGGAGTTTCTTGCCGATTCTTCTCTGCAGAATCTACATTCCGAATCGGTGGTAGCTTTACTTTTACAAAAAATAATAATAATCACTACAATATTAATTTTGTAAAATGACTATTCGAAAGTGCTCGCGGGGCCTATTTGAATAAAGTTGTTTTTGATTTTGATTTTGTTTTTGATAAAGTAGTAGTGTACCCTAATTTTCCTCATTTCGCTGTCTTTCTTAAAGGGATATTGTTTTCAAAGAGAAAAGAAAAGCGGAATATATGAATAACTAGCTTCGTAGTTATACGAGTCGAGTTCCAGAGCTTAAAGTAGTTATAGAAGTTATGTGGCACTAGACCCGTCCTAAGTTAAAGTTAACATTGAACCCGAACATTAGTACTTTTTATACGTAAATTTTTATAAATATTGTTTAATTTTAATGTTAAAATAAATAAATAAACGTCTCACACTCAACGGCACCCAGTAGGATGTTTAATCCTGTGTTAGGGGTCCGGAAACATAGAAAACACACAAGCACGAACGCCCAGACTACGACAAATATCAGTATGGTCTATACAGATATTTGTCATGTGCGGGGATCGAACCCGCGACCGATAGCGCATAAGCTATTTGCTTGCTTTTATGCTGCGTTGTCGTCGAAAAAAATAATAATATAAAAATACTTCATAGTTTACTTTTCTAGAAAATAAAAATATTAATTAAATTGATTTTAACAAAAGCATGTAGTTCCATAACGAAATAAAATATTAGAGATCTTATTAGAATATTAAATAAGTAAATATTTTCTTCTTTTCAATACGTATCTAACAATATTACCTTACTAGCTTTATATTTTTACTTTTTTGTGTATTAGGTAATTCAGGGAACTATAGGTTTAAAAGCATATATGTATTTTATTACATTGTATAAAACTGTTTGTTCCTAAAAAAAAAAAGAAAAAAAATACGGGGACTTAAAAAGATAGGTTCAGTCCTATTATAGAGAATGTATCCGTCTATTTTCCACTAAAACATCGAGACTCAGGGTAGGAATCGAACCCATGACGCTGGAGCGGAAAACAAACGATAATGATGACGTAGAACGATCTTTGGATAATCGGAATTTTAATGTTGAAAATGTTATTAATATATGTCTTCATTGCAATCAATAAAATTCATGATGCTTCATGCATTTATAAGCTTGTTTGATCTATATACATAAATAAATATCGTAATATCACCATTGTACACGTATATTCAATAAATCACGCAAAGTCGAATTGTTATTACATCTACAAACGTAAACTTCCAACAGAAATTGTTAACAGTTTGACATTTAGATTGCAGTAAACAAACTATCAAAGACTTGAATTATAAATCTTTGACTGATACTTGAAATTTAACGATAACATGTTCGTATGAACTAGTGTAATTTATTACATAAAACTCATTGTTAGGGTTTTAGGTAGCTGTATCTTATGGTTTTGTTATTCACATGTATGAAATTGGTTGACATTTATACTTTTTGTTTCGCTACAAAACTCCGCAGTAAAGGAACCGAGTGAAACAAAATTGTTTTTGGCCTATCAAAATAAATATACCTACATATAATTTTGGTAGCATTAGTAGAGATCGTTTCATGAAGACTTGTACATTATAACTAAATAAATTGCAAGTTATAAACACATTTATTAATTATTTATTATTATTATTTTAAAAGCAAAGTGATTCGCTTCAAATTATTTTCTAAATTCTGTATAAATATTAACGCGAATACATTTTTAAAAGTCTTAAGAGTACGGTCCCCATGTAATCTGATGTTTAAGAAACATTTCTATGCAAATTCGAAAGTTAAGTGACGATCATGAATTTCGGACGTGACCTTATAAATTGCTTTTCTAAAACATTTAATATCGCACCTTTGGTGCAACAAACTCGCGACAACTCATTTTGTAATTTTACTGGAAATTACTTTTTTTTTTCGCATAATTTGTTTAAAAATAGATTACTATCCGCACTAGATTTAAAATGTAAATATAATTTAAACAATTTCACGTGTGTCTATAAAGACAAACAATTAGCTAAACGATAAGTGAACGCCTTATAATTTAATTTTCCACAATAAAATTGTTAAAAACTATTAAACCATATCTAATTAGACCATGAAATTAAATAAAATTCTATTCCTAATTATACTGAAGCGTAAGAAAAAAAAAAGAACTCAAGTAGTGAAGTCTTTCGGTCGTTATCGTGACCACATACTCAGACGTCCGAGACGGCACTTTTTTAAACAGTTTTTTTTTTAATTAGATTAAATAACAAAAATGCCATTAATGGCATCATGATTGTTAAAAATAGTGTTTTTTTTTCTTAATATGTGTATATATACATTATTTTACAAGTGCAATATACAATAAATAGAAACATTTAAGTTCGAAAAATCACTCGTTTTGTGTGATGTGAAAGTAGAACCCATCTCACGCTTCGCTTATGAGGCGTGCATAAACTTATATAACTCTACTTAAAGTAAAAAAAAAAAACTTCAAATCACTTACATCGTCGAGTGCCGTTGAGTCGAACTGCGCCCAGTCGACAGCGGGTGTAAGGGCGTTCGACGCAGGCGCGGCGTCTGCGCAAACGCATCCCGCTACCACCACGGCACACCAAATCGCCCACGACATCTGCAATAGAAACATCTCTAGCACTTTACCTGCATGATTTGGTCAATTTTATAATCTTAGGCTGATGCTTAAAGCTCTACTTTATGGAACGAATGTTAGAGTACTATTCGGGACTCGGTCTATTCAGCCATCTTTTAAATATTACATATTCGTTACAATAGTACGTAGGTACTATTTGACCGAATGCCTAAAACTAAATTATGGAAGATGAGTGCATGATATGCAAGAATTAATTACAAAATTTTATTTTTAATATTTAAAATTCATGAAATGTTTTCTTTGATTCGTTCTCCCAGTCGTTAATTAATTATGATTGATATCGTTATTATCAGTCGACCACAAAATATTACTAAGAATATTTATCCAAACCTAATTATAAAGTTTAATGGTTATCAGTAATAACTAATCACAAATTTATAATATCATCCTTATCCTCGAACTTGACAAAAGCCTCATTTTCTCTTATCAATAAGAAAGATATAGAGATATATAATAATACTTAAATTATTTTTGAAATCTTTTATTGCACTATTCACTGAAACATGAATCTCTTGTACTAAAGGCAGGCTTGATTAATAAATTAATGCAGATTTATCTCATAAGACTCGAATAGTAGTAAAAGTATTTGGTTACCAATAAATAGAGAGTAGTGGTTACGAAAAAATAAGTTGAATCGAATTAATTTGTTACAAATAATTCAACATAAAATATAATAAGATCTGAAATTATTTTATTAATATTAATGAATAGCTGAAATATAAAAATGTGTTAAAAAAAATCATTACCATCGCACATGATCAATGTGTTTTAATAAAGGTTCTAGGACCATTTTTATTAAAGCTTGAAAGAATGAGCACTAAAAGAAATACTTGAAAATACAAGGTAACGGCCAATTTTATTTTACGATACAAGTATACGAATGTATTACAATAGAATCACGAGTTGAATACGTTCCAAATAATGAAAACGAAATACAAACCTGCACTTTTCTCGTGTTAGCCATTAGTAGCAAGTGTTAGCGCGGTCTCACTTAATTTGAGTGTGTTCCGAGACCAGTATTTGCACAGGACTCTACACACTCCCAATGTTTATGTGGTAACTTAGTAGCACTTCTTAATTTATCACAGACTCATATAATAGACATATATGTATAGGTTTTTATCTATATTTATTAAGTTATTTAAAATAATTATAGTAATTGTTTCTACAATTATTTGTTTTATTCTCCAACTTGAGATATATAAAAAAAAAATTTTTTATTAATTTCGTAACCGTTTATTTAAAAGAGTACGACTTATTAAAAAAAGGAATCAATACTTCAATTTAATATTTGTTATATAGACGTATAATACTTCATATGATTCATTTACTCACAGAACTTATATTAGGTAATAGTCATAGAAATTTGAATTCAACAACTAATTTAAAAATATATATTAACGAAATTAACTTTGAGAATAGTGCACAGGATTATGTTACCTAGCATAAACCAACAAAAAAAATCATCATTTGTTTCTTTGAAAGAAATAGATTTATAAACTTAAAACAAGTCATTATAATTTCCAAATCGCAGCACTATATTGCAACAACACTCAACTAGCACCAAAAAGTTAAAGTTTTAACATTTTATTCCTTAATCTAAAATAAAACGCTGTCGAAATGAGTAGGTGTAATGAGAGAAATTCATAACTTTCTGTTTAAAACGTAGGTACTATTTTTCGAATTATTATTTTTTTCTTTATTTTGAATAATATCTCGAACTCATTATTTTTATAACTGTTCGTATAAATATGAATAATACTTATTGTTGAGCACTACAATGAAGGGATTATTGGTCTTTCCTAAAATTAATCTGTTGAAAACATTTTTCATTTTCATATAAAAGAAATAACTTTGAGAAATCGTATTTCGTTTAATACCTAAGCCAGTCGTGGAAAAGTTACTTTGCAAATAACGAGTTGTTTAGTTATCAAAGTAAGCAGAAGCACCTACTTGATGTGTATGAGATAGTAGTTGTAGTCTTCGGCTTTGTTGGCGTTGACGTAAATATAAAAAAAAAACACTGATACATGACCTACAATTTTTTTTGAATCAAAAGGTCAAAATAAAGAGCATGGCGGGATAAGCATGGGGTAGCGGCCCCAGTGGTAATTTCAACGCCAATTTTTGTGTAGGATGGTCTTAGGGAGTACTACTTACAGGTAAAATTTTACTCAAAAATATGCATTAGTTTTCGAGAAAATCAAAAAAATATTTTTTATGAAAAAAATTTTTTTTTCGTTAATAGTTATAAATATATCAATGTATATGGTATATGTTGTACATAACTTAGAGAGACAACATACCATGATGTTTTTGTCAAAAAATCTCGAGATAATTGTTAAAAATTTTTTTTTTGAAATTTTTGAAAAATTAATTTCATGCTTTCTAAGCTTGATACACCTACGAAATTTTCACTAAAAAACATCTTCATAATAATCTACAACATATATTTGGACCCAAATTTTTACGTGAGTGGAAGGGTGTTTTTTTTTTTTTGGAACAAGTATTTTTGAAGAACCTAAAACTCTATCTTCACTAAAATCAGATCCAACAGTGAAACTGACTTTAAAAGAAAAATCTGATAGTTCTGAAGAATATATAGAACTCGCTATACAACGAACAGTATCTACTCACAGATATTGTTTTATTTGTGAAAATATCGTTAACTTGGTTGTAGTCCCCCAAAAAGCTCGTTTACAATGCTATACAAAAAAAAATTTTATTCCCAAAAATAATCGGTGTTGTCCCAGACATTTACTAAACGATAGATTCTTTGATGAAGAGCTTTGCTCTATAAAAATATTTTCCAATTATTCAAAAATTGATAAAAATGATTTAGAAAATATAATGGGAGAATTATCAGTTGAATATGACTCTACAATTTTCGATAAAATAAAAAATCGCAGTCTTTCTGAAGAGCAGATCTGTATGTTTACGGGGTTAACTTGGCAAAATATTGGTAAACTTGCAGAAATGATGACATCTTTACGAAACAATGAGCACAGAACTGTTATACAAGCGATTGTAGTTTTTTTATTTAAGCTCAAAACTGGTAATTCTAACCGCATGATATCTTCAATACTACAGTTAACCAATCATCAAAATGTGTCAGAGTATTGTGAGTCTGTCATCAAATCGTTCAAAAAAGATATACTCCCCATATTATTTGGAATAAAAATTCAAAATAGAGACCATTTAATACAAAGTACAAGTGACACCGTAAAATCATTGTATAGTGATTTCCAAGACAAGCTAATTGTCATATGTGATGGAACATATTCCAAGCATCAAAAAAGCCGAAATAACGAGTACCAGCGGAAAAGTTTTTCTGGACAGAAAAAAATGCCATTGTGCAAACCTTTTACGATTTGTAATACTAACGGCTATGAAAACAAAAAAACGCAAAAAAAAAACACCCTTCCACTCACGTAAAAATTTGGGTCCAAATAGATGTTGTAGATTATTATGAAGGTGTTTTTTAGTGAAAATTTCGTAGGTGTATCAATTTTTGAAAAATAAATTTCATGCTTTCTAAGCTTGATACACCTACGAAATTTTGCTGGAAAAATGCTTGGAAAATGTTCCATCACATATAACAATTAGCTTGTCTTGGAAATCACTATACAATGATTTTACGGTGTCACTTGTACTTTGTATTAAATGGTCTCTATTTTGAATTTTTATTCCAAATAATATGGGGAGTATATCTTTTTTGAACGATTTGATGACAGACTCACAATACTCTGACACATTTTGATGATTGGTTAACTGTAGTATTGAAGATATCATGCGGTTAGAATTACCAGTTTTGAGCTTAAATAAAAAAACTACAATCGCTTGTATAACAGTTCTGTGCTCATTGTTTCGTAAAGATGTCATCATTTCTGCAAGTTTATCAATATTTTGCCAAGTTAACCCCGTAAACATACAGATCTGCTCTTCAGAAAGACTGCGATTTTTTATTTTATCGAAAATTGTAGAGTCATATTCAACTGATAATTCTCCCATTATATTTTCTAAATCATTTTTATCAATTTTTGAATAATTGGAAAATATTTTTATAGAGCAAAGCTCTTCATCAAAGAATCTATCGTTTAGTAAATGTCTGGGACAACACCGATTATTTTTGGGAATAATTTTTTTTTTGTATAGCATTGTAAACGAGCTTTTTGGGGGACTACAACCAAGTTAACGATATTTTCACAAATAAAACAATATCTGTGAGTAGATACTGTTCGTTGTATAGCGAGTTCTATATATTCTTCAGAACTATCAGATTTTTCTTTTAAAGTCAGTTTCACTGTTGGATCTGATTTTAGTGAAGATAGAGTTTCAGGTTCTTCAAAAATACTTGTTCCAAAAAAAAAAAAAAAAAAACACCCTTCCACTCACGTAAAAATTTGGGTCCAAATATATGTTGTAGATTATTATGAAGGTGTTTTTTAGTGAAAATTTCGTAGGTGTATCAAGCTTAGAAAGCATGAAATTAATTTTTCAAAAATTTCAAAAAAAAAATTTTACAATTATCTCGAGATTTTTTGACAAAAACATCATGGTATGTTGTCTCTCTAAGTTATGTACAACATATACCATATACATTGATATATTTATAACTATTAACGAAAAAAAATTTTTTTTCATAAAAAATATTTTTTTGATTTTCTCGAAAACTAATGCATATTTTTGAGTAAAATTTTACCTGTAAGTAGTACTCCCTAAGACCATCCTACACAAAAATTGGCAGTTGAAATTACCACTGGGGCCTCTACCCCATGCTTATCCCGCCATGCTCTTTCTAGTTTTTTTATTTAATTCAAATAATTATAAAACTGCCAGAGCTCCGATACAATTTTTATAGACTCCTTTTCAACAGAGGGACTATTGTGGAATTTCTAAAAACCCTAATACACCTGTTGCTATCCCGTTTACTTTTAATCAAAAGCTTAAATATTTACACTTCTGTCTATAATACATGTGAAACAATTTTTCAATAAGTGATTTATCATGATAGATGATGAATAAAGACATATAATAAAATACAAAAAATGAAGCGGTAAGTATTACACTATAATGCAAATAAATTATGTAGGTATTAATCGTTTAAAATATATTGACACATGGCATATACAATATGTGCGTGTTAGTTAATATGCAACTTTGATTTGTGTGACAGTGACACTGCAGTCATCGTTTGAGCAATTCTGCGGTGTGTGACAAACTAATTTGTCGATTGTCGAAAATCGAATGAAAATCTATGAACATTACCTACATGAACATAACGTCTTTTTCTAGATTGATTTGCTGTCTAATCTAGTACGTACAAAAATATTGTCATTTTGATGCACAGATTAGGGGGCGTCCACAAATTACGTGAGATGTTTAAAGGGGAGAGGGGGTCGAGTCAAATCTCATTTAATCTTACGTTGGAGCGAGGGGGGGGGGTCTCGGCAAATATCAAGCAATTTTTATTTAGATTAAACAAAAAAAATATATACTATTTTGGTCCATTATCCAGATTGTACATGCTTAAAATTTTATTGTAAGCGTAATCGTAATACGGTTAAGATCATTCACTAATTCGTTCGAAAGATAATAATTTCATTCATACTTCGACGTTATAAATTACTACTGACTGTCAAACCACCATATTTGTTTTATACCAAATAGCTCAATTTAATCTGAATTTACGATACAGTGCAGCCCGTCATTTGGTTTCAAACTGCAAGTTTTTTTTTCTTTTTACAATAACAATCTAACGTGTTTACATATTTAAGAAACCCACATTTTGAAAAATCTCACGTAAGATTGGGGGATGGGGGAGGGGGTTGAATAAAATCTCACGACATCTCACCAGGGGGGAGGGAGGGACAGAAATTAAAAAAAAAAACACCTCACGTAATTTATGGACACCCCCTTATGCGTAATTATTAATTTGGAATAACAACAATGTAACTTATTATTTAATTTACGAAAACCTCTTGACACGCTCACACAGTTACTGTGTCTTTAACAATATTGACGCACACATAGCAATGCATGCTAAGATGAAGTTTTTTTCCTCCGGTTTTTTTTCTCTCGGCCATCATATTATTGTAATATTTAGTAAAGCCGATGATGAAATAGATGATGAAATTGTAGATGTCTAAGAGACATTTTTTTTGACGTTCGTTGAGTGTGTGTAATCACCTTATAACGAATAAAATATTTTGATTTTTTGATTTTTTTTTTTTGACTTAAAACTCTATATAATTATTCGTTCGAGGAGAATATTTCACGCAATTAACATCGCATAAAAATTCCGCTGAAAAAGAAAAAAAAATCGTTTGATTCAGAGTTCGCTGCTCGAAGCCAGGTGATAATTTGTGAGAACAATGAAAAATCGTTTCGGGAACAAGCTCAGTCGCTATTGTGTAATCATCTCGACGAACTGGGGTTTGTGCATCCGTCAATTTCTTCGTTTTTTATTTCTGAATAGATATGTCTGAAATATTTGTTGAACTGTTTGAAATGATGATCACTGCGATTAACTTTATGTATTTTACTCTTCGCTATTGGTATTGGTCATAAGAATTGTAAATGTATCTAAAAGAAATATATACATCTATAATTTTATTTATATCATTAGGTATATATTATTAACTCAATAACATCAGCTACAACTTTTAAAATAAATCGGCCACCAAGTATCCTTATCTTTAATCACAATAAAATATTATCGATATAAAAACATGACTTGTTAGAGTTTACTTCCTTACATTTACTTGCCATAACACATTACGAGATATATTATTTTGTTCGATATTACGTAAAATCTTTGAAAGTAAATAAATCTTAAAAGATTTGCAAATAACATTAACGTGATTACTGAAGATTGGAGTTATCGATGCAGTTCAAAAGCATTAAAGATAAAATTTAATCAAACAATATCAAAACTGAAAAAATAAACACGTAGGTGAAAAATAAGCAGCACTTATAACGCCAATGGTAAAATAAAGATTGACATTTTGCTAACGTACCGACGCTGGTATTTTTACTATATAGATTTTAATGTGATTCTCACAATATAATATATATTAACCGAAAACATTGGACTTTATTTTTAGACCAAAAAAAAATTCTACCAATTCAATTATTTTACTTTACAATTTTTATGCATACCTAGTTTGTGAGAATATCCTATATAATACAATTATAATATAAATAATGTGTAATTATAATTGAATATATAATAACGACTTCCTACAAGGATAAACTCAAAGATAAACCATTTACTTGCGTAGGTACTTATAGAAAAAAAACTTCAAGAGCGGAATATTAATCTGCAACTATTAAGTTTAGTGCGATTACAGAAGATGATAAATAATTGTGTTCGACCTGGTTTTATCGATAAGTAAAAAAATAGCTTACATCAATTATCATATTTCAATCATATTTCAACTTGCATGAACTTACTGGTATTTTAAATTAAATACAATTCTAAGAACGCAAAAAAGCGAAAAAATTCACTAAAAATATTTCTCGCACGTGCATTCTGCTTCATTATACCTAAATATAATAATTAAAGTACAAAAATGTTAATCTCTATATAGTTAAATTATATGTATATATTAAATAAAAGTAGAATTTAAAAATACTATCAGTTTTAAATCTTTTAATAAAATTATTTATAATTTCGTGGTAAGTATTGGATATAAGGAAAATATAAACCTCCCATTATTTTTTGGCGTTATCAGTATATTTACAATAACAATACAATATGGGATCACTTCTCAAAAGCCTATTTTTGTACTTTATTTTTTCTTTTCTAAGAAAATAACACATAAGGATATGATTGATCATACCGTTTTATTCAAACTAATTTTACATTGATCGATGATGTGTGCATTGTTTTATAACAAAAGAATAAATGAATAATAAATACATATAATCGCCATAAAGTTTAATGTGTTACGACTTAAGTCATATGTATAGTATAGTATATTACTTAATTTTAGTTCAGAAATATATAATTTTTACCCCATTTACGTGTTAATAATAAAAAAGTTGCATATAATTTTGACGAATGGTCTGGTGCTGTGTTGTCTTGTCATTGGTTCGATTTCCGCTAATAGTGATATCTGTATTAGTACAATTTTTTTTTTTTTGGGAGTTTGTCCTTGTAAGTCTCTCTATGTACCATAGCACGTAAAGCCGTCGGTCCCGACGGCATTGCTGCGCTACGTTGTCCCACTTCCCGGTGGCGGAAATTATTAACCAATCGACAGTGGCCAGCGTGGCGAATTAAACTCTAATTCTTTTTCTATATAGAATGTTTTTTTGTCCAGCAGTGGGACTTTTAAGAATATTTCAGTTCAAATTACACTCGTTTACCGAAACAAATATTAATTTCTTTATCATGTATCATACAATTCCGATAATAAATTTTAGTAAACGCATTACAGAAAGCACAATTACGTCCAGGAATAGAAGAAACAAACTCGTTAAGCGAAATCCATCTAAAACTTCGCCTATAAATTGTTAAAGTTATGCGTTATCCGTTGTTAAGTCCATAGTTCACAGGTTAAACCCTATAATAAATTTTACTAGATAAGCCTTTTTAAGTAAGTAATGTTTGCGTTATCGTACCAGCTTAGGCACTAACTAATACTATCGAACATATGAAAAATTGTTGGAGAAACTCTTCAGGATTTATGAAGTGCCAATTTATTTAAGTCTTCGTTGTGTGATATATTAAAACGTTTTAGTATTACTGAATCACTATTTTTTTAATCATAATTATTATGTGTTAAATTAATATTACAAAATTTGAAACATCTGGTAATATTACGTGATGCCATACTTAAAACGGTCTCTAAACTTATTCAATTTGTAATATAAGAATATTTTACCTTTTGCTAAACCGAAATCGACACGACATTTATTAGGTTAATATATTCCGGTGACAGTATTACTAAAATTGACAGAAAAGTTTACTAAATATATAATGTAATTATATAATATGCGCCAAAATATGTTTGTATATAGATACACTTGTGTTCAAATACACTCTAATATACTGAGCTACGCCAACTAATGAACAATGAACGATGTAAAGGATGAACGAAATGAATATTCCTATTGTAATTTGAAAACTGAAATTTTAGGTATCTTTCGGAAAATATAATAAAAATTAAGTCAATCTTTTTGACTTGGAAAAAATAAATTTTATTGAGAAAAATATTGTGTATTGTTGACTGATTTAACTTAAAAGCTAACCGAAATCTTAGTAATATGCAACAAGTGTCACAGCTTGCGTTAAAATGGAAGCAAATATTGACATCGCTTCACGACCGGAAGTCCTTTGCTTGGCACTTCCTCTGTACGTTAATATTCTATGACAGTAACATACAACTTCACAGTTACGATCTATGTACTAATACTAATTTATTAAGTTTACGTGTGAAATATAATAATAATAATTATTTTGAAAATAAATTGTCAATCAAAACTTATTAAGAGTTATAAAATATAATTTTTACATAATGTATAACAGAATTTATTATTGTGTCATATATTTCAGGTGTAATTTATGTATATATTCAGGTTTAATATTCATAATTTTGTAATAATACATTCTACTATTTATTGGCACGTATAGTAATTCGTTATAACTCGATTTATTCGAGCACACCAAATTATAAATGAAATTTCTCATATATTGGCATGTCTATCAGAAATCCAATATAGTATTTGGAGATGCATTTCAGATTTACTTGTACCTAGCCTCCACGGACAAGTTTTGAAATTATATCGGAAAGTAATTAGCCTCATTTCAAATTACGAGCACATTGTAACTTTATTACATTCCCAACTATAATATTTTTAATAATCATTTAAATAAATATAAACGCTAAAAGTAAGATACATATATATGTGGAATAATATAGAGTATATATATGATATAACGCAGGGGTCGGCAAGTAGTTTTAGTTGGGGTCCAGATACTGTGGAAAAATTTTAACGCGGTCCAGAAAAAAACAACTGATAATAATTTTGTGCTACCTATTTATTATTTTTGTTTCAAATCAAATTCTGAATTACAAAACACAAGACCTAAAATTAATGTGAGAAACTACACCGACGGTCTTGAGCTAATTTTTTATAGTTTGGTTCTCGAGAGGAACAGCAAATTCGAAGTGTATCTTCTAGGTGGGCGTCCGTTAATCTTGAACGATATTTGTTTTTCAAAAAATTCATCTTTGAGAAAGATGTTTCACATACGTATGTCGAGCCAAACATAAGCGCACCATACAATATTTGACGGTCCGAGGTTCGACCTTTCGCGGTCCGCAAATGGACCGCGGTCCGCCTGTTGCTGACCCTTAATATAACGTATATACATATAGTATATGATATAGCGTATATATATCCTAATTTGGTAATATTGATACCAAATTCTGAAAAGTCAGGTAAACTAATAACTATAGAAATATTTAGTATAGTTAAAATTTCTAACGGTTTTAAATATATAAGTTATAAATGTAGATACACATATATTTGGAACAGGAATCAAACAAACAATATGACTTCATCAAATCTGCGATTTTAGCTGAGTTAGTACGATCTGAATAAAGTTCAAACTGTGAAACTTTAAATGAATGAAATGGATCGATTCATTGTGCATCCTCGAGTGTTTTCCCTAAATGTTCAAGTCGCAAAAAGAACTGTCTAGTTTTCTACTTTTTTAGGTCTCATTTGAATGAAAATGAGTTCTTAAAATTCTGTTACATGTACGGTGATTCTCACGTTCCTTCATTAGATTTTATATTTGTAATTTCAAATAATGATTGAAAAATAGTTGATAATTTCCATTTGATAAATGAAAATGATAGCTGAGATTTTAAATGATATTAATTACTATACTTAAGACTTTATTACGAATACATTTTAAAATATGTTTAGTTATTAAAAGTTGAAACATAAATATTAATTAATATACCTCGCATTCTTGTTAAAAAAAAGATTTGTAAAACAGTATGTTTGCATAGTATTTTGAATTTTATGAGTTTCTGAAGTGCTAATAATAATTTGAAAATAGCTCAAAATATGAGAATTAAGCGATTTACGAGAGATTTAGCGATTTTAAATAAAATGATTTAAAATATAATTAGTCTATTAGTGCATTTAGTAGGTACCTACCTACCTACATTACTTTTAAAATAAAAACAATAAATAATATTGCAACTTTTTATTCTGAATGTAGGCATAACTAAACCAAACATACTAAAACATAACTATACCTAAGTGAAATAATTATTTTCTCTGAGAATTTACCCAGGTATGTAAGTATTTAATAGTCGGTGTATTCAAATTTATTTCTTGATATAGTTCGCCGTAGCAATTTGGATTTGATTTTCAGATAGAAATGTATCTTGAATAACCCTAATCACATAACATACGAGTACCTACTTGGAGAACACTACATACACGCTGTCCTTCAAATAAAAATCTGGTTGACCCTTAAAAATTAATGGGCTATTTATTTTATAGTAGAAAACGATAAAGCAAAAAATTCTTCATAATTATGTCTAAGGAACAGCAGTTATTTTTCTAATTACTTATTTAATGATTTAAAAGTGACTAACAACTCCTTAAACGCCATAAAATACATTAGTAAAAACATCAGGCATAATATTATAATAGTGTTTAGGAAAACACGCGAAAGAATTTTATGCTATTTGTCAGAAAAAAAATAGGCTTAATAAATTTTTCATCAATGCACGGCAAATATGTTAATCACTTAAAGCAATTCTTTTATCAGAATGGTTTCAAGTCCATCTCTATATTTCTTAAAATTTTCATTTTTAAAAATAGGTATCACGTGGCATTTGCAAGGCTTTTCTCTGAATAGAGTAATGAATATTAATGGTTATTTTATCGACGACTTACATGCTTAGATATTAATCTAAGCATGTAAGCAAAACACATTAGTGTTTTTAATTTTTTCGGAAAACTACCAGTAGTGTTTAGAACAAAAATATTTGATTTAAAAATATTACAATAATATCTTATGTTATTAATATTATAAATGCGAAAGTTTGTTTGGATGTTTTTTACTCTTTCACGCAAAAAATACTAAACTGATTTAGATGAATCTTTAAAGTAATAAAGCTTATACATCAGAATAAAAACATAGGCTACAATTTATAAAAATTTTGTGCAAAATGGGGATTGAAGGGACGGTCCAAGTAATGACGCGCCATCGCATAGTGCGCGACACGAACGCAGGCAGACGTCGTTGAAGGTTGTGTTCATTTTGAGTTTTTTCTTATAGCTATTTCGATTCTCGAATCCATTTACGAGTATTACTTAGTACAGTAGGCAGGATTATTAAGGCTGTTGCTATTCATACGAAAATCGTATAAATAAATAAAAAATATATATTAATATTTTTTAATTAAATTAAATAGATCGTATGAATAAAAAAAAGCGAGCGATCCCGTGGCGCCCCACTATGACAATGAGAGCACCGGTGGGTTTTAACAAGTATTCTGGCACGTTCTACGTGCAAGCGAGTCCCATATACCCACCGCCTCTCCGCGGCTAGATGCGTAAATGCATTTCCTAGCGTAAAAAAAGAAAGGTAAACATAATTATGTACAACTTCGAGAAGGGTACCATCGACAGATATCGGTCTCTTCATGACTTGTTTATTGAACATAACTTTGGTCTAGTCCAAATTCATACCGAGATCGACAAGTCGGGAGAACTCATTCAGATCACCCAGCATCCGGGCTAGCTCCTCCATAAAAAAAAAATTTCTCCGCAAAGATAACGATATCGTCGGCGAAACGAAGGATCGATACGATCTCATGATCGTATGAATGGACACTTCCTATTAATATTTTTAGTTAGTATATTTTAACTATAAATATAGCTTACTTTTTATTATATCAGTCGTATTAAAAATAAGGACTGGGGAAGGATATAGGCTATTTTTTATCAATAGACACAGATGGGCGAAGCCGTGGGCGGAAGTTAGTCTTCCATATTATACTAATACACCATATTTTACTGACCTTTATACAAATTCTGTTATATTTATACATTTAACTCCACGACTTTTACTTACTGGGAAAACATGCAACTTTCATTATTAATAAACGACCCTTTCATTCGTTTTTTTTGTAGGCGTATTTCTATCTTATTATAGAAACAAGTAGAAAAATAATGAACGACAAAAAAATACTAACTCTGTTAATATTAGCAAATTTTAGGTCTATTTTCAGAACTAAATAACTAACTTATTTCTGCTATTAGGTTTGCTTCTTTTGATTAAAATTAATTAGAATTATAAATAATAATGAAAAAGAAATTTGAGTTTGCAGAAGTGTATACGAGTATCGTTTATAGTGAGAATATCATTATGGTATAACATTTTTAAAGTAATAAATAAATCAATGTTTCGTGACCCTATAAATTACAAATGTTTTCTTAACCTAATAAGTATTTCCGATTGAAGTTGGCGCAATGATTTGTTATCACTTATTAGTAGCATATATTAAGTAAAAATAATTCTTGCTTACCATATTTTTAACGGAGTTAATGAAGTTTATATGAGTCGTCAAAGGGAATATCTGAAATAAACAAAAACAAAAGAATGAAAAATTTGTTATTGAAATAATTATGCTATTATTTTTTTGCATGAAAATTTACTGTGTAACATTTAATACATTAGAAATAGTAAATTTTATTGTTAACATATGTCGATTCAAATAAAAAATGAACAAAGACTTTAATTACCCAGATGTAAACGTCTGATGTAATTTTATGGTCAACAGAAAGAGACACATGACTTATGACAATTAACCTCGGTTCGTAAATACTTATGTAATTAGACTATATATGTGATAATAATATGATATTTATGAATATATTCAAGTAGTAAGTATAAGGTAATTATAATATAATGTAATTAATATAATTTCGTCTACCATGTCAAGCTCCAGATGAAAAGGGAAATGATCGACATGACCTAATTCTCTCTGGTCCGAGCTCATATCTCGAACGCGAGTGTTTACACTGTAGATTTTCAATTGCTCCTTTAATCACACGATACGCTCATTTTGTTTGTTACATTCCTGAATTTTCGTTATTAATATTTAATTTTCTATTTACGAACTGAAACTTCATTTTATTTATATTTTAATCAAATAGTACCTGGATGACCGAGCTTTGCTCGGTTAAATCATAGTACCTGGATGACCGAGCTTTGCTCGGTTAAACTATATTTAGACACAAATTACATACTGATAAAATATGAATAATATTTTCAATCTTACCGATATAATAATAAAACAATAGTCACTGATTATTTAAATAAAAAAAATAAAAAGAGATCCTAGTAATATTTTTTCTCACCAAAAAAGGAACTTGAAAAAAAAAAGGAAAAATCTTCCGTTTTTGAGACCGCCCGATTTCCCACCTGAGCTATTATAAATTTATGATGGTGGCGAAACTTAATTTCTTATTCTAATGATATTCCAGCAGTTTTTAATTGCTCTTGAGATTTTTATTTAAATAACCAGTTTATATTTTTTTTCCTACCTCTGCCGAAAGTTCGATTTTCGTCCCTGTGAAGCGGGACAAAAGTGACATTTTCTGTCCCCGCTTCACAGAGACAAAACCTGAACTTTCGTCCTAGGGAGGAAAAAAAAGTATGTGTAACATGGGACGAAAGTACTACATCCATTCCCGTATGTTTGCTACGCTCGCCTTCGTCTCGGGCGGCAATTTCACATGAGGGTCAAAAAAAATAGTACGTTCATCCCCTGGTGACACAAAATACTATATTATTATATAGATAAGATCGAAAAATATTATTCATATTTCATCAGTTCTATCGTATCTAAATATAATTCCCAAAAAAAGAACGATTAATAAATAAATAAAAAAAAATACCGAACAAAACTCGGACATCCAGGTAGTACAGGGCTCTCAATAATAGTTTTTTTTTTACAAAAGAGGGAACTTAAAAAAAAAGGCAAAAAAAAATGGGAGTTGAGGCATCGGGATTCGAACCCAGGTATACTGATTTCCCACCTAAGTTATTATAACCTTGTAGATTATGCCGAAATTTACCTTCGTATTCTAATAATATTCTAACAGTTTTTAATTGTACTCGTGATTTTTTATTTAAATAACCAGTCCATATTTTTTTCTTATTATTTCGGTAAGATCGAAAAATATTATTCATATATCATCAGTTCGTAATTCGTATGTAAATATAGTTTCCAAAAAACACAAACTACAAAAAATAAAATACCGAGCAAAGCTCAGTTATCCAGTTAGTAAAGGCCTCCTAATAATAGTTTTTCTCACAAAAGAAAGAACTTTAAAAAAAAGAAAAAAAAAAGTTCTGGAGACATTTGGATTCGAACCTGGGGTTTTCTTATTTCGAATCCGCCCGGTTCACATCGGAGCTATTATAAACTTATCAATGACAGCGAAATTTACCTTCGTATTCTAACGATATTTTTTAATTGCCTGAAAAAAGGGATAAAACGACATTTTCTAAAAATAAATCCTAGCTAGATCGATTTATCGCCCCCGAAACCCCCTGCATACTGAATTTCATGAAAATCGTTGGAGCCGTTTCCGAGATTCAGATTATATATATACAAGAATTGCTCGTTTAAAGATATAAGATTTAGATACATTACTTACATACTGATGAAACATAAATAATATTTTCGATCTTACCGACATAATAGTAAAATAATAGGAACTGGTTATTTAAATAAAAAATAAAAAGAGCTCTCAATAATAGTTTTTCTCACAAAAGAACAAACTAAAAAAAAAGGAAAAAAACTGGTCTGTAGACACCTGGATTCGAATGCAGGTCTTCTGATTTCGAATCCGCCCGTTTCCGATCGGAGCTATTATAAACTTATTAATAATAGTGAATTTTAATTGCGTGAAAAAAGGGATAAAACGACATTTTCTAAAAATAAATCCTAGCTGGATCGATTTATCGCGCCCGAAACCCCCTGCATACTAAATTTCATGAAAATCGTTGGAGCCGTTTCCGAGATTTAGATTATATATATATAAATATTTTCGATCTTACCGACATAATAATAATACAATAGGAACTGGTCATTTAAATAAAAAAAGAGCTCTCAATAATAGTTTATCTTACAAAAGAAGAAACTTGAAAAAAAAATTTATCTGGAGGCACCTGGACTCGAACCGGGGTCTTCCGTTTTCGAGACCGCCCGAATTCCTACCTGAGCTATTATAAATTTATAGATAGTGGCGATATTTACCTTCGTATTCTAATGATATTCTAGCAGTTTTTAATTGCTCTCGTGATTTTTTATTTAAATAACCAGTTTATATATTTTTTCCTACCTCCGCCGAAAGTTTGATTTTTGTCCCAGTGATGCGGGACGAAATTTACACTTTCTGTCCCCGCTTCACAGGGACAAAACCCAAAAAAAGGGATAAAAGGGATAAAATGACATTTTCTGAAAATAAATCCTAGCTAGATCGATTTATCGCCCCCGAAACCCCCTGCATACTAAATTTTATGAAAATCGTTGGAGCCGTTTCCGAGATTCAGATTATATATATATATATATACAAGAATTGCTCGTTTAAAGATATAAGATTTGCAATAAAACGTATATGCCGCGACTGTAAATTTCGATTCAGTGTTTGAGTTACTTTTACTAATTTACCATTTACTATTTGTTATGATGTACGATGTCGTAATTATAGATACTAATACTATAAAAAGGTAATATTTGCTTCTTTGTTTGGTAATATAATGGAAATCGCTAAATTTAAGATAGTGAAGATAGTTAATAAAAATTTTGATTGATTGATTGATTCAGGCTGCTGATGTTAATGTTTTTAAACTTTTGAGGGTAGAATGGAAAATCCACCACCACATCAGCTCTTGTATGTCCACTACTGAACGTAGGCCTCCTTTATCATCTCGAGGTGTGATTGCCAATACTCGCCACGCTTGGCAGGCGGGTTAGCGAGCGCAGTGTGTTGTCGCAGCCCAAGGGAGTTGCTGGTCTCCTACTGGGTGCGTCCCCCGGTGGCGGATAGGGGAACGCCACTCGAATGCCTCGCGAGTGGTAGGGGTCTTCGGACCCCCGCAAACCAAAACCAGCAGCGGTGGGTGCAAAAGCGCAGGAGGGGGATGGCTCGCTCTCCCCCTCCATTCGGTCGCGCGAAAGTGCAGTGGTTGCGCGGAGGTGCACAAGCCACTGGGCCCCTGGACCAGCTGATGTGCGGGCCCAGCTCAAGGGTTTCGCGCAAAAGCACGGTGAGAGTGTTGACATGGGGGGTGCGGCCGGTGAGTGAGTGGCGCGGAGATTTCGGTGGTGGGGCCGCTTCTGGTACTTCAATGACTAACAGAGTGGACCAGTCGAGCGGCCCCAATCACATACGGAGGAGCCTTCGGGCCAAGCGTCAGGGCGTCACGGTTATATGCACGAGCGATCCCGTGGCGCCCCATTACAGAGCAGACGGTCGATGGGTTTTAGTGGGTATTCTGGATTCGTAGCCAGTGAGTCCCACATACCCGTCGGCTGCGGACGGTGGGATACGTAAATGCATTTCCCATCGTTAAAAGAAAAAAAGTGTATTGTGGCAGGATATGGTTACGCTGCTTCACAACACCATCCTGGTTTATGTAAAGTTGTTCGCACCACTATTGCCTTATTGCCGGTTTCTATATTCTATCTATCTGTGATTTTGCTTACTAGTGGTAAAATTTCGACATGAACTCCATACGAATTGTGTCAGAAATCTATCGTTAGTAGACAAAAACACAGATAGATAGAATATAGAAACCGGCAGTTAGTCGCCTTTTACGACACCTCGACAAGAAAAAGTTCCGGACTATTCTTCCCTTCCGGTCACCGCACGGTCACGAAATAAAAAAGCACTCATGCTCAAGTACAATGTTAAATTTTAACTTAGGACGGGTCTAGTGCCAAATAACTTATATAACCACTTTAAGCTCAGGAACTCGACACGTTTAACTACGAAGCTAGTTATTCCTATATTCCGCTTTGCTTTTCTCTTTGAAAAAAATATCCCTAAGAAAGACAAAGCGAAATGAGCAAAATTACTAATACTATAAAAAGGAAATATTTGCTTCTTTGTTTGGTTATATAATGGTAATCGTTAAATTTAAGATAGAGAACAAAGTTAATAAAAATTACTATCATTAAATAGCTACACTATCCAGAAGTGAGATTCGCCATAAAATATTATGCTACGGCTCATAAAAACGGATCGCTGACCACAAATGTTAAACATTAAGGTGCATTCAAAACTACGTAACAACTACAAAAACACAGGTGAAAGAAACTTCTATTAAATTAGGGCTCTATATAAATTCATTATTTATTATATATTGAATACTTTTACTTGTTTCACTTACAGCAGATTCCCTTGTATGGACTTTAAGACCCAGTTTCACCACTTGCTATTAAGTTCTGGCTATGCTAACTGGCACTTTTTTGACAGGTAATTGTATGGGTTATCTGTCAAAATAAGTGCCAGTTAGGTTATCCGGAACTTAACAGCAAGTGGTGAAACTGGCCCTAAGATAAGTAAATATCTAATTTATTAACAATTTTATTGATAAACTTAGATACGCCTATTTAAAACTTTGTTAGACCAAATCTTCTGTATTAACGATGATGAATTTTAGTGGATAAGATGAGAATGATTGATAGTTTACAAAAAAAAAAACCAGCACCATTTTCAAATTTTGTATAGTAAAATTTTCCGTGTTTCGGTTGCAAGCTACCCCGAAAAATCTGTGTTACATTTTACATTCATTCATTTCCTTTTACACTCATTAATTTCAATTGAAAAACATTGGAATATAAGTCATTGCAACTCTTTAGTACAGTATAATGCTTTCTACGTTCGCCAACAACAAAACATGAAAATAATAATGATAATAATAATGATAAGAGAAATATATTTAAAGTCTATAAAAAACAAAATACGGTTAAATTCACCATTCTTAGAGCCAGCTTCACCAGTTGCTATTAAGTTCCGGATAACCTAACTGGCACTTAATTTGACATATAATCCATACAATTACCTGTCAAAAAAGGTTAGTCGGAACTTAATAGAAACTGGGTCTAAGTAAATGAATTCTTGTATAGAAAACGTCTAATAAGAATAAAATAACAACTGTCATAATTTCGGTAGGTTACAGCTTAAAAAAGTTTTTTTTTTTATTTCTTTAACAATCATTACCAAATGTTCATATTAAAGTAGCATAGCCTTTTTGATAAAGAAACCGCAACCTCCTGGCAGTCTTATGAGTTTATTACAATTAACCAATGTTTTAATAGATTCAATCGAACCCTTGCAAATTGGAGAGAATAATTTCATTTACATCAAACCAGATTATCCTTTACAGTGCTTATATTAAATCATTCTTATTATAATTATTACAATACAAGCAAATAAGAAAAACATTTTTAATCGCTTATAAACTATAATTGATTCTTAATATAAGAAATACTTTTTAATTATTAATAAGTGTAATTTAATTATAGGTACTCTTTCATTACACGTAGATGCCAAAGTGGTTGAGTGTTAAAATATCATCATCATATATTCAGTTTTAATGGAGCTCTCTTATGTTTAATCAAATCGTATTATGAAGAGATTGGGGCGCTGTCTTTAGGGATGCTAGTAGGTACTTGTAACCGCACAATCAAGTCGTCGGTAGAGCTTTCAATCAAGGCATCCTTGTACCTGATTGCCGGTCAATGGAACAATACGGTCAGACACGCAGTAGTGGCTAGCGGCACCTGCTATTGACACATTACACCCAAATCACTAAGTATGTCCGCTAATTAATCCAATTCAGATTCAGTCTACAAGTATGCACTTAAACTTTATTTTAATAGAAATATTTAATAATAATATAATAATTGTTTTCTTCAATACGTACTTTTTGTCTTTAAATGCAGTATTTAAAACTAATTATACTAAAAATAGTACAGAATGTTTGTGTTTTACGGTTCCATATCCTATCTATGTCCGTCTGTCACAAGAACAAAGCTGTATCCTTCGAGCCCTGATTGACAGACACTTAATTCACAGAGTCTATAAAAAAGTATCCCTTAAAAGCTCGTTGTCGTTGTCAATATAGTTATTGTTGTCAACTTTTCAAGAACTGTTTAGAATACTGGTATACCAGTATATACCAGTATATTACTTAAAATACTAGATGTCAACTGACTTTTACAAAACTTGGATTGTATGTAAATTGTATTTCTTAACAGTTCTGAACTGGATCAAACTTGCCTATTACCTTGCAGGTGAAGTTATAATAGAAAATTGGGTTTTCTTACAAATATATTATATAATCCATCAAAACTTTTATGTTATAACGAACATGCTTGCTAAATTAATGCAAACAAAAACATTTCATTAAAAAATAAAAAATATAATATATATTCGTATTTACATCAAATAAAACTTAAATGAAACAATAACAATAAAACAAACTTTAAAGTGTATCAGACACTATAGATTTAATTTAATTTTTATTTTCAATTGTCAGGAAGTGAACTTTATCAATCACTTAATTTAAATTAAATTCATTGTACTAATAGATTGCCTATTAGTACAATGTGCACGATATTGTATTATTTGCAATAATTGTATTATGGAGTGGTCAGTATCGTCATAATTATTGAATACCGTACGTGCTTAGATTTTAACAAAATGGAATTAACACGTATTATACGTGTTTACTCACTCATATTATAATCATTTACGAAGCTATAGTCCTGGATCAATGTTCATTTTAAACTGTTTATGCTAATACAGTAATTAATATTACGTAAAATTAATGACAATACTTTCTTAATGTTTAATAGTATTTATGTTTAAAAAAAATTGTTCTTTGGGTTGTAAAATGGCAATAAAATAAATTTATTTCAAGTAAATCGTCTACTGGAATTAGCGGTCAGTAGGAATGAAAGAAAATAGATATTTATAGAAATAATAATTCACTAAAACAGGTATATTAATATCTTGACTCTATAGAAAAGATTAAATATCGTTAACATTTTTACTGAATTAAAATAAGAATTTTCCTTTAGAAATATTTAAGGATTTGACATTTATGTCTAAATTTTAGGCTTAATTTTATTGTTTGTTGTATACAAACAAAAATGATTATCATTCTGAAATTCCGTTTAGCTATCAATTATTATTTATCGAAATAATTAATAGAAAATAAGTTTAACAATGAATAGAAACTGAATTTTACATTTTTATTCATTAAAATATAAACAAATATATATCACATATGTTATGTGAATATAAAATAAGTCATAACCGTCTGATAGATCCGCAGCTATAGTTTTCTATTGTCTGATTATGTAGTACGTAGATAAGGCAATAATAGTGTAGTTTTTTGACAAAACAATAAAATTTTTGATAAGCAATGTAGCGACTAATCTGGTCTAAGAATTATGACAATTTGATTTTTAAGACAGTCAGTCCATCAAACTATTTATCCGAAAATACCAAAACAAAATTATATTACAGTTTCATCTATAAATTGTTATCATACTTATATTTTAAAAGTTTGTTCAATTCTTACGATTTTTAATTCAAAGTAAGTGCTTAGTATTTAGTAATTACTTTTTAAGTTATTGTGTATTAAGTTATGTACACAAGATTTTTTGTCAATTAATTTCATAATACAGAATAAAAACATACGTTGATATATACGTTCCAATGACTTTGAACTTTCGCAAAATACAACTTTATAACCATTAACATTCCCGTAGACTTTATCGCATGCTGTATCAGATAGATATTGTAATTTGAAAAGTATATATATTTTTTCACTTTATTTAATAATTAAAATGTTCGTAATACTACATTTTTATAAAATATTTTTTATTAAAATAATTTTTGCTGTTTTCAAAGACACAAAAACTTTATTTAAAATAAAACTTCTTTAAATTGACTACGACCAAAAACAAATACAAAATAACATTAATAAAAATGTATTTACCTAAATAATACTACTGAAAATAATGTTAAATATAAAATTCGTAGTACAGTTGCGAAAATTATTAAAAGAACTTTTTATTAATTAAGCAATTTGTTTTAAGTTACGTAAGCTTTACTTAACGAGTTTCTAATAACCTTGTTATCGCTCTTAAAAATTTATCTTGTTATATTAAATCCAACTGGAGTCGCTGTCACTACAAGGTGCCTCATATTGATAATAATCATCATACAACAATTTTAATAAACGACCCATCAAAGAGTTGCTCGTGTTAACGATCAAAATATTACGTACTTGAAATTTTCAGTGCCAATTTAATGGAAAATAATTTCGTCAAGCTTATAGAAAGGGATTATTCAAAGCAATAACTCTTAGTTTTGATACCTTGAACTTTCCTCTTTTTACATTTATTCATTCTTATCTTGCTAAAGACGGGTAATTAAAATAACTTTATCATGAACTGAAAACTAAAAAGGATCTTTTTTTAACCCTGTCCGTTGTCTTTTATTATGCGGCATATTGTCTTGGTTTTCGCAGAACGACGATTTTTTATTTAGCCTGTTGAACACGACAGCTTAGGTTCTGAGTATGACAAGAGAAATATCTTTTTATCTTGTAAAATATAAATTAGAAAAAATATATTTTACTGAACATCATCATGGAATATTTATTCATTTTACGAATAATTGCACTTATTCAATAACTCTTGTTTAATTATTTACCATCATGTTTAGGCAAGTATTTAATTATTATGTCAGAAACGGGCAATCACTTTGAGCTTAATTGCAGATACGCGGTAAAGGGTCATTATTTGGGACATCCTTTGAAATTAAATACACAAAGTCCTCTAGTAACATCTTGAAGCAGTTTATGTCTACAAAGAAGTGTTAGAAACTATATTAAAGCATCTTTTTAATAGAAATTTTTAATAATCGTTATTGATTACTATTCGACTGTTAATTAACAAAGCTCAGGTGCTAAACGGTGGAGTAATTAATAGTCAATTAATCACCCTGTAATTTATTCAATAACTCTTAACGACTTTCTGTTTAACCTAGCTTGGGAATGTTCTGTCAAACGCAATAAGCATTTATAAATTCATTGCTCAAAAACTTATTCCCTTTATATCACTAATGTTGAAAATCTACTATTCTTATAGCACCGTTATTGTAAGAGTAAAAAACTATAAAAAAGTAATAAAAATATATATATTAAGAAGCACGAGCTAATGTGTATAAAAGACGCTTAAACACTATTCTGTTTGTTTTAACTTAAAAACTTAACTATTCATATTATGTGAATTTTCAGTTTACCAAAAATGGTATAAATACATATGCTGCGTAAACATATTTATTAATAATAATATGTATATATAAATATTATATAAAATTAAATAAACTAAAATAAAAACTTTAATAAGGATACACAAACAAATACAACTTGTCAGATCAATCTGTTTGAAAAACAGGCTTTTCTCATATCCAATCAATAATCGAGTGTCAATCAGTCAACGTACCAATTTGTACAGAGAGTTTAAACCTTTGACAAACGCGTTTGATTCAACCAAAATTAAATTACAAATTTTATAGTTTTACACTTTGCAAAATTAATAGGTGCAATTGTAAGACGCAGCGTAGCACTCGTGTTTGTCCTGATCATTTTACTGTCATACTGTGCATTATTCATATATTTTGTATGATGACGTTTAATTTTTTTTAAAAGAGTACCGAAAGTTATTTTCCTGGCTTTCGCCAACACTAGGGAGATTAGATTAAGTTATTTATTGTAATATTTAATAAAGCCAATGATATAATAGTAATATGATGTTTAACGAGACATTAACTTGTAATAATTTGACGTATTTATTTTAAATGTTTTTTTTTTTACATTCGTTATGTGTGTTAGATCACCTTATGACGAAATAAATATTTTCATTTTATTTCATTTTCAGTATTTTTAGTAAACAGTGCTGTTCTAAGAGATATTTGTAGAATTCCAAATGAATTTAAATAAAAAATACTTTATCAAATAGAGTATCAATGGTCTTATCGAGTGATTAAATAAAAAGCCTTTTTAATCCTGGTCCTATCGAAAGCTTAAATATTCACTGTTTTAGTATTCGGTTCATTGCGCTATAAATCAAAGACTGACTAGGATTGATTAGATAGTGATGACTGTGCCTCGGTCAAGATTAATGCCGGATCGAATTGAAAGATTCAAAGAACGCAGAACAGTTTTAATATAATACAGTATTAGTATTATATACACATATATAACGCTCCATGCGGTTAAGCCTCTAGTGAATTTTATGGTTACTTGCTCCGTTTGTGTGTGGTTTGTTGTATTTTTTTTATCCTGTAACCTTTCTCGATAAACAGGCTTCATAACATCATGTTTATAAATATTATAAGTAAACTCCTAACACTGGGTATCCATAGTAGACTAAAATTCTATGTCGGTTGTCTAAAAACATGTACAAGATAAATATAGAGTTCCAGACCACTACAAATGTTTGTTTGATTGGGAATCGAACCCGCGGCCCGAAGAACAATAGCCATCAGTTGCTGTGACAACTGCGCTAATGCGTTATCATTTATGTTTTACTCATGTTCTAAAATAATATAATGTTTTACATAATACAGTTAGAAAAAAATTGTCTCCTCTTATCCACCGTTAGAAATTTGTAAAGCTCGTTTATAAAATTTAGATAAACTATTTTTGTATAAATGAGAGCGAGTGTTGAACCTATAAACCTTTATGCCCTAAAAATAACAGAACTATACTTCAATCCCTATTCATAACGTTACAACTTCACGCACGACATCATTCGTATGATAATTTTATTACGAATGCTATGAAAAGAGGGTAAAAGTGCAGATTATCGAGAGCCGCGACGAAAACACTAACAATATACGTGATAGCGTCATAACATACACATTTGTATAATTTTTCCATTTGTAAAGATCAAATGAGCGTTATCGTAATTATTATGCGGAAACTAATACGTGAACAACTTGTTCGACATTTCATGCCCATTTATTTCTAATCTTTTAGTCTCGTATTTAATCTCTACGTATATATTATATTAACATATTATATTTGTTGACGATATTAAAACATATATTTGTTGACTGAACCGTTGGCGCAGTTTGCAGTGACCCTGTTTTCTGCTCAAAGGGTTGTGGGTTCGATTCCCGCCTCGAGTCTGGGTGTGATATATGTTTATTTATATATGTATTATTTATATGTATATTTATTTAAAAAAATGTATATCAGTCGGCTGTTACCTAAAACACAGGCATTAAGTTGCCTACCTTAGGAACAGACGACCGTGTGTGTGTGTGTGTGTGTGTGTTAAACATATTTATTTATTTGTGAGTAAAGTACAAATACGTTGTGATATCATTAATATACTATTCATATAGTAATATTTAAATATTCAACAGTGGCATAATCGATCGTTGATCATAATTATTTTTATTATAATGACATGTTGACGAAGTGGTCACAGCAATAGGCTGACGCACTAGCGGTCGCGGGTTTTATTCCACACATGTTTATATAGGCCACATATGTTTGTCGTGGTGTGGGCGTTTGTACAGGCCATATATAATCTTGTGTGTATTTCCTGACCCCCGACACAGGACCTACATCCTACTGGAAGCCGTTTTATCTCCTCCACAAAATATTTCTAATATAATTAATATCTTTAGATATTAGTTACAAAAATAAAACTTACTGAAATACGTTGACAATAAATTATTAAGACATATAACTAATCCTGAAAGATTAGTTTGAAAGATATCATGAAAGACATCATCAATAACATCATGGCATAATCAGCAAAAGCGTTGGTTTTCTGTCTCAAGAGGAGAATCCATATTTAATGACTGGTTATTACCTGGGTAATGTTGAATGACCAATTTCTGAAAAAGGCGACAACAACTATGTATCCTATTGGAAAAGAACGGGGATATTGATAAATAGCACTCACTTGTCCAATTGAACTTTAGCCGCTAGGATAAAGGAGTGTGATGCGAACATCATACTATCTGCGCATAATGCAATATCTAGCGCATAGCCCAACAGAGAAGTAACGCCTTAAAAGCAAGGATCATGATGCAGGTACAGGCAGGGCCGGATTTAGGGGAGGGCAACCGGGGCAACGACCCCGGGCTTCCACGACTTCGGGAAAAAAATGTAAATTCAGACTAGTAAACACTATCTATATATTTCATAAGATAATTATCGAGTAATATCGATAGGTAGAAGCGTAGACCTTTTTTATATATGATATCGTGTAGTAGGGAGAGGAGATGACCTATCTTTTTTTTTACAACAGCGGTTCAGACAAACGATGAACTTTATTTTTATTTTTTTAGGCGTCGTGTGCACTTCATATTGGAAAACAAAATTGGAGATCAAGGGGCCTCCACTCCTCTGTTGCCCCGGGCCTCCACACTTCTAAATTCGGAACTGGGTACAGGATCGAAAACTCTAAGAATACATGAGGCTCAGAAAGTAAGGTATGATACAGCTATGATTATGTGCGCTATATCGAAAACATTTCATAACGATATTATAGCACAGTGTCACTATGTTGAATATATCAATATCAGTGTCGGAGAAATTAAACTCCAATTCATTCGAGAAGCAAAAAAATATTTCCATAATAAAAACGAAATAGGTAATCGGTGTATTAGACCTGGGTAAAAAGTATTATATACACTGCTGAATGAAGGCCTCTTCTCCATATAGAAGAAGGGTTGGAGCGTAATCCACCACGCTGCTCCACTGCGGTTTGGCGAATAATTTCATGAGTAACGATCGTTATCGGGTGTTTATGATAACAATCGGAACCAACGGCTTTACGTGCTCTCCGAGGCACGTTGGAGAGACCCAAATTCTTGTACAAATACAAATATCTGTCGCACCGCTAGAACGGTCGTCGTATATATGTATGTAACTTTAGTATTTGTTATAAAGTTTAAGATAATAATACTAGGCCGTTAAAATGTATCATTTTGTATAGGGAGCATATTCGATAACATTGATATATATGTAAAAACGAAAAAAATAAAATGAATTTTATAATTATATTTATTAGGTTTAAAAAAAAACCAATTAGCTTAAAAGCTTAGTTCTGAATTGTTTGAGATAAAGAATATATTTTTAATTTTTCAAACATCTCTTTGACCCCTTTGATGGTAACATCATTAAAGGAGATTCGCTAAGGGAATATTTTATATCTTTACTAATTTTATTAATTAAAATTAAATATAACATATATTTTTGTTAAAATTGTTGTTTTATTTTTATACGCGAATCCGACGCGCGGTAGCGTGGCGCATTTAAGCTCGATTTTCTACCTTCATAGGAGGAGAGCCTGATAGTTGATACACCTAAGACGTTCACAGGTTGCTACAGTACATTCTTATTATACTGGTATGTACATATTAAATGTAATATATTGTTTTAAACTAACGCGATCACTATTCATATTCAAATTTATATTTGTACGGGTGCTTACCACGTTTATAACTTTGTTTAGTTCCCTATATTTCGGCAATGTTTCAATCGCCATGACCATGTCAGTCTCCCCGTGATCATGGCGATTGAAACATTGCCGAAATATAGGGAACTAAACAAAGTTATAAACGTGGTAAGCACCCGTACAAATATAAATTTGAATATTAAATGTATTATTTATTTGATAAAATATAAAATAAGTCAAAAAAATAATTCGTGCTTTAGCGGAAACTGCCGCGAAATATTAAGATATCACAAAATTTTTTTTGTATTCAGGAATAAAAAACACAAGTAGAGGAACTAGCCGGTAAGCCAGTAGTTGGCACTCGAGGCGATCTCGCGGATATAATTATGAAAGGTATATATACGATTAGATATATCAATTATTTTTGTGTGTTCACGTCGGCACTGACGACGAAGGACGTGATTCACGCAATGCTTTAGGAAAGTTCTGTTTAAAATTTTCGCTAGAGACAATTATTTTTTCAAAACTAATTTATGAAGTTGAACTGGTCATCTATATAATAAATTTTAATAATTACCGTAAAGGATAAAAATGTTTTTTTCTTTTCATTATACTTTTTTGAGACTAATTTAAAATTATCTTTTAGGATATTCTTAACCATTTTTGGTCTGCCTCTTTCTCTTTTTCAACCCCTTTTCACAATCTACGAAGTTGAGCCTAATCACAAAAAGCAATTATTATTATACGGTTTTTGTGATAACGACCTGTATTTAACAACAGTATAAGTCTATGAGGTATAAAAATCACAATGCCCTTTTCTTTTTAGAAGACATAATTCTTTGGACTAGGCCATTGGCGCAGTTGGGAGTGCTTTCCGCTTCAAGTCCGTCCCGAGTATGGGTGTAATAATTATATATTTATAACATATTTATTAAAAATATATAAATATGTATATCAGTCGATTGTTACCTAAAACACAGGCATTAAGTTGCCTGCGGAGGTGGGGGGAGGACCTGGTGGTGCAGCCATATGGCACATGCGTAACGGCTGCCATTCGCCCGGTCCTTGAGCGGTGGATGCGTCGAAAACGCAAGCCCCTCACCTTCCGTCTGACACAGATTCTCACCGGGCACGGTTGCTTTGGTAACTACCTGTGTCGGACGGCCCAAAGGGAGCCGACGACTGAGTGTCACGATTGTGGCGCAGCGGTGGACTCTGCCCAGCACACCCTCGAGGTGTGCCCGAGAGGGGCGGTGCTGCGTCAAGGTCTGACGTCGGTCGTCGGAGGGGACTTGTCGCTCCCGAGCGTCATCACCGCGATGCTCGGCGACGACGAGTCCTGGAAGGCGATGGTCTCCTTCTGCGAGACAGTAATGTCCCAGAAGGAGGCCGACGAGCGGATGAGAGAGGAGGCCGCCGACGTGGCCTCCATCCGCGGGCGACGAATGGGGGTGCGTAGGAGGCGCTACTTAATGCGCCTCCTGTAACGCCCTTGTGCCCGTGTCGGGCCGGGATGGGAACCCGGTCCTGCTAGACACGGCGTCGTCGGGACTGTTCAGAGGTTAGCCGGACAGTCCCCATGGAGGAGAAGTCTGGCCTTTTCGCCGAGGCCAGCCTGTCGCTGGAGGGATCCTGTTGCCTGCAGATCCGGGACCCTCCAATTAAAGCGGCTGAAGGCTCCCGCAGGGGTTTAACACGGTATTGCACTCCCAAAGTGCCGAGTCCGACATAGGTCTAGGACTGCCGACCCGGGCGTCCTGGATATCATCCGTAAATGGATTCCCCTGCGTAAAAAAAAAAAAGGCATTAAGTTGCCTGCCTTAGGAGCAGGGACAATGTGAGTGTGTTAAACAAAAAAAAAGTAGTTGTTTGTTACTGTCAATGTTTATAACCACTACAAACACATCACATCCGAGTAAATGACTATCGCACGCTTCACCACGTCCGCTCCGGCGACCTCAACGTGAACAAGTACTAAAGGACAAAATATTAAATACATGTATAAAATAATTAGTCAAGAGTTTCAAAATATTCATCCTTTCAAAAAGAACATAAAAAATTTTTCAACTTCAAAAATTATAAATATCTTATATTATAGTAAGTATATTATATTATAGTAGATTATATCCTTCATAAATTAAATTTGAAATAAAAAAAACTAAGCTTAAAAGCATTTTTATAAAATGATTAACATCAATAAAATTTGATTGATGTTAAAGGCATTCATTTTCAAATTATCTGAAAACTACGAATTATAACAAATTAAGGTTTATTTTGGGTATGTAAGAACAGATTTAAAATAAAATCATTTTTTATGTTTCCTTTACTAATAAGAAACTTTAAGCATACGCTTACTGATTTTTTTTAAGTTCAAATTATATTAATATTTGCATATAAATTTTAACAATACTCTCACTCTCCGTGTTTATATGCGTATGCTGAAGCTAGAGCTGAAGATCCACTATAATACATTGGCTAATTTTTACCCGTGAACAATATTTTTTTTATTTTTTACTAGCGGCCTGCCTCGGCTGTGACCGGGGTATATAATTATGTGCCTAAACCTCCCTCATGAATCACTCTATCTAATGGTGAAAACCGCATGAAAATCCGTGCAGTTTTTTTTGAGTTTATCGCGAACAGACAGACAGACAGACACGATGGGGGACTTTGTTTTATAATATGTATTGATAGTGATATCAAAAATATTGTTCTTTGTGAAAATTATAAAAAAAAAAATATTAAAAAGTGTGTTAGTATCTAAAGTGATTAGTGAAAACTTTTAATTCCACAATAAAAAAAAATATTTATAACTTTGTAGGCTAACTTATGGTGGTCCCGCTGTTAGTAAAATTGACGGCGTAAAGAATAAATTGTTTTCGTCGCAAACCTACTATTATGTTTCCCTATAACATGTTTAACGTGTCGTCATAATTATTACGAGCCATTACATAAAGTAGCTTTGACTTAATCCTATACATATATAGCCAGGAATATCCCTGACTTTCAACGGAATAATGTTTTCAGTCACGGGCGTATAATAAAATTTAATGTTAATGTTTTAAATCTAAACTCATTCAATAAAGCTGGTTTGTTTGTTTGAAAGCGCTGCTTATGTCGGGTTTTAGTTATTCGATTTCATAAATTCTCGTTGCCTTTCTAAATTCAGTTTATAAAGAAAGGTATAATTTTTAAAACATTCCACTCAAATATTAAATTATATACATTATACCTATATATATATTATATTATCTATATATTATTACATGAAGCAAAAACTTTGTACCCCTTTTTACGAAAATTACGCGGACGGAGGAGTATGAAATTTGGCACAGTTAAAATTTACATGGAGAAGAAATGCAGAATGCTAATATTTTTTATTCATTCAGACTCAAAAAAATACATTAAATTAATTTAAAAGCAAACACTACACACACTACGGCACACACACCTATGTACAATGTACATATATACACAAATTTGTTTATTGCCAACGTCTGTTGTTAACACGGTATTAAATACAGGTCTTGCAACGAATTTTTAGGTATTAAATACAGGTCTTGCTACGAATTTTTTATGGAACACGGTTTTAAATACAGGTCTTGCAACAATTTTTTTATTACAGATCAGGTTCAATGACTGCTGCATATGCTCACCATGTTATACGGAATCATATTTTTATGATGTTGACAATGCTGTTAATTATAGATTAGGTCGAATTTCGACCACTGGGCGACCACTAGTATGTATATATATATATACACTTTGACGTATGAGTAAAATTAACTGCATGTAAATAGTACAGAAATAGAATATACCTCTATTTAATATTAATATACCTATTCGGTTAAATTTACCATTGTATGAAAAGAAAATCTCATAGTTCATACATATTCAGACAAGAAATACGTAAATACGTATCTTTATAGAATATATCTTTATAAGATTAATAATTTATCACATCGTGCACAGAAACATAGTTTATCTCCTGTTACTTTTATAACATTTATCATATACGACAAGCAAAACAAATATTAGTATAAGATGATATTGAATGAAACTAGATTTATGAATACACTTGCCTGTGATGTTATTTTATATTTTCTGCTAATATTCATTATGGAATATATCTTACACTATAACAGACTATAATTATACCCAACCTGAAAGAAGATCTATGCAAATTTCTGAGAATAGGTACCTACTGAGAAGGCGACAAGTTATGGTGAAAGTAACATTTTAATAACGCTGCGCATACACTACACAATATACTGCAACCCGAAGAACTAGAACGATCGGATGTTCTGTCATTTTTCTCCAAGGCAGGAGCATGGACACTAAAATTCCTGATGCATCTATTCTACCTTAAACAACTGTGATGTCATTTTAAATGAAATTTTTACATTTCTTAAGTATTCAATAAATCATTTATTAACCGAAATTATTATAATTACTATTTAAGCGAATCAATTTTATTTTACGTAACGTATTTCATTAAATATAACTAACTATACAATCGAAAAAATAAAGGAATACTCGTATATTAGTAAATCTAAGTTTAGTTTGAATTTTACCTATGTTTGAGAAGTGTACAGTATCCCGATGTAAGTATTGAGTGCCATTCCGAGTTGTTTAAACGGCGCGAGCGTCCTCACACATCAATAGAGTTGTTATATGTTTGAAACAGATCGTTGCACATGATATGTACAAACATTTCCCGAATGTTTTCTTATACAAAACAAAATATTGCAAACTACCGATGAAAATGAACTCAATATCTATAGACTTATAATAAAAGTGTGACAGGTCCAATTCTGTACTTTAAAAATGTTTTAAGCAATTTTTTTTTTTAGATACTCTATAAATCGATACTGAAGTCAAAAGTGTTTGCCGCGCATCATGCCAAAAGTACCTAATTAATTTAATCGAAACTAAGCATGATTTGAGTCCGTACGACGATTTAGGACACTGGGTACTTTTTATCCCGAAATTCGACACGGTTTCCTTGGGAAAGGGTGTGAAAGCCAAAATATGTGCTTTGAGTTATAATTAATTAACTCGTAGTTCGAATTCATATATTCTTTATTATTACTATTTTTTGTCAGGAAGGAAATATTTTAAAGACTGTTCTGTAAATATTTTAAGGTCTTTGGTTCGACAGTTCAGATATTACAGAGTTCAGAAATTATGGCTCATCTTAAGCTGGCGATCGTACTTTATGTTAATGGCTACATGAAAGGGGTGGCAATCGGAAACAAAGTCGTTAGACTGCTTGTTAACAATATAAAGATGATTTCTATGTTAAAATATATTTAAAATACAAATGCAGAGAAAAATGACATGCTGACAATATTCTAAAAATAATTGTACCTATTATATATATACCTATATTATTAATAGGCCTCAACATTATAGACTATAGATATCTAAGTATATAAAAATACTACATTAAAATCATATTCAATTTATAAATAAAAATATTTATTTTATTAACAATGCTCTACAAATATGTTCAACCCGAACAATCGTATGTTTGATAAGATCCTAATCAAATTTAACTTCAGAAGTTAACTTCAATTTAATTTGGATCCTCAAACCAGGCATTCAACAAGTGCCATATCAGAATGTCAAGTTACGCTCCATTCGAATGGCATTCTGTTGATTTAATTTGCATAATCCTAAACAAATACCGAAATAAACTGATACAGCTAATGGCTGTGGTCGTGCCAAGCTGAATAAAGTTACCGAGCCCGAATAGCAAATAGTCCAAAGATAGGGGAGCGCCAAGCAAAACAAGACTTTTGAATTTGCCTGCACCCACTCACGACGGTTACATAAAACTCCAATAAATGGTAAAATTTTAGACACGACATTTCAGACTTCTTTTGCTTATACTTTTTACTTGAAATTTAGTTTTTAACTTAATATGACCTAATGTCAAACAGCAGTTACCTACATCCGATGAAAGGCAAGTTTTGTAACCATGTAAAAAATTATAAACACTGTAAAATATTTTACATTAATGATGTTTAATATTATTAAAAAATATGATATAAATAAGCTCTCACAATACATACGTAATTACGTACCTACTTATCCACAATAGGTATTCGAATATTTTAGTACTTACAATTAGTAGGTATAGGTAACCATATTATTGTGAGAGCATAATCTTAAATCAACAAGTTAATTTATTATTTAATTTATATTTTATTATTATATAATGTTTAATTTTTGCGAAGCGTTTCAGATGTATCCATGTGAAACAGAAAAAAATGTTTCTTGCAGATCCGGCCATTCTCATCAAACAGCGGTGGGCTGGTTATTGTTACGGAAAATACAGCAATGAAAAAAACCTTGACGACATATTTATGTAACATTTTATTGAGCTTTTAATTTAAATCTGGAATTCCTGTTTTTAATGATACAAGGCACTGATCCTTTTTTACAAGTCATTTATTTTCTTAGTTAATCTAGTACACAGATTAGATCTACTCGTATGTAATCCTTTGTAATATCGCATTGTGATAATTAAAGTGACTCAATCCAAAATTCACAACTTTAGGGAATCGTGGAAAATGATAGCATAAAATAAAAAATATTGTCACTAGCACTAATTACTACATCATTATGTAAGACTAAATTTGTTTTAGGTCATAATGATTAAGTAATTAGTGCTAAAGTGACAAATATTATTTATTTTATTTTATCATTTTCCATGATTCCCTAAAGTTGTACATTTTGGATTAAGTCACTTTAATTCTCACAATGCGATATAATGGTATGCTAACGTCAAGATGATAGATAGATATATAAACTAAGCTTCATTACATAAAGCAATCAGAGCATAAAAACATTTTCATAAAAGTGATATGCTTTGTTGTGATACAGATTTGTCTTTACATGTATCTTTTAATGAAGTATTTTTATTGTCACTTTGTGAACATTTTTAATGAAAATCTGGATATGAGGGACTGGATATATACATATTAACGAAGCAAAGTAAAATAATAATGATTCTACGAGTATATCAATATAACTATAGTATTATTTCATAATAATTTATATTAAGTAATCTTAGTGCGGTATTCTATGTTCGTCTATCTTATACAGACGGTAACGGCATTTATGTGACAATAGGTTGAATAGATTTTTATACACAAAAAAAAACATGTCGCATATATCAATTTCCGGTTTATCCAAATTTGAAAAAATGCTATATAAAATATATATACATCAAAATAATTTTGTGTGTTTTATTTTTTATAGACTACACTCGCAGAACAAAAAGATAAAAAAAGTGTTTATTGGACGACAACTGTCGCATTACATACTGTTACGTAAATTATAGCTGTATATAGAAATGCCATTCGTCCGGATTTCTACGGATTTGTCCTAGCTTACAAGGAGGGAGCGTCCGGGCGGGGTTGTATTTGTAGTCCGTATTTTGATTGTAGATAGAATAATTTTGGTTTTCATTAAAATTACGCGCGACTATTATTCTACTTAGAAACTATTATAACTATATATATAATTTGTGACTCAACTTAGAAAAAATACTCTGTTCAAACGTCCGGGTTTTGGGCTCCGAAATCAGGGGTTTTCACGTTTCTTATCCTAGTTGACAGATTTTTGAGATAGCAACCCTAGCTGTATATTTACAAATATACGCAGACATGCAACTACACACTAAAATTAGTTTACAAGCAAAATAGATATCCATATCTATCTATATCAAAAGATTTCTCAAAAATCATCAACGAAGCCCGGCGTCAAAATTAATTAATAAGGATACATATTGCCCGAAGTTAAACTCCTCGATAATAATTAGTTCATTTAATGTAAGTTTTTAAATTATAAAGTTTTAATTTATCATAGTAGGTGTTAAATCAAAGTCGATCACGCGAAGGTAACGGGTGAATGTTGTTTTCCACTATTCTGTTTCTCATGCATTCCAAATCAAACTTTCAGATTAGTTTAGAAATTTCATCTCACTTTTGTACCTTATATAAAATATTTAGACCTTTATTTTGGCAAGCAAAAACAAAAAATGTTAATAAATAAAATATCTCAATTTTATAATTACAAGATTTATATTTTAATTAATAAAAATAATGATTTTTATTAAGGTGAGATTTAAAATAATATGTAAAAAGATAAAATAACCTACCTTGAAAATATAATATTTCAAAACCTAATTTGTTTGCGATATTACTTAAATTAATAAAGTAAAAATTATTTTAAGTATATTGTATTGGTGTTTATAAATAGGTTATTTTTTTAAAATAAGAGTTCATAAATAAAAATATTTTTAGATAAACCAACTGAAGGTATTTAAATTAATGAATGATTAAGTTTCAAGTTAATATGACGTTTCTTTAAATGCTTTACACCATTATATAAAAGCAAAAATTAATTAAAATAAATTGTATTTAACAAACTTATATTTAATAGATTTCATTTTACAGATTTTAACCCTAAAACATTTTATACAAGGGAAAACTATTTTTAAACGCCAAATCCTTTTAGTAATACCAAATTCCGTGAAATTTAAGCTATTTTTAACTTTAGATTTACATTCGCTATAAAGATATAGCGTACAACTCTGAGTAATACTAATAATAAACCAGAAAATGCAATAATAGCTTGATTCTCTGTCAATATAATTTATTTATTATGACCGTGCAAATAGGTAATAAATTACATCCCGCTACGATGCACTTTTACATTGTAAATAAACTTGCAGTAACTCAGGGGCGTAGCTACCGCCGAATCAACCATATCAATGATACGGGGCCCTCGATCTACAAGGGCTCCGAACCTGTATGAGCAAAAATTCGTTAAATGCTACCCAACAACTTTAAAAAATTATCTACAAACTTCTATTTGACAGGAAAAGATATCAGAATTATCATTATTGTCTATGGTGATAGAAAATTTAGAAAAACTGAAATCGTAATCATCTATGAATGATTTAATTATTATAATAATACTTAATGAAATAAGTTCGTCGAACAAAAGACAAGAAAACAATATATTAATTTGAATTATTTGGCTAGTATAGTTGCTAGGGGTATTCATTGTAAGTAATAAACTTATAATAAATATACATATAATTATTTTAATTCAACGAGAGCGGAATTGTTCCTTTAGTTAAAAATCTTTACCCTTTATTTGGCCAACAAATTTTGATACAGCCCGTCTAAGACAAAGCTACGCAACTGAAGTAACTATAACATTATAGATGACCCATTACTAATTGTAAGTCAAATTATTAAAACAGTTCTTTTTTTATTTCTATGAAGTTACGCACAGACTTGATATCTTATATGTAGTCCAACAGGTTGTACTTAGAAGCCAATAATTTTTATCCAGTATTGTTTTGTCAATTTCTGAATTTATAGCACCTTATTCGGTACGAGCAATAATTCAACCGGTCTCCGTATTGTAAACTATGTGTGACGCAGCACATTATTACATTATTTTTGTGTATTTCAGATAAACTTTATTTTTTCATTTCGTTATCATTATTGTGCTAAATTTCGCAATATCTACTGATTATTGAATACTACACACAAAATTACTTTTAGGAGTTGGATCGGAAAAGTATATCGAATTGGATACCTTTATTTTCAAACTTGTAAAGAAAATATAAGGAAAGTATTTAATGATCAATATTTAAATAAATAATTAAGGACAGATAATTACAACACGACTGTTGACTGTAGACGAACGTTCTGGTGTTGGCGGTCGCAGGTTCGATTCCCACGTGGGACAGATATTTGTATTTGTAAAAATATTTGTTTCCAGTCTGGGTGTATGTCTTTGTGGGTCTCCTCACCGTGTCTCGCAGACAGACATCTGGCAACGATCGTTACTCATGGTAGAAAATTAGATTAGAAAAAGTTAGGATCAGCGTAGTGGATTAAGCTCCAACCCTTCTTCTATATGGAGAAGAGGCCTTCGCTCAGCAGTAGGTTGTTTACAGGCTGATACATTATAACACAAATCATGTCAGCGCGGATTGGTGACAAAAATACTAGCTACATTTCCCTGTTGAATCATTTTTCCGATACTCTCTTTCTCTAAAGGCCAACATTATGTTGACTAGAAACGTCACAAGTCATAAACTTTTGTCACAGTTTAGCATAGGTAAAAAATACTTGTGCCGCTTCGTTGATTCAGTCGTATCTGCACCAGCTCCATAAGCCTGCATCTCCGATATGTAATGAGATAAACCCAAAATGTGACGCAGGTCCGACAAAAAGTCTGTTCCTGTTTTCAGGGATTCAGTTTCAATCGATCAAGCCATCATCATCAATACTTAAGAACATAAAATAGTGATATGAGCCATTTTAATTATTAAATTTCCTTAATTCAGGGCGGGACCTATTGTACAAACTACACTACTTCTTGAACTTTTGAACGTCTTATCTGAACTATCAGAACTACCAGATACCAGAGTTAAAAACCCAGGTGTTCCCAGAAATAGTATTATGTTATATAGAGGAAAGTAGAGCTTAGAATGGGATTAATTTTTTATTCTCCCTCCCTATTAACTAAGCTGCAACCACTTTTCTAGCGGACGTTTAAATCCTACAACTTATAAAAATAAAAGTTAAGATAATAATTGTTAATCCCGTTCTGGATTGCTGTAAAGGCGCAACATTTTAGAAGCTGTCATATCTGAGCAAACAGGATAAAATTTAGGAACAACATATTTTAAAGAAATAATTTGCTTCGTGTTCAAAGTAAGTACCCGGATGACCGAGCTTTGCTCGGTTAAATTAATTATTAATTAATATTTTCGATTTTACCGACATAATAGTAAAATAATAGGAACTGGTTATTTAAATAAAAAATAAAAAGAGCTCTCAATAGTAGTTTTTCTCACAAAAGAAGAAACTTAAAAAAAAGGAAAAAAGAATTGGTCTGTATTACCTGGATTTGAACCCGGGTCTTCTGATTTCAAATCGGCCCGATTCCCATGCGAGCTATTATAAGCTTATCAATAACAATGAAATTTACCTACGTTTTGTAATGATATTTTTTAATTGCATGACAAAAAGGATAAAACAACATTTTCTAAAAATAAATCCTACCTAGATCGATTAGCTCGCCGCAATTACGTTATGGAGATTCGATCACCTTCCTTGATTGTTTCCATAGGTTCTTGATAAAAAAGATCACTTATGAAAAAATAGTTAAGAATATCGAATTCCAAATAGCCAAACGTAAGTCGTATGTACTATATCGGTAATATCGGGTAACTTTATTCTCAAGATTCGAAATAATTAGTATAACACGTGAACTAAATCAAAACTTAAAACATTAAATTTATAAGAATATGAATAAAGCTCAAACTTTGCATGTGATAGAAAATCATGTTGTTGAAAATAGCAAGGTAATTGTCGACGATCCGTAACCTCGTCCAGGTAATTTAATCAGAGTGGACCTGCGGGCGTGCGGCGTCTTTACCGGACATCGTGTCTACCAAATTAAATAAAATTAAATGGATCTCAAAATCACATCCTTTTTATCTCAATTTACTTAGAGGTCATTAAATATGCATAGTTACAACATTATGATAATATTTTACAATTTTCTATTGCTTGTAATTTTAGAATAGTTACGGGATATAATTTTGTCCAATTCGATTTTTTCATCACCTAAATATAATCTACAATTTTGAATAATCCTTCGAGGTGTTATCTTAATCGGTACGAAAAGCCATTTTCTTGTAACTGAAACGTTTTATTTTAAACTAGTTTTATGGTTATAAATAAAATGAATTTTATATGCATCGATATAGGAGGCAGGCAATACGCTGTGATGACAGATTTACGCGCCATATCGCTCACGAGTCGCGACAGCTGCGTTATGCCGAGTGCGTTTTATGAACGATTTATTCAAAAAATTATTAAGATTAATATTTATAATTTTAAAGTGCGTTTAAAGTGTATCTTGAAACTTTTTTTAAGATGGTTTTTTTTTTTGTTAGTGTTATTTGTTAGTTTTATCACGTTCCACGCAAAAACAAAATTCCTTACCTGTTTTAACTTACATATACTGCATAAAACCATTAATGACCGACCGAAAGTTCGGTTTCGGTTTCGGTTTCGGCCAGTTTCGGCCAAGAAATCTAGTTTCGGCCTTAGTTTCAGTTTCGGCCAAAAAATGGCCGAAACTTTCGGCCGCTCCGAAACTCGAGTTCAATAACTTCATTTTGTTGAGTTTTATTTTTAAATGACAAATTTTATATACATATTTGTTAATTCATCATCATCAATTCGTCTTAGCCTTGCGAGTGTCACTAAAGACATAACAATTATCTAAATTCACCACAGCGACAACCAGACGATATATTGTTTAAACTTAAAATATATACATATATCGGCGAACTACATCAAGTGGGGTATTGTTGTATAGGTATTTTAAAATGATTTTTAGGTTAATTTTATCATTTTTGATTTTAAGTAACAATTTAGGATATATAACGATTTTAAGTTGTTTAAACAATCATTCTCGCTAATTTTCATACATAACTGTACTGTATCAGCCTGTTTTTTTTTTTTTTTTTTTTTTTTTTTTTTTTTTTTTTTTTTTTTTTTTTAGAATCTAGACCTCCCTATAAGGGGAGACTGTTTTTACAATTTTCACTAATTTTCTTGTATTTAATTTTTCATCAAAACTCAATCATACTACTCTATCTTATGCTCTGATCGTCACTCATGCTTCATCCCATTTTCATCTATCATTCATCGTCATTCACTCATATGCTGAAGGCGTGTGTGTACTTAAGGCTAATTCTAACACTGGGACAGTAAGGGGGGAGACAGGTTATTACTTTTTATTAATTTTACAAAAGTCCTTAGTTACTAAAATTTTACAATCTTTACCAACTATTTCTATTTACTACAAATTTTTTACATTACAGATTATCTCTAAGAGCCAAGAAAACTTAATATAAACTACTAAATAACTATTCAACATTTCAAACTTAACCAATTTTTGTTCATATAAAACATTACATTTTATATGAACAATTTACAATCTAGTACTTAACAGCTACGTTCCTATTTTATAACAATTATTCTTATGCTAGTCTATTTATAACATATTATAAGTATCTAACATAATTTTTATATCCTATTGCGATTATTGACTATTTTACAAATTTTTATACAATATTGTAGGAACAGGTCTCTGTTTTTACTGAAAAAGATTTCCGATAACGATTTCAAATCGAGTTTAACGTCTATTTGGTTTTCCAATTTATGCCTCTCGTAATCATGGGCCGGGCAGTCCAGAAGTATGTGGAGGACAGACTCCGAACACGCAGGATCGCAGATGCACGATGGATTGTCCTTGCACTTGAATCGATGCAAGTACTCGGAGAACCCACCGTGCCCCGTCAGAACCTGGGTGAGAAATCTGTCCACCTTTATTTTACCGATGATTTTGTATGCGGCTATCGCGTCAGGGAAAAACACCCTGGTGACTCCGGCCGTTTCACCACTACGATACCGCCGGTTCCATTCATCAAGCGATTCCATACGGATGCTTCGCTTGATGAACGAAACCGGGCAGCCGTCGTAGTCGAAAGCGCGTTTCAACTTCAGCGCAGCTTCCTTGGCCAGATGGTCGGCACGCTCATTCCCCTCTAGTCCTGCATGGGCTTTAATCCAGAACAAACTTATACGTTTGTCCCGGAGCAAAGCCCTCTGCAGATGTCCCCGCGCCTCTACGGCCAGGGGATGGAGGGCTTTCGGATTTTTGACGGTGAGCAGTGCCGATGACGAGTCAGAATAAATCCCGACCGATCCGGCCAAGCGGTCCGCGGCCATCTGCGCCGCCCGGCATATCGCCAAGAGTTCCGCCTGGTATACCGTGCAGTAGGACGGCAAAGCAAGCTTGAGGGTTTTGGTTTCGGCGGCGCCAGTCCATACGGACAACGCCGCCCCCACTTTGCCCTCAATCTTGCTGCCGTCCGTGAAGATGTTATAATCATTGTCGCTATTGGCTAAAAATTGTTCCTGGTCAGCCAGGCACTGGAACTCCAGGTCGATATGGCAGGCGGGATGCGGAGACCGCAGAGCCGAGGACATCCGCTCCACCTCCCGATCCCCAATCACGTCCTGGGGCATACCCCTCCTCGCCTCGTATAAGGTCGCGGCTTCGCGGACACGGAGGTCGAGGGGGAGTATCCCAGCGAGCAATAGTGCCGAGTTCAGAGAGGTAGTCCGGTATGCCCTACAAAGCTTCTGCGCGAAGCCTCGCTGGACCACGTTCAGCTGTTTACGGATCCCGAGTTTGTCCACGGCCGGTGCCCAAACGGCAGCCGCATACAAGATCACAGGCTCGACCACCGCTCTGTAAATAGTGCGGATGACTTCAGGATGGAGACCCCAGCTGGCCTTAGCTGCTCGGGCAAGCTGGTGGTAAAAGGCGACCGCGCGCTTGCAGACGTTCGCGACGTGGGTGTTGAAGGTGAGTTTTCGGTCTATGACGACCCCCAGCAGCTTCATCTCGTTCGTCAAGACAATGTCGACCCCGCCCATGCGAAGACGTGGTGCGTCATATTTCAGTTTGCGCGTCACAACCATCGCATTGGTCTTGTGAGGCGCAAACCGAAGTTTATTAGATGCGCCCCACGCCCTCACATGTTCGAGGGCGGCATTGGCCCGCCGTTCGATCTCGAGGGCCGTCTCACCCTCAAACACCAACACCACATCGTCGGCGAACGCCTGCGCGTAGTCGCCCTTGGCCTCCAACTCCTGAAGTAATGGATCCAAAAGCAGGTTCCATAATATCGGCCCGCCGATAGATCCCTGGTATCAGCCTGTTAACCACCCGCTGCTGAGCGAAGGCCTCTTCTCCATATAGAAGAAGGGTTGGAGCTTAATCCACCACGCCGCTCCACTGCGGGTTGGCGGATAATTTCCTTACAATGAGTAACGATCATTATCAGGTGTCTATGATAAAAACCGGGACCGACGACTTTACGTGCTCTCCGAGGCACGGTGGGGAGACCCACAAGACCGGAAACAAATATGTATACTAATACAAATATCTGTTCGATATCCAAGCGGGAATCGAACCCGCGACCGCCGACGCGCGGCTTTGAGGCGACAACTTGCATGACACTACACCAGAACGGTCGTCAATAGGTACATAAAACCAGTACTTATATACTTTAGTAATTCATTAGTCTGCCCTTATTACACAGGGATAGTAGCTGTGATAGCCTAGTGCTAGTGGTATGACCACTGACTGCGAAAGCAGATATCAGGTTCAAATCTAAAGCACACGGGATACTCGGCTTGGACCTCGGGCTGTGATTGCGAAATTACCAACTTACTCATATAATAATTCTATAATATGTATATTATTAATATTATATTATAAATTCTTTGCAAAATAGAAGGATTAACAGTCGGGACCCATTCTTTAATCAATTAAATCTTCCCAAGGAGCCCCGGAAATTTTAAATGTGCCTTTAGATTATAAGAAAAAAAAAGTAATTTAATTTGAAGTTCGTCTAAAATGTAACTACGAAATGGTACTATTGTAATTTTATTATAAATAATACACAAAATAGCTTTAGAATTATAACCTTATTTTATATTTTATTTTTCCGAATTGTCGTAAATATTGTATGGTTTGAAAAGTACCATGAAGTGAAACGTAAAACAAAAATGAAAAGTGGCGTTTTCCTGTCGACTTTCCTTCAAATTTATTGTTTTTTAAATCTTGCCGTTACGTTCGAATTATATAAAGTCGGTTTATGAGACGTTTTATGACGACGAAAGGGTTTGAAAATACACTCTCCGAAAATTTGCTGTATTGGAAATAACCAGAAAGCTTGAATAACAGCTTATTGACGTTTACAGTGTTATCAGGACTAGTGGTCGCCAAGTGGTCAAAATTCGACCTAATCTATAATTGACAGTATTGTCAACATCATAAAAATATGATTGCGCACAACATGGTGAGCGAAATATTATGCAGCAGTCATTGGACCTGATCTATGATTTAAAAAAAATCGATAAATAATTCGTTACAAGACCTGTATTTAAGACCGTGTTGACAAAAGACTTTGACAATAAACAAAATTTGTGTATATATGTACATTGTACATAAGTGTGTGTGTCGTAGTGTATGTAGTGTTTTTTTTAAAAATTTTTTTTTTACTTTATTTTTTGAGCCGTATTATAAAAAATATTAGCATTCTGCACTTCTTCTCCATATAAACTTTAACTGTGCCAAATTTCATACTACTCCGTCCTCGTAATTTTCGTCAAAAGGGGCATAAAGTTTTTGCTTCACGTATTAATATATAGATGATTTATATTTAAATTTTATTTATCTACCATTCAGTCAAATCAGTTTATTTTAATCCCTAAAATAATTTAATAATGGTTCGTATTTCTGCGTACTTTGTACTCTTACAATCACTGAGCCTTTTAAGAAGCAGGTCTCAAAAATTTTAAAATGGTTATTAGTTTAGTTAGTTTATTAATACGAGTGTATTGTCCGTACGTTGTAGTTTATATTGTCTTGAAACTTCTACCAATCAAATTCTATATAACGATAATGCAAAATAGACTTTGTAATTTTGACAATTATTCGTATTGTTTATGATCTATTCTTAAGAACTGTTTGTAACATACTTATGCAAATAAATATTTTATTTTTTTTTTATTCTAAAGGCTAATATAAATAATAGGCTAATATATATAATAAATGCTAAGATTTGCTTTATCACTTCGATCTATTTAATTTAACATTCTTCTAAATTGAAAAAAGAAATAGGCCTCGTAAAAGTAATATTACCGAGTTTGAATTTTTTAGCATAATTATGTAAAATTTTGTTAGTAAGATCGCGGTGTCCTTTAAACCTCAATAGAAATTTAAAATAAATTAGGAGAATAAACTTTTATAAACAAAAAGCTTAACTTGTTAACTTGTCGTTTGTCCTTTGGAGGCGTTTCTAATTCCGCAAGTAATCGATTCAAAACATGTTCTCGACACTACATTAGTGAGGCCTTATGATAACTACAAAGTTGTGAAATTAAAACAATATCTTCCTCGTATTCCACTTCAAATATTCCGTAATTATTAAATGTTATGTTAAATTATTTCATAGTAAACAAAGTTGTTGTTCTTGTCTTAGATAACATAAATAATTAAACATAAAAGCGAAAAGTGATCAAAGTAATTAAGGGATTGAGATAAAACACTTTTGAAATAAAAATATATATTTTTCCTTTACAAGTCAGAACAGACATTGTTAAAAGGAAATGTCTGATATAAAAAAAAAAATCGAAAATAAAGTATGTACTTCAATTTTTTCTAATCTAAGCCGTTAAAAAACGTTTAATCCGTTTTTACACAACAAAGATGTTGGACATCGTCTTTATACCCTGATCTAATTAGGAAAAGGATATTTAATGTTTATTTATGTATTAGTATATTTAAACAACGTAAGGATTAAAAACAGATTCAAATTGCTTCTTGAACACAAGAAAAGCGATTCTGATGTTTTAAAAAGGGTCAATGATTTTTTACTTTTTTATTTCACTATCATTTTATCGTACGTTATTAAAGTTTACATGTAGTAGAATCATGAATAAGACCGCCAAAGATCCAAGGTGGTATGCCAAGAACGATTTTCGTAAAATAATTATATAAATGTAAAAAACGTATTATACTTATGATTTATAAACAAACATTATAATATTATTTTTATTTTTAAGTACATATTGTATATGATGCTATTAAAAATTCATCAACTCGCACAGACTGTAGACATAAAACAATAATAATAATGATTAAAAGAAAGAATCTAAAATAATGAGATAATGAGAATTAAATAATTACAGAAAGAGGACACTGATGTGTATGTACTTATAGCTTTAAGTAGCTAGTTGGTAAATTTAAGCAACTTCATTTTCCCATATAAAACAATAAACGTAGAAGTATTTTTAATCATTATTTAGGCATTGGTCTAAGGCAACTCCGTCTTATAAAAAAAATTTAACGATAGAATTAGATTTAAAAAGTTCAGAGCGAAACATTGAATGAATGAAACCAGCCAGGGGGCATTCTGAACAACCGCAAAGTTATACAGCGACAAATAAATGAAGTGTTACCGTCGAAGAAACTACTAAGGGTATCGATTAAAAACTTGGGTGATTTTCTGAGTCTGAACTCTTTAAAACTTTCAACGTTTAATTACCTAGTATTGCTTTACATAATACTTGATCTTTAGTCCGATTTTAATTTTTAAACTTTAAAAACTAAGCTTAACAACTAGGTGACGGACGATCCAAAAGGAAACCGGATTTTGTGTTTCTAACAGCCCTAGACTGTTGTTATGCTAGAGCTCCAGAAATAAAATCTTTAAAAAAAAGAACGCATAATATAAAACTTATTTTGGATATAAATTCAATTTATTAATGCGGTTTATTTAGTTTATTTAGTAAAAAATAAAGTTACAATTTTTCTTAAACTGCAGTCGAGTTTTGTTTTTTTCTTAAACGCAGTCAAATTATTCGTGCACATTTGATTTTCTGATTCTAATATAGTGTACAAATAAATATAAAATAGCCAATAGCTGTTACTTCTATCAGAAAATCGTTTAGATAAATAAAAATCAATTTGTTTTTCTATTTACGTAACGATCGTAGAGCCTATCAAACCCTCATTCTTTCCATACGTTCTGTTCGGCGTTTTCTTTACTATATCTTACTTAATGACGATGTATAGACGTCTTATAACGTACATTATTAATATTACATCATACTTATAAAGGTATTACTATTTAAGTTTAAAATGTGATGTGTAATAAGATTTCTTAAAAAGTAACTAAAATTTTAAGACCCAATTTATGTGCCGTGTGCAGAACACTAATTAAAATAAATATACGTTTGAATATTAATATCCATATTATGAATCAAATTTTGTACACTAACTCAATAATTTCTATCACATGACGTCATAAACCGGACCATAATAAAAATGAAGAAGGGTCCAGAATCAAAAAAATTAACAAATTATCATACATCGATAGGAGTTTATAAATGTGAAAGAAAAGATACATAGATTGATGAAATTAGTTTTTTTTTTTTTTGTAAAAAAATCTATTTCATTCATAAAATAGTCAAGTACATTAATTAATTTCTCATCTGTGATTCTTGAAACACCTAAATAGCTACTTATTAGTTTTTACTTTAAAAATTATGAATATTTATATGATTTTTCATCTTTAAGCTCCCTAGGGAATTATTTTCTCTCAAATCGGCCTTAAGGAGAATTTTTTTAAACGTCAACTTTGATTTTAAAATTATTTTTATTTTTCTATGTATATCAAAATTATAATGTTAAAATTAAAATATACGTGTTTTATTATACAAATCATCATTATCAACAGTCTTGTCGCGACAACGACCAAGTAATTGGTTCAAAATATTTATATTTATAAAAATATGTATATTGTGTTAAGTATCTATCTAGTATATTAAATAAAGTATATAGTCCTCTTAACGTCAATGTACAATTTGTTGTATATTAGTAAATCTTCAAACGAGCTTAACGCTTAACCTTAAAAATAAAACAAAAAAAAAATTGCTTTATAAATAAATGCAATTACAAATATTTTCGTACAAATAAATGTGTTAATTTTCAATGTTTTGAGATTATAGTTATTCCTTAAAGTGTAATTTGAAAAGATAAATGATGTATTTATTTCACTTCATTACTAGACCACTTAAAACAACTTCAAACTGTCATGATAAAATTGAATTCAACACTTTTCTGTGGCTTTGTGTGGCTTTTAGTTGAGCCAATAAAGTTAAAAAGTTGACAATATATATTAAACTTATCAAAGGAATAACTGGATGGTCACGGACATCCCTAAAAGGTCTATTACAGTTAATAAATTTCGTTTAAAATACTTAGTACTTGTACTTATGATATTACTATCGCTTTAAACATATTTCTTGTGTAAGATCTCCAAATACATTAAAAAGGAATTGTTGATTATTTTTTTGTGCAGTAATAATTTAAAGTAGATTAGATTTAAGTATAAACACTTATCTTTGAAACCCTTGACATTGATACGAACATTTTTGATGAATTCAATTCAGGTCGGACTATGCTAATCAACAAAACGTGACTAAAGATATACCTACAAAACCTTTTTAATCTGCTATCTTCTCTTAACAATTTAAAAATACGAATGTTATTGGTTACAAGTGAATAAAATTCTGGAATTTTCTTTAGAAATACGTTAAGAAATTTCAATTTCTATTCAATAAGATTCTTGAACAGTTTTGATCAAATAATTTAGAAGCTATATTCATTTCTAATGTACCTACCCTTTGGATGTGCGCTGCAACCCCTAGGGAGTTGGATAGCGTAGGGACCGTTGATAAGACGATTTAGCTCAACATTCATATAAAACAATTATTCCATCGACGTTAATAAAGTAATATAACGTTCATTTAAATATTTTGCGAGAAAAGTATAATATAATTGTAAGTAAATAATAAAGTTGTGTAATAACTTTGACAGTTAAATTTGAAATATACACTAAAATAGCGATTAATTAGTGAGAAAGTAGCAAGTAATTTTAAATTTAAGATAAAAAGCTATTAAGTATTTAAGTTAAACATGTTTGTTAAAAAAAATTACATATATATTATCAGATACCTAGTAGTTAATTGAAGATAATTTCTAAAGAAATATTATTTCGGTTTTTTTTCTCCTTATTAATATGTCAGATAATACATCCCACTGACAATATTGATTTGAAGATGAAAACATATTTGTAAATAACTAAATTCCATAAAAATTTCAACCTCTATATAAACAAACTTCTTAACCATTAATTTAAAAATTCTATCTTAGGTTAGCTATATTATAATTGTAAGGAACTTCTGTGCATTTTTTTTTCAATTATTATTTTAAATCCACTAGCTAATTAATTTTTTTTGTCATGCCTTTAGTCAAAGAGGAATTACATGAAAATAAAATATCAAGAAATTAGCAGACGTATCATAAAATCTTAAATCGTTAGTTAATTATGCTTAGGTATATCAACGAAAACTACTAAAGTATTAGTAACTATGTTAAAGTTTATTGTATGTTGTTAACACGATGTCAACTGCGTGCGAGCAATGTACTTGTATATGTAACATAATTATTCAAACGCTGTGAGAAATCCGACCATTGTTCCTCTGAGTCCCATTCACTATTTGTTAAAACATACCTCTACATTAATTTTAATCGAGTTCTTGTCATAATTTTAATATGACGTAAATGAAATACAAGCGTTAGAGCGTATTTTCATTTGATAATAATGCCAGCCATATCTTGTCTCCGATTTGTTTGAGCGATATGAATATTATTATTGCGATTTTTTATTTTAACGTCTCGTAACTGATAACAGAAAACAAACCGATTAAATCATCAACCGTCTCATATACAAAGTAAAAAGCCAAACTTTAAATGCAAACAAATAGTTTGAGCTTTGTAGATTTTAATTTATTAACAGTTTTTGTCTTTAGCAATCGGGTGTTTTAAACGATTTTTTTTGCCATAGGTTAATGTTAAATTATTCAATTTTAAAAAAAAGTAAACTTTTTGCTTAGACACCTTTTGTTTTTATTCATACAAAAGTTACATGTCATTTCAAATAAAAAAATAGTAAAGGTAGATATTGCGCAAGTTGATGAATACTTTTATGATCAACTTGTAATTGAATAATTATCTGTGCTCTTTTGGCACCATTGAAAGCCATTAAACCAAAAGAAGCTGAAGTTAACTTGTAATTATGTGTGACGTAATTACATGAACTAGTTGTCGCCCAGTGGTCGAAATTCGACCTAATCTATTATTGACAGCATTGTCATCATCATAAAAATATAACTGCGCATAACATGGTAAGCATATGCAACAGTCATTGGACCTGATCTGTGATAATAAATTTCGATAAAAAGTTCGTTGCAAGAACTGTATTTAAGACCGTGCTGACAACAGACTTTGATAATAAAAAAAAAATTGTGTATCTATGTTTTTGTACATATGTGTGTAGTGTTTTTTTTTAGAAATGTAATGTTTTTTTTTTTTGAGAATTATTATAAAAAATATTAGCATTCTGCACTTCTTCTCCATATAAACCTTAACTGTACCAAATTTCATACTTCTCCGTCCGCGTAATTTTCGTAAAAAGGGGTAAAAAGTTTTTGCTTCACGGATTAATATACTCGTATAGTATAGATGAAGATTAAGAATTCTAATTTTATTGTACGATTCTATTGAATGGGTACATGTATGTATGATGTCGTGGTTGATAACATCGCCAACATCGTGTCGCGGAATGAAAAACACTAAATAGTTAAATTTATATATTTAAGCATAACACGATATTGCTCAATCTGTATCAGAGACGATTTCTCTTTAAATTAAAAAAAAAATTTACAATACGAAAATTAAATGATTACTAATCTAGACTTCTGAAAACAAAGTCGAACTTTTTGTAGAAAATATTTGAAAAAATCTTTCAGGCGTTAAGCGCTTTAATTATGTACCTAACTCTAGTTTTAACAAGTTTGATAACTACAGTGTAATTTACTAATTATATATATAGCAGAAGCATCTTTATAGTTATATCACAAAAATAAAATCTATACGTTTATTATTGAGCTTTTTTTGGCAAGGTTATTTAATTTTTGAGGATATGCTACTAAATTTTTTCATTCATTTTCAACTTGGATTTATTGTCATGTTTTGTCATTGTCATGTCATTGTATTTGCTTAGTCATGTTTTGTTGAAATACAATCGCTTAATAAATTATTGATTTTATTATTATATATTGGCGATTATGAATTGTTGCATTTATAATCGCTTTTCTTATAGAGGTACACACCAAATAATATTTAAAAAATTCAAATAACCGCATACTTACAATCATGAAAAGGATAGTTCAGATAAACTATCGCATAAATTCTCGAAGCAATAAAACGATTGAATAAGAGACCTGTTCCGTGCTTTAAAACAGTTCACTGGCTGGGTACTCAGGTTTGATTAACCTGCGAGATATGACTTTGAACCTCATTACGAAGCTACGAATATTTTACCTTCCATTATAGTAAAAGCTGTTATACTATTATAAGATTGAATTTCTTAAATGGTTTTATTATTGTAACATTTTATACTAGGTAGTTACTATTAGGTAGTTACTAATAGTATATACGTAAAAAAATAATGGAAATGTTTCTGTGTTACGTGCAAAAAATAGATATATGTATCACACGATATGAGTTAGAAGACATTATTGTTTATGGTATGGGTTATGGTATTCGCATGTATAATAAAATCCTACAAATAATTTTGGAATTGTCTCAAAATAAATTTAAAGATTTTATTTTTAAAAAAAATTAATAGATTAAGCGTATTATTCGTTGCAGAATTAGGTACTTAGTTGATAAAGATTGATAAAGAGACTTAGTGGCGCTGTATTTCATACAAGATATTACTAATTTTGTAGTAAAACACAGTTTAGGTATATATTATTTTCAAACGAGTAACTCTGGAGTTTCTTGCCGATTCTTCCCTGCAGAATCTACATTCCGAATCGGTGGTAGCTTTACTTTTACAAAAATAATAATCACTTTAAAATTTTTAATTTGTAAAATGACGATTCGAAGGTGCTCGTGGGGCCTATTTGAATAAAGTTGTTTTTGATTTTGATTTTGAGAGATTATTTTAATAATTAATTTAATGCATTTAATTATGAGCACCATATTCGTATCCACATCCATATTTTTGAAAAATCTCTACAAACAAAAAAGTGAAATCTTTTCAGAGAAATAACTCGCACAGTAAAATCCTCGACATAATCTTACCATTGTTTCAACTTAAGCGAACGAAACAAAAAATGGGGATGGAATTTTAACGTTTTATCATGGATAGAAAAACTTTTTTGGAATTTTTGCTAAATTTTTACATGAGATATACTTTTCAAAAACTTCGAATATTTTTTAAATCTCTTTAAAAAAAATTCATTTAAAATTATTTTACATAATGAATAATGCTACATTTATATCAATCTAAATTTAAGTCATCAAGTCAAATATGTACATAACGGAAGGTTATAAAATATAGCTTACTCGCATATTCGAGGTACCCGTAAAATACTTTAACGAACGTAACGAGAAAAGTTAATGGAATATTCTACCCAGGCTTAGTAATTAGAGATCCTTCAAATTGGAAAATCGAAACCTAGCAGGAAGTGTTTTGGTTTTTTAAATTTTACTACTGTTACGGACTCGGATTCTCTCAATTTCTTATTGTTGTAAATATATAATATAAATTTATATTATATTATATTATATTATTAAAATTTAAATAATACTAAAATTAAATAATTTAGTGAGTAAAATTAAATAATTAAACAAAAAAAATATATATATATATATATATATATATAATATATAACAATCTATGTACTAATTAATGAGATTTTTTTTTCGTTTTCTTTTTATTTGAATCAATTAACGTAATTTTAACTAAAATATATATACTTTATACTCTAATTGCTACAAAACTTAATATCGATATGAAATAAATATATACTTGTATAAAAAATGTTATATTAAACTTTAAAATTATATAAAATTAAATAAACAGTTTTTCCCGATTAATATATTTAATTTAAAAAATAAAATAAAAACTTTTAAGCATTAAACTTAACTCGAAGTTAAAAAAAAATCTATATGATACTTTACATAAAAAAGTCACTTACCTCGTTAAAATCGTCGAGTTTCGATGTTAATTTTAAGTCTATAGTCAGTTTAAATTAAAGTTTTGTACACGACAACTTAGTCACAAGTCACTGAAAAAGTACAAGGAAAATATTCGAAGTGCGTGATCTGCGATGTTCAGCGTTCGTTCGCCAATTTCTAGCGGAACGTTTGGGCGCGCCAAAGTTGTGCGGACTGGGTACGGAGCGCGTGCTTATATCTAAGAAGGCGGGCAGCACACGCATGCGCCGGCACCATTCATGACATGCTCTCAATGACCGCCTCCGCAACCGTCATCGTTCATCGTATGTCATTATTGTTTTTTAATTGCAATTAAAATAAGTATATTTCCATTTTTTGTTCATAATCACTTGCCCTATCCTATATTCTAACACAACATAATTGTAATTCATGTTTGTTTGTTTTTTAACTGAATCAGATTTGATAAAGCATACATGTGATGAAAACTAAGCAAATACACCGAAATATAAGAAATCTGTTTTTCTAAAACGCTATCTTTATTTTTATTAAGTACGTACATACTATTATCTTTATCGAACTGACTAATTATTAGTATAATACTCTGAGTAATCGTAACTACAATGACGAAACATTCATCTAATCTTTTGTCATTCAGCAGCATAAATAGCAGCATAGCAACTTTCCTCATTTCAGTGCGCTTTAAGTTTTCTTATAAAAATGATATTCTAATCTGCTTTAAAAATTTTAAGGTATTATCTAACAATAAGCTAAATGCTTCTTAAAAGTCAGTAAAATTCTCATATACCTAATTTATTTTTTTAGTAATTTATCGTTTGAAATTCTGATAAAATTAAGTATACTCAACTAATCATTGTATTTTTTTTTTCTACAGATTACATAAGTGTAGTTAGGACATCAACTTTAATATTTCATTCCAAACTATAAAAAAAAAACATAAAAGAAAATAATGCTCTTTGTAAATCAAATAAATAAACATTTTTTTAAATATAATTTTAGCGTTAGTAATACGATGTCAGTTACAAATAGTATGTAATCCTTTATAGGCTTGTATGGGACGGCTCCGTCAGAGCTGACTGTATTCTTTACAAAGCAGACAAATTCGCAGCAAAATTTCCTTCGCTCTGTCACATCCACGATTATGGCTTATTTTTAGCTCAAGAAAAATTACATTGCGATAAATCAGAAAAATAACGTAAATTATGCAATTTTTTTTCTAAGAAAATATTAAACAATTAATATATTAGCATTGACATCAATATATCTAAAATAAGCGTATACATATAAGTCGTGACAGGATCGAAAAATTGATTAGTCATCATTTAAGATGTGTTGATGATGTTTGATCATAATTTTTTCATAGATTACATTAGTACACCTATTGGTACTCGTAAGTGGTCACCGCCACCCATTTCGTTCTGCAACAAAATTGCATCACATCTGGTGTTGCAAACACATTACTTTACCTTTGAGAGATCTACATATAAACTCGATTTTTGAATTATTCTATACTGTAGCGTTCAAGAAACAAAAAAGTTTTCAAGTACAAAAAAAAACGTAATACACATTCTGTAGTGGAACGTCAAGTAAAAAATTACGACGGCACTCTGGAATCTCCATTAGGCCCGGACTCCACCAGAGCAGAGATGTGCGGAGATGTGTTTAAACAACCAATAGAATTTCGGTATTCACACACCTCGTCTCTCCTCCGCTTCAGTGGATACCACTGAACGAAATTCTATTAGTTGTTTTAAACACATCTCCGCACATCTCCGCTCTGGTGGAGTCATATCCTTAGGACGGCTCAATACGTCCAGACAGTCAACGTCGCTCCTGAGACATAAAGGTAAAAATATATATATATATATATATATATATATATATATATATATATATATATATATATATATATATATATATATATATATATATATATATATATATATATATATATATATATATATATATATATATATATATATATATATATATATATATATATATATATGTAGATCATCTAAGGATCAAACAGGATAGGTATAGAGTCCCAAGGGAGTTGCTGGTCTCCTACTGGGCGCGTCCCCGGGTGGCGGATAGGGGAAGCCACTCGAACGCCTCGCGAGTGGTCGGGGTCTTCGGACCCCCGTGGACCAAAACCAGCAGCGGTGGGCGCGAAAGCGCAGGAGGGGGATGACTCGCTCTCCCCCATTCTCTGAATTAGCAGAGTGGACCAGTCGAGCGGCTCCAATCTCATGCGGAGGGGTCTCCGGGCCAAACGTCGGGGCGTCACGGTTGTGTGCGCGAGCGATCCCGTGGCGCCCCACTACGGCGCAGACGGTCGATGGGTTTTAGTGGGTATTCTGGTATAAAAAAAATTCAACTCCCCCCCTCATTCCGCCATTTGCGGGCGCTATACCAGTCGAGCGGCTCCAATCTCATGCCGAGGGGTCTCCGGGCCAAACGTCGGGGCGTCACGGTTGTGTGCGCGAGCGATCCCGTGGCGCCCCACTACGGCGCAGACGGTCGATGGGTTTTAGTGGGTATTCTGGTATAAAAAAAATTCAACTCCCCCCCTCATTCCGCCATTTGCGGGCGCTATTTTTCAAATATATATAGCCTATGTCACTTCTACAATTTAGACAAATCCAACGACACCTCATATGTCAAAAACCGTCCAGCCATTTGGGCTGTAGGGCGTGCCAAAGAAATGGACATACATACATACATACATACATACATACACTCGAAAAACATAACCCTCCTGCTGTCGCAGTCGGGTAAAAAAGATTTTATAGTTAAAACAAATTATTCTATGTAAGACTGTGTAAATGATTGTAATGAATTTATTATTAATGTAGTAACATTAAAAAAATATTAATTACGAGTACGTAATTTACTAATTATTGAGTTTCTACTGAGTTCCTTGCAGGCTTCGGCTCAATAGAATCGGCATTTGATAACGGAGATAGCTTTATTTTAAATAAAAATATTGTAAGTTTTGCCGTGACGATACAAATCTGTTCGACGATTTCAAAAGGCAATTCGATTTATAAATACGTTCGTTAACGTTACGTCGTCAAAATAGTCCTCCTACAATCTGGGTGGATATCCAATGCTCCTGTCACACACCAGAGAAGATAATTTATATCGTCTATTCTGTAGCTAAGGTTCCCACTGAAAAGACACCAACAAACATGTTGAGTTCTTCAAATTAGTTATATGCTACACAAACTACTACTTTAGCTTCACAACCTGTTGAACTTCTTTTATTATTAGTTACTTTTATTTCATTTAGATTTTTTTTTTACTTTATCGATGAGAATTATATGGATGATTCATTTCAGTTCAGTGATGAGAATTTATTAATATTATCAAAGCCATTATCAAAAGGCGGCCTTAACGCTACGGCATGTGTACAAGCTAATCTTAAACTATGCAAAAACGATCTATACTAACGATTATTTATCTAGTTAGTATGGTATAATAGAGAAGTCTAGGAACTTTTTAGTTCTGATTAGATCGCGTAGATACAGAACATACATCATCATTGTCCGTTGAATGCCTCTAAGCTTTCTCAAGAGGCCCATTGCCTATGACAATATCTCGGAAACGTTGGTCATCGACACAATCAAGGCAAGAAATTTTCTGATCTAAACGTGATTCTGTGGCTTACTAACTACCTGTAATTGGACCTAACTTTGGCATTATATTCCAGTTAGTAACTTTTGATGTCGAAAAATTACAAAAAAGTTTTAAAAAAAATTTATACTTTGACTAACAAAATGAACGGGGAGCGAATGTTATAAAACATACAAAACGAAATCGAAACGTTTTAAAAACAAAATTTGTTACTTAAATTTAACTTTTTAATACAAATACTTTTTAATTTCATAACTTTACAATTATGTTAACACTGTAAGATACACAACTTTATCATAAAAAATTACGTCCATCAAAAAAAAAAATTGTTTAAGATTTGGGCATCTAAGAACTTTTATTATTAAACAGAATAGTCCCGATCTCTTTCATGTAAATGTGTCGTAAATGGTGTCTAAGGCCATAGTGGTAAGAACAACTCTACACCAACCAGGATGATGATGGTCAGCAGCATCATTATATCCTTTTTTTTTTTAACGATGGGAAATGCATTTACGCATCCCGCCGTGAAGTGGCAAATATGTGTGGCTCCCGACCAGGCACTAGGACTGCACGTCAGTCCGGCTGCCCAGAATACCCACTAAAACAGCTACCCCAGATGGCAAGCCCCTGAGTTGAGCCCGCTTATTAGCTGGTCCAGGGGACCAGAAGCTTGTGCGCCCATCAACTGTGCTTTCGCGCCCCCGCTGAAAGAGGAGAGCGAGTCATCCCCCCTCCTGCACTTTGGCACCCGCCGATCGGTCGTTAGTCGCAGCCAGCAACAACTTGACGAAGGTTGTCGCTGACTCCGTTGCACCACAAGGAGACACGGCGTGTCACACTCTGCGCCGCCTGGGGGCCCCAGACCATGCCCTGGTGGCCGTAATAGGCGAAGACCTCTCGTTGTCGAACATGATCCGCTGCATGCTCGGAAGCGAGAAGTGCTGGTCGGCCGTGACCTCCTTTTGTGAGGAGGTTATGGCTTTGAAGGAGGCTGCGGAGCGGGAGCGTCAAGCAGACATTAACGTTGACCCGCTCCGTAGGAGACGACCGTGGAGAAGGAGACATCGCTACGCGCTCCTTCACCCTCCACACTAGAGTGGAGGTGAACTCTCATAATTCGAATGAGAATCATGTACCGAGTATTCTCCTTAAATATCGATAGTAATTCACCAGTCATTTTGTATATAGAGAAAGTTTGAACTAATAGTAGGAATTGAATAACCTCTCCCTTAGTTCTGAGGACCGCTTAAATGTCTGTTATAATATTTATATAGGCTCAACCTCTGACTCAACCATGAAACACTTCAGTCACTGATCTTCAATACATATTACTTTATTTGAATCCCGCTAAATGATAATTATATGAATTATAAATTACTTTAAAAAAACTGTAATTATCGACGTAATTTAGTGCAAAGCGAAAGTAATTGAAGATTGTCCCTAAAACAATATGGAACATGACATCAAAGGCATTGTATATAGCATATGGCATGTAAATATGTACTTAATTGTTTTTCTACTCGCGTCGACATGATAAAGCTTCTAAGGTAGGTATGTACATTGTACTAAAAACAGTAAAATCTTTACAGTTTACAACCAGCTCTCAAACACCACTCGTGAAAATTAAAACGTTCATAAACTTAAGAAAGAAATGACATGTGATGTATTTAACAAATTAAGTATTTTACTTTATAGCGCTTGTATTATGTTATTATTATTTCTTTTATTCAACATTTTTCCCTATAATTACATTTTTAAATATATTTATAAAAAATACAAATAAAAATATTTAAAAATATAAAAAAGGTATTCCTCCGGTGGCAGGTTGAGTCCCAGGCCATCGGTGGTTAAGGCTCCAGGCTGAGGAACCTTCTCACAATGCGGGCCGTTTCAAGTAACACAGCCTTTTGAATCCGACCCTTGATCCAACAGTCGAGCGAGAGTTTCTTAAGGTGTTGGTCGAAACTCTTCGCTAATAGGCCATTGACCGATACAACAATAGGAACAATTATTGTTGAGTCTACATTCCACATGGCGGTAATCTCGTGGGCAAGGTCTAAATATTTACTTAATTTTTCTTTTTCCGCCTTTACGAGATTATCGTCATGCGGGATTGTAATATCAACAATAATAGCTCGGCGCGTTGATCGGTCTACTAGCACTATATCAGGTTTATTGGCTGCAATAAATCTGTCAGTGATAATAGACCGATCCCAGTAGAGCAACGCATGACTATTTTCAAGAAATGGCGTTGGATTGTATCTATAGTACGGCAACTCATTTTCAACGAGGCCATATCGAAGAGCAAGTTGTTGGTGGATAATCCTGGCTACTTGGTTATGTCTGTGCAAATACTCACCGTTAGCAAGACGACCACAACCGGAAACAATATGTCTGATGGATTCGCCAGGCTTACGACATGCTCGGCATATGTCTGGAGTTCCATCTTTCATTATATGTTTCCGGTAATTGTTCGTCTTGATAACTTCATCCATAATTGCACAGACAAAACCTTCAGTCTCCCCAAACAGATTCCCGTGTTGTAGCCAGGACACAGAACTGGATTGGTCTACATCTATATCTGTCAGAGCTTTGTAGAACCGACCATGTAGTTCTTTGTTCCTCCATATGGCCACGCGGTCAATGGTACTCATTACTATAGGTTTACGCCATTTCTCTTTGCCTAAGGACAGCGGAGTAAAGCCCTTATCAACGGCAACAACATCCTTGTGCATCTCGTTTTTGATGTTTAAAAAATATTCTCGGAGATTATACACCACACGATTGTGGAGGTCTTTTGCGTTTAAAAAGCCTCGACCACCACATTTTCGTGGGATGTATAATCTCATCAAAGATGAACGAGGGTGATGCATTCGGTATATTGTTAACATTTTACGGACTTTGCGATCAAGGCAATCTAACTCAGTTTGAGTCCATCTCAGAATGCCGAAGGTATAGACGATTAAGGGCATAACCCAACTGTTAAAGGCACGTACCTTGTTACCGCCCGATAAAAAGCTGTTAAGCACTTTCTTCAGCCGGCCAAAGAATCGTTCCCTAATCAGTTGTTTCATGGCTCCGTCATCAATGCCCAATGCCTCTGACATTCCGAGATATTTGTAGGTTTCACCTTCGTTGAGAGATCTAAGAGACAAAGAGTTGGTAAGTTGCAAATTTTCTGATGAGATAATTCTACCTCTTTCTACATGGATGAAAGCGCATTTATCCACACCAAATTCCATTTTTATACAAGTGCTAAAAGTTTCTGTTATTTTTAGCAACTTGTATAACTCTGGTCGTTTGGATGCGAACAGCTTCAGATCATCCATGTAAAAGGTGAGATATTGCTTTGCCTCCTTTACGAAGGTGAAAGCCTAACCCTGAATCCTCTAATAAAGTACTTAAAGGGTTCATGGTCAGACAAAACCACAATGGACTCAAACTATCGCCTTGAAAAATACCCCGCTTGATCCTTATCGGTTCGGTCGATTCAGGAACATTGATGCCGCCAGGATACTGAAGATACGTGGTCCACTGCTCCATACACGAGCCTAGAAAAGAACACAAAGCTGTATCAATCCTATACAACTTCATGGTCTCCATAAGCCATGAATGTGGCACTGAATCATATGCCTTCTTGTAGTCAATCCAAGCGGCAGCCAAATTTTTCCGGTTTCGACGTACCTGTTGGCAAATAGTCATGTCTATGAGGAGAAGTTCTTTAGTACCACGACTACCTGACTTACATCCATTCTGAGCTGTAGCCAAAATATTATTTGTCGTTATATGTTTCATAATTTTAGTAGCAAGAATGGATGTAAGTAGCTTATAGATGGTTGGTAAGCAAGTAATGGGACGGTAGTTTTTTGGATCAGTGGTACTTCCCGATTTGTATAACAGGAATGTGAAACCAGTTGTCATAAATGTTGGAAGTGAACCCGTAATGAGGGCATCCTGAAATTGGGTTGCCAAGACGGGGTGCGAACTACGAAACCATTTAAGCCAAAAGTTGTGCAATCCATCCCTTCCAGGACATTTCCAATTCGATGAGGAACGGATTGCACGACTTACATCATCTGGACTGATTGTGGTTGGTTCCATTTGTGGAAGTGAGTTGCACCTCCTCCTGACAACACTCATCCAGTCACTATCAATGTGGTCAATGGGATCCGACCAAATATTTCGCCAAAAATTTGTTATTATTATTTTAATTGCTGCACTCCACCCGTTTAATATATAAATATATATAATAAAATATATTACTTATATAAGGAATATAATAAATTTACATAAACATACATAGATAAATATAAGCGGGTGGAGGATTACGCCCCGGCAGGGAGATCAAACGGCCGGGGGTTAGGGCTGTAGGCTGAGAAATCGGCGGACAATCCTAGCCGAGTCGAGTAATACCGCCTTCTGCATCCTGGCTGCGAGCGAACCGTCACGGATACCCAACTGCCTCAGATGGTGAGCGAGGCTAACCGGGATTAAACCGTTGGCAGATATAACGATAGGGATGATTTCAGTGGAATCAACACCCCACATGTCGACAATCTCGTGCGCCAGGTCCAGATATTTACGTTTTTTCTCTGTTTCGGCTTTCACGAGATTCTCGTCATGCGGGATGGTGATGTCCACTAAAAACACCCTCGACTGTGCCCTATCCATCACCACGATATCAGGCTTGTTCGCCAGTATCGTCCTGTCCGTGGCGATAGGCAGGTCCCAGTAGAGCCGGACTCCGTCGCGTTCGAGTACTGGCGCCGGTGTGTACTGGTAGTACGGCATCCTCTGTTCCAGGAGACAATACATAAGAGCAAGCTCTTGATGAAGAATCTTGGCCGCTTGGTTATGTCTGTGCAAGTACTCAGTGTTGGCAAGCGCTGAACACCCCGTAAGCACATGTCTGAGTGACTCGCCGGGATGACGACAAGCTCGACAGAAGTCGGGAGTGCCATCCTTCAGAATGTGCTTCCGGTAGTTGTTCGTCTTAACCACCTGATCCTGTATTGCACAGACAAAACCTTCGGTTTCCCCAAAGAGGTCCCCGAATCGCAGCCACTGCACGGAGGCCTTGACATCCACGTGAGGTGCGTGAAGCGCCTTGTAAAACCGTCCATGCAGCTCCTTCTCCATCCATACGGTCTCCCGGTCGGAGGTGCTAAGTACAACCGGTCTTCGCCATTCCTCTTTGGCCAGGGATAAGGGGGTGAGACCTTTGTCACATACTGCAACATCACCATGCATAGCGCTCTCCCTCCTTGTTTCAAAGTAGGCCCTGAGGCTGCACACCTCCCGGTTATGCATGGACTTGGCACTTAATAGGCCTCGGCCACCACACTTCCGTGGGATGTACAGTCTCATGACCGACGATTTCGGGTGATGCATGCGATGGTGAGTCATAGTCGTGCGGACTCTTCTGTCCAGGGCGTCGAGCTCGGTCTGAGTCCATCTGAGCACGCCAAATGTGTATAAGAGAGTGGGCATGACCCAGCCGTTATAAGCTCGGACCTTGTTGGCGCCCGACAAGTAGCTCCGAAGAACTTTTGTCAGCCGTCCAAAAAAGACCTCACAAACCGCCTGTTTCATATCCACCTCCTGCACCCCTATGCATTGTGACATGCCCAGATACCGGTATGATTCAGCTTCGGAGAGGGTCTTGAAGTTCGAAAGCTCTAGGCTAATCTCAGCCGATTGCGTCACCTGGCCCCTGTCTACATATCTCTTATTATTATTATTATTATTATGCTTCTATATTAGTACTTGTTATTGGTTTCCGTGCGAAATTCACTAATATTATTTTTTCTTAGAAACCTTACTATCCATAACTACCTTACTTGTGTTATGAATTATTAATGTAAAATGTACCTATTGTTAGGTAATTGACCACAGCTCATATATTCGAATATTATTACATACGGCTTTTTCAACCGGTAAAATACTCACAGAAGTCTTCGTAGAGTTCTTCTATACCTTTGTCTTACTGTACGGTAAGTGAAAGAGCCGGAAGCCAACTTCGGATATGACAGCGCCGTGAAGCGCTTTTCCTGTTGAATCTCCTTTGGTGGCTACTTCAATAAAAAATAAAGTACACATTTGCAGCGTCGGCATCCTGGTTTCTTTTCATAACCATCCTCGGCCACTGCAGCTCGCACGGTGTCTGCGCTTTGTGAAACAATTAACAATCGGCACCAACTCGCAAAAATACTCTAGGATTAAAATATAAGTTACCAAGTAAAATCGGGGTTCAATGATTAAGAAATAATTAAACATTTTAAACATTTCATAACATTTGAACGTTTTTGAAAATATTTTATAGAGAATCTAAGAGAATAGGTGAAAATCGGAGGACTCTGCTCCTCCATATTTCACACGCTGAGCAAAGGAGTTTAACTACGGCAAAATATCCACCGAAAATGAACATCGGGAAGGACACCCTGGTGAAGGAAATCCTGACTTTAAATCTGCTGCGCCCGCGGCGTCGCCCGCACATTAGTATGTTAGTTGTACGATTGAAGATGGTAACTAACTGGTTTATTTTGTAACTAAAATACCTGATAATTAATCAATGATTATAAATGATAAAATAATAATAATATCAATGATTTATTTGATATAATCGTAACGAGGTTTTCTCTAATATATTTACAGAATAATGCAAACGAACGATAGTCCACAAAAAGCGATCGATATAAAAGCCAATATTAATAAACCTGTATCTTTAAACAAGAAAGATTTCTCAAATATTACAATTACCTACGTTTTAATAAATAAATAAAATTAAGTTTATATGATATTTGAGAATAAATAGACTATCGTCCATTTTAATCTTTTGTACGGACAAAAGATAGTTTGGACTTTTGAAAAGCGTTTAAAATAAAATCTTACTATTCAATGGATAAATAGTTAATTAACCCATGAATTTCGTTACTTTGTAATTTTTTGACTTTAAATGATTAGATTTTTATTTAAATGTATATAATATTTTTATAAATATTATCGGAATTATAATGATCGGAACATACGCGAGTGAAACCGCGAAACACTATGTGTATGCCGTATCTGCTGAAAATTATATATACACACAAAATGTAAGTGGCTAGATAGCTAGTGGATAAAGCCGAAGGTCACAGGTTAATATCCGGGTAAGCACCATTTTTTTCGAGTACCTATGTTTTTGTTCATAGTTATTTTAATTTTGGTTGATAATTTAGAAAAAATGTAGGAAAACTTAAAACACATTTTCCCAATGCTATGAGGAAGGAACAAACGTGAAGCAAACACACTTGATGAATAGAAATCCATGTTATTCTACATATAAAAAAATACGTCTCAGCGAAGAAGAGTTTGTATTTGTGTCGTTACTTATAACTAGACGTAACACGCAGTTTCGCCAGCTTCGATTTTTTAATAGCGTGAGCTACTTTGTAAATAACGCAGATTTTTAATGATGAAAGAGTTATTAAAGTTATTTTAACTGTTTGATAGTTTATTGATTACAAGTAAACAATAAATCATTCCAATTTTTAGATTGGTTTGTAAGATATTTAAAAAAAAAAATATGTATAATTTTTATGCAACATTACTTTTCAACAATCCTTCTAAGATAAATTCGAAAAACAAATAATTGAATAAAATATATCAATTGTAAAATCTCTCTCCAATTCCACTGAAGAGTTCTGTTTTGGAATGAAAATTTAATTAATCTGAATAATGACCCAAGAATAAAACAATCATAATTGATTCTGATAAATCCCTTTTTATTTAAATATACTGTCAGACTATGTATTATACTAATACAGTCGTGTCACAAAAAAGGATCTTCGGCTTCACGATGGTGTTATTTACCCGACTGCGACAGAAGGAGGGTTATGTTTTTCGAGTGTATGTATGTATGTATGTATGTATGTATGTATGTAGGTATGTATGTATGTATGTATGTATGTATGTATGTATGTATGTATGTCCATTTCTTTGGCACGCCCTACAGCCCAAACGGCTGGACGGTTTTTGACATATGAGGTGTCGTTGGATTTGTCTAAATTGTAGTAGTGACATAGGCTATATAAATTTTCAAAATGGCGCCCGCAAATGGCGGAATGAAGGGGGGAGTTGAATTTTTTTTATCTTACTGTAGCAATATGGGTATCAAATAAAAGCTAGTAGATTGTTTTATTCTTTTTAGTTTATAATAAGAGTATTTTACGCAGTCGGGTTTTTTGATTTTTTTAATTAAGTATACTTGTTTATTGACATTAAACACGTCTGACGAGTATGAGTTATCCAAGTTTGTTATAAGCCTCAAAATTTTTACATCGAAAATAAAATTGTTCTACTCTTCAACAAGACTATACCAATATAAACAAAGAAAACTTCCTATCTAAAAAGTTTCAATACTAAATATAAAAAATAAATAAATAAATAAATAAATTTGTTTGATTTAAATTAAATAAGTATTAAACACGAAAACTTTAATAGCTAAATCTTCATAAAGTCTATAAGTAAAGCAAGGCAGCTCAAGAATAACCATACGTTCAAAGGTTTCTGTATATTCCGGGTCTCAAGTTATTTGGACCTAACGCTGAGTTATGATATCTACCTATAACTTTTGAACAAAAGACCTTGAAATATTAACGGACTTACGATCTTTCAAATATCCCCTTTTATAACAATAGAATAAAAGAAATCGGACTACACGTTAACGATTTATAACTTGAAGTACACATTTTGACTTTCATCCCCTCTGCCAAAGGAACCGTGCCGAATTTCGGTGTAAAAAATATTTAACACCCTAGCTCGTAGTATTAACTCAAAACGTGCCCAGCTTCATTTAAATAGATTTAAGTATGTAGTTTCAGCGTGATCCGCGGCCAAGATACAGACAGACAGACAGATAAGCAGGCAAAAATTTTAAAATTACATTTTTGGCTTCTATATCTATTGTAGAGCTCTCCAAAAAATTTTCGAAATGTCTTCGATGTACAAAATTTAACCCGGTAACTTTACAATACTATAGATAGACCTTTTCTAAAAGTGCTTAACAGTTAAATCTGACAGTAAATATGTACGTACTTAAAGAAGAATTGTGAACTAAGTACTATAACACTGTCTTAATACAAATAAAAACTATAATATTAATATTAAAACATAGTGGAAAAACATACATATTTTTGAAGAAACACAAGATACAACAAAGCTGCAAATTAAGGTTCAACCTTTCTCTTTTATAAAATAAAAGCCCTATACCTCTGGTAAAGGAACGGTTACAAGTTGTTACAGCACAATTCTGAAATATATTGAGATACAAAACATGAAAGTATTAAGAGAGAAAAAAATTAAGTCTGGTCAAAAATTACTTTAGTAGGGTCTAATTGTTTATTAACACAGAAAGTAGGTATAAATAGATTAAAACTTACTCTGTATATAGTTATAAACACGAATAATGGAGTAGGAGACTTGCATCATGCGACTTTGGCCGCGTCTAGTTTTATCAATGCTACACCACTATTATATACAAGACAGGATGTTCCATAAATGACAAATTAAGTTCATCAAAATTATGAAAATCCATTCATGCACAACGGTACAAAGTCATGGGCCTACTTACATCGCATTTTTCATACTCCATTTAATCCTCTCAGAGGATAAAACATCGATTTCCTTAGCTCGCTTTCGATCTTTAATTATTGCATCGTCTGTATGTGAAATGTTGTATTGAGAAATACACTTAAATACTTTGATAAACTTCTAGAAGTGTCAAAATTAAACTCTAAAAGAGTATAAGTTATGCTCTTAATTAATTAAGTACCTGGATGACCGAGCTTTGCTCGGTTAAACTATATTTAGATGCATTACATACTGATGAAGCATAAATAATATTTTCGATCTTACCGACATAATAACAGCAACTGGTTATCTAAATATAAAAAAAGAGCTCTCAATAATAGATTTTCTCACGAAAAAAGAAACTTGAAAAAAAATAGGAAAAAAAAACTGGTCTATAGACACCTGGATTCGAACCCGAGTTTTTTTATTTCGAATCCACCTGATTCCCATCCGAGCTATTATAAGCTTATCAATGACAGCGAAATTTACCTTTGTATTCTAATGATATTTTTTAATTTCGTAAAAAAAGAGATAAAACGACATTTTCTAAAAATAAATCCTAGCTAGATCGATTTATCGCCCCCGAAACCTTCTGTATACTAAATTTCATGAAAATCGTTGGAGCCGTTTCCGAGATTTCAATTATATATATATAATATATATAGAATTGCTCGTTTAAAGATATAAGATAAGATAAGATAAAACAATTTCAGCGCTTATTGAAAAATATCCATGCGATTATGTGACAGCAATGTCATAATTATAACATCACAAGAAAGTATTTACCTATGAATTTTTTATAGATCAATGCCTATTATAGAGATCTCAATTATAATATACAGAAATTATTAAGTCGACATAACAAATATTTATTATGTCAGAAAACATAATTTTAACTTTTACTCTAGTGGGATCGGAAGTCTACATATACATACATGTACCTATATCCTTTCCTGTTGAATTTTCAACGAATTTTAATAAACTTTTTTATTTGAAAATATATGTATGTAAGATATTTGTCATAATATATTGCTATTTGAAATGATTATGTTAAAATTCACCTTTTGTTTACAGGACCATTTTTTATTTCTGTTAAGCGATTCATGTTTTATTAAGTACCTTAATGTTTTTAAACTCTTTAGATGTTGCTAATTATAATAAAAAGTATTCATTGTTTGATATGTAAATCTTTTGGTTTATTTTATGTACAAGTTTTACTGTACTGATTTAAATTATAATAAATATTTATCAAATTTTATATCAAGAGCTATCTACACGTGCAATAGACGGAGTTTAGCTTATTTTTAGTATAATGTAACAACTAGACAAAATATCGATTACCGATATCGACATTGAACTTTCAAGGTCTCAAGCATTCGCGATGTAGGTACTCGTAGTATCGTCCTCGCAAACGTGTCAGAATGCAATGATGGAGTTTCACAATATAAATAATTTACCATTACTGTCACCAAATTATTACGTGAGTCCTGTGTTTTGATTTGTAAGTCATTGAACTATTTTTATATGTAATAATATTTAAATTAATTATTTTATAATTTCTTGAAATTGATGCCTATGGCCTGTCAAATAACTATAATTTTATATCACTTTAACGCTCTAATATTTTTAAACATTTAAAAAAAATGTATACGCTTTCGAGTTTTTTTTTTTAATGGTTTATAGTTTATAGTTTCTGGGCCTGTACATATTACGAAAATGGTTCCACAAAAATATTTCGACGGCCTGATGGTGTACTTCAGAAATAAAACTACTTAATGGTTGTTAGCAAATCAAAAGTGTTTGGGCGCTTGTGCACTACACGGAATTTTACTGCCCGGCGTCCGATTTTTTACGGTCCGATTTGGTAATGAAAAAAACGGATAAGCGTTTGTGCACTACACGGAATTTTACTGTTCGGTAGTAACCTTGCGAATTTTATATCACTGAAAAGATAAGAGATTTTAGACTAGTTATTTAACATAATTATTCTAATATAGTGTTCTGTGATAGAATAGAATTTATTAAACAATTATTTTATAGTATAATTAAAATAAAAAAAACTGCAGATACGTACAGCGCCATCTTGTATATCAATAAGATACCGGTAGTTTTGAATCAATAACTAATCACGCTCAAACGAGATGGCGCTTAGAAGTGATTTCCTTTAAGATTATAATGTAAATAATAATAAAATATTTGTATAAAGACTTAACTGTGCATAAATATGTAAATAAACTAGGATTTAGAACCTTTTGGTAAATAACATTATAATAGACAAATCGTAGTTATGAAAATATATATACGTACAAATGTACATGTTTATTTATTTATTCGAATATTAACTAATAAAACACAATCAATTTATTGATAAATGTTCCTTATATATAATACTTATTTATTTTGTATTTTATTATTATTTATTTTTTAAGACACAAACCAATCAATAACTAATCACGCTCAAATAAAACGAGATGGCAAACATTATAATAGACAAATCGTAGTTATGAAAATATATATACGTACAAATGTACATGTTTATTTATTTATTCGAATATTAACTAATAAAACACAATCAATTTATTGATAAATGTTCCTTATATATAATACTTATTTATTTTGTATTTTATTATTATTTATTTTTTAAGACACAAACCAATCAATAACTAATCACGCTCAAACGAGATGGCGCTTAGAAGTTATTTCCTTTAAGGGTCATTACAACGTCTTCTCCTGGACATATTCCCGCTAGATGGCGCTGTTCGGGCTTTCGACAGGTTTTTGATATTTTCGCAATGTTGCTATGCACAGATTTTAAAAATAATAAAAATTGCGCCACTATATCAATGCCTATTATTTTATCACATTATTAGTTTACTTTAAAACGGAGCCATTTAGTCAAATAGTCTTTAAATAATATCTGTCATATCGATTACTGTATATACGCAACACTCACGCACACACTGACATCAGGTTTGTTATCCAAATTCTGTGGTTCTTACATAAATCACGAATTGTTTACTATAAAATTGAACTAGATGGCACTGATACAAAAACTGTCTCGTTTTGCTTCGTATTTTTTTTAATTTAGTTCGGATATAATAATACTCCTCCCGCTTCATACCGCGTCCCGCGCTCGTCTATTCGGTATCGATAGGTCGCAGCCGATACGCACGTGTAATGTTTTACTTTCGCAGTTTCGCTCCGAATTAATTCTTTGTTGTTTTTACAAGTTTTACTTACTGAATGTGTATTCAGTTATGTCTGATTAATGGACTTTAATTTTAAACTATTATTTTACGTCTTCATTTAATTCATTTATTAAATATTAATTTATTTACATATAAATCATATAATAATATATATACGACCGTTCTGGTGTAGTGGTGGCGAGTAGTCGCCTCAACGCCGCGCGCCGACGGTCGCGGGTTTGATTCCCGCTCGTGACAGATATTTATATTGGTACAAATATTTGTTTCCGGTCTGGGTGTATGTCCTTGTGGGTCTCCCCACCGTGCCTCGGAGAACACGTAAAGCCGTCGGTCCCGGTTGTTATCATAGACATGATAACGATCTTGGAGAAGTTTTATGATGTTGTTAATAAGTTGTTAATATTATATTCAACGAAATGGTATTAAAATATAGATCAAAACTAATCAATCACTGCATTTTTTATCCATCAATAAACTACTTTGAAATAGATTATTGAAGTTTACGTATTTTAGTACCTACGGAACGTCTGTGGTTTCTGATTAGGGTTGCGGAAAATATCCATTCCCGATCCCGGGAAACATCGCTCGGGAATCCCGGGATTGAAAAAGAAATCTTAAAATTTATGAAATGGCGTATAATTGAGGTGATACCATATTATTGAGTGATTTGAAGTACGTAATTATGTAATATAAAGAAATATTATTTTTACCCGACTGCGACAGAAGAAGGGCTATGTTTTTCGATTGTATGTATGTATGTATGTATGTCAATTTATATGGCTGGACGGTTTTAGACATATGAGGTGTCGTTGGATTTGTCTAAATTGTAGTAGTGACATAGGCTATATAAATTTTCAAAATGGCGCCCGCAAATGGCGGAATGAGGGGGGGGGGGAGTTGAATATTTTTTCCTTACTGTATCAATATGGGTATCAAATGAAAGCTAGTAAATTGTTTTATTATTTTTAGTTTATAATAAGAATATTTTACGTAGTCGGGTTTTTTGATTTTTTTAACATACTTGTTAATATACAAGTTCTGAGAATTGCAGCTACATTTTCTGACTCGTCAACGTTTAATTATTTATTCTAACAAAGAAAAACTATATTTACCAAATATTTACAATGTTTACAATAGGTTATATTGGTAACAAATTAGTAAAACTTACTATTTCATTAATATATATGAGATGTGTATTTTTTTTAAAGTAACGATACATCCCCAGGCTTTATTTGTCCTATAATAGGTATATATTATATATTTATATTTAATGTGTTTATATGTCTGACTTTGTTTTCTCGATATCCAAAAACATCGAGGAAAAACAAAAACGGAATATTTCCCGATTTCCGGGAATTCCCGGGAAATAATTATCGAATTGTGTGTGGAATGAAAGAGGGTCGGGAATGCTATTTCTGATTCGCCTGTGACGTCATTTGACCTATCCGAGATCGCCGCACCAGTCACCAAGAATCATTCAAGTAGGCATTAGTTTCTGAGTCGCGCCAGGGCTCTTGCTTCGTTCGTGTTTTTTTAGTTATTTACGCATTTGTTTCTTTTTATTTATGAGTGTGTAGTTTTTAAAGATATAGATCTATAAAATGGGATGTAAAGAATCTGGTCTAGGGTGCGAGTTAGTCGCCTCAACGCCGCGCGCTGGCGGCGGTCGTGGGTCCGATTCCCGTTTGGGATAGAAATTTGTATTTGTACAAATATTTGTTTACAGTCTGGGTGTATGTCCTTGTCCTCAACGTGCTTCGGAGAGCACGTAAAGCCGTCAATTCCGGTTGTTATCATAGAAACTTGATAACGATCTTTACTCATGGTAGGGAAATTATCCGCCAACCCGCAGTGGAGCAGCGTGGTGGATTAAGCTCCAACCCTTCTTCTATATGGAGAAGAGGCCTTCGTTCAGCAGTGGATTGTTTACAGGCAGATACAATACAGTACAGTAATAATATATAATCTACACAATAACAACAGCGTTTTTTATTTACTAATAGCTGTGCCCCGATAAACATAAGAAAACATTGATGAAAGTTTGCATACTTTTATAAATTGAATTGAATTATTATCACTGAATTATCATTATATGGGGAATGATTATAATACAAAGAAGGAGTTAATTGAAAATAAAATTTTTCGATAAATTAACATTTATTTGCACTCGGTAAGTCAAATATTTCTTCTCTTCTACTCGGACGCTGTTCGCGCTTCTACGCTGGATCGCTTGTTTCGAGCTCTCGGTCGCATAATGAGTCATGCTTTTTCGTGTATGCAGCCGGCGTTTTACGATTTTTTAGACGTTATCACGTCAATAATAAATAATAGTTTAAAAAACTTAAAAAACACGCTTTTATAAAAAATCAAACTAAAAAATAAAAAATAAATTTTAATTCGATTGCAAAATGTGATCAAATGCAAGTCGGACTCGCTCACCGAGGGTTGCGTACTCCAGAAGTAAAAGTATTCAAGTAAAACAATGATATTATATTATTTTGCTTATTCATATTTTTTTTATTTTTTTATTATTCGGTAACTTTGTTTGTAGAGGTTTGTTTTTAAATATATATAAATATAAAAAAAAATATTCAAGTTAGAGCGTTGGTTTTATTTTTCCTGTAAAATATACATAAACTTCTATTGACCATAATTATTTCTGATTTTCCGATAGATGATGATAACTTCGGAGATAAGCAATTTCGACCGACTCGCACTTGACCGTATTTGATTTCGTAATAAGATATACTGATTGAAGGAACACGTAGCCTAGGAATTTAGCTGGAAGGCGATATTTCGACAAAAATAAAACAGGCGGAAATGACCGGAAAGTGCCGCTGCCTCCCAAACCAGGCTAGACTCCCAGGCTAGCGATGCGCGACTCATTCCATCCGAATTATCAAAATTAGTTAGTTTAGTCGATTAGTACCTAGTTAGTAGTTAGTACTAACAAATAAAACTTAGTTTTGAAATTTTCGTACCTATTGTATATAGGTATAATATATATATTTAGTCTTATTTGCAGATATGTAAGGTTACATTAAAAAAAAAATCTGAGCGGTCGAGGGACGGCATATGTGAAACATCGAAATTATTTTGTTCAGGTAATATGCATAAAAGGATAGTTGTAAGATGACAGGAAATGAATAAGACATAATGAAAAAGAAATAATTAAGATTTTTTAAAGAAAAAGGTATATGATGCAATATCGGGATATTCTGAAACTATATTTATTTATTATATCTCCTCCTCCGTTAGGTATTCGCGAATTCAACTATTCGCGGAGACTTTTTTACAGACCAAAGTTCGTTATCTGCGAGAAAATATAAATATAATACCCGTATTATACCCGAGCTACCAATCAGAAGGGCTCGACTAGTGACTCAAGAAGTCAAGATCCAATCAGTTAGGTACTGATCTCTACTCGACTGCGACTCGCAGACCGCAGTAGCTAACAATAATTCTAATATAGTGTTCTGTGGTAGAATAGAATTTTAAGTCACTATAGCGAGCTTATGTATTTTTTTAAATTAATTTAAAAAAATCTTTAATAATTATTATTTGTATAAAGACTAACTGTGCATAAATATGTAATGCTATAGATATTTCACTTCAAAACTTTCAAATAATTTAAACCTTATCAAGCCAGTTGATAATTTTGAAATTCAGTATTATGCATAATAAAATAACATTCCAATCGTACAACTGAAAGCATAACATGCCCACATTTCTACATTTCGCACCTTTAATAAAACAAAGATGTAACTCAAAATTTGTGGATTTGGAGATTTTACAATAAAACGCGTCTTCGTCGCGTAAAGAATAGGTAGACTTCGACTCCGGCGTTTTAACTATAATATTGAGAAAGATTTTTCTCTTTCAATCTCTTTTCAATTAACAGGAACTGACAAGTCAGTTCTTATAAAGTGGCGTGATTCAGGGATGCACCGGCAGTGAGCGGAGATTGAAGTGCTGTGGTTTTGAGTAACATCAAATAATTCGGTATTGGATTAAAAGGAAAGTATGGAATATTTTATTATTTAAAAATAAAAAGATGATTTTTTGTTATACTTCATTCTCTTAGAAAATGCGTTTGATGATGATGTGTAACATTTGGATTTACTTCGGTTACTACCTAAAATATTGTTCGTCTAATAAGTAATTTTTGCCATAAAGAGATTTAAGTCGGCATTTTTTTTTTCGTCACCATTTTACAGCTATTATAGATTTTAACACAGTGTTTTTTCTATTATTATATAAATCTCTATAGTTTAAACTAATTATATCAATAGTAAAAGTCATGAAGAGCTTTACAAATAATCGGTAATTTTTAATCAAACACAATGCGGAAAAAGTGCTAAACTTCAAACGTTAATTCCCACAAGTTGTAATTTTTGAGTTACATCTTTGTTTTATTAAGGGTGCGATTTGTAGTTTTAGATTATTCGAATCGCAGTCGCAGTCGCTAGCTTCGGGTGGCAGCGCGGGCGGCGGCGCGGCGGCGCGTCTTTGATATACAATTATCCAATAGCGCGGCCGCGGCCGGCGCGAAAAACTTTTATAGTTGTGACCTTGTCTAACTTCACTTGCGTAGGTACTACTACTACTACTACTACTTTCGTCACCCGGCTTTATCTTTTTAGCTGCGAGGCGACTGTTTTTTATCACAAAATGCACAAAAATTATTGGTAAATAAATTATTATAAATCTAGATGAAAATATCAAATTTTAGAAATGGTTGTTTGGATATTTTTTATATTACATTTTCTTCACAACACCTAGCTTTTACTCTGGATTAACATAATTATAGACCATTTTTATCCAGGACAAATTCACAGTTCCCGCGGAATTTGTACTAAAAAACTTAAATCGACGCGGGTAAAGCCGCGGAAAACAGTATTTAAATTATAGCTAGACCGTAGTCATTATTATCATTATCACAGTAGACATTATTATCTATAGGTATATAATTATGTATATAAATTATACTCATACTTCATACTAATATTATAAATGCGAAAGTGTGTTTGTTTGTTCGTTTGTCCTTCATCAAGCCGCGACAGAGCGACGGATTGAGGTGATTTTTTGCATGGAAATAGTTGAGGACCTGGAGTTACATAGGCTTATTTTTATCCCGGAAAATCAAAGAGTTCCCAAAGGATTTAATAAAAAAACATGCAGACGAAGTCGCGGGCATTAGCTAGTTACAAATAAATACAAGTAGATGTAACAAAAGGTAGGTACATAATAAACCGACTTCATATCACATTTGAGACCATGTCATTCTTACATACAGTTATGAAATTTGGCATACCGGTTAAGATACCATATAGATTAATATATTTGGAATATGTGTAGGTATATCAACAATATGAGATACATACGGGTCGATTTGATAACCTCCTTTTTTGAAGTCGGTTTAAAATATTGTCTGGAAATTCGGAATAACATCACAATTCGTCATTTTAGCCGGCGGTTAATACGACGAAATTGAACCCTAAATACCTAGGTATATTAACGAATGCACTCACCTAGTAGTTCTTTCTAAGGCTGATCGTACTCTTTTCCTAGATTTATTCGACGCATTTGAATATTGATGTTTCATGTATGCTGTTTTGTTTGTTTGGTTCATTTTGAACCCAACAAATTCTAAGTATATCGGAATACACTCAATTAAACTTATTATATTATTAAATTAAACAATCGTCCTGCTTAGATACTCCTATCAGTCGTATGTGAAATTTGTGGATCCCCGAGCGCGAGCGACGATGTAAATCCACCATTTTCGTGCTTAGATATGAACCTTCATGCAACCTTCCCTTATTCTATAAAATTTTATAGCATGTAACAGCGAAGTAGTTTTACAGTATAATCATAGATGGCGCTCGAAAATAATTTTTAGACGCATAATTTGTAAACTTCAGAACTCACACATACGTAAATCTGTCACTTTTTGAATGCCGATTTTATATTATAAACAATGTAAATATTTGCCTGACATGAACATTGCGCATATAAAATGCTCTAAAGAAATAATAAAACAAATTAAATGTTTAAAAAAATGTATACATTTCAAGAATAATCAAAAATAAAAATGTATGAAAGTCGACCTATGCATGTCCACCTTAACTGTGCATAAATATGTAAATAAACTAGGATTTAGAACGTTTTGGTAAATAACATTATAATAGACAAATCGTAGTTATGAAAATATATATAAGTACGTATAAAATATGTACATGTTTATTAATTTATTCGAATATTAACTAATAAAATACAATCAATTTATTAATAAATTTTCCTTATATATAATACTTAAATATTTTGTATTTTATTATTATTTATTTTTTAAGACTCAAAAAAAACGGTCCGGAATAGGGAAAAGTAAAATGTCGGACGGTAAAATTACGGATAGTGCACAAACGCTCTAAACATTTATATGGCGTGCCATGTCGGACCGTAAAAAATCGGACGCGGGGCAGTAAAATTCCGTGTAGTGCACAAGCGCCCTTTTTTGGATGTTATTACTGACGGTAAAGATACTTTGCAAAATTACCAAAGTAAAAATTACTATTTTTGTTTATTTTCATACACGTACTGCTTTGAAATTGAAAAAGAAGAACTTGGATTTAAAAGTGATCATTTCAGACCAAATTTCATTAATTTAAAAGCAAACAAACAAATGAAAAACTAAAAGGGCGCTTTAATCTAAGATATGGGTACGCTTAATTAACCACTAAAATCCTACAAGAAAATTATTCCAAATAAAAAGTTTTATGGTCTGTTTTGTGTAGATTGTAAATATATTCAATCATCTACACAAAAGACATTGTTTTGGATCAATAAGTTAAAGAAGGGACAAGCGACAATTATCGGATACAGCAGACCGGAAAAGAGACGAACTCAATTATGAACAGTCTAAAGAATTTAATGACAATAATTGTAGCATAATCGGATTTTCTAAAAATAATTCCATTCAAACAACTAAATCAGTAATGATAGTTATTTCGAAAGTCTTTTTCGTGAAAATAGCACAACCCAGTGAGCCGTTTATCTGATGTTAAATTTGATTAATATTTAACTGTTTACAGCCGCTTGCTAATAGGGTAGACTGGGTACGACTGAAACACAGGACGGTTGAAACAAAACGAATATCTCGCAAACCGTTGGCGGGATGGTAAGGAGTCCAAGGAGAGAACGAAGCGGACGACAGGTCTGAACACGAACAACAATGTTACGTTGCCCTCCACGGACTTTAGCTGTTTTTACAAGGCCCTATTGTGTTTTTTAAACCAAAAGTAAGTACTTTAGCTTGGAAAGCTTTCCAATTATTATTGTTCTTATTTAAGTGACAGTATTGAGTGTGTGTTTTTGTTCGAAATAAAGGTCATGGAATATTATATCGTGACTAGCTTTTATTTATCATTATTTTCACCATCACTATAACTGTTTTTAAGCTAAAATTGGAGATGGGGACGGTTGAAACAATTTTTTGGGTACGGTTGAAACACTGTATTTACTTTTTTCTGGTTTTTTAGATGACAAGACTACGCGTAAGAAAGACTGAGAAGTCTAATAGACCTGTAGAAGTTCAAAGAAGATTTTGAGGAGATGAAATAGGGAGATTCCTTACGAAAAGTGACACAGAAGCACGGAGTCAGCAATTACTTATTTCCAAGGTATATTCGATATCAAGATGCCTCTGGCGACCAAGAAACTCAAGATATAAGGATAAAAGATATAAAGCACTTAGCACACAACTTTGTTTTTAAGAAGAGCAAGAGTAAGAGCTTTCAAAGTACTTGATGCGATATGTAGATATAAATTTTGGTCTACCTAAGAAAGCAGTAAATAAATTGGCCTATGAACTTACAGTTAAATATTATTTATCACGACCTCAGACTTGGGTTGGCAAGGAGCTAAAAAAAATTTCATCTACGCACTGGCAGGTGGGAAACGGCTTATGAGAAGAAATCCTGAACTAACTCTAATCGCAGCACAAGCTTCAAGCAAGATTAAAGATACCGTTACAAGTATTTAAAATATTGACGATTGATTATAATTACCAGAGTTGTTTATTTATTCTTTGAGTTTAAATAAATAATTAATAAAACATGTTATAATATTATATTTTGTACTATTCGCATGTGTTTCAATTGACCCCATTCACTGTTTCAACCGCCACTGGTATGGGGGGGACGATTGAAACAAATCGGATCTTTTTTTTAAATTCGATTTACTATTAAAAATAACACATCTTAAACTTAAAGAATATTACCCATTAGTAGACAGAAACATGCTCTTTTATTAAACACACATTTTTTATTGCTCGGATAATAAATAGCAAAACTATGGACGATATAAGCAAAATTGTTTCAACCGTACCCAGTCTACCCTACTGATGCATGAGCTTTATGTACACTTATATATATTAAAATCATCATCATCATATTAGCCATTGGATGTCCACTGCTGAACGTTGACTTCCCCTGTCGACCTCGAGATCGGTTCGAAACAGCCTCCATCTAACGGCTTCTGGCAACTATCCTCAAGTCGTCTATCCATCTCGTGGACGGCCGTCCGACGCTGCGCTTGCTGGTACGTGGTCTCAACTCGAGAACCTTACTGCTCCATCGGCTATTAATTCTACGAGCTACGTGCTCTGCCTACTGCCACTTCTACTTACAAATCCGTTGGAATATGTCGGCAATCTTCGTTGATCATCGTATGTCATCATTTCTGAATTAAGCAGAGAAATACCAAGTATAGCCCTCTCCGTTGCTCGCTGTGCGATTATGCTTTGTTTTTGCGATGACGCTTTGTGCGGTGCTTGTTTAAATGCCCATACTTACAGACCACGTCTCATATCAGTATGTCATCACTTTTACATGACATTAGTAGAAGAGACGTTTTTTAACTTTCTGAACGCTGTCCATCTTAACTGGATTCGACAATTGACCTCTCTCTCAAACTTAGATCTATCAAGTTGGACCTTGTGTCTTAGGTCCAACTGATCTCCAAACTGATATCGGGATGGGAACGACATGGACATTTGACATGATTATCGTCTTGTCTATCTTCATTTTAAAGTCCACCTTTTGGGAAACTACACGAGATCACTAAGCATAAAGCTGAGGTCTTCTAGGCTGAATACCACGAGCACGATATCGTCAGCAAATCGAAGGTGAGTGATGTACTCGCTGTTTATATTAATGCCGAATTCCTTTCCATTCCAGGAGCTTGAAAGCGTCTTCCAATACAGCGTTAAACAGATTCGGAGATATAACACCTCCCTGTCTCACTCTCACATCTCGTTGCACTGAAATCGCTCTCGTTCTATGCTCCTGTACTGGTACCGACATACTAGCGAAATTATACAAACACTGCAAAATTTCGTTTATCATTCATTTCGATATATCGGTAGTCAATGTGGCAGCGTTGGATAGACTGCAGCACCTAGTTTCAATCGAACCAAAGCCATTCTCGTAGTTCACAAACGCCAAGCACAATGGCCGATTATAGTCGATATATAATAATACTCTTTTTTTACACCACAAGGAAACAAACAAGAACTATCACAGATAAAAAAGATGTACAAAGGCAGTCTTATCGCCAAAAGAGCCATCTCTTCCAGACAACCTTTCTGTATAGGACAGGGCATATGTATATAGTCAATTTACTATAGCTGAACTTATACCGCATATACAATGTTCTTTCATCTATACTTAATATAATAAAGCTGAAGAGTTTGTTTGTTTGTTTGTTACTAACTACTGGTCCGAATTGAAAAATTATTACCGAGGTAGGCTATAGGCTATATAACAGCACGCTACGACCAATAAGGGCTGAGCAATAATAAGAAATGTCACAAAAACGGGAAAAAATAATCTTTTTTGAGAGCTTCCGTTGTGTCCTTTATTATTTCTCTTCTCGAGACATTTTTTAACTATAGTTGCACTTTTAAAGTAAATATTACATCACTCTTTTATTGAAAATTTTCGAAAAATAAAAAAAAATCCAATAATACATTGAACGACCCAGGAATCAAACCTGAGACCCCTGGCTCGGCAGTAACGCTTGCGACCACTCGACCAACGAGGCGGATACCTACTTTTAGAGTAATTGTTTAAAAATATTTAAGTAGGTACCTACGTTTTTCCCTCAAATTAACGCGGGTGAAACCGCGGGGCACAGCTAGTTTACCAATAAACTAAAAGGGTTATTTGAAACTTATCTAAATAATTATATATTAAATAATTAGTTTAAATAATTATATATAAAATATAATTATTTTTTTTAAATGAAGTAACTAAATTATATACTGAAATAGGTTTTTTAAAGAGAGAAACGTAAAAAGCTAAATGTAGGCATATGAAGAAACGCTGACGATAAATCCCATTCGATATTCAAGAAAATAATATTTTTTAAATCTTTATAAATTATATATAAATATATTATTATTATTATTAAAGATTTAAAAATTTTAAAAATATAAATATATTTTTTTAATTTTTAAATCTTTAAATAATAACAATACAAAAGTATTGTTATTATTTTCTTCTTCCTGTTCCCTGCTAGGTTTAGGGCCCGTTTCACCGATTGCAGATAAAGCTATCTGATATATAAAGGTATCCACCAGATAATAGTTTATGATATATTTTTCTATTCCACCTTCAAGCTCCACTTTACCCGTCAGATATTTCTATTCGCAACCTGTGGATCCAAAAATTGTAGTAAGTACTTATATTAGTTGATAAAATTTATCAGTAACATTTGTGCCAGATGATTTTTGTCAGAAACCGGTGAAACAGTCACTTAGCCCTTGTCCATTGGAGCGATGCGGAGATTTTTTGCAATCCTATTGGTTAATATTTCTCCGTTTCTCCGCTCCGCGGCCTCGCACCGCTTCAATGGACAGGTACCCTCATATTTGTAATATTTCCGTGTTTATAGATTTCTATTAAACAAAACATTTATATAAATCACATAATGAATGTAAGCCAAAAGTAACTGCGTGGCTAAAAAGTCTAAATTATGAAGATACAGAAACTTTACTTAAGCACCATTTATAAATTGGATTGGATATCAATATACTAAATCTTTACACACGAAAACCCACACATACACACACACACACAAAGTGTTGTTATCATTAAATAAAATTTTTATAGTAGTAATTTTTGTATAACTTAACTTGTTTCGTCTTATAACTTTGTATTAAAGTATGAGTGTGTTAAGGAAGAGTGACTTCTTTTGGCTTTTGGCATTTTGGTAATTCTTTGGTAATTCTTTGTGAAATTACTGTAATTTGCGGGTTATTGATGAAATTTTTTTTTTTTTTTTTTATATCAAATACCACATTGACATAAAAACATACATTTTTAGTTTATTCTAATAGGCTCTACTTAATAATTATTAAGGCTAATACTTAACCTATACATACAAAATTATGTATGACATTAGACATATCAAAGTAGGTATATGTATGCATAAACATATACATATATTCTACTTACAATAATTCACTTTTAAGACTGTCAAAAAACGTGAAGTATCTTAAATATTACTTATCTCCTTGAAATATTTATGAAGGAATTAATAAATATAGCAGCAATTAATATTTTTAACGACAGTTGTACGGCCATTAATTTCAAATTCTCCATAGAATTTTCTTTATTTCACGACTATCTATGTGATCATTGTCACCATTCGATAAATGGAAATTTTCCTACCAAGTACAAAATATTCAGACTTGACAAAAGCTGAAAACGATAAAGTGCAATTATTAAAAGGTATGAAGTAAATAATATTAAATGTTTTGAAAAGAATCATAACCTAAATTAACTTAATCAATTTTTTCGTTTCATAACACCTTTCATGGATATATAAAAACATTAAAATTATGTATTGTTTTTTTTTACGATTAGGAAAGTAAACAATTATAAAATTACAAAGTTAAGGAGCAAGCTTAGGAACTCTTTGGTAAAAACAGAATTATATAACAGATTTATTATATCTTAAAGGCTAACGACGCGACGTTAAAAAATTAAAATAAAGTAATCAGTAAGACACTGACATTAACCTTACGATGTCATTATTTCAAATTTAAAACAATAGTAATACAATCCTATCTTTAACAATGGAAAAATATTACCTTTTTCATTAATAAAGATTTTTAACCAACATTAAATTAAAATATCACAATTGCTAAAACATGGTCTAAGCATATATATTATTTTACTATAGCTACGAATGATTTAAAAAAAAAGTACAGTCTCCCACTAAATCAATATATGATTTGTACAAAATAGTGTTTATATTAAATAAAACTACCACATAAATTCAGTGTAGAAAAGCACTTTTTCGCGCAATTATTGTGTCATTTTAGATCACAATTTTGTCAATCATGAACTATGATGGCTTTATGACGATGATGACGGGTGACTGGGACAAATTAACATTTTAATTGTATGTGCCAGATCGTTTCAGCAGCCGACTTTCACCCGACGATCACCAGCTCTGGAAAATCACTAAGGACAGCCGTGTGACGTCCAATCGGTCTTGTGACAAGCAGTTAATGGGTTGTATTTTTACTAGTAACGAATGTATTAAATACAACGTAAAATTACGTAAGTAAATTTTTAAAAGTAAACCCTTATCTTAAAATTGATGTACTCGTATCATTCTATGTCTATGCAAGTCTTGGGCTTTGTTATTTTAACCCTTGTTGGTTTAGCAAAGTCTATTATTAATGAAGTCTTAGAACATTCACTGTGTCCTCATTATGGGTTGGTGATAGAAATGTTATAACTTCTAAATAAATCGATTTTCTTTTAACATTTTTTTCCTTAAAAACAAGATATTTTGCCAGACGGTACTATAGAAATATATTGTTGTTAAAATATTGTATACTATTTTATTCACTATTCTTTCATTTGGATATGTGATTTTTTTCAGAGGATGTCCTTAAAATCACGCAATACGAAGTCGAAAATAAAAGTTATCTTAGATACAGAGAGTTTGAGGAATATAACGCCAGAAAATAACAATTTAATTACTTACACGCTGCTAACTTTCGTTATTGTGCTCGCACTGTATTTCTATACTAAAGATTGGAAAGGGTTTACAGCTCCGGAAGAAATAGATCTTGGTTCTGTAAGAGTAATGCGACACACCATACGTCGCAAAACAAATCGTCGAAAAAGTTCATAAATAAAATAAGTATATGGACAGTTTGGTAGTTCATTGATATTTATTTTGCCTTAAAAATAAACAATACTAAAAATACTATTAGATACTGTAGGTATAACATTTAGCAGAAAAAAGACGAGCAAGGATGCTGCCAAGTTTTGTTACGCTATAAGGTGAAGAGATTGTTTATTTTGCTGTACTAAATACTTTAAAAGTCTAATTACTGAGACTCACGAATATTATTTAATGAATGCTAGCTATATTGGCATATATCCAATTCTAAAAGGCTATAAACAATTTCTGACTGATACTTGGAAATCGGTACCTGCTAATACACATTGTCGCATCTTTACGCATACAGTAGTATCTACCTACATTAATTAAAAAACAAAATTTTTACTTCATATTTAAATATTTAATTATATAGATAATTATCTAATTATAATTATAATTATAATTATCTAATTATAATTCATGTGATTCGTAAAAATCATTTACAACAGTCATTTAATATTAGTACAATAAATTAATAAATATTAGTTATTTGTTATCGTTAACCTCAATATTGAATGCCTTTAATTCTTTATTAACAATATTTAAATAAGCGAAACAAGCAGTATTTGTCTTATCTCTCCTATGTACACTAGTTGACGCTAGACCAAGTAATCGATTGTTCTGTACGAGTAGATCTCCAGCCCTTACAGGACACTTGCCTACAGTCTGCACACAAATTGTTTTATCTTTGTCGTAATTGCGCAAAATTTCGAATACAGTATGGTCGAGTACATTGTATGTAGCAATTTGTAATGATAGAGTTTTTTCACCACGAACGGGTCGCCCAATTATGTAAAGATGATTTTTAGAATTTATATTAGTGCCAATTTCGATTTCCTTGATACATTCTTTCATATTTTCAAAACTGCTTAAAAGGACCAAGCTTTTCGTGATCGTACCGTCATGCGGAATGGAATCCATGGAATCAATGGAAAAACCTTTTTTACATCGAGGACTGAAATACAAAATGAACATTAAAAATTAATATATATTTTTGTGTTAATAATTCTTAACGTTACCAAAATATAAAATTTTATTGTTTAAAAGACTCGATTTTGTTAAAAAACTTTGATAAATCCTTTTACCTTTTAATATTGTTTAAAAAAAATTGTATAGAAATTATCGACATGGCAATTTTTGTTAAAATCTGAAAACCAGAAATTTTTCGAAACTTCTTACAGTTAGGTACAGCCTGTAAATGTCTCACTCACATAGTAAGACATAGCTACTATGTGAGTGAGACATTCTTCTCTTATTAAGTATAATATTAGAAGGAGCCTAATCCGCTACTTTGCTTCAATTGATTTCTTAATTAATTTTGCTAGACCCTTTAAGAATTTTACGCAAGACATGCAGGTTTCATTAAAATGTCAAAAAAATTAAAACTGCCAATCCAGGTTTGATCCCGTGATCTTTCTATTAACGTGTCCTGTCCACTGAACAACATTGACAATACTTCTTTTAAATTTTTAAAATTGTATGTACTAAATTACCTTTGATATTTACAATAAAATAATAAAGTTAACTAACTTACTGAGTAGGGTTCCCTAATCGTAACCATATAGGACCAGACTTTATACATAATTCATTTGCTAGTATTGAAGTAGAAGACACAACGGCACCTATACATATAAGTTTATTTGATGATACAGAATGGATACGTGCAGCATACGGATAATTGTCTACTTTAACCAAATTACAATCAATTTCAACATTACTATTGAAGGAACCAGAATCAAATCCTCTATAATGCATAAACAAATTATTGATAACTAACGCCATTGTAGAAACAAATATAGTAACGAGTAACGAAATTATTCCAATTTTACTTCTATTTGAACGATCATCCCAAGGTTCATTAGCAAAATTAAAACTGAATTTATACTCTTCCCTTTCCGAGTCCGCGATAGCCTTGTTATTTTCTGAATTATTTTCCATTTTCAAACTTCCTTAAAACAATACAACATTTAATTGAAGTTTACTATAAAAGTATTTAATTTAATATTATATTGATAAAATTCAAGAAGGTTTCTATTCTAGTGTTGTCATAATAATTTTTTAGTCATAATCCTTTTTTTATTAATATTATTTAAATGTGGAAATGTAAATTACTTCTGATATATCCTGATTTATAACTTAATATTCTAAAATAAATTTTGATTAGTTTTAAATTGTGTTGCGTGATATGTAGTGTAGCAATATAATAGACAATAAATACGTTTTGACAGTAGATATCTCTTGATAATATAGATATTTTCCTCAGTCTCATTAATCGCTTAAAACTCCTTAATCATGCAACGGATCGCTATGGTTTTCACTAAAAGAAGAACAGTAAACGAGAATTTTTATGTTCCACTGTATACGACGCACCCGTATATTCTACTACTTGGCAAAGGTCTTTTCTCCTAGGAGAAGAGTTAAAGCTTAACACACCTCACTGGTATATCTATAGAATATATATATCACGGTTTTTATAAAAAAAAAAATTTAAAGTTGAACAGTTGGCTAGCACGCTGACGCAGCCTTATCTATACTAATATTATTTTTAATATTACAAAGCTGAAGAATTTTTTGTTCTTTAAACGCGCTAACCTCATGAACTACTGGTTCGAATTGTAAAATTCTTTTTGTGTTGGTTAGTCTATTTACCGAGGAAGGCTATAGACTATATTATAACATCACGCTACGACCAATAGAGGCTGAGCTGATAAGAAAAGTTAAAAAACGGGAAAAAATTATATTTTTTTGAGAGCTTCCATTGCGTCCTTTATTGTTCCTCTTCCCGAGACAATTTTACTATAGTTCCACTTTTAAAAGAAACAGTATCACGCTTTTTATTCCCCGAAAGGGTAGGCAGTGATGCACATATTAAATGCGAGTCTGATGCCTATGCTAGGTATAGAAATACCTGTATTACAGGTCATCAGTCATTGATTCACTGTGTTCTCACTGTTTAATTGTTCTATCGGTACACAGTTATTCTCCAATTTTTCCAAAGAATTATCATTGTGACTACACTCAAGGGGATGGAAAGCGTGCGACAGGCTTTTGCACTTTCGACGAAGGGAAATTTCCTTATTCATCCGCCTAATCCATCCGTTAACAGAAAACAATATAAATTGTTTTCAGTTAATGAAACCATAACGAGATTCAATCGACCTACAACACCATCTATGCAGCTCGAATGTAAACTATGATTTGGTGTTAAGTGCCGTGGGTTCTTCGAGAAACTACTGTGGAAAAACGGTGTCATTTTCGTACGCACCAGCTAGAAGTGCCCTTGTGTCTACCAGGCATGAGAAAAGCGAATCACGGGTGGGACAGCTAATACCAAACTATGTAAAAGACGGGCATTGCCGGGGTTTTAGTAAGTAAAAATCTCACACAATCCAGTTTTATCCCCAGAATTTAGAATATTCTTTGAAGATTTCCTCTGCATCAACAAAATAAAAAAACTAAGCATAATAAAAAAAATATAATATATAATAATAAAATAAAATTATATTGTACTGTTCTCTTATATTTACGCGAATTTTACTCATTTAATTAAAAGTCTAGATCGGATTTTATCGCGTTTATTTGTTTAAAAAAAAAATTACAGTTTAACGATTTTTCAATTAAATTGTTTCCCGACGTTTCGGAGCCTTTACAGCGTCCATGATCACGGGGGACTGAGGTGGTGGGTGTCCAAATAATGAATTAATAGTTAGATACCCCGCTTTCTATACAATTATAAATTATTACTTTTAACCGTTCCTATTCACACAGAATGAACTTGTGCTTCTCACCACCAACCTAGACAACTCTTTGCCGTTGGTTTGTCTTTGTTTCAGAGAGCTCGCTGGATCTGTGACGAGAAACACCTGGACGCAGAGCTACAGCACGTCAAGCAGGTACTGCGAGACAACAAGCTCCGAGCACCGCGTCAGCATCACGGATCCCGGAGGAAGAAGACTGCCACAGTGGAGCGCCAGCCTGCCGTAATACCATAATGTTAAAGGAGTCACCGACAAGATTGGCTACATCTTGAAGCGAGCTTCAATCAAAACTTACTACAAGTCGCCAACGAAGATAAGTCAATTACTACCATCTGTCAAGTGGCTGTCAAGTCTATAAATTAGACTGTGAATGTGGTCTCTCATAATAATTATTATATAGGACAAACTAAACGGAGTATGGAGACACGCGTCAAAGAACACATAGCTGACATTAAACACCAACGATCGACAAAGTCTACTGTGTATTAACATACTCAACAAGGTACCAACCACTACATCAAATTGATAAGCCACAAATTCTCGCTAAAGAACACCAATTCCTACCAAAAATGTTTCGCGAGGCTATTGAAATCAAAACACATCCTAATTTCAGAGAGGATGGTTGGAACGTACCACCAGCTTGGGAGCCAGTTCTGAAATTCATTGAACCCAAGGAAAATAAGAACACAGCACGACTACCAGACACAACAAGTTCATTCTGTGTGAATAGAAACGGTTAAAAGTAATAATTTATAATTGTATAAAAAGCGGGGTATGTAACAATTAATTCATTATTCGGACACCCACCACCTCAGTGTCCCAAGATCATGAACGCTGTAAAGGGTCCGAAACGTCGGGAAATAATTTAATTGAAAAAACTTTAAACTGTAAAGTTTTTTTTAAACAAATAAACGCGATAAAATCCGATCTAGACTTTTAATTAAATGAAAAAAAATATACATTAGTTTAAGAATACAATGCGAATGAATGGAATTCCTAATAAGACATATAGTGGAATCAAGGCAATGATGAAAGAAGTCTCAAAGCCAACCGCATTCGGGCCGTAAAAACAAGGTATCATGTCTCTGGTAAAAACAATGTTGTAGCTTAAAATGTCAAAATTGACAGTTATGTATATGTACGTCAATTTTAGAATGTAAATAAATCTTATTCCTTGTCGTAAGTTCGTAACCATATTTTATTGTTGTTACTAATTGATGTTAGTCTTTGATGTTAGTGTTTTTCAAAGAGTATACAATAATGTTCCTAAGATAAGTCTAGTTTTATACACATTATTGATAAATTAATCAAACTGCGGAAGATACTTGACTATTTTTGCCTACAAGTATGCCTACCGTAATTTTATTAGATGTTTCCCTTTCAATGTCCCGGCCCGTGCCGACGACGGATATAGAAAACCACACTAGATTTACTTTAGCTACAGCTGCTATAAACACTTTTCTTGACTATTTATGCGTACATGCTAAATTAGAATACGTTTCTTTAGTGACATTCTCCTCAGTTTATGAAGGTAGTTTTTTTAAAAATATCTACTAATAATATCTAATAACAATCTTTAAAACTTCATTGTCATCTTTAATAGAGGTTGTTTTCTTTGAATTATTGCAGTCGCTGTGCCTTTTACCCGTGAATTTGATAACATAAGGGTTAAATTGCCGCAACTAGAGGAAGGAGACAAAACATGTATAGAAACAGCTCTTCATGGTGTTAATCAGATTATTCTTAATGAATGGGGCTACCAAACACCGGTTCAAATTATATTGGTAATACATTTGATAAAATGTCTTTTTTTTTTACATGTATATATATAAATGTATGTCCACGGACTCATAAAAAGTTAATTGATTACTAATTTAAAAAAATCTTTAGGTAAAATCTTTATTTAAAAGGTTACAGATGGCAGTAGTGGAGTGGGTGCGATTGGAAGAAATAGAATAATCCAAGCTCTTCCCCTTCCACCAACATATCCAGGAAAGATACATGTGTTACCAGTGGTATCTCCTCATGATTCCAGCCTGCAACATGGTATTTATTTAAGAAATTTCGATTTGCTAAACACATTTTTTTTTATTGATTGATTTATTGATTTTATGGCTTTCTGTTGTGCCAGTGAAGCACTGTTTTTTTATTATTAAAAAGCCCTCAATTTTGACATTTATATTTACCATTTGGCTACTTTTTTGTAGTACGATACTTTAAAAGCCTTTTGTATATCTGGCTATGAAGCTTTCTAATGTTGAGAATATTATTAAAATCTCATTATAACAACTGCCTTTTGATAAAATATTGCTGATAATATTTTCTAGGTGTTACTTTATAAGCTCTTTTAATTTTATTTCAGCTATGCCACTCTATCAGAAGATCGTTGACCTGGCCAGTAATACAACAAACAATTCTAATGCCAACTTAATGAGAGGTGCTATATATTGCCCAGATCAACTGAATATTCCGGGAGTATGTAATTATTTATAGACAAAAAAAAACTCAAGTTAACATATTTCTGAAACAAAATATTATTCAACTAGCAGCCCGCCCTGGCTGCACCCGGAATATGTATATGTAACCTTCCTTATGAATCACCATCTATTGGTGAAAACCACATAAAATTCTGTGCAGAAGCTTTTAACTTTATCGCAAACAGACAGATGTGGTAGATGACTTTGTTTTATAATATGTAGTGATAAGTATTAAATTCATACATTTTTAACAAACAAAAAATTTATTAAATAAAATAAATCATAAAAAATATTTAAAGAATTTTGTCACAATAATACAAACATGGTTAATGTGTCTGAAAAATTCTATATAAATGTCAAACTTGTACATTCACTGAATGTATAACCACCGAGGGGCTGCTGTTGATTTTGCTATATCAAACATGTTATTACAACTATTTCAGTATTGCATTATAACTATTTTTAAGGTAATAGCAGCGATGACTCGTCTTTGTGAGCAACATTACCAAGAATTTTGGTGCACACTCAAATGTGGTCAACTCGAAACAAGGGTACAGCTCTTCCCAGCTCCGCAGCCAGCTTCTCACGAGGGCTTATCGGCTAGTTACACATTATCTAATCAACTACATGTAATTGGATTCCTACAACAACAAGATTTAGGTAACCTAAAATTTTTAAGATTGGCAAAACAATTTGAAATTTTTGTAGTAATTTGTGTATTATTTACAATATTATATTTATTACAATTTTTTTATTTTGTCATAATATTATATACTATAATGAACCTTGACAGTCTGTAAATGTACTACTTCCTTTACTAAGGCAACGAGTTTAATCTACAATACTCCACTATGGGTATAAACAAACATAAAACTATTTACTACAGATTTTTCTCCAAAACTGAAATAGCCACAATAATAAAATATATCAAATCAAATACATGTGTACATATACAAATTTGTAATATTTGATATTTCTAACTAATAGTCTAATAACTAATAGGCATCTAGTTTTTTTTTTTTTTTTAACTGAAGTTCTGCTAGCAAGCATTGCAAAAGTTATTAACAGATAACTAAAAAACAAAGAGTGGTTTTAGTTTTGTGCAAATATCTCAAAAACCAATTAAGTTTTTAAATTTTTTTTTAAAAATTCAAAAAAGGGAGGAAATATCCTTAAAAAAGTCCCAGCCCTCGAAACTGTAGGAAAAATATTGAAAAAAATTATAAACAATATTTATAATTTTTCCAGAAGGATGAAAATACCCCCTAAAACGGGTGCTCTGGCTTGCGTAAGCCTACTTCCGCCTACTTTGGATATTTTATTTATAAAAAATATTTTAACATTAAATATTAATTGTAAGAAATAAAAAAATAGGGGATTAACGGATAAATAAATGAACAATAATCCGCCAGAATATAATTTAAATAACAATTATTCAATTAGTTATGCAATAGTTAATAAAAAATAATTTTCTCCTTGAACATGGACATTGCAAGTGTGATTATTGTTAAACTATAAATTTGAGATTTTTTCCTTCATTGGTGAGATATGGAAGGTTTCAGAATCAATCTCCGTTGGAAAAATTAAAAAAATATTATTTTTCAGTTTTTTTAATGGTTTAAACTGTTGCAAAATCAAAAAACTTTAATTATTATAAAAAAAAATTATAAAAAAACTGAAAAACCTACCTTGGGAATCCTATTTATTTATTATTTATTTATTCTAAACAGGTACACCCATAGCACTAAGCAAACATCTAGTGATACCTCAAGCTCAAGTTGGTAGTAACAGTGCAACTCGTGAAAATTACGGTTCCAAAACACCCACAAAAGTGAGTTTTAATATTAATTTTATTATCATCATACTAATAATTTCTCGACACATAGTTACATATATAATTTTCCACATAATAGCCCATGTGAAATAAAGTATGCATTTGTTTGTTTTGTAGTCTATATATAGTGAGCATAACGATTTGAGTTGCATGCAAGTCGTGTAAACAAAAAAATATACATATATGACCAATAAATAATTATCGTCATTTTGTCCATGTTGCTTGTTATTATAAAAATTTATTTTAAGTGCAGAGGAATACAATTTAAAAGATCGAATATATATATATAGAGAATATATACTTTGCCTACAAAATTTCTTTAGAAAAACACGAAGTACCTACTTATAAAAGTCGTTTTCTCTCATAACTTTAATACATTTATATCAAATAACGGTATTATAATAGTTTTTTAGCTAAGGTTTCTTAGAAATAAGCTTAGTAGATGTACTTGAAATCTATTCCTAAGATGTTGATGATTTCTATGATGAATTATGTAAAGTATGATTAGTTTTAAAATAAAATAACATAACTTAAGAAAAAAAAAGAAACAAATTAAACACTTGAGAACACCAAAAATCAATAAAACCGCGTTTTGCTCGGACCCCGATAGAAGCCTCGCTGACACAAGTCACAGTTGTATATTTACAAGCACATACACAAGTAATATGAAATAACAATACAATAATAAATCTTAATTAGAGTCATAATAGAGTAAATCGGAAGACTTTGTTTATTTGTTTGTTGCACTAATCTCAAGATCTTGAAAAAACGTTTGGTGTTAAAACACCCGTTTATAAAGGATTTTTTCTATATGCTATTACTCATCATGCCCTGACATATAAGTGGGCCATAAACGTCAAGGGGTGACCGGGCAGGTCGCCTAGTGTATCTATAAAACACTTAATTTTTATTTGTTAACGTGTATAATATTTTACAGGAAGGTAGCAGCACCGAAGGTACTACAACGGAAGACGACATGTCCGATCCTAGCAAAATTCCTAACTTCTGTGTCCTACTGCATGGAGCATTAAAGGTACTTTAAAATACCTACTTTTTCATTCCAGTAAAATAATAAAAAAATCGTAGTATTAAAAAGTAAGAATATAACATATTTTATTTCTGAATAGAGATCTCTATGTGTGTTTAATTTCATATGTTCAAAACAGGTAGAAGGCATGTCCGCAATAGTTCAACTCGGTTCAGAGTGGTGGGGAACACTGTCAGCTTGGTGCGAAGTATCAAGGGCTCGCAGGTCCTGTCTGTTGTTAAGTATTCTCAGACCTGGAGCCTCCGCTGCGCCCTGGCTTGGACCTTTGGACCAGTTAGGACCTTCTGAGGAAAATAGTACATCAAGTATGTTCCCAAATATAGTTCAATCATACAAGTTCTAACGGTTTGTCAATGAGTCAGTTTAAACGATAAACCAACATCACCTTAGGCTAATCAAGTGAAGGCAAAAATATTAATGTGGCGATTGGGAATAGATTAATTACAGTAAAATTGTAAAAATCTATAATTTCGTGGACAACTGAATTTAGTCCAAATAATATAATAATTATACACAAATAATTTACATTACACAAAATTTTTTTCAACAACTAACGTTTCTTAAACTAAATCTTAAAACTTTTCTGTATCTACTATGTTTTCCTTCCGGTTAATTTTCGGAAACTGGTTAATAGACACTATAGGATAACAACTGATTTTGGAAAGCATGTACACAGTGCATGGGTACTATCCAATACAATTTTATGATAAAATCTATGTAAAAAAGAAAATATTTTATATGAAATTAAATAATATCAAAATTAATCAAGAACTAAAAATTACAATATATTTCGTAAAATGTAGTAGTCAAAATATTATTCATCTCTGTCCCGCTCGTATCTTAAAAGTTGCGTGTAAGAGAGACTGGTTGAATTTTCGTGCTGTATAAGGTAGTGCCACGTCACGCCGCACACTACTGACTGACTGATACAACTGATAATGAATATCGAGCCGTATTAATTAACCGGGACAAAGGAAACACACGTTTACACTTGGTTGACCGTTTATTCACACTCAAAAGCAAGTTCTTAATACCCCCCTATTTATACATATAGAAATAATGTTTCTACCTACAATTTACATATATTACAATCAAAAGATATGTATAGAATTCCTCTTCCATAAAACAGACGCTGTATATGTGAAAAATCAAGGTAAAGTTACACATGCTCATTACTAGCACGAGAGCAAATGCTACTTAGTAGCATGTGTGTCGAAACATTGCTAGTAATGAGCATGCTAATTTCGAGCATGCTCAAAAATCGACGGTCGTGTGATTTTCGAGCATGCTACTTGCAGCTCGGGTGGGAGGGCGTACTCTTAGCGCGTCTGAACAGGTTTGCTAATTGAAATATATGAAAAGAAAATTATTATAAATAAAAAAAAGCAAGCTAAAAAAAACCTTTTTTTTTAACGATGGGAAATGCATTAGTAATACCCACTAAAACCCATCAATCGACTGCACCGTAGTGGGGCGCCACGGGGTCGCTTGCGCATACAACCGTGACGATGCTAAACAACCTAGGACAAAATGTCCATCTTGGTAGGTCCAACTTTGAGAGAAATGTCAATCGTCGAATGCAGGATGGGCAGCGTTCGGGAAGTTAAAAATACGTATTTTCATCTGACATACCTCAATGCCTGAAGTCGAAAGTCTTCAACCAATGTGTGTTACCAGTGGATAACATACGAATCAGAGACGTGGTCTCTGACTATGGGCCTTTTAAAGAAGCTCCAAGTCGCACAGCGTGCAATGGAGAGGGCTATGCTTGGTATTTCTCTGCGAGATCGAATCAGAAATGGTGAGATCCGCAGACGAACACAGCGTCGGATGGCCGTCCACGAGATGGACAGACAACTTGAGGAAAGTCGCTGGAAGCCGTTAGATGGAAGCTACTTTGGAGGTCGATGGGGGAGGGCTACGTTCAACAGTGGACATCCAACGGCTGATATGATGATAATGATGATGCTAAACAAGAGCAAATGTGTCAGTTTGAAGAGCATGCTTGTTTTAAGCATGACACTTTATTAGCATGTGTAAATAGTACCTTAAGAATGTACAAAGCGTGCCAAAATTAGTTGATTTATCTGTATATCTGTAACTCGCAGCGGACTCGTTCCCGGTGCGGTCGTGGCGCTCGTACAGCGGCGGCGGTTCGGGCTGCGCGTGGGCGCGCCCGCACGCGCTGCTCGCAGACGTGCAGAAGGTGCTGCGGCACGCCAGGAAGCTGCCGGACAAAACGCAACACCTCTATAAGGTATGTACATTATTTTTACTGTATCAGCCTGTAAACCACCCACTGCTGAGCGAAGGCCTCTTCTCCATATAGGAGAAGGGTCGGAACTTAATCCAACACGCTGCTCCACCGCGGGTTGGCGGATAATTTTCCTACCATGACGGCTTTACGTGCTCTCCGAGGCACGGTGGGGAGACCCACATGGACATACACCCAGACCGGAAACAAATATTTGTACAAATACAAATATAGGTCCCGAGCAGGAATCAAACCCTCGACCGCCGGCGCGCGGCTTTGAGGCGACTACTCGCACTACTACACTAGAATGGTTGTCGTTCTTTTTACTTATATTTATTACTAGCTGCTGCCCGCGACGTCGTCTGCGTAAACGCTATTAGATTACACGTTGTTACAGAATGCGTTGTTGAAGAAATAAAATTTCACTGCTCGTTCCCCATAGTTGATAGCGTGATCATATGTAGCCTATATGTTGACCCGAATTCTTAATAATATTCGTGCCAAATTTAAAGTAAATCCATGCAGTACTTGCGTTTGTTTGCTTTGCGTTTATCCCGGACAAACATATAGACAAACAGACAAAAATTCTAAAAACTATATTTTTGGGTTCAGTATCGATTGTAGATCACACCTCAAGTATTATTTGAAAAAAATATTCAATGTACAGTTTTGACTTTCCTACCATTTTATTATATTAATAGATAATATTTATTTATTAATTACTACTATTGCCGTGTAATGGACCGGCAGAGAAGAATAGTCCCGAACTCTTTCTTGCCGAGGTGTCGTAAAAGGCGACTAAGGCCATAGTGGTGTGACATGACAACTGTAAATGTGATCATAAACTACCGCAAATACGCTCGCCAATCCGCCTTCCAAGCAAAACCCCCAGAGATGATGAACGCCTACGTTCAGCAGTGGACATCTAACGGCTGATGTGCTATACGTGGGGCGCACTAAAAGTCTCCGGAATGAATAAGAAAAAAAAAATACTATTTAAGGTCAAAAATCAATTTATTGTTTCTCAAAATATTCTCTCTTTGCGTTAATGCACTTTTTCATACGATTAAACCAATTTTGAAACCATTAGTGCCACTCCTCCGTGGTAATCTCATAAACGTGTTTTTCATACTCTTCAATAGCCTCTTCTGCCCGGCTGGCATGCGCGCACGACAAAATTTTGTCTACCCCTTTTCTCGTATTATTTCTCTATGTCTACGTGATACTCTTCTCGTTACGTCAATAGAAGAGATAATATTAAGTTTTAGATATCTGTGGTATTTATCTCTACGGGAGCTAACATTTATAGTAATTTTGTCGAATTTTGACTATTATATACTCTTTGATTTTGACATGATTTTGACGTTTGAAGAAGAATATTATCGACGAGATAAAGTAATTAGAATTAATTTTCTTCGGAAGAGAAAAATTTTGGTTGGTTTTGGCTCACCTTGAAAGACCCATACGCTCGATTGCTGCTTCGTTTTGGGATCGTAGCAATAAATCCATGTTTCGTCACCGGCTACTATATCCCACACCAAGTTTGACGTTATTTGAGCCTCGGTCAAATTGTGTGGGATCCACCGCGAGCATAGCTTTCTCACATCCAAATTTTTGTGTAGGATTGATTGTATTTGACTCATGCCTATGTCTATGGATGCCCGAATCTCATGGTAGGTCACATGCCTGTCTGTTTCGATCATACAGCGCACAGCATTGATGTTTTTGTTGTTCACAACGGTGGACGGGCGACCATCGCGATATTCGTCACTGAGATTGACACGACCGCGCTTGAATTCCGCAAACCAGCTATAAATAGTCGTCTGGCATGTTGCTTTATCGCCAAAAGCAGATTGAAGCCGAGCGAGACTGTGCTGAACTGTCAAATTATACTTAAAATCGTAGAAAATCATACTACGAAAATTTTTCTGAGTTAAATCCATGTTAATAGACACGCAATTTTTAAAATGGCGCAACAACGTAAAAAACAATTGACAATCAGATAAAACAAACTGCATTCTTCAGCCAAAGAGTTCTATTTTCAAATGTTGTAATTACTTTTTAAATATTGCTTATGTATGGCCAGTTCCGGAAACTTTTAGTGCGCCCTATGTATATATAGTATAATATGAGACGCGCGGTTTTGCCTGCGTCCGAGTTAAATCCATGTTAATATAGACACGCAATTTTTAAAATGGCGCAACAACGTAAAAAACAATTGACAATCAGATAAAACAAACTGCATTCTTCAGCCAAAGAGTTCTATTTTCAAATGTTGTAATTACTTTTTAAATATTGCTTATGTATGGCCAGTTCCGGAAACTTTTAGTGCGCCGTATGTATATATAGTATAATATGAGACGCGCGGTTTTGCCTGCGTTGACGTGAATGAAAAAATTACTGCTCCGCTTCTAAGAGTCAGAGTGGATGGCTTATAACCTAAGTTATTATTATATATGCTTTTATTGTGATAAGTTTTATCAAAGACGGTTCAATTCTTTTATAGACTATTTTACCATTTAAATGACCGACTTATTCAGTGCCATAGCTTAATATCATGACATCCCTGATTACACTTAAGATATTTGATGATATTTTATGCGCCTCATTAATTGAGGTTATAAATGTATCTTAAAATTTTGTCAAAATTCTCTAATTTTATAATCGTGGCCTAGTGGCCATCCCCGGCTACGCCCGGTGTATTTATATGTACCTAAACCATCCTCAAGAATCAATATCTATTCGTGAAAACCGCATGAAAATCCGTGCAGTAGTTTCTGAGTTTATCGCGAACAGACAGACTGACGCGGCGTTGCATTTTGTTTTATAATATGTAGTGATTCATGTATTACAAATAAACGATTAAAATACAGGAACTTAATCGGTTACGCCGAGCAGCAATATCACTCGGCTTCGCGGAACTCCTGACATGCGTGGGTAGCGCTTTAGAAAGAGAGTGTACCACGCTACCGACGAACGCGCCGCCGGAGTGCGCGTTACAACTCGCGCACGCGGCCGCCGCGCTCCGGGACCCGAGGACGGCGTTCGATATCAAGCACACGCTCCAACCGCTCGCTACCAACTTTACTGTTACCTCGATGTCACATTAAATATAGAAGTCTTTTTTTTTAAAGTTGAAAGTATTAATTTCTTGGTACTTAACAAAATAAAAAAAATACACATTCTATCTAATTAGATTTGTTTTATTTAATTACCCTATTCAATTTTTAATCTTATAATTTTATAAATAAATAAACATACATAATACTGCTAATTATTTCATTTTACCGAAACTTACCTGCCTTTTAACATATTATATTATTGTTCATTATTATAGGATCATAGTTTAAAAAACAAATAAAATTCATTAAATTTGTACAGAAGAGTAAACTTAGTAGTTGTAGGCAATACTTTTGGAAGAACGTATCAAACTCGTTGATATCGACTTTATTTACACAGCGCGGTTAAAACGATCAACAAATAGTAATATGCGAAAATGCAAAGAAATTAAAGACACATATACTACATTGTTACAAATATAGGTGAACATTATAAAATTTAAATGAAATTTTATATTATTCAGGCCATATACTAAGATTATACATTTTTTTAAATGACAATGGCAGATCCCCTAACAAATTTTTGTTGGCATAAATTTCTAGCGTCTACTAATGAAAAATATGTGATAATATAGTACTTAAACTCCTGATCACTTTTGCCTAAAGAAGCACCACCGAAAGAAGTAATGAATTGAAGATATTCCAGGTTGAACATTTAGAGGTTATGTTTCGACAACTTGTAGGTAACTAATCAAAAACTTAGTCATTAATTATTATCATTAAATATTTAATTATTATCATTAAATATTTATCATTATTTTATTTATTATACATCTTAAATATAGTCCGAAACTATATTTTAAATAACTAGATAGATTGATTACAAAACATTGTAGTAGGTATATCTAGACTTTTGACGCAGCCACAGAAAAAAAAAAAATTTAAATTGCGTGTACTAGCGTACACTCGTAAGAAGTGAAACTTATAATAAAAACAGTTTACTTTTTATACGATCGTAATTATATGAGTCCTGTGTTTGTGTTCGGACATATTTATATTCGAATTACCTACTCACTATAGAATACATCATACAATAACTGCAAACTTCTATATAGTGATACTTAATTTCACTCAAGAATCTTAGAGATTGCTAGCGCAGTGGCTGCCAACGCGAATTGAATTTCGTATATCGCTCGAGAGCTGCAAGTTCAAAACCCTGCGAGAGCCACATTTTGTAGCATTCAAAATTTGATATTTGATTTATTAAGTTTAACTATTTATTTATATATATATAGGATTTAATCTACCACCACTCGGAATCTTCCTTGCGCATGTGTTTATTGAAAAAACGACTGAAATACGCAATAATCAAGAACAAGATGGCGCGTAACGCAAGATGGCGCGTAACGAAAAAATCTTTCCAACCCCGATAAAGAAGTTTCACTTCAAAAATATTAGACGCTTTTTTTTAACCCTCAGGCCTAAAATATTTCATATTCCGGGATTTTCTTTGTTATCTGTCCTTAGGTATTTCCTACTTAGGTACATCGGCGCTAGCTGTAGATGACATAAAATTGACGATCGACAAAGACGTTCATCTTCTTAAATCATGAGCGCTGTAGGTCAACAGATCTAATAAACCCTGCTCTTAGAATTTCTAGACCTAAAGGTGGTCTGTCTAGATTCAGTCAGTCAGCATCTGTTTAGATTTTTCTGTAATGATAATCACCATAGATAGTTAATTACAGGACCATACACTTATCGTGCCCTTTGCAGCATGGGATCATCTTTTTATCAGATAATCAGATGAGCAGCCCGCAAGGTCTTAACCAAATAAGAAACAGTTTACAATGGCACACAAAATGGTTGTTCCCTGCACAAAAATTAAAGTGCGGCCTCTATGTTCAAAAGCAGACTCTAGAAACCACTTATCTACAGATACGTGGTATAAAGACAGTGGATCTCATATATAGTCAGTTAGAGTATCTGCTCATTTTTTCTAGTAGAAAAAAGGCATGTTTATAAAATAAAATATTATTTTCTTATTACGAATTATTATTGTATTCATGAAATAATTGGGCTTAGTGAATAAATAAATAACGCGTTATTCTTTGTAATAAAACAAGATTTCGGATTGATACAATATAAATCGTGTAACGTGATGCAATATAATACGTGTAACGTGTAATATTTAAAGGCAAAAAGTTCATGTATGTTAATGAGAGAAGATTTATTACCATGTGGCAACATTCAACGGAACCATCGTTAGTACTTCATATTCCAATGAAATGTCAAATCATTTTTACAATAATCAAATGTTTTTTCATTAAAAATGATATTTTTCCTAGACGTACACAGATCTTAAAAATATATTGAAAAAACGTAAGTAATTATTTTATTTACATTAGTCATTAAGACATTTATAGACGCTTGGGAACATTCAACGGAACTATCGTTAGGTACTTCATTTCCTATGAAATGTCAAATCATTTTTACAATAATCAAATGTTTTTTTATTAAAAATGATATTTTTCCTAGACTTACACAGATCTTAAAAATATATTGAAAAAACGTAAGAAATTATTTTATTTACATTAGTCATTAAGACATTTATAGACGCGTGGGAATTCTATCAACAACTTTTTCGCCATTGTCCTTTTTGTCGGATATTTTAGTTTTATATTACAAGTAATATTTAATCTCAAAAGAGTTCCTTCATGATTCCTGTTTCATGTTTGTCATGTGTCATTTGTCAAATACTCAAATGTCAATCAGTCAATCTTGTCAAAATAAAAATGAAACTTGTTGTTGGTAAATAATTATTTGTAATGTGTAAAACAGCACATTTAACAGTTATTGAAAATGTGAGCTTGATTGTACTGAAATAATATATAAATTAAAATTGTCTTGATTATTTAATTTATAAACATGTTTGCTAAATTATTTTGTCTTGTTGTCGCATCGTGTTTACCATTTATATTCACATTAACTGGTGAATTTGTTTTTGACGACTCCGAAGCAATTGTAAAAAACAAAGATATTATATCAGAGTCCTGGTTAGATCCATTTGAAAATGATTTCTGGGGAACGAGTATCAAAAGCAATTTAAGTCATAAATCCTACCGGCCTTTAACAATAATATCTTTTAGGTAAGTTTATAAGTAAATTATCAAAACATAATTTAATTGAAATTTAATTTAAAAAGTCAATAATTACATCTTATTTTCCTATCTTTTCAGGTTGAATTATTTGTTAAATAAAACACTATCACCTTTTCATTTTAAAGCTACAAACCTTCTTTGTCATATAACATGTTGTATACTTGTGTGGATAACATATGAGTGTATTTGGAAAAGAATCAAAATAAAAAATAACTCATTTAACATACCATTTCTAGCGGCAATTATGTTTAGTGTACATCCAATACATGTGGAAGCAGTATGTGGTGCAGTTGGTAGAGCAGACTTATTAGCTGCCATAACATTCCTTTTATCATTTCTACTTTATGATAAAACATTTAATACTAGAAGTGTGATAAATTTATATTTACCTCTCAGTATTATATTAGCAGGAGTTTCTATGCTATTTAAGGAAAACGGGATAACAGTCTTGGTGAGAGCTTCAAATATATCTTTATTTGACATAATATTAATTATTATATATATAAAATTTCAATAAAAAAATTGAGTTTAATAAAATATTTTTAGGGTTTTTGCTGTACCTATGATTTAGTTATTCATACAAGAGTGAGATCAAAGGGACGATTAAAAAATAAACAAATACTAGATAATTTTTCAAATATTCATATTGACATTAAATGTGTTTATAGAATAGTTTGTACAATGTTCTCTGCAATAGTGCTACTGTATGCACGATGGAGTGTAATGGGAGGTACCACACCTGAATTTAAACCAACTGATAATCCTACAGCTTTCAGTGATGATCTATTTACTAAGGCATGTATAATAATATATATTCTCATTTAATTTTCGCTTGATACATTTTATTATTTATTATATTTTACAAAGCATACATTTTAAATATGTTTTTTTTTATCGCTGGGAAATGCATTTACGCATCCCGCTGTGAAGAGGCGGCGGGTATGTGGGACTCGCTGGCACGCAAAACGTGTCAGAATACCCGCTAAAACCCAGCAGTACCCTCTTCGTCGTAATGGGGCGCCACGGGATTGCTCGCGCATGCAACTGTGATGCCCCGACGGTTGGCCCACCTACGAGGGAGCGTTTTTATGTTCGCGGAATGAAGGGTAAGGGGTTGAAATAAAAAAAAACCATATTATTTTTCCTTTTCAATATATTCACCTGCAAGACGGACACATTTTTCAGATCTTTCAATTAATTTATTTATACCCTCATAAAAAAATGTTGTGTCTTTGTCCTCAAAATACGATGAAACTGCCTCCTTAACTTTATCATCGGTGGTAATTTTTTTACCACGCAGCTCTTTTTTTCATTTTTGGAAAGAGGTAATGATCACTTGGGGCCAGGTCTGGGCTGTAGGGTGGTTGGTTCAAAATATCGAAGCCCACTTTAAGCAGGGCAGCCAACGCAACGCGGCTCTTGTGGACGGGAGCATTGTCGTGCAAAAGCAGCACACCTTTCGTCAATTTTCCCCGTCTTTTCTGTTTAATAGCTTCTTTTAGTCGCTCTAATATTGAAGCGTAGTATTCTCCGGTTATAGATACACCTTTATCTTTATAATCGATCAATAATATTCCTCCTGAGTCCCAAAAGATCGTTGCCATGAGTTTCCGAGCTGACTGTGACACCTTAAAATTCTTGGGGGGGTTCTGTGCCCTTTTTATGCCACTGCATAGAGTCTTATTTCGACTCAGGTTCATAATGATGAACCCAAGTTTCGTCTCCAGTAACAATTCGACTCAATACACCATCATTGTCTTCATTGCAGAGGTCCAAAAATGCACGTGAACACTCTACGCGTTGTTGTTTTTGCGGCGGCGTGAGCATTCACGGTACCCATCTTGCGCTGACCTTAGTCATGCCAAGATGATCGTGCAGGATTTTAAAAATGTATGTATCGGATACTCCAACCATTTCTGCGAGTTGTTTCTTCCTTAGTCGAGCATCGCTGAGTACAAGTTTTTCGACTTTTTGGATAAATTTCTGGCGTGGTCACCTCGATGCTCCTGCCCGGCCTCGGGTCGTCTTCAAGGGATTCCCTTCCTTTTTTAAACAAATTGTGCCACTTGTATACCATGGTTTTTCCTAGACAAGAATCACCGTAAACCGATGACATCTCATCCATTGTGGTCGCAACTGATTTTCCTCGCTTGGCAAATGGTAAGGAACTTTATAACGGCACGATATTCGATTTTTTCCATATTTCACTTTTCACTCCTGATTATGTTGCTTGGTTGGCGATAGCTCAAAGACTAATAGTCTAATAACAATGAAATCTCGTATTTATACTAATTATGAGTCACTAAACACGTTACGATCCTAATGAGCCTAATCACAACCTCCAACTCTCCAACCCTCTCATTCCGCGAACTTAAAAACGCACCTCGTATGCGTGCCACCTTCGCCTATAGAGCGCTCGCGGGCACCGTGAGCGCTCTATTGCCCTTGGGGGTGCATTTTAAATACCTATTAATGATATCTTGTTTCAGATAATAACATATAATTATATTTATTTTCTTAACATACTTCTGTTAATATGGCCACAATGGTTGTGCTATGATTGGTCAATGGGATGTATACCACTGATAAAAAAACTCCTGGATCATAGAATATTATTTGTATCATTATTATATGTTTATGCAATATTATTTATTTTATCCATTGTAAGAGAAAAAAGCACAAATTCAATTAAAAGGTACACATACTTCATTTTTATTAAGTTTTTTATTCAATTTTATATCTTATTTATGAACTTAAGAGGTTTTTGTATGTTTGCTAATTATATCTTGTTCTAAAATAATTACAACATTTTAATATTTTTTTTTAAATAAAAATAAATAAATATAAAAATTTGTTTAATTGTTTTAACAATTTCAAAACCGTTTTTTATTTTCAGAATTAAATTATTAGCAATATCTTTAATGGTACTACCTTTTTTACCAGCTGCGAATATTGTATACCCAGTCGGTTTTGTTATCGCCGAAAGAATCCTTTACATTCCGTCAACTGGTTATTGTTTACTTGTCTCTATTGGATTATACAAACTAACAAAATTTAATGATAAACACTTTAAGGTTTGTATATTTATTTGAAGTCAACAGTTTTTCTTTTTTAATTTTTTTTTTTTTTTTTTTTGAAAGTGCATACATTTCTCTAAAAGTAAATTAAAATATATTAAATTAAATACACACAAAAAATAAACATTGATAAACTGTTTATTGTTTTAGCAAACAATAGTATTGTACATATGTACTATATGTTTCTTTGCTTTACGAAGTTGGCAAAGATCATATGACTGGCAAAATGAATATCAACTTTACACAAACGCTCTATCTATTTGTCCCTTAAATGCAAAAGTACATTATAATGTTGCAAAAGTTGCAGATGCCAAAGATAACACAGAGTGGGCTTTAAAAGAATATGAAGAAGCGATCAGGTAAAAGTAATAAATATGAGTAGATATATGATCGTTATTCTAAGTTATTATCTTAATTTATAGTATAAGAAGGTTAATTTTTCACAAAAATGAGAGTTAATCAAATTCTTAGCCATTATATGTCTTATTCTTCTTATTCTTAAGGTCATGTGTCCCCTAGATGGGGCAGAGGGCGTCGACAGTGCGTCGCCAACCCGGTCTGTCTTGAGCATCTCGCTTGATCTCTTGCCAAGTCTTGCCGATAGCCTTCGCTTCGTCAATAATAGTCCGCCGCCAGGTCTGTTTTGGACGGCCACGTTTGCGCTTTCCTTGGGGATTCCAGTCAAGGGCTTGCCTCGGGATGTGATTTGGTTCCCTTCGGAGAGTGTGGCCTATCCAGCCCCATTTGCGACGTTTGATCTCTTGGTCGATCGGGATTTCACTGCAGCGCTGCCAAAGGTGGACGTTGGATATTTTCTCAGGCCAACAAATATCCAGTATTCTGCGAAGGCATCGGTTTACGAAGACCTGAAGCCTGTGCGAGATGACCTTGGTGACCTTCCACGATTCACACCCGTAGAGCAAAACGGTCTTCACGTTGGACCGGAATATTTTGAGCTTAACTCTCCGTGTCAGTTTCCGTGATTGCCATACGGGTCGTAGCCGCGCAAAGGTTGCTCGTGCTTTGGCGATCCGCGAAGTGATGTCCTCTTCGCTCCCACCAGTTTCAGACATGCAACTGCCTAGGTACGTAAATTGGTGAACGCGTTCCACTGCCTCTGTGCCGATGATTAATGGGGCTGTACTCGTTGCCCCGCACCTCATCAGCCATATATATTTATATAAAACGTATATTATGTTTTATAGCTAGTTGGTAAATAATAGGTCATAAAAATAAATAAAAAACATCATTATTGTTTTCGAAAGCTTAATTCCTTATTTAGAAAGGCTATAGACTATTATAAACTTCGATCAATAGCCTATTATTGATCGAAGATTATAAACATTACATTACGACTACTGGATGCAGGAAAATAACGATTCAATCAAAAGCAAATGGATTCGAAAAATCAAATCTGTTTTGGATTTAACCGCGTGTTTCGACTAGTCTATTAATCTATGTTTCGAACCCAAAAATCTTGCAAATTATGCACTTTACACTTTTAAAATATTTTTGGTATTTTTTGTCTTAATGTTAATATCATTAGCGTTAATAGCAAAAGATAATCAAAGAACAATTAAACAATTCAAATCAAGAAACACAAATTTTGACTTTTTTTTTCAGATTATACCCAGAGTATTATCAAGCTATGAATAATTTAGCTAATTTATTCAAAAACCAAAAAAAGTATTCAGAAGCGGAATATCATTTAAGAAATGCTCTTCATCATAAGTAAGTGATTTAAAAATAATAATTGAATAACATGCAAGAAAAACGAAAACTTTTTTAGACACATATAGTCACTGCTACCGACACGCATAGCGTGTTCGGGCCAATATACTAACAGTAATTGTGAAAAAAAAATTACAGCGAAAAACAGTTGTGAGAATTTCACTAATATCTCAAATCTAGGCTGGATTTTTAATTTAAACTATAGGCTATATAAGCTATGCGTTTTTGAAGTGATCCGTAAAAAAATACTAATTTTGTATAGTATAAAAAAAAGCTTTTCTGTGATGCCTAGTACACGCTAGGCGTTGACTAACCATACTAGATTGTTATACCTACTTAAAAAAATATTAATTATTATTATTTTTATCAACAAATCCACCTGTTAATCTCAATAGCCAATGATCTCATAATCACTACATATTATAAAACAAAGTCCCCTGCCGCGTCTGTTTGTTTGTTCGCGTTAAACTTAAAAACTGGTAAAAGGATTTTCATGCGGCTTATTTATGAGGAAGGTTTAGGTGTATAATCTGTCTAGGTTTTGTGTAAATTGGTTGAACATGTCGATATAAGATATTTATGCAACTGTTGTATAATGACGGGTATTAAAACACGAATGTGGGTTTATCGTATCTTAACAGTATCACACGAGTTTTTTAATACCAAATTATCAACAGTTGCATACAAGACTTCCTTGGTTTAAATCCAAACAAAACAATAAAAATATCGAAGAAAAATGGCGGGGATTCGAATAACCTACTTTTTTTTACGTTGTTATTGTTGTTTTAAAATTTATCCCCAATATGAACCCAATATGGAAACCCAAATTCGTGTTTTAATAGGCACCCCTTATTATACAACAATTGCATAAATAACTTAAATAATTGTTGAAAATGTCGGTATATGTCAAGCCACCTGGAAGCTGTCATCGGAAACGCTGCCTAATCAGTTTGCTTTATTTTTAGCTTTTATTTTCAATAATTTATTTAGCCAAAAATGCCTTAATGTGCTTATATATGTATAATGTAGTTTTATAAGAGATAGATATGTGGTGACATACTTTTTTTTACATCTTCTAAAAACCAATATCTTTGTAGTACACTGTACACCATGTACACTTACTTATAATTTTATCGATAATACAATAGCGCTTGTTCTTCCGACTTACATTACAAGTATCAATATTTAAGGCTAACCAAGAAGTTTGCCGTAATGCTAGTTAGCCTATAAACCTTCCTCATTAATGTGGCTATCATATACAAAAAGAATTTTTCAAATCCGAGATTAACTCGTTCAAACAAACAAAACAAACTTGGCTTTATTATATTAGTATAGTTAAAAATAAATCTCATTACAACATTCTCCTTACCTCACCTTGTATTAGATTTACATAATATGTACAATAAATTACACTAATGTAATGAATATACGTAGATTTTAATAATTACATATTTTAGACAGGATTTTCCAGCTGCATGGATGAATTTAGGAATCATATTAGCCCATACAGGTCGTTATAACGAATCTGAAAATGCTTACAAAACTGCATTTCGATATAGAAAACATTATCCAGACTGTTATTACAATTTAGGAAATTTGGTAAATATATATTACAATAATAACTGTAGGATGCTAACAAAGTACCTACTGACAATGAGTCAATTGTCATTTATAAAATGTTCTGTTTTAGTACTTAGAATTAAATAAAACTGAAGATGCATTAGAAAATTGGTTCCATGCGATAAATTTAAATCCGAAACATGTCTCGGCATGGACTAACTTACTGGCTTTATTGGATAATACAGGTACAAAGTTCGGATACATCACTATGTTTCACTATTACGGATCTTGAGCACTATTCTTTGTCTATGATTCTTGACAACCGTTCAGGTGTAGTAGTGCGAATATTCGCATAACGCATTAACGAGGGCGATCGGGGGTTCGATTCCCGCTCGGGGCAGATGTTTGTATTTGTTCAAATATTTATTTCTGGTTTCGATGTATGTCCTTGTGGATCTCCCCACCGTTTCTCGGAGAGCACGTAAAATCGTCGGTCCTATTTGTTGTTACAAACCCCTGATAGTTTAGCACCACTGCTGATTGGCGGATTATTTCCCAACCATGTGTAACCTATCAGGTGCGTGGTGGATTAAACTGTAATCCTATGTGGAGAAGAGGCCTTTGCCCAGCCGTGGGACGTTAACAGGCTGATTCAGTTCATTCACTTCCCGAGTGCAAGTGAAGATGAGAGATTTCTTTTTTAGTTCATAATCTATATACTAACTGTGATAAAAAAGTAAGGTGAATTTGTTTATAAAATGTAAATTCTTTATTTATTCTTCCAAATTAACTTCATACCCTCCAAAGTAATCCCCGTTCGATGAAACGCACTTTTGCCAACGCTTTATCCAGTCCTCGAAACAGTCGGAATAGTCTTTTTCTGGTATAGCCTTCAAGACCTTCTTCGACGGCCGGCTGGTCGAGTGGTAAGGCAACTGGACACTTTACGTTTTTGTTGGTTAATATTTATTTATTTATTTATTCGATTCGGTTTTCTCCTCAATCATGTCAAAACGGCGTCCTCGCAATTGGCCTTTTGAGTTTGCTGAATAGCCAGAAGTCGCACGGAGCCAAATCAGGCGAATACGGTGGTTGCGGAACGCTATGAATCCAGTTGTTGGCAAAAAAAGTCGCGCAGAACTAATGCAGTATGATATGTGCATTATTGTGATGAAGGAACCAAGAGTTGTTCGCCCATAATTCCGACCGTTTCAGTCGAATAGCTTCAACACGTATAACGCTCAAATAATATTCTTTGTTGACAGTTTGGCCCGGGGGAAGGAATTCATAGTGCACCACACCACGATAATCAAAGAAAACTGTCAACGTCACCTTCGATCGACTTTGCCGTGGTCCTTTCGGTCTTGCTTCATATTTTCCACGATTTTCGCTGGTTTGGTCGGTGGTTTCAGGATCTTTTGCGTAAATTCAAGTCTCGTCTCCAGTAATTATGCATTTCAAGTGGTCCTGATAGTCAGACATCAAAGTTTCACACACATCACCGCGACGCTTTTTTTTTAGTTGAGTGATTTTGGCACCAATCGAGACTTGACGCGTTTGAGATACTAAACATTCTTTAAAATGGTTTGGACTGAGCCAAATTATATTCCAACACAAGATCAGCAAGGTCTCTAATTGTCAATCGACGATTTTCAAGCACCAAGTCTTTGATTTTTTGGACGTGGCCCTCGTCGGTAGACGTTGATGGTCGACCAGAGCGCGGTTCGTCTTCAACGCGTTCTCGGCCCGCTTTGAACTCGTTGTACATACCACTTAAACGCGTTTTTTTAGCCTTCCACAACATTTTCAACGTGTACAAGAATATTAATTCCGCAAACGAAATTTGATGCATGTTCTTTGCTCAACAAAATCACCCATTGTAAAAATCGAAAAATTCACTTTTGGTTGTTTACAAAAACACGTGTAACTCGGAGATAATTAAACCTTTTGACAAACAGACGCTTGGCAAATGTCATAGACAGTCCTAACAACGTAGAAAAAAATTAACTTGCCTTCCCAATGCCTTTTAAATGGCAATTTCACCTTACTTTTTGATCAGCAGTATATAAAAGGAGAAGTTCCCACTGATATACATACCGGGTGTATTTGGAACGCTTGAAAAGATTTAAACCTAATAATATACTATTTATATACTATATAATGCATATAACCATTTATCTCAGAAATGGTTTTTTACGAACATTTTAGGACTTATCTATTTTGCGCACCCGCCATGTATGCATACACGCTGTGAACTCTCGTTCACCGCGAGACGGGCGACTGCCGACTAGCAGGCGGCGCCGCGGGCGGAGGTAAAGTACAGAACCACTTACCTGTTTACAGCCTTCGGGTGAAATAAAAACCTCACCTGGTTCAATTTATGCTCCATTACTATGGATGTAAATCTGGGTCGGGTCATTAAAGAGGGATCCACTACACAATCTTCTCGCAACTTCGCAAAAACACTGCAAATCCGATCACGCATTTCGATGAAGGTATCACACTCCCGATCGAACATCCTTTTCTTTACACACACACACACACACACACACACACACACACACACAAAAAATCTAATGGGGTTAGATCAAGTGAACGAGGCGGCCAGGCGTGAGACCCTAGTCTGCCAATCCAGCAATCGCCTAATAACTCCGTTAGACGCTGTCTTACTGATCTAACGACGTGTGGCGGTGCACCATCATGCTGGAACCACGTTATCCGATACTCTGACAGTGGAATATTGTCTAAAATTGTTTCAGTATGGTCATTTATAAACTCGAGATAACGTGGTCCATTTAATCGCTCCGGCAAGATACTGGTGCCAGTACCTGGTTATTAAATATTCCAGCCCACACGTTCACAGACCATCTGGTTTGATGCCCTATTACCTGGTAGGCGTGTGGATTTTCATCTGACCACAAATGAAGGTTCCGCCTATTCACATAAATAAACACAAAACGTCCTTCACACCTTCAAAAGTACAAATAAAATAATAATAACAAATACGAAACAATAATACGTGAATTAAATTTTTGGTCAAACCACATCCAACACAGACACTCACGAAACCTCGTACCGACTGCCACCGATTGCCACCGACTGCGTGTGCGACACGTGATTTGCGAATATTATAGGGCTTAGTTTACACTTGCTTAGGCATTCAGTGCTATTTAGCATTATTTATTTTTTTGTTATTTTTGGTTTCTAAACTAAAAGAGTGCTAAATAAAGTCGATGTACATTTGCTATCCTATTTTCATCACAAGTTGTCTCAAAAAAAGTGACGAAATCATTCGCATCGCAAGTCGAAAATTACATTAAATTTATTATTTTCAATGTTTGCATATGCATTATCTTTAAGGATTTTAAATATTGGATAGAATCAGGCGTTACCTTGCGGAAGTTCATGATTAGCAAGAAAAGGTTAAAATTATTTTGCTATAATCCGCCAACAGCAGAATCTGTATGGTCAAACATGTAATTAAAAGCTAAGCACCGCTCACCTTCACAACCAAGCAAGAAAGCCAAGTTCCCAAGCAAGCAATACCACCACCATTCACATGCACCACCACACAAGACTCTAGCACTACTCTCGACGCACGTTTCGCTCCGACACCGGAGCATCCTCAGGAGATATCGACTTTACAATGCTGTATTGTCTAGTGACGTTCGTGGCAAATGCGCGGTCTTATATACCGTTTGTTACCCCTACACCTGTTGCCCCGCCCATTACCCCCCTCCCCCCTGAACCCCTCGCACCCCCCCGTCCCCTTCAAACAAACGAAGCAATGGTGAACTTGAAACGTTAACTTGTTCATTTAGCAATTTAAACTGATTATTATTATTATGTTTTATTATTTCTAGTTGTTCCAACATACTCAGTCGAAGCCCTTTATCGCAAGTATGTAAGATTTTATATGAATGGTCCGATGATAATTTGTGTCCACTATCAAGGAGATGTTTAGCGAAGTGTGATTTTTGGGGTTGGTTGTTCCTAACCGCGGCTATATGTTCTTTGTAACGTGTTTCAAATCTACGACCCGTTTGACCAATATATGTGGCTTTACAGTCTGAACATTCGAGTTTATAAATGCATTTATAAACTGGCATTTATAAACTGGCATTTATAAACTCGAATGTTCAGACTGTAAAGCCACATATATTGGTCAAACGGGTCGTAGATTTGAAACACGTTACAAAGAACATATAGCCGCGGTTAGGAACAACCAACCCCAAAAATCACACTTCGCTAAACATCTCCTTGATAGTGGACACAAATTATCATCGGACCATTCATATAAAATCTTACATACTTGCGATAAAGGGCTTCGACTGAGTATGTTGGAACAACTAGAAATAATAAAACATAATAATAATAATCAGTTTAAATTGCTAAATGAACAAGTTAACGTTTCAAGTTCACCATTGCTTCGTTTGTTTGAAGGGGACGGGGGGGTGCGAGGGGTTCAGGGGGGAGGGGGGTAATGGGCGGGGCAACAGGTGTAGGGGTAACAAACGGTATATAAGACCGCGCATTTGCCACGAACGTCACTAGACAATACAGCATTGTAAAGTCGATATCTCCTGAGGATGCTCCGGTGTCGGAGCGAAACGTGCGTCGAGAGTAGTGCTAGAGTCTTGTGTGGTGGTGCATGTGAATGGTGGTGGTATTGCTTGCTTGGGAAAACTTGGCTTTCTTGCTTGGTTGTGAAGGTGAGCGGTGCTTAGCTTTTAATTACATGTTTGACCATACAGATTCTGCTGTTGGCGGATTATAGCAAAATAATTTTAACCTTTTCTTGCTTTAAGAATTTTGTTTTTATAAGTTTCACTGTATGAATCCCACAAGCACGCATGTTTTTCGTATTCTGTTAGTAATTTATTTGTTCCCGTGTCCACTTAACTTGCGACGCCATTTTTATTAGATACTTTTTCAAAAACACACATTACGACGACACACATAGCGTGCTAAAAAGCATAGCACATTCACGTTTGCTAAATACGTGCTTATTTAGTATGCTTTAAATGAGCATGCTAAAACGTATAAAAAAATAGCAAACGTAAACCGGCCTTTACGCGCAGAGCGAGGGCGCGCGGGCAGTGGAATAATGGAATTCGTGGAAGTCGCCATTCGAAAATGGCGGCATATGTCTTTACAAAAGGTCGCCGCGGCCGCGCGAATAGGTAAACTTATTATTACTATCAGTATGTACCTACTAAGTAAAATCGGTAAAAGTTGTTTCATTATAATCAGTGAAATTCGCGTAAATATTAGAAAACAGTGTTTGTATTTATTTATTATTTTTGTAGTACTACGTAAAGATATTTTTTATGAATGTTAATAAAGTTCGTATGAAAATGTATAAGAACCTACCAGTGTTTATTGTTCAGCGTGCAGTTTGTATGTTACGCTCAAACACCAAAAAGACTTATTGAGCGAAAAAAACAAACCACCATACAGAAAGTCCACAACTCGTTGTGGTTGTTTGCATAATTTGTATGTTCTGTGTTTCGTGTGTTTTATAGTGTCCACAACGCGTTGGGGCTTTATTTTTCGCTCAATGAGCGTTTTCGGGTTTTTTGGTGTAACATGTACACTCATAACAAATAAGAATAATTATTGTTGGTTGTTATTGAATTTATTTGTAAAAACTAAAACGATGAACGACTAAAGCGATAAATCGCACCGGAGACGCAAGCGGAGACGCGAGCGCGCGAGTGGTGCGGGAGTACGTTAACCTCGCGCCGCCGCGTTGAACAATGAACTCTGTCAGCCGTTGGCGCGCTTGATTACGTAATCGTAGCGTACGTAACGATGTAGTATTCAATTAAATACAATGCAGATTTTCTTAAAACATGATTATTTTAAAGCATTACTTCAAATTTCTGTTTCATTATTTTTCCCAAACCGGATTATGCCGAAAAAAGTTATGAAAAGAGGCAAGAAAAAAAAAATTCCTTTCGCGTTTTTTTCACTTGCATCATGTCAGGTCATGCCAACACTATCATACCTCTTCGTTTTTTCAAGCGGTCCAAATACACCCGGTATAAACGCACGCAAAGCCGTTATTGCTAATGGTAGTTACGTGAAATTTGGACAGTTTAAAAAAAATACCCTAAAGGGATAAAATAGGGGTTGCTTGGGTTGCCAAACTGAGGCAATTAATGAAATGGTGCTAAAATCGATGACAAGAGAAGAAAAGATATACAACTCGATAGACTCGGCGATAAATACGGATGACGCTGTTAATTATCCAGTGGAATTTTTGAACTCCCTAATACCCGCGGGTCTCCCTCCTCATAAACTTACCTTACGGACAGGAACACCTATAATATTATTACGAAATTTGAAGCCTCCAAAGCTCTCAAGTCACGCGCTTACATCAAAACTTAATAGAGGCCATTGTTATAACTGGCTATGCTCAGGGTGAGACAGTTTATCTGCCGATAATCCCGTTAATTCCCAATGATCTTCACCTTGAATTTAAACGCGTTCAGTTTTCTATGAAGGTGTTTTTTGCTATGACAATAATCATACCAAGGACAAACTCTTAAATACGCTGGGGTAGATTTGAGAGTCGATTGTTTTTCGCACTGCCACTTTTATGTAGCTTTCTTGCATGTGAGTTCAGCCAGAAATTCAGTCATTTTACTGCCACCCGATAAGAAAGTTAAAAATATTGTTTACAAGGAAATATTATAGAAGAAGACTCTGCCGAAGACTGGATATCGTAGCTTCTCCCGTGTGAACGATATTTAACCACGTGGGAAACTTATTCAAGACTAATATTACAAATTCTCTACTGTCTGTCTGCCTGTTATCTTTTGAAATTGAAACCGCTGGACAAAAATTTGGCATGGATGGACTTTAAGCCATGAGAATGGACACAGCCTACTTTTGGTCGCGATAACCACGCGGGTGAAGCCGCGGTTGGAAGCTAGTGTTATAATAAAGTTTGAGAAATGTTCATGCATCATACTAATTTTATATATTACTTACAATTGTTTATTTGTAGCTTAATGTTTAAAATAAATATTTTGAGCAATGAGGTCGATTTTTGTAAGAATTAAAATAATGTCATTTAAATTCCTAAAAATTAACTATGGAAATTTTAAAAAGTTTCTTCATAAATAGCAGGCTTTACGTACTCTCCGAGGCACGGTAGGGAGACCCACAAGGACATACATCCAGACCGGAAAATTGTTTGTACAAATACAAGTATTTTGCCGGAGCGAGAATCGAACCTGCGACCATCGACCTTGAGGCGACTACTCGCACCACTGCACCATAGCGGTCATGAATGACTTTTACTTGAGGATTATATTCCCGATACAAAACATCGATCGATTAATTTAGAACGCAATGGTTTAACGTCGCCAGTCGCGGTTCGCTCGACTTTTGATGAGTAAGTAGATAGGTATGTACCTAAAGTCCTATGCGATTTACTGACATTGGTGATTGGATGTCGATTTTTATCGCATGAAATATAAAAAGCGAATTGTGAACGTTTAGACATAATAAAAATACATGGTTTTATTTCTTGGAATCGTACTTGTATTGAGTGCTCAAGATCCGTGCTGATCACGATAGCAATAATATATTAAAATTGATTAAATTGGATATTTTATATTTTCAGGACAAATAGAAAAAGCTTTACAAATAATACCAAAAGCACTCGAGGAATTACCTGATACACCACTTATTAACTTTGCGATTGCGAATATATATGGAAAGATAGATGAATATAATGAAGCCGAAAAGTATTTTCTTAAAGCTATCAAATTATTTAAAAATCGTGTTCAAGCTATACATTACGCAAACCTTGGTAAACATTTTTCTATTTATTTGTTAAGTACCATGTACCTATATTAGTGTCAGAACCGTTAAACAGGGCAACTTTCCCTTATGGAAATGTGCCCTTTTTGACTAAAAATTCCGAAATTTCTGACAGTATTTGACTTTTTCAGAATTTTTTAGAGTTTTTTATTAATGATAAGACTCTAGAGTCTTTTCAGAGAAATCTATAAAAGACTGAAAGTCTTCTCATTAATTTAAAAAAAAACTCAGAAAATGCTGAGAAATTCTGATAAAGTCAAATATTGTCTGAAATTTCGGAATTTTCAGTAAAAAAAGGTATATTTCAATAAGGGTTACCATATTTTTGGCCAAATATCGATTGGTTTTTTATTAAATAGACCTATTTCACACTTCGTAGGGGCAAATCTAAGCAATGTGTATAGTGTTCGTCTTATTTCCAATTGAATATTTTTAAAATTAAGCGTTTTATAATCTTAGAAATCGACAGGTCATGTTGCGTTTTTCCCTTAAAATTTAGGCCCAAACTAGAAGTAATCCAATAATTACACTACGATTATTTCCACTTTGACACTCGGCAATTCTCGACAATTTTTGGAGAGATCGGAACTACAAATGACACGAGATACATTGCTGCATATTCATAACATCCTACTAGGATATTATAGTCTAAAACTCTAAAACCTTCTAAAACAGTAATGTAAATCACCTGCCAAAATGTCACGTTTGTAGTAGACCTATGAATAACACAGATGTGGCATGATTTAATTATTATATCTCATTACTAAAAGCAAAAATGTGGAATTCGTACAAGGGAAATTTATCTCTTTAAAAGCGTTATTTACAATAAGTCCTCATTGTATAATTCATAATAAATATACATTCTCAATCACTTTCACTGTCTGAATTAGAGACATTGATAATAAAACTGTCAATACACACATTAATTTCTATTCTTTTGTTAAAAATTCGTCTTCGCATTTAATGACATGATTGCAAAATCTCGTTCATTCTTTAGGTCCTATCCTATATCATTTTTTTCTAACAGTAGCTTTTTGATAGTAGTTATTACACAAAAAAAAAAATACACCAAAGTCATAGATTTATTTTTCTATACCATTTCATAATAGTTTTTAAAGTTAGTCTTCTGAACGTATCGATCTAACATATTAAAAGACTGCGAGTTCATATTTCAAAAACTGTGTATTGTGTGTGTGATTTCATAACATTCTTAGTACATTTTGATTACACACGTTAAAAATTCACTCACCTCAATGTAGTAGTTTTCAATTTACCAAGACATTTTGCCACAAAACTAGCAACCGGCAGTTTGAACCGTTATTCAAAAAGTCGCCCTGCCCTTATTATTAGCAATGCTGCTAACTTGAAAGTACTTGTATGATTTTACAAGTACTTATTAAAAAATATTGCTATATCAATATTATAACTTTAACTTGTGTTCTTTTCGAAGAATGAGCACTTTTTTAACAAAAATTGGAGTTTGGTAATGATGGCACAATAAAGCGTTTGACGGTATTAACTGTCTTATTCTTATGTTTAGTACAGCAGCTGGTTCACAGCGTAACGTAACGAATTTGTAAAAACTTTAAATCTCTTATTGTTCTTGTTTTTATGGTATATCTTTTCTTTATATAATTTCTATATATATCTTAAACAAATTAACTATATTTATTTCATTGAGTAATAAATTAATACATCAACAACAGAACAAAATGTAATAAATTTTACTACATCTATTATATGTGTAGAAAAATGTAGGTTTGCTTTATAAAAATTATAGTTTTTACTTTGATGTATGAACTATTTTTGGTGTAAATTCAAAATGATCTGTTACCAATGTAAATTTCGAATTTTTACCCTTTTCTTGAACCCAGACACCGTGAAAGTCGAAGCTACAATGAGCAAAAGACTGCTCCTACCGCAGCGCCGTGAAATATTAAAACGTCTGGTTATTGAAGATTCATCGTGAACATTCTTTTATTGTTTTTTAGTAAAATAATTCCAACGGTAAAAGCCCGATAAATGTCTCATCATTTTTAAAATCCCGACATTTTATCAATTACAGGAGTTTTATATCATCGCTGGAAGAAATATGACGTAGCAATGCAAACGTATAAGATGGCTTTAAAAATCGATCCAAAATTTCCCAGCGCTCGTAAAAATCTTCGTAATTTAGAAAAAATCAAAAATAAACTGTAAAATCCTGTCTTCAAATATTTGTTTTATTTAACATTTTTTGTTAGAATTACCTATTTAAATATACTTACCTATTTTATTAAACTTTCAGAGTATTTTCAGAGAAATCTATAAAACACTCTGAAAGTCTTATATTTATTTAAAATAAATCTCTGAAAAATGCTGAGAAATTTTGATAAAGTCAAATATTGCCTGAAATTTCAGATTTTTCAGTAAAAAAGGGAATATTTCCATAAGGGTATATGGCTCTTATGAATTGCCGGGCAACCTGAATGGAATAATTATTTACAATTTCTCCGAGACCAGAGCCAATAATTTTGCCATTTAATATGCCCGGCCAGTAATTCATTTTAAATTGATACTGCGATCTATCTTCTCTGATTAAATGTGGATTTGTTAATTCCCTACTGTGCAAGTTATGAAAAAACAGCAAAACATAACAAAAAATGTCATATTTTTTTGTTTATCTCACTTGCACATATTTGATTTCGTCTGAAGAAGCCGAGCAGGTAGAAAAGTCTAATTTATTTAGGGTCAGCAGCTCTACTTGACTGCTTTACTTACTTACTTACTATACTTTGCTCTACTTGATAAAAACTTTTAAAAAAAATTTTGCTTATGTTCTGCAATTTTGTAAATATTTGCCTAATTTTACACATTAATGGCTATAGCTTGGTATTTTTACGATATAAAGTAGATAGTATGCTACTGTTTTAGAATTCTTATAATGTAGGCTATTTTTTCAAGTGGTTGGCTAAGACAACTTCCATACGTTTTTTTTACACTACAGGTGCTCAAACTTGACAGTTAAGTAAATTTTAAAACTAAAATTTGTGTTTAAAGACTTCTTGTAAACTAGTATTCTAAGTAGTTGAGTTTTTTTACATGTAATTTAGAAACACCATTATTAGGAAACATATTAAAACGAAAAAAAAAAACGAACTAGGCCTCAAATGGTAGATGTAGTGACCACAAATGTGAGAAAAACTGGAAATTTTTAATTTTTTACAAAAAAAAAATGGTCTAGACCGCGAACTATTTGGGATAGATTTTTTTTTGGTGTGGGAACCCAACTCCTTTCCTCTCCCTCACACGCACATGCAGTTTTTAGCCCACCAATTCTGGGAAACCCTGTATATTTATATCTATGTATATATTTTATGAACAGACAGAGTTGCCGGAAGTCGTTGGATAGAAGCTGTTTCGAACCGGTCGCTCTTGAGGTCGATGGGGGAGGCCTACGTTTAGCAGTGGACATCCAATGGCTGATATGATGATGATGAATAATTTTATATTACAATAATAGGTATATATAATATTTAGTTCGCTTCAAAATGACAGTATCTACTTGAGATGAGCGAATCACATTTGTTTATAAGTATTTTTCCATCCTGTACCTACCCATAAGTACTTATAGGTTTTTTTTAGCCGATTTTTAGTTACACATAGGGAAGAGCGAGGCTGAAAGTGCCGATTTTGACAAATCCTTATATAATTCGGATAACACAAGTACTATGTCTGAAAGTATGGGTTCATCCTAAGCCAAATTTAGTCTATAATACGAATTTACTTACAGATTTTGCACATTTTAATAGTTTTAAAAAAAAAGTGATTTTTTTTAAACCGCGGCGTCAAGGCACAACCGACTGGGGCAAGTTGTGCCGTAGCTGAGGTCGGTTGTGCCGTTGATAATGCTAGGTGTTTTACATGAATGAAAATTAATTTAAAATTTAAAAGACATCAATTTTATAATAATATATTTATTCATTATACTTTTTACTATTAATCAAAAGTTTCAGCACAGTTTGGACACCAGTCTTGTCCAAATTCCAAATACGCGAAGGAGTGAAATTATGCTTTGCAATCAATTCGCCAAGTTTCTCAAAAAATTGATTCACGTTATATCGGTTAAATAATCTCGCGCGTCCTGCACTAGTAGCTTCACGTGTTCTTAAACAATGTGTAGGGTTCTTCTTCAGAAAGTTTGTCAACCAATAATTGCCAGCCTCACCATTTTTATGCCAAGATGGTGGGATGTTTTAAACATTTAACTTCATGGTACACTAGTACGCAAGTTGTCGTACTTTTTCCGGTAGAAGACAGAAGTAAATAGAAGCGCTTTTTAAGATGTACTTCGACAGTAATGCCTCTTGTTCCTTATTAAATACTAGTCTTGGTTTGTATCCAACTTTGGAGGAGAAGTCTGGCCTTTTTGCCGAAGCCAACCTGTCGCTGGAGGGATCCTGTTGCCTGCAGATCCGGGATCCTCCAATTACAGCAGCTGAAGGCTTCCGCAGAGGTTTAGTACGGTATTGCACTCCCAAAGTGCCAAGTCAGACATAGGTCTAGAACTGCCGACCCGAGCATCCTGGATATCATCCGTAAATGGATTCCCCTGCGACAAAAAAAATGGTAATTTTTTTTTCTTGAGAAAGCGTTGTAGTGTTGTGTGACTTCTTATTCACGTGCAACAGTTTTTAATTTGAGTCTATCCTTGATGACTGCATCAGCAGCCCTTTGCAAAATATCCTGAGACGTAGTTCCCCTTTAAATTTTTCGCTTGTATGTCCTCATTCTGTCAAAGACAATAAATGTAGTATAAAGTGTCATGTCGAAAAGTAATTTCTTACTTTCATAAGTGCTCGCGTAAACAATATTAAAACAATAAAGTTTGCTTAGGGGTTGGTTGTGCCGCGGCACAAGCAGCCCCATATGAACGGCACATTTTACCCCGCTTATGAGAGTGTGATATTTTGTCTCCCAAATAAAAATGACTCTATTTAAAGCTTTAAAATTACACTGTATAACAAACTAGGATAAATAATGAACATTTTACTAAAAGTCTTATATTAATAGCACGAAAAATGCTTGCTTGCGACCAAAAAGTATCGAAACGAAAATATTTACTTACGTGGCTCTGAAAGACCCTCACATGCACTGCCACTTGGTTACAATACGAACGAATATCTATCTCTCTGTTTTCGAGGTATTCTCGTCGGCACAATTTACCCTCGGCACTTTCAGCCCCGCTCTCCCCTACAATTTTGGATTTTTAGTTTCGTTTATATTAACTAAGTCATTGTTGATCTAAACACGACTTTTATTCTTGACTCCATAAATGGACAATTAGTCAAGTATTTTTTTACGGCCTTTAATCAATTTGTCCCGGGCAGCCTTTGTTCTTAGTCAGTGGTGTAGCTTGACTTAGGTGGGCCCAGTATTAAAATTTGTAAAGGGTCCCAAGGGAAGGATAAAGATTTTTCACAAACGGAAAAAAACCACTTGCATGGAATTGAAATAATGATATATCAGTAAAAACAAAAAAAACAAGGTCGTCGCGATATCACCGATATTTTTCTTTGCGGCCTATATTGAAAAACAAAAACATTACTCCGTCGGCCTAAAAAAAAAAAAGAAAAAAAACGACGTCGTCGCAACTCCGGACTGCTGTTATTTACTCCGTCGGGTTATATGTACCTAATCCTAAAACACCAACTCCGGACCGCTGGTATTTACTCCGTCGGACTATATGTATTCCTAAAAAAATGGTCATCTCTGAATTTAAATTTCTGTCCCAAACTTTATTGTGGGGGCCCCTATAGGCCAGAGGCCCCGTATCATTGATACGGCGGTAGCTACGCCCCTGTTCTTAGTATTATAAATATATGTATAGACAGAGGCTTATAGGTTCATATTTACATTCCTTAACCTATTACTTTATATAATTTTTAGAACCAACATACGGACCAGATCCTTTTGTCTAAGTTCCAGCCATCACATCTTCACCACCAGTTTTGGTTTGCGATATTTATTTTACTTTTTTTATTTTATTTCTCCGACTACGTCCCAGCCTTCCCCGAGGGACTCCTCAGCTGTTCGAGCACATCCTCAATGATGGCGGTGTCACTTTTTTGTATCGCCATCTTGAGAGTGTGCTCGGGTATTTCCTTTGATGTAGCCTCCACCGCCCTTTGAACAAAACGACCAATTGTACCACCACCGTCGTCGGTATAGTAGACACAGGTCTTTGTGTGTCTAGTTACCGCGACCACATCATGCGGAACACTCATGAATCCGTAGCCTCCTAGCCTTGTTCTGGACGATGATGACTCCCTCGTGATAGTCCTTCCGGCGATCTAAAGGAAGGTCCCTCCAGCCGCAGAGGTCAGTTGGAGTCAACGGGCCTGAGAAGTGTTGCCTGTGGGTTCTCAATCCGTACGGTGAACGTGCAGCCCATAGATAACAATCCGTACGGTGGACGTGCAGCCCGTAGTTTATAATTCGTACGGTGGACCCCCAGTTTCCAAAGGGGTCCAAAAATGATGCAATCCGCTTTTAATTTTCTTTTTATTTTATTTTAGTATAGGTAACACTGATTTTATTACTTTTTTTTACTAATGAGAACAAATAATCACATACAGTTGTCGTGCGAACTCTCTGGCATCGAAATTCTTTTCCACCCGCGCGAATTCGTTTTTATATTTTTATATCGGGACGGTCCACTTCCTCCCTGAGGTGACAATGCGTACCCTCAGATTTCCAGAAATTTCGTATAAGACGAGATGAAGATATGGAAAGAACGGTTAAACTGAAGCAAGACACGCCCTAAACTATTGTCTATATTCTAGAAAACTCCTGTGGTAGTGAGACACCAACAATCGAACCGAGCGAATTAATGGAATCATTCACAGATGTTCTAGAAAGGTTTTGATTTCCGATACCAACGATATCACTAGTTAAAACGCGCGGTTCCCGTTCGATTGTAAAAACTAGTTTTTTTTTTTTGTTTGTATGTAATTATTTTTTATATTTTTAGAACTTTGTTACAACGTAACAAACGGTTAATTTTTACGCCCTCATGAAAACCATTCACTAAGATAGAGGCCATAGTGTGTACCTTTGATTTGGCTTTTTGCCATAGCGGTGCGCTAGCTTTTCTTTCAGATCTTTGACCGTTACGACTGTGGTAGTGGCTACGACTTCATTGTTCTCGTCGAAGTTCCCGACTCTGTGTGTTGTCTTGCCGCACCCGGGAACTCCATTGATCTATTTCAGTGCTAGCAGTTCCCAGGCCCCCTTGAAGACATCGCCGACTTCCGGATCGCTCGTGATGGTTTTTGCCTATCCGGTCGCTTAGCATCACCCTCGTGTACCTAGCCACTACCACCACTAAATCCCCTTTAAGCGTGTTAAATGTCTGAAGTCCTTCTTTTTGTTCCTCAGCCTCAACTGCGCTCACGAAGCTGGCTGTGGTGCTATAAGCGGCCATATGCAATCCCGACATGTTGCCCTTGATTACTTGGCAGGCGTCGTTATTGTATATGGCTGCCTCGGCTTCATTGAGTCCTCCAGCAGGCCTTCTAAATAATTGTTATACAGACTGTGACGACGACGTGTGTAAAGACCGTTCTAGTGTAGATGTGCGAGTAGTTGCCTCAACGCCGCGTGCTTGGGCGGTCGCGGGTTCGATCCCCGCTTGGGACAGATATTTGCATTTGTATAAATATTTATTTCCGGTCTGGGTGTATGTCCTTGTGGGTCTCCCCTCCCCTTCCCCTCGGACCACCGACAGGTGTACACGTCTAAATAGTTCCGTGCTAAATTTTTCGTAAAATTATAATAATATTTAAATAAAATAATTGAATAAAATAAAAGGAGTGCATAAATGTTAGGAGTGTGCAACGGCATCGAGTTGACATCGACTAGCTGCGGCCCTAGTACCTACGACTACTACAGTGTGTGAGTCATTTACGTTATAATAAGCATTTTTACGCCCATTTAAAAGGGATTGGTGATAAACACTTGGGCGGGCACGCCCTCTAAGCTGCCGCCGCAGATCACGATCTGATTCACCTGTGAATTCATCGAATTGATGCGCGCGAGCAGATAGGCATAAAACAAGTTAATATTCAAGATCATTAAAACTTGAACAGAAACTTCAATATGAATAAATCACTCTCAGAATCCAACATTATGACAGATTTGGGTGATAAATCGCATTCGCCTTCTAGTTTTGTCTCGGTCCGAAACAAAAGAAAGAGGGACAGTGAGGACTTGAGTGAGGAATTATCGGCTTTTAAGGAAGAAATGAAAAATTTAGTGGCTATGGTGACTACACAAAGTGAAGAAATCAGGAAAATTACGTCAACGCTAACATATATTCAGCTGTCAAACCGAAATATAGAAAATCCTATTGCAATTTCTAACATCTCAAAATGAAGAGTATAAAAAGAAAATTGAAAAACTGGAAGTGCAATCGCAGGAAGACAGAAAGTATATTACCGTTTTGGAGGACAAAATTGAGGAAATACAGAAAGGGATGAGGAAAACTAGTTTTGAAATTAAGAACGTGCCGAGAAACAATAAAGAAACTAAAGAGGACTTGCTCGACATGGTTACTTGCCTGTCGAAAAATATTGGGAGTGAATTGAATAGGTCGGAAATAAGAGATATATACAGGGTTAATTCTAAAACACCAGCAACCTCGCAGGACAAGATAGCTAACATTATGTACAACAACATTTGTTCTACCACTTTTGTTAATTTGTTAGATTTTATTTTCATACAAAAATAAATATTAATTTAATTTTACGCGTGAATGCAATAAACTCTACGCGCGTCCCAAAGATTAGGTAAATAACGACCACGTACTAATGTGAGGGGAAAGGTAGGAACGGGGCGGCGCTAGCGCCTTTGAACTTGACCTATTTAGCCAGCCGCGGCAGTCGGCGGCGGGCGACTTTGATGCGCGCGCGTCATATGATTTTGTGTGCTACTCGTATTTATTTTATTCGTATCGATCGATGTATTGTACCTGTACTAAAGTTATTTTATAACCATGGTACCGCCGCTATTCTAATGTCGAATACACGGAAATGGTGAGGATACTGGCTAAGTGTGATGACAATGTGTCGGAAGCCTGTCGGCAATATGCAGCTAGATATTCGAACTTACCTACACCGAGCCGTGAGACAATGTCAACTCACCGAATCTGACAAACTAGCACGAGTAAATTTTTGTAACTGGTTCGGTTAACTAAAATAATTTGTGCGTTCAATCAAATTAAAACTAATTCTGAAGTGTTAGCACGTGTTAGTGAACAGCTGATTTTTAGGTGTTGTCTGTGTGTTGGTTGTGATGGTGACTATTTTGAACGCTATCTGCGCGATACGCACCGACATGCGCGTTACTTTAACCTTAGAGGTAATATTTCGTTTGTAAATATTATTTTATTGTCAATTATTTTTAATGTTTTAATTATTGTAAATACGCTGATTTCACTTTTGAAATACTTATGCCCGCCTGTATTTAACAATAAAAAGTGAATAATACCTAGCTACCAATATTTGATATTAAATTGGTTTAATTAGACTTTAGTAAACGTTAAAGAATAATTACCTACGTTAATAATTTTCACATATTTTTTTTATGTTCAGAATTCAGATACCTAATCTACATACCTACATTTTTATAGTATTGGCGGGCATACGGACAGTCGAAGCCTTTTGATGACTAGGTACCGGATGTCTACCGCACGACTGGTTGTGCTGTAACCTCTGGAGGTTATGCAGATGTGTTGCCCTCCTATACATACGATTTATTTGTTTTTTATCGTTTAATATAGCCAGTTCTAAGCCTGGTAAAGTATGAAGGGATTGTGGACTCAGTTTACGTATTGCAGGGACATGACAAAACAGAAATTTGATTATTCACTTAAGTCACTGCGATATACATACTATGATACTGCCCACAAACCCACCAAGCAATTTATATTAATTTTATTAACTAGAATTATCGGGCAGAGAAAGTGTTATTACTATTATTATGCAAGCGCGCCCGAGCGTCGCGTCATCCTTTCGATAATGAATGAAACATAGACTCTAAATTTCAGAGCAGTACAATAAAAGCTTAAAAAATCATTTTTAATTAATGTATTGAGTTATGTCAAAAGTCGTAGAACAAATGTTGTTGTACATAATGTTAGCTATCTTGTCCTGCGAGGTTGCTGGTGTTTTAGAATTAACCCTGTATAGAGTACGTCAAAGAAAGGAAGGTCAGAGAAATACACCTATAATAATAGAAACTTTGTCCACAATAACTAAAAATAACTTCCTTAAAATGAGTAAGTCTTTCAACATTAAAAATAAGACGAAAATATGTGCAAAACATCTAGGACTACGCAGTGAAGTAGACACGCCTGTTTTCATTTCTGAAAACTTAACTGCGAAATCCTCCCGACTATACTTTCTGGGGAGAGGACTTATTAAGTCGGGATTATATAAATACTGTTGGACGTCTTATGGGAAAGTATATGTAAGAAAAGACGATAATTCTCGAGTAATTGAGGTTTGAGATATCTTTATTCTCATAAGAATACAAAAATTCACTTACATGAGAATACATTTTCTAATGAATATACTACAATTTTTTTGGGTACGTTAAATACACAAACAGTACAAAGTAAAGAAAAAAAAAATGTGGGTAAATAGAAAAAAATTTCACAGGCGCAGTACTCGCATCATACCATTCATAATAGTTTAATGTTTATACGGATTAAGAGTGACTGGATGTGGCTCATACTATTGAAGCTCAGCAATGCCTGCGTACTTAGGATCGTTTATTATATGTGATTTCAGAAGTTTTTTAAATGTGTGCATAGTTTTTGATTGCTTAATATTATTTGGTAACATATGAATAATTTGGATCCCTCATACAAAATACTTCTTTTTGCATATTTCGTACGATGTGTATAAAGTTCAATATCTTTTTCAATTCTTAATTTCATTTTATGTGTTTTATCGTGTTTTTTTAATTTAATATTTGTGCTTATTTCTTTATTTAATATTTTACGTATAAGTATGCAATTGTAATAAATATATGTTTGAGTAATATTCAGAATTTTAGTTTTTTTAAATAGTTCCTCCGTGGGTGTACGATAGTTGTATTGAAAAAGAACTTTAATTAATTTATTTTGAGCTATTTGCAGGATTTTAAGTTTGTTTTGGCCGCTGTGCCCCACGCTTCAATCAGGTAATCAATATGTGGTTTCACCAAAGAATTATAAATAGTGTAGCGTACTTGAATTGGCAAACATTGTACAATGCTTCTAAGTGCTCCCGTGAGTGACGTTAATTTCGATTTAATTTTTTGGATGTGTGGAATCCAAGTCATTTTGTTGTCTAAAATTAGACCTAAGTATTTTTCTTGGCTAACTTTATTAATTTGATGGTTATTTAATTTTAAAGCCGAAAAATTACCAATTTTTTTATTTTTTGGTGCGAATATCATGTAATTTGTTTTAGATGCATTAATTGTTAAGAGATTTTGTTGAAACCACATATTAAGAACATTCAAATCACTCTGAGCCTCATTTATAATGCCATCAACAGAATTACCATAGTAAAAAAGACACGTATCATCCGCGTACAGGGTGAGATCTCCTTTTAAGCCTATCTGGTGTACATTATTAATATAAATTAGAAATAAAAGCGGACCGATGATTGAGCCCTGTGGTATCCCGTACGTTACAATTTCAGGGTTACTTTCATTTTCACCTATTTTAACCACTTGTCTTCTATTTGAAAGGTAAGACTTAAAAATATCGTAAGCACTATCTTGTAAACCGATGCCACTGAGTTTTTTTAGAAGCAGTTCGTGACTGACAGAATCAAAAGCCTTTTTGAGGTCTACAAATAAGCCCAACACTATAAGTTTTTTGTCAATTTTGAGTTTAATGTTTGTTATGAGATCTATGGACGCCGAGAGAGTATTGGACTTAGGTCTAAAGCCATATTGTTTCGGGTATATGTAGTTTATTCTAGATAAGTGCTGGTCAAGACGATTGTAAAGAACTCTTTCAAGGATTTTTGACAGAACTGGGAGTACTGATATAGGCCGATAATTACCTGGTTCACTCCTAATTCCGGATTTATAGATAGGTGTTATTTTTGCGATTTTTAGACTATCCGGAAATGTTCCCTCTCTAATACATTTATTAAAACAGTTTGTGAGCTCACCAACAATGAGATTTGCTACGCATTTTATTGATTTTGTGTTAACACCATCTAATCCCGAGCTAGTGTTCGATTTTAAGTTTTGTATAATTTTCAAGATTTCCTCATTAGTAGCTAAAGGTAGTGTTTTAAGTATGTATGAGCAAGATCCAGGCACATGTTTTACAGAGTCAATGTGTCTATGTTGTTTTCTAATTTCATTAGCAAGTACTGAGCCAACACTAGCAAAAAACTTATTAAAACCTTCGCATATCTCCTTCTTATTGGATGTAATGCCATTTTGAGTCCTTAGTTGGTTTGGAATAGCTTTAACAGTTGTTTTGTTGCATGAAAGATTATTGATAAGTTGCCACATTTTAGCAGGCTGGTCCTTGCATTCAGCGAATGTTTTATTGTAATATTCTGACTTTGTGTTTTGTATACACGCAGATACTTCCTTCCTTTTCTTAATGAAATTTTCTTTTTTAATTGTATCATTTGGGTTTTTCTTGTGCTGATACCATAGTTCATTTCTCTTATTTATTAGTTGCATGATAGATCTTTTTATCCAGTTTTGTTTCGGTGGGTATAGTATTTTTGTTTTAGTAGTTTTATTTGCATTGATACATTTAATTAGATTTTCTTCCAATATGCTATACAGGTGTTCTTTGTTGTCACAATGAAGTTCAGAAATAGATTTATAAAGTTTCACATAGTCAATCGCTTGATAATTCACTTTTTTCAAAGGATCAGTTTGGTAAAGTTTCATCTCAAAATAGATTTGTTTGTGGTCGGACATCGATGTATTGACAATAGCAATATGAAAATTTTCTTGTTTTAGATTAGAGCATATATGATCTATAATACTTCTTGTGGTCCCTGAATCTCTTGTACAATATGTTTCGTCTATTTTATTTAAAATTTGATAGCCATTTTCTTGTATCAGTTGTTTGTATTCAACAGTTCCCCGGTCTAGCGCCAGCAAGTTAAAGTTGAAATCACCAAAGACAATAACTCGTTTGCGTCTTTGTATTTGATGTGAGAAGGTTTCTATGAAAGTCTTAACGTTTGATTGTTCAGGTTTCCTATATAAAGCACATACATCTAGCGTATAATTTTCGATTTTTACCCAGAGAAAATGGTTGTGATTTTGACATGTAGCTTCAGTTTGGCTGTGCTTTAAGGTGTCGTTTACAAAGATCGAGACACCACCTCCTCTCGCATCAGACCTGAAGTTGAAATAATGTGTGTATCCTGCAATCTGGAATCTGTTGCCTTCTTCTTCCGATTTTATCCAGGTTTCCGTTATAATAACCATCTGAAGTCTAGGACGAAAAGAGTCCATGATACACTTTAATTCATCGAATTTTCCTGGTTTTACTAAGCTACGAATATTAGCATACAATATTTTCAGAGATCTTTTTGTGGTTGTGATTTCACTATAATTACTGGCGACTTGGTAACTAATGTGGTCATTATCGGTATCTGTTAATCGATTTAGGACTGGTTTGCTTCGCTGTGGCTGATCTTCCCGTTTTTTGGGAGTAACTCAATGATTCGTGGCACACTGTTAATATATTTTATCCCCAAATCTTTCTGCCCACTTTCTAAGCGTCGTTTGAGCTCATCTTTAAGATTTTTTAAATATTTTTGTTGCTGCGGTGTCTGATCAGAATAAATTTTTATTGTTTCTATGTCAATATCTTTTCTTTTTCGCAATATGGACTTAACAACTTCCTGTGAATTGAAGCATACTTTTATGGGGCGAGTTTTGTTTGCATTAAATTTTCCCAATCGAAACATAATTTTAGGTTCAGGGTAGGTCTGATTAAGTTTTTTAAGGATATTATTTACCTCCTTTTTGTCCATGCTCATACGTTCCTCTCGATTTAGGGATTGGGGTTCAGGAATGCCGTTAATCACGATGTTTTTACTTCGGAACTCACGCTCTTTGATTTCTGTAATTGCATTTTCCTGAAATTGGTATGAAGAGAAGTCATGCTCTGGTTTTAGTTCCTCTACTTTCTTTTGCAGATCTATAACTTTTTTTTCAGTAAGTTTGCTGTCATTCCGTAAAGTATTCAAATCACATTTAATAGCATTGTGTTTAGAAGCTAGATTTTCAGTTGCCAATTTTATATTACACATTTGATTTTTAATAGTGTTAATGTCTTCAGTAATTTTTTCCATAAATTCATTCTGAGACGTAGTAAGTGCCGTTAGCATAACCATCATCTGAGACATTTGTTGACGCATCTCACTTAGTTCGTTTCGAATATGGTCGTTGTTATCTGATAGCTTTCTTTTATTACGAAAAGTGGGTTTTGGACTATCAATGCTCTCCATTTTATGATCATCTACAAATAAATTTGGTTGGGAGTCACTACGTCCGGTAAGGCCACTTCTAGTCGGCGAGCGTACTACACTCATTATGAGATCTTTGTTTATGGTACTCACTCAGTGTATGATGCACGCTGTAAACTCACACGAAGAGATGATCACACAAAAAATGATGAGCCTGTCTCTTTTTCTCACGGGGGTGAGGAGAGCCGTTGCCTTGTGCAGTCTCAAAATAGTTTGAATAGTGTTATCTTAAAAACACACCGCGACGTAATCAACTTTTAAACTTATTGTAAGTCTTTTAAGTGCGAGTATTAAGTGTCAATTTTATTTAAATTTCTTATTGAATTTGCAATACGTCTGCTTTGTTCAACGTCCCAATGAAAACTGAATGAACAATGAATTCTGATAAATAATGAATCCCAAATTCAAAGACTACAACAAGAAGCCTGACTATGCCTAGTTATTATAGTGTTAAGCACCCTTATGTTCTTCTTTGTTCCTATTTCTATCTGTTTGTTAAAAATCTTATCACACGCAAACCTAAATTACTCACACTTACATCAATGAACGTACACTTTTACCAAAACTCACACTCTTCAATTTACATTCACAAACTATCAACAACACTCGCCTTTATCAATTTACTACTTGCGCCACAGAAATTAATGCAAACTTTACCTATAAAATCTATGTTGACATTTTGGACTACCACAACTGGTAAGCATAAAATGTTGCTAATAATCAAAAATTTTAATTTCCACCTAAAATATTGTAAGTTCTTTTATAATCGGATATTTACTACGAATATTTGCTACACATACATAAACCTGAGAACACTTCAAAATGGATAGTACACTATTAACTCTGAAAGAGATGGATCAAACTGAAGTCGCTACGTCGATAAATTGCGATATCGAAAACTTAAGTAAGCATATAACTATAAATAAAAAAGACTTAACAATCGTTACGCAAAACATACGAAGTATATATACTCATTTGCAAAAAAAACGGGCGGTTTCGATTTTCTTCCTGGCTGAAAAAAATAAAATACCAAAAAGGTTTTAATCATTTGAACATGTTACTGGCCAGTTATAAAAGTGCCATAATGTTTATAAAAGTACATTCCAAATTCAAATTTTTGACTGAGCCTGGTTTTCAAAGAAAATAACTTTTAACTACATTTTGTGGCGCGAATTCCCTATAGTTAATATCGACTCTAATTAACTTTTTGTCAATTTTTATTAAATTATCTGGTGTCCTTGACATTTAAAGGTATTGTTATTGCTGTTTAGCAATCTCGAAAATGGTAGATAAAGTGATAAAAGCGAGCAAAATTATTGCGCTGCTTGAAGAAGGTTGCAGTCAATGCTTCGTGGCTCAGAGGCTAAATGTGAGTCGGTCGACAGTTCAAAGGACCTGGCAGCGCTATCAAGAGACCGGTTCCGTCAAGAGAAGGCCTGGTTCTGGCAGAAAGACATGTACCGAACCACGGGATGATCGTTTTCTAGTTAGTCAAGCGTTGAGAAATCGCAAATCTTCTTATGTGGACCTCAAGAACACCCTCGAAGAAGTAAGAAATGTGCAAATTAGTCTATGGACGGTCAGGAGGAGGCTTCTCGCTGCTAATATACACAGTCATCGCCCGGCATGCGGCCCTAAATTACTCCGTGGACATCGAGTTGCCAGGCTTAGCTTCGCTCGAAATTGTGTGTCATGGACTCATGAAGACTGGGATAGGGTATTGTTCTCCGATGAAGCCAGGATATCTCTGCATGGTGAAGACCGACGTCGGCGAGTGCTACGTAGACGAGGAGAATGCTTTGCAGAGGCATGTTTTGAAGAAATCACACCTTATGGAGGGGGCTCTGTTATGTTTTGGGCAGGAATAAATTCTATGGATCGTACGGAGTTAGTCTTCATCGAAAACGGTACACTGACTGGACACCGATACATAACGGAAGTTCTAATTCCTTATGCACAACCCGCTTTAACCGCTCTTGGCGAAAACTCAATTTTTATGGACGACAACGCTCGCGCCCACCGGTCTGGCGGTGTGGATGCGTATATGCTAGAAGTCGGAATTCGTCGTTTGGACTGGCCAGCTAGAAGTCCGGACCTCAATCCCATAGAGCATGTCTGGGACGTTCTGAAGCGACGAGTGAGATCAGTGCAGCCGGCTCCGCAGACCATCAGAGAGCTAAAGAATGTGATTACCGCGGAGTGGGAACGTATTCCCCAAGAAACCATAAAAGATATACTCACTAGCATGCCCAGATGAATGCAAGCTGTGATTTCAGCAAGAGGGGGTCACACTCAATACTAAACTTTTATCTGCTTTTAATGTATTCAAGAAAAACAAAGAAATTAACGCGTTTCATTTTTATTTAGCGAGCAGGTACAATCATAGTGTTTTGAGCTTAAACATTATTTCTTAATAATTTAATTAAAATGTTATGATAAAACTGATGAAAACTATTCCTTCCTAATTAATTTATAAAATTCTGAGGATAACAATACCTAAAATTGTTAAACAAACTAATAGTAACTATAAAATAGTTCTTTGCTTAAGTGCCCGTTTTTTTTGCAAAAGAGTTTATAAAAATTTCGATGACTTACAGATAACTCTCACAAACTTAAAACATGAAACTGACATCATAATACTTACAGAATGTTGGCTGGACTGCAGTAAAAGCGTACCTAAATTAAATAATTACATATCTTTTTCTACATCAAACTGTCTCAATCAAAATGATGGGGTAGTAGTGTTTATCAAGGATAATCTTAATCCTATAATAAAAGAAATCAAATTAGATCAAGCATCATGTTTACAGATTGAAATTTTTAACCATATCATACTTGGTGTATACAGATCACCCTCTAACACCAATACTGATAAATTTATTGAGTCACTTAGAATCCATCTCGATACCATCAAAACTTATAAAAATATTATTGTAACCGGTGACATAAATATAAATATTATTCAAAAAAATAATGAAAACTCCACTGATTTTAAAAATAGATATTCTTATCTAAATATGCTGTCTACGTTTGGTCTGTTACCAGGACATGTGTTACCAACTAGAAACAATAGCTGCTTAGACCACTACATGTTAAAACTAGATAGGAAAAAGATAAATGCTAGTATAGCGGTATTCAACACATCTATTACAGACCATCTTATGGCATTCTGTAGTCTGACAAAAGTAAAGTTTACTAGTGAGGCTTACAAGACAAAAACATACATCGATTTAGACAAGGCTCTTATAACGCTCGCCAATAAAAATTTATCGTCTCTTCTACTTTGTGAAAACCCAAATAGCTTACTTGAAATTCTTACTACTAAAATCACGGAATCTTTACAAGAAAACACACATATCCGAAAAGTACCTAAAACACAAAGAACCATAAAACCATGGATAACTCAAGGTATCTTACGCTGCATACGAAACAGGAATAAAATGCAAAAACAACTAAAGTCTAATCCTGACAGTGAAATACTTAAAATAACATTTAAAAGGTATCGCAATTTCTGTAACAATTTAATTAAAAAACTAAAACGTAAATATGAAAGGACATTATTATTAGATACTAATCCAAAAGTTCTGTGGAATAATATAAAAAACATAACTAATTTAAAACAATCTAAAACAACTAATTCACAATTGCTAGATATTGATCAATGTCCTGTAAAGGCAGTTAATGCTATTAACAACTTCTTTGCTAATGTTGGACCCGACCTTGCTAAAGAAATAAAAACTAAAAATAAATCTTTACATAATAACAAACAAACACAGATATCTAATGATAAAAATCAATTTTCTTTTGTTATTTTACATACAGATCACGAAGAGGTTAGTTCAATCATTATGAACTTAAAGTCAGATAGTGCTTCTGGTCATGATAATATTCCTACAAAATTTTTAAAGAAATCAAAAGACCTAATTGTTCCCATTCTAACTTATTTAGCAAATCTCTGTTTTACTAAAGGTATTTTTCCTCTACTCATGAAACAATCTATAATCACTCCTGTATATAAAAACGGAGATAAAGTTCAAATAAATAACTACAGACCAATTTCAGTCTTAACGGGTATCTCAAAAGTAATGGAAAAATTAATTAATAATAGACTAATTCAATACCTTAATAAATTTAACGTTTTGTCGACTTCGCAATATGGTTTCAGGAAAGGCAAATGTACGCAGGATGCTATTCTAGACTTAACTTCACACATTGTCAAACAACTTGATCTTAAAAATAAGTGTCTAGCTGTCTTTCTTGACTTAAAAAAGGCGTTTGATACAGTATCAATTCCCATCCTTTTAAAAAAATTGGAGAGTATTGGTGTTAGAGGAAATCAGCTTAATTTGATGAGGGACTATCTAAGTGGTCGGACCCAGCGTGTAAGAATTGGGGAATATACCAGTACTGACATTGAAATAACTTACGGAGTACCACAGGGTAGTGTCTTAGGACCTACATTGTTTTTAATATACATAAACGACCTATGTGATTTTAAAATAGATGGGGGACAGATCTATTCATATGCAGATGACACAGCAATAGTTTTTCGTGGTAAAACTTGGAAAGAGGTTCACTGTACTGCTGAAAATGGCTTAAGAAAAGTATCTGGCTGGCTTAGGTCTAACTTTTTAACACTCAACACTAATAAGACAAGTTATATCTGTTTCTCAATAAATAAAAAAACTCAACCTTTATCATCAAAATTACAAATACATCACTGTACCGAGCATAGTATAATATGTACGTGTCCTACCATTGATAAAGTAGATTCAACCAAATATCTAGGCATAATTATCGACCAAAGATTATCTTGGCATTCTCATATAGAACTCTTATCTGGCAGAATTAGAAAACTCATTTATATCTTTAAGACTCTAAGACATGTAGCGACAAAAAAAGTTCTAAACCAAGTTTATACAGCCCTTGCTCAATCATTACTTTCCTATTGCATCCCAGTATGGGGAGGAGCATCAAAAATTAAATTTCTTGAACTAGAACGTAGTCAAAGGGCGTTGTTAAAGGTTATGTACAGCAAATCTTACCGATTTCCTACAAAAGAGCTATATTCCATAAATAAGATATTGAGTGTGAGAAAGCTATATATATTACAGATGATACTAAATACGCATAAAACAGCGACTATAGATGTTAGCACTAAAACAAAAAGAAGATTAAACATTATAATTGAAACATCTATTGCTAAAACTAAATTTGCTTGTCAACAATACACTAAAAAATCGATTTATGTATACAAGAACATAAACAACTTGTTAAAAATATTTTCTTTGAGTACTTATCAACTTAAAAAATCCTTAATCGATTAGCTTACAAAACTAAGTTATGAAGACACTGAGGCTTTACTTGAAGTAATAACCTAAAAATTCACAAAACAAACAAACAAACACACACACACACACACACAGTCATGCGCACACGAACAGACCTACACGCACACATATACAAACACACACATACACAGACGTAAACACAGAATCATACATGTGTAAACACTCTTTTTTTATGTATAAATGTTTTGTAATAGTATTAAGTTTAACTGTATAACTTTTGTATGGAAGAGCGGGACATCCTGACACAGGTAAATCACTTACCTAAAAGGATGTGCCAACAACGGTATTATTACATGTAAACGTTTTTTCTAAATAAATATGATTTTTTTTTTTTTTTTACCGTGCCTCGGAAAGCACGTAAAGCCGTCGGCCCCAGTTGTTATCATAGACGCTTGATAAGGATTGTTACCCTTTGTAAGTAAATTATCCGCCAACCCGCTGTGGAGCAGCGTCGTGGATTAAGGTCCAACCCTTCTTCTACATGGAAAAGAGGCCTTCGCTCAGCATAGGGTGGTTTACAGGCTGATACAGTACAGTAGTACAGTATATAGATTGTGAAAAGTTTAGTTGAATAAACGAAAATTCTGTGAACGCGTATATTTAATTTTCAAATAGATTTACTTCCTAGTCATTGGCATAAAATGAACAGACGTCACCTACAAGATACATATCGAAAACAGGGGAACTCCAATAATTTTATATATTTTATTAATCTGCCATACTTTTCAGACAATTTTAAATTTATAAAAATTTTATAATTAAAACCATGCCGAGCCATGCCATATTTTTATATTTTGCAAATTGAATTTTTTATCTTATCATTGGATTCTGAATTATAAACATCTGTCAAACGGACTGCTGTCAAATCGTTGTCAAATAATTCAATACCTACATTAGGGATGACCGTAGAGAGATTCTCTGTCTACGGGGATGACGATTCTTCTAAAAAAACATCGATTTTTAAATCGATTTGAATCGCGACATTATGAATCGACTCTTAAAAAAATCGAGGTCTAAATCTAAAAGATCGATTTTTTTTTTTTCAAAGTTGTTTTGTACCTAAAATATAAATATTTATATGAAAAACCACAAAGTCACCACAATAACCGATTTAGTTCATCATTGAAACAAAATCTATTTAGAATAATATCCTTATTATAAAATATATATTTGAACATGCCAACAAGCGTTTAGAATAATTAAATATAAATTGGTGCTGTTTATAATTGTAAAAATGCTTTTAGCATTAACCGTACCTTTTGTATACATAATTACATACATGTTTTGTACCTATATCTTTAAGTAAATGTGAACTCTTTTTATCAGTTTCTTTAACTTTTCATAATATTACTTCTAAGGCATAAAAAAATCGAATGTTGATTATCGAGGGTAAAATATCGATTCAGTACTCAAGATCGATCTAAAAAATCGACCTTTTTGGCTCGAGAAATCGATTCTTCGATTCATCGATCTTAGATTGCCATCCCTAATGGTTGCGAAGTTGCCGCTACGCAGTGATGTCATATCTACCAACTTTTTGGTAGATCTACCAATTTTCATTTCAGTGTACCTATCTACCACCCTAGACCTAAAAACTACCTATTTTTTATGTCATTAAAATGTCTTAAATTTATGAATCCTAAACATATAATTGAAAAACATGCAGTCTCAATTATTGCTCATTTAGGAGTTCAGTTTCCAGGCAAATTAAACATAATTAATTATTAATGTTGTCTATTCTAGATTTTTTTTAATTTACATTACATTTTTATTTTTACTACTATGTCCAGAAAACATGATCGAATTGAACCGAGAGTGGAGATTATTAAGAAACATGACATTTCATTTCACAGGAAAAAATTGGATCCTACACCTGAAGAATTCTGGAAGCATGTTTCGTTAAAAAAGGAGACCAGTCTCCAATGTTTCCCCTGCTATGCGAATTCGTGAGAAAATTACTCGCACTTCCACATAGTAGCGTTGAGAGATTGTCTTCTGAAATTAATAATATCAAAACCTTCCAGAGAAATAGAATTTGACTCTAGACTACTACTATAGAGACTCTATGAGGGATTGTTGCGTACTAAAAGATTCATAGTAAACAACGGGCAGCCTAGCACAGAAAATTTAAAATTTTTCAATAAAAATATGTATAACTTTCAAAAATAAACATTTCAAGAACAGTTCATGTTCATTGAGGTGGTAGATCTACCAATTTTGCATACTTCATCCTAGTTTGCATTTTACATTCTACCAACTTCTACCAACATTTGGCACATAATCTACTAATTTTCTAAAATTCGGGTTGGCAACACTGCCGCTACGTTATAATTTATATACTCTTCTGTAACCACCAGTTTAAATAAGTTAGAAGAGCAAAAGCTTTATATTTTATTAATTGTAATTTATATTTTACCTCATTATTTAGCATAATGGAATTCACCCTAAATTTAACGGAATTTCAAGGAGTATTGATAGCAGCCGACTGTGCTCATTGTTTGTCTAAAATTACTTTAAAGGGAGGTAAAGAAAAAATTTTCTTGTTTCCATAGGTATAAAAAAAAAATGCAGTTTATTCTTGTATTTATATATTCATTATATTTTTTTCAGGTAATGAAGATAAAATAAAGTTTATTGTAGATTCTATTAAAGAGTTTTTACATAAAGAAAAACACCTTGTTGAAAACAAAATTCCTGAGGATTCTGTAACAGTTATGCGCAAATTGGCTTTTTATGTTGTTATGAATTCAGATCTTGATATATTGGGAGAATTAGTTGATTTAGATGAAATTGATAATGTTATTTGGACTATACCTACAATACCTAAATATCTAATGTGTGAACTTTTGTGGCAACTACATATGGATAAATATCTTTATGAAATACTAATGTTTAGTTGTCCAAAATTAGCTTTAGAAGTGGCCAATGCTGTATTTGAAAATTTTAAATACTTTAATCCAACAGATTCCTTGGAAAAATTAACACCATTGACCACTTCGTGTTATAGACTGATGACTAGATTCATTTTCTTTAATGAAGAAATTAATGTTCTATCACATGCATTTAGAAACTTTCAAAATTGCCTTAGATATTATATGGAACCACCTAACGCAACAAAATTGGAGTCACTCGGAAAGAAGTCAAGATATATATTCCTGGGAAAGCAATTTCATTCATTATTATGTGTGATTAGAAATTGTTTTGAAAATTATGTTTCAAATCAAAAATTTAGACCAACTGACTTTCAACAAATATATGAATTAACCTACAACAAAAGTACTGTTATTAACAGTCAAACATCAGTATTTATTCCTGATAGTAATAATAAAAATTTGTTAGAATATATTAATAATGCTAATGTTGATTTATTGGATACTTGTAAAAATTTAGCAATGGAAGTAAATGTAGCCGTATTTTGTGCTTGGAGTGAATTTGAATTTGAAGACAAAAAAACCATTCAGCAAGTTATTGGTGAATTAAGTTACAGGATTATAAATCTACTACATAAAATCGTAAATCTTGCAAACCACCCAATGATTAACATATTTAAACAGATTGCATATAAACCCTTAGACTTTGTTGAAGTTATCAATATAATTAACACGGAAGATATTATAGAAAATTTAAGTAACGGCAATGAAAGAGAGAAATGGATAAAAGCACTGTTATATAGAGACAAGTTGTGTGAGGATGCTGCTCTCTTGGAGCAAATCGATACTAACTTGGAATTTTTGGATGACGATGAACGTTGCAGATTGTTTAAAAAAATGCATTGTCATCTAAGTTATGCTACAGATAATATAGAAAGTAAATTGTCATTTGCAATTAAAGTTTTTCAGCATTGTAGCAGTAGTTCAAAGCATGAAATTGTTGAGGAGCAGTTTAGTAATTGCCGTTTCAATAATACTTTACAAACTCCAGAGTTTGATAACATGGTAACTGAATTTTTTAATAAACTTATCAATAATCCAGATATGGATATTTCTAAAGTTTTAACTTTATTCATACAAAATCCTAGAAAAGTATTTACCAAAATATTTACCTTAGCTTGTGATAATATGGACCAAACTGATATAATGCTTCAAGTTATGAAACCATTGGAAAAATATTCAAACCATTACTATGAAATAGATATTGAGCCATGTATTATCCTAGTACTTAAAGAAACAATTGCCAACATTTTAGAAAATGAACTGAAACAAACCCATTTTCTAAGATTTTTAATTTACTTAAAGAAATCAAAAATGATTTGTGGATCAAAATTGTTTTTATATGTAATTATGCCAAACTTACATAATGCCTTACTAAACAAAGATATGTTAAATATTTATATTCATTGTAAGCTTCTAGCACTTTTGTATAGTTTTCAAGAGCTGGAAGTATACAGAGTTCCAACATTAGCCATGCTAGCTCAAGTACTTGATATTGTAAGATGGAAAATCGATACCTATTTATCAATATCACCTATGACTTTGGAACTTGTTTTAAAACTACAAACAAATATTTTTTGGACACAAGAATCTGTTATTCCAGGTAAACATTAAATAGAAGTGTAATGAATTATAAATCTAAAAATATTATATTATAAGAAGTCAATAAATTTTTTTAAATACCCTCTGTATTTAAAAAAAATTGATTTGTAAAGTCTCTGATGTAACTTATTTAATTGATTAACTAATGATTATTATTATATATTGAAATAACTAGAATAATAGCCACAAATATATTAAAATATGTGAAAGAATTAAATTCTAAATTTATTTTTATTGTTATTACAGAGAAGGAAAGCAGATGGTTAAAATCTAAATTAAGAAATATTAAACCACTGAATTTGTATTACTATAGGATGCTCTGGAATCCACCAGGAAACACATTTGCAGAAGTTATTAGTGGAATACGAATACATAAGGACATGGACAAAGAAAATTTAACATTATGGCTTTCTAAGGTATTTATTTATTCTTTATTGCTCACCACAAATACAATAAAAACCATAGTTACAAATTTGTTACGTCAAGAATGTGTAGTAGTACAACAGACGGTCTTATGACTATTTAGCTATTTCTTCCAGACAACCCCCATGAATAAGGGAAGTTCAACAAAGAAAGAAATGGAATGATTTTTACAATACAATAAAAAAATAATTAACTTAATCTATGAATATTAACTTGGTTATCAATTATAAAATTTATTATATAGAATGATGTAATGAGTATATTAAATGTTAAGGGACTAGCTCCTTTTTTTTGTATTACACGTGATTTATGATGTGTCACACCTAGTAAATACAAATTTCAGGTGATTTGTTCTACTATAGTTCAAGAATGGTTTTTAATTTGGGATAGTTTGAAAGAATTTGGAAATAGAAAAACATTGGATATCTTCCATGATGCCTTACTGTTATTATTTGTAGCAGAAAAATCAAATCACTCAGAAACTAGTAAGGCATGTTTAATATTTTGTATCAAAAATTTTGTGGCCACTATAAGGGTATGTATCCAATTTATTACTATAGTATATACATATTTAATGCTAAATAACAGTATGGAAGATCATTTTTCTTAAATTTTTCAGTATAAATTCTTTAAGCAACCAATTAGTGATAATCAAATAGCAACAGTATTCAATAAATTTGCAATTATAGAAAATTTAGTAGAAGAAAGTGATTTAGAAGGATTTTCTATAGCATTTATACCGCTATTGTCTTACATAGCAGAAACAAAGCCAGATTTTCCTGTTGAAACAGCACAAATCATAAAAAGTAAATTTAAATATAAAGAATTTTCTGACATAATTTATAATATCTTTATTAATCGTGAGGGAATAAGAGTGCATTTTCATTAATTTTTTTGTAAACATACTTTTATTTTATTTTTATTTTCCTTTATACTTAATTAAATTCAAACTTAGTGACAACACATTTTATCCATTTTTTTAAATAATATTTTTATATTGTTTAACAAAGATTTTTGGTGCTGTTGATGTTCTAATACTATGTTCCAAAAATATTGTCATAAAATAAAGTCAATTGAATAACATATATCAATTACCAAAATTATACTGCAATATAAAATTTAAACAAACTAATAGAAGCTAATGCCTTTTGTACTTACCACTACTTGATTCTGATTGGGAATATAATATTTTTATAAATTTTGTTGTAGTTATTGCAATAATACCCTAAGCTTCTACATGTTTAACAAAGGTATTTTTCATGCTCTCTACTTTATCATCGGTATGATCAGATGGTAATAATTCTCTTTGTAAATACAAATTAATTAAAATTAGGATGCTGTAAATATTTATATTTGTATAACAATACTTAGATAGCTAATTTACCTGATCAACCTCATATACGAGAGTGAATCAAAAAGTTCTTAGAATCGCTATAAAAATACGACAAAATATAAATATAATTATTTTATTTTTCAACGTAATCTCCTTCTAAGTCAATAAATTTAGAAAACCAGCTTTTCTAACTTTCTAATTCCTTCCGAAAAAAAATCACGATTTGGCTCTCAAAAAACTCGTCAACGGCAGCCATAACGGCGTAGTCATCCTCAAATTTAGTGCCACGGATATGTTCCTTTAATTTGGGGAATAGGTGAAAATCACTAGGGACTAAGTCCGGAGAATATGGTGGGCGTTCAATAATTTCAAAGCCAGCATTGTGGATTGCTTTCAGCGCGGCTTCCGACCGATGAGCAGGAGCGTTATCGTGAAGAAACAAGACGCCCAATGACAGTTTCCCTTGACGTTTTTCTTTAACTGCGTCGCGCAATTTAGGGATTAAACTAGCATAGTACTGTCCGGTAATTGTCTGTCCCTTCGGTAGGTAATCAATAAAAATGATTCCTTCAGTATCCCAGAACACAGAGGCCATAACCTTGCCAGCGGTAGCAGCCACTCGAAATTTCTTCATGGGCGGTGAGGATGGTCGTTTCCAAGACATGCTTTGTTTTTTTATTTCAGGGTCGAAATAGTGGACCCATGTTTCATCCATAGTGATAACACGACGGCAAAATTAGTCCGGATCTGACTAACATTTCGAGATTACGTCTTGAAATTTTCAACCGACGCTTTTTGTTTTCGTCGGTTAACATTCGTGGAACCTACCTTGCTGACACTTTTTTGAAACCTAGTGAATCGGTTAAAATGGATTGTTTGTCGGCTAAACGTTTTATAGTAATTCTTCTGTCTTCTAAAACTAGATTTTCAATTTTTTTGACATTTTCTTCCGTGATCGAGATTGTAGGCCGCCCGGAACGAGTATCATCTTTACAGCTCGATCTACCTCTTTTAAATTCAGCAACCCAGTAAGCGACGGTGGATTAAGGTATAACATTATCCCCTAATGTCTGCTGGAAATTCAAAAATATTTCTTTGGTGGACATTTTTTTCAAGCACAGGTACTTTATCACGGCGCGTAACTCGTTTTTCTCCATTTTTAAGGATTTTTAGCAACACTTGGTACTAAATAATTTATTACGTGCGAATGGTACGACCAAATACGAGTGTAACTGCGTAGGAATATTGTGTGATTGACACTTCAAACTAAATATTAAACTACCCACAAAAATATTACTTTAACTTCAACTTCTTTTGGTTTGATGGCTTTCACTGGTGTCAAAAGAGCACAGATGATTTCGCCAATGTCACGTAGAATGGAGAAAACAAAGGAGATTAATCGGTGCGGTCGAGGATTCATCCTTCATCGAATTATGTAAATATAGGAAATAGTAAGTAAATTAGTCGAATACCCATTACCTAAAACAACACAAATATAAAAGTTAGGAATATTTTATATACAACTATGTTATGCTACGACAATCAAAAATTATATTTACAACAACACAAAGAATATTTACAACTTAATTTTGTTACGTTTAATGTATTTACATAAAAAATTACAGTAAGGACTAAACACAAGCATTAACAAACATTCAATATTTACAGGACGAGGGATTTTATGAGGAAGGACATCGTACAGAGGATAGAGAAGTTTAGGACAATTGAATAGGATATGGGATGCTGAACCTTCGTCGAGGCCACATTCACACAAAGAGTGGTCTCGTACCCTAATTTTAGCCAGATGGATCGGTGTGCTCGAATAACCAAGACGTAAACGGCAGATTGTGGATGTTACCGAACGGTCGGTATGTCTATGAAAAAAGAACCAAGGACGTCTTAGTATACCAGGTTGTATGGCAGCGTAGAATTTTCCTTTAACCGATTTTGACTCATTCCAGGACGAATTCCAAGACTTGTCAAGGTGAGTTTTCACCAGGGCACGCAAATCTTGAGGGGAGTTATAAAAATGTTCTAAAGAGCCAGATTGAATAGCCAATTTAGCGCAGTAATCTGCAGTTTCATTGCCCGGAATACCAGAGTGACCCGGGACCCATACCAAAATAACATGAAATCCTTTTTGATAACATAAGAACATAGCCTCTCTAATCTTTAAAATAATGGAAATTCTTAATTTACTACGAAACGGGTTGGCTTTGATAGCCAATAGGCAGCTGAGTGAGCCAGAGCAGATTACACTCTGTCGAAGGTTATGGGAGCGGGAATATAAAATTGCGTCCAAACTAGCAACAGCTTCACCAGTAAATATTGATTTTTGAGGTGGACACTTAAATTGAAGTATTAGTCTATTATATATTTTCGAATCCAGCAAGCAGCACCAACACAGCTATCAGGGGAAAGTTCAGATGCATCAGTATAAATCAGAAGATGTTCTGACCAATTTTGATAAACAATGTTTTGAAAATTAATATTTGTATCTGATGCACCTTTCACTAGACCAAGCTCTGTAATAACTGGAGGGTTGAATATAAGAGCTTGAAAGGGAGTAGTAAAGAGAAGATTAGATGGAAAAGATTTCAAAGGAAGAGGTAGCCTGGTAAATTTGAGAAAGCTGTCTAAAAGAGAAGGGGAGAACACAGATGGGATAATTCGTTAAGTCGAGGCCAAAGGGGATGGGAAGACAATTGCAATGATTTTAAGACAAAACAATCACATAGAAATTTTCTTCTGTATTGTAAAGGGGGTTCAACACACTCTACCTGTAAGGCATTTGTAGGTGTAGATTTCATGGCACCCAGAATGATTCTCAGACATTTATATTGAATTTTGTTTAATTTTTCCGACACAGATCTAAAATAAAGCGTAGTCCAAATGACTTCGAACTATCGCATTATATATAAGTTTTAAGGAGTAAGGGTGGCCGCCCCACCAAACACCTGAGACTGCTCTGAGGGCGTTAATGATCTTTTCACATTTTTAATAACATGTTGTACATGAGAATTTCCATTTAGTTTTTTATCGAGAACTACACCTAAGAATTTGGCCTTATCTGCGAGGTGAATGCGTTGATCCCCCAATAGCAAGTCAAAAGAAGGGATGTTTCTTTTTCTTGTGAACACCACCGCTTGACTCTTAGGGACAGATAAAGATAAGCCGTGGACTGTAAGCCATTGGTCTAGATCAATGATTCCCAAAGTGGTCTATATCGACCCCTAGGGGTCTATGACAACCTGCAAGGGGTCTACGTCAGCGAAAAAAAATTTGGGGGTCCACGATAGTGGATCTCAACACATACACTGATAGTACCTATTTACTTACATCATACTATCTTATAATATCAAAACATACATTATTTATAAAAGTACCTATGAAGTAAAAAATTTATTATATATGTTTATAAAATTGTGTAAGTTTTAGGATGTTGGTTACAAAATTTTATTTTGAGTAGTTTTAATTTAAATTCAATTAATAAATGTATAAATTAACATGTGTTTTTACTTTAAGTTTTTAATACTAAACTTCACTACAGTTAGAAATTTACAGGAAATCAATATCAGGTAAGTAGGGGGTCTACCCAACACGGAAAAACATGGCAAGGGGTCTACGACACAAAAAAGTTTGGGGAACTCTAGTCTAGATAATGCAAAGCAGAATTTAGTCGATATGTTAAATCATCCGCGGAATTTGACCTATAATACGATGTCATCTGCGTATTGCAGAATGTTACAAAAACTATTTACAGGCAACTCGAGATCATGAGTATATATGCTATAGTGCAAAGGCTAAGGACTGAGCCCTGAGGGAGACCTTTCCAGACAAGTCTAGGGGGAAGAGAAAGATGCCGATGTTTGACCACAATGGATCTGCCAAGTAACAGATTGCAAATGAAATGAACTATCCTCGGAGGAATACTCAGCTGTAGCATTTTCTGCCTGAGTACCGGAAGAAGAACATTGTCATATGCAGAGGTGATATCTAGGAAAACACCCACAAGGTACTCACCCTTAGCAAAGGCAATTCGAATTTCTGATGAAAGAATACTTAAGCTATCAATGGTGCTCAAACCCTTTCGGAAGCCAAATTGGAAGGGCGAAAGAATATTACTGCTTTCCATTATCCATTCCAAGCGGTTTTTAATAAGGTGTTCAGCAATTTTGGCTAATGTAAAGGATAAAGCAATGGGTCTATATGAATTTGAATCTAAAGGGTCTTTACCTGGTTTCAAAATTGGCATAACGATTTGGGACTTCCAAGATTGCGGGGCGATTCCTTGTATGAAACCAGAATTAATTATGTTTAAGAAGAAGTTCTTTGCTTTATCATTTAAGTTAACAATAAAGGAATAAGGTACGCCATCTTCTACAGGAGAAGAATCCTTTAAGCCATTTAGAGCACAATGAAGCTCCAAAATAGAAAAAGGAGCATCCATCTCATTAGATACAGATGCTGGCGTGGAAGAAAGAAAACAGTCATGGTACGGAACAAAAGGGAGAGCAAGTTTATCGGCAAAATTGTTGAGCCAATCAGATGGGTTATTGGAAAAGGGATCATTGTAACTGAGGGATCGACGAAATTTCTTCAAATTAGACCAGACAATTCGTGAAGGAGATCTTGGACTGAGGGACTCACAGAACTTAGTCCAGCTTAGCTTTTTCTTTTTGGGAAATAACCTTTTAATTTTGGCATTAATGCGCTGATATTTGATGAAATCTTCATTGGACATGGATAGTGTGTATGCTTGCTCTGCTTTTGTTCTTTCTCTTATTAAAGAATTACATTCTTCATCCCACCATGGGGTAGGAAGATGTTGAAACCTTTTATTATGTTTTTTGTTGAAACTATAATCGGCAGATGAAATAATTGTATTGTAAAATTTTTCGTATTAAAAAATGACATATCCATTTCCTCCAAAATCAGACAGGGAATCCAAAATGTTATCCACGGACGCGGCATAATCAAACCAGTTTGCATTATTTAGTTTGTATTTAAGGAGGGGAATTGGTGAGCTTGATGGAATAGGTCTGTTTGATAGAGCGAGAATCATAGGGAAATGTTCACTTCCAAAAGTTGACGGAAGTATTTTCCAGGAAAGGAGGGAAGAGAGTGGTGCAGAGGAAAGAGAGAGAGATCCACAGCAGATTTGGGATTCTGACGAGGATTAACCCTTCGTGTCGGTGATCCATCATTGAGAATGCATAGGTTGGCATCATCAATAATGTCCACCAACACGGGAGCAAACCCGTCGCAAGAATGGCAGCCCCATGCACAGTGCCGGATTAACCAATAGGCAGAGTAGGGCCTAGGGGCCCTGCTTCCACTAGGGGCCCCATGCAAGCGACAAGAAGAAAAAAAAATTAATCGAACGAAAATTTTGTACGCTTTCTCAATAACCATAATATTGCTTTTTTTCGACTCATGAATTATTTAATACATACAGGACCATCTAGTATCGTGTTTTAAAACAGTTAAAACTAATATACGGAACGCATCCGGCGGCCGGTCGGCGAGTACTAGACTTCATTCGCGTTAGGGAAATCCCCGATTCCTTGGATAAGTTCCGTTCCGTAGCGTAATTGTATATTCTCATAATAATAATTTCGAAAATTTCGAAATGATTTTTCACCTTTTATTACGATTTGGGAGTTTTTCGACATTGAAGTAATTAATTTAAAAAGTTTTACTGTGCTTCGTCTTTCAAAATTTATGAGTTTGGATAAGAGTGCACATGTTCACATACATCAAAAGTATAACAAATTTTTCGGAACACAGCGGGCGGGCCGTATGTAAACTTTATTCACATTGAAGGAATCCCCAACTCTTTGGATGCAGTCCGTAGCGTAGTCGTATTCAATGTAAAAAGTTTCTCATTGGATAAGAGTGCACATGTTCACATACATCAAAAGTATAACAAATTTTTCGGAACACAGCGGGCGGGCCGTATGTAAACTTTTTTCACATTGAAGGAATCCCCAACTCTTTGGATGCAGTCCGTAGCGTAGTCGTATTCAATGTAAAAAGTTTCTGTTATTGTAATTTCTGAGTTTCACGACCGTGAAGTTAACAAAAAAAAAAAAAAACTTTGTGCTCTGTGTTTAAAAAATTTACGAACTTGGAGTAGAATACTGAGGTTAGTGTCTACTAAGTCTATCGGTCGGCCTCTATTAACCCGGCCTAAATGAACCAGGGTTTTTGAGACCCTCTAGTGTGCAAAATTATGCGTACAAGTCTTAGTTCGCACTACCCCGCTCTCTTCGCCTCAGTAGCTGGATTCTAGGAATTAGTGCGTCGATTCGTTTATGCGAATCAGTGCCACATGCGACGTTGTTGGTGACAGGTGAGTTTAAAGTGCGCACGGGTGTTTTATACCCGGGTTTATAGTTCATGTTTTAATATTTTTGATCGGTGTTCTTACGATTTATGTGAGAACGCGTAGGTATAGTTTATGCGAATTACCTACTCAGTCATCTCGCCTCGTCCTCTCCCGTTGATCGCGAGTGGTGCCCAGTCAGTTTGGATAGGTACTTAGTAGGTACGTGTACTTTTTTTTACTATTTATAATTCATATTTATTTACCCCAATAAATTTTTCCGAATTTAGACTGAATGCCGTGTGCCTACCTCATTAGTTATTACAGTAATTGTTTTTTATATGTGGTCTATGAAATACTATTTATTTATTTTAAAGCCATATTTTTTTTTATTTCTTTGCAAAATATAAGGATTAACAGCCGGGACCTATTTAAATTTTACAGGGCCAATAAAGTATATAAGTACCTGTTTTATATATGAAAATTAGTGAAACTAGTTGTTTAAAACTTAACTTTAAATCGGTATATATTCTAAACTATTACTTGAAATGAAAAATTATAAAAGAAACATATTGTTTTAAACTAACGCGATCACTATTCATATTAAATTTTATATTTTTTCGGGTTCTTACCTGCCACCTTTTTCAGATCTGCCACCATCCATCATCACCGTACGTTAGTCTACCCGTGATCATGGCGATTGAAACATTGCCGAAATACAGGGACCTCAATAAAATTATAAACGTGGGAAGAACCCGAACAAATATGAAATTTAAGATAAAAGAAACCTAACATTTTTGAATACCTATGCAACGATACCCCACTTGACGTAATTCATCGACACTTTTTTTTTTCCATTTTGACAATATGGCTATTGCTGGTTGTGGCTGTGGTGAATATTTATTATTATTATATATTTAGTGACACTCGCGAAGTTAAGATGAATCGATTGACGTAAGAATCATCAAAAGCGGTCTTTTGATCTCTACAACGCCACATAGTAACAAACATACATACATAGATATATAGGCTGATAAACACATTACCCTTCTTTGCATCGCGCAGTCGGGTAAAAACACACTAGATTTCAGTATACAATTTTAAATATGTTTAAGTAAGTTTTCGGTTTCGGCCGAAACAGAGCAAGGCCGAAAAACCCGTTTCGGTCGGACACTACTTTAAACATGTATCTTGAATAGGGGAGAGTTGGATATTACCGAGCCTCTAAGAACTTGGACCTATAATTCGGATAAGGTTTGATATATATATTCAAAAAATGCATTAAATGGTACAGAATTTATTTAGCTACGCATACATCAAGGCAAAATATTTCAAAAAATAAACAAAAATTCATTATTGCAAAATAATAAAAAAACGGGAAAGCTTGGTATTATCAGACTGGTCTGATAATATCGTGCCTAGGTTTGATAAAACCGTGCCCATAATAATTTAGCGAATTTCTATGAGTAAACATAGATTTAAAAAAAAAATTATGCAACGTTGAATAAACTCGTTCGTAGAAAATAAAAAACAGACTCCTTTCTATATTTGATTTATTATTTTACGACTAGATTGATAAACTATAATTATTAAATATAACTATTAAAAAATTTAACGAAATAATAACAGAAACTTAAATTCTTTAGGTCAACAAAAGGTCCATCCATATTAATATATATATATATTTCTTAATTACTAATCATTGGATGAAATTAATACTAGTCAGTCTCAGAAATGCCTAAAATCAGTCTCATTATTTAAAGTTGGATTAATTAAAGCAAAAGTCACACATAAAACTGTCAGCAGAGTCTTTTCCACTACATTCTTTATGTATCCAACCCGAGCATCTGCAACAACGGAACCATATTTCTCCGTCACGACCAAACTCTTGACATATGGCGCAAATATCACGGTTCTCGATATCGTCATCTTCATCATCATCATCGCACAACTGAGCAATGGGAACCTCATCCTCACTATCTTTACTGCCGATGATACATTTCTTGGAACTCACTTTAAATTTATTTTTTCTTCTTGCGGGCTTTGTCTTTTTTCTTTCTTGTCAGTTCTTCGTCGTTTCTTTCAAGTCTTCAGCCTCATTGTTTTCGCTGCTGTTCAAAACTTTTCTCTTAACAGACTTTCTTTTAGCTTGTTTGTTTTCTTTAAAATTCTTGTCTCTTTCCATGTTCATTTGCTTTATTTGCCGCTTTCTTTATTTTTCCTCTAACTGCTGCTTTAAGGGTGTTGATGTTAAAATAATGGAGTGCTGTTTTTTTACACGTCTCTGTGTTTTTATTATTTTTTCTGGTATAGGGGACAAATCTTCTAAAATACGACGCGAAGTGCTCGGTATAGCGTCTTTGGTAATGCTCGTAAATAATTCAATATGCTGGTTTAGGTTGCTGAGGTGTATGGGAGCGTCAGGTGTTAAAATTGATGGTGAGGGTGTTAGGGTACGGGTGGATTCATCATGGTCAGTCATTAGTTCTACAAGTGAATTGTCTACACCTTCAGATCGATGGGCTTGTCCGGGAGAGGGTAATTCTTGGTTAATAGGGTCAGAAATTGAAATGTCATCTTCGTCGAAAATATGTGGATTTAACGGATATATTCCAGTAACTTCAAATCCTTTAACGGTCTTTTCCATCGTAGCCACTCGAGTATAAGCTTTGTTAAAAATGGGAGCTAAATGGTCATGAGTGATTTTTTCAAAAGGATGCATTTTCATGAATAAGTCACACTCACGAGAGTATGCTGATTTTAATGGTCCATAAAATGTTACGTCGAGCGGTTGCATCTTATGAGATGTATGCGGTGGGAGAGACAAAATATAAATGCCATTTTCGCGACAAAATTCAAAAGCGCTGAGCGATTGGTGGCTGCAATGGTTGTCTAATATAAGAAGCGCTGCGTTTTGCTTATGGGCACCAATATTTGTAGCAAAATGCCGCAACCATTTCACGAAGAGCTCTTCGTTGATCCATCCTGATTTTGAACATTCATAAAGCGCTCCCGGTGGGCCACCAATCCTGAGAGAAGCTTTTACTCTTTGCCGAGGAAAAATGAACATCGGGGGCACATATATCCCTGTTGCGCTAAATGCGCAAACCACTGTTACGTTCTGGCCGCGTTCTGTACTAACAGCCTTTCCAACTTGCTTTAGGCCTATTGGTGCATAAATTTTGGCAGGCTTCTGAACATTGCTGATACCCGTTTCATCTACGTTAAAGATTCGATTGGCTGGAAAATTATGGCGCGCCACGAGTGTCTCGAGGTTAGAAAAAAAAATCGTTATTTCGGATTTATTAAATCCCAAAACTCTGTTTAAACTGGTTGGTTCGGGTAGCCTTAAAGAAATCCCGGGATTTCTTTTCAAAAAGGAATACACCCAGCATTTTCCGGCCATTCCTTTCTCTGATGAAAAGATATTTTTAACATTTTTTTTAACGGCAAAGTCATAAGCTAATTTACGCAACTGTTGCTGAGTTATCCCGTAAAACTTCTTTGCCATGAGAGTGATAAATGCAACCAACTCTTCCTCTTCTTCGTTTTTAAATGTGGCTTTTCTACCCATAGGTGGATTATAGTCTTCTTCCAATTTCAATCGGTCTCTAATTGTAGATTCGGGGACATTAAAGTTTTTAGCAGCTGTCTTTATTTTACTGCCGTTTCGTATAGCCTCTAATGCAGTCCTCATTTTTTCCGGATTCCATAATCTCTTTTTTTTCTGCACAGATTTATCCATCTAGAACAAAAATAAAATAAGTATGCTTAATTAAAAAAACCAAAAACCCGACGGCGTAAAATACTCTTATTATAAATAAAAAGAATAAAACAATTTAATAGCTTTCATTTGATACCCATATTGCTACAGTAAGAAAAAAAAATTTAACTCCCCCCCCCCCTCATTACCCCATTTGCGGGCGCCATTTTGAAAATTTATATAGCCTATGTCACTACTACAATTTAGACAAATCCAACGACACCTTATATGTCAAAAACCGTCCAGCTGTTTGGGCTGTAGGGCGTGCCAAAGAAATGGACATACATACATACATACATACATTCATACATACATACACACATACATACATACACTTGAAAAACATAACCCTCCTGTCGCAGTCGGGTAATTAAGAATAATTTTTATAGTTTACAATTTCGCGCCCCGCTCGATAATACCGCGCCCTGGGCGCGGAATTGACAAACTCTGTTATTTCATTTTATAGCCTCAAAATAATACAGTCAAGTTAATTGTGTATTCAAATCAATTTAGGTTAGACCATTTTTTAACGTGATAACGTCTTGTAAATCGATGAATGCCGCGTGCACGCACGAAAAAGCATGACTCATTGTCTACTCATTGTTCCGCGAGCGAGAGCGCGAAACAAGCGATAGAGAGAATAACGGAGAATCTTAAATATCACACATGTATAATATAAGTTGTATATATATTATTTTTAATAGCACATACTGTACTTGTAATTAATCTGTATAATTTAAGTAAAAAAAATATTTGAATAACGAGTGAAAAAATTGTAATTAATTGAATTAACTCCTTTGTATTAAACAAAATAATGATAATTCAGTGATAATAATACAATTCAATTCATAAAAGCATGCAATTTTTTATCAATGTTTTCTTATGACGTTATCAAGGAACTAAAACTATCGTCCATAAACCGACTTTACAGACAACCGATTTTTAATTTGATTTTAGGATTGTAGTTTTAAGTTGTATTTATGTATATATGTATGTTTCGTGGCTAATCTGCTGCGCCGTTTGTGATGAAATTTTATAGGAGGCTACTTTTTATCAATACAACTACGCGGGCGAAGCCGGAGGCGGAAGCTAGTAATTTATATATCTGTTATAAGGTTTATATCATGTTGAAACGAAATTTACTATTGTAAGAACTGCGCGGGGCGCGCCTTGCTTTGCTGTAACTCGACACGTATAAGAAGAGCTCCGGATGCCATACAAAATGTATGTAAAGCGAAGCTCTTTTTACGTAGGTCTTTTAATTCGTTTGAAAAAACGCCGACAGTCATTGCGTTTCTCAAAGGCACGTGTACTTCACGTGCCGCTCTTTGAGTTCTACCGCTCCGCCGCGCCACACCGTAATTTTGCGAAATAAGCCTTAACGCAATGGTTTATGCATTATAATTGAGTAATGTAAACATGTTTTACTATATTTTATGGAATTTTTAATTATAAGTTTCAAATATAAAGAATTCGAAAGAAAAGATTTACATTTCGATTTAATGTTTAAAAAAAAAACTTAAAACAATCAATATTCCCAAACATCCCAGTAAGTCTTTTTTACAACTACAAGTTAGATTTTAATTCAAGATAAACCTACAGTAGGTAATACAAGGTATATACAGAAGATGGAATGTAATTTCCATTCTAAATAAAGTTATCTGCTGTATTCATTGTAACATTAACATAACATTGACTTCAAATGACATCTGCCGCTTCATCTTAAGATGCTCAGGGAGTACACAATATCAGTTTGAAGTAAATCGGCCTTTCTTTGATTCAAATTATTTAAAAAGTAAGATTTGATTTTTTACTAGCTACCACAACTATGACGACCGTTCTGGTGTAGTGGTGCGAGTAAGTGGCCTCAATGCCGCGCGCCGGCGGTCTCGGGTTCGATTCCCGCTCGGGACAGATATTTGTATTTGTACAAATATCTGTTTCCGGTCTGGATCTATGTGCGTGTGGGTCTCCCCACCGTTAGCGATACCGCATCACTCATAAAAACATCGATATTTGAACATCAATATTTTTAAAATCGATACATCGATGTTAAAAACATAGAAGTTTATTAACGATGTATCGATGTTTCTATTTTTTTTTCAATTTAAATTAGAATTCCATGAAATATAATAGAAGTTTCTATATTATTTTACTTTATTAAAGTTTGATTTTGATTAAAAAAAAATTTGAGCCGTCACGGGACGCCTGGCAGATGTGAAACATCGACATTATTTTGTAAAAGTAATATGCAGAAAAGAACATAGTATTGTGATAGGAACTAAATATGTCATAATGATAAAATAAAATATTACGATTTTTTTCCAGATAACGATGACTATTTATTGAATAAACATTTATTTTCATTAAATACAAAAATTTACGAATTTATTTCAAATCTTGACTACTTAATTCGTTTAATCAGTGACTTCGAATGCGCATGCCGTGTGCGTCGCCACGGCATGCGTCACCACGCCAGAAATCGGTTTTACGTGCGCCTATAGATGTTTCACATCAACAACTCAGTAGGTTTAATTTGGCATTTAAGTTTTTTTAAACGAAAAGGTATTAACGCAGTGATATTTACCTATATGTATAACATGTGCATACTAAGAAGAAATACAATCAATTTTTTGATAAATGTTCCTTGTATTCAATAGGTACTTAAATATTTTGTATTTGACAATTATTTATTTTTTAAGACATTAAGGATTTTAATTTTTTTTTATAACAGTAACCTACGAAACAATGAAGTTGCATCTGTAATAATAAGTAGGGATGCAACATCGCTCATAAAAAACTCGATATTTGAACATCGAAATTTTTTAAAAGTAAAACATCGATGTTTATGAACGATATATCGATATTTGAGAAAAATCGATGTATCGTTTTGCATCCCTACCCACCGTGCCTCGGTGAGCACAAAAGCCGTGGGTCCCGGTTGTTATCATAGACACCTGATAACGATCGTTACTCATGGTAGGGAAATTATCATTATATATAATATTAATAAAGGTGGATTACGCTCGAATCCTTCTCCTATATGGAGAAGAGACCTTCGCTCAGCAGTGGGTGGTTTACATGCCGATACTGGTACCGCAATTATTAAGATTGCGAGTTTCACCAAGGTCAGAGCTCGTCAAAAACTACCTGGCTAGCGAAATTTTAAGCCTGTAGATATCAAAAATACACACTTAGAATTTTTCATCTATTTATCCTAGTGGAGTAGCCACTACAGAACAAATGTTAAGTTAAAGTGGTTGCTTTAATATGTATCTGCTCTTTACTGTACTGTATCAGCCTGTAAACCACCCACGGCTGAGCGAAAGCCTCTTCTCCATATAGAAGAAGGGTTGGAGCTTAAGGCCAGTATATTCGAGCGTTGTAGGTATTTAGCGCTACCTCCCTCCCCGCGCGACTAGTTACGCGAAGTCTCCGATCAAATGAACTCTCGATGACCCCGCGCGCGGCGACGGCGCACGGAAATAATTAAATATATAATTTTACAGTAACTTACTAGGTTTTTTTTTTTACTTTAGGTTATTTGAGGCCACCAGAACCAGAGTGACCCAAACACAAATTACAATTATGTGGATATGTGCCAAAATAGTTTAGGTGAAATTTTAAGTAAATGTAATTTTTAAAAAAATCATAGACCTTGTTTAAAATTTGTAAAATATGATATTAGTTATTGATTAAATTTAGATGAACTATAAAAATTATCAGTATTTTTGTTATTTGTACATTTTTTTTGCAGATAGGCCACTATGGCACTTAGCATTTACAATATATTTATAAGCAGTGTATAAATAATAGGCCAATATGTATGAACCTTATCACCTTTTTTATTAATATAAATGCAAATTACCATTTTTCAACTTAAATAGTACAAATTAAACTTAGAACTAGCTTCTTTACTACTGTGTAATTTTTATTAAACTCTTGTTTTATCTTAAACTCATACATTATTAATTTATTATAGTTTTTATTTCAACTTAAGACTATGTTAGGCATAACATGTCCAAGTATTAACTATTAACCTTCGCATACTCGCGCATTAGTCTCTCAGATTGAAGAGTCAATAATTTGAATTTTCTCAGAAATAAATATCGCTGGGACTTTGCGGTCTTTACTACCTTCCTAATTTGTTATTAAGCATTGTTTAGTGTAGCGCAAGTACTGGCGCCTCATGGACAGGTGACACATGACTGTTGTCGGTCAGTGAGAGTAGACTATTTTAGGTAAGTAACTAAAATTTAATTTTTGTATATTACTCAATGAGATTTATTTATATATGTTGCTGGTATATAACATTTTTTTAGTATAATGTTTTACATTATTTGAGAACCGTTTTGTCTTTGATTTTAGGCATTTTTATATCACAATGAAAGAAGAAAGAATATAAAAGCGCTATGAAGATTCCGATTCTTACTACGATGATAAAAGTCATAGTGAGGTAGAGGACGCTCTAGAAGTACATGAAAAAAATACTGACACTGAGCAGGAGAAGCAAAAATAATTGTAAAACCCGATACAGCTGCATGAACTGCAATTTTTTTTTGTCACGAACACACTAACTGCGTCTGTTTTGATTGCTACACAAATAAAGCTATTATTGATTAGTACTAATTATTATATAATTATTTTATTATTTTTGATACTCATTTATTAGATTTAAGGGTATTTTTTGTAATAAACACATGAAAAAGTTTATTTTTGTTATTAAACTTAGAATGCCAAATATTATGTTATTTTTTTAGAGGTCGTATAATAAGACTGAAAACAAAAAAAAAGACTTTTTCTACCAAATAAAATTATAGTTCTAATATTTTTTATGTATTTTTTATCCAGTTATATCCTTTTCTAATAATAAATACCAATAATGTTTTAAAATCAATATAAAGGATAATACAGACTAGATCAAATCGCGGTCTGAGACACCGTGCGCGAGTATATATAATTATGTGTGATGGGCGTGAGTATACAAAGGTTAAGGTTAGCCAGTCAGTTATTCAGTCGAAGAATCACTCATTGCACCATCTAGTTCGTTCTCCGAATTGGAGGAGACTTTGAGTTGTTGATAGAAAGGGTGATAGATATATAGAACAAAAATGTTTACACGTATGTATCAATGACCAGAGTGGCCCAAGTGATCTGGGCCACTATGCTCTATTAATATTGTTTTAAGAATCAAAACGCCACAACTATTTTTTTTAACGTCATCTATGATTGTTTACTGATATTACCTTTGAGCCACTCTGGCTATGAACTAGGGGTTTGAAAAGGGTCATTACCGTGTTCAACTAATATATGACAAATTGTGGTTTGGGCCACTCTGGTTCTGGTGGCCTCATTTCATAATTCAGTTTTGTTTTCGATCCTGAAGGCACAGTATAAAATGCAACATAAACATTTAATACCTAAGAGAAGTAGATAAAAACCATTATTTAATTTTTTATGGGTTTATAGCTAAAAAAAAAAAATTACTATTAATATTTTAATTTATATTAATTATCAGTAATTTTTTTTTTTTTTTTTGTTAATTAATACACTTTACAACATTTAATACCTAAGAGAAGTAGATTTAAACTTTATTTCTTCTCTTAGGTATTAAATGTTTATGTTCCACCTATTACTGCCACCAGGGCCCTGCGCTGGGGCTCCCAAGCGGCGCATTCCTCCAGGGTGTGACGCGCCGAGTCGATTGGCGCGCTACGCTCGTGGCAAAATCAGGGGTGGCTTCTCGCCTAGCGATTTGGTGCAGGTACTTACCGAAGCAACCGTGCCCGGTAAGCACCGGCGACAGCCGAAACGTAAGGACCCTATGCCGCCTGTTGACCCAGCGACGAAGGTGAGGACGTCGCTCTGTCCATTGCCTATCTCAATTCGTTGTCAGCACCTCGCAGGTTAGTCCCATTGTCGGACCAGATTTGAGCAGGTTGTCCTCGTCGAGCTTTCATTCTTCTTAAATTCATTATCACTGAGTCTGTGCTCAGTGACGTCGCTATCTCTAGGTGGATCGTTCTTACAGTGAGGCACGTGAATACTGCCACGTAACGTTTCTGTTGGCTGCGTCCCACGGTGACTGTTAATGGTCTGAAGTAGTCCACCCCTGTGTATGTGAAGGGTCGCTGATGGTGAGCTAGGCGACACGCAGGTAGGTCTCCTGTTCTCGGGTGTGGCGGGATCGCTGCCCTAATCCGGCAGTGTAGACACTGTGGAAAGAGCGTTCTTGTGATGGGCCGCAGGCGTAGTATCCAGTAGTGCTGTCGACATTCGTTCACAGTCGCCTCGACTCCCGTGTGATGCCTCGTTCTATGCATCGCTATGATCCACAACTTCACTGTGTGATGATTTCTATCTAGTATCATCGGGTTTTTAGATGGCGTTGATAGTTGCTCCGCGGCGTTAATACGACTACGGACTCGGAGGGCTCTCTCTGCACACTCGATGCTCAGCTGCTTGAGGCGACTGTTTCGGGTAAACGACTTCCCGTCTTTAATGCTTTCTACTTCATTTGGGAAAGATTCTTCTTGGACTGTTCTCATGAATAGGTCTTCAGCTTTCCTGATAAGTTCCGCGGAGACCGGACGAACCTCCAAAGTTTCTTCGAGCTCTACTCTTATTTTCTGGCGTGTTTTCAGCTTCTTGTTCGTCCTTTTCCAGTCTGGGTCTTTTAACGCGCTTTTCTTAGTCCTTTTATAGTTGACTCGTTGTGTATTGGCTCGACAGAGTTCTATAAACTGTAGCACTCGAGCCGTCGTGTAGCGGAGTCTGTTCCAGCTGGAGTACCGTGTGCAGTCTGGTAACCCTTCTTTGAGTCGCGGCTGTTTACGATCGGTGACGTGATGAGTTTTTTCTTCGCCTGTAGGTTCGGTTGACGACGACAAGGCGGACGTTTCCGTGGGCCAGGTGGACTCCGGATGATAAGGAAATTCAGGACCTGTGTACTATCTGTGACCACTGCTGAATCCCGCTGGTACGTCCCGCGCCGCGTCGTCGGCTACGTTTAGCCTGGTTGGGACCCATCGCCATTCGCTGACCGTCGAAGAATCTTCAATTGCCGCTAGCTGCTAGCTAGCCGCTGTTAGGTGAAAATACTAATATAACTTATTGAAATTTTGGATATGCTAATATATCGGTCTAAGATATCGATGACAATAATTATATTCTAGCTAAAAATAGATTGAGTGTTCATTAAACTTACGAGTACTTATCTGATCGCTTTTCTAAGCTTACGTAGTTCACGTCTAGATTTTTTCTTTTTATTTCTAGTTTTATTCCCCATTTTATATCAACACTACACTGCTATACAGTAAAAACACTTCCAACGTTGTTAGAGTACTAACTAAACTAATCTAATAAAATAATCAATAATAATCTATACTAATAGATAAAACTGAAGAGTTTGTTTGTTTGAACGCGCTAATCTCATGAACCACTGGTTCAAATTTAAAAATTCTTTTTGCGTTGGATAGTCCATTTACTGAGGAAGAATTTAAGCTATATAACATCACGCTACGACTAATAGGGGCTGAGTAATAATAAGAAATGTTACAAAAACGGGAAAAAATAATCTTTTTTGAGAGCTTCCGTTGCGTCCTTTATTATTTCTCTTCTCAAGACATTTTTTAATTATAGTTCCACTTTTAAAGTAAATATAACATCACTCTTTTACTGTAAATTTTCGAAAAAAAAACTCAGTAATATGTTGAACGACCCAAGAATCAAACCTGAGACCCCTTGCTCGGCAGTAACGCTTGGTACCACTGGACCAACGAGGCGAAAATATTTAAGTACGTTTTTCCCTCAAATTAACGCGGGTGAAACCGCGGGGCACAGTTAGTACTAAATAAAATTATCCAATCTATTTCTCAAACCACACTATCCATTCTCTGAGGATAGAGAGGTTCACTGGCGCTCGAATTCCTAAGAGACAAGACCGGACCCTATACATCGGTTTTCACACAAGAGGAAAAGAAGACGTTGATAGACAAGGGATACGGCACCGGACAGGGATCGAGCGTCATGACTATCCACGAGGCACAGGGACAGACACGCGAGGCAGTCATCGTCGTCCAGACAAAGACTAGGAGGCTGCGGATTCATGACAGTGTTCCGCATGCTGTGGTCGCGGTGACCAGGCACACAAAGACCTGTGTCTACTACACCGACGACGGTGGTGATGCAATCGGTCGTTTTGTCGGCCTCGGTGGAGGCCACAACAAAGGAAATACTCGAGCACACCCTCAAGATGGCTATACATAAAAGAGACACCGCCGTCATTGAGGATGTGCTCGAACAGCTTCCCTCGGGGGATGGCTGCGGCAGAGTCTCCAATAAATAATACAAAAATAAAGAGCCCAAATGTAAATGTAGACAAGCCGTAAAAATGTGGTGGCTGGTATGTATGTACTAACAAGCAATGAAATATTAGATTATATTATTAGATCAAGGAATAAACGCATGTACATAGAAAATAAGAAACATGATGTAAATAGATGTAAGAAAAAAAAAGACAAAATAAAATTATATATATGTATATATATATATATATATATATAATATATATGTGTGTGTGTGTGTGTATATGTATATGTATATATATGTATGTGTGTATATTTGTATATGTAAATTATATTTGTAAATAAAGATTATGTTTATTAAAAATGATTATATGTATGTAAATATGATTATATGTATTAAAAAAAATTATAATAATAATAAATAAATAATGGTCAGTATACGGACTCGCGTCATAGAGATCCTGACAATAAGTCTAGCTAATGTAAGTCTAAAATAGTACGCATGAAACTATATTAACAATCTTATACATTTAATTAAAAAAAGGCACGGGCAAATATAAGCCCGTGGATATTTTTGCTATAAAAAAAATCCAATCTTTAGAGGGGGGGGGGGACGCCGCCAGACAGCAGAGATACAGGTCCTACTTCGATGACGCCTCGCAGGCAACTAAAGCGAGGCGCGCGCCGCGCGCGGGCCGTTTTCTTATATAATTTAAATATTTAATATTTAAAAAAAATAGAAACATTTATTTAAAAAAGTAACCGTTAAATGTTCTACTAAAAGTTATTACCTATTTTTACATGTGAATATTGTAACTTAAAATCTGATATTCTTCGAATAAAACTCGAAAAATAATCAAAAACATCCTTTCTTTATGTTTTTTTTTTATCGAGTCAAGTTACAATTATCGTGTTTTGAACCGTTGAATAATCAAGAACGTTTGTTAAACTATAACATATATTTTTAACGGATCAAAAAAATGAATATTACTATGTTTAAAACTCTATCAAAAACAGGTGATTTGGGATATACTGGCCTTAATCCACCACGCTGCTCCACTGTGGGTTGGCGGATAATTTCCCTATCACGAGTAACGATCGTTATCAGGTGTCTATGATAACAACCGGGACCGACGACCTTAAGTGCTTTCCGAGGCACGGTAGCGAGACCCACAAGGACATACAGACCCAGACCGGAAACAAATATTTGTGCAAATACAAATTTCAGTCGCGAGCGGAAATCGAACCCGCGACCGTCGGCGCGCGGCGTTGAGGCGACTACTCGCACCACTACACCAGAACGATCGTCATCAGAACGGTCGTCTGTACTTGGTCATATATTTGTAATTGTAATTTCACTTCTGACCAACGAGGTTTTTAAACATGTGGGTTTGTGTTTTGTGTCTCACCGAGTCTACAAAAACGCATTTAAGACTTAAAAGCGCGCGCATTTTATTATCCATACGAGTAAGCGAGTAAGCAATAGTGTCCTCTCTTTTGAAGGCGGGGACTCAATGCCACAGTGTAGGAACTGTAGAACAAATTCAACATTTTTCTATATAAATTTACACCCTCCGAAATATAGCAGGTATAATTTTTTTTTCATTGTATGATATTCAGCAATATTATGAGGAATCTAAACATGGTAAAAAAAACATAAAATATTAAGTTTTAAGTATTCAAATTTCAATTTGAAATGTTTAAAAATTAATATATATATATTTTCTCAAACAATTAAAAACAAATCTTTATTTCTTAAATTAAAGAAATAGGTTTATTTATGAAAATATAAAAAAAAAACAATTGAATTCGCTTATTTTTCTACTAAAAACGATTTTTAAAAATTTACGTTCATTCCTTAAGCTTTATCTCGGTTTATTTTGATCGGAGACAAAAAAGTCATAGAACCTTTTACGTGTATTATTTTAAGTTCTATACATTTTACTTTGAACTTTTTTATCTAACATTTACCGTTTTCGAGTAATTGCGAAAAAACATTTATTTTATTTTTTTTTTCAACCCTTGCCGGGGGTTGCGCACACTAAAACCTTTACACATTGTTTTGGTATCATTAAAACTACATTATATCAAAAATGCAGGGTTGTATGTGAAATTTCGATTTAAAACCTAATTTGACTGGACTATACTACGACGATGAGGGCACCGCTGGGTTTTAGTGGGTATTCTGGCTCCGCAGTCAGCGAGTCCCACATACCCGTCGCTTTTACAGTAGGCGGGATGCATAAATGCATTTCCCAGCGTAAAAAAAAAGGCAATGGACAGAGCCACCGCAGCAGAAGCAGCAAAAAAGATTTCGTGGCGCTTTATTCCCCCTGCGGCCCCATTCATAACTCGCTACTATGTTACTAAATGTAAACACTAATTGTAAGTATGAAATATGAATCGCGTATTTTGGCCGATTTGGCATTCGACTCTCGGCAGTGCTTAGAACAAAATTTAAGAAACAAAGGAGTGTTTTTCTTCCCAACATCCCAGCAAACAAATGTGTAAATCCTGCACAAAAGTTATTAAGTTATTTCTGAGAAAAAAATTATTTATTGATAATTAATAGAAATTAAATTATTAATAGTAAAAATTTTTTTTTTTTTACCTACTCCCATAAAAAATTAAATAATAGTTTTTATCTACTTCTTTTAGGTATTAAATGTTGTATTAAGTGTATGAATTATTAAAAAAATATATATATTTATTGATAATTTATAAAAATAAAATATTAATAGTAAAAATTATTTATTTTTTAGCTATAAACAAATAAAAAATTAAATAATAGTTTTTATCTACTTCTCTTAGGTATTAAATAAATAATAAATAAATAAATATTAACCAACAATCACACCACGTTAACCTAGCCCCGTGATAAGTTCGTAAGAACTTGTGTTACAGGTACTAGGAACGGAAATAAATTGAAGAAATTTATATAAATACATATATACATAAATACACATCCATGACCCGGTGCAGACATCTATATTCGTCATACAAATTATCTGCACCTGGCGGGATTCGAACCCGCGACCGCTGCGTAAAGTGTCCAGTTGCCTGACCACTCGACCAGTCGGCCGTCAAAATGTTTATGTTGCATTTTATACTGTGCCTTCAGGATCGAAAACAAAACCATAAAAAGTTTATTATATAATGTAATTATGAAATAACCTAAAGTAAAAAAAAAAAAAAAACCTAGTAAGTTGCACTACTGTTAAATTATATATTTAATTATATCCGTGCGCCGTCGCCGCGCGCGGGGTCATCGAGAGTTCATTTGATCGGAGACTTCGCGTAACTAGTCGCGCGGGGAGTGAGGTAGCGCTGAATACCTACAACGCTCGAATATCCTGGCCTTAACACGATGCACGTCCGCACCCCGCCAGCTTTCGGGCATCATCAATAGGAATACTCGAAACCGCGACCGCATCGCGCTCTAAATATTTATATAATTTGCAAAAAAGAGGACGCTGGGGGATCCAGGTCCCCCGTGGGCCGCGAGTGGTGTTAAGGGTTAAGGGTCATTACAACGTCTCCTCCTGGACATATTCCCGCTAGATGGCGCTGTTCGGGCTTTCGACAGGTTTTTGATATTTTTGCAATGTTGCTATGCACAGATTTTAAAAATATTACACTTAGCGGATGTATATCAATGCCTATTATTTTATCACATCATTAGTTTACTTTAAAACGGAGCCATTTAGTGAAATAGTCTAATAATAATATCTGTCATATCGATTACTGTATATACGCAACACTCACGCACACACTGACATCAAAGTTGTTATCCAAATTCTGTGGTTCTTACATAAATCACGAATTGTTTACTATAAAATTGAACTAGATGGCATTGCAACAAAAACTGTCTCGTTTTGTTTCGTATTTTTTTAAATTTAGTTCGGATATAATACTCCTCCCGCTTCATACCGCGTCCCGCGCTCGTCTATTCGGTATTTTTGTATAATAATAGCACAACGCAGCCGATATGAATGTGTAATGTTTTACTTTCGCAGTTTCGCTCCAAATTAATTCTTTGTTGTTTTTACAAGTTTTACTTACTGAATGTGTATTCAGTTATGTCTGATTAATGGATTTTAATTTTAAACTATTATTTTACGTCTTCATTTAATTCATTTATTATATATTAATTTATTTACATATAAATCATATAATAATTTATATACGACCATTCTGGTGTAGTGGTGCGAGTAGTCGCTGCGTCGCGCGCCGACGGTCGCGGGTTTGATTCCCGCTCGTGACAGATATTTGTATTGGTACAAATATTTGTTTCCGGTCTGGGTGTATGTCCTTGTGGGTTTCCCCACCGTGCCTCGGAGAGCACGTAAAGCCGTCAGTTCCGGTTGTTATCATAGACACTTGATAACGATCGTTACTCATGGTAGGGAAATTATCCGCCAACCCGCAGTGGAGCAGCGTGGTGGATTAAGCTCCAACCCTTCTTCTTTATGGAGAAGAGGCCTTCGCTCAGCAGTGGATTGTTTACAGGCAGATACAATACAGTACAGTAATAATCTACACAATAACAACAGCTTTTTTATTTACTAATATAGCTGTGCCCCGCGGTTTCACTCGCGTTAATTTGAAGGAAAAACGTACTTAAATATTTTAAAACCAATATTAACCAACCAAGGAGAAGAAAATACTGGTTTTCTCCGCAACCTGATCTCGATTAGGCAACATATTATAGTTCTCCGCGTGAAAAGAAATCTTGACATAAATCGATTTGTAGGTATGTGTTTAAATGTTTGCCCATGTGCTTCATTAATTGTTACAGCAAACGATAACTCAGGCGACTTGTGTCTGCGCGCGGCGTGACTTACATAGTTTCATATGATTTTACATTATCTTCTAAATTCTGCGTTCAAATTAAATGCTATAAAAGACAAAGTTTATGTTTATATAGTTGCCTCGTTGATGAAGTATTTTTGTATTCCTAAGGATTATGCCTGGCTAATAAAAATGCAATAAAATCACCTTTTAATTTTTTATGATCATTATTTCGTTGCGGAGTTAACTATGATATCTTCTAAGATAATTCATTGAAATCAAATGATGTTAAGGTGGACATGCATAGGTCGACTTTCATACATTTTTATTTTTGATTATTCTTGAAATGTATACATTTTTTTAAACATTTAATTTGTTTTATCATTTCTTTAGAGCTTTTTAGATGGGCAATGTTCATGTCAGGCAAATATTTACATTGTTTATAGTATAAAATCGGCATTCAAAAAGTGACAGATTTACGTATGTGTGAGTTCTGAAGTTTACATTAGCATTGATAGATGTCGCCCGTGTCGCCCAAATAATCATAGACGTATTATACCTCTATGCAAATAATGCGTCGAAAATAATTTTTTTGCGCCACCTATCGTTAAAGTGTAAAAGTACTTCGCTATTACATCATATAAATTTTAGTACCTGGATGACCGAGCTTTGCTCGGTTAAATTATATTTAGATACGTTACATACTGATGAAACATAAATAATATTTTCGATCTTACCGACATAATAGTAAAATAATAAGTAAGAACTGGTTATTTAAATAAAAAATAAAAAAAGCTCTCAATAATAGTGTTTCTCACAAAAGAAGAAACTTGAAAAAAAAAAAAAGGAAAAAGAAAGTGTCTGCAGGCACCTGGATTCGAACCTGAGTTTTCTGATATCGAATCTGCCCGATTCCCATCCTAGCTATTATAAGCTTGTCAATGATAGCGAAATTTACCTTCGTATTCTAATAATATTTTTAATTGCGTAAAAAAAGGGATAAAACGACATTTTAAAAAAATAAATCCTAGCTAGATCGATTTATCGCCCCCGAAACCTCCTGCATACTAAATTTCATGAAAATCGTTGGAGCCATTTCCGAGATTCAGATTATATATATACAAGAATTGCTCGTTTAAAGATATAAGATAGGAAAAGGTAAGGTTCATAGGTATCTTATAAGAGGATTGTGAAATCACATTCAAATTTCAAAATTATCAAATGGGTTGATAAGGTTTAAATTAATTTAAACTTTTTAATGGTAGGTATTATTTAAATGTGACCTTACTCTGCAAATATGACTCAATTCAAAAATTAAGTTTTATATTTATTTTATCGTTATTTATTATATATCGTTATTTTTTATTATATATACATATTTAATATCTGTATGACCAAGCTTTGTTCGGTATTTTTTTTTTTTTGCAATTTACTTATCAAATATAATTATTTAGATACGATTAAATAGTGATGAAATATGAGTACTTAACTATACTATATATAGGTTATTGAAATAAAAAATAAAAAGATCTCCGAATAATAGTATTTCTCACAAAAGAAGCAACTTGATAAAAAAGGGGGAAAAAACTGAACTGGAGACAGGTGAATTCGAACCAGGGTCGCCCGAGTCACCTTGAGTCGAGACCATCCCGCCTGAGCTATCGTTACCTAATAACTAATGGCGAATATTACATTCCTATTCTAATTGTAGGAGTTTTTAATTGCATGAAAACAAATAAGACGACATTTTCTAAAAATGGATCCAAGCTAAATCGATTCACCCCGGAAACGCTCTGCACACTAAACGGGTTGGCGGATAATTTCCCTACCATGACCATGAGTAACGATCGTTATCAAGTATCTATGATAACAACTGGAACTGACGGCTTTAAGTGCTTTCCGAGGCACGGTGGGAGACCCAAAATCACATACACCTAGACCGGAAAATATTTGTACAAATACAAATATCTGTCCCGAACAGGATTCGAACCCGCGACCGCCGCCTGCGCGCAGCGTTTAGGCGACTAATCGCACCACTATATTAGAACAGTCGTCAATTACTTTTTTTTATACTTCTCTTTTAGGAATTCTTTACATCCCATTTTATAAATCTATATCTGTAAAAACTACACATCATAAATAAAAAAGAAACAAACGCCTGTACGTAAATCGCTCCCGTCACAGTATAATATGGTAATGTGGTAGGTACTACGACAGTTTTCGTTTTATTGCATAATGGTGTTTAGAGTATTAATTACCATCTTGTATATATTTTTGTATTTTTTCTACGTATATTTATAACAATACACTAATTTCAATGGTACCGTAATGAACATACAATATTATTCTCATAAAATATAAATACAATTTTTGCACGAATAATACAATATTATTGAATTGTAACTTATAACTCTGCAAATAAGACTCAATTTCAATATGAAGTTTTATATTTATTTTATTGTTATTTATTATAAGTATATTTAATATCTGAATGACCAATCTTTTTTTTAGTAAATCGTGTTTTGAGATATTATAAATAGATACGATTTACATACTTACTGATGAAATATGATTAATATTTTTCGATCTTACCGACATAATAATAAAAAAATATGAACTGGTTATTGAAATAAAAAATAAAAAGAGCTCCAAATAATAGTTTTTCTCACAAAAGAAGGCACTTTAGGATAAAAAAGGAAAAAACTGAACTGGAGACACCAGGATTCGAACCCGGGTCGCCGAGTATCTCGACTCAAGGCGCGAGTCGCCTTGAGTCGAGATCATCCCACCTGAGCTATATACTATAATACGACATTTTCTAAAAATGAATCCAATCCATATGCTAGATATATACGTGTGTAATATTATTGGAACTGTAAAATAATCAAATAAATGACAATCTATTAGAGCTTTCAAACATAAAATGTATATGTATGTTTGTCCTTACATTTCTCCGAAAATATGCGACCGCTCATTTTACTGGCTTACATTTATTTCAACATAGGGAACAAGTTTCATTAAAATAGTTTTAATAGTTTTTAAGATTTGGACAAGTGTTCGTTGTGTTGGATAGTCCATTTACAGAGGAAGGCTATAGGCTATATAACATCACGCTACGACCAATAGTAGCTGAGCATTCATAAGAAACATTACAAAAACGAGAAAAACATTATTTTTTGAGAGATTCCGTTACGTAAGCTGCGCAAACAGTTAAAGTTATGCAAAAATTATGTAAGTACAACGGAATTGATTAACATTAAAAGTTCAAAAAAAAAGTCCGCGACATCATATATCTATCTCTTGAGGTTGACTCAATATAACCATTTTTATAGTAATCAAGTATGTTCTAAAATAATGTGTTATTTGCGAAGGTGGTTTTATAGACATGATATAAATCCTTATCCAAATAAATCTTCATCACAAATATGCCTTTTTGAACGAAATTGTCCTTAACATCATTTGATTTCAATGAATTATCTTAGAAGATATCATAGTTTTAAAATAACTCCGCAACGAAATAATGATCATAAAAAATTAAAAGGTGATTTTATTGCATTTGTATTAGCCAGGCATAATCCTTAGGAATACAAAAATACTTCATCAACGAGGCAACTATATGAAAATAAACTTTGTCTTTTATAGCATTTAATTTGAACGCATAATTTAGAAGATAATGTAAAATCATATGAAACTATGTAGTCACGCCGCGCGCAGACACAAGTCGCCTGAGTTATCGTTTGCTGTAACAATTAATGAAGCACATGGGCAAACATTTAAACACATACCTAGAAATCGATTTATGTCAAGACTTCTTTTCACGCGGAGAACTATAATATGTTGCCTAATCGAGATCAGGTTGCGGAGAAAACCAGTATTTTCTTCTCCTTGGTTGGTTAATATTGGTTTTAAAATATTTAAGTACGTTTTTCCTTCAAATTAACGCGGGTGAAACCGCGGGGCACAGCTATATTAGTAAATAAAAAACGCTGTTGTTATTGTGTAGATTATTACTGTACTGTATTGTATCTGCCTGTAAACAATCCACTGCTGAGCGAAGGCCTCTTCTCCATAAAGAAGAAGGGTTGGAGCTTAATCCACCACGCTGCTCCACTGCGGGTTGGCGGATAATTTCCCTACCATGAGTAACGATCGTTATCAAGTGTCTATGATAACAATCGGAACTGACGGCTTTACGTGCTATCCGAGGCACGGTGGGAGACCCACAAGGACATACACCCAGACCGGAAACAAATATTAGTACAAATACAAATTTCTGTCCCAAACGGGAATCGGATCCACGACCGCCAGCGGCGCGCGGCTTTGAGGCGACTACTCGCACCACTAGACCAGAACGGTCGTCAATTAGTTTTTTTTTTTTAAACCAATATAACCTATTGTAAACATTGTAAACATTTGGTAAATATAGTTTTTCTTTGTTAGAATAAATAATTAAACGTTGACCAGTCAGAAAATGCAGCTGCAATTGTCAGAACTTGTATATTAAAAATAATATTTCTTTATATTACATAATTACCTACTTCAAATCACTCAATAATATGGTATCACCTCAATTATAAGCAATTTCATAAATTTTAAGATTTCTTTTTCAATCCCGGGATTCCCGACCGATGTTTCCCGGGATCGAGAATGGATATTTTCCGAAACCCTAATCAGAAATCACAGACGTTCCGTAGGTACTAAAATACGTAAACTTCAATAATCTATTTCAAAGTAATTTATTGGTGGATTAAAAAAAAATGCAGTTGATTGATTAGTTTTGATCTATATTTTAATACCATTACGTTGAATATAATATTAACAACATCATAAAACTTCTCCAAGATCGTTATCATGTCTATGATAACAACCGGGACTGACGGCTTTACGTGCTCTCCGAGGCACGGTGGGGAGACCCACAAGGACACCCAGACCGGAAACAAATATTTGTACCAATACAAATATCTGTCACGAGCGGGAATCAAACCCGCGACCGTCGGCGCGCGACGCAGCGACTACTCGCACCACTACACCAGAATGGTCGTATATAAATTATTATATGATTTATATGTAAATAAATTAATATATAATAAATGAATTAAATGAAGACGTATAATAATAGTTTAAAATTAAAATCCATTAATCAGACATAGGGTACGTTCGCGGGCTCTCTTCTAATTGATATTTCATCACTTTTATAGGATTTTTTAATCTATGCATTCCACAGACCACATGCGCGGAAATGATACTTGTTTAATCAAAAACTGAATTTAACTGTCAAACTTTAGTAAGTAATTGTTTGCTATTGTTCATAAAAGATAAACAAAATTATCTTCTTACATTTATTCACTACTTATTATTTTAATAAAAAACTGATAAATAAAAAACGATTGCGCATGTCCCATTTCCGTTTCCGCGCATGTGGTCTGTGGAATGCATAGATTAAAAAATCCTATAAAAGTGATGAATTATCAATTAGAAGAGGGCGCGCGAACGTACCCATAATTGAATACACATTCAGTAAGTAAAACTTGTAAAAACAACAAAGAATTAATTCGGAGCGAAACTGCGAAAGTAAAACATTACACGTTCATATCGGCTGCGTTGCTATCGGTATCGACATAATTATACACTAAAATACCGAATAGACGAGCGCGGGACGCGGTATGAAGCGGGAGGAGTATTATATCCGAACTAAATTTAAAAAAATACGAAACAAAACGCGACAGTTTTTGTTGCAATGCCATCTAGTTCAATTTTATAGTAAACAATTCGTCATTTATGTAAGAACCACAGAATTTGGATAACAACTCTGATGTCAGTGTGTGCGTGAGTGTTGCGTATATACAGTAATCGATATGACAGATATTATTATTAGACTATTTCACTAAATGGCTCCGTTTTAAAGTAAACTAATGATGTGATAAAATAATAGGCATTGATATACATTCGCTAAGTGTAATATTTTTAAAATCTGTGCATAGCAACATTGCAAAAATATCAAAAACCTGTCGAAAGCCCGAACAGCGCCATCTAGCGGGAATATGTCCATGAGGAGACGTTGTAATGACCCTTAAGGACAATTTCGTTCAAAAAGGCATATTTGTGATGAAGATTTATTTGGATAAGGATTTATATCATGACTATAAAACCACCTTCGCAAATAACACATTATTTTAGAACATACTTGATTACTATAAAAATGGTTAAGTATATTGAGTCAACCTCAAGAGATAGATATATGCTGTCGCGGACTTTTTTTTTTTAACTTTTAATGTTAATCAATTCCGTTTTACTTACATAATTTTTGCATAACTTTAACTGTTTGCGCAGCTTACGTAACGGAATCTCTCAAAAAATAATGTTATTCCCGTTTTTGTAATGTTTCTTATGAATGCTCAGCTACTATTGGTAGTAGCGTGATGTTATATAGCCTATAGCCTTCCTCTGTAAATGGACTATCCAACACAACGAACACTTGTCCAAATCTTAAAAACTATTAAAACTATTTTAATGAAACTTGTTCCCTATGTTGAAATAAATGTAAGCCAGTAAAATGAGCGGTCGCATATTTTCGGAGAAATGTAAGGACAAACACACATATACATATTATGTTTGAAAGCTCTAATAGATTGTCATTTATTTGATTATTTTACAGTTCCAATAATATTACACACGTATATATCTAGCTTGGATTCATTTTTAGAAAATGTCGTATTATAGTATATAGCTCAGGTGGGATGATCTCGACTCAAGGCGACTCGCGCCTTGAGTCGAGATACTCGGCGACCCGGGTTCGAATCCTGGTGTCTCCAGTTCAGTTTTTTCCTTTTTTATCCTAAAGTTCCTTCTTTTGTGAGAAAAACTATTATTTGGAGCTCTTTTTATTTTTTATTTCAATAACCAGTTCATATTTTTTTATTATTATGTCGGTAAGATCGAAAAATATTAATCATATTTCATCAGTAAGTATGTAAATCGTATCTATTTATAATATCTCAAAACACGATTTACCAAAAAAAAAGATTGGTCATTCAGATATTAAATATACTTATATTAAATAACAATAAAATAAATATAAAACTTCATTTTGAAATTGAGTCTTATTTGCGGAGTTATAAGTTACAATTCAATAATATTGTATTATTCGTGCAAAAATTGTATTTATACTTATTTTATGAGAATAATATTGTATGTTCATTACGGTAACATTGAAATTAGTGTATTGTTATAAATATACGTAGAAAAAATACAAAAATATATACAAGATGGTAATTAATACTCTAAACACCATTATGCAATAAAACGAAAACTGTCGTAGTACCTACCACATTACCATATTATACTGTGAGGGGAGCGATTTACGTACAGGCGTTTGTTTCTTTTTTATTTATGATGTGTAGTTTTTACAGATATAGATTTATAAAATGGGATGTAAAGAATTCCTAAAAGAGAAGTATAAAAAAAGTAATTGACGACTGTTCTGGTGTAGTGGTGCGATTAGTCGCCTAAACGCTGCGCGCAGGCGGCGGTCGCAGGTTCGATTCCTGTTCGGGACAGATATTTGTATTTGTACAAATATTTTCCGGTCTAGGTGTATGTCCTTGTGGGTCTCCCATCGTGCCTCGGAAAGCACGTAAAGCCGTCAGTTCCAGGTGTTATCATAGATACTTGATAACGATCGTTACTCATGGTCATGGTAGGGAAATTATCCGCCAACCCGTTTAGTGTGCAGAGCGTTTCCGGGGTGAATCGATTTAGCTTGGATCCATTTTTAGAAAATGTCGTCTTATTTGTTTTCATGCAATTAAAAACTCCTACAATTAGAATAGGAATGTAATATTCGCCATTAATTATTAGGTAACGATAGCTCTGGCGGGATGGTCTCGACTCAAGGCGACTCGGGCGACCCTGGTTCGAATTCACCTGTCTCCAGTTCAGTCTTTTCCCCTTTTTTATCAAGTTCCTTCTTTTGTGAGAAAAACTATTATTCGGAGATCTTTTTATTTTTTATTTCAATATAATAATAATATTAATATATATTATCACATATTATTATTATCATCAGATATTATTATTATATCGGTAAGATCGAAAAATATTAGGTAGTTACTCATATTTCATCACTATTTAATCGTATCTAAATAATTATATTTGATACGTCAATTGCGTTTTGGGATATTAATCCCAAAACACGATTTACCAAAAAAAATACCGAACAAAGCTTGGTCATACAGATATTAAATATGTATATATAATAAAAAATAACGATATATAATAAATAACGATAAAATAAATATAAAACTTAATTTTTGAATTGAGTCATATTTGCAGAGTACCTGTGTGTGAGTAAATGTGACCTACATTTAAATAATACCTACCATTAAAAAGTTTAAATTAATTTAAACCTTATCAAACCATTTGATAATTTTGAAATTTGAATGTGATTTCACAATCCTCTTAGATACCTATGAACCTTACCTTTTCCTATAAAATTTATATCATGTAACAGCGAAGTACTTTTACACTTTAACGATAGGTGGCGCAAAAAAATTATTTTCGACGCATTATTTGCATAGTGGTATAATACGTCTATGATTATTTGGGCGACACGGGCGACATCTATCAATGCTAATGTAAACTTCAGAACTCACACATACGTAAATCTGTCACTTTTTGAATGCCGATTTTATACTATAAACAATGTAAATATTTGCCTGACATGAACATTGCCCATCTAAAAAGCTCTAAAGAAATGATAAAACAAATTAAATGTTTAAAAAAATGTATACATTTCAAGAATAATCAAAAATAAAAATGTATGAATGTCGACCTATGCATGTCCACCTTAAGTATGTTTACATAAAAAAAAAAAATGAAAATGCACTCTTATTCCCTTACGACTAATAAAGATATTATAAATTATGTCAGAAAATTCTTTATATTTAAATTTACTTTTTATGATTTGTGCTGTTTCAACAGGAAAATCTGGCTTTGTTTCTGCTATGTAAGACAATAGCGGTATAAATGCTATAGAAACTCCTTCTAAATCACTTTCTTCTACTAAATTTTCTATAAGTGCAAATTTATTGAATACTGTTGCTATTTGATTATCACTAATTGGTTGCTTAAAGAATTTATACTGAAAAATTTAAGAAAAATCATCTTCCACACTGTTATTTAGCATTAAATATGTATATACTACAGGTAGTAATAAATTTGATACCATACCCTTATAGTGGCCACAAAATTTTTGATACAAAATATTAAACATGCCTTACTAGTTTCTGAGTGATTTGATTTTTCTGCTACAAATAATAACAGTAATGCATCATGGAAGATATCCAATGTTTTTCTATTTCCAAATTCTTTCAAACTATCCCAAATCAAAAACCATTCTTGAACTATAGTAGAACAAATCACCTGAAATTTGTATTTGCTAGGTGTGACACATCATAAATCACATGTGATACAAAAAAGGAGCTAGTCCTGTAACATTTAATATACTCATTACATCATTCTATATAATTAATTTTATAATTGATAACCAAGTTAATATTCATAGATTAAGTTAATTATTTTTTATTGTATTGTAAAAATCATTCCGTTTCTTTCTTTGTTGAACTTCCCTTATTCATGGGGGTTGTCTGGAAGAAATAGCTAAATAGCCATAAGACTTATTATATAATTCTTATATAAAAATGTCTAACTAAATGTAGGCTGTCCCTATTTATATTTAAAACGGGGTGTATTGGAACAAGAAAAGAGGGAATAGGGAAAAATGCATAGAGGGTTGTCAAATATTAGAAACTAACTAAATGTTAATTAATATAGTATTTGTAGATTTGATACTACAGTATTATATGAAATAAAAATTGTAAAATTAGAATAGTATTATAAAGGTTATTATGCTGCAAAAATATATTTATAAGACGTAATATATTCGTATAATTTGTAGTCTGTACTAATATAAGAAAACTGAAGAGTATGATCGAATTAAAAAATTCTTTGTGTTGGATAGTCCATTTACCGAAAAAGACTATAGCCTATATAACATCACGCTACAACCAATAATAAGAAACTGAGGGGCTGAGCAATAATAAGAAACGTTACAAAAACGGAAAAAATAATCTTTTTTAGAGCTTCTGTTGCGTCCTTTATTATTCCTCTTCTGGAGACCTTTTTTACTATAGTTCCACTTTTAAAGTAAACATAACATCACGCATTTTATTTCCCGTAGGGGTAGGCAGAGATACACAAATTAAATGTAACACCCACTTTTTGCCAGTTATGAGTCCCATGTAATAGGGGGCGAGCCTATTGCAATACACCAGGCACCATTCCAGACTCCGTGCAATTTACTGATAATTTTCGAAAAATAAAATTCATTTCAATTCTTAAAATTCAACTGTAATAGTTTTGAGACAAATTTCCTACTAGTTTAAATATTTCTACCCAACATTTAAATTAATTTCTAAAAATTTGCAAATTTTTTTTAAACCAAAATTGACCAATTTTAATCCTCCAAAAGGCTCCAGAGTGCGGCTGCATATGTCGCACACCCTCAGACCGGCCCAGGCTATTATAACACTACTTTACAAATATCAAACTGAGTTACAAGTTGGTTTAAAAAGTGATTTGACTACCACTTTTTTTATTTTTCAGGTTCATATTATTTGTGCGCCGGCTAAAGATAATACGCATTTCAGTAATACCTCTTTTGAGTAGATAATTTTAAATATTTTATTGATGAATTGATTGATAATCTAAAATGAGTCAATATTGATATTGTAGTACAATCAAATTTGTTAAAATCGTATTTTATTGAAATCCTAATAAGATCATGTTTACTTTATGTGGATGTGACGATTCTACTGAAAAAGCTTATTTCAATGATGATGTGTTTCCAAATTATAAAGAAATATGGGGTATGGTTGGTACAATTGTAGTTACTATTATATGTTGGGTTATGTTTTCGAAGGTATGTTCATTTATCGAGTTTTTTGTAGACATGTTTGCACATTAAGTATGTCCAATATGTATGTTAGCCGTGCGGTGACCGACAGAGAAGGTTAGTCCCGACCTTTTTCTTGCCGAGGTGTCGCAAAAGGCGACTAAGGCCACAGAGCTACGAACAATTTATTGTGCACCGTCCGGGGTGGTGACGAGCAGCAGCGTGATCATTTCCTAATACAACACACTGCGCTCGTCGCCAACACGCGTGCCAAGCGCTGCGGCATCAGGCAAAACCCTCTACATGACAAGCAAAAAAGAGCCCAGGCCCCCTGTCCCCGGTGGCCCTACTATTCTTGGCTACGGCATCGGCCTGGGTAACGGTAGGGCAGGGGATGCGAAGAATCTCCAGATGAGATTCCGCTGCCACCCACGAAGAAACCTGGCCCTGGTGACACACAACATTCGCACTCAAAGTGCTTTGTGATCTGATGAAAAGATTGTTGAGCTGGAAGAGGAAATTAACAGGTTACATTGGGTCTATCTGAATCTTGGATCTATCTGAAGTCCGAAAAGAGGGGAAGGACACGATAATCCTAGAATTCGGCAAGGGGCCATTCATTTATTACGTAAGACGAATTTTGCTAGTTTTCGAACTCCTCCCCCACTATTGTAAGAAAAAATAAGAATAGGCCGACCCCCTCCCTCCTGTTTAATATTTATTACGTAAGAATCAAAAGGAAAAAATTAATAAATGTTTGATTTGTTTTAATGTTTATTTTTCAGAGTAACAATTTTTAGAAGTGTTTATTTGTACTTACAAAGTTACTATTAATTTTTAGTTTTTGGTAGTAAGTAGTAACTTTGGTTGTAATTATTCATCTTTACCTACATAAGAGAAGTCCAGGGGCTTAAAACCCACTCGGAAAGTGGATCTGCCACTGAAACTTCTCTAATATTACCTATACGCATCCGGGCGGACCTCGGCAATCATAGACTATGTACTTAATGTCGGCAATCGTGCGGTTGCCCACGCTTTTTCAAAGAATAATATTAATTTTACGCATTTTTGTGATCTTACGTAAGAACTATCTTGACTCTCTCACACCCCCTTGTAAGAGAAAATAAGACATGGTCGACCCCCCTCCCCCCTAAATCGTCTTACGTTATAAATGAATGGCCCCTAACCTGTTCTACTACGAGGAGAGCGACCATCAGTCCCAAGGAGACTCATTGGCAACACAGTGATCATCGGAAGTGTGTCGAACAGGGGTGCGTACCTTATACTCAAGAGTATCTAAGAGAACTACTACTCGCTGAAGGTCATACAGGTATACGCATATATCGCTTACAAGTGTAATGCTAGTTGGACTCGTGAAAGTGTACATTGTCTCTTTTACTCATATGCAAACTTTGCATGTGAATGAAAGAGACAAGCACTATTTAAACTGTAGTTTTGAAATAAAAAGAGTGGCGCTTTATGAACGTGTGCATCTTAAAGTACCTAATTAAAGTGCGGCGGCGGCGGCGGGCGACCCGTCGATCAAAAATGATCGAGTTTTTGTACGGCCGTGATTGACTCACTCGCTCGCGGGTTGTGATCGAATCAAAGTGATTCGAGCGATCGCGATTGACACAGGTCTAGTCTCAACAACGCTCCAGCTTACACGAGTCCTTCACTTGCTTGCCAGCGAATTAAACCGCGATTACTGCACGGTCGGCGACTTCCTCTATATTGAGAAGGCCTTCGACAAAATATGGAAATAGGGACTCGTGACGAAACTACTTAACACCAGTCTTCCTCGGGTGTTAGTGCAATAGCTGGCTTCCTTCCTGGTTGACCGGCGATTCTTCATCGCGATGGAGAATGATGAGAATGAGTAATCTGGAACTCTAGTTAGCTGGGTTCTTCACTCCAGAAACAATCTCTGGATACGAATTGATCACGTCTCGAGACACTTTTGGCGTTGAAAAGGTTAATTTTATTAGGAACTCATTATTTTATTGTAAACTAGAGAACATAGTAATTAATAAAGTAGTAATATAAAACATGGTATTAATTTATAGATTAAAACAAGAAGAAAACGGTCATTTGATCTTCACTGCCATCGTCACATTAAAACAACAGCAAATGGACAGAGGACATAGGACATAGAAGGCAGATATAAAAAAAAATAATGAAAGATATTTCTAATTAGAGATATATATGTATTTAATAACATTTTCAATTCAAACATAATAGTATAATTACCCAAACCTATAAACACTAATAAAATTGATTTTAGATTTAAAAGACAATATAATTATAAAATATCTAGTCTTAACATATTTAAGTAATCGTCAAATTAATATGTATTATTAAGGAAGAAATCCTTATCTTTTATTTTATTACAATCCTGTAACAGATATTTATTTTGGTCGTCAACTCGACCCCTCTTAAGTAAATATACTAATATATATTGATATGGGAAGACAGGAACGTTGTGGTGGAAGAAAAATCGTAACTTCACCCTTTCTATTATTTTCATATCGACGAAACAGTAGTCAGCGGAGCAGCAGCTACCGGGAGTCCTAGAATTTTACGTCATTAATATAAACATTGTAAAACTCTTATCGTTGGCATACCTAATATTGTTACCGATGTACAATACAATACCTAGGATCGTAAGTCACAGGTTTCGCTTTTAGAGTTTTAAATATCATTTGATAGTATTGTCTATATTTTTTCTTCATTATAAGAACTATCTGTTTTCCTTCAAAAGGAAATGAAGCATGTTTCTGTTGTAACTCGCAGTGCCAGTAAACGGCTGCCTTTGCTACTTCAACACTTGTGTTATCTATTTCAACTACTTTAGGGTGCCGCATCCATTCATACATATCTTCCTACAAAAAAAGTATTATTATTCAAAGTTAATATTGAATTTTCTCTCTTCATATTTCTAAACTGAACTGAACAGAACTAAATAAGCCTGTAAACGTTTTACTGCTGAGCGAAGGCCTCTTCTCCATATAGAAGAAGGGTTGGAGCTTAATCCACCACGCTGCTCCACTGCGGGTTGGGGGATAATATCCCTACCATGAGTAACGATCGTTACCACGTGTTTATGATAATCACCGGGACCGACGGCTTAACGTGCTCTCCGAGGCACGGTGGGGAAACTCACAAGGACATACACCCAGACCGGAAATAAATATTTGCACAAATACGAATATCTGCTCCGAGGCGTTGAGGCGACTATTGGCACCACTACACCAGAACGGTTGTCTGATTTAAGTTTACTGCTCCATTTCAATGAACCGTAGCTTATTTATAGGTTATAAGCTTTATTATGTGAGATGCGTTAATTTATATTTAACAAAAAAAGGATTTTTTTTTATCGAAGTAAACAATATCGATATTATAGTCTATTCGCGTTAAGAAAAGTACCTGGATGACCGAGCTTTGCTCGGTTAAATTATATTTACATACATTACATACTGATGAAACATAAATAATATTTTCGATCTTACCGACATAATAGTAAAACAATAAGAAATGGTTATTTAAATAAAAAATAAAAGGAGCTCTCAATAATAGTTTTTCTCACAAAAAAAAAACAAAAAAAAAAGAAAAAAATTTGGTCTGTAGAAACAGGGATTTGAACTCGGATTTTCTGATATTGAATCCGTCCGATTCCCATCGGAGCTATTTTAAGCTTATTAATGACAGCGAAATTTACCTTCGTATTCTAATGATATTTTTTAATTGCGTAAAAAAGGGATAAAACGACATTTTCTAAAAATAAATCCTAGCTAGATCGATTTATCACCCCCGAAAGCCCCTTCATACTAAATTTCATGAAAATCGTTGGAGCCGTTTCCGAGATTCAGATTATATATATATAAGAATTGCTCGTTTAATGATATAAGATAAGATAGTGACTCATCAAAGTAAAGGCGTATTCATACTGGGGTAAAAATTATACCATTAATATTAAAGCAATCTTTTTATGACAGTATTTTAAAATATTAAAATTAAGTAGTTATTACATTGAAAAAATGATTAGAATCGTCAGAACCGTATTTTCAGAAACACCGCATTCACTAGCCTTTTTCACTACTATACTCTCCATAGTCACGTTTTGGTCACCACACTGTTTTAAAGTACATTGTAAATCACTCGTCTTTCTCCGCTATGTAATATTGATCCACTATTATTTTTAAGAATAGGTGAGGTATTCATTTTTAAAATTGGCAAAGAACACGACCGTACTGTCTGAAGGGCTTCAATTGTTCAAAGTGAACACAACTTTATAATTTACTGTGATCTTATTGGTCAAGAGGCGTGGCTAAGCTGAGTGACAACGATGAGTCACTATTTTCTTAACGCGAATCAAGGAATTTATATACAAACTGGAATGCTCACGTGCACTCAAAACAAAAAAACGTTCCTTAACCCGGGATTGCGCCTCTTTCTACCATAGATTCAAGGCAAAACTCGTAAGAAAGAGACAAAACACCAGTTGTCAACGAAATTCTCGGAACAATTTTTCACTTTACATGTTGGTAAGAAATGTCAACCTTATGTCGTTCATTTCAAGGTGCATATTTGAATATACAAGTTTACTAAGTAAGCGTTCTAGTTATGATATAAATTCTTTGACGCGAATAGACTATAGTGCATACACACAATAAAGCTTTCGTTTCATAATATTATATCATATAATAAAAAATATCGTAAATATTTACGTTGATTCAAGTAAATTACAATAGAAATATAAAGTACAAAGATCTTATATAAAAGTTTATATTATATTAACTTTAATTAAAGAGTCTGTCTCTTGAGACAATTCTTATGGTGCCATTCCACGCTTGCCAAGCGTCGACACAAGTTCGGTGTCCGCCATGTTTGGGTTTGCGTAGTGTGCTAACGCATTCAAAAGCATGTAAACGACTTCCAAATGCAGGGCCGGATTTAGAGGTGTAGAGGCCCGGGGTAACAGAGGAGTGGAGGCCCCTTGATCTCAAATTTTGTTTCCCAATATATTTGTTTGTATACGACGAAAAAAAAAAAAAAAGTCATATCCTCCCTACTACACAAATATCATATATAAAAAACCTTGTCACTTCTACCTATCGATATTACTAGGGTTGTATGTCCAGACCCTTGGCGAGCGTGGAAAGGCACATTAATTATTGTACTTGAAAGTTAACTTTTTTTTTTATATGTTCAATACACACATACGGTTGTCTGTTCCTAAGGTAGGCAACTTAATGCCTGTATTTTAGGGAACTGATATTCATATATTTCTTTTAAATACACATATATAAATAAAAATATATATTACACCCAGACTCGGGGCAGGAATCGAACCCACAACCCTGGAGCAGAAAGCAGGGTCACTGCCACTGTGCCAAGCGGCCAGTCAAATAATACAGTTTGTAAAATAATGTCTGATTATTTATCTGATTTAAATATCCGATGTGTGCATATATAGTTAATGTGTAAGTTGGCTATTATTTGGTAGATATTAATATTATCATCGTTTCCTTCTTTCCCTCTATGATGTAAATAACACTTACGTTTCCCAATGCTCTGCTCGTATGACTCAAGTGATGGATTATTCAAACTATAGTTACCTGTAAAAATTTCTTGCATCGAAAACTATCATATATGAAACTTATATGGAGTAACCATTTCCCAGTAGCAAGGGCACAAACAATCATACCCGTGAATGTGTCATGTGGTAACACAGATATGAAATGGGTTGCTAACATCTCCATTTTTGTGTTTTCAGCTACAACTCCCCCTAATTCATTTATCATAGCCACAATTCGATCCCGATCCTGTAAAATAATTTAAAAAAAAATTTGTAATGTAGTAAATGTCTATAATAGTTTCTTAAAATTTGTTTATAATAGCAAGCCTTTTAAAAAAAAAAAGGAGATTGGAGATAAGAATACATATGGTTTATCCTTACATGAATTTGTTCAGAGAGCATGAAGATTTTTTTATCACATGCACATATTAAATTTTGTTTCATTTTCCATGAATCTTCAGATGTTCCACTTGGTGAGGCATAATCACTATCTATATAAAAAACAAAATTTCTGTTAGAATATGCAAAAATATTATTACTATATTAGTGAGAATACTACTTATTACCCGACTGCGACAGAAGGAAGGTTATGTTTTTCGAGTGTATGTATGTATGTCTATTTCTTTGGCACGCCCTACAGCCCAAACGGCTGGACGGTTTTTGACATATGTGTCGTTGGATTCGTCTAAATTGTAGTAGTGACATAGGCTATATAAATTTTCAAAATGGCGCAAATGGCGAAATGAGGTGGGGAGTTGAATTTTTTTTTTCTTACTGTAGCAATATGGGTATCAAATGAAAGCTAGTAAATTGTTTTATTCTTTTTAGTTTATAATAAGAGTATTTTACGCAGTCGGGTTTTTTGATTTTTTTAATTAAGCATACTTGTTTTTATTACCTGACACTTCTTCTGGAATACAAGCTTGAATTTGGCTGGTTATTGTTTGAGTTTTGGAATTTATAGGGCTATAGTTGGACACCTTCTTTTTTAACTTGTAGTTTTGTATGTATTTTCGAAATGGTAAATATACTGATGTCTTAGCTTTACCATTTTCAAGAAATTTACGGAAGCTCACTTTTTTTGGAGTACTTTGTTTACTAAATGACCTGTAACGTGGAATATTTATCTATATATTTAGTAAATATTTGCAAACAAGTTTCTTTTAAATATAAGTATAATATATGTTAATTTTTCTAAAGTTCTGATTTTACACAAAAAATTGAATTATAATACAGCAGGCAAAAAAGTTGTTAAATTTATAAAAAGAAAGGTTAATTTTATGATAAAGAGGTCCCAAGAAATATAAATAACAGTATAAATATTTACTTAAGCATTAAGTTAGTGCATTCCCATAAAGCGTTGATGTAGGTCCCAGGCATGCCAAAATTCTGTATCACTCACTCATTTCCCAATTTGGAAAAGAAATTTTTTATGGGACTAGATGTAGGTGTCGGTTTTTGTTCAACTTTTTGACATTCTATCTCCTGGTAAATGTCTTCAATGGACCAACCTATTTGCCGCCGAACGGCTTTAGGTTTTCTTGTTTTAACAATCATTGGAGCAAAATCAACACAATCTGTTCCAGGATCACTTAACGTATCATCAGCTTTGAAATGCAACATCCTTAGATGCTCTAAATAGGCAAACTTGTCAGAGAACATTTCATGACAGACAGGACAAACAAAATGATGTAGTTTAACATTATTTGTACATATATTTAAATGATTTACATAATCCCCATATCTATCGTATTTTTTATCGCAGAGAACACAAGAAACATTAATATATTCTGGAATACTAGTGACTGGTGACATAGACTTAGGAGATTTTGTTTGTGTTACATCTGCAGCTACCAAAGTTTCATCGCTGCTTGATTTTTGTAACTGATTGTGCTCGATGGTGCATGTGACGTGGCAAGTATGTGCACCATAGTTGCTGTAAGACTGACTGCAATATACACACTTAATTGAGTCTATGTCACTGTCAGTTTCATCACTAGTTTCATAGCAGGGACTTAGTTGACTTTCTGCTCGTTCTGCTTTTACTAAATTATCATCATTTTCTTTTATATTTTCATTGTGCATATAAAATTCCTGATTACATAAGTCGTTATAATCAGAAGAAGCTGGATTGTCAATCTGTATATCTGTTGATTAAAATATTAAATAATATAATAAAAAATTTTACTACACAAATTATAATATGTATTATGAATGAAAACAAAAGTACTAGTCAAATTAAATAAGTGTATAGTATAAAGTCAAAATTAGGATATCTCAGATTTTAATGATAACCATATTGTTTTACTGCTTTTTTTAAAATAAATGTTGTAATTAACCATATTCATTAAGTGATTAATATTTCATAATAAAATAAGGAATATTACCAGGGAATTTTCGCATTAGAGTGTCAATTCTTTCACACTGAAGTTTGAATAAGTATGCTGTGCTCAAATTTTCAATGCATGATGTACATACACGGTCAGACAAACCATCACCTTCATGAATCTAAAATAACATTTGTTATATTAAAAATTATTAAATGTTTTAATAATAATAAACTTTGTTGTGCACTAAAATAGAAATGTTACATAGAAAAAAAAAATATAACTAAGCATTATACAAAGGACAAACTTATTGCTGAAAAGCGATCACTTCCAGGTAACCTAGGGGCAGAGGAAATGGACCCAGATATCAACTATCTAGTATCGGTATAGGTGTACAAATTTAATATTAATCTTTATAGTAAAATATAAGATCATATATGCATATATACATACTTACACATACATACATACATAAAAGCTACATACATACATTAGGGTGTCCCAAAAAAATCAAAGTCGTTTTTTTTTTAACGCATACCCTCTTAATTTTTTACTTTTAAGTCAAAACAATTATAAATAAAATTTTAAGACGCTAGGACCTCGGTAACCCGTGCCGACTTACATCAATACATGTCAGTACTTGCTCTCTAAGGCTGATGCGACCTAAATGTCGATGTGCTTTTGATTACTCGTTATTTAGTTATGAAACTCGCATTGTTTTCAGTCAGTCAACATATCAGTGCGATTAAGCAGTTCTAAAAGGAGTATATTTTAATAGGTGACATATAACATTAAATAATGGGTTCAAAACTTTCATCTAATCAACACGTTCTAGCAGTTTTATTTTACAATATCCGTGAAGTGAATTTGTGAATTTAACTGTCAATGAAAGCACGAATCTCACTATTCGCAAGTGTATTATCTATTGGGAAAAGGCTCATATTCCTACTAAATCTTTCCCTAATTGTGTGAAAAAACTTGTAAACTCATATCAAGTTTGGAGGGACTTGTAAAAAAATGCACAAAAAACACAAGATGCATTTAAGCAGCGCCGACTTTTTCAACAATTTAGATAATTTTTTTGACATTGCACACGACGATGCGCCTTAATTAATAAAAATAAATGAGAATAGAATCTTTTTTTTTAATGATAGAGAGGAAAGAGCGCGCCTTAGAACTATCGAAGAAGAAAAACGATGTGCTAAATATTTGTCTGAGCCGACTCCTTCGACATCATCTTATGTACCGTTACAAGACGAATCATCATCTGAATCTAATGAAAACATAGATTTACAAGAGGACATACAAAAGCTTGTCGAGAACACGAAAAGCCAGCAAAAAACCTCTGCGGAGAGATGTTATTACTCCAAAATTAGTAGCAACGCTAGATAGGTGTCAGTTGAGTATGAGAGATTCTGTGTTCATTCTTGGAGCAACTATTGAAGCACTTGGATATAATATTGATAATTTCCGTTAAATAAGTCTTCCATCCAAAGAATTTGCATATAAAAACGGAAAGAACGCGTTGAGGTCATAAAAATTGATTTCCAAAATAAGGTACTGGAAGTTGTGACTTTATTGGGACGGTAAGATTTTGCCTGCTTTAAATGCTCCGAAATCAAAAGAAGAACGTCTTCCTATAGTTATTTCTTATGAAAACAAAGAACAACTTATTGATGTACCAAGACTAGAAAGTTCTACAGAAAATGAACAAGCACAGGCAGTTTGGAACGCGATTGCACTGTACAATGGAATTTAGAAGATAAAATGCAAATTCTTTCTTGTGATACTACCTTTAATACAGCTGTGATTTTAGCTTTAAATACAGGTCGTATATGTATACAGTGCCTGTGTGCTTCTTGACAGAGAAATGCTTATTTTCGTTTGTCGACATCACTTGTATGAATTGGTCTTAAAAGGGATGTTAGAAGCAAAATTTAGTCAAGTAACTACAACCCCTGATATTCCGCTCTTTAAAAAAATCCGTGAAAATATATATAATATATTATTTATTCATTTACATTAAAAATAATAATATTTTAATGTAAATGAATAAATAATATACTATTTGGATGTATTGGAGTTTTAATTAAGTAATAAAAATTAAGTTCTTAATTCTTCTTACAGTAAGTCAGTACAAATATTCATGTCAAAAGTTTGGCATCAAGTCGGCACGGGTTATCGTTGTCCAATCGCAATAATATTTATTATTTGAGTCAACGAGGTCAATTTGAAAAAAAATAGAGGGTATGCGTATTTGATTTCGCGAAAATAATTTTTTCCCTTATGTCTTGGGACACCCTAACATACATACATATAATTTTGATTAATGTGGTATTTCAAGGAAATGCTTCCTAATAGTATTTTTAAAAAGATAAAGACTTTGTACATGTCGAATATGCATAGGTAAGGAATTCCAAAGGCGAGAAGCATGAACTGTGAAATATTTAGTATAAAAGGAAGACAAGTGAGAAAGGATTTAAATGAGCAAATTATTGTCCGAACAAAGACAGCTTTAGATAGTGTGGTGTAACAGAATTAAATGGAATAAAGTAGAACGTGAGTATTCCTGCAAACGTGGGTTGGGAGCCACTGAGTTTTCTAGTGAAATCTGGAAATATGATATTTACAAAGTCAAATATGAATTATATACATAAATTTTGGATGCGCTTAAGTTTATTAAGCTGCTCACCAGTAATGTCAATCTAGGATGTATCAGCATATTTATCTGCAAGTTTAGTAGGAATAGGAAGTAAATTATGCAACTTGTGGAGTAAACTAGCTGAAGCCTTAACACTTACCTCACATATCTGCGGGCCCCACAAAAGATGTTGATTTAAAGTGACTCCTAGATTTTAATCACAATAAGGTCTTAAAATATTATAGAAATATATGTAAGGAATCAATTAATTCTTTTTCAATCATAAGATGGAATACAAAAATAAGCGTCTATTTAAATATCTCATTGATATATTAATAAATGTAAATACTCTATAAATATCTATAGTAATGTAAACTTTACCTGAACGTTAGCAAAGGACATAACCATTTCCGATAATCGTATCGTATCATCTTTCTCGAATATTGAACAAAAATCTCCGATTTTTAAGCATAGCCTGCATTTATGAAATCGGTTGGTTATTTCCATTTTTACTTTTTACCATCTCTTATGCGCAATGCGCATCGCTCATTACGCTAATATACAAATCAAACAGCACTTTTAAAAGTTGTTACAACATACAAAACTTGTTTTTCAACATTTTGAATTTCGAAGTGCAACGAACGAATTGTCAATTGACGTTTGAAGTTTAATACATGGAATATAGATTATAGTAGGATGAAGTATCCTTGATCCTAGATTACATGGTTTAATATGAGGGCAACTATTATTTGTTGTATTAAAAATTATCGATAATTATCGAATCAAAATTATCGAATAACACTTATCGATAATTATCAATAATTATCGAATGAAAAATTATCGAGTAGTTACGAATTATCGATAACTATCGCACACCCCTACGTTATATACAAAGTACTCTGTGGCCTGTGCTAATGGATGTCATAGGCTACGTTCCACTTAACGCCCGCAACGATTGTAACATCCTCTGTATCGTTCCACCTAAGGTCCGTGGTCGTCGCGAGCGATCGTTCGACGTCATAGATGACGTCACTGTTCGCGACCACATCGCGCCCACTTCGCCCACAAAATATTGATGGGTCAAAGTGGGCTTTCAGCAAAACGAAGCGGGAATTTTAAAAAACAACGATGACGACGAGACAAATAACTGTTTACGATCCTGAAACTGACATTGCAGTGAAATTGTCTCTCATTCGTTTTGTCAAAAAATTCACGGGAATCCATTTCTAATTAAATTTTACTCCAATCCATGCGAAATATTTACTCACAAAACGCGCATGTGGTCTGTGGAATACATAGATTAAAAAAACCTATAAAAGTGATGGATTATCAATTAGAAGAGGGCCCGCGAACGTACCCATAATTATACATATTTACAATTCAAAACTTAAAATAATGATTTACAAACAGTTTTGGTATAAATCATGTCCGCGTGGAATGGTGCCAAGAATACTAGCAGCATTTCCCCGTTGAATCGCAATTCCGATTCTTTGCGCAAAAAATGCACCAGCCTTCTTGTCACCAGTGGAGGCTATGAGTCGTGGGGTTAATTCTTTTAGAAAATTTTTAGCACTGCTACTCCAAGGTCCAATCGTTTCGACTGCAAACGGCACAAAAACATAACTTTGGATAAGTTACGAATATTTGTGCCGTTTAGTCATTTCAGCCTTCTCCGCAGCGGCTCCCATTCTTACAGCCGTTTCCCTGATATGAGACGGAGCCAATGTATCGACGCAGGTTGCGTCCCACAAAAGCGCCCGTCCTCTTTCCCAGGGAATCAGCGTTAAACCATCAGGCCTCTTGCCATCATCGCGACTAATTCCAGTAGGCTCAATAAGAGCAGGAACGTCGATGGTGGCAAGAGCCCTTTTAATGGTCTCATTCAGGGAACCGTGGCGGGAAAATCTACCTGAACTCTTGTTGCAAGAAAGGCCGTGTAGTCCGAAAGAATCAACCTCCTTTCCGCACGGACATCTGTGTTCAAAACACAGACGTGCTCCCAACCGGAGACCTATACAAATTCGAAAACTTTCATTATCTAAAAGTGTCCCAAGGTTTTTTTAAGGCATTGCGTGTAACCAGTGACCTGACTCTTTACTTGATAAAGCTAGAAGCCTTGCACGGTTTTTGTCACTTGTAAGATTTTGCGTCAAATTTTCACGAGTATTGTGAACTAATGGCACATCCCAAAGTTTTTGTTTTGTAACTTCCTTAGGGATATCGTCATTAGGACACCTCAACTTCCAGTTTTCTACTGCGTCTGTAGCATCTGTAATTTGGACTGAACTTGTTTTTGAAATTTCGGAACATAGACCTTTGATACTATGTACAGAAGCAAGAAAAGCAGGAAGAGCGACACTAGAAATTTTTCTCACGCCGATGCCACCATCTCTAATTGGTAAAGTAGCTTGGGTCCAAGAATTTTCATCAAAAGATAAATTTAGAATTTTTTCTAAAGAGCATTTTAGAGTGGCATCAATTTTATCGGTCAAGCCAGGGAATTTCCAAATTGGGCTCGTGCGAAGTATGTACATTAATTTTGGGACAAAAAGACAATATTTCAAAATAGTATAGGCTATATGAGAATTTAGAGTACCCAATTTGTCAGTGTTGTCCAGGAAAATTTTAATTTTACTGTCTAAAATTGACTCTATGCCTTCATCAAAAAGTGGAGCACCTAGAAGACAAAGTGTATTTTTTTGAAGTATTTTCAAATTAGGTGCAATTTTATAAAATAATTCCGTTGCCAAATTCGTTTTTTTAGGAGATAATATATCTGTGAAAAAAAATTCACATTTCGAAAAGTTTAGTTTGAGGCCAATGCTATCGAACTCGTTTTTAATTTTGATTAAATCTTCAATGACATCATCTTCTTTGCCTCCTATGGTTCCATCATCTAGGTACCATATGTTAAATTTATATAATATTATATATTATTATTACATTTATATAATTAATATTGAATTATTATTTTTCGTATAAGAATCGTATAAGAATCTTAAGCCCGCTCTTCATTCTCGGCAAAACTACACGAAACTAGCCGAATACGGGAGTGTAGAGGCCCTATTCGGCGAGTCTCACCTACATTCGTGTAGTCCCGGTTTCATGTCGGTACGATCAAAGAGTTTTGTGTTTGCGCAAAACAGAGCCCTCCACACTCCCGTGTCGATCATTCCACCGGCAATAAGCGAAGTGCGCGCACGTCGGTTTTGTTTTTAAAATGCCTACGAAATGGACTCACGATCTCGAGTTAACCTTTTTGGAAACCTACTAGTGCTATCCCATTATATTTATATTAGACTGACCCGTTGGCGCAGTTTGTAGTGATCCTGTTTTCTGTTCCAAGGGTTGTGGGTTCGATTCCCGTCCCGAGTCTGGGTGTAATATATGTTTATTTATATGTATATTTTATACGTATACAAAAGAAAAAAAAAAGTATATCAGTCGGCTGTTATCTAAAGCACAGGCATTAAGTTAGCTAAGTTAGCTAGTTTAAGCTAGTTAAGCCTACCTTAGGAACAGACGACCTTATGTGTGTGTGTTAAACATATTTATATTTATATGGGATCCTAGGCATCGTGAGTATAAAGACGAAATAAAGTGCACGATGCTTGAACCTAATTAGTGGAATATTAAATATTCACGTAAAATAATTGAAAACTAAGAAAGATTTTTTTTTTACTAACATATAATTCTTTCATATATTTCATATAATTTCTTTTACTAACATAATATAAGGTTGTCTGGAAGAGATCGCTCTATTAGCGATAAGATATGCCTTTGTACATCTTTCTATATTATTTGTTATGACTTTTGTTCTATTCATGGTGTACAATAAATAGTATTATTATTATTATTATTATATATTATTGTTGTAGGCTGCAGCACACAAAGCTACAGCGGCAAACGTTTTTAATACGTCCGTCCTGTACGAGTTCTGAACGGGTAATGCGTGAGCGAGAATGTGGATTGTGCAGGGCCGCTCTCGATCTCGTCATGTCTCGGCAAAACATTTGGCCAAAACGTTTCGGGCGGAGTGTAGAGCGCGCTTTAGTCGTAGAGAGAGTCTCTGTCAACGCTCTTAGTGCAATTTTCATTAAGTGACAAGCCGCTGTCATAACGTAATACTTTTACTCTTTCATACTTTTCTAAGTTCGAACAATTTAACAAAAGTTTTGTTTCGTAAATTGTAAGATAAATAATTAAAGAAAATTTTATTGGGTAACACATTATACAACAAATCGTAAATAAGTTAATGTATTTTTTTACATGTATATCATTTGTAAGCCATTTCCCTACAAAATGTTTTTAAAGGATCTAGTAATATTTAGTTAGTCTGAAGTCAAAAACAGTGTAGGTATTGGAATATTTTGTTTACTAAATCAACATCTAAAAATAACAGTATATAAGTAATTAAAATGTCTCAACCGGAGCTTCATGTTCATGAATCAATATATTCAAAGCCATTTCCAAAATTTAGTAAGCCAAAAATAATAGGATATATTGGGATTGAAAATATTAAGTATGCACAAAAAATCGATGAGGAGAAGGTAAATTTTGATTTAAATTTAAACCTGGATAAGGCTAAAAGAAAGCCACCCGACCTAGATGTAAAACTAACAGAATTACTAAAATTTTTACTTGAACACAAAGTAAGACTAAATTTTCCTTTACAAAATAAATTAGATGATGCTAAGTTTTTTTGTTATCGAGGACTCATGACATGTATTGCCTGTACTCCGTATGAAAATAATGACCCTTGGAAAATTGTTGCTATATTATATAAAGGGAATGTATACCTGTGTGCTAGGGACACTCCAGAAAAAGTTAAACGGAAAATGTTAATGACAGAAAGAGATATAAAATTTACCTCTTGGGGTTATAAGTTTGAACAATATATGCTTTCTGGTATGTATTAAAAAAAAAAAAATATCATTATGTCATACAATAATTAAATAAAAATTTGATATCCCCTTATACACTTTCTTTTTAATATACAGATATGCCAGATGGAAAACCAAATCCTGATTTGCCAGTGGATGAGACTGAGGAATTTTCATTAGTCTTCACAACAAATTTAAATAGACATAAAATTGTTTTTGGTGCAGAGATGGATGGAATAAGATGTGATAAAACACCCATCTCTCCTTTGCCACATTCTAATGATCCAGAAACTATCATACAATATTTGTCTTCTAAGCAATTTATTGAACTTAAAACAAACAGGCATATTGAATTTTCAATACAAGATAAAAATTTTAAGTATGTGTTTTTTTTAAACTATATAAAATTTTAAAGGACTAACAATATCTAAAATATTTTTTATATGTAACATACAAGTAATAGTATTTTTTCCTTATTTATAATTATTATTTGTGTGATACTAAAATTTTAGTTTAAATAGTAAAATGTTAAAAATTACTGTTTTGGATAATTAAAAAATTAGCTTATTTATATTTATAGGAGATTTAAAACTAGAAAGTGGTGGTGTCAGTCATTTCTTGTTGGAATTGATACAATACTTTGTGGATTTAGAAATGATAATGGTATTGTCGAGGAATTGAAATTATACAATGTTAGCGATTTACCTAGAATTTCAAAGGTAATAAAAGTATTGAAGATATATTTTATGGAATTTTTCAGGGGAGGTATCCAAGTAAATTTTTCAAAAAAAACTTGTTTTTTCTACTTTTTTTTAATTTATTTTTTAGTTTATAATTCAAAGAATACTTGTATAAATTTTACCTAGAAATTCATAATATTGTAAAAGTACGCGATTATCTCAAAAAGTAGTTTTCTAAATCGGTACCAGATGTATCTCGAAAACGGCTCGTTCGATTTTATCCAAATTTGAACACAATATTCTTCGGACGAAAAACGAATGTCAAATTAAAACGGTCGCAATTCCGTCAAAATGAAAATTTAAAAAAAATCGTACGGTTCGAATTGATTTGTATTAGGTACCTATATTTCAAGAATCCCTTCCGTTTTTATGTTTCAAATCAACCGACTGTCCGGAACTCCGGAATTCTTGGCACCGCAAGCCATGTCAGTGAAAAACACGTCTAACACTGACCACAACAATGGCACTTCCAGTAAATAGATTTATTAAAAAAAAATCCTAAACATACTTCAATGTAGGTATACCTATGTAATTCAATAATAAAAAATTCAAATCAAAACATACGTTTTTGAGATAAAAATTCCCGAAAATTACCTGTTTTTCTTACCGTTTACTCAGTTACCTCCCCTTAATTGTAAAAAAAAAAACAATGAATACTTTTTATTTTATAAGTTTTAGGTGATGATTCATTTTGACTTGACTTCTGAAAACACAAATTTTATTTAGGTCTATGTCATCTTACAAGCTACAAGGATTTATCACTTTCAGAATTATAGTCATTGTTTAAAAAAAAAAAACCGATATTTTTTTCTTTCAGAGACTATGGGATCCAAATGTTTGTTTCAACTTTTTAGATACATTTTTGACTTTCATCAAAAGATGTATAGCTCGAAAAATAAAACAAAAATATGGAGAGGAGTTTATAAACAAATTGCAAGAATTACCACTAATGAGTTTACTTTTCGAGTGGTATCCAGGGTCGCCAGTCCATGTGTCAGACGATTATTGTCATAACGATGATCCTATATTACATGATTGGTTTTTAAATAATTTCGAAAAAACAAGTGATGAAAAGAATAAGTAACTATGTTTGTTAATAAGTTCACATTGCTTAATTAATGAATTAAATATTTAGTTTTTTGAAAGTAATTCTAAAAAAAATAATTAATATTTTATATTTAATTTATTTTTACATTAACGAGTATTCGTAACATTTGTAATAATAATAACAGAATCGGTACGTCATGAATACTTGCGCAGCTAGTGGCAAAAAAGATAACTATGATTTGGGTTTTTATTATTATTACGGTTTCTATACCGTTTGGATTCCTTGTAATCTATACTCCGTGCTTCAAATAATCAGTACCGTTAGCATTACTTGGGGGCCAGTTTTTAATTTATTAAATCGTTTTCTTTTTTTTTTATTAAATAAACGTTGAAAATATTTAATTATTTAGTTTTATTTGTCAGCTTCCTATCCATCATCACATCTATTATTTCTAAAAGGTCTGTTTTCAGGGAGAGCCTAGATCTTTTTAAATACTTAACAATAAAATAATATTTCAAAATAATCTTCTTATTATAGCTATCTGTTTCAACTAATCCGTAACGAAGCTACACAAAGTTAGCACCCCATGGAAGGATTTTTGAAATCAAAATGACTTTAATCGATAGGTCTACGTTAGGTCTGTATAGGTCCACCAAAATTTTTGTTAGGTCGCCTATTTTTTTTAATAAATATTTTTAATAAATAGGTCTATTTTTTCAACAAAAAAAAAAGACCTAACAACCTATCAATAATAGGTTATTAGGTCTTTTTTTAGGTTGTTAGGTTTTTTTTTTTTTTTTTGTTGAAAAAATAGACCTATTTATTAAAAATATTTATTAAAAAAAATAGGCGACCTAACAAAAATTTTGGTGGACCTATACAGACCTAACGTAGACCTATCGATTAAAGTCATTTTGATTTCAAAAATCCTTCAGTGGGGTGCTAACTTTGCGTAGCTCCGTAACGATCGCGTTGGTGCGGATGGTGGTGGAGTGGCGATATATCTACGTTCTCATATTCATGTCAAGCTTTTAAGTTCGTCGACTTAACTCACCCCTACTGTTCTCTTATATTTACGCGAATTTTATTCATTTAATTAAAAGTCTAAAAACGGATTTTATCGCGTTTATTTAAATTTACTGTTTAACAATATTTAATTTAAATTATTTCCCGACGTTTCGGACCCTTTACAGCGTCCATGATCTCGGGGGACTGAGGTGGTGGGTGTCCGAATCCGAAAACCGAACAACCGAATTCGGACACCCACCACCTCAGTCCCCCGAGATCATGGACGCTGTAAAGGGTCCGAAACGTCGGGAAATAATTTAAATTAAATATTGTTAAACAGTAAATTTAAATAAACCCCAGTGAACACAATTATGTCAGACTGATGTCTGAATGACGTCATGCTACGTCATGATTTACGTAAGATGTGAGTCATATATGACTCATAATTTCCCACTTCCTGACGTAAGATTCTTACGTAAAATAGATGACGTAAATATGACATAAATTCTTACTAATCAGTTTTTTACTACACAACATTTTGAAAATATTACAATACTGATAGAAAAAATAATTTGATACGTTTGAAACGTTTATCGTTATGTCCAAAATCACACCTGCACTACGGGACCTACAATGTAAATACTCCGTTTCAAGGTGAAATGACTTTGATTTATTAAAAAACCCTTGGTCAATTAATTTTTTTTTTTCTTTTTTTTTTTCGGAAGGACTTATGCTGTTGGCCTTACTGGCCTTTACAGCGACACCGGGCGGGGGGGGCGGACACTTTAAGGTCCAGCCTAGAAAGTAGAGCCTCCTTATGGGCGGCTCTGAAGTACTATACGCGTCGGTTGGCCGGCATGGCGGCGCTATGCGGAGCGCTGAGGTGAACGGACTACTGCTCTACGTGCCTAGGCGCGTACGAGCCGTTGAACCCTATTACTTCGTCTCCGTCGGCGGAGACGGTGTAGGTGAGTAGTGTGGTGTGTGGTGCGGTTGTGTACTGTACCTATCGGGGGGGGGGGTTGGCTAGCGTTATCGGGTCGTCTGGGTCGGTGAGCACGTGAAGGGGGCGTCTACAGCGGTTTTTGAAATTACCGCGTAGTGTATTGTAGACGCATGACTAGGCTATAAGGGGGTTCGGATGGTTGCGCGCTTTCTCGAAATAGTTAGCGGCGATCGATTTGATATGCTTGGCGATCGAATCGATATTAAAATCCTTATGGAGATCTATATTACGAATGTACCACGGGGAAGCCGTGGCCCTCCGTAAGAATCTATTTTGTATGACCTGGAGCTTCTGAAGGAGCCCGGGCTCGCACCGGGCGAAAACTGGGCAACCGTATGTTAGTATAGGTCTAACACAGGTTTTATATAGTGTCGTCTTATTTCTAAGAGACATTTTACTTTTGCCGTTGATCATGTAATAGAGTCGGCTCAGCACGAAGGCAGCCTTGTTACGGACACGTTTAATGTGTTTTTTAAACGTGAGTCGTTTATCGAGAGTGACCCCTAGATAGGTAACTTGGTCGGACCATTTGATAGGAGTACCGTAGAGAGTAATCTCGTTCGGTCGGCCTCGGTATTTCATTACCTTAACGGGTCAATTAATTTTGCATGGAGACCTATATGTAGATTCTGTAGAACCAAACGTTAGCGCGATTTAGCGGCTTGAAGCCGTCACATGCTTACGTAATTATGATATCACTTTGACTTCAGACTATGACTTGTAATTTATGTAAATTTATGATTTATTTCTTACGTAAATAGTATATAAATTATAATCACAATTATGACGTCTTATAACAGTCAAATATTAGGTCAGTACATAGGCAAGTTATTCTACTCTTTGGTCAGTACTATGTCATAATGATGTCATATTATATGACATCACATCAAAGTCATTTATAAAGTCATTTCTATGTCATATCTATGTAAATATTCTATGACCTCTATGTGATCTATCTATGACGTCATATGGAGGTCTTGTGTTCACTGGGACGCGATAAAATCCGTTTTTAGACTTTTAATTAAATTAACTCACTCCTATCGACGTGGCTGAACATCTTCTTTTAGAAGTAGTTTTGTCTAACATAAAAAAAAAATCCTGCTAGGTATATTTTTTAGTCCCTAGTAGTCTGTCAAACGAAACCGTTAGTCGGAACTTTTCCGCTGTCTGGATCGATTACAAGAAGGCATACGACTCGGTGCCTTATTCGTTACTTCTGGGGGTCCTCGAGCTATACAAAATCGACGGAGTAGTTCGAGACTTCTTCGAGGTATGGTAGAGGCAATGGAGTCTCTAGTGGAAAAAAAATGTGTGTGTGTATTAATATATACACACTACACACATATGAAGTGAAACTTTTTATTATATATTTATCACTAATTGGTCAAGGGAGATTTACGAAAAAAAAGTGTGTGTGTACTTATATACCCGCGTAAGAAGTATACTTACCTATAATAAAACGATGCCCCGAGTTAATGGGTTGTGCACACCACCTGTAATCAGAAGAATCAGATTAAAGACAAACTACTCGTCAAAACGATTTAATCGAGTCCGAACTCGATGGGGTTTGCGATGTTTCATTACATAGTTCCTATGACAACCTTCCAGCTCCATCATCAGACCCTGGTTACCATTGAAAGACAAACTACTCGTCAAGACGATTCAATCGAGTCCGAACTCGATGGGATTGTATCGTTTCATTGCGAACTTCCAATGGCCACCCTCCAGCTCCATCATCAGACCATTGTTACCATTGAAAAACAAACTACTCGTCAAGACGATTCAATCGAGCCCGAACTCTCGATGGGGTTGCGTCGTTTCATTACAGAGTTCCTATGACTACATCTCAGCTTCATCATCAAACCCTGCTTACCATTGAAAGACAAACTACTCGTCAAAACGATTTAATCGAGTCCGAACTCGATGGGGTTTGCGATGTTTTATTACATAGTTCCTATGACAACCTTTCAGTTCCATCATCAGACCCTGGTTACCATTGAAAGACAAACTACTCGTCAAGACGATTCAATCGAGTCCGAACTCGATGGGATTGTATCGTTTCATTACGAACTTCCAATTGTAACCCTCCAGCTCCATCATCAGACCATTGTTAACATTGAAAGACAAACTACTCGTCAAGACGATTCAGTCGAGCTCAAACATGAAGAGGTTGCGTCGTTTCGTTACATAGTTCCTATGAGAACCTTCCAGCTCCATCATCAGATCAGACCCTGGTAACCATCTAAAAACAAAGTACTCAAGACGAATCAAACAAGCCGAAACTCGATGGGGTTGGGTCGTTTCATTACATATACAGAATGAATGGTGAGTTACTATCAATATTTAAGAAGAATACTTGGTACATGATTCTTATTCGAATTATGTAAAAAAAAAAAATAGGTAAACATTAATAAACTTTTAAGTAAAGTTACTCAACAATTATCTAATTATTTATGCGTCGTCTGGACACCCTAGCAGCTAGCTGCACTTTCGACACAAAACAGGTAGTTTACCTACGTCCAAACGCCGCCACGTGTTAACAGCGTAGCAGGATAAACAAGCATGATCCAGTCCCCCTTAATACTTTAATCCTGGCTTAGGATAGGCAAAAATACTAAGATATTTTACTCGTTTAAGCAACAAATTTGTTGACTAGGTAAATTATGTGAACTTTGGCAATTTTTATGTGTGAACAAGCGGCACAGTACAACACCTGTGGATGGGAACCTGTGGACCTGAAACGTTTTATGTGGTTTAATAAGTCAGAGTATTTGTAAGATTTGCCACTCTGCCAGAAGAGTTACTTAGAATTTATGAAACTTTGTGTAGAAACCCCTTGTGGATTTTTTTTTATCTATGCATTCCACAGACCACCCCGTTTCCGTTTTTCCGTTCGTTTCCCATTTCGGAATGGAACGGAAATGGGACATGCGCAATAGTTTTTTATTTATAAGTTTTTAATAAAAATAATAAGTAGTGAATAAATGTAAGATAATTTTGTTTATTATCTTTGATGAACAATAGCAAACAATTATTTACTAAAGTTCGACAGTTAAATTCAGTTTTTGATTAAAGAAGTATCATTTCCGCGCACGTGGTCTGTGCAGGGCCGGATTAACCATTAGGCAGAGTAGGCAACTGCCTAGGGGCCCCGCATCCATTAGGGGCCCTGTATGCCCGCGTAAAGAAAAAAAAAGTTTCATACAACGAAATTATTATTACGCTTTCTCAATAAGCATATTATTATTGCTTTTGTTACTCATAAAATATTTCGTACATACAGAACCATACAGTATCGTGTTTTAAAACTAATATAATAATTCGGAACGCAGCCGGCAGCCAGTGGGCGAATACTAGACTTCATTCATCCGTAAAAAAAAACACGGTGGTTCGGAAAAACGTAAAAAGTGGCTAGACCTTATTTTGTTATTAAGTGTGATGAGCTATTAAGGAAGACAGAAGACCTTAGCTAACTTTTCTTCGAGTACGTCCGTTAGTCAAACTACGAGTATGGCGGTGTACTCGGTGAATATTCGTTCCCAGTGTTCCTGAACAGACCAACCACAGAGTAAGACCTCCGTACAGTGGCTGCGATTCGGGGACCTCTTTGGAGATACTGTAGATTTTGTCTGTGCAATACAGGATCAGGTGATTAAGACGAACAACTACTGGAAGCACATCCTGAAGGATGGCACTCCTGACTTCTGCCGAGCTTGTCGCTATCCCGGCGAGTCACTCAGACATGTGCTTTCGGGCTGTTCAGCGCTTGCCAACATTGAGTACTTGCACAGACATAACCAAGCGGCCAAAATTCTTCATCAAGAGCTTGCTCTAATGTACGATCCGGAACAGAGGATGCCGTATTATCAGTACACACCGGTGCCATTACTCGAACGCAACGGAAATCCGCCTTTACTGGGACCTGCCTATCGCCACGGACAGGACGATACTGGCGAACAAGCCTGATATCATGTGATGGATAGGACACGGTCGAGGGTGTATTTAGTAAACTTAACCATCCCGCAGGACAAAAACCTCGCGACAGCCGAAACAGAGGAAAAACGTAAATATCTGGATCTGGCGCACGAGGTTGTCGACATGTGGGGTGTGGAGGCCAAATGAAATCATCCATATCGTGATATCTGCCAACGGTTTAATCCCGGTTAACCTTGCTCCCCTGTGAACTAATGTGTGACACATGACATCATATATAGGTCACAGAGAAAGATGTCACGGTGGCATGCGCCAGCGATCCCGTGGCGTCCTTGTACGACGATGAGGGCACCGCTGGGTTTTAGTGGGTATTCTGACGTCGCAGTCAGCGAGTCCCACATACCCGTCACCTTCGGGCGGCGGGATATGTAAACGTATTTCCCAGCGTCAAAAAAAAAAAAAAAAAAAAAGGTCACAGAGAAAGAAAGGAAAAAATTTCACGTTCGTATATGATATAATAGTGACTAAGTTTGACGACTCTCATTTGAGGTCATATTGTACTACATCACTATGGCCTCATATTGACATTAAACTTGATGAATGAATTGAAACTTAATAATTATGTCATATCAGATTGATGGCATTTAAATCAAGTTGAAGTCAATTTGAGATTACATGAAGGTAAAATACGAAAAAAATCTCCCATCACTATAATATCAGACTGATGTCATATATCGATACGTAAGTTTACGTCAGGTCAGGTATGTAGGGTTGCCACCTTTCAAAAACAGTAGACCCGGAGATTTTAAAAATAAAGTTAATTTCTTTAGTAAGAGTTTTTTTTTAATATAAAATAAAACATTTTAAGTGTGAATTAATTCATTAAAGTAAAAAGTAATGGTAAATTATCATTGGTAATGTATTTATTAAATATAAAAGACCCTAACTAGTGCTAGGCTAACTTGGAAATTTTATGTAAATGTGTTCACTGTCTCACCATCTGAGGTAGCAGGGGATCCGTCATGGATCGCTCGCAGCCAGGATGCAGAAGGCGGTATTGCTCGACTCGGTTAGGATTTTCCGCCAATTTCTCAGCCTAACCCCCCGGCCGTTTGATCTCCCTGCCGTGGCGTAATCCTCCATCCGTTATATTTATCTATGTGTGTGTAAATTTATTATATGCCTTATATAAGTATTGTATTATATTATGTATATGTTGTATATTATTGAACGGGTGGACGTGAAACATTTACGATAATAATTAATTAATATTAAATAAAGCAAAAACAAAACATGTTTACCAAGTTGTTTATCTTATACCAGTCTTGTATCTGTGATAAATCACCGTTCGCCTCGTCAAAAATAACTTTTTTCTGTAAACCTTAAAATTTAGTGATTTGTCATCAGAAAACAATACAATACCTATCACAAAAACATTTAACATAATTTTTTTAGTATAGATCCAGAAGACTTTGTTCTGTTTATTAAAACATATTGAATTATATTAAGAATCATAAGAAGCAAAGAGATTAAGAGCTTTATCCAATAACACCGTAAAACGAGTTAATAAAATAGGGTTTTATGCTCCACACAATCAAATGTCTGTGTGTGACTACGTGGTGATCAAAAGGCAATCAAACGAATTTTCGCGGTGTGATAATATTTTAGATTTTTAATTTTGTGCAAGGAAATACACAATAATATTGAACAAATGTTAACTTCTATCGTATCATTTATTATCACTGCTCAGCAAGTGGTGTTAACATCCATAAGACTAATCAACAACATGGATATTTTTACTTAAAATATATATTTAAAAACCTTATTCAATATCGTACATTTATAAAAATATTAAGAAATAAAAACAATAATATTAACGGAACAACATAATTGTAATAATAATAAACAATGTCATGTTTTATACGTCTAGAGAAAATAACGTAATATGTACATAACAATAATTATAAGTAACAAATGTCCATCATATGACTGATAACGGTATCGTACTACAATGAAGTGCATTATGATTTTACAATTATATTATTTTTCTTTGCAGATGTCCTAGTATTTTTAGTTAAAGGACTTCTGAGACCAAATATTAAACATTAACAACATTAAACGTAGGATATTTGCAGCACTTTTACAATAAAAATATGTTTTATCGAGTATCACAAACTATGTTCGATCAAGAAAAGATCAATTCAAGAGTCAATGCTAATTTGAAACATTTATCAAAATTAATTTCCAAAGTTCTTACATTCGTTAACCTACAATGTCGCGGAATAGATTTGATGCTGGCATAAACCTAATAGTTTAAAACTATTTTCTTAATTTATAAAAATATAGTTGTTTGATCACATTATTTAAAGTCATTTAAAAAAACAATTTTGATAAATGTCCAATATTTAATATATCGTTCTCTTTTTTTTGACACAAAATACTTAATAAGTAGGTATTTTGTTGTGAAAAATTTTCATACAGCATACAGAATTCATCGTAACATGATCATCATACGTGAAAACATTAATTTTACACAAATATTTTCTAATACCTAGCATATTATATCCAAAGTGATCGACAAAAAAGTATTATAGCTAAGTACTCTTATTATCTACCATGGAGCCATAATTAGACGTATGATGGATGTTACAGTAAAGATATATCTTAAATAACTAAACATGTTATATAACGTAACATTAATCTTTATACAAAATCTCTTCAAAGATCTTATTAAAGACATGAATATTTTTGTGAGTCACATCGATAACCTCTATTATTTACTTCAATCGTATTGATTTTAATTCAATGTCTTCAATGAAATCTCAATGAGGCTTACTAGCTAATAACCCCTGAAACTTGACAGCGTACTCTTAGCGTAATAAGGTACAAGACTTTTGGTAGTTATACCAAACTGGAATATACTGTTGTTCGCATTTCATTGTCTATTATTCGAGACAATTTTCAATGACAATAGCTTCACTTTCAAAATATTTATAAACTTTAACAGTCTTCGGTTTCACTTACATAAATGTATATCCCTGTCAAAATCATTGTGTCATTTGTACTAGCGTTTAACAATCCAACTACTAAGCCTGTTGTATATTTCGTATAATATTTATTTGTAATTTAGGCACATTACCAAGAAATAAATATTAATTTCTACGATATTCGAATGCTGTGCATTTTATTGATCCAATATCATCAGAATGTACAGCATACAAAATGATAATATAATAAGCTTTAACAAAACAATTAACAGTTGTAGTGAAAAAAACATTAAAATATTTTTAGGTCTATCTCGACCAGAAACAACTGAGATCAGCCAACACTTGTGAAATTTGAGGTGAAATTCAGCAGTTTAATAACATATTAATACATAAATACAAAATCTCTAATTTGCCACTAAAATAGACGTCATAATTTTTGGCTGACCTCTTTGTGATAATAACAATAATTATTATTATATTCAGTTTGGTTTCTTATATAAGCTCACTGCAGCCATAAAGGGCATGTTTAAAATTCATTTGCAATCGCATTACATGCGATCCTTTAAATTTAGTATATAAGAGAAAAACTCCTATGCAGTAATAAAATATATTAAAAATCTTTGTGCCGACTTACAATAAATTCATATTTATAAACTATATACTATTTATATATGTTCTTCTTAAGAAATCCAATTATATATACACGCTTGGCGCGCTGTTTGGTCTGTTTAAAAACTACGTATTTACATTCATTATTTAAAAGGAATTGATCAGCTAGCACATAGTTAATTTATTTTATGTTATATTAAAATTTCGATGTTTCCTTTTAATTTACAATGAGCTTACATATTGTCATAAAGCACATGATTATTTCTCAAATCAGATTCTAAATTTGGCCCCGTTTAAGAAAATAAATATCACGATATCGCCGATCCAACTTTAAAAATATATAAAATTTATAATGGCTTGACAATACTCAAAATTGTCTTAATATTAACTTTAAAATGTACCTAATGCAATAGGCCTTTCGAAAGAAGTTTAGGGAAACCGGATTAATACAAATTATAAATGTTTTAACTGAATCTCATTCATTGTTGTTATTCCTTATTCTAATACGGATATATAACATTTCTTATCACATTATTGTGGTGTATTATATTGACTCATGTTTTTGGGAGTGTGCGATTCACATTTTAAACTACATGTTGAAATAAATTTACCTTCACTGAAGGCATATAAGACATTGTACTCTATAACGATATCCAATATTCGATATCTAACTGTACAAAATATTGAATCTAACCTTATTTATATATCAATTTGTCGACTAGAGGTCAACATAAGGAGTTCCGTCTATCTTGTCGAGGTCAGCTAACAAATCTGCAGCCGGAGCCAACGGATCTAAAATGTCTTCACGCAAAATATCAAGCGGAGAAGTTAACCCTTGGTCACTCTCAACAACAGATTGCATTTGATTAGGATTACATATATCGACGGAATTTCCATTAATAAGGAAATCTCTATTACTATAGCTAAAAACACTTCTATCTTCAGGTAATTGCGGAGTCGATGGTACAGATTTTGAAGATATACCATTGGACACATTAGAATAATTCTCAGTTGGAAACAGTTCTCTAGAACGACGAGAGTCGATTTGTAAATTCGGGGCTGTACGTTTATATGGTAGCGGCGTGCTGGGTACTGATCGGGAAGTATAGTATTTACTCTTGTCAGTAACTAATTCAGTCAAATCGAATTCTATTCTGTTCGTTCTTTTTAGATACTCTTCAACATTGTCACAGGTATCATTAGGAAAAGATTCGCTAAATTGAGGATTTCTATCGAGTAGTGCACCACTACTTGGAATAAAAGAATTTAATTGTTCTTCAGTTAAAATTTGCTGATCAGGCAACGAGTCACAACCATTTGTTAGGGTATCATTAGTATTCAAAATGTTCGCTGATGGTTCGGCATTAAGTACGTCGTTACTACTATCAATAGCATCGTATATTTTATCTAGTGTTTCGGGATTAAGACCAGCCTTTGATATATCACAAGTATCGGCTAAAGAACCGAAATCACAAAATTCATTGGGTACAGGCGTTGGCGGCACTGATCCGACTGGTGTATTGTTGTAGCTCAATAAACCAATATTCATCGGTGCTTGCTTAAGTGGAACAGATTGTGATCTGAAAGAAGCATCGGGACCTAATCTATAATTGGACACTGGTTCTTGAAAAAATCTACTAACTTCACTCGATAATGGATCTGCCGATAGTGGTTGAGTTAACTCACCATTAATATTATCTCGAAATACGTTTGGTACAAAATTTAAACCTACATTACTAGTACCGTTTGAAATCGTCGAATTCTGTAATAATTGCTGTTTATAATTTGAAAGAATGTTCGGCGATGGCGGTGCCGACATCGGTTGGCAATATTTGATACTTGGTCCGCTCACGGAGGTTTTAGAAGTTATAAATTTTTGATCATTTGGTATGGCAAATGGCTTAGAACAAGGATCACCAACTCCTAATGTTAAGGGATTTCGTTTTTTTCTACCGTTATGTTTTGGTATGGGTCGAGAACAATATCGCGACCGTGGCACTGGTGTATTTCTTGGACTAACAAATGGGCTAGCGGCCGTACTATGTGAGATAGGTGATGTTTGTAAGGAACCGCCCAATATTATAGTCTTATTCGATTTTGACGGACTATGACCTCTGTGCCCAAAACTGAGAGGCGATTTTGAGTTAAAATTTCCAGGCGAATGACACCCATCTGAAATAGGTACAAAATCGTATTGTTGGGTTCTAGTGGTCGGACTTTGTGGCTCGGTGTGGCAATTACCGTTATAGAGATGAGATCCAGAAGAACTTATTAGCTGGCTATGATTATTTTCTGAATGACCATTAGCAGAAATTCCGTTTTCATTCGATATTGTATCACTATTTTTACTCATATCGACTTCGTGTTCATTTGACAAATTAGTACCATTTACTATCTCCAAAATATTGGCAATCGGTTTAGATGATCCTTCGCAAATAGAAGTTTTTGTGACATGGATTTCGAGGTTGTTATCTACGGGGGCTTGGGATTCCTGATTAACGATTACGTTCTGAGAAGTGGACCCACTTTGTGTGTGATTCTTTAAATTCTTAGCAAGTAATTCACGCAGTTGTGATATTTTTTCATTTTTTCCCTGACTGTGCTCGTCGTGTGGGTCCTGGCCTGTTTCTAAAAAAGTAACTGGGTTTTCATTTGTTTTCGAATCTGCTGTCGCATCGTAGTCAATATCGCGGTGATGAAAATATTGCAATAGTTCTTCCTCGTGCTCCTGACTGTTCCCTTCATTGAGATAGTCATCTAGGTCATGTTTATCGATATTACATATACTGATTACGCGTTCCCGATTTAAAATCTCTGAATGTTTCTCCTCACAAATCATTCCTGTTTTAATATTGATACCATCTAGACCACAACAGGAATCAGGCGTCGCGGGGCGTTCGTGTTGTTCCGCCCTATCTGGAGATAGTCCTTTCGTACGACCACAAAATTTTCCTTTTTGATTGCGGTCACACTTAGGCGTCGGAGCCTTCACCGACCGTGTCGGACTCGCCGCCTTCTGTTCCTCCCGGGCCAGCGCCGCGGCGGTGCTTTTGGACCGGCTCGTTAAGTTTTTTGGATCCTCTAAAAAAGCAACCTCTGGACGTACTGACGGCTCCACGGCGCCGGCGGTGGAGGCAGTCGAAGCCGGATCGGCACCGGCTAGCGGCTGACGCGCGGCGGCTAGCTTTCCACCGAGTATTTCCGCAGCTCTCATTTTCTTCGGCAGATACTCGGTGCGCGGAAAGTCCTCGGTGGGTTGGCTGGCCGTGCGCGTGTCGGTCTGCGAAGACCGCGGCGAACTGGCCTGCGTTTCGCTCTGATACGTCTCCAGTATCAGCTTCTTTCCGGGTAGCGGGAGGCGGGCCACCGGCGGGTCCGGAGGCCGGCGTCTCTGCCACCCGGTTCGCTCGGTCGACAGGTCGAGGGAAGCGTCGGTGCTTAGGTTGATCGGTAGGTTGTGAGCTATGTCGGACCGAGCTGTCATGTCCCGGTGCGCGTACGGTGGGTCGAATACGTACGGATCGGGACGATACTCATGCACGGAGATGGCGGAATGCGGCGCGGAAGGCGCGTGCGAGGGGTGCGGAGGGTGCGGGGGGTGCGCGCGCGGGGGTACACTGTACGGGAAGGGCGGCCGCACGTCGTACACTGGCACATACGCTGGTTGATATGCGTACGCCGGCTCAGACACTACTTCGGTTTCGTGCTTTACGGGCGGGTGTTGGCTCACGTACGAAGTGGATGGCGGTGACTCGCCGGCGATATCTTGACTCTTGTTCTTCTTCGGTCGCCCGGGTGTTCCCTGCGTCTGGTGATCGACACAATAAATTTAAAGTTATGTTCACTTTTGTAATCAATCCATAAATCATAATTAAACAACTCACTTGTAACTTTCGTTTCAATTGTTGCTTCATTAATTGGGGTCCTGATACTTCTTCCGATGGACCTAGAAATACAAATATATTTATCTACAAGATCCGTGCGAATTTGCACAGTATTGTAAACAAATAATAAATATAAATATAATGTGAAAATAATTAAATGTATGGGTTCTTCAGGCTGCTTCAGGCTTTGACAGTTTTTTTTTTTATTTGAAACATCTATAGTGTCTCCACGCTATATGAGACGTTGATTTTAGCTGAGGATTTCAATGTAAATTTTGCGAAAGTTGAGTCAATGCCATTAATTACGTGCCCCCAATAAGAATTTCAATTTCAAATTAACAACAATCCAAGAGAACATACTACCAGATAAGGAACAACAATAGATGCAGTATTTATAAGATACCTTGATAATGATATGTCCAAAACTTTTGTTACATACTTCAGTTATAATCGACCTATTGTCACAGTAATACCGTCAGAGACAATATCAAATACAACTATTACAGAAGTCACTGATTAAAAGAATTGTCGTTTCAATAAAAAATAAATAAAAAATTATGAATATAAATGTTTGTTCAATAAAATCTTTTTCTTGAAAAAAATCTTAATATTTTTCATTATGCCATATTTATTTCCTGTCATAAATTATCCTTTTATGCATATTACCTGTAAAAAATAATTTCGATGTTTCACATCTGCTAACCGACCCGCGACGGTTCTCAATTATTTATTTAAAAAAATATATTTGTAGACAACATTAGCAGTTATAATATGATAATAATTTACTTTTATATATTAAATTTCCAACAATAAATATATTTAAATATTGAATATATAAGTATAAATATTCGTTTTATCATCACCGATGATGCAAACAGATAGCGCTCCTATCCTTATTAATAAAAAAAAATATAATTTTTTTTTAAATATTTTTCGTCAAAAGCACGGAACATAAGCTTTAAAATTATAAATAAATTATTAATTTTGGTTAAGTATTTAAAATGATCTAGTCTCGACAGGAATAAAACCTTTTAGAAATAATATATACTATCTGACCCGTGCGAAAATTTCGCACAATATTGTAGTCAAATAATAAATATTAATATAATGTGAAAATAAGTAAATGTATGAGTTCTTGGTGATCTAAGAAACATCTTTTATAGAAATAATAATATATATGATCGTATTTAGTAATTTAAAACGTTAACGCTTTATTTAATTATATATCTACGTCGATATTTATTAATCTGTGTGAGAGATTAAAAACACATAAAATGTAAATAATGTTATAGCTGTGATATTAATTACAAAAATATTCATAGACTGCGACCCATGTACTTGTTGTTGTAGTGTAGAAATAATTCAACACACAGTCAACAGATGGCGCTCGTATCGTTATTAATATTATTTTTAATTATTATTTTAATGATTTTTTTTCTTTTTTTATATTTTTCATAAAAAGCAGAAAACCTAAGATCCCTAAATAACCTAACCCAGATTATCTAGGCTCACCAGGAAAAAACACCTTTAGAAATAATATATATGATGATTATACTGCAACAAGTTACATGATACAAAAGATTCAATATTAACTCTAGATTTATCCACTTGACATAATATATAATTACCGTGACCGGCAGATAGCGGCGGCGGTGAGTCGCTAGCAGGTCCTAATGGCGCACGGGGAGTAATGCTCTTTGAAACCAGGTGCCTTGATAGCTCCGATATGTTCGAAAACTTGATGCCTATAATTTAGAAATATACAACATGTCATCATACTACATACAATGCATATTTGATTAACTTTTGAATTCGACTATGGCCAAATAAAAGAAAGTCGTAGTTCGAATACGTTTGTTCTCTAATCCGATATCACCATCAAAGCAATTTAAAATAAACTATAGTATAAAGTGCCAATTGAATCAACCTCCACAAGGACATACTCGGAATCATCCCTATGGCCAATATAAAATCTAGACACAAGACAGTGTTTCTGAACTACCAATCCAATTTTAAACTAGTTTTTACGTGAATTTAAAGGTAGACCCATTGATCTATAAAAAACCCTAGATGCACAGTCTCATACAAAATTAACGCTTAAAAGTGTCGCCAAATATGCTCCAAATAAACAAAAGGACTTATGTTCATGACATAACATACTTTTTTGTAAATTCAACCTTACGCTCATAACTTAAAGTTGTATTTACAAAGCACAAATGTGTGTGTGTTGTGTACAAAAAACAATAAATTTTTTTTACTGACGTTTGACGGTAGGACAAAGCATGAATTGAGTCGAGTATATTTTTACACTTTATAATTTTTTATACATTAACTTAGTATTTTAAGTTATTAAAATGTATATACATATATTGTGTATTCTAAACAAATATATTTATACTTTTATAATAATTTAGTTTTTATTACTTCAACCCCTTCCTCCAACTTAGTGATGCGGTTATCAACAACACGTTTATGTATACAAAACAAAATTTGTTGTTACCATTTGCAATCGTTCTATGAAAAGTTCCGTTATGTACTTTATACTAAATACAAATAAGGACAAAACTTAATAAACATAATAAAAAAAGAATAATGAGAAGAAATGATAATAATTATAAAAAATCGATCTATACTTCAGCCAAATTCGATATGGAATGTTTACCAACAAACCGTTGCTTAGCAACCAACCATAGGCAGATGTTTACAGCCTATTGGAAAATAATTATAATAATTATATTTTTTAATATTTATACATAGTAGTACAAGATGATGAACAATGATTTCTAAATATTTTAATAAATATGTATATACCTATATTAAAAATAGCTACACTATCCCTGAATAGCATTCAAAATAAAACAACATTTGTTTTAAAACTGATTTAATATGATTAAAAATGTATGTTCAGACACTCATTCTCTTTTATTATTTATTTCACTTTACTTACGTTAACTAAACTTAATAATTATAATATTTGAAATTGTGCATAAAAATCGATAACAATTTACCTTTAACAATATAACGACTGATCAAAAAAAGACCAAATGTTGCTTATCTGAGAAATTTTCCTGTCAGTGCAAAAATTTAGGGTTGTTAGATGTATATTAGTAATTACAAATTTGTTAATTTTTGTTAAAAGCAAATTTTCTTGTATATCATGTATTTGGGGGTTAAGTTAAGTTCTAGGAAACAATGTTAAAGTAAAATTATTAATGTATAACTAGGAAATTGGTGATAAATTACAATTTTTCATTACTAAAAGTGTGAAAACCCTATACACGATGACATTTCGTTTGTTTACATAAATTCCACATCGAATTTGGCTCAAGTATACTACTCTCTATACTCTTTGATTCAAATTAGCACACAATGTGCTCTTTTGGTGGACGTTTTTGACACGCTGATTGTGTATCTAGGGGATTTCTTATAGATCAATGGGTAGACTTCAAAAAATTAGTTTCGTTGAGAACTGCGCTAACTCATTGTCCCTTAACAACTAAAAATAAGAAAAATACTTACCGAATTTACTTTCAGCCCAATCACAAACAATTCTTTCACTTTCCTTCATAATTCTACTTGGCTCCTGAAATATTTTTTAATTATACATAAGTATGATTGATATATTTAAAACAACCAGTTTGAAATATAGATTTAATATGATTAAATAAGAAGATAAGATATGTACCTTAGATGTATCATCCAAGTCGGGTAACTGTGGTACTTCAAGTTTAACTTTTTTACGTAGACCAGCGTAACAGTATCTAGGCGAAAAAATAAATAAAGAAATAATTTAAACCTAGTAAAGATTAATAGATAATAAAAATTAAAAGTTATAGATAATTAACATTTCTAATGTTTTTTTTAGAAAATCGTGTTTACCTTGAATTACCACGAGTTCCTAGTCGACGTGGACGTACTGTAGGGTAAACTTGTTTCATTACTTTGCCGAAGTCAGCGGTCGACAGCGGCTTCATGTTGCTACTCATACAATGAGCTCTGAAATAATAACTGTAATAGTCAGTCAGTGAAACGATCGTTTAAATTATTTGATAATTGACAAACTTTGTTATTTTATTTATTTACTCTTTAAAATAATACAGATAATTACAAATTGTGTATTACAAAAGGCGGTCTTATAGCTAGTTAGCCATTTCTTCCAAACAACCCTAAATAGGATTGAGTATTATTTATTTGACAGATCGGTTGTATTAGATTTATAAAGATATTTTAATGGGACTAATGAAGCACTTATGTAGGACAAAAGTTCCTAAATGAAAATGATGTAAAAAATAAAACATTTAGCCTGTAATCACTAGCTACTATTATTTCAGTCACGAATAATGTTCAAAGATATGACCTCTATCAGGGGTCCCGAGCATTGGTCATTTGAAAAGATTATCCTATTTTTAAATCATGATTTTACAACATTTCATTTGCCTCGTTCGACTCATCCTGATCGGGGTGACTCGTAGACGTTTTACGCGTTTCGTAAAGAACTTGATGATAAAATCTGTTGTTTGATCGGTAATAACACAGATGTTTACAGCAAATTAAGTTAAATTTTGGTGAGCATACTCATTATGAGTTTAATATTAGAGAAAAATAAAGTTATTCCACCATGTACTAACGTCTCCATTCCTTGAATCGTGAAAAGTAAAAACATACGATATTTCAATGTTTAATAGAAGTCATTAATTTAAATTACTCAAGTTAATAGCATACAGTATAATATACAAGAATAGTTACAAAAAATCACGTAAAATGATAAGGTAGTATTTGTTCGAATCTATCTATCAACGGCGTGTATTCACGCTGAATTAGCTGATACTGTCAGAGCGGACATGTATAATTTGAGTTGCATTTTAATAATAATAGGCAAAACTTTCAACTCTTAAAATAGGGGATCGGCCAAATTTTCAGAAAGTGTTTTACATTAATCTTTATGGATACTTATTCCCATAAAAAATAAAATTTTGACGACCGTTCTGATGTAGTTGTGCGAGTAGTCGCCTCAAACCGCGCACCGGCGCGGCGGTCGAACCCAAACCATCTTCTATATGGATATCGCTCAGCAATGGGTTGTTTACAGGCTAATACAGTACAGTACAGAAGCATTTGTGGACTTTAGTGACAAAACTGAGCGTTACCATAAATATGAGAGTATTTTTATTTATTTATTTATTACTTTATTGCACAATACATCAAAGAATTGTACAAAAGGCGGGCTTAATGCTAAAAGCATTCTCTACCAGCCAACCTTAGGACGTACAAGAGCGGACGTTTGTAGGTGTGCAAAACTGAGTATTAACACAATTCACTTTAATAGAAAAAAGAAAGGATGGAAAAAATAAGATTACGTTAATGACAATCGTTATATTATATACACAATACATACATAAATACATAAACAGATACAAACATACATACATACACATATGCATACATACATAAACAGATAAAAACATACATACATACAGACATACATACATATAAACATACATACATACATACAAACATACATAATATTTAATACATAATAATAAGCTGACAATAATAATCAAAACACAATTACACAGCGTTTATTGAGATCACCACATATTAGATTTTGGCTAAGAAGAACTCCTTAACTTGTCTCTTAAATAATTCGCGTGAAGGAGCTCTACGGATAGACTCAGGTAACGTGTTCCAGAGACGAACAGCAGAAACAGCAAATGAATCAGACATAAACCCAGACCGATGAATAGGAGTAGAAAGAGATAGATTATTTAAAGAGCGGAGAGATCTTTCATGAGAGTCGGAAAGGAAGGAGAACTTATATTTAAGGTAGGGAGGGGTAGAAGGATGGAATAAAAGAGTGAAGAGTAAGCAAAGGATTCTCGAGTGCCTACGCTCACGGATTGGTAGCCATTTAAGTTCAGATCTGTATTGGGAAATATGATCATACTTCCGCAAACCGAAAACAAAACGAATACAGGTGTTGAGCAATCGATCAAGTTTGTTCAAAGAGACTTGGTTGAGATCCGAACAACACACATCGCCGTAATCAATAATAGGCAAAAGTAAGGTATTCACCAAATGGAGCTTGGCTTTAGTTGGTAAAAAATGCTTTAAGTGTAGTAAGGGATGCAATGTTGAGTAAAATTTACGCGAGATTTCATTTACCTGATCGGACCAGGAAAGGGACTTGTCAATAATTATACCTAGATCCTTGACCTTTGTAGTAAATGGTATTGGGTATCTATCAAAAATCAGGTTCGGTAAAGAATTTGTACGAATTAAAGCCAGTTGCCGAGGACTACCCACAATAATCGCTTGGCACTTGGCGGCATTGACACCGATACCATGATTCAATGACCAGCTGTGTATAAGCATAAGATCTTGATTTATAAGACGAATAGTAGAATGTAGTTCGCCAATGTTTGTCTGTCTATAAAGCTGCAAGTCATCGGCATAAAGGTGGTACTGGCATTTTAAATAAGATGTAATTGAATTAATAAAAAGGGAAAATAATAAGGGAGATAATATACCGCCTTGAGGAACACCAGCGCTCACTTCGCACCAATCAGAGGTTCCCTCATCGGTACGAATAGCCTGCTTACGCCCTCGAAGATATGAAGAAAACCACTTGATGGCGGGAGCTGAGATAGAGTACCGAGTCAATAGTGCTAGAAGCAGATCGTGGTCGACAGCGTTGAATGCATTGCTGAAGTCTATTAGAACTAAGACAGTCACACATTTGTTCTCCATACCCTCTCTTATGTCTTCGGTGACCTTTAAAAGAGCTGTCGATGTACTGTGGCCTGCTCGAAAACCCGATTGCAATGGATCAAAAAGGTCGTGAATAGTTAGAAATGAGGATAATTGACGGTGAACAACGGATTCAATAATCTTGGATAAAAAAGGTAATATAGAAATGGGGCGGTAGTGAGTGGGTAGGGACGGATTGTGGATTTTTGGTAGTGGGAGAATAAAAGCCTTTCGCCACTCTTCTGGGTAGGAACCTGATGATAAAGAGTAGTATATCTGAGGGGAGATGTTACTGCCGAACAGTTCTTAGACCTGTTGCTTAAAATAGGAAATGGTGATTTCCCAGAACTGGATAATAATGTATGAGTGTTTATGAGTATGTATTTACTATAAACAATGCTTAAGGTCAAACTCTTAAGGTATCGGGAGTATACTTGAGGGAAAGCTGCTTCTCCCACAGCCAGTTGTATGTGGCATGTTCTAGAGTAGCCTGGTGATTCTAACACCCGAAAGAAAATCAAAAAATATTGCTTATAAAGAAATACTGCGGAAAGTGTAGTATTTCAATTTCGCTCTAAAAAGATATCCCCGTGTAACTTTCTCCAGACCAAAGACCGAGCTTTGTGCTCATAAAATATAACAAAATCTTAGTTTATTTTAATGTTTATTTAAATTTTAAATAGTGGGGATTCTATAATAACGATTGTTATATTTTATAAGTGAATACTTATTCAAACATTTTAATATAATAATTTATATGTTATAACAGAATTAATAACCTAAAAAACCTATTAAAAATCCTATTACGAGTAGAACCATTTTCGACTTCTACGCGGACGAAGTCGCGGGCTAAAAGCTATTATTATAATAAAATTGTAACTGGCCGATTTCTATTCATGAGAGACATTTAGGAAAAACTAATTTTAGAAGTCTGCACGAGAACAATAGGATCAAAAATAGTTATTTTGACAATTTTTGACTGTCTATCTGTATTATTGTTCTCGTATCACGCTAAATTTCCTGCATAAAATTGTATTTGGTATACACTACACAGACACGAACGACACAGTTTCGAAGGTTTAATTTAAACTCTGACGTGGTCTGACGTAGGTTTCATCTTGATACACGTCATATAGAAGTAGAGTTATTACTGTATAAATATAATTGCAATAACGCATTTTGCACAAACTTACCTATACCTACATACGTACTTGTGTCTTTACTATGAATACAAAAGCGATATTCATAATTAAAAAAGAAGTTTTCTGTCTGTCCCTATAAACATCGTGCATATGGGTAGAGTAGACACTAGACACATAGGAGGAGCAGTCACCATTAAAATCACAGTGGGTAAAACCGCCCAGTTCTGGCCACGTCCTCCATCTATCACTATCACAAAACTCACCAACCAACTTAATAAATAAATACCAACCCATACCTAAACAATACTAGCGAAGGCAGCGTGTACCCAGACCGTAACATTGTACTGCACACGCGCAACATATCTTGCGGATGGGTGCACACTGCATTAGCACCTTAATCAACTCAATCGGAAATAAAAACATAAAAAGATAAACCGCCCAGGTCGACTTGTAAATAATATCCTTAATTAGACCGAGCAAATATTTGTTTGGTTCTTTTAAATAAAAAAAATTAGTATAATAATTTCAATTAATTTATTAATAATTTTTTGTTTTTTGCTGAAGTTTTCTTAAATATTTTTTTAATAATAATAATATTTATTTATTTATCCAAAAATCTCAGTAAAAAAAATATAAATATTATCTTGAGTTTAACAATATTCTTGCTGAATTAACTTATGTTGCTGAAGGAAAAACTGTGTCTCAGCTTCAGTGGCAACTCCCCAAGAGATTTCGTTTTACAAAAAATATGTATTTTGTGATTAAATAATGAGTTAACTGATTAAACAATAGCTATTTCCAAAGAAAAAGTAGTACCAACAGTAAGATGTATATGTGTATATATATATATATATATATATATATATATATATATATATATATATATATACATTATATACATATCTACATACATACCGAAAAAGACTCTCACACAAGTTAAACAAATAAATATATAATGTAATATGGGTGCATATCTGTTTTATGTGAGTGTGTTAAAATAATTACATAAATGTTAGAGAGGATGTGTAATAATGACAAAGTTTTGAGGGTAGTACTAGAAATTTTATTTTAGGACAGTAAGCATTTTTTCAGTATCATTATGATATTTTACATTTTACACTTCTTTCTGTTGAGTGGGTACATGTTAATTTATGCATTAATTTTATTATATATGAAAGGACCCAGAAAATAGTAGAATTTTTTAATAAATTATGCATTTGTTGGAAATGGAATTTTAGCTACGGTGGTTTTTTTTACGTCGGCTTAAATAAGATGTGTCGTAGGTAAGTTCACAGTGCTGTTTTAATAAAATTCTTAATAAAAATAGTTTCCTTACTGAAAGAATTTCAGTTTTGGTAAAGTAATGATGTTGGATACAAAAAGGTATAAGTGGAGACATTAAGAATCGTACGTTGAACTTTAACTCGTGCGCAGAAGGTTTGCCGATGACCACCCCTCCCACCGGAGTTGGCTGCGTCCCTCGCTCGTCTGATATGTACCGACTACCGCTAGCAACGCAGCCGATACATACGTGTAATTTTTTGCTTTCGCTCCTAATTAATTAATTGTTGTTTTCTTAGGTATAACTTGTTTTTTTTTTTTTTTGGTAGTTATTTGTTTTCGTTGTTTTGAGCCCTTAAACTTTTATTTTGCGGTTTCGTTTCATTCATTCACTAAATATAAATACATAAAAATATATAATCTAATTAATAACAACAGCGTTTTTTATTTACTACATATTTATCATTACAGTTTATATTCAATTTATAATTCGACCGAGACTAATTTTTATTAGTTTGATGTAAAATATATACAATAATAATCTACCTTTATGTGACCTTTTTTTTTCCAACCCTACTGACTATCGATGCGTTACGTCACAAGGCCATCGGCAAAGTTTCTGCGCACGGATAGTATTTTAATTTTCTTCATAATTGTTTTAGAAGCACCTTCCCATATTAAAATTTATTACGTAATTAAAGATTGGCAGAGGGCTAAATATACACGTTAACGTTCTTAAACATTATTTACACAAATCTTCAGGCTCCAATATAGTATTGACTGCATATATATCACAAATCATTATTTTAATCTAATCTGCATTTAATACTGACAATAAATTAATATGATAAGAGATGTTTGAATTTTTCGGAGTTTTGCCTTTTTTTTTTTTTGTCGCCCAGCCCTTAATAAGGAAGATAATAAATAAAGATAAAAAAGTTATGACATTGACAATTACGTCAGACTGCATGAACACATTATCTTCACTGATAACTAGCATGATTTAAACCATTTATATAAAAATAAGTACTAATACTATTTTTAAATATTTTTTAATACTGCTAAATTTTATTAAATGTAATAAAAAAATAAATAATTATTCATTTCATTGACTTGGATGTTTGGTATTTTATTAAATTTTATAATTACTAAAAATTTTATTTCATTATTTTTGTTATTTATAAATATGATAGATAATAATATATATACTCTACAGATTTTCATTTAAGATTTATTTCTTTTTATTTATTAATTTTTCTTTAATACTGTATTGCTCACTAAACAAAAATAAAGAAATATTATTATTTATAGAAAGCCTTTCTGGTGTAGTGGTGCAAAACTTCTAAAAATACAGATGGCACTATGATATACTATATAATATGATATACTATAACACTTACATATATTCATCATAAACATCTTGTTTAGGCAATGAAACATCAGGATCCACTTCTAAATGTGTTTGTATCCATGTAACAGTTTGTTGCAATTCAGCTCTACAAAAAAATAAAAGAATTTATAATTAAAAAAATATATATCTTTTTGATTACTCCGATTGCATTATAGACCAGTCCCGATAATTTTTGAAAACAAAAAAATAATAGTAGGATGAAACCCATTGTAAAAGGAAGAGAATATAACAAAAATGCAGGGAAAAATAAATTAGGCGATTTGAGGTCAGCAAGTGGGTTTAAGTGTAAAAAACGGCTTATCGCGATTTCCGGCAAAACTACAAGTCCTATGGGAAAAAGTTAAATCTCAAATTTGTAGGTAATAAAAAGATCTATAACTTTTGTATTTACACTTTTTTCACAGAACCTCAAAATTTATGTGAAAAATTCAAATAACCAATTTTTGGTTTTTTATTTTTATCTTTTAATTTATTAATTATTTTTTCACGAAATGTGGTGAAAACTTACCTTTCTATGTCCCAAACACACTTTAATTTTTTTTTTATTTAAAATATTTAGTTTTTCACCTTGTTTTGACTTAATATCCAAACGTTAAAATATATACTTTTTTTTTTTAAGTTGGTGGGTTTTTGTTCGTTGAAATCTGCACTTTCTGATGGTGTAAAAAAAATACATTACTATGGTAAATTTTCTCAGAAAATGCTACGAAATAACAGGTAGTATGGTCCAGACCCTTCTAGCTCCTTCCCCTAGGTTTTATCCTACTATTATTTTTTTTCACTATTTACCATTTTCAAAGGCTTCGGCACTAGTCTATTGACACTCATTTTAAAATAATTAAAGATCAAAAATCAGCCCACGATAAACACAATTAACGAATTAAAGGTGTGTGCAAATTAAACTTAAAACATAGAGAATATTTCGTGTATTACCATACACTGTATACATATTTATTACTGTACTAGCGGCCCGCCCCGGCTTCGCACGGGTATTTAACTAAAATTTTAAAAATTATAAATTTATATTTTATATCACCTACATGCGCCATCTATCGTATAATGGTAGAATATCGTTTTTTTATTTAGTGACATTTAACATAATAGTACCTATATTAATTGAAAATGATGTTTATCTAAAATATTAAAACGATTTCTATTCCTATCCGACATATTTCGTAAACTTTTAATTTTAACAAAATAATAACTCAAAAATAAGTTTTGTGAGTTTTTAAAATTCCTTAGACCAGATGGCGTTGGCGGCGTAGGTACCTATTTCTATTTTCTTAAATATTTATTTTTAAATTTAATTACAATGAAACAAAAACTAAATTATACTGTGAGTTATGTTTAATTTTTATGTATTAAAGTTATTTACATTGGTTTTGTACTTTTTACGTGATACGTGAACACAGAAAAAAAACGATAAGAGATGTCGCTGATACAAAAAAAAACGCGCTATTAAAATTTATTCTTGATGATATATAGTGTATTAATGAAACGGAGGTTTTAACTGATTTATTATTTGTATAGATATTACAATTCTGTATGGCATACAGAATTGAATGGTGTCATGGGACACCAGGTAGGAACGAAGTTCCTTTGGATAATATAGAAGCAATACAATTTGAAAAAAAATCTTTATATATATTTCCTTTTTTATTTTATTTATTATTGCTTTTTGATTGTTTTTTATTTAAGTATATAAAAGTATTTAGAACATGTAGTATTTTAGAAAATAGCAAATAACGTAAAATAACGTCGCTAGAGGCCGGGTCGGTAGCGCACGCGCAGGCGCTCATAGAGATATTATAGATAGAGTAGTGATGCGACTCGAGTCACTTTTACTCGAGTGACTCGAGTTGACTACGGAAAAAATCATACTCGAGTGAAAAAAATATTGAATCAAGTTATCACTCGTCGAGACAAACAAGTTTAAACATGTACGAGTGTGACAAGCCGTTAGTAATTCAACCGGTACCGCGATCGTCTCTCTTCTAAACAAGACGGCTGGAGGCCTGGCTCCCCTGCTCTATTTATAATACCTCTATGCTTGCGCCATGCGGAATAGTAGTGTGACACCGCAGGCGGTGTTCGCGGGTCGCGTCCCTCGCCCACCGCACCGCCTGCACGCGCACTTCCGTTATATGTTTTTTTTACGGTTTTAGTCACTTTTTTTTCAATTCGGTCGCGCAGCAAAATCCCTATCTCGTCCAAGCCTGCCGTAAGGAACTTCGTTCCAACAATGACATAGTCATTCATGTAATTCATGACCCAGCAATATTATATAATAATATATTTAAAATATTCATGTAACAATGTGAGATACCATTTCTTTGTATTGATAATAATAGCATATTGCCTTATTAAAAATCATAAAGAAGCAGTTATACTAAGCCATAGACAGGCAAATAATGTATACTTTGATGCAATCACCTGGATCCTAAAGGATTGATAGGCTGCTTAAGAGGGTCATGTGGAGGAACACCAGTCGGTAGTCGAAGATAAAGCAAAAGTCTCTCCGCTCCACTCAGTGCCTCCACTGCCTCTAATAACTGTGACACTCTTTGTCGACCTTCTTGACTAAAATTGTAGTAAAATAGAATTTGAATAATAATTATTTAAACTGCCTATATAAACTCTAAGGGGCATCCATTAATTATGTCATCTGTTTTTCATTCAATTAAGACTCCTCTCCTCCTTAGCTAAGGTTTAGTAAGATTTGACTGGACCCCCCTCACCCCTTGCATAAGATTCATGCTAAAGTAGTTAAAGGACTAAATTTATTTTATAAATCAAAAAATCGATCAAAATCGGATCAAGCAAAATCTCACTTAATCTCACGTTGGGGAGAGGGTGGTCTCATTAAATATCACGTTTTTTTCTGTCATTAATAATCTTAATAGTAGTCTTAACTAGTGTTAAATAAAATAAAAAATATATATGAGCATCTCGGGACGTCCGACATAATTGATAACTTAAACTAATCCAACTATTTGATATTGAAATTGTTTAACTTGAGGAAAGCTTAGGTTGTTACTTAAATTTTATGTATATTAATATGATAATGTAAGGAAACGTTATTTATTAATATAATCTTTTATTGATAATAAAATATATTTTATTATATTATATTATTACTCTATGGGCGGGCATATATATATATATATATAATAATTAAAAGCGTCTGTTCTAAATACAGCTATCGCTGTGGTTTAGATTGAGAGAGCCATGCCGTTACGCGTTACGTAAGGAAGTGGTTTACCCTCCCATAAGAAGTTATCACTTTAAAAATATATAAGAAAATTGTTGCTTTTTTTAACAAATCTAATGTAATTGAGCACAGATTAAATCATTTAGATTACAAAATGCATTTTAAACAAATTCAGGTGACATTAGGGGATGGAGAGGGGGTCGAGCAAAATCTCACATCATCTTACTAGTGTGTGTCGAAAAATCGCCAAAATTGTCTCACGTAATTAATGGGTGCCCACCAAGACATTTGAAAAAACAAGAATCTAAGTAGTTCAAAATATGTAGAAAATAATTAAATAAAATAAATTAGATGTATAATTTTCATATAAATATATTACATATTCATTAAATTACTCAAATATTACAACCTTATTGTATAATATAAATTTCTCTATTCCCATAGTTGTCTAAGGGCATAAAGTAATTAGATTGCCAGTTGTTGTTTAAATATTTTATAATTTAAGTTTATTATTCCAATATCTGGTGTTTTATTATATAAAAAAATAGCCAACTACCCGTTGGTTGGTATACATTGAAATGTTAATGTAGTTTTTTTAATGGTATATATTTTTATATTTACTGGTATTTATTTTGGTATATATTACTAGTATATATTTTTCAAATTTTATATTATTTAAAATATTTAGGAATTAGCATTTAATGGATTATAGATAATTATAATGTTTTTTTACAAAGTTCATAATCAAAATAATCAGGTTATATCTAGATAGCTGATATCTAGTTAATATTGAGTTTACTACAATTATAATATTAAACAATACATAAACATTTTGTATAAATTGAGTGATTTCATTTGATTATGAAGTAATATTTATAAGTACTTTTCATTTCTTAGTTAAAATGGTTTATTAATCTTAAATTGAGTTATGAATAACAAAAGATATTATAATAAAAATGTAAACAATAATTTTCAATTATTTATGGCATGCTACTATTCAACACCTTATTTACCTTTATTATATAAACAATCTAATACAATTCATAATAAATTTAACCTTATGTAGTAGCTAGCAAAGGGAGGTTGATCAGGTATTAGTTCAGCATCATAGAGTATTAGATAAATATTTATTACCTGAGAGTGTTCTCGATAATTTGTTGCATGGAAGCTATTTTGCTTGAGTCCATCTTGGAGACCTTACCACCGACTGGACTAATACCGGCACCCGCGGCAGTCGATGGGCCAGGAACGGCACTTGGAGCGACGACACTTTCTTTATCGTAAGACGTAGTTTGCCTATGTTTTGGATGATTGACATTTTCCCGATGAAGTTTCGCGTCATCCACTAATTCTCTTTCGGTTTTAACATTTTTCGAACTTTCTTCAGTTGTCCAAGGTTGAAATGGAGTAGTGCTTTCCATTTTAACCTAGACAGATTTTCATAATTACGTATTTCGATTTCATATCGAATCATTTATCATAATTTATTATGCGTAACAAAACTCCATTTTCTTGACAATTGACATTTGATCAGCTGTGCGGTGAGGTAGAGGAAGGGGGAACTCAGTATGGGTTTCTATATAAAATTATTATTTTCCTAATTTTATTGTCATGCTGGTAGATTTTTTAAATAAAAAAAAATTGTAATATTTACTTTTTTTGTCATATAGATTATTATAAATATACTTCTTCGTGTGGAGTACAATAAGCTTTATAAAAGAAATTTTAATAAAAACTCCTCAAAGAGTAACAGCAAGTAACAGACTTTGCGGTCTTGACTACACGCTGAAAACACTGTGTAAATCACGTACGTAGATTCAACAATGTTTCTACTTTATGTTTGTTTCATTCAAACACCGTATTACCATATTAATTTCTTGGGAAACCTTTTTTTTTGACGCTGGGAAATGCATTCACGCATCCCGCTGTGAAGCGACAGGTATGTGGGACTCTGAATAAAGTGCCAGAATACCCAGTAGGGGTGTGCGATAATTATATATATATATATATATATATATATATATATATATATATATATATATATTTTTTTTTTTTTTACAACAATCACACCACGTTAACCTAGCCCCGTGCTAAGTTCGTAAGAACTTGTGTTACGGGTACTAGGAACGGAAATATATTTAATAGATTTAAATAAATACATATATATATATATATATATATATATATATATATATATATATATATATATATATATATAAATACACATCCATGACCCGGTGCAGACATCTATATTCGTCATACAAATTATCTGCACCTGGCGGGATTCGAACCCGCGACCGCTGCGTAAAGTGCCAGTTGCCTGACCACTCGACCAGTCTGCCGTGTTTTATGTATGTATGTATGTCCATTTTCGTAACTACTCGATAATTTTTCATTCGATAATTATCGATAATTATCGATAAGTGTTTTTCGATAATTTTGAATCGATAATTATCGATAATTTTTCATTCGATAATTATCGATAACTATCGATAAGTTTTCATTCGATAATTATCGATAACTATCGATAAGTTTTCATTCGATAATTATCGATAACTTATTGCGATCCGATAATTATCGATAATTTTGTGCCTTCCGATAATTATCGATAATATTGTGGTATTCGATAATTATCGATAATTGTTTTTGGATCCGATAAGTATCGATAATTATGGTATGGCGGAGGATCCTTTTTTTTTATAGGTATTCGGATAGGGTACGAAGGATAATGTCGATCACGAAGAATGTCGATATTGGACGGCGGATGTTTTTTTTTTTTTTTTTTTAGGTATTTGTATAGGGTACGGAGGAAAATGTCCATACTGAAGGCCGGATGACCTATTTTTTTTTTTTTTTTGGCGGCCGAAAATTGAACCGATAACTATCGATAATTTTTATCCGATAATTATCGTTAATCGTACCCAACTATCGATAACTTTTTATCCGATAATTATCGATAAGTGTTCATTCGATAATTATCGATAACTATCGATAGCACAATACGATAATTATCGATAGTAAAATTATCGATAATTATTTCCCATGAACACCCCTAATACCCAGTAAAACCCAGCGGTGCCCTCATCATCGTAGTGGGTGCCAAAGGATCGCTTTCGCATGCAACCGTGAAGTTTCTTGCAGAACCCACGGCACTCAACAGCAAATCATAGTTTACATTCGAGCTCCATAGATGGCGTTGTAGGTCGATTGAATTGCGTTATTATTTCGTTAACAGAAAACAATATAAGGCGGATGAATTAATTAAATTATTTTGCCGGCAGTACAAAAGCCTACTGCCTGTCGTCGTCTCTCTATCCCATTGAGTGTAGTCATTATAATAATTCTGTGGAAACACTGTGTTGTGTGCTTGTGTCAGTGTGTACTATTCACAGAACATAATATAATAAATTACTCTTTTTTTACCCGACTGCGACAGAAGGAGGGTTATGTTTTTCGAGTTTATATATGTATGTATTTATGTATGTATGTCCATTTATTTGGCACGCCCTACAGCCCAAACGGCTGCACGGTTTTTGACATATGAGGTGTCGTTGGATTTGTCTAAATTGTAGTAGTGACATAGGCTATATAAATTTTCGAAATGGCGCCCGCAAATGGCGGAATGAGGGGGGGGAGTTGAATTTTTTTTCTTACTGTAGCAATATGGGTATCAAATGAAAGTTAGTAATTTGTTTTGTTTTTTTTTTGTTTATAATAACAGTATTTTACACAGTCGGGTATTTTGATTTTTTTAATTAAGCATACTTGTTAAATATCGGAATTTCGATATATCGATATTTTAAAATATATCAATATCGGAGTTTGATATATCTAAAAAATATCGATATTTCGATATATCGGCTTTATTTAAAAATAATAATCGTAAGGCCCAAAAATTGTTTTTAAAAATAATCGTTGCTATAATATGTTCAGCTGTTTGACTACTATGATTATTAGGTACTTGAAGATTGATTGTAGAAGTAACTCGTTCAGATGCTACTGATGTAGGAGAAGAAATTAAATATTTAACAGTTATTTCTGATAGCACGGATGTAAAACGTCTACTATCGAGTCAAAATTTTAGCGCATTTGATGACCTTGAAATATTTGGCTGTTGAAATCTAAATACTGCTTTAATTCAGCAGGTATTGAACCAAAACTTCTGGCAGGAACTCCATTGGCATTGGACATAATTTTCTAAAGCATATCTTCGTGTCTATCCCATAATAATGAAGTTGTTACTTTATCTTTACGTGGAAAGGCGTCTACTGTAGGTGAACGATTTCCTCTTATTTGTTTTATATATATATTACATTAGCTGCAGCCTGCAGGTAATGCTGACATGAAATGTAATTTTTTAAAGCGGGGTTCGAAGATAAATTGATTGGCCAAAAAAGATTTTCTTGTAAAGGCACTAATCTAATTTCTGTACTATTCAATAAATCATTTTCATTAAAAAATTCTCGACCATCGATATCTACATTTCAATATCGAAATATCGATATATCGTTCTAAAAAATATTAGTAATAAATATCGATATTTTTAAATAATAATAGCGATATATCGATATTACAACATACAACACTCATCTATTTATATACTCTTTGCCAGCGGCTTGGCACTTACTGAAAATTGCACTAAGAGATACGATTCATATACGACAAATAATACTCCAATATTACCAACCTAATCTGTCGAGGAAGAAATAATTTCCGTAAAACGGGGTGAATAGGTACGAATACTATATTGGTAAAATAATTTATACAAATTTGGAAGTTCTTATATAATTAGCCTTGAATGGTCTTGAATATAATTATAACTTAAATAAATTCTACGTGTTATTTAAGCAAAAGTATTTGAATTTCAAAGTTATAAAAAATTCTTTAATGTTGTTATGTTGTTATTTCAATCAGTGATACCACGATTACCATTTGATTTAAATTTAAATTTTTATGTTTGTTGTTGTGGTGAACGGTATTATTAGGTATTTTATAAGAAAGTAGAAGGGGTAAGAAGTGACAAGCCGCTGCTCTTTGCACTCAACAGTCCTAGCCAGTGCAGCGACACTTTTGACAGATCGTTTGCGATACTTTTGATACCAAATACTATTTTTCATAAAAATTGGTAGCATTGTTTGTCAAAATCAAAAACTGATACGTCAAAGAGTATGTCGATACGTCACTTCGATAAAAATGGCCGCTCACTGGGCGTTCCCTCGCTGCTTAATAATAACATAAGTAAACAATAAATATTTTCTTTCCAACAGGTAGGTGTTTATGGAATTATATATTATATTCATTCCAAGTCTCCGAAGTCCTATTTTGAGCTGCTCGTTCTTTTGTTTTTTTGCTACAATTCGTATTGATACTAGAAATAAAAAAACTGCTTGTTAATAAGATTATTTACTTATTTTACAAGTACATATTTTTTATGGGCTTTTAATTTATTTATTTTATATGTGACCAAGTTATTTTCATAAAAAAGTACATTATTATAATGTATTCAGTTAAAAAAAACGTGAAATAACACTACAGTATTTCGTGGTTAAAAAGCACGTGTATAAAAATATTTTTTCGTGTTGATCCATAGAATAACATAAAGCAATACTTTAGATATTTTGATTCCTAACAATAACACATTATTGAACATTTAATTGTCTCTGAGTATGTAGTTTATATTATCCATTTATTTACTAAGTAGTTAATATTATCTATTTATTATACATTTCTGTTTAACATTTTCCATGCTTTCTCTTTATGAAATTCATCCATCGCTTGAAGCCACTGTATGGTATCAAAGGTGTATTTATTCAGGTACACATGCCCCCTATATCTAATTTATTTCAAACAAATATCTGCTTGATTCGAATTGGTGTGTAAAAAAACAAAATACCTAAAACAATATAACATATAGGCATGTAATAATTTTGGACGTTAAATATAATCAATGAGTAACTACATTAATGAACTTACATCAATATTTTCTACAGCAGTTAAAGATGATATTTACAAATTTTTATCGTAAGTTATTTTCATTGACAAGACTTTGTATGCATATTGCAAAATCACATCAATTGGAGTATCTAAGAAGATCATATTTTGAACAAAACTATTTCAACAGGAGAGGAGAATAGATAGCTAAACATGATGAGACCATTGATGCAATTTCATCTTCACATCTGGAAGACATAAAATAAGAAACCATCAGAAGATATATAGAGGTAAGGTGGTTATTTACTTCTTTAATAATAAATATTTATTCATAATTCTGGATTAATAGCATTTTAAAATTATGTGTTGTTAGTATAAATCGTTCTGTAGTCTTTATATTGGTTTGGCTATTTTACTACTTCTATTGATTATAATTTACTATTATAATAATACATTTAAAGGAAATATTTAGGTATGTACAATAATGTATCTTATCTATAAACTTTTAAATAATAAACATTAAATTTTATATTTGATTATCAAGCATTTGTATTTTATTTTTTTATATTTAAACTTTGATTACCACATAAATATATTATAGTTAACATTAGCGCAGTTGATAGAAGATAAATTAATTACTTTTATTTACCAAACTCCCATTTTTATTTCAGTTCTTCAAGATGTAACCAACATAAGGAAGGTGACAATTCAAAATACTATCAGTAACTTACTAAAAGTGAGTGTTTTATTTATTTATCATTCATATAGTAGAATACATAGAGATGTGTTACAGTGTGGTACAATATGTGACTGTTTACCTTAAAACTTAAATTAATTCATATACAACCTTGAAGTTATTATTTCAAAATTTGACTACAACATGGTAAACAACACATTGGCTTATGAAAACATTTAAAAGTGACTATGTTAGATGTGTGAAAATTTGATTTAATCTGCAGTCAATCTTTATTCAGATTAACATTATGTTTCTGTCTTCTATTATGTTTCTGTCCTGTACAAATTATAATTAATAAACGACTGGCCTATTGGCACAGTTGCTTTATGCTCCAGGGTCGTGGGTTCGATTCCCGTCCTGAATCTGGGTGTAATATTTGTACATTATATATTCATATGCATATTTACTAAAAAGTTATATATGTGTACCAGTCGGCTGTTACCTGAAATATGGTCATTAAGTTGCCTATCTTAGTAACAGATGACCGTGTGTGTGTTAAAACACACTATTTATTCATTTATTTAAATCACTTTTATTAATATCAAAGTATTTTATTAAATAGTTCTCATGAAAATCCTGTATTATATTTTAAATAAATAATATTGACAAATCCTTTTTAACTTCTATATGTTATATAATAAAGTTGAGACTACTGAGTACTGAGTCAATAACAAAGATTATTTTTGTTTGAAAATGGGTTTATCAAAGAAAGTTGTCTTAAAAATATATTGTTTGACCAAAAATTATCATTATGTTTTTATTATTATTTTTTATCTTATGATTACTTTAACTATATTAAACTAACTTTTGTTTGTATTGTTATTTAAGTTCCAAATTCATTGGTTGCTTATAAATTTTCTGATAGCTATCTGTAATAATGGTTTCCAAAAGATAAAAGATTCTGATATGATTTTTCTGTTTTACCATCTAACTTCATTTTATCTTTCAGAAATTCCATCCAAAATTTGTAGTTCTTGAGGTGGAACAGGCCCCAATGGCATTCCTATCTCCCTCCTGATAAAGATCACCGAAAGCCTATCAGTAATTAAAATGCAAGATAAATTTCATCAACAACTGGTGAAATTGATCCATAGATTTTAATTTGTTATTATTAAACCAATCGAAATTCGAAATTTTAAAATATATTAAAAAAATTAAATTTCAAAGAAATAATGTTATGATTAATTGAATTTTCAGACATAAGCCGTTTATAGATACATCACGACACCTTCCTCTCCCAAGGATCTTGGTGCATGTATCTACCGCACTAACTATAAATCCTAGGTAAGAATAAAGTTATACTTACATATAATTTTCTAATGGCTGGTTTCAATAACAAATCTATATTTAACAATTTGTTAAATTAGGTAACACAGATAACATACATATATGACATTTGTACATTTTAAAAAGTAAGATATATTGGAATTTCTACTATAATACCTTCAACATTGATCTTTATTTGGGAGGGCTCAGTGTTAACTAAAGATAGAAGAAGCAATAAAAAAATTTGGAATATTTTAATAAATTACTGCCAGTTAGTATTTTAGTTATAATCATATTTGTCTAAAATCAGCAATTTGTCCAAATCTCCATAAAAACATAAAAAACAATTATAATTTTATATAAAATAGTAGGTTATTTGGTAGTGAAATATATATTACACATATTTTATACTATTTCTCCAGAAATATTTCATCATGGTGATGAAATGATAACATCATTCCTCTCTTTGTGAACGATATTTGTCTACATCAAATATAGATATTTTCTTTGAGACTTAAAACTGAAAAATAAAAGTAGCTAGTTCATATTTTATTGATAACAAAGAAATACTCTTTAATTATATTTTAGAGTGCATATTGTAAATGTATGTTTTATTTTTTAATATATTTTTACATTTAGATTATTTCTAATTTCAGATTCTACATCAACTGCGTTGGTCATTCTTCAGATCAAGCATTTAATGAAAAATTGTTTGAAGCTCATTAAGCGATAAGAAATATTAACAAATATTAATTATGATTCAAACAATTTAAATTCAGAAATTTACATTTACATAAAATCAGATGTTGATGAGAAGTCGGGGATAGAATTAGAAACAGTGTAAAATATTATTCATATTTAGCTGATATCTAATGGCTTACAATGATATGATATAATAAATATAAATCGCAATATAAATTAACACGAAATAATAGAATTTTGAGTAAACTACATAATAAATAATTATAAAAATGGGTATTTGATAGAATATAATAAAATTAGTAGTAAGTAAGGAATTTTTTTTTGCATTAATAAATGAATTGCAGAAATCCACAAATATAATTTTAAAGAAATATTATAAAAAGCAGTTATACTAAACAATTGCCTATTCAGAGTATTGGACTAAAAAAACTAGTCAGTAAATAATGCTTAATATAAACTTGTAACATTGTAAACATTGAGATTTCTACAAAGATTTATTCTGGTTTTAAAAATACAATACTTAAATTTTGCTATTTTCTGACAAGTACTGTTAATATGTAGTTGGTTATCATAAAATCTCTACATCTATAATATTTCTATATTTTACATGTTTTAAAAATGGAAAATTGTTGTTTTGTGTTTTTACTGCCAAAAATTATAATATTCTGAGTAGCTAGTCCTTTCAATATTTACATTTTTTAAATTGTAAAAATATATTTTTATTATCTTCTGCCTAATACTGTTTGCAATAATGATTTATTTATTATACAATGTATTAAAAAATTTCATTATTTGAGTATATTTCTGATATTAACATTTTTAGATTGTATAATTACTATTTATTAATTCCTGCCAAATACTGCTTGCAGTAATTGTTTTTTCTACAAAGTTTTCTAATTTTAAATATTTTGAGTAGATTTCTGTCTATATTTACATTTTCTTACAATGGAAAGCTTTAGTTTTGTATTTTCCAACAAAAATTGTTTTGTAATATTTACTAAGATTACAGTTCCGATTATGCAGTCTAATCTTAAGTCTTATATCGGTGTGTTAGATATCCAGACTGATGATGAAAAAATTTTTTGTGGAAGGCTAAAATATTACAATATGATCTATAGGCTAGTATCCTTACCTTGTTTTATACGATGATTAAAATGCGTCGATCATTAAATATTCCTTGAAATTAAAATACTCAAGTAAAATAAAATAAAAAAAACATTTAGTTATTTATTGATCTTAATGTATCAGCAAATAACTAATTAATAAGATAGGATTTTTGATATTGAGTACCTTTATAAATAATGCTATGTTTAAATACTACGAATTTTACCATAATTTTATTTTTTTTAAATGCTTAAATTTTTGTGGAGTATAATAGAATCGAGTGTTTGTAAAAATAGGATTCAATATTGCCTTAAGATTAGGTAGGAGGTATATAGTTTGTTTGTTTCACCTTTAATTTTCTGTGGTATTTGTAAATATTTTAATATTATGTTTTTAAATCACATGATTTAATATTTTTTGAAAGTCACAGTAGTAATATGAGTGTTTCTTATTTAATGCTCTTTGGAGTTGTATTTTTCTAAGTTAATATCTGTAAATATTTTCATATTATGTTTGTAAATCATATAATTTATTTATTTTTTTGAAAATCACCGTATAATAGGAGTGTTTCTTATTTAATGCTCTTTGGAATTGTATATTTCTAACTTAATATCTGTAAATATTTTCATATTATGTTTGTAAATCATATAATTTAATATTTTTTGAGAATCACAGTATAATGAGAGTGTTTCTTATTTAATGCTTTTTGAAATTGTATTTTTCTGAGTTAATATCTGTAAATATTTTCATATTATGTTTGTAAATCATATAATTTATTTATTTTTTTGAAATTCACCGTATAATATGAGTGTTTCTTATTTAATGCTCTTTGGAATTGTATTTTTCTAAGTTAATATCTGTAAATATTTTCATATTATGTTTGTAAATCATATAATTTAATATTTTTTGAGAATCACAGTATAATGAGAGTGTTTCTTATTTAATGCATTTTGGAATTGTATTTTTCTGAGTTAATATCTGTAAATATTTTCATATTATGTTTGTAAATCATATAATTTATTTATTTTTTTGAAATTCACCGTATAATAGGAGTGTTTCTTATTTAATGCTCTTTGGAATTGTATTTTTCTAAGTTAATATCTGTAAATATTTTCATATTGTTTGTAAATCATATAATTTAATATTTTTTGAGAATCACAGTACATACATATAATGAGAGTGTTTCTTATTTAATGCTCTTTGGAATTGTATTTTTCTCAGTTGATATCTGTAAATAAATTCATTTTGTTTGTAAATCATATTATCATATTAAAATATAAATAATAAAAGTGTGTTTTATTTACAATATACAAAAATATATATTTAAAAAAAGCCAATGCACCAAAAGTATCGATAGTTTTATCGATAATTTCACCACACTATTATCGACATGTGGTACGATAAATTTGGCACAACACTATGCTTCATTACTACCAAACTAATGGAAAAAAAGAACTCGACCGTAAAGTTAGAACAAAAGTATCGCAAACGATTTTTAGCTCAACTCTATGTTCGAAGTGTCACCTCTTTACTATTATATACTCTTTGGTCCTAGCCAGTGCAGCGTCAGTCATTTTGTAAGGTGTGGCTACCAACTTTCAATTTCTGTAAAAATTGGTAGCATTGTTTGTCAAAATCAAAAATTGGTACGTCAAAGAGTATGTCGATACGTCACTTCGATAAAAAATCAAAAATGGCCGCTGACTTGCTATTTAAAAAGTTAATTAAACAACAAACATTTTCCTTCCAACCGGTAGGTGTTTACGAATTTGTTATTCATTCAAAGTCTCCGAAGACCTTTGTTTAGATGCTCGTTCTTTTGTTTTATTGCTAAGACTCGTGTTGATACTGCTTGTTGACAATATATTTACACATTTTACGTTTTTTTTTTTAAATTTTAATTATGGGCTTTAAAGGACAATGGCGAAAAAGTTGTTGATAGAATTCCCACGCGTCTATAAATGTCTTAATGACTAATGTAAATAAAATAATTTCTTACGTTTTTTCAATATATTTTTAAGATCTGTATAAGTCTAGGAAAAATATCATTTTTAATGAAAAAACATTTGATTATTGTAAAAATGATTTGACATTTCATAGGAAATGAAGTACCTAACGATAGTTCCGTTGAATGTTCCCAAGCGTCTATAAATGTCTTAATGACTAATGTAAATAAAATAATTTCTTACGTTTTTTCAATATATTTTTAAGATCTGTGTAAGACTAGGAAAAATATCATTTTTAATGAAAAAACATTTGATTATTGTAAAAATGATTTGACATTTCATTGGAATATGAATTCTGTGAATGTTGCCACATGGTAATAAATCTTCTCTCATTAACATACATGAACTTTTTGCCTTTAAATAAATATTACAAGTTACACTAATTATATTGCATCACGTTACACGATTTATATTGTATTAATCCTAAATCTTGTTTTATTACAAAGAATAACGCGTTATTTATTTATTTACTAAGCCCAATTATTTCATGAATACAATAATAATTCGTAATAAGAAAATAATGTTTTACTCTATAAACATGCCTTTTTTCTATTAGAAAACATGAGCAGATACTCTAACTGACTATATCACTATATATGAGATCCACTGTCTTTATGCCACGTATCTGTAGATAAGTAGTTTCTAGAGTCTGCTTTTTAACCTAGAGGCCGCACTTTAATTTTTTGCAGGGAACAATCATTTTCTTTGCCATTGTAAGCTGTTTCTTATTTGGTTAAGACCTTGCAGGCTGCTCATCTGATTATCTGATAAAAAGATGATCCCATGCTGCAAAGGGCACGATAAGTGGATGGTCCTCGTAATTAACTATCTATGGTGATTATCATTACAGAAAAATCTAAACAGATGCTGACTGACTGAATCTAGACAAACCATCTTTAGGTCTAGAAATTCTAAGAGCAGGGTTTATTAGATCTGTTGACCTACAGCGCTCATGATTTAAGAAGATGAACGTCTTTGTCGATCGTCAATTTTATATCATCTACAGCTAACGTTGATGTACCTAAGTAGGCAATACTTAAGGACAGGTAACAAAGAAAATCCCCGAATATAAAATATTTTAGGCCTGAGGTTTAAAAAAAAGCGTCTAATAATTTATTTTTATTTTTCTGTGAGTGCGTCAAAAGTCTAGATATACCTACTACAATGTTTTGTAATCAATCCATCTAGTTATTTAAAATATAGTTTCGGACTATATTTAACATGTATTTGACTAAGTTTTTTGATTAGTTAACTTTGATTAGTTGACGAAACATAACCTCTAAATGTTCAACCTGGAATATCTTCAATTCATTACTTCTTTCGGTGGTGCTTCTTTAGGCAAAAGTGATCAGGAATTTAAGTACTATATTATCACATATTTTTCATTAGTAGACGCTAGAAATTTATGCCAACAAAAATTTGTTAGGGGATCTGCCATTGTCCTTTATTAATTTTGTATGTGACTAAGTTATTTTGATGAAAAAAGTACGTTATTCTTATGTATTCAGTTAAAAATACATGTGAAACAACACTTTACAGTTTTTCGTTGATATAAATACGGAAATACCACATGTATAAAAATACTTTTTCTTGTTGTTCCATAGAATAAATAATACTTTAGATATTTTGATTCCTAACAATAACACATTATTCAAAGTTTCATAGTTTCTTTTATCTATTTATTTACTATGTTTAGTATATTATACACCTCTGTTTAACATTGGAATCTTATCTTTATGAAATTCATCCATTGCTTGAAACCACTGTATGGTATTAAAGGTGTATTTATTCAAGTACACATGCCTCCTGTATCTAATTTATTTTAAACAAATATCTGGTTGATCTGAATTGGTGTGTAAAAAAACAAAATACCTAAAACACTATAACATATAGGTTAGGTTAGGTAAGGTTAGAAACTGAAATATTAAACATTAAACATAATCAATAATTAACTTGCATTAATATTTTCTACAGTAATTAAAGATGATATTTTTTAATTATCATTGACAACTTTGTATGTGTATTGCAAAATCACATCAATTGGAGTATCTAAGTAATAATTTGATATTATATATTGTAAGTAAATAATAACTTGACCAAACTATTACAACAGCAAGGAGAATGGACAGCTAAACATGATGAGTACCATTAGATGAGTCCATTGATGCAATTCCCTCTTCGCATCTTAAAAGCATAAAATAAGAAACCATCAGAAACTATATAGAGGTAAGGTGATTTTTTTACATTTTTAGTATTATTATCTTAGCATAATTCTGGATGAATAGCATTTTAAAGTTATGTGTTGTATAGTATAAATAGTTCTGTAGTCTTGATATTGGTTTGGCCATTTTACTACTTCTATTTATATTTGCTTACAAAAAGCTGCATAAGTTTCAAAACTTTATGATTTAAATATATTTTTATATACATGTGGTTATAACAAAATACAATAATTTTATTGTATCATAGTATCTTCCCTTTTTTCTATATGGAGAAGAGGCCTTTGCTCAGCAGTGGGTTGTTTACAGGCTGATACAGTACAGTACTTAGTAACTTGCTTATTATAATCACCTCACCAAACAGGACTTCATGTGTATTAAAAAAATTTGTACTTTAATTTTTTTTTTTTTTTTTGGTAATTAGTAAACATGCATCTTAATCGACTATTGCATAAATTTAAGTCTAAATAACAAAGTAAACACTTAACAGATGAAAAATAAATTTTACAATTATAATAATAAATTTAAAGGAAACATTTAGGTATGTACAATAATGTATCTTATCTATAAACTCTTAAATAAGAAACATTGAATTTTGTATTTGATTATCAAGCATTTTTTATGTATTTAAATCTTGATTACCACAAACTATAGTTGACATTAGCGCAGTTGATAAAAGATAAATTAATTACATTTATTTACCAAACTCACATTTTTATTTCAGTTCTTCAAGATGTAACTAATATATAAGGAAGGTGACCATTCAAAATACTATCTGTAACTTACAAAAAGTGAGTGTTTTTTTTTTAATTTATCATTATTATAGTACAAAACATACAGATGTATTACAGTTTGGTACAATATGTGTTAAACAGACAGTTGACCTTAAAACTTAAATTAATTCATATACAATCTTGAAGTTATTATTTCAATATTTGACTACAACATGGTAAACAACACATTGACAAATGAAAACATTCAAAATTAACTATTTTAGTTGTATGATAAAATTTGATTTAATCTGCAGTCAATCATTTTTCAGAATCACATTATTTTTCTGTCTTATTGTTTCTGTCTTGTACAAATTATAATTAATAAATTATTGATAAATAATAAACGACTGGTCTCTTGGCACAGTTGCATTATACTCCAGGGTCGTGGGTTCGATTCTCATCCTGAATCTGGGTGTAATATTTGTATATAATAAATTCATATGCATATTTACTAAAAAAAGTTATATATTTGTAGCAGTCAGTTGTTACCAGAAACACGGTCATTGAGTTGCCTATCTTAGGAACATGGGACTGTGTGTGTGTTGAAACATTTATTTATTTGATTTATTTAAATCACTTTGTTATTAATATCAAAGTATTTCATTAGATGGTTCTCTCATAAAAATCCTGTATTAATAGATTATTTTAAATAAATATTATTGACAAATCCTTTTAACTTCTATATGTTATATAAAAGTTGAGACTTTTACCAATTAATGAGTCAATAAAAAAAAATTTTGGTTTGAAAATTATTTTATAATAAAAATCACCTATAGCCTATCACTAATTAAATTAATAATTTTTAATTTGTTATTTTGTTAAACCAATCGAAATTAGAAACTATAAACTGTATTTAAAAAGTTTAAATTTCAAAGAAATAATCTTGTAATTAATTGAATTTTCAGACATAAGAGGTTCATAGCTACACCACACCCTCTTCTCCCAAGGATCTTGGTGCATGTATCTACCGCGCTAACTAATAATTCTAGGTAAGAATAAAGTTATACTTACATATAATTTTCTAATGGCTGGTTGAATAACAAATCTACATTTAACAATTTGTTAAATTAGGTAAAACATAAAGCACATACGACATGTGTATGTTTCAAAAAGTAAGATAAATTGGCATTTCTACTTTCAACATTGATCTTTCTTTAGGAGGGCTCAGTTTTAACTAAAGATAAAAAAAAAGCAATAAAAAAATTTGAAATATTTCAATATGAATATTTGTATGACGAATATAGATGTGCACCGGGTCATGGATGTGTATTTATGTATATATGTATTTATACAAATTTCTTAAATTTATTTACGTTCCTAGTACCTGTAACACAAGTTCTTACAAAATTAGCACGGGGCTAGGTTAATGTGGTGTGATTGTTGGTTAATATTTATTTATTATTTATTTATATTTGTCTAAAATCAGCAATCTGTCCAAATCTTCATAAAAAATATTTAAAAAAAAATGATAATTTTATATAAAATAGTAGGTTATTTAGTAATGAAATTGATAATGGCACATAATTATGTATGATGTATATTATACATATTGTATACCATTTTAACAGAAATATTTCATCAAGATGATGAAATGATATCATTATTCCTATTTTTTTTATGAAGGCTATTCGTCTACATCAAATATAGTTATTTCCTTCGAGATTTAAAACTGAAAAATAAAAATAGCCAGTTAATATTTTATTGATAACAAAAATGTATATTTTTAATGTATGTATATAATACTTTTTGATATATTTTTACATTTAGATTATTTCTAATTTCAGATTCTACATCAACTGCATTGGTCATTCTTCAGATCAAGCATTTAATGAAAAATTGTTTGAAGCTCGTTAAGCGATTACTAAATATATTATATTATAATTTTAAAGAAATATTATAAAAAGCAGTTATACTAAACAATAGTTGCCTATTTAAAGCATTTGACTATTTTTTGAGTTTTTACTAGTCAGTAAATAATGCTTATATAAACTTGTAACATTGTAAACATTGAGATTTCTACTTAGATTTACTCAGGTTTTAAATACAACAATTAAATTTTGCTATTTTCTGACAAGTACTGTTTATATGTAGTTGGCTATCATAAAATCTCTACATCTATAATATTTCTATATTTTACATGTTTTAAAAATGTAAAATTGCTGTTTTGTGTTTTTACTGCCAACAATTATAATATTTTGAGCATTCCTTTCAATATTTACAATTTTTTAATTGTAAAAAATTATTTTTATTATCTTCTGCCAAATACTGTTAGCAATAATGACTTATTTATTATACAATGTTTTAAAAATTTTCATTATTTGAGTATATTTACATGAATATTAACATTTTTAGATTGTATAATTACTATTTATTAATTCCTGCCAAATACTGCTTGCAGTAATTGTTTATTTTACAAAGTTTTCTAAATTTAAATATTTTTAGTAGATTTCTGTCTATATTTACATATTCTTACAATGGAAAACTTTACTTTTGTATTTTACAACGAAAAAATTGTTTAAATATTACAGTATTTACTAATTTTCTAAGACGACAGTTCTGATTATACAGTCTAATCTTAAGTCTTATATCATTCTGTAAGGTAAATTTTTTTGTGAAAGGCTAAAATATTACAATATGATCATTATGCTAGTATCATTATCTTGTTTTATACCAGTGTAGTATCTTAGTAAAATGATTAAAATGCGCGGATCATTAATATTGTCTTTAAGAGTGTGTCTCCACCAGAGCAGAGATGTGCTGAGATGTGTTTTAAACAACCAATAGAATTTCGTTCAGTGTTCCACTGATGCGGAGGGGAGACGAGGTGTGTGAATAACGAAATTCTATGGTTGTTTTAACACATCTCCACACATCCCCGCTCTGGTGGAGTTCGGGCCTAAAACTGTAATACTCAAGTGGAACTAGTAATAATAAAAAAATAAAATATTTAGTTATTTATTGATCTTTATGTATCAGCAAGTAACTAACTAATAAGATAGGGTAAAAAAGGGGTAAGTTACAGATTTAAGTAACACAGGGTTAAGTTAAGTTTGTAAAGTAAAGTTATATTGTTTAATATTTTTTGAGAATGACTTTATAATGAGAGTATTTCTTATGTAAATGCTCTTTAGAATAGTAATTTTCTTAGTTGATATCTGTAAAAATATTTTTCATGTTATGCTTGTAAATGATATTTAATATATTTTGAGAATGACTGTATAATTAGAGTGTTTCTTGTGTAAATGCTCTTTGAAATTGTATTTTTCTCAGTTGATATCTGTAAATATTTTCATGTTATGCTTGTAAATTATATTATTTGATATTTTTTGAGAATTACTGTCTATTGAGAGTGTTTTTTACTCTTTGGATTTGTATTTTTCTCAGTTGATATCTGTAAATATTTTCATGTTATGCTTGTAAATCATATTATTTAATATTTTTGAGAATGACTGTATAATGAGAGTGTTTCTTGGGTAAATGCTTTTTGGAATTTTATTTTTCTCAGTTAATATCTGTAAATATTTTCGTGTTATGCTTGTAAATCATATTCTTTAATATTTTTTGAGAATGACTGTATAATAAGAGTGTCTTTTATGTAATACTCTTTGGACTTGTATTTTTCTTAGTTGATATCTGTAAATATTTTCATGTTATGCTTGTAAATCATAATATTTAATATTTTTTTAGAATTACTGTATATTGATAGTGTTTTTTATGTAATACTCTTTGGACTTGTATTTTTCTCAGTTGATATCTGTAAATATTTTCATGTTATGCTTGTAAATCATAATATTTAATATTTTTTTAGAATTACTGTATATTGAGAGTGTTTTTTTTTATGTAATACTCTTTGGACTTGTATTTTTCTCAGTTGATATTTGTAAATATTTTCATGTTATGCTTGTAAAGCATATTATTTAATATTTATTGAGAATTACTTTATATTGAGAGTGTTTCTTGTGTAAATGTTCTTTGAAATTTTATTTTTCTCAGTTGATATCTGTAAATATTTTCATGTTATGCTTGTAAATTATATTATTTAATTTTTTTTTGAGAATTACTTGTACAATGGATGTTTCTCATGTAATGCTCTTTGGAATTCTATTTTTTTAACTTGATATCTGATTTTCATATTATGTTTGTAAATCATATTATTTTTGAAAATCATTGCATAATGAGAGTGTATTTTATGTAATGCTCTTTAGACTTGTATTTTTCTCAGTTGATATCTGTAAATATATTCATGTGTTTGTGAATCATATTATCATATTAAAATATAAATAACAAAACAAAAAATGTGTTTTATTTACAATATGCAAAAATATATATAAAGGAAGCACGTGCTCAAAAGTATCGATAGTTTTATCGATAATTTTCCACACTAGTATCGACATCTGGTACGATAAAATAGGGACAACACTATGCTTCAGTACTACCAAATTAATGGAAAAAAAGAACTCGACCGTAATGTTGCATTATTTACTTACAAAACGATTTTTAGCTCAACTCTATTGGTACGTTCGCGCGCCCTCTTCTAATTGATAATTCATCACTTTTATAGGATTTTTTAATCTATGCATTCCAAAGAGCACATTAAAAAATCCTATAAAAGTGACGAATTATCAATTAGAAGAGGGCCCGCGAACGTACCCTATGTTCGAAGCTTCACCTCTTTATTTTTATACTCTTTGGTCCTAGCATGAAATCAAAGAGTATATATGTAATCAGCGGCTTGGCACTTACTGAAAATTGCACTAAGAGATACGATTCATATACGACAAATAATACTCCAATATTACCAACCTAATCTGTCGAGGAAGAAATAATTTCCGTAAAACGGGGTGAATAGGTACGAATACTATATTGGTAAAATAATTTATACAAATTTGGAAGTTCTTATATAATTAGCCTTGAATGGTCTTGAATATAATTATAACTTAAATAAATTCTACGTGTTATTTAAGCAAAAGTATTTGAATTTCAAAGTTATAAAAAATTCTTTAATGTTGTTATGTTGTTATTTCAATCAGTGATACCACGATTACCATTTGATTTAAATTTAAATTTTTATGTTTGTTGTTGTGGTGAACGGTATTATTAGGTATTTTATAAGAAAGTAGAAGGGGTAAGAAGTGACAAGCCGCTGTATGTAATGCATGAAATAAAATATAAATGAAATAAAAGAATGTACATACAACTGCAACACATAATTTATTATTATTTATTATTTCACTAGAATAGAGTATGATTTATGAATATTTGAAATTTGAAACATAATTAGTATTATTTTAAGAGTCGTGCTAAAGTGTACATTTGGATCACAAAAAGGTAAATATACAAAATTATTTTCCTTTTTTTTTTTTTTTTTAAATAGGAAACAAAATTAATATATTTAAAGTTTTGCTTTTAAAGTTATTATCAGTCTTCTATTAAAAGAATATTCTCGTAGTAAATATTGTACTAGCCGTAAGAAAATATACTACTATGTATATAATACTTATTATTTAATTTACATTAATATGAATGTGTACTAACTTTTTTTTTAATTATATTCTTTTGTGACTAATTTAGTACCTTAGTACTTAATAATTTAAAAGATTTGAAATACTATAACAAAAGTTATTTTGAATTATATTCAAACTAAAACAAAGGTTTTATTTTAATATTATATGTATAATCATTGAAAGAAGACAAATTAAGGTTAAAGATCATTTATTTCTCAAAAGAATACAATTCACTTACATGAGAAATTACATTCACTTAGACTAAAGAAATATGTATGTTGGGTATATCGCAAAATAATACAAACAATTCTTAGGTAAGACAAGCAATCAATATAGACGGTAGGATTAAAATATTTATACAAAAAGTTAACAGAAATATAGGCGCAACTGGAAGTGTCATTGTAGAGAATTTATGTTACATTATATAAAAAAATTTAATACTAGTTTCGTCAATGTAGACTTATGAAGTACTAATGTGTTAGTTGTTTTGTTAGATTATTCGATTTTTTATATAGCTTTTGAGTAGTTTCTTATAAGTTAATAGCAATTTAGTCTCTTTAATGTCATTTGGTAGTTTATTGTACAGTTGGGCACCCTCAAACATTACACATTTTTTCCCATAGTTAGTACGTGGTTTATAAAGCTTAATATCATTGGCAGATCTTAATTTAATTTTCTGTATTTCTCGTTTTTTTGTAAAAGTTATTTTAGAATGTAAATCTTTGTTTAATATTTTACGTATTAATAAGCAATTATAATACACATAGGTTTGATGAACATTCAGAAGACCAGTTTCTTTGTAAATTTTTTGATTGGAGGTGCGAAAGTCGTATTTAAATAAAATTTTTATTAATTTATTTTGTGCTACTTGTAAAGGTTCTAAGTTGGTTTTGGCTGCTGAGCCCCAGATTTCAACTAAATAATCAATGTGTGGCTTAATAAGAGAATTGTATGTGATATAACGTACAGCGTGTGGTAAACATCGAACAATGTTTTTTATAGCTCCCATTAAAGATGTTAATTTTGATTTTATTTTATGTATATGTGGTTTCCAAGTCATTTTACTATCCAATATTAATCCTAAATATTTTTCTTGGTCAACTTTTGTTATTGCTTGGTTATTTATTATTAAAGATACGTTCTGAGATATTTTTTTATTTTTTGGAGCAAATACGATATATTTAGTTTTTAAGATGTTTATTGTAAGCAAGTTAGATTGGAACCAAATACATTAGATATCTAAATCGTTTTGAGCATCCTTTGTTATATTTTCTAAGTTATTTCCATAATAAAATAAGCTAGTATCATCTGCATATAACGAAATATCACCTCGAAGATTTAAAGTATGGATATTGTTTAAATATATAAGAAAGAGCAAAGGACCCAAAATTGACCCTTGGGGAACGCCGCAAGTTATCATTCGTGGATTACTCTGCGTTTCTCCCATCTTAACTACTTGATATCGATTTGTAAGATAGAATTTTATCATTTTAAGCACTGATCCCGAGATGTCAACAGATTCAAGCTTTTTTAAAAGAATTTCGTGGCTTACAGTATCAAATGCCTTCTTCAGGTCAATAAATATACCTAACACTACTTGTTTTCTATCAATATGTAGTTTAATTTTTGTTACAACATCTATGGTTGCTGATAATGTATTACGTCTTGGTCGAAACCCATACTGTTTGTCATAAAAGAAATTTTGTGAATTTAGAAAAGACTCTAGTCGGATATATATTATTCTTTCAAAAATTTTGGACAAAATAGGGAGCACTGATATGGGACGATAATTTCCCGGATCAGATTTGTTACCAGATTTATGTATAGGAGTAACTTTAGCTATTTTCAGAGTCTCGGGGAATGTTCCTTCATCTAAACATTTATTTATACAGCTAGTAAGTTCGTCTAATATTAAAAGCTTTATACATTTTATAGATTTTACATTAAGACAATCGAGACCTGCACTCACGTTATTTTTTAAGTTATTTATGATTTTTGCAACTTCTTTAGTATCAGTGGATTCAAATTTGTTAAGTTTTTGTTTGTTCGAACTAGTTGCGCATATATCCGTTACGTACACCTGATTGTTATGATACCTTAATGGAATTTGTTTTGCTAAATCTGGCCCGATACTACAAAAGAAATTATAAAAATATTCACAAATTTTTTTAGAATCAGTTATAAGTCCATTTTCAGTTAAAAGTGTTTTCTTTGACGAGTGAACTTTTACTTTGTTGACTGACAAGTTGTTTATTAGGTCCCACATCTTTTTTGGTTTTTTCACACAAGCCGTAAAGGATTTAAAATAGTATGCACTTTTTAATTGTTGTATATTTTCAGATACCTCGTTTCTTTTTTTGTTAAATGATTCTTCCTTAGTTTTATCATTCGGGTTCTTTTTATGTTGAGTCCAAAGGTTATTTCTCTTATGTATATCTTTGATAATTGTTTTGTTTATCCAGTCTTGTCTCGGTGGATTTAGTGTCTTGATTTTATATATTATACTGTCACTAATACAACTCAATAGTTTTTCTTCGAATGTAATGTATAGTGAGTTCGATTCATTGCTGATGTAACTATCGGTGACGTTTTTGTATAATCTTTTATAATCAATAGCTTTATATTTTACTTTCTGCGGCTTAGATGACAAATATTTTTCAATTTCGACATAAATTTGTTTGTGATCGGACATTGCCGAATCAATAAGAGAAAAATGGAATTTGATTTCTTTTAAATTAGAACATACGTGATCTATGATGGTTTTTACTTTAGAGGTTTCTCGAGTACAAAAATTTTCAGTTATATTATTTATAAAATTGTAACCGGCTTCTTGTAGCATATCTTTATACAAAACGGCTTGACGATCTGAGCTTAGGAGGTTAATGTTAAAGTCCCCAAAAACTATAGTCCTTCGTCTTTTGTGTAGTTGCTGAGAATAGTTATCCAGAAAAGAATCAAAATTAGTAGATTCAGGTTTTCTGTAAATTACACCAATATTCAAGGAATAATTCAATATAAATTTCGCTGTGTTTAAGTTTATTTTGAGCGTAGATAGACACACCGCCACCTTTTGTAGCTTTTCTAAAATTGTAATAATGTGTATATCCAGTAATCTGAAAACGTGCTGCTTCATCTTCAGACTTCAACCAAGTCTCGGTCAGAACGATAATATCAAAATCAAAGCTCTGTACTATACACTTCAATTCGTCAAATTTACCTGGTTTAACAATACTTCGTATATTTGCATAAATAAATTTCAGGGATTTTTTTGATTTTGTTAGTTTTTCGTAATCATTAACAAGTTCATACGTGATATCATTATTATCTAAGGTTACAATTGGCCTACAAGTATTCTTTTCATCTACACATTTCAGTTTTTTGGTGACACCTCTACAATTTTAGAAGACAAATTAATGATTAATTTATCAAAATGAAGTTAAGTTCTTGTTAGATTTTATAATCCACACAACCTTATTTCTGATGATATCTATTTCATGTTATAGGTAAATAAATAATTGCTTAATACATTTTTTTAGTGATTTATTAATGATACTTTGTTATTTCAGCTATAAAATGGCTGATGATATGATAGACATAGAAGAACATGATGTTTTGGAAAATCCAATCATAAAACAGATATTTCCAGATTTATCAATACTTAAAAAGGAAATAATTGATTATAATGATGGTATGTATATCATAATAGACAACAACTAGTGATTAACAATGGGGTGAATGAAACCATTGGTTCTACCTCGTCATTTTTAGTTTATCGCAGGGAGTTAGTATCATGTGGCTCACATTATCTGAACTCCAATAACGTTGATAACTTAATTTTTACTCCGCGTGAATGTTACGCAGAGAACTTAGTGCACTTAGCGTATATTTTTGATAAAATTCAATTTCGTTTATATTGAGCTCATATGAAAAACACTTCTATAGTGCGTTCAACGAGACAAGATACCAAATGTTAACAAACCAACTGCCAGGTCATTCGCCTATACAGGATTTTGTAACCTTTTTTACTTACACAAATTTATTAAAACTAGATATAACAGCAACAAATAACAAAAACAACAACTAATACAACAAATAACAACTATAACTAAAACTAGTAACAAATAAGAATAATTAACGTAAATATTAATGGGAAATAACAGAGAATGAAAAAAATTTATGTATCACCCCGAATGCTTCACGAACGGAATGAAATAAAAATATATAAACAACTACGAAATCAAAAGGCCGCGCGAATGTTTTCAAACCCGCAATAGTCTCGTTGGAGTTTACCCGACCTTAGCCGAGAGCCGTGCAGCAGATAGCAAACAAACAAGATAGAAAGAGATAGACTATATTTTCATGTTTCATCGGCTTTGTTTACATTTCTTGTTTCGTTGAACGCACTATAGATATAATTTACATCGTAAGCTGGAGGAATTTAATGTTGGATATATTGTTTATAAGAAAGCTTTTTTTTTTTGAGCGACAAAGATAAATAATTTACAAAGAAGTTAGCTCCCAAATTCATTAAATGTAAAATTGTAGGTAAAAAGTCTCCTCCAATGTATCTATTACAGGATTTAAATGGTAAAGATTTAGGTGTTTGGCGTATTAAAGACCTGAAGTTAATGGGTAGCTTCAATAGGCAAACATAATAAAAATGTTAAGTTTTTTTTTGCCAAATTTAAATTATATGTTCCATTTTGAGACAGGTGATGATCTCTATACCTATAGGAATACATGACATTGATTATTGTGTGTAATGGTACATATCTTATGTGCTAATTATTTATTTTGGTAATATTTTACGAGATATTCCACTGAGCAATAACTTGAGTACATCTCTATTGTACTATTATATTATCTCAAGCCTACACCCTAAGTTATTTACTCTGATATAACTTATTTAACCTCGGAATGAGTGGCGATTCCACATATTTATTTTATTTTAATTGATTATTATCAATTAAAATTGTACATGCACATGTTTTTAAGCCTACATCGGGAATACTTTATTAAAATATTATACTTTATCTTATTTTTGGGGTTAATAAGTAGCTGTTGAGTGATGTCCATTAGTAGAACGTCATTCTGTGTTTCGGCGTGGATTGTATAGGACAGTAAACGCACGTTGTATGTGCGAATTTTTATGGTGATGAATGTTAGTGACGTTGATTGGGTACACTGGCTACATCTCGTGGTGCAGCGTAGCCATAGCTGATAGCAGTGAATTTAAATTTGTACCTTGAGAAATCGTAGCACCTCAGTGATCTGCTACGAATGAGTTAACAATTTTTTTTATACATTACATACGCGATTCAATTTTAAATTTTATTATTTCTCTCGTGAGCTGTGCCAGAGTATCTACTTGCATTAAATTCTTTCTAATTTTGCCAAAGACGCAAAATTCTTTTCTGAGGGGTAGGGGAGGGGGTATTGTAACATTTATAAATATTACAATAGTATCAGTAATGGAAAATTGCTATTAGGAACGGTTAGCTGCTTACGTATAATTAAGAATATCGCGGCTCGTTTAACTTCGGTTATCTTCGAGGTATTTGTTGTCGCTTTGAAAATTCTATAATGTGGTCGTTATAATTAAGTATTATTCAAAAATCTATTAGTTGGGCCCCATGTTGGGCGCCACTGCCGCGTGTGGAAACACGCGTAACTTTATTATATAAATATTGTATAAAAGTATATTAATATAAATATTGAATTTTGCAATAAATTGTTTAATTATTTTCGGTGATTTAATGTTAACAAGCATACAAAAGCCGCCTATTAAAAATGAGGTTATAGATTTTTGAATAATAATTAATTAAAGGAGACGAATTAAAGGGAACTAAGGTTTGAGCTTATTCCTGGTATCAAGCTGGGAATCGATTACAAGGGTCACTTATCCAAAGCGTTATCCTTAGAAGGTAGGCCACGTGGTGGCCAGGAAACAGGAACCCCTGGTTGTTGCTATCAATCTGGCTGATTCTTTAAGAGAAAGATAATCGAAGTTAAACGAACCGAATAGCAATTATCCATGACTGATACTGTTGTAACATTTGTACTCGTAAATGTTACAATATCAAAGTTATATGGTGGTGGTATAAATGGAATTCAAATATTTGCTTAATAGATTCAATATCAAGTATAACTATAGTTATAATTTCACGATTCTAAAGTATTGTAATTTGAATATTGAGTAAAATTATATCGTCATTAAACACTTAAACATAAAAGGTATAAAAAAAATGTAATGTCTTTTTTTAAAACTACTATCAATCAGTCTATTTAAATCTTAGATATCTCAAATTAAATAAGCATTGACATGGATTATGCAGGTGGAAAATTTTAGTAATGATTGTACTAGAGAATAGAGACTCAAAAATCTCAATTGAAATGCAAATAGGAAAATAAAACTAATTTTTGTTGATTGTTGTAAGCTTGCATTTTACTGTCTCTTTTTTTAATAATAAAATAAATTGCAGATTATATCCATATATAATAATATTTTTATGTAATTTACAGGAATTCAGGATGAATTATTAAAGTCAAAAACAGTTCATGCTGATGTAACTGACAAGAAAGTACATAGAAATTCAAACAGCAGTAATTCAGATAAATTTTGGAATAAAAGATCATTATTAAATAACAAAGTTATATTAGGAAATTTAGGTGATAAAAATGTCGTTCCCAAAAAAGGAAGAATAAAACGAGATTTATTTTACGATGTTAAGATTTCCTTACGAAATATTAGGCCTAAACTAACAAGAAGTCAAAAGTTTTGCCAAAAATGTTTAATACTTTTTTCGAAAAAAGAAGATTTGTACAATCATCAAATATTGTGTCATAGTGATCACCGAAAAGATCAGAAAAGTAGTGTAAAATGCAGTATTAAAAAACAGGGAAACAGTGAAATATTTCGTAAACATTACATAAATAATACAAATGAAGGTATAACCCAGAAAAAAATTAGTGATATTAATGTTATGGTGAATATTAATGACTCAATAATTACAGATAAGAATTTGAGTAAACCATGTTTTCATTGCAATATTGTATTTCCATCACATCAAACATTAATAGATCATTTATATGAAATATTGTATAATAAGAACTCTAATATTCAACACATAGAAAACAGAATGAACAAAGATGTAGTAATGCCTAAAAATGATAAATTTTTAATAAATGCATCGTCTGCACAAGTAACGAATTTAGATCAAGTAGAAATAGAATATAGTCAAACAAATACATTATACCGTTGTCCAATATGTTCTTACTATTTCAATGTAAAGAAATTCTGTATAAGACATATTTCAAGTCGGCATAGTGTAACTAAAAAAATTTACCTGCAGTGTGTTAAATTTTGTTCTAAATGTAAATTTTGTAATTCAAACAATAATGATGTTTTATCATACAACAGACACTTACGTAAATGCCATAGGAATGAAATGGTAAAAAATGATAAAGAAAGTATAAGTAAGAAAATTATTAATGATGTTCGTGTAATGGCACTCAAGGCAATTCTCTTTAAATGTAGTAAATGTAATATACACTTTTTGACTTCTGAAGCTGCTAAAAATCATTTAGAACACTCAGAATTCTTGCAAAATTGGTACTGCATGAATTGCCATAAACTTTTTAAACACGAGAATAAAAGTCTCCACGAAAAACAACACAACTATTCCAAGTACTTTACAGTAGTAGAAGTAAGTAATAAGTCCCTTGATGCTGCGTATTTAAGGGAAGAAAATTCTTTGAATCATCAATCTAATTGTGAAACAGAAGAATTTGAAATAGATGATAGAATTTGTGATACTCAAATGGAACATAATGAGCAACCATCGCAACAGAACAAGAAGAAAGAACAATTGAAAAGACACAGTAATTCCGATTATTCAATTATTGATACTGAAAAGACTAATACTACTAAAGAGTTCACTGATATTAAGGAAAAAAATGGTTCAAATATTTTAATGAAAAAGTATAAACAACTTTACTTTTGTAATGTATGTCAATGTAATATACTTAAAAATTGTAATGTAGAACATCATCTGCAGTCAAGATGTAGACAGTTTATTAAAAAAGTTTGTGATTATTGTGGGCTAGTCTTTTCTAGTAAGACCATTGACTTGCATATAAGAATGCACCACAAAAATAGTAACATCCAATTGCAAGATTTTATAATTATTGATTTAAAAACTAAAACAAAAATAAAACCTCATTTTGACTTACCTAAATGTACATCTTGTGAAAAGTATTTTATTTGTAAAGATGAAATTGTTCAGCACATATGTGATGGGGGTAGTTCTGTAACATGCCCTGTATGTAACATTAAACTAACTGAGTCAGCTTTCAAATTACATGAACCATTCCATAGTTACAATTTACAAAAGCAAACCGAATTTAAAAACAAGTCTGATAATTTAATTTTGTGGACTACGGCTTCTAGGCTGACAGAAGTGATAAACGACGATCAAACTTCGTCGTCTTCATCTTGTTTAAAAAGTGGATGTGATGATGAAGTTTTTTACCTATATACATGTAAAAATTGTGATATATCAATGAATTTCTATGATGATGCCATAGAACATTGTCATTCTCATACACATCTTAATAAATTAGAAATAGATACAACTAAATGTACAATATGTAATGTTAATCTGATTAGTTTAACATATAATCGTCATAAACAATTACATGATACATATTCAAAAGAAACATTTATGTATTTTAATTTTGATGTATCATATTTTAATTCTTGTAATGATGAGTGGCTTGATCATGTTTTTGATGCTTTACCTAAAAATTCAATAAACAAAATTATTGAAAAATCTATATATAAGTATGAGAATAAGATAAAAATGGAAATCATACAAGATGGTCCATACGAATTAACAATGTACAAGTGTGATAGATGTCAATCTTTTATCGATAGCAAATCTACTTACGATCATGTAGCCAATTGTAAAGTTAATTCTGTTAAATTTTATTGTAAAATGTGCAATATACCATTTATTAGTAACATGACTAGACTTGAACATGAAAATATTCATATTAATCTTAAAAATACATTAAACTCGTATAGAATTGTTATATTTAACCGAGAAGAGGATAAAGTTATTAATCGAAATGTATCAAAAACGAAACATTACGTTTTATTTGAATGTAGATACTGTCATGTAGTTGTCGACAAGAATACTTATAATAAACACGAATGTAATTTTTACGCCTGTAAAAATTGTAACATATGCGGATTACTTGTGCAAGAAAGACATTATGATATGCATGTATTAAAACATAGAACTATTAATAGTTTCAATAAAAATGTTATGAAAGTAGTTTTGATTGGTAACAAAACTATAAATAAAAATGAAGTAACTAATAAACTAATATCTACATTTAGTGGAATGGTGTGTGATTATACTTTTTACAAATGTGCAGTGTGTGAAGTGTGCATCAGAGAGTTTCGAAATACGTACCAACATTATTGTCTTATAGATGCCGCAAAAACCAAATGTCCTCAGTGTGATTTAATTTTTGATGAAGGTAAAATAAAAGGTCATTTAAAGTTACACGATACTGACCCGGATATTACCAAAGACACTATAATTGTCAAAAATTTTGGCTCTAAAGAAATAAATAAGAGAGAGTATAGAAAAATTATGGATATTAAAAAAGAACCTAACCAGAATGATGATCAAGAACATGAAATAATGGTTTTAGATGCTGACATAGATGATCGTGTTAAAGACAAAGATGATGGTACTTGCGTTCCGGAAATAACGGCGAAGATTTATAAGTGTTATTGTGGTCTCCACTTTATAAATGTGACACAAATAAAAGAACATTTGGATAAGTGCTCTGGTATTGTTAGATTTAACCAAAGTAGACAAGATTGCTTCAAATGTGGACTTACATTTAATTCAAATATCTTATTTAAACACTTATTGGAACATCATGGGGGAAAAAATGTGTTTAAGTATGAAATTGTAGAAAATATTGACAAAAGTGTAACTTAAAATATAAAATTACATTTACATTACACTTAAGCTGTTTATCTACGTCAAAATGGCTGCTTTTTTTTAGAAGTACAAGAAGATTTCGTTTTGTATATTGATATATGTAAATGGCTTAAAGAAAACATTTATATTAAGTTTAATAGCTATAAATGATTCATAAAAAATACCTTTTAGGATATTCGTGTAAAATTTATATTGGCGTATTGAAGTAGATCATTATAAAAGTTGTATGTAATTTGATAAAAAATACTAAGTTCTTAGACGCACTCTTGTCTTTCGTGAGCAGCAAAACCGACAGTGCTACTCGAAATGATGAGATACGAAAATATCAGATAGTTATAATATTGAAAATGTAAATGTTGTCACATAGCTTCACCTAGGACATCTAGGGTCTAGGACAGCGTCTTATTGCACTAAGGACATGTTTTACCAGTTGCAACGTAAAACGGTATCCAATAGACAAAAGTCTTTGATATGTTTTTATCTATCAGATATTTCTATTTGCAATAAGTAAAACTAAAAGTTATTATTTTCTGATAATGTCACTAAGAGTCTATAGGTAACTTGTGTGAGAGATAAACTTTATTAGCAACCAGTTAATCAGGTCCTCAGGCAGAATTCATGTAGCTATTTTTATCAGCGCCCATTGAACCCGTCGCTTCTGCGGCAGCCGTAGCCGAAAATCGTTACGTGACTTAGATTTATCATGAAAAGATGCTTACATCATGTTCGTTGTACTCTAAATATGGCGTAATAAATGTTATAAATTTATATGGATTTTAATTTGTGTAAGCCTTGTGTTACTAAAATAAATTATTTCATTAGCAAATCTTCAGACTATAAAACTATATAAATGGACCTGTCGGACAATGGTCTTGTATACCTGCCCCGAGGGACAGGTGCAGACAAGCTCAAGAGCTTGAGCGGTATTCTGCGGCCATAAAACACACCTGTGACCTCCATTTGGCCTAAGCTGCTATCCTGGTTTGGGTAAAGTGTTTGAATCTGCCGGACTTGTGCAAGATGTATTCCAGGTCCTTAATTTCTCTGACAACGGCTGTTCCGGACTCACGCAAGCCATGTAATTTGTCTTCGCCACATTTAGTTTGAGCCCGCCGTTTTCAAGCGTGTCCTTCCACAGGTTCACCCTACGCTCCAGCTTCAGCCGGCTCTCATTAACGAGGTTCTATATCATCAGCTAATGAGACTGAACCTGGATATATGCCGAGACCACATCGAATACTACATTGAACAAGAACGGACTAAGAGCCAAGCCCTGGGGGGACTCCAACAGTGATTAAGAAAGTATTGTTATCGCCATAAGCGGTCCTTACCACGGAAGTGGAATTGATTATTATCAATTCTACTTCCGTGGTAAGGTAGGTACCGTGGTAGGTAACATATATTGCTGACAATGTCAATATAGATTTCAGGCACGCCTTTTAATCACAACGCCTATCAATTACATTGACGGGGCATACAGTCAAAGGCCTGCAAATCCCAGAATGCCAAAATGTAGAGCTCTCCTTTTGTCCCTGCAAGTCTCCATCGAATTTCTAAGGACAAAAATGGCGTTCATCTGCCCGATCCCAGCTGGAACCCATACTCACATTCAGAGACAGTACAATCCCGGCAGAGCCTGAGGTCGATCACGCGTTCGTAGAGGTTCATAATGTGGTCTTATACCTTTCTATAACGACCGCAATTCTGAACACTATCCTTCTTTTTGAATATTATACTTAAATCGTTTTCATAATATAATAATATTAAAAGCCGCCTATGCTCAAGAGTGGGACGTTAACAAACGGTTTCAAATTATATCATATTGATTTACTTAGTGAAGGATTAATTCGGAATTTATTATAATAATTAATAAAAATAACTTGCTGCTGGTTTGGATCAGATCTTTCCTTTTAATGAATTAACTTTCTCGAACAACATGTAACAAAGGTAATCATAAAATATGACGGTGAAATAAAAAATAACCAGTGCATAGATAATTAAAAGATAACAATAAGAGTAATTGCTCTTTAAAAACCGCCAGGCGTTTCAGCTTGCAGACACCACTGGGCAGTGCTCCCAGTAATGTTTCGATGCCAACAAGGTATCGATACCTCCTCATTTAAGTAGTACTTAAATCATTTTTCGATACTACTCATATGGTTACCTTTAAGGTATCGATACTTAATAAATAAATATGTTTAACACACACAAGGTCGTCTGTTCCTAAGGTAGGCAACTTGATGCCTGTGTTTTAGGTAACAGCCGACTGATATACATTTTTTAAAAATAAATCTACATATATAAATAAACATATTACACCTGGGTGTAATCTGAGTCTGGACTCGGGGTGGGAATCGAACCCACAACCCTTGGAGCAGAAAACAGGGTCACTGCAAACTGCGCCAACCGGTCAGTCAAACTTATATGGGAATATTATAAAAAAATAAAATTTTCTTGAAATTGATTAATATTTGTGAAAATATTAGTTTCCGGTTGATTTTTTTGTAAGTTTCCCCCCTATGCCTCAGAGAGCATGTAAAGCCGTTGGTCCCGGTTGTTATCAATTTATCATAGACATCTGGATACGATCGTTACTCATGGTAGGGATATTATCCGCCAACCCGCAGTGGAGCAGCGTGGTGCATTAAGCTAAAAATAGGCCTTTGCCCAGCTGTGGGACGTTTACTGGCTAATTCATTCAGTTCAGGTTGATATTCTCTATTATTAACAAGTTATGAAAATAATAGCAAATTTATTAATAACAAGTAAAAATATAAAATTAATAAATTTTTATCGATTTAAATTTATTATAAACAAAAATACACAGAAAAAAAGATCACTCTAACAAAGAACTTTTTTGCATCAAATTGCCCAATAAAAACAAATTAAAAAAATCAAAAAACCCGACTGCGTAAAATACTCTTATTATAAACTAAAAAGAATAAAACAAGTCTGGTTGATCTGAACTGCAGGAAAAATGCGTAGAAAGTAATTGACCTAAACTATAACAAATAGTATATTTACGTCATTTCAGTATACTGCGAAGCCGTTTCTTTTTAGTTTGCTATACTGTGCTATACTGGTTACTGTTTATAATGGAACGCAGTCCAGTATACTGGACTACTATTATCAACATCATTGTACGCCTTTTTTTCAACAAGAAAAATTATTATTTGAATATTGTGGGCATTTTTGAATAACAATATTAATTAATAATAATAACAATCATTCGCGCTGTCATATTTTTGATCACGTGATCACAGTACTGAGCAGTACTGAGAGCACCTTACCTCGAAGGCTCGAAATCGCCAGTGCTCTCAGTACATAAATGGCGGCAATTTATGACGTTATATACTGCGGCAGTATACTGGCAGTCTATAACGGAACGAATTTTCAGTACTGAGAGTACTGGGGCAGTGCTCTTAGTATATATCGGAACACGGCCTTTATCTAGTGCATATATCGATATTTTATGAAATATCGATTTATATTGTGCACTCTGTGAACATGTGTAGAGCTGTCAATTTTTGTCTGTCAAATTGTCATTAAACTCGAGCCTTATTTTGCCTTTAAAAAATTATTGTTGATATAGGTAATAATTTTTGAATTAATGGCATTTTATTACAACAAGTAGTGTTTTCCAATTTACAATAAGATGAAGATATTTTAATGATACAGTGTAGCAATTGTACTGATATTCAGCATGTTTCTACACGAAAGAATTTGCCAATGGTTGGGTCAACTAAAACTATCTCGGGTAATTTTAACAGTATCGGTGATATTATTTGTTGTTCCTCTTGTTACTCATTACTATTTGTCTAAGGTAAGAAATAGCAGGTTATTTCTGTTTTATTATTGTGTTGTCCTACTTTTTTTTCCAATTTTTTCTATATCAAATATATTTGCTTTTTTTTAACTATTAAAAATTATAACTCAAGCTAAATTCAAGTAATTAGTTTTATTTTTAATCTCTTTATGTAAGCATAGATTTAGTTACTTTTATTTTGCTTTATAAATTAAAATACACATCACATTCTCATTTTTATTCATGCATTAGAAGAGAAAACCGTATTGCATGTCTATTATTATTCAGGTATTTTTTATGATTTCATAATAGGGTAGTGAAAAATTATACCATACTTCTGTATTAAACAATATTTTTCACTGAAATTTTTAAGCATCTAAAATATTTAGGGCAACGGTGATTTTGAATTACTTTATTTGTCATTTATCTATTTTTGTTTTATTTCACTATTAGGAATCAGGGACGTTAACTATTATTTCCAGTAATTATTTTATATAATAAAAGGCTAGAATTGTCTGTTTATAGAAATATGCTAGTAAGATAATGCTTTGGTTTATAGGAATGAGCCATAGTAGCCTTAGTCATCAATATGGGTGAAATAGATATTAGTATTTTTTAATATCAAATTATAACTTTAAACAGAACTTATCTTACAACTCATCAGCCTCCACTGGTGACAACAGAATTGGTTCTTGTTTGACCAGAGACCAGTTTTGAGAGAATTGCATTTGAAATTCAATATGGAAATTCTACCAGCATTCTTGACACAATTCCACATAGACATGATAGCACGATTACGATTCGTACGGCGCCACGATTTGAAGGCGGATTCTTATAGATCTCGACGAAAGACTTAAATTAATCATGTAAAACTGTTATCGGTCTGACGTTTATCAGTAGAATTTCGTTCTTTGACGGCTCCGGCGCTTCGGAAGGTGCAGCCCCTTCGCCCTTGCGTAACAAAAGGAAGACACACGAGCGAGCCGGAGCGAACGAGGCTGGTCGCCGAAGGCGACCAAAAAGCCGAAGCTGCGGAGGCGAGCGTCTTCTTTTTGTTACGGCGGGCGGGGGCTGCCCTCCCTCCGCGCCTCCGGCCTCTAAAGAACACTCTAGGGGTGGGGCAGACAAGACTACGCGGAGTCGGGGTAAGCTGATTCTGAAAAAAATTTTTAAATTTTTTCGATTTTTAAGCCTCGATATCTCGGAAACGAAGCGGGATATCGAAAAAATTTATTCTTTCATTTCGTTTTCTTTCGTCGAGATCTATAAGAATCCATCTTCAAATCGTGGCGCCGTACGAATCGTAATCTCCCCGACATGATATATTGTCACAATAATCTGTAAATAATAAAATTTTAATTTTTGCATTGTAAATATGTATAATATTTTAATAAAAAAATTGAAAAATACATTACCCTTCTTTTATTAGTAAAAGAAAATGTGAGTAATAAATTTTCAATCATAATAATAAAAAAAAAATCTGAAAAAAGTATAGAATTTTTCATTACATGTCTAATATTGATTTCAATTGGTTGAGTGTACAACAGTCTTGGCTCTTGTATGTTTAATTTTTTTTGTTTATTATTTGGTTTTATAGTATGAATCTACATCAATCTCATTGGGTTCAAATAACATGCGTCACACTTTGGAGGCACTTGGAGATTTGTCTACTATGAATATGGTTGATCTTAAAATAAGGATTGAAGAGATGTTGAGAATAAAGGTATTATGATTTGAGTTTTTTTTCCTATTTTTACCTTATAATTACAAAAATACGTAAAATCTGTAAAACTGTAATCTGTTAATCAAGGCTTCAGTGTCAACCGAGTTACGCGAATTAGAAGAGCGACGTGGGAAATTACAAAGAGAAGCAGCAGCTGCAAGTGCAAAAGCAGACAGTGTTAAAGCCGAGTATGCACGCGCAACGGCCGAACTGCAAAGATTACGTGTGTCGGCTGACCAGGCTCGACTAGCTCAGTTAGAAGCGATCCGACGAGATTCCCCCGAACTTGCTCCCCCCACACAAATACTTCCTTCTAACCCTCCACAGGTCTTACCTCCTATCAGTTCTACATCAGAAGTGCATTGTCGTATGCATTCTTGCTTCGATCATTCACGATGTTCCTTAACATCTGGTTTTCCTATATATTTTTATGATCCTGATATTTATAACCCGATCTCTAGAGCTGAAGTTGATGGCTTTCTCAAAACAACTTTACGTCAAACACTTAGTTATAATTCTCATTTGACACAAAACCCTAACGAGGCATGCATTTATCTGGTTCTTGTCGGAGAAGGATTTCCTCTTGATAAAAGCCCCTCGTAAGTCTTTGTTTTGTTACTTATTGCATGAAATTGTTTTATAAATTTTGGCCATTGAATAATAATTTTTGGTTAATTATCTTTAGTTCAACAACATACAGTTTTAAACTGTTATTGAACGAGACGGCTATCAAAAGTTTACCATATTGGGGCGGCGATGGTCGGAATCATGTTTTACTTAATTTGGCGCGTCGGGAACTGTCTGTCGGATCGGGTGATGCATTTCACAGTGCCTCTACGGGAAGAGCGATGATCGCACAATCTACGTTCACCTTACAACAGTTTCGCTCAGGTTTCGATATTACTATGCCACCGGCCCTCGGGCCTCCAGGAGGAGATGTGTGGGCCGATTGTGCTCCTTTAGCGCCAGCAAGACGTAAATACATATTAAGGTAATATTAAATAAAAAACGAAATCAAAGAATATGGTTTTGTATGCATTCATAAGCATCGTTCAGTTTTCAGGGTTCACAAACGCCAACACCTTCGGGGATCAATATAGACGATGACAAAAATCTAATCGAATCTCTTCAGAAGATTGTAAAATCGGCTCCATCATCAGATGTATTTTACCTGCAGTTTGATTGTGATCCACCCATAGAGAGGCGGTCTGTTCTTCCGATTGGAGATTGGGCGCTTTGTGGTACTGACCGTTCTCGACGATCAATTTTACGAGATTCTACATTTGGTTTGATTCTTGCTCCCGCTGACAGTAATTATGCTACAACAGCTCTATTACAAGCAAGATTATACGAGGCGCTACGCTCGGGTGCTATTCCAGTAATTCTTGGCGGGGATCGGATTCGCTTACCATTCGATGAAGTGCTTGATTGGCGAAGAGCGGCTATTTTATTGCCAAAATCTCGCGTGACAGAGTTGCATTTTCTCCTACGAGCTTTATCTGATGCCGATCTATTGGCGTTTCGAAGACAAGGACGTGTATTGTGGGAGCGATATTTGAGCTCAGTGCAAGCAAGTATCGATTCGCTACTCGCGATAATACGGATGCGTTTAAACATACCAGCTCGTCCGGCCTTGCCTACTACAGGCACCCCTGCATTTAACGACTCATATTATCCTCCAAAACTAGAACCTCCTGCCGTGGACACCGAACCCGAAGAAACCCTTGGACCCCTAGAGGCTCCTTATGCAAGTCCAGCGTATCGAAGAAATTATTCATTGGCTTTACTACATGGTTACGAATTGTGGAATGAATGGGGTGAACCATTCGCTCTGTACCCTCAGTTGCCATGGGACCCGCCAGTAACTTCAGAAGCAAGGTTTATGGGTTCGGCGGCGGGATTCAGGCCCATCGGCGCGGGAGCTGGTGGTTCCGGGAAGGAATTCAGTGAGGCTCTTGGTGGCGATCGTCCAAGAGAACAATTCACGATAGTAATCTTGACTTATGAAAGGGAAGCCGTACTAGCAGCAGCTTTAGCAAGATTGCGAGGCTTGCCATATTTAAATAAGGTAAAACTAACCTTTTTAATTTTTAATATTAAATTGTATGTATATTATGCTATTATTTTTATTGAAGGCAAGCTGTACTCAAAACATCGTTCGCAATTACACATTTTGTCTTTCATCCCAAAGAAGTTGTATTAAATTTCGAGATAAAAAGTGACCCATCTCGTAGTATGATAAATTAAACCGTGCCGAGATTCACTTAAATTCATTTAGTAGTTTCGACGTTATGCTCAGTAAAAATACAGACAGACAAAAATTAAAGGATTACGCTCTGTTTTCTGTAACTGTTATAGAATGCCCTCCACTCCTCTTTTTTTTTTCATAATATCTTCAATGCACAAAATTGGCCCTGTTACAGTTTTAGTATTAGTATACACTATTCACAGAATAAGGCCTGAGGTACTTTTTTAAAATATCGTTCATATTTGTTTTGTTTTGGTCATATAATAAATAAATAAATATGCTTAATTAAAAGCTTAAATGAATTTCGCACCATGATTAATTTTAGTGCAAATTTAAAAAATAATGAAAAAAATGCATTTATTTCGGCATGGATAAAAAAGAAACAAAAAAAAAAAAAACAAGAAGTAGATAAGTCAGAGACAGATTTAAATTAATTTTCCTCTAATTGGAACGGAATGCGAATTTTTGTAACGAAATTGTATATAGCGTATTGAATTTCAATCGTATAACACATAAACGTACAAATAGCAGATAATGAGATATAAAAAATTAAGCTACAGGTTGTATATAGTTAATTTGTACATTCCACAAATCTCGCAACAGGTGCAGCCGTATAATAAGGTAAAAAGTGACAGCAGCGATTTTTTAAACTCTATATTTAATTTAATTTATTTTTTTATAGATATAGGTATATTTTTTTTATAAATTCGAATATAGTTGAAAAATATTTTCCTTAAAATATTTTTTTTGTTTAGTGTGTCAGATAAATTGATATCTTTTTATATTCATCATCATATTATCCATTGCATATTCACTGCTGAACGTAGGCCTCCCTCATTGTCCTTCAGATCGACGTATCTTCTCAAGTCGTCTATCTATCTCGTGAATGCCGTCTGATGCTTGCTGGTATGTGGTCTCCATTAGAGGACCTTTCTGTTCCATAAGCTTTCAGTTCTATGTGCCCTGCCCTTTGACCCTACAGATGGTAAATTCGCTAGGCTATGTCGGCAATCTTCGTTCGTCTGCAGGTCTCATCATTTCTGATTTTATCTTAAAAATCAATGGATACACTTTTTACTCGCTTAGCCGGCTATACCTTTTTTATGCAATGCGTTAAAAATAAGCGAAGTTTAGTCCGTTTCGCAGCGGTGAGCGGAGAGTATTGTGCGAGCGAGGGTGTGTCGGTGTGAGTGACCGCGGTGAACCGGCAGGTGGTGGTGGTGTGGAACGGCGTGTCGGTGTGAGTGACCGCGGTGAGCCGGCAGGTGGTGGTGGTGGTGTGGAACGGCGTGTCGGTGTGAGTGACCGCGGTGAGCCGGCAGGTGGTGGTGGTGTGGAACGGCGTGTCTGTGTGAGTGACCGCGGTGAGCCGGCAGGTGGTGGTGGTGTGGAACGGCGTGTCGGTGTGAGTGACCGCGGTGAGCCGGCAGGTGGTGGTGGTGTGGAACGGGGTGTCGGTGTGAGTGACCGCGGTGAGCCGGCAGGTGGTGGTGGTGTGGAACGGCGTGTCGGTGTGAGTGACCGCGGTGAGCCGGCAGGTGGTGGTGGTGTGGAACGGCGTGTCGGTGTGAGTGACCGCGGTGAGCCGGCAGGTGGTGGTGGTGTGGAACGGCGTGTCGGCGCCGGCGGCGACGCAGGCGTGGCCCGAGGCTGGCGCGCCCGTGGCCGTCGTGCGTGCGCCGCGCAATTCGCTCAACAACCGCTTCCTGCCCTACCACGTCATCGACACCGAGGCCGTGCTCTGCGTCGACGACGACGCCCACCTCCGACACGACGAAATCGTCTTCGCCTTTAGGTTCGTTGGTAACGCTGAGCATGAACATTGTTAACAATATTAGTAAATATTTTAGCTGATTTTTAGTACGTATTTCTTTATCTATGGCATAGTGCGGGTGAATAGGAAACCATAGACAGAAAAGTTTTGACAGTGGCTAAGTTCGCGGCCCCCTTCTAAGTGAAGATTTTTTTCACTTTGATAGGACCGCATGGGCACGGATTGAATGTACGAAGTGCGCATGCGCTCCTATTAAAGAAAATCTTCACTTAGAAGGGAGCCGCGAACATAACCATTATTAGCTCTTTTTTAGCGAATGAAATATTGAGAGCTAATTTTTAGTCAGTAGTTTTCTATAAAAAAGAATGAAATGTTTTTTTTTTTCAGTGCACTCAGACTCACTAATACGGACTCATTAATACGAGTCTGTATTAGTTATTAATGCAACTGTTGTATAATGAGGGATATTAAAACACGAATGCGGGTTTATCACACGAGGCGAAGCCGAGTGTGATATTAGTGTCACATTAGTATTTTAATACATAATTATCAACAGTTGCATACAAAACTTTTTCTATTCCCATGCTTTGAATTCAAACAAAACAATAAAAATATCGAAGAAAAATAGCGGGGATTTGAATAACCTTTTCACGTTGTTAACTTTCTTATTTTTTTTCCTATCTCCGTTCCTTTTGGAACAGGCTAAGACCAAAAGTCATGCTGCCTATTCTGTCGTAATATAATAATAATAATAATAATTATAGTTTATTTCCAAAATCTTAGTTACTTACAAATGCCGAGTCTTCCCGGTAAGTAATCAATGACACTTGTGTTGGGAATGGCCCGCTACTTCCCAAACATTTATCTTAAGATTATTGAAATAGTAGTAGTACAACAAAATCTTTACCAAGTCTAAGGTTTTAAACAAATTCTAAAACATCTTAAATTAGAATCTAAAGCTAAAAGTGTGTTTTAAACAGAATTAAGCCAGTGATTAGTGTAGGTACCAGGTGTTAAGTGTGTGTGATGTGTGTGTTGTGTGTATGATGTGTGAGTTTTGTGAATGGGGTGTTTGAAGGTGTGATAATATGTTATGTTATTTTAAATGTTGTCTTATTTTGTTTTATTTTACTTGTAAGTCTTACTGTGTTATATTGTATTTATTTATTATACATATATTTATTTATTATTGGAATTATTATTTTTAAAATTGGAATTAATTTATTCTAGTAAGCAGATTTTCTACCTCTTTATAGGAGAGAGTGTCCAACCATTCAATTAAGGATTTTTTACACTTGTATAATTGCATAGGATAAATTTGTAAAATTCTATTTATTTTATTATATAAGAAAGGGGACTGACATAGATATTGCCTTCTAGCAAAATCAGTACGTGATAGGTATGTGGGAGCCACAATATCCTTCCTTCTTTTGTTTAAAAAGGATTTATTATATGGAAGAGATTTGTGATATTTAATAATCAGATTAAGGAATTACAGTTTTCTTACAAATTAATAAATGTACAATATTGTTTTAAGAAAAATTAAACGTCTTTCGTTTGTTGTTAACTTTCTTTTTACGTTGTTGTTGTTGTTTTAAAATTTATCCCCAATATGGAAATGCAAAGGAATATAGTCCATACAGCCTAGTCTAAATTTCCTTTTGTTTTTTTACAGCGCGCGGCTTTCTGTTAGTGAAACGCGCGTGAATGACAATGTTCTTTTTTTTTTTTAATTCATACAGACGTTATTTTTTTGAAATTTACGCAGATTCCATGCATCGAGCAGTAAGAATGTGGCTGTCTGTTGTTATCCTTTTGCGCAGAGGGGATCGAAAAGAAAAACAAAGGAGTGTTATAATTAAAATCCAGTACAACATTATGTCATCCGTTTGGATGCTATAATGGTTATTAGGACATTGGGTGTTTTAATGTTGGCAATGAGCTGTTTCAGAATTTTTTATAGAGGATTTAAAGCTTGGGAGTAGATAAAGTATATTATGTAATGGTAATTTTATTGTATGAGAAAAAAGTCGACAAATATTATAAAAAAGGTCATGCTACATTACATTAACATAATATATACAATAAGGATGTGGAGGAAATTTTAAAATATACTTTTTTATGAATATATTATTTTTAAGTATTCTAATTTGTTATTTACAGAGTATGGCGTGAACAGCGCGACCGTATAGTCGGTTTCCCTGGAAGATACCACGCGTGGGATCTTAATTTTAATAACGGATTCCTTTACAATTCAAACTATAGGTAAGATATTTCTATTTAATTAAAAGTGTGAATAATTAGGGACCAAAAAACTTGAAATTTTTAAGTCACTAAATTCCTATGTAATAGAGTGAAGAAACGGACGATATATATGGTTTATCATCATCATATCAGCCATTGCATTTCCTGTTGCCATTGCATTTGCAGTTCGAGGCAGCTTCTATCCAATGGCTTTTGGCGTTTCTCATCAAGTTGTTTGTCCATCTCGTGGAAGGCCATCCGACGCTGCGCTTACTGGTACATGGTCTCCACTCGAGAACTTTTCTGCTCCATCGGCCGTCAGTTTGACGAGTTATGTGTCCTGCCCACTGCCACTTCAGCTTACAGATCCGTTGGGCCGTGTCGGCTTTAATTTTCGTTCGTCTGCGAGATCGAATCAGAAATGATGAGATCCGCAGACGAACGAAGAAACACGAAGCAGGGTTATGCTTCTTATGCTCCATTGCACACTGTGCGGCTTCGAGCTTGTTTAAAAGGTAGTGGGTTCGGCAGTGGGTAGTTTACAGGCTGATACAGTACAGTACAGTACACCACAGTAGTAACTACCTAACCGATAGAGTCGATATGAAAAGAAGAACATGTGTATCGTATGTGCAGCTGCGAGCTGAGCATGGTGCTGACGGGCGCGGCGTTCGTGCACCGCTACTACCTGTGGGCCTACTGGCGCGCGCTGCCCGCCGCCGTGCGCGACTACGTGGACGAGTACATGAACTGCGAGGACATCGCCATGAACTTCCTCGTCGCGCACCTCACGCGGAAGCCGCCCGTCAAGGTGCGTCACACGCTCCCTCCCCCCTGGACGCCCCACAATTATCATACTTCATACTATCCTATATTATTAATGTGAAATATAAGTTTGTTTGTTACGCTTTCACGCAGAAAAACTACTGAACCGATCATCGTCAAACTTTGTACACATATTCTTGGAGGTATTAGAAGTAACATTGAATACTTTTTTTTTGTTCGCGGTAACCGACATCCACGCTGGCGAAGCCGCGGGCAGAAGGTAGTAAATGATAATTTCTAAGCAAAAATTGCATAATTTTTACTATTATTCGGTTATCCAAAGCTACGTAAGAGTCCGGCGGCATTGCTTCTCCTTGAGATTTGGTGGGCATCCGGAAACAATGCGGAAGGAGATTTTACAATAGTCTTAGTTTCGGAGACCCTTTAAATTTTTATTTTTGTTAAAATATTTAGGTCTGAAAATGTGTTATTTTTTTCCTTAGAAAAAAAAATGATTTGGTGAAATTCGGGCATTTTGTTCAGTCAATAATATAGGTGATCACAGTTATGCTTTTAATGTGATATGGCTATCTTAAAATCGGAATCGCTTACTTTAGTTTTGGGTAACAGTGGTTAAAAGTTAAACTAGACAAATCACTCTCTTATTATTGAGAAGGTAAGATGAAGGGGATTGTTTTAGAAAAACGCCGTGTTATCTGCAAAGATGTAGCGGAATATTTTTACGAATTTTATTTCGCCTGTATCGTAGGTGACGTCACGCTGGACGTTTCGCTGCCCGGGCTGTCCTGTCACGTTGTCTGCCGACGAGACGCACTTCCACGAGAGGCATAAATGTATACAATTCTTCTCACAGGTGAGTCCTAGGACATGTTTAAATTAATTGCTAAAATATTAAATCGTATCCTTTTTATAGCTACACAAATTTAGCACCCCTTCGAAGGAGTATTGAAATCAAAATGAACTTAATCGATAGGTCTACGTTAGGTCTGTATAGGTCGATCAAAATTTTTGTTAGACTAGGCTGTATAGACAGTCCTTTACCTTTCCAACAACAACATAAATATTTGTCATCAAGAAGAATCTGGTAAGTCATGGAAATAAATGGCGTTATTGTTAAAAAAAATAAGTATTGTATTATATAAATTTTATAATATGAATTATACGCTTTGTGAGCAGTTGTTTGAGCAGTTGCAATGAAAATGGAACGGGAAAACTTTGAATTTTGCGCCGTACTATAGTCTATTCGCGTTAAGAAAATAGTGACTCATCGTTGTCACTCAGCTTAGCCACGCCTCTTGACCAATAAGATCATAGTAAATTATAAAGTCGTTTTCACTTTGAACAGTTGAAGTGAGCACTTCAGACAGTATGGACGTGTTCTTGCCAATTTTAAAAATGGATACCTCACCTATTCTTAAAAAAATAATAGTGGATCAATATTTTATACAATGTTTTTAACTACTTTAAACAGTGTGGTGACCAAAACCTGACTATGGAGAGTATAGTAGTGAAAAAGGCGTGTTTTGTGGCATGCGGTGTTTCTGAAAATACGGTTCTGACGATTCTAATTATTTTTTTATATAAAAACTACTTAATATTAATATTTGAAAATACTGTCACAAAAATTTTGCTTTAATATTAATTGTTTAATTTTTACCCCAGTATGAATACGCCTTTACTTTGTAGTTGCACTGATGAGTAACTATTTTCTTAACGCGAATAGACTATAGGTGCGTTGAGCGCATGCGTGAGTGATAAATTATTTATAACTGTTAATAAAAAAAAATCAAATAAATAATAAAAGAAAAAACTATAGACCAATACTGACCTAACAATAAAGAATGCAGAAATATAAAGATTAATCAGTTTCCTTTTAAATGAGATGCTGAGATGCAAATTCTTGCAAAATTAAAAAAAAAATATTTATTCAATAACTATAGGCGACCTAACAAAAATTTTGGTCGACCTATACAGACCTAACGTAGACCTATCGATTAAGGTCATTTTGATTTCAAAACTCCTTCGATGGGGTGCCAAAGTGTAGCTCCTTTTTACATCTATTGTACACAACCACGATGCGTCGCTCGAATATGATGTCACACGTAGATTAATATATAGTTAATCTACGTGTGACAACGGAACGGTTAAAGTAATAATTAACATTGTATAAAAGCGGGATATGTAACAATTTATTATTCGGACACCCACCACCTCAGTCCCCCGAGACCATGGACGGTGTAAAGGGTCCGAAACGTCGGTAAATAAAATAAAAAATCGTTAAACTTTAAAGTTTTCAATAAACGCGATAAAATCCGTTTTAGGCTTTTAATTAAAATGGTTAAATTATCCTTGTGTTTATTAAGGTTTATATTTTTTTCTGATACGAATATTCATTTTTTAATGATAATATTGTTTATTATATTACTATTGTATAATATTATTGTGAATTACTATAAGTTTTCATTTATCAACAAAATTATAACACAAGTATCTGTAACAGGTAATGGGCTACACGCCTCTATTGTCGACGCAGTATCGTGCTGATTCCGTGCTTTTCAAAACTAGGATACCTCACGATAAACAGAAGTGTTTCAAATTTATATAAGTGATTAGTATAATTTACATAGACTCAAATAATAGCTAATAATTAATTTTGATAAAAAGTATTTTTTCTCCTACAATACTATTTGCATGGATGGATGCAATAGATGTTACATATTTTTTTTACATTGCTTGTAAAATCTTATTTTTAATTTTTTTTTCAAGTGCATTTGTAATGCAACCAAAATCATGTTATAATTATTTAGGTACTATATCGAGTTAAAATATTTTTCAAGGTTTTAATCGTACATACACATTTTAAATTACCTTGTATAGTTGTTTAATGAAATTAAAGATCATTAAAATTATGTATATAATATACAATTGTACAGCTTTACTATTAAGTTTTTATTGCATCAGTAAAATATTGTATATATTATAACAAATCTCAGTGTTATTGAAATTTATCTGATTAATTGCGAGTAATTAAATGTTAAACAGGGGCAATGTCAAACATCATAAGGGCTTTGAAAACGATCAAATTTGTTGATAACAAGGGGTACGTTCGCGGGCCCTCTTCTAATTGATTTCATCACTTTTTTATCTGTGCATTCCACAGACCACATGCGCGGAAATGATACTTCTTTAATCAAAAACTGAATTTAACTGTCGAACTTTAGTAAATAATTGTTTGCTATTGTTCATCAAAGATAATAAACAAAATTATCTTTTTACATTTATTAACTACCTATTATTTTCATTTAAAACTGACAAATAAAAAAACTCATTCTCATTTCCGTTTCCGCGGATGTGGTCTGTGGAATGCATAGATAAAAAGTGATGAAATCAATTAGAAGAGGGCGCGCGAACGTACCCAAGATCAAACAAAGTGACATAAAGACAAGAGGAACAAGAGATATGTTGTCCTTTGTTTTCATTATTTTATTTGATGCCGATTCCGATTCGTACTTCGATTCAAATTTTATCTGAAAATACCACACTAAAACTTGTTCGTTACATCCTTTTTAAAGATAAGTTAAAATAACTACATTTATATTGTAAGAGAACAAACATTACATAACGTATTATATTATTTATAGTTTTAAGCTTTGTCAAATCATAGCTTTGTCATAAATATAAAAATGTATGATCTTGTTTCGAATTACTTTTGTTTTATTATTAGGTTAAATGATAATAATGTTATATACAGATTACTTCTGCTCTATTGTTTTTTTAATATAATATCGTTTGTTTTGTATAAAATCTTTTACTCAAAAGTGTTCAAGTATATTAAGTGCGTCAATTATTTTACTTATCTAAAATTTTAGGACATCGCTTAAGAAGCTATGCAAAGCCAAAGCTACTATGTGCATTATATTATATTATGGACTCCCTAACATTTAATGCTATATATAACCAAAACGATAAATTAAAAAAAAAATTGTATCTTTGACTTTTTCATTGCCCATATTGCTCGAAGTTAAATACGAATTAATGAAACAACATGTTTTCTATCTGTTCAATCCTGTCATAAAAGTATTTTTAAAAAAAAATTCAGCAATAGTCCAACAATGATGTAACTAAAAATCCTTGTAGATATAGGGTACGTTCGCGCGCCCTCTTCTAATTGATAATTCATCACTTTTATAGGATTTTTTAATCTATGCATTCCACAGACCACATGCGCGGAAACGGAAATGGGACATGCGCAATAGTTTTTTATTTATCAGTTTTTGATTAAAATAATAAATAGTGAATAAATGTAAGAAGATAATTTTGTTTATCTTTTAGAACAATAGCAAACAATTATTTACTAAAGTTTGACAGTTAAATTCAGTTTTTGATTAAAGAAGTATCATTTCCGTGCATGTGGTCTGTGGAATGCATAGATTAAAAAATCCTATAAAAGTGATGAAATATCAATTAGAAGAGGGCCCGCGAACATACCCATAGTCGTAAATTATTGTTTGACAGAGATCGTCTGTTAGAGGAATTTTGTACTGATTGGTATATTAGTATATTTTAAATAATTTTAAAACATCAATTTACTATACCATACGAATTATTTTATATAATTTTTTTTTAGTAAAAAATAATTTCTTCGTCAAATGTTAGCCGATTTTAATAATTCTCTTTCGTAACAAGTATATTTATATTTTATATTTTGTGAACAAGTAAAGGGATTATTAAATTTGGTTTTTATTCTGATAACAATTTTATATAATTAGCAATTTATAAATTAAAAAAAAATCATTTATCAATTAATTAAAAATGTATATATTGTATAATTCTATTTTAGTCGAATTTTAATTGAAAGTCACAAGAAAAGCTAATTGTAAAAAAATATATATATAACGCCTTTTTTGAGCTGTATAATAGTACATAGTATTTTAAAAAATAGGGCAAAATAAATCCCACAGTAAATTAAAATCATTTTATAACTTTAACGCATTTATTAATTAAATAAGTTTTAATTTTTATTTTATCAATTGAATCAATAAAGAAGTCGTCATAACATTGTTGTAGTGAATCTGTAAGACTGACTAATCGTTTATTATCTCATTGTAATTAGTTTTAACTTGTAAGGATATTTGGTCCAGAGGTACTGCATAGTTATAATAATTTCGTGTGTGCGTTATTTTATATTGCGTTTTTGAAAAATATAAATGATATATGTAATGTGTTTTTTTTTTCGTCTCCAAAATTGAATGAAAAATCGTGTCCACTTCAAAAAATGTATGATATATAACGATTAAAAAGTCTTAAAATATCTTTGAATTAATTTCTTTTTTAAAGGAATTCCAGACTTTTCAAATCTTAAAAGTACTTGATAAGGAAAATAGTCAATTCATTAGTTCGTAGTCAAAAATGATTATTCCGTACCCAAAAGTTTTAACTGGTACCAATCGACCAATACTTACATTGTGTGTTTTCATGACGATTTTTTTTAGTTCAATTTTAACAAATAGGCTTGTTAAACAATGCTACCAAAACCTGCGTATTCCGACTCGCACTTGACCGGTCGGCTTCATTATCATCGTATATTACTTATTACAAACATATATAAAATTTTCATGTTGGTATATTTTGTATACAGCTGTAAATAATAATAAACACATTAAATAAAATATATTTATTAAATATATTTATTACACCTTAATCTAGGACGTTTATTGACATATCTTAATGTTGTGTTCGAATGATAATATGAAGAATACTTCAAGATACTTTAGTCATAAACATATTTCATCGATAGTGTACAAAGTGGTACAAAGTGCTTCCGAGTGCAAAACAAGAGATATTTTATTTAAATTTTTTGACAAATACAGGAATTTATATAAGACAAATTGTTGATGAAACAAAATATTTACAAACAATAATATTTTGAAATTTTTGTAACGGTGGTATAATTATTTTTTTAATAAATTATAATCTCAAAGAAACTTATACTACGTGATCATTTTTTTTTATATTTTTTGTATTATTTCATTATAAATGGACGTTATAGCATAACGTATTTAAATTACAACGAACAATAAAATTACGAATACACTTAAATACAAGAATCATCAAACACATAGTAGTATATAACTAAGTTTTTTTTAATGATATAATATTATTCATTTTGGAATTGTAAGTTACTGTGTTTTGAACGAATTTATTAAAAGTTTATAAATATATCTATAAAAATGTACATTATTGAAAGAAAAGCCAACAACATAGTACCTATACATAATACAACTGTTAACAATTAATAAAGTTATGAAATAAAGATGGCAGTAATGTTTCTCAACTTTGAAAAATTGAATTCGAAAGTTATATTTTAATAAAAATATTTTTATAAATCAGCACATGCAAAAGTTTTACCTTCTAATCTAAAACAAGATTTATTTTTAGTAGAAATTATAGATAAAGTAATTATACATTTCTATAACGATACAAAATACATAAGACATTTGTGTATAATTAACTTTATTTTCAGGTATAGACTATTATATCATATATCAACATTAATTATTCAATAATTACTTGTATTTTTGTATAATTGTACCACAGTTCGAATTTATTATAACCTTGAACACAGCATACTTATTTTGGTCTTAATATTTTCGTTATATTTACTAATTTTTATTACGTTTGTTTTATAATTGAAGTAAAGTGAATATATTCGGGTACATAAGGATATACTCAGTAGGTATATCCCATACCGGATGCTCATAATTTCATATGTATCGCTGGTAGATGGTCGCGGGCGCAGGGGGGCGGGTGTCGCGGGGGACGGAGAGGGGGGAGGGGGCACACAGACGGTGCCGCGGGAATCGTTTTCAGGCCATGTCATCGTTCTTGCCGTCGAGACGCTTCAGCTGAAATAATTTTACTAATTATACACGAATAAACAAAATATATGTTTTTTCTTGTTTGTTATTTATCTTTTCTTGTATAATCGTATATTACTTTACGTTTGTAGTATGTATTGTAATAATTGAAAGTGTAATAATTTATTAAAATATTATATTATGGTAATATTTTAATAATATTGAAACTGTCATACTAGCTTACGGTTTGTTCAACAGTCCACGCAGTAGGAGCTAGGCGTCCAGAGCGCTTGTAAATAAATAAATTATATCAGATCGTGAGCCATTTTACTATCTATGCAATATTTAATAAAAACTTTTTTTTTTCTTAATTTTATTACAACTTGAAAAATTATCATAACGAACTTAAAAATAAAATATATCGTAATCATTAAGAAAAAACATTTTACTAAATAATATATCAATTTAATATTATTATTAATATATTAACAATAATACACTGAGAAAATAAAATTAGTATACGAGGCACAAGGCTGGTTATGTCACAAAATCCTGATTTACATAAATAATTATGAAAACTACAACGAATGGTTGACGCTTCTTCACAGCAAATCGTTTCACCCTTCATTGCAATTGAAGACCTTGCATCAAAAGGGGGGCAAGTCCAAATTTTAAAAAGTTTGGGAACTAACAAAAAATCACTTTAAAAATTCAAAGGTATACTAATGTCTATAATTTAAATGCAACAATAAAAAATTAGAATCTTTACGCTTTTTAATTATTTTTTAAGGTATATCAATAAGTTTTATAATTACTACGAATTTTTAAAGTTCGGATTTGCCCCCCTTTTGCATCAAAATATCAAAAATGTGCTACTTTTTTTTTCGCGTTTTATTAACACATATGTACTAATAATTTTGTATTTTAAATACTATCAATATGCCCAGAAATTGTAAAATGAATTTATATTGAAAGAAAACCAAAATAAATAAGTGTTTAATAAAAAAACGAAAAAACAATTGCCTAACAAATCTTGGGGATAGATCCAAATATTGCTGTAGTGCGCTTGTTTTCCGTTAGATTTCCTTCTGTTATCCATCAAACGATAGCTTTATTTTTTGTTCAAAGTGTGGGTGAGAAATACATTAACGGCAAAAATTTGGATCTGCCCCCCTTTTGCTGCAAGGTCCTCAATTATTTATTTAGGCTACACAGATGTTTGTCGTAGTCGGGGCTTTTTTGTTTATGTTGTGTGCATTGGTGTGCATTTTCGGATCCCTTATACAGAATTTCATCCTACTTGGGCGTTGAGTTGAGTGTGAGGCGTTTATTAAAAAAAAAATCTCAATAGTCTCAATTAACTATAATGTATATGAAGTATGTACATCGTATAATTTTGTCACAAAATTTTATTATTGTGACAAAATTATATCAGGAGACTTGTCAACTCAGTAGTAAATAAAAAATATAATTCAACTCATCTTGGCGCGCTTTGTGTGAGTCTACTCTGTGTACTAGAAGTGTGTGATAATTATCGATAATTTGTAAATACTCGATATATTTTCATTCGATAATTATTGAGTGGTATCGATATATGTATATCGATACGTCGAAGCGATGATCTTTTTTTTTATAGAATTTACAGATATTAAAACTATCTATTTATAAAAAATATGAAAATATCGTATTGACTTAACTGACGCATACAGTATCACGCTCGATGATGATTGAAAGTACCTATTATTAAAAAAATATTATAGTCCACGCGCGAGCTCCGAGGAATCGTGCGCCGCGCCCGACCATCGCTTCATACCCCGCATTCTCCCACTACTAGTGACGACCTTAACGTGAGAGCACGCTTATCGAGTCTTTTAAGAAAGAGATTAAGAAATATTAATTTCATTTATTTATTTTTTGACTTTATTTATTAATAAGAAAAAATTAAAACGATTATCGTATAAAATATATTATTTTTAATTTTTTTTTTTAAATAGTTGTACGAATAATTATTTTCTTTTTACGACAATCGTATGAATAGCAACAGCCTTAAATTAAATACATACGTGATACAATTTTTTTTTTTAATTTGAAGTACATAATACACTCATAGAATTATTTGATAATTTATACTCGCGGGGAGGCTTAAGATGTGGTAGTATTGATAATGCAATATCGACTAAATTCCAACTCTAGTTTAATGAGCTAGAGTTGTGATTTAACAAACGTCAACATTCCTTATAATTCCTCGGAGCTCGCGCGCAGACTATAGTTAGGTAGAGACTACAGCACGGTTGTAATTGTTACCTCCTTCTCGTCGCCGGCGACGGGCCGGTAGCGGGGGGAGGGCACTTCGGAGGGGGGCGCGGAGAACCCGTGTACGTACAGCAGCGCCGCTGCCACGCCGCCCGCCACAGGACCGGCCCAGTACACCTGAATGAAAGAAATTAATGCAGGTTACTCTTATAAAACTAAAATCAAGCAGAAAAATGCGTGACACCTGTAGTGCAGTTTTTCTGAAGAGGCGAAATAGGAAATTAAAGCCTCCCAAGTTAGCAACCCTTTTCGTTTATGTTTTACGGGGAGTCCCTCGAAAAAATACGTTATTTTATTTTAAGAGTTTATTAGTTAAAAAAAAAAAAAAAAAAAAACTAAAATAAGAGAATGCATGAGAAAAACAATAATGGATGAAGCCAATAATGTGTGTAAGAGCCAAGTCAGGAAAACGGTATAATTTACTGTAAGTTTAGTAGTAAAAGTTTATTAGGACAAAATTGAGCCCATTTTAACGTATTTTAAACTTAAGTTTAAAATACGTTAAAATGGGCTCAATTTTGTCCTTTGCTTAAGCAAATGTGTATTACATTATGTGTGATTGTTTATTAAATAACAATATGAATAAATAAAATAAATAATATACGCTTATATTGCGAGTTAGAAAACTCTTGTTTTATTTTTTATTACAGCAAAATCGATTAAAATAATAACAAAGGCATGTTAGCGACTTTCCGGTACTTTGTGCAGGTTTTTAGGTGAAAATGGTAATTGGGTGTTACGTAACGTTTAGGGAGGGGGAGGAGGTACAGAAAAATATTACGGCGCGTTACACGGAGGGGTGGCTGGTTACAAAAATCTTCGAAAATTGCGTTACGTAATACTTGTACGCCCCCTAGATATTATAATGTCGGGTTTTGATAGATGATATGAATATTACCTACTAATATTCAAGTGCCTGATGTGCAATAACGATAGTTATGATGGTTAAACATACCTTAAGATCAGGAAAGTGTCGACAACAAATAATTAGGTATATTCAAAAATATTGTCCAGAATGTTGGACAAAGTTAATGACATCATAATTTGGCATGAAATGTAATCGTAAATTGTGACAGGAGTAACATAAAAAAAATGTCATTACCACTAACCAGTGTTCTGAAGTACAAATCAGGCCACACTTTAAGGTCGAAATTTACCATGTCCAGGCTACTATAGTTATTGTAGGCGTCTTGACACGCTAATATGTCAATCTAAAGTTACTGAATTCTAGAGAAGCTATTTTACAAACAAGTATACTTTCACACTATATCTATATTACCTAAAAATATCGAAAATATAGACTATAAATATATAGACAGACAGCTTGCATTGTAAACACGGATAATCCTGGCCTGTCAGCGTTAATCGTTCGAGATTACCGTAAAATAAATGTATAGGTAAATTTAGGCTACATTAATCTATAAATCGATATTCGTGTTTTGATAATAATATGTTGTCATAAAACATTTGGCACATTTCACTACAAAAAAAAAATGTTTGTTTTTAAATGAAGAAATAAAAATTTATATAAAAGAAATCATATCGTAATTTCTGTTCTATACCTAGGAGTATAAAAGGGAATCAATTTGTTATAAATTACTTTTTTAGTTCGTCAATGTAGGTAAATATATGACTTTATTATTCAAAGATGACGAATACTAGATTGGTCGCCTGTCTAACCTATATGGGCTTAGTGCATACTTTACAATAGTAAGTAGATAACTTCGCCGTTATTAATAAAATATTCCACTCTAATTCTAATATATAAATGATTGTAAACGAGAGATTATATACTCGTATATTAATTTATTAGAGCCGAAGACTTCGTTTGATTTGAATAGGGATGTTATAGAGTTCGGTAACCGTAACCGTATCCGGTATAAAATTATTTAAATGTTATACCGATTCCACATTCATAATATCCGAAATACATATCATATCAATAACATCCCTTGTTTGAATGCGGCTATCTATTCGTACATAGTTAGTTTTTTTTTTTGCATTAGTTAGTTAACCGAGGACGATTAAAGGCTATCAAACATCGCGTTATGACTCATAGAACTAGTTACCATAAATGTAACAGTGTAGCGAGTATAGAAACTGAACGCGGGTAAAACCGTAAAGGATAATTAAACGTTAAGAAGTTTTTGTTAGGGTTTCACATCAATGTAAAAATTAATAACTTAAAGATGCTCCTAGGTTCAGACATAGTAGAGCCAGTAGTAGCCAGTTAGAAGAAATAATAAAAAGTTTTCTCACCCAGTGGTCAGACCAGTCGCTGGCGACGAGAGCAGAACCGAAGGAGCGAGCAGGGTTCATAGCTGAGCCGGTGTAGTCCACCGCCAGTAAGTGGCCCAGAGTTACCGTCAGGCCGATGGCGAGTGGGGCGGTCGCTTTGCTGTCAGGCTTATTCGCATCGCACACCTACACGATAAAATTTATTAGGTGCTTATGTTACATGTGGATGTTTAGAGACGAGGTAGTGGAGACGAGGATAGAGACGTATCAGATAAATAGATGAACATAATCAGTTTTTAGACATTAACTTAATTTCACATTATCACATGTACATAATACAGGTAAACAATTATACATATTGTGGTAGACTAGTGACTGAGCTAGGCTCGAGGCCTGTGTTTCAGGACAGACAAGGGCGCAAGAATGCTGGATGACTATAGGCTAACGATGATGATAATGATGATGATAACCTATGTTATAATTTGTATCCTTAAGTTGGAGGAAAAAATCTAATTAAATAATTTTAATTTTAAATCTTAACGAAACTTATATATTATTTGTTTTTAACATACAAAAACCATGCGAGTATATTGTTTTTAAAATTCAATAAAATGAGTAGAATTTTAAATTTTATTTATATTATATCTAAATTATTAATAATTATATTGCGAAATGGCATGCTAGCTAGTATCGCTAAAATTAGTCCGTGTCACAGCACTGTCACACAAAACAGACTATGCAAAGGTCAAAGGCCTCGATGAATGAATACAGACTGTGCAATATAAAAATTATAATTCCGTACGACCGGTTTCTTTCGTTTAAAAAGCACTGATAAAATGAACTTTGTTGCGAGGGAACAAAGCTATATTATGTTACTAAAATTATGAGAATCGAACTATGACGTCATTATTTCTATTTTTTTCTTCGTATGAATTACGTCAGTGACTTAGGCACTTAGATATTTTGATAAATCATTTCAATCGTGTCTAGTTCAAGTGATTGTTAATATTTTAAAATTTATTTGTCTGCATAATATATAAGTACCGTGAAGTGAGCCCGTAAAGCAATGTTTTAAATATTTCAATGATCGCATATTAACGCAGATTATATCGGTTCACTAATGACGCCGGTCACGGAAGCTAATGTTTTATTCCTATTCCAGTACTGTCATTAAATCATTAAACATAAATAAATGTGATGTATTCGCTTGCGAATTCCGTTCTTGCTTTGTAAACGTTAGGACAAGTTAAATACTATACTTAGCTCCCCGTTTATCAATGTTTTATTACGGATTTATTACAAATTGATTCATAATGTGAGCAACCCGGGAAAAAATGATCAGGCCTTATCATGCATGAAAAATGACCGGATCTGAACAGGCCTGATCAGACATGAACAGGCATGATCCTGGCCATTTTCTCATGCATGATTAGGCCTGATCATTTTTTCCCGGGAAGCTGAAGTATTTTCACAAGAAAGCTACGCATTTTCGATATTTATAAATTATTATTTTAAAAATCTAAAAATATCTATATATATACATTTAATTTAAGTATCTTGACAACAGCTCTGGTGCAGTGGTGTGAGTAGTCGCTTTAACGCCGGGGGTCGCGGGTTCGATGCCCGTTTGGGGTAGATATTTGTATTTGTTCAAATATTTGTTTCAGGAGTGGGTGTAGTCGTAGTGAGCCGTTGGTCCCAGTTGTTATCATAGACACCTGATAGAAATTGTCCGCAAACACTCAGTGGAGTAGCGTGGTGGACTAAGTTCCAATCCCTCTCCTATATGGAGAAAATACCTTTGCCCAGCAGTGGGACGTTTAAAGGCTAATTCAATTTTGTTCAGTTCAATTCAGCTTTTTTTATAATATTGCGTTATATCTGGCGACAAATGCTTCACACAATCGAAATTTTTATACGTTTATCTATTTACATATGATATTTTAATTTTTAAAACACTAATAGTTTACAAATATCTCCTTGTAAAAGTTGCAAACTGAGAACGTCGATTGGCGCTTATTTAAAAAAAAAAAAAAAAACTTGATTGCGTTGTCGTTTATATAAATTTTGGCATTAGTATCTATTTCTTTTGAACCTTTTTATCTAAAAGGGTAATAATACTGGTTGGAAAATGATATTCTATATATATATTTTAAATTAAAATTTAATAAAATTCACATTTTATGACATAAAGTTTTATTCTAATATATAAAACAGGATCGTTATTTAGTGGCCTACACTAGGAAAACCGCAGTCCAACAAGTTTCTATAATCTCGTGTTACATTTTTTTAACGGCTGATTTTTTACAATAACATTTTTACTGTTATTATTCCCCTTCAACGAGTTAAACATCGCGTCGACGTAACTTGAATTCGCTTAATTTACAGTTAAAAAAAAGCGACAAAAAGTTCGAGTCAATTCGGAGAAGTGTCCTTGCGTTCACATTGTATTTTTTTTTATGGATGCAGATAATACTCGTTTATGTTTTATACTGTATTGTATCAGCCTGTAAACCACCCACTCCTGAGCGAAGGCGTCTTTTCCATATAGAAGAGGGTTGGAGCTTAATCCGTTTAATATGTATTATATTTAAATATGTTTTATATTTAATGATAAATGTTTCCAATAAGACCTTCAATTAGATGTCAGTGTGATGTGTTTTTAACACGATATACATTATTCTATAATTTGGTAAAAATGTTAGTAATTTGATGAAACTAATAGTTCACAATAAGTTTTCAAACATCGATGCTATCTCAGTTTTATGTCATATCAATGGTAATTGTATTATAAAAATATTTTTTTTATGTTATTACGATTTTTTAGGAACTAATCGTACTCGTCAAAACATTGTTTTAATAGGTTTCTTTTACATTCATACCTTATTCTGTTAACACTTATTGTTAGATATTCTATTCATAATTTCAAGAGAGGGACTAATTTTTAGAATAGAGAGTTAAGTAATGCAATCATACTAATATTATAAATGCGAAAGTAAGTTTGTTTGTTACGCTTTCACGCGAAAACTACTTACTTAACCCATCATCATGAAACTTTGTACATATATTTTTGGAGGTATTAGAAGTAGCATAGTATACTTTTTTTTAGTTGCGATAACCGAAATCCACGCGGACGAAGTCGCGGGCAGAAGCTAGTATACCTATAAAGTCTAGGACTTACCCCACAAACAACGAACACAAGGACGAATCCAAGGAAGAATTCAATTCCGAAGCCCTGTAGCTGCGTCACGTTTTTCCCGAGTCCGGTTGTGCCGAGTTTCCCGGCGACGGTGTCGGGAGTGAAGGCCTTCAGTAGCCCAGAGCCAGCCGCCGCGCCCGCGCACTGAGCTATCACGTACAGGACACCTCGCACTGGTTTTATTTTACCAGTAGCTGCCATGCCAGCTGTCACTGCTGGGTTCACGTGTCCTCCCGATACGTGCCCTATAGCCTGTAGAGTGATTTTTTTTATACAACCCTTCTAAATTACACAGTTAATTAATGTTTTTCCTACCTTCGCCGAAAGTTCGATTTTCGTCCCTGTGAAGAGGGGCTTAAGTGACACTTTTATCCCCGCTTCACAGGGACGAAAATCGAACTTTCGGCCCAGGTAGGAAAAAAAAGTATGTGCAACATGAGACGAAAGTACTACTTCCTTTCCCGCATATTTGCCACCCTCGCCTCGGACAGAAAGTGGTACCTATTTTCGTCCCTTATAACAAAAAATAGTGTTCTTTAATAGCAGAACACGCTAGTGAGACATTTGGGACAGGCTGTTACAGTAACTTAAGTTAAGCTAAATATGACGTTTACGAATATTGTAATTAAATAGTGCCTAATTAGTAATTTTCGTAATACAAATACTAAATGGAACGAATAATTAAGACATCTAAAATGTATTCTAATTCTATTAGTAGATACCTAGTTTTTTTTAACTAAAGTTATTAAAATTATTCGCTAAATTGACGATAACAATATCAATTCAACAATAATTTATTTTCATAATGTAGGTAAACTAAAACTTTTTATAATCCGATGAGTTGTAAATCTATGTATCCACGTAGATCCGTACTGTGTAAAGTTGTGTTGAATATAAAAGTCAACATTAATTATGGCATCTAATGATAATTATGTAGTAAATTTTTGCCATATCATGTTCAAGTGAAATGTTAAATTCTTGTCTAGAGATAAAACAATTTATGGTCAAGGTTTACTTTTGTCTACAAGACACTTACTCGTATAGATAACTTGTGACTGTGTTGTCTGTCACCTTGTCGATCGTGTGAATATTAAATACGTTTTTATGTACCTATAATTTTTATCTATCTTGCGTAGAAATCCATTAATTTATTAATTACGTGACAAATTTATTAATTGTTATCAGTGGCGTATCTATTCCGTAATGGGTGTCCATTACGTATTACATTAGATCATACTATGATCATCATTTATGAACTTCATAGAGCCCATATACGTATTAGATTTGTTCATAGAGTTCATTGGATTTTTATTTATATGCACTAAAAACAGAATATGTATTAAAAATAAAAGAATTTCCGTCATTTGAATAAAAAAAGTGGACATATTTAACATTTCAGATGAATTCGTGTTAATATTAATTGACTCGCAGATACAGCGGTAGCTACGCCGTATTCCCGATTGTTTGACAAAAAATATTTTTATTAAACTTTAGAATACTACAAATTTCGTAAAAGTCATTTTAGTAGTATCCAATAGCCTTTAAAATAAAGGGTAGTTAAAGGTAAATATTTGGTACTGGTACGTACTGAAACAATAGCGAAGACCGCTAGACCGAAAGCGAGTGCTACGAGGACGATGTTAGGTGCTGCGTCCGCTCCTTGCGTGACGTTGATGCATGCTCCGCATCCGAACAAATTCAGCAGCAAGTTACCTGAGTAAAGCAATATTTATTTATTTTATTCATATCAAATGTACTATTATTGGACAAAGGCTTCTGTGATGAAGAAGTGTTAGGTTTTAGAGCTGGTTGAAATTATATACATTTTTAGAGACAACATATCTAAAAATTCAGTGGCATTGATATCGGTTCAAGTACTTTATCAACTGAGTCGTCTTGTTTCGCTCGGACTAGACGGTTGCATAATAAAAATAGTTTGGAAAGTCCAAAAGTGCACGCTTCATAATCACATTTTTTACAATAAAATTGTTAAAAACAATTAAACTACATCGAATGAGATCGTGAAATTAAATAGCGTTCTATTTCTAACTATACTGAAGCGTAAGAAAAAAAAAAAAGAACTCGATTAGTGAAGTCTTTCGGTCGTTATCGTGATCACATACAGGATCCCTACATACAGACACACGGATGTCTAAAACAGAACTATTTAAACAGTTTTTTAATTTGTTTAAATAACAAGAATGGCATTAAAAGTATCACGAGTGTTATAAATACTGTTTTTTCTTAATATGTGTGTATACATTATTTGACAAGTGCAATATATGATAATATATAAAAAATAATAAAATCACTCGTTTTGCGTGAAGTGAGAGTAGAACCCACCTCAACGCTTCGCTAATGAGGCGTGCAATTATGTATAAAAATTGTAAAATAAAGAGGAGATCAACTCTAACTTATAAATATAAGCAATTTCAACTTAACAGCAAAGTATTGCTAAATGATGTGGTGTAATATTAGATGTTCTATTTTAAACTATTGTGTGGCTTTTTATTTTATGATTAAATTAAAATGTATTAGAATCTCATTCTATTTTAATTACAATTGCCTTCGTAATGTAGACTCGTGTTATTCACCACACGTCTATTAAAATAAGATGCAATTAACTTAGAGGGTAAACCTGCGTTATAATACGTTTAAAGGCAAAATACGCTCATCTGATAATTCGATTCCATTATTTTATACCGATACAAATATTTAAATTATACCTACTCTTGTTAGAGTATGGCAATTGATTTCCAAGATGAGACATACTAGTTAATTATTATTATACAAGTTATAAAAGCAATTTCAAACAAAAATAAAAAAATATATATTTACCAATGAATTCAGCGAGCAATGCTTTGCTGATACCCGCAGCGCCTCCAGACAGTTCGTCCAATCCGAGCTTTTTGCCTAATTCGCCCATTGTTCTGAAATATTACAATATAACATATAGTAGAAAAACAAATATACGTATTTAAAAATTGTTTGCATTTTTTTGTTTCCATAAAGTGTACCTATTTAACATTTAAAAAAAAAAAGATACGTGCGGTGTCGTGGGACACCAGATAAGAACGAAGTTCCTTATTATATATATTATACATAAATATTAATTTCAAATTCTAGTCGAGGTAAAAAGAAAATAATTAATTATTCAGGTATACATTTTTTATTATGGTTTTATTTATCGATAAAAATTAAAAACTACTTTACAAAATTATCTTAAAAACTTTTATTTTATTCACAATGATTCATAAAAATGTATAATAATAATATATGTAGAAAGAACAGCTATGTACATGAATAATAATTAAGCCTAATTATGTTCTATCATAGAAACTATAGCTTTATGGTAACTAAAGTATTATATACTAGCTGCTGCCCGTGACGTCGTCTGCGTGAACGCTATTAGATTAAACGTTGTTATAAAATGTGTTGAAGAAATAAAGGTTCACTGCTCGTTCCCCGTAGGTGATAGCGTGATAATATGAAGCCTATATGTTGACCCGACTTCTTAATAATATTCGTGCCAAATTTGAAGTAAATCCATGCAGTACTATTTAAGTTTATCGCGGACATACATACAGACAAACAGACAAAAATTCTTAAAACTATATTTTTGGCTTCGGTATCGATTGTAGATCACACCCCAAGTATTCTTTAAAAAAAATATTCAATGTATATTTTTGACTTTCCTACCATTTTATTATATGCATATAGATAATATGTTTGTGATTCGATTTTTTTAAAATAACCGTAAATAAATTATAGACAACCACAAACCTAAAACACGTGTTAATCATATACATATTACCAAATAAAAATACGTGTTGCTCTTATGTATTAAATAAATTTTTATCTTTACTTACAATTAAATAATTATTAATTGATTTTTAAATAATTACAAATAAGAATAAATAGTGAATGTAACTGGATATGTAAACTTAGAATAATAAACACGGAAATGCATTGCGTATAAATATAAATTTACATAGTACACTCAACTGCAAGTCTGTTAGTAATACAACAGTTATTTTTAATTTAGCTGTATTATAATCTGTTATTCAAAATTTCAAGTTCAGAGGGATTATTTTGGGTAGATTTTTAAACGAAAAAATCTTTCGACAGATCCGACAGTGATGTAAAAAGTTTTTTGCTGGTTAGGGTTACCTATCCCTTCGCTTCGTCCCGTAAGGAACTTCGTTCCAAAAATTATTAATCAAATGATGTCATTCCAATTCAGTGAACTCAGTTTTTTTCAACATTCCCAATAGTTTGTTAAAAAAAGAAATCGAAAAATATATTTTTTATAGATTTTTGTTAATTCGCCGAGTGCGTTTTGCTTAATTTTTGTAAATACAATTATAACTTTCAAAACATCATCTGTCGAGTCTAATTTTTTATGATAATGCATTAAAAGTTAAGCTAAAATTGTACCAGTCTACAAAAAGGTTGATTCTAACGATGTTAAAAACTATCGACCGATTTCGATATTTTTTTCGAGACTCTTGTTTTCCCGATTATGATTCGCCATTTAGGTGCAGCTATATCAGATATGCAGCAGAGGTTTATAAAAGGCCAATCTGTCCAAACAAACTTGCTATCACTCATGTCATATATAAGTAAAGAAGTAGATAAGAACAAGTGGACTTATTTATTTACATGGATTTTTCCAGCGCTTTTGACAAGGTGTGCCATTCGCGTCTTGTATGTAAATTGAAATGTTACAGTATTAATGGGGCTCTAGGGTGGTTTAATCGTATTTGGTAAAAATACTTTAGTTTGTGGTCCTTAATGGCCACAGATCACGGGACTACGTTTCTGAATTAGGAGTGCTTCAGGGGTCCGTCTTGGATCCTGTTCTCTTTTTTCGGTGTTCATTAACGATATTACATCTTCAATTAAAACTGTATGTATTCGATTTTTGCTGACGACCTAAAAGTGTATAGAACAGTTGGGTCGACTGTTGATTCTCTCCTGATTCAGGGTGACCTTGATCGAATCAATATATGGTGCATCATAAAAGGTATGATTGTGAACGCAAAGAAATCGTTTCATATTAAATACACTAGGAAAAAGAAAGTTCTTGCAGCAACGTATAGATTAAGTTCAGAAGTGTTGCAAGAGGTTAATGAAATACGAGATCTTGGTGTGATTATGGACAGTAAACTAACATTCATGGGATACGTTGTTACTGTAGTAAACTAGGCTTGCAGAATGCTAGGCTTCCTTAAAAGGAATACTAAAGGATTTTTGCACCCAGAAACAAAAATAATCTTTTTTAACTCACTTGTGCGAAGCAGGCTTGAATTGCAATATGATGATGTCAAATAAGATATTTTTTTACATTTTTAATAGATTAGCTACGTCGAATTCAAAATCAATAATAATTAATTATTCAGATATCCATTAGTAGTATTTTTTTATTAGAACTAAATTTAATTAAATTTATGGTACTACAATTTCATGAGTATTTATAATGTATTTTTACTGAAAATGTCTCTAATTTACTTTATTGATTTTTGACATTTATGAGACAAATTAAACAATAATAGTTTGTCTCTCAATTTAGATATCAATGTGGGTCTTCCGCAATATATTTTTTATTAGAATTTATTATTAGTTACTACGCAGTAGAAATTTCATTTTTTTTTCATGTATTTAACATCGACATTCACTATCTCAACTTACTCATTATACATATACACATTACTCAAAACTGTAAATTTAAAGGTTAATTACTGACTTAATTTGGCATCATTCATTTTGCAACAACACCAAAGACCCAATGAGTGTTTTCTAATTCTATACATATACTACTAAATGAAACTTATTGTCTTATTATACGCTTAGTAACTTAAATATAAGGTGCTTTTAAAAATGTAATAATATACTCAAATATTATCAATATGAAACACGTAAAAATTGTTATTTCTCAAAAAACAGTTTTCATATTCCAGTGTTTTTATTTCGAAACTGCATGAAACCGGCTCAATTAATTTGATATACCGGACTAATTTACCTTTGATAACGATTATACTTAATTTGACTAAAGTACACATATGTATTTGTAATTTTTCTGTTATTTCAAAAATTAACTTTTATATTTTTTAAATTACAACACTCTACAGACTCAGGTTGTTATAGACACCTGACAACGATTGTTATTCATAGTAGGGTAATTAATTATCCGCCAACCCGCAGTGGAGCAGCTTGGTGGATTAAGCTCCAAAAATTCTTCTATATGGAGAAACAGGTCTTCGCTCAGCAGTGGGTTGTTTACAGGCTGATACAGTACAGACTCAAAATTCTCAGCTAAAACGTAAATAGGTACAGCAGTAATTAATGATTTGATCGTATAGCATGATGACTGACAACGACATCTTAACGGAGTTACATGTGATTTAAACTTTTAGCGTACTTTTTACCTTAGATTAATCAATTGCTTATTATCTATGAACCAGATACTGTATTTTTAGGTGACCCTAACCTAATTTATTTAATAATTAGGCACATTTTGTAACCTAATTGCTAATATCCTGTATTACCGATCATTTAAATAAACTTACTTGTGATTCATTAATATTTTTTATTTAATATCATTAAATTAAATAAGGATTAATTCCAAGAGCAATGCGTGTTGGTGTTTTAGTATATTTAATACCTTTAGTTTCACGCCAATAAACATTTTTCCACGCATAGCGGCAAGCTTACACAATATGACAACAGCGATAACAAAATGTAGCCCTAGGAACAATGCATTCGTGAAGTATAATTCGAGCGATAGGGAAATGAGCATACCATTGGAAACGGAAGTAAATTATATTAATTAGAAAGTACTGGGGAAAATGCACGGTTCGGTTGGTATGCGGGTATACTTATCCGAATACTTCGGATGCAACTATTCATGGTAAATTTTGTGTGATTCCGGGGATTTTTAAACTTGGGGCATAATCAGGCTAAATGACATTCAGTAGCGTGTTTCCGACAGTGATGTATAAAAGAATTCTGTAATAAAATGAGTGAGTGTAAAAAGACTAAATTTATGCTACAGTGTTGCTATGAAAATATTTTAATGTGTCTGTCGACTGGAAAAAAACGTCATTTTTTGTTGACCCGAAACCCACTTCGCCAGACTAACTACTACTGGGCCTTTGAAATTAAGTTAAAGATAGCGTTTCTTGAAAAAAACATCAACGACGCATGGCCATTGGAATGTAATGTTTATGCACCAAAGCTTGGCAACGATCTATATTTTAGTATATCAGGATTCGTAAAAGGTTCGCGCGATTAACCGTGACCGAACCTTAGGTGACCTACACGATTGAACTCAAACATTTTACTTTTCCCGAGTATCAATTATGCACCAATGACCTCTGAATTTAAACTCGCATTTTCCTTTTAAATTCGAATTCGCAGAAAGCCGAAATTATTATTATAAAAACCTCGACAGTTTTTAACCTTCATAAATGAAAAGATACTAGGCCAAGAACTGTAAGTATATTTATTGTACCCTTGATTTCTTACCCTTTACGTATTTGAACAGTTTATAAAAAGTGCACTTCTAAAGGATTCTTCTAAGAGTTACATAACTATTTTATGTGAAGTCATGTTGCCAGTATTTGCCTTTGAATTAGATTTTGTCAGTCGCTTATATGATAATAACTTGTGGCAACAAAGGAACATACGTGAAGGTATTTCACGACAGCTACCTCTGTTAAATACACTGTGTGAATTATTATAAATCGGAGAATTATTATGGAGATGTGAAAAAATATTCAGTCTGATAATATACAATATAATAACACAATAACTATATTATTTTAAATTAGAACACAAGAAGATTTTGTCAATTAATTGATTTGTATTTTCCTGGATAGAATGATTTTTTCTTTTGAATAAAAAAAAATGACTTTGCTAATATGTAGTTTTAATAAAACAGTACAATAATCTTACTAAAAATTATCAAGTAAATATTCACGGGAATAATAAAAAGAGGTGATTTTTAATAATTATATTTCTTTATAATTGATATGGTAATTAACGTATGCGTTAAAAGGCCAAATCGATTGTTTCAGACAGTTTTAATGGATTTTGACTGTAAATATATAGTTAGAACTCACAGCGATGTAGTGTCGAACTTCAAAAATATGTAATTATAATATCATTATAGCATTGATTAGTAGTCGTAAAAGTGATATCGGAAAAGTGATTAGTTTTTTTTTTCAATGGTATAAAAAAATAAGCATGAAATTATTTATGACGTACATACTGACAATAACTTGCTGTTATTATACTTTTATCGAAAAGTAACTAAAGATCAATCTTTTTACTACTTCCTAATATAAAATATTATTAACGAGTTGGAACATTTTTTCTTTTATTCGATAAATGATTTTTTATTAATTGGAAAAAAAGATAATTAGGTATTTGGGAATCGCTAATTTCTTGGGATGAAAATATTAAGATTTTTCCATTCAAGTGTGCACAAACACACAACGTTTTTCACTTTTTTAATCTATATATTAATTATAAGCTTTTTTTTAAATCTTCACTCATTTTAAGTTATCCAAAGACCCAAATAAATAATATTGAAGTATGTTTTTATATAAAAATAACATCTTTTACTAACTAATTACGTATGACTTATACGCTGTAATATATATTTTTTTAAATCTGTTTGTTTCAATAGTCTAACTCTAAACGGTTGTAAGATACTCGTAAGTTATGTTTTATGACTTATAGTCACAAGGTTGCAAGCTGCTTTTAGCTTAGAAAAATAAATAGACTCTACACATAAAAAAAAGTCTGGTGTCGTGGGACACGAACGAAGTTCCATTATTATAAAAATATTAATTTGAAGTTCTGGTCGAGGTAAAAAGAAAATAATTATTCGGGTATATATTTTTTTATTAAAAAATTTTTATCGATAAAAATCAAAAACTACTTTACCAAATTATCTTAACACTTTTATTTTATTCACAATGATTTATAAAAATATATAATAATAATATACAAAGAAACAGCTATTTACATGAACTAGTGGTCGCTCAGTGGTCGGAATTCGACCTAATCTATAATTAACAGCATTGTCAACATTATAAAAATATGATTGCGCATAACATGGTGAGCATATGCAGCAGTCATTGAACCTGATCTGTGATAAAAAATTTCGATAAAAAATTCGTTCCAAGACCTGTATTTAAAACCGTGTTCATAAAAAATTCGTTGCAAGACCTGTATTTAAAACCGCATTGATAACAGACTTTGACAATAAACAAAATTTGTGTATATAATGTACATTGTATATATGTTTGTGTGCCGTAGAGTGTGTAGTGTTTTTTTAATTAATTTAATGTATTTTTTGGGGCATTATTTTAAAAAAATATTAGCATCCTGCAATTCTTTTGCATATAAACTTCAACTGTGCCTTTCATACTTCTCCGTTCGCGTAATTTTCGTAAAAAGGGGTATAAAGTTTTTGTTTCACTTATTAATATATTGATAATAATTAAGCCTAATTATGTTCTATCATAGAAAAATTGGCTTCATGGTAACTAAAATATTATATATACCTATAAATATATTTGTGATTCAATTTTTAAAAAATAACCGTAGGTAAATAAATTATAGACAATCACAAAACTAAAACACGTGTTAAACATATCAATTCATATCTATACATACTACCAAATCTCAGTGTCTCTGTTTTGAAGAACAAATGGAATCAAAGTAACAAGGAATATTTATATTAAGATAACAATCACACTTTGGTTGTCACACTTATTTTTCTGATAATATTTATATTGCTGACAATTATCGACAAACGATAGAATACCTACTAATATATACTGCTATAACTTTCAACCGGTAAAAAGTTCTGTAGATCTGTTTAAAATTTTAATCGAGGCTTCATTAGTCTACAGTTCTACACACTTGGGTAATCACGAGTGTAAATGGCTCCTGAGGTGTTTCGTATTCCTTCCGTGAATTGAATTTAATTTGTCTATATATTAAATGGGAATGATGTCATTGTCTATTAAGTTGTAGTTTAATTTTTATTTGCGATGCAGCTTGTTTCTGTTTATACTACAGGTATCATATTATACAGAGGCTATATAAGGCGTGTTTATACAATGTCTGAAATCAATATACTTACTCGTATATTTGTATAAAAGAGAAAGGTCACTGACGCAATCATCACGATATCTCTGGAACCATCTGGAACTATAAGACCTAGAGACTTGAAATTTGGTAGAAATATTCCTTTCGCCGAGTAGATATCAGCTAAGAACGAATTTTACGAAATTCTACCCCTAAGGGGGTGATAAAGGGGGCAAAGTTTGTATGGGACAACGTGATTTCTTGGTACAATCTACTTCCAATTTTACATAAATAGTTATAATTTTTGTAATTTTAATTAAATACCCGTGCGAAGCCGGGGCAGGCCGCTAGTTGTGTATATGAGTAGTTAAAGAACAACTAAATTGTAATTAAATTAAATTAAAGTTTATTTAAACTTATCATCGAGCGTAAACTATTCAAGTCACATACATAAAATTCTGCGTTTGAGTGTTAAATAAGAAATGAAAGTTTATACGAAAACAAAGACTAAGAGGGATTAAGAGGTTTTCTGTTATATTGGTTTATGAATTTTCAAAGGGCCATTTGTCTTTTTATTCTTTTAAATCCATTTATCGAGATTTTTTCACATATAAGTATTATTTTTTAACACAATTTAAACATGCAAGATTTTTTTCACTTATTGTACTCTACCTTAATGTAAATACTGTGATTAGTGTGTCTAGGAATATGAACAACAAAATAATAAATTTTTATGATTAATGTATGATGGTATCAAGGTTATGATGATAATATTTTATAGATAGTTGTAATGTTTCGTTAACTTTCTAATTACAAGAATTTGTGTATAAAGCATTGATATAAAATAAAAAATAAAAGCCAGTCGTACGTAAAGATACATAATAATATATTTACAGTAAAGATAATGTTTCTTTGTTCAACAAATCGAATAGTACCACGGGCCACGGCCTATTAATTCAATATGTTTTTTTTTGTATAATGTAAATTACCTGTTCATCAAAGAAGTTCGTAGTACCAACCTTTTTTATATGAAGTTTTTAAGCTATAATTTAGTTTTTTTTTTAATGTTGTATCACTTTGATCAGTATGATATGATCAGTATTTTATTGGGTTTTATTTTATTATAAAACTGAACTGAACTGAAAGAGCCTATATATGTCTCTCTGCTGGGCATAGACCTCAATTTAATTAGCCACGCTGCGCCATTGCGGGTTAGCGATTTTTTTTTTGTGATAAAACAAAAGGACAAAAAAATATAAACTTAATTATCTACTCTCTAATTTCTACGAGTAATAATAAATAATTTTAACATTAAAAAAAAAACAACAACATTAACACTTTAAATAAAGAATTTAGTTTGTTATTTTTGTTTGTTTGTTTGTGTTAGTTGAAAGTTATTTATTATTAAACTTATAAACGAGTTTTTTTGGAGTAATAAAGGTCAATTTTTTTCCAGTTTTTTAGCTTAGTTAATACATTTTTATAAATCGTTTTTTTTTTAATCACTACATATAAAAGTCCTATGTCGCGTCTGTCTATCTGTCTGTTCGCAATAAACTCAAAAACTACTGCACAGATTTTCATGCGGTTTTCCTCAATAGATAAAGTGATTCACAAGGAAGGCTTAGGTACATATACATACCCTGAGCGCAGCTAGGGCGGGCCGCTAGTTTAAAGAATAAATTTGATTTATTTTAATTCAATATTAATGTTATCTAAAGATATTAATTCTAATTATTAATAACAATTAATTTTAACAATTAATTTAGTTACATAATAATAACGTCTTCGAGTGGAGCAAAAACATTGTAGAGTCGTAGCAAAAAAACGATTGTGGCAGATAAAAAACTAGTTCGTTGAACTTCTCAATTTGTCTGGATATGTTAGATTTATCTTTCAAACAATCCGGGCAGCAAATTTAATGCTTAACAAATACCGGCTCTGTAACCCAAAGTCGGTACATAAAAAGTTACAATTTACTAATATTTTGTCACGAAAAACTGCTACATATATAATGTTTTATTTTAAGTAAAAACCACAAGACATTATTTTTAAATACAAAATTAGATACTCTTATCATATGAAGCAGCAGGCATCAACTAGTATGCGAAAAATAATTTTTTCATGAGGATTTTTATATTTGTCATCAATTGTAATAATTGTCAAAAAGATCCAGTATTTATATAAATATTTACTTTCACTATAGGTACCTAGCAATAATTAATACTTGTCTACATATTGTAATATTTATTTAAAATTCTTGCACCTATAAATTTTGACAGGTATATTCGCTATATTGTCATAAAGTGTAATCGTAGTAGGTAGTTTCGTTAACATTTAAATATTTTTTTTAATGCGCGGGACGTTGTGGATGTCCGGACTATATGACACTAATACGCAATAAAATTTGGCAGTACCGAGGCGGTAGGACTACGTGGTTACTAATGAAGCAACAAAAATTAATATATTCACGGATATGTGTGTGAGTTTAGTTATTTTTGCAAGATGTCCTAAAATAAATATCCACAGCTACATGTCAATACAGCAAAATTCGTTTTTTTTTTTTCGTTCAGTTACAGCGTTTTAAGTAGTCACTAGAGAATACAAGATTTAGGATTTTTTGTTTAATTATTTTTACAAGAAGGTATAATTTTTTGTAAATTGAAGAACAAAACAGTAGCTGAATAGTAAATAGCAGCAGCATAGAACTAGTGAACCGGTTTTATAATTCTGCTATCGTAATAAAGCGGTATTAAATAGCAATCCAGAAGTAACATAGCCTATTAAATATCAAAATAAGACACACTGAGTCTACTCAGAAGTGGACCAGTAACGAAAAAGGTCGATATTTATCCAATGTAATCAAAAGGGAATCAATCGAATTATCGTAGGGAATCAAAATCAAAGCATTAAGGTTAAGCTGCGAGGCATGTCTAGCTTAATATGTTCTTAAATTATGATTAATTGTTTTTGTAGATAAAATATACATACAGATTTTCTGTAAATTTTGTATATATGAACTAAATGAGCGTGTAAACGTCCCACTGCTGGGCAAAAGACACTTTTCCATATAGGAGAAGGGTTGGAGACTAAACCACGCTGTTCCACTGCGCGTGGGTGGATAATAAATTAACCTACCATGAGTAGCGGTTGCTATTAGTTGTGTATGATAACAAACGGCACCGACCACTCGACCACAACCCACCCGACTACACTTTTTAACTTTTTGTTAGTTTTTTACATTAGTTAATATGTTTTTATATATTTTTTTATTTCTAGTTTTTTTTCTAACTTAACGGTTGGTAATCGTTGACGGCAGAAAATACTTAAAACGTTTGAATTCTGGTTTACTCTCTTCAGTAGAGTACTTTTCCCTTTTTTATTAATTACGTGACTATAAAAGTAGTATAATTTTTTTTATCAAATATTTTTTTACTAAACTAATATTTATATTTTTATATTTACGCAGTACGCAGCAAATGGTTTGTAACATAGTAAACTAGCTTCATTACCTGATCAGCTGCTGGTAATCCGGTACTAAACATATGCTTATGATATAGCACAACATTATATTTGTTAGGACATCGCAGTAAATATCATAATCTTTCAGGTTATGAGAAAATTTATGAGAAGCGCATGTGACTTCTACTCATTTATTTATACTACTAAATAAAATTAAAATGTACATATGTTCTGTAATGTCAGAATAAAAGCTTTTTTGCTACTTAAAATAAATACTAATAATGAATTTTTTGTCTATAATTTTGTTCTGGATAATCTCCGGAATAACTGGACCGATTTTGACGGGAGTTTAATTTATAATATACTGTATTTTATAAGTGTTAGAAATTTCCACTTTTTATATAATTTCCGAATTGAAAAGACCGTTCTTCTTCAAATATAGTTTTATCAGAATTATTTTTAATACCAATTTTTAGTCGAAACGACCAACTTGCTTCATAGCTCAATGATGATTGTGCTCCTTCCTCATTGAAACAAATATAAAATAAATAAAAAGCATTCAACTGACACTGAATGATATTTCTTCAAAACACCCGGTAATCAAAATTGAGCTACAAAGAACTTAAAATACTGTTATAAGTATAAAATACTAGAAAATATAAACATATTTAAAAATATATATAAATGTCGAAATACAAGTTGTTTTATAGTAAATTAAATAATATTATATATAAAAACATAAGTAATGATTAATAACTTTTAGTACAGTTTGCTAATTATTTTGAACGAATGAATAAAACATTTCTAGAATATGTGAAATATTTGTTTGAAATAAAGACAAATGTAAATTTACAAACATTTTACGAGCTAACACAAGGAATAGCTTTTATGACAGAACAAGTAATAGGCTTTAATGGAGAAGGTTCTTACGTAATTAAACATTAAGAAAATTGAGCAGAAAATTGATAAATTTCAGAAAACTTAAAGACTATTTAAAATTTATTATAAATAGTCTTAAAGTTTTATAATAGTTAGTTATTATAAGTCTTTTTGTCTTTTATGTTCGATAGTGCGCGCGTTTTACTATCGTTTATTCCAGTTACAATTTAATATTCATAGATAAGAGAGGACAATGTTTGTCGGGTTAAGGTTAGTCTTTCATAAATTCCCCGCAAACGTAGTGTCGTGGTGATATAAGCTAATCTATACTAATATTATAAAGAAAAATATTTGCTTAAATTCTGAATTATAATTGTAAAGCTACATATATAAATAATATAAGCTATAAACAATAGGAATAAATGTCAATAGGTATGAGGTGCCGCTCTATTTGAATCTCTGCTCTACATGGAAATTTGTCCCTTCTGTTTCAGCATAAGCTCAGGTGAACGTTCCTACTGCAAGTATTTACGATTTGTGTATCATTGCAGCTAGTCCTTGGCTCGGTCGTAATCATAACATGGAAACATTTAGGTACTGTGCCAATTTTACAAGTATAAACATACCATTATCGTTTACAGCTTGTGTTGTTAAAGCTGACGACCGTCAGTAAAGTTATAATATTCAATTATATAATTAATTTTTTTTAATTTAATATTTTATATTTTTTCACGGTCATATCATAGTAATAAATACTGGCCGTTTGTCTGACCGTTCTTATGGAAAAAACTACACATTAAAAATATTATTAATTTATTTATTATCTATATAAAAATTGTTGTATATTATATTAGTATTATATTATATACATGTTTGATTACTAAAATATTGGTAATAATAAGAAATGACTAACAACACTACGTGCTACAAGTGAAAATCGAGTAATTATCTTAAATATTCACATTAATTATGAAATATTCCAACATTCCCTTTAAAGTTTAAGAGTGATGAATATTGATTAGCTAAAGTTATACATAATTTAACTTGATGGAAGTTGGTAAATGATATCATGGAAGTCATCGACCATGACGTAAATACGGTACTATAGTTAAATCACTTCTAAGACTGTTAAACATTTATTAACTATTTATGCATAAATCTCAAGGTGTAAGAATAATTGTTCGGTTTGTTTACTATGTTTATACATAAAGCTCAAAATAAATGTTTATACATTTGTTTTGAGCTAATAATGAAATTTACTTGCCTATGTTATAAGAATAACTTTTGTGTACAATTTTGGCTTACGTGTTGTCTTACATTAGTAAAAAAATATTTCTTGAGACTGTTTTGTTAATGAAAAATGAATCATAGCAAAGATAAATTCATGCATTCATTTTTGTTTCACTATCTTTTCATGTTTTATTTTTTTACAACGCCATTACTAATAAAAGTATATGACATAATTATACGCTTTTTACTATTACATCGATATTTTATAATAATATTTTTTTTTCTGCCTATTTAGATTTTTTTATACAAATAGGTATAAGAAATTTAATGATTGGAATTCCGAAGAATCCGTGTTTTACTATATTTATAACACACGACAAGTGTGCTGTATTATATTTAATAGAAAAATGCATATTTTTCCAACGATATAAAAGTTGACAGATGACGTCAATTGTTATAATTTTTTCATGATTATGATTAACGTTATCTGAAAGAAAATTGTTTGAAGAAAAATTAATATAATAATCGCTTTGATGTTTACCGGTGGATCGTCATGTTTACATTCACAATAATCTGAGGTTTATGTGAAGAATGATAAGTATGTTACAGTTATTATTGTAATACGTAGGTCATTTGATAAGTTTTGAGATGCTCGTAATTTAAAAATAGAACACAAGTAGCCAGGTTGCTGGTTTAAAAAACTATTGATGTTCCAGTAATTGCTGAAAAACTTGCCTTCAATGATTACAATCAGCGTTAGGGGAGTCTGCCCCATCTCGAGCAACAGTTTTTAGATGGTTCAGTGAATTTAAAAAGGGTAAAACAAACCTCAAAGATGACCATAGAAGTGGTCGCCCACTAACGGCAGTAACTGCAGATAAGGTGTGGACTACTGAACTTTTCTGCAACAAGGTGTTAACGCCCTTCTCGAAGAAGAGCATCAACATGCTTCTGTTCCAGGCATCTGGCGTTACACCCTCAAACAATATTAAATGGAAGGACTTTCAGTACCGGTCTTCCACCCGGTAAGTTCTGACGTAATGCTTCTTAATCTTCGCCAGATGCCTGGTGGGTGTCGTTTTTAAGCTGTCTTAGAGTTACACTAATGTAGTGTAGCTGATGTCCGGGATGTCTTCGAAACAGTGTCGGCTAAGCTCGTTTCCAACTCTCAAGCTCTCCCAAGAGAACTGTACTGAATTTTGAGATAAACAGTATCCAGTGTCCTAGCTCGTGGCATGATCTAAAATCGAGCCCAATTTTACTTCGTGTCATCCAGTAGATTTAGAGTAATTCGCGGACAAGATACAAACCGACAGACAAAAAAGTATAGATTTCTAATGAAGGTCATTATTATTTATACAAAATCTGATATATTTTTAGTATTATTATAAGCAGTTTATCAATATGGTTTACTTTCTTTTCTACATGAATTTTAAACTGTTAAAAGCGAAACGATATGATTGATTAACACTTTGACCGAGAGCTAAATGAAAGTATCCCTTGGTAATTATCGATATTCATTCGATGAATGAGTAAGTCGTATCATAATATTTGATTGACAGTCCAGTGAGGTTACTAATGCCTTTTATGAGAATGTATGTAACGCTATTGGGAATTTCAATGCTATTTCACAATCAAGCTCGCCCTTAGGGACGTTATACTTTGATGTAACCTTCGTTTTCCTTAATGGGATCTCGCTACATCCATATTTGCAGTGGATTGCGAGAAAATGATTACTATAACACTTCGACGCCTTTTATAAGCAAATATGCAAGTGCATGCATAAAAAATGTAGTATTTTAATAATTGTATGGAAAAATAATATGTAAACAATGACAGGCGATAACGGCACGCGATAGTTATTTATTAATGAATGGCAAATTAGTCTAGATGTTCCATCGTTCCATGCAAATGATTGTGTTCACGGGAACGGCGTGTTTCCTTAGTTTGAAAATCGATGTACAAATTGTTTTCTACTAGGAAAAAATACGTCGGTTATTAAAATGGTTGGGCCTATCGATTTTTATCGAATTCTCTTTCTACGCCTCTGAAGCTTAATGTACTGTTTTATTTAATAATTTTTTGTTATAAAATAATGTCTGTGCTTATGTAAGCGAGGCCGGCGACAAAATTATATAATATGTATCAGATAATATTCTGTTTGATCCTTAATATATATTTGTCATTACATGTAATCCTAATTTAAAACTTATGCCAATAAAAAACATGTAATACACATGTCAGTGTCATATTTAATGACGATGTAGATATAAGGTTTTATATGGTTTTCGAGAGTAATTTTGATTTTTAATGCAACTTTTCAGGATTCCTTTTGATTTTTAATGCAGGTTCCGTAGCCAAATGTCAAAAACGGAACCCTTATGGACTCATCATGTCTGTATGTCTGTCCGTCCGTATGTCACAGCTACTTTTTTTCGAAACTATAAGAACTGTTAAAGCTTGGTAAGTAGATGTATTCTGTGAACTGCATTAAGATATTCACACGAAAAATTCAATAAATTTTGGTGGTTCCCCATACTTAGAACTGAAACTCAAAAAAATTTTTTTCATCATACGTACCCATACGTGTGGGGTCCTATATATGGATATATAGGTCTTCAAAAAAGATATTGAGGTTTCCAAAAATATTTTTTTTTAAACTGAATAGTTTGCGCGAGAGACACTTCCAAAGTGGTAAAATGTGTGTCCCCCGTTATTATTAAAACATCGATTAAAGTTACAACGAACTTCAATAACTTTTATATGATGTTACTTGCTGCTACGGAACCCTTCATGGGCGAGTCCGACTCGCACTTGGTATAATTTTTTATATTTTGTAACCTGCTTGTAGTAAACATAATCCACGCGATACCTTGTATTTAATATTAAAAAATAGTTGATGGCAGAAATGAAAAAAAAAATGTCTTTAATGTCTTTATAAAAAAAGACAATCACTAGACTAACACTGAAACCACAAGAATTGCACACGAGATCATCACTGAGATCACGCTGGCATGATTTATACGCTTGTAATTTGTAATTTTTTGTCATTGTCTGTAAATAAATAATTAGTTAAGTTTTACATTGTAAATATATACATATATAATATTTTAAAATAAAAAAAAAAATAATAAAAATAAAAAATGCAATACTATTATTGAAATCGTCTCATTTATTTGAATTGAATATGATTTCGATTTTTTTAAATTGTAAGTGTACAATTTAATTAAAATTTAAACCAGTGAATATATTATGTATTAACAGAAAAAGGACTGATGAATATTTTAATAAATATGGACTTGTGAATATTATTTTTATTAAATGGTAAAAAGCAAATGTGCAAGTGATAATTTATAATAATGTTGTATGCTTTAAGTATCTAGTATAAAATCATGTAGAGGTATTGTTGTTAAATTAGTGGTTTTATCAATACTGCACAACAGTATTCGTGTCAGCCTGTTAACAAATCGCTGTAATTTTCCAGTCGGGTCAATGCGGGGCAGTAAGTAATGGACACAAATGGCAATGAAGTAATAGACGGTTTCCCTCGGGGAGGCGAGCCCGTCAGCTACTGGAATATCGTAATATTTTACTCATTTATACGTTTTTCAATATGCTAATTGGAATAGTCATAAAAATGTGGAAACGCCCTTTATGGAGAATTCAGCACGCGCACTTTGTTATTATGAAAGTACTTTTCGAGGTGACGGTTCGCTGAAATATTTGTTTTCAAAGTTATGTTGAGTATGTAATAATATTTTTTTTTCTTTAAGTAAACGAAGAAAATAATTAGGTCTACTAAAATACTAATAACTGGAGATTAATTAACTATGTTTTAAATTGCAATTATGTGTTGTGATGACAAATTTCGACGACGACTCTACTATCGTATAGTGCTTATAGTAAATGGATTCCCCGGCGTCACAAAAAAAAAAAAAATCGTATAGTGCTTACTACAAACGTAACGTCTTTGATAAATATTATGTAAATATATTTATAGGATTTTAAATAACAAGTTTAAATATAATTTTTTATATTTTATTTATCTTTAAAATAAAATAGATTGTTATACTACCAAGTCTATAGTTTCTTACTACTATACTTTATTTCGTGATTATAGAGTGAACAATGTCTTGATTAAAAACGTTTGTCTCCGTTCTCTGACAAGGAACCGGTACCGAATGTCACGAACAAATCCAGCACGCACAGTGTGCATCTAAAGGAAACCGAGGTTAAGAATTTAACTTTTTTATTGATTGTAATTAAAACTTTTTCATGTTCATCTTACGATATAAAATAATATAATGTGTGTGTATGGAAACATTTTTTTTTTATTTCGAGATTTTATTTTAATAATATAGTATATAAGATAACTTTAGTTATAAAACAACTTGTTATGAGTGATTGACGAATGGATTTATATAACAGAATGCAAGCTATTTATAATAGATACAAGAAAGTTGACTTCTAAGGTTATTTCCTACCGTGTAGATCAAATATAAAATAAAATTTTTAAATTATTATTTTTATAATACAGAGACAAGTTGGGTTTTTAGAGTTTTAATTACCAAAAAAGATACGTATTTTAGCACTTTAAGAACCTTATCCTTACAGGGATGAATAAGGGGTAAAATTATGTAAAGAATTTATATATTTATGGAAGTTTGTTGACTGAAAGCTGGAAACGCTTATTTGATTCATGATTTCAAAACAATTGTTTCGAAATTTAGTGTTTTTAAAGTTGCCGTCATATTTCTATTTCCGTCATATGATTTCACCCTACGCGAGCAAAGCCGCGCAGTATAATTTAAGTAAAAGTTTATGTAGAATATTCTTGATGTTAGCTTGCAAAAATATCAACTGTATAATAAATTTGTATTTTTGGACGTAGTATAGTATATCCCTACTAATATATAAATGCGAAAGTAACTCTGTCTGTCTGTCTGTTACGCTTTCACGCCTAAACCACTGAACCGATTTTGATGAAATTTGGTATGAAGATAGAACTGAACTTGGGAAAGGACATAGGATACTTTTTATCGCGAAAATAAGGATAGAAGGGGTTGAAATAGGGGAGAGAGTTTGTATGGAAGTTCCTTATTGTCAAACATAAAATCATGTAAGATTGTTCAATTGTTTAAGACAAAGACAAAAAAAAGCGTGCACGGGGAAAGGGGGGGCGTCGTAACGGGCGATAGGCGGGGCGCGGAGCGGCGGCGGCGGCGGCGCGCTTACCATGTAGCGCGATACAACCGTATTCCACGCGGGCGAAGCCGCGGGCGGAAAGCTAGTATTATAATGTGCTTACAAAGAAGTCTTCACATTTCGAAATTATTCATTCGATGCAAGAAATTAGTAAAAATTTGAACTATGTGTCGTAATGAATCGTAATCAAATAGTCATCATCATCAGTCAGTCATCGTAAGGAAATAATTTACATTCACCTAAAATAAACAACTGAGTGCAAAAAATATCCAAATATCGTGTATTAATAGAGAATAGAGATAAAAAACGAAAATACAAGCAGTCTTATTGACCTAAGATGTACCTATTTAAATAGACGTTACTTCACACGCTCTTATTGGTGTTTTATGTAACATTTCTGTATATTGGTTTTTATTCTAATGAAAATGATTGTAATCCGGCACTTTTATTAAATATATATATATATATATATATATATATATATATATATATATATATATATATATATATATATATATACATTTTTTTTTAAAGTTTGACTACACTTAAATAACAAATCATAATATTTTATTGATTTTTAATATTTGTCATCAACCCAATTGCAGTCAAAAATCTAGACAGACATTTGACTTTTACGCATCACTTATGTCCTTGTTCATTGACGAAGGTTCCACGACAAACTTGTTTAATATTCTTTGATAGATTTTTGTTCAATAAACCTGTGGAGATACAAAATTCAAGGCTTTGTTTTTTTTACTCACTGTGCATTCAATCATATTCATATTAAAACGTACTCAGGAAAATAGACCCATATAGCATATCTACGTTAAGATAACTCGTACTTAAATAAGTTCGCAATTACTAAAATTTTTATATTAATTAATGTTATTGTTAGACGAAATTTTGATAGGATATATTTATCTGAAAAAATATATGTATTATAATAATTTGTGTATAAAACTTTAATGTAATTCATGAGTGCAGGCATCAATCGTATTAGCCATTAGGTATGAAAAACTAAAGATCGGTATTAATTTTATTATGTTTTTACATTAAGTATTCCTCTGAAGATGCTTTAGAGGTAATAACTAAGGACGATTTATAAAATTATATGATTTATATATTATTAATTCTAATTTAACTAAGGTATCGCGTGAGCATTATTTTTAAATAATCTCTCGGTAATATAATTTAATGGTTGCTGTCAAAACAATGGACAGCAATACAAGAAAAAGCGCTTGTGGAAATACCAAGCTACTCGGGCGCAATGTAATTATCTTCGTTTTTTGGTTCTCCCGACGCATAATAGAGGACGAGTGTATATTAGTCTTATATCACGCGCTCGTGGTCTGACGTAGGAGGTAATTGTATACCAAGAATCGAGAAGGTAAAATGCCGGGTTACGCTCTACGGATCTCGATGACTCGGTAAGTTTGGAGAAAAAAAATTTCTATTATATCTCGCTCGAATAACACAAGTTAGAAAGAGTAGAGCAATTTAAAGTATTTGAAATGTTTTTTTTAAGTTTAATAGTGGTTGTACCAATTATAGAACTGAACAAGATTGTTCGTGGATAAAAAATGAATCAAATCGTAATACAACTGGGTTATTGAGCAATATTTCGACTAAATAGGAGATGCATTTCTTGGCTTCGTGTTTGTTCGCTATTGAATTAAAATTTTAATGAATCTAAAACATAATTTACTTTGGTTTCATATCTTTTTATGATGTTAGGTACATGTACTATAAAAAATAGGATATTAGAAAAACTACTGGACATTGGTATCTAAGATAGGCCTATTTGTAATTTTTATTTTAAGATGTGTATTTTATAAAGGTAAATAATTGCACAAAACGCTAGCTATCGTGACATATCTGACTGTTTGTCTGGCGCATACATAATGTAGATAAGATGCTTTTAACATAATTTCAGTAGTCACACATTCCATATCACCTACTTTTTTACTAGCAATTATTATCTTATATAAATATTTTTGGTAAAATATAACGATTTAACATATAAAATGTATTATTATTCATAGATCCATTTAGTTTTTTGTTTTTCAACAAATCGACCATGATAAATTGTATTCAAATTACACCATAAATCGAACAAAAGCGAGAATAATAATCATTAATAATAATAATAAAAAAGAACAACAATAGAGATAAGGTGAATATAAAAACTTTGTCGTTTGTGAAGTAGTTATGAATAAACGTAATTAATTATAAAATTTTAAATATTCTAGAAACTTCAATCAATAACATTACAGATTTAATTTATAATTTTTTTTTTTAATTCGGTGTATGATAATCAAAATATTATATGATTATTATACAGATAAACTGGTCATCATCATAATATCAGCTATTGGATGTCCATTGCTGAACGTAGGCCTCCTACATCGACCTCCAGTCATTATTGATTTACCACAAATTGTTATGATTTAATTGATACATAAGATATTGTAAAAGAAATACGATTCGAATGAAAAAAAAGCAAACTATCATGTATTAAGTCTATTTTTAGTTATTTTTCGTCTATTGCACATGGATGTGTGTAAATGTATATTTACTATTTGACTGAAAGAACCTCGCGGTTTCGGTGAGATATTGCGTGTTAATTTTGTATTGAAGTTTGATTTACGGATGGATACTATTCCGTTTCTATGAGCTTTACCGTCATATTATAAAACTTTTAGTAATAAAAAAATATCATAAAAAAGATGAAAAAAAACCCGTGTTTTGATGACCGTTCTGGTGTAGTGGTGCGAGTAGTCGCCTTAACACCGGCGGTAGCGGATTCGATTTCCGCTCGGGACAGATATTTGTATTTTTGCAAATATTTGTATCCGGTCTAGGTGTTTGTCCTTGTCGGTTTCCCCACTGTGTACCATGGACGCCTGGTAATGATCGTTACTCATGGTATCCGGGATATTATCCGCCAACCCGCAGTGGAGCAGCGTGCTGGATTAAGCTCCAACCCTTCTATATGAAGAAGAGGCCTCCGCTCAGCAGTAGGTTGTTTACAAGCTGATACAGTACAGTACAAATGATCAGATAAGTATGATATATATAACATATATACATACATCAAATGCGTGTCGAGTAAATAATTACGTTTGTTTTTGCAGACGATGTCCACGATACAATTTAAACAGGTTCCTTTCCTGTGCCAAGGTGAACTAACACTACGGTGTCTTAAGAATATTTAAATACGACTTTAGTTATAGATACGTATTACTATAATTATTATATTTAAAGGGATCATACCATATCCTTAAATATTGTATATTATATATACATATGTATATTGTATTATAGAATTAAAAAAAGAGTATCTCATAAATAAATATTATTTAGCATCAGGGTTAATAGTTACATATTAACAAACAAAAAAACAAAAAGACTTTAGATAAAATGGACAATGTTACCGCATTGTTCTTTTAATCTTTATTTATATTAATTTTAGTATTTTTGTAATACCGAAAAGGAACTAAGTTCGTGTTTTTTTTTCTGCATTAACAATAAATTTCTAACAGAATTAGTCTTATGGAATATTTCTTATTTCCTGAAATATACTAAAAGGTCGCCATTGCTTGAGCCGCTGACTAATGAAAAAATCCATCAGATCAAGTTTATCGCGGCATCGATCACTTAATTGTGGTTACGTATTAGATTTCAACGAGCTTTCCAGAGCTTGATATGACGCATATTATGATCTGGCTTGACCACTTCGGTTGCACCTAATAAAGATTTTAATATTTGAATATTTTAAATTTATTGTTATTCATATTAAACGCGAAAGATAGTCTCTACCCACATGTGCTATTTTTTATAGATCTACTATTAAAAACAACACATCGCGCGTTTAATAATAAACCGAAATAAGTCAAAATTTGTTGATTTCTACTTTTTCTAACAAAATTAACTAACTCAGCTCAAAGAATAGGTACAATCTGGTTGCCACGCGAAACAGAGCAAAATGATCGATTTAATGGATCACAAAGACGACAGAATGCCTCCAACAAGGTAGAGGTTCAAAACTTTAACAGCGATTTCCCACAAGTGTTTTTTTTTGACTTATTTCAGTTTATTATTAAGCGAGCGACATATGGAACTTATATCACATTGCCCATTAGTAGACCGAAACGTGCTCTTCTATTAAATATACAACATTCATTGCTCGGACTATAAATAGCAAAACTATGGACGATATAAGTAAAATAATGTTTTAACTGTACCCAGTCTGCCCTACCTTACCTGGCCGTGACACCTTTACATTTTACAGGCTGTATTGTACGTCTCAAATAAAAGCTTAGAGCTTTAGCTTAATATTTACATTACGTTTTTTTTTTTTTTTTTTTAATTTATTGAAAGCTATAATCTTTGTACCTACTGATCTTATTAGATCTTATAGAATATAAAGCCAAGATTCTCAAGAATGAAGTTACCTTATGGTTACTGTCAATTTAACTGATTAAGAAAAAATCAAGAAAAACTCGGGTTAAACTGCCAAAAAAGACTCACAAATATGTAGTTTTTTTATACCTATAATTTTTAATACTAATATAAATATCTATTTATCGTCACTAGTATACATATTGGTTTTTCATTATTGATCGAAAAATATTTTAAATCTAGAAGAAGTTACAGATTATTAATTTTTAAGACCTAATATATCTATGATCTAAACCACGTACAAAGGTTATGATTATAATATACCATCATTTTTTCCGCGAAACACACCTGTAGCAATTTACTGTGATCTGTCTTGCAAGTACCTGTGGTTAGTCATTTACTGTAGAAAATTGGTTACAGCAAATTGTATGACATAGAAATAATTTTCAGACTCAATTTTTTTACTCGTCCCTTTCTATAGATTCTTCTCTAGAATAAAAATATCACAAAGCAGTAACACAACAACGTTATACTTATTTTTTAATCAATGCATATTTATGAATGAATGAAGGTAAGTTCCTAAATCTAATATTATTATTGTTAGAAATATTAGAAGACCTAGCTTTAATTTTGAGCTTTTACATCTAAACTCTAACGGAACCATGAAAGCGAATTCAGAGGACAGCAGATCTACTAGGTCGGATAATTGACTGAGGAACGAACGAAGAAATTATTTATCTTCAACAGGGCCGGCATAAGGCGAAAATTGCAAGTGTGCAAGACGCACATCTTATGCCCCTATGAAAACATTATATACCTAAAAAATATGCCCTCCCAAAAAGTTCGACTGTGCGGCTGCATACTTCGCACATCCCTTAGGCCGGCCCTGATCTTCAACATATATTTTTCCATTTACTTGCTTTATTAGTCTTAAAAAAAACAAAGTTTTCTAGGTTTTCTAAGTGTTTAACGAATTTCTGTTCTTTTACCTACCAGAAACAATGAAACAATAAACAAAATGCCGTAAAAATCGATATAACTTCAGAAATGGTAATTTAATCGCAATTCCCGATCACAATAATTTACGACCTGTAATCACTTCAATAATAGTTATAATAGTAAATAATTATAATAGTTAACAACATAGGTACTATTGTAGTAGCTAATGATTGCAGAATTATTCTAATATATCTGCATCTCTATATGTCAATATGTTCTGTCTAATGTGGATTTATTGATACGACTTGACACGCCTGACAATTTTTGAGAATAATATTGTTAGATGTATTTCATCTCAATTTTTTTAAGCTCAAAATTTTAAAATCGTTGTATTATTTTATACTAATAAAATAAGTACCTACGCAGTACTGAAATAACTAATATTAGTATGACATCGATATCTATGAGGCCTTAAGATTTTAATATTTTATACATATATTATTTAAAATAGGGTAATCTTAAGGTACATCTTCTAACATTATAATCTTCTATTATATACCTAATCTTTAGGGTAATCTTAAGTATTGTAATATTTTTACTTCTTCTTATTTTTATATAAAAGTTATTGCAAATGGTAATACCTGTTTAACACTTTTTTCAGTTTCCAACAAACACTTGAATAAATACTAGGGTATATTTTATAAATAAAGTTTCTTAAATAATGATGAAATTGCCTTGTAATTAATTCACAAACATAACGCATTTTTACCTTCAGCTATTTCTTTACGAATGCAGGTACGTTCAAGGTAAAAACATTAATACTGGAGTCTACAATATATGGCCGGATATCCGGTCCGCATTTCCATATCGCTTTCTGGGCGCCGCCCAGCCCGGTTAAGAGCTAATGGTTTAATTTATTAGAAGTAATTTATTCATTTTCCATTTTATTTTTTTATTTTGTTATAAAAGGTCAAGAAAGGCAATTTAATTTATACCTAAGGTGACGTTAATAGTCACTTGGCATTGTATTTAATTAGTCATCATTGCAGTTGAATGGTGATATAAAAATTTGTTATAAGACTTTGGATTGTCGTAAATATCTATACTCGTACTTCAGTTGCATTAATATATATGATATAATGAAGATGGAAAGTTATTTGTGTTTTTTCTTTACGACTTACTTTACTTTATTTACGAGTCATAATAAAAAATAGTTTATATATTAAAAAACCTAATTATTGAGGAAAGACAAGCTATTAAACGTCACTCTTTCACGTACATCAGGAAAGCAGTGACTATGAATCGCAAACAGTATGTGTATCAAATTTTAAAGAGTATGTTAACGCAATGGACACCTAGATTTATAAAAATTAATTTGTATTTTCTTTAGTTTTTATCATTTATATGGGTAAATAAATGCTTAAAACTACGCTATGATATGCTTTAAGCATTGAAATAAAATACGCTATAGTGGACATTGACTTCATGTAAGATTGTAACTTGTAGTTCATGTTGTCAAAGATAACGCATCAAATTAAGTGACATAAGTATAAACATAGTAGTTTTAACACATGACATAAATTTTCAAGGTGAATGTGTGTAAGATGTTGATGATAGTGTCCATCTGGTCAAACAAATGTTTATTCTACAACTATAACCACTTTATCAAAGTAAAATTGAGGTACACATCAAATTATAATAATAACATTAAAAATTTTCAGAAGATAAGCGTGATAGACAATTATTATCGGTAGCTTCAGAAATATTTTTTAATTTATATTTTTATTTAGTTGAGTCATTAAATTTGTGACTTATTTATTAAATTTCGTTATGACGATTACTTTTGTAATATGAATTTAGAAACAGGAATACGTTCGTTACGTCGAATAATTATTTTTATTAAGTAGCTTAGACATTTTTGTTTTTGTAATTAGAGTCTCGACAATCTTCGTCCTAGGTCGTCTCAAGTTCGAGACTAACCTGAATAAAATTAACATAGAGTCTATTCCTGATAAAACTTATCAAATTATTAAAAATAAATGTACTTTTATGTAATTATAACTTTAAAGTCTAAGTAAATCGTACCTATGTCTAAATCTGATAATTATGTAATTATTTATTATGACTAGTATTATTATACTGTACTTTACTGTAACCGCATGTCCAACTATCAACGTTCAATTGTCATTTAATACAATAAGCCTTTACTTCTAGGAAGGAAAAGAATTGTAGCTTAATCCACCACGCTGCTCTACTTCGGGTTTAGGATATAGGTGCATGTCTAACAATATTATTCCTAAGCATGGAGGTTTATTTACAATGTTAATGTCAGGCCAAAACTAATAAAGCCAAGTTAACTCATAATTTTATCATTTAGTTATATATATATATATATATATATATATATATATATATATATATATATATATATATATATATATATATATATATATATATATATATATATATATATATATATATAGGGAAAGTAAATTTATTTTTGTAGTCTAATTCAACAAAGTTACATCTATTTAAAATCTGTCTATTGGTAAGAGCAGTCTTACGATTAGTTATGAAATATCGCTACAATAAATTACTGTTGCAGATGGAATTGTAGACCTGTTAGCGTGTGAGCCGATTCGTTCCAGTAATAATGTGACGTTAAAATATTCTGCAAACCATTGTGCCACCGTCACACATGACCTCTAACAACGATGTAGATAGATTCACAACATACATCATATTTTGAATCTTTACTACGTCATACTGTATCATACTCCATGACAGCCTTTGGTTATATTGAAGACACATGGAATTAAGTCAATATAAAGAGAATTTTTTATCAATGACAAACTGAATTTTTATCGATAAACATGTTTATGTATGTATTTATTTTATGAAAAAAAGAGGTGGAAGTTTTTTTAAAGCTCTTTTTATATATTTATAATAATGATTAAAGAATTGAATTAAAAACTTATGTAATGTAACTGTTGTATGGAGAAAGACAGTCTAATTAACTAATCATGTGCTCGGCTGACATTTTTAGTAATATAAATAATTGTTTTCACAAATTAATTGACATTAATTTACGACTAATCACCAATCAATAGATAATAAAGTGCTACATCCGATTTTGAAATCTACAAATGGAAAAAAGTATCAAAGTCGGTTTATATAGACAATGTAGGAATATCTAAAGTGAGTGATAGGCGTTTATTTTTATTATATTAAAATGTAAAAAACTAGAATTGAAAACCTTTATTTCGTTATCGGTTAAATATTGAAACATTGTTTTTAATTTCTGTCAACATTTCGTGACTGTACACATAAGTATTATATATACATTAATTATAAAATAATAACAAGAAGTAATAATTTTATTTTTCTTAACACTCGGAAAATATCTTATGTATCTTTTGATTAGGTTCATAAAGATAAATCGACTGCAATGTTTATATAAAAAATAAAATATAAAATTGTAATAAATATTGACAACATTCTCATCTCATCTCATCTCATCAGCCTATAGCAGTCCACTGCTGGACGTAGGCCTCCCCAAGCTCGCGCCAGACATCCCGGCTTTCCGCAATCCTCATCCAGCCAACACCGGCAATCCTGCGAAGATCGTCGGTCCAGCGGGTCGGAGGGCGTCCCACACTGCGTTTGCCAATACGTGGTCTCCACTCCAGGACACGTCTGCTCCAACGGCCATCGGTCCTACGACACAGGTGACCAGCCCACTGCCACTTCAGCGTGCTAATCCTCTGGGCTACGTCGGTCACTTTGGTTCTCTCGCGGATAGTCTCATTTCTGATCCTATCTTTGAGAGAAACGCCGAGCATAGCCCGTTCCATGGCACGTTGAGCGACTTTAAATCGGTGGACCAGTCCCTTCGTCAGTGTCCACGTTTTTTTTGACAACATTACATTTTTATTGACAACATTACTAAATAGAAAAACTGCAGAGCATTTTTTAAATAATTTACACGTACGAAAATTATACACAGACATGGAAAATAGGATAATTTAATGATATAAAACGAAATGGAAAATTGCGAATCGGAAAATTTAAGGGCGATGGAAAGAAACGGAATCCTTTTTTGAGTAAAATTTTTAAGGACAGTGGAATTTATGTGCGACTAAAAATGTATAGTTATAGCCTAAAATGTGCCATTACAATAACACAAAATTTAAAGAATATTAAATTTAATGTGCACTGATGCTTATTTGTCACCTTTTTTAAAATTATCCTGTCATTTGGAAGCGCACAGATTTTTTTTTTAATTTATTAGATCATTAAGAGCTTCGCAGCGTATCGACCAACAAATCCAATATTTCAAAGAAAGTAAAGGTAAAAAATAGAGAAAAATGTTGTGGGTACTACTACAACATTATATAATATTATCAGGGACGTAGCGTACCTTACATAAGAGTGCCTTGTAAAAGCATTAATTTGCTTAACTTTTTTGTAATTTTATATTCTGAAGTTTTGAAGTAAGAAATTTATGTAGGTACTAAGCTTTAATTAAATCACAAAAAATACTTAACAACGCGTTTTAATTTTGTTCACGTGAATGATATATATATACACGTATATATATATTTTTTCTAAAATGAATGAAAAAAATGTAACATTTCATTTACTTAAGGTTTCTTAAACATATTCACTACACGATTGAGATATTATGAATAATATAGCTAATTAACACCTACTTGAACGGAAAGAACCTTAAAATTTGTCAAGTTTCCGGGTAAGTTGTCCTATTAGCGAGTTTAATTTGGGAGTCTTCGTTTAACGTCGTCGTGTGAAAAAGTACTGTTTAAGAAGCCATATCAAATAATATGTTCTATATTTTATAGGTATATATTATTCTGATTTTCATCTCTAAATTCTATACGCCACTGGAAACCTGATGGTTTGCTTAGGAGAATCTCCAATTCGTATCGTTGGTATTTTTTTTATTGTTATTTTAAAATGAGGATTCGAAAATCTTTGTAAAATACTAATTCAATAATACTAATAATAGAGATCCGAATCGTTGGTTTTACCCTACGGTAAAAGCTTATAATGAACGATGTCCTTCCAATCACACCATACACAGCATCGCGTTATTGTAATAATGCGTGTAAATCCGGTTTTCGTCTGTGGGGCTTGACTACCCTTTGACCCTGAACTTTTTTGCACGTTCTTTTCGTAGGCTATCCACTTTTCATCACTAGTGATAAATATTTTCAAAAATGGTTCAAAAATGTCAAATTCAGTTTCATTACGTTTCAATAGTGAATCTCAAATGAGTACACGATTCATTAGATTTCTTTCATTGAGTTCGTGTGGCACTCAAATATCAAATTTTTATGTATAGCCAGACTTTCAAATGTTTTGTGGTCAATCCTCAGTTCCTCGGCTTTTTCTTAATTACTAATATGCTGATCTTGCTTTAATTTTTAAAAAATGGCATTAACTTTATCCGTACACTGCGTTAGGTGTCTTATACGTCACAAATTTTTTCCCGTCTTGAGTTGCATTGCATCCTTTTTTTGTAATAAAACTTCAGAATGTATCGAATTTCTTCGTTAGATTTACTCATTTTGACGAACAGAAAAACAATTGAAAAATTACGGGAAAGTGTTTTGCTACTTTTTCTTAATGTGTTATATTTATTGATATTAAAACCAGCTAGACACAAACAGTACAATCAAAGAGATTTTTCTTCAATTTTATACATACAAAATACGAAAACACTTGTGCCCCGACCTATTATATTGTTGCGACATTTTTAAATAAACAATTTAACTGTCAACAGTTTTTAAATGTATTATTATAGGTAAATAATGCAATTTTATGCGAACCTGTCATATGGGTAGTAATAATCACAATAAATAAATAACCGACCGTATTTTCGACGTTAAAAGATTTTTATTTAAATAAAACGGACTGGCGAATACCATAAAACCTTGGTATAATTATGGTAGGAATAACATTATCTTATCTTATCGATCATTATCAATTGTTTCAGAAGATCTCTATGACCCTAATTAATTCAAATACAAATTTGCATTATACATTATACAAAGCTTAAAAACCATATATAGCTGAATAAAAACTTCTGAATATTAAAAAAGCATCTAAAAATGTTATAAATTAAATTTGAAATATTTTCTTTAAAAAATGTAGTAATTATTACTTCTATATATTGGTTTTATAATGTAAGACCAATATATAGAAGGTAATAGGTACCTACGTAAAAATAATTTTAATTTTTTTTTCAGTTGAATTTACATAATTTATTAAAAATACTCACGTGGCTTTGTATTTTTAACTACGATAATTTTCACTCTTCACAATATTAGCAAAAGTTCGTCGATTATTTTTCTTATTTTCACTCACACCCGGCTGTTGCACGGATTTGATGTCGTTTGATTGTTTATTTTAAACAAGCCGCCTCGTAGTGTGATCTTGGCGGGAAAGCCTACTAGCGACATCTATGAATATAATATTAAATAAATAAGCTAACGTACGCCATCTATTGTGTAATAGCAATTGTCTCTTATTTGTCATGGGGATAATGTTATTATTGTGTACTGGTCGACATTTATAAGAACGAAAATAAAATGCAGTTTATTATACTATGTTTATTCAATTTACTTTTAATAGTTAACATAAAAATATACAATATGTTTTAATTTTATAAAGTTGACTTATTACATAATTTTAAGAAAGTTTTTGTAAAACTTAAAAGAAGAGAGTTATGTTTAAGTCCATACATTTAAAATATGTTCTTATACACAGTTGATAATGTTTCTAATGTTGTAATACAGAAAAATCATTTAATTAAATGAAATACAGATAAGCAAAAAGTGCACATAACGCACGTGTAGCGTTACCGTAATGATTTAAAAAAAATCTGTATATATAATTAAAACTATGATAAATAATCTACATTATGAGTCTTCGTCAAGATCACATCGCGTGGGTGTCGCTTTTTCCGATTTATTCGAAGATTCTTTTTCTGGTTCTGAAAAAAAAAGTAGTTTAATAAAACAAAAATCTTTTACGATTTATTTGGATAGACAGCGTGTATAGAAGATTAATAAGATTTGCTATATTTCAAAATATTTACCTCCATCTCCAACTAGTGTTGACTTAATAGTTACAGGGTCAGTTGTAGGAAGTTTTATTCCTTGCTTTAACACCATCGTGCCATCCTGCAAGAAAGAATACCACATTCATTAATATAATATTTACATGCGATAATATAATTTAATTTATAAATACACATAGGGTGAATTAAGAGGGAGGTCAGGTGAAGAAGTCTTTGAAGTTATACATTTTAAAATTGTATTAAAAAAAAGGTTGGCTGAAAAATTATGATAAGAAAATGTATTTTAAATAGTTGTTTCTGCCTAAATTAACAAATCAAGGTAGAATTAGCTGGTAGATCTGTACATAATATAAATCCCAATAGCTTCATCTTTTTATATTGAACACAAATAAATCATTTGTCACATTCTTAATACCTTCATTTCCACAAGGCCTTTCTTCGCCATAGCCTCAACTTCAGCTTTTGTCATCACTATTTTTTGCACCTTTACAAGCTTCTTTCCAATTTGCATTTCACACAGCTCTCCGGTCGCCATAGCTAAAACAGTAAAACTTTTATAAAACCACATGAAAAAATAGTTTATCCATTCAGAATAATAAAAAAAAACCACAGACAAAACAGTTAAGTTACTGTACAGTAACTGTATCAGCCTGTAAATAACCTACTGCTGAGCGATGGCGTCTTCTCCATACAGAAGTTAAGTTAACAAATATAAAAAATAAGTTATTTTAACACATCCCTTGATTTGATTCTCATGCAGTATTAGAAACCAAGTTTTATTGAAAATTATTTTGCTTTAAATTAATACTTACGTCTAGCATTAACAGGTAGAGGCAAAGGTTTCACTCCTGGTGGTAAAGCTTTTATTGGTACCTGTAAATTTTTAAATTAATTTTAGTGCATAGGTAAAAAATATGAAATTACAATATATGAAAAAAAAACATATTATGAACTTATGGGCGGGATAAAATAAAAAAACTTTGCTTTTTTATTGTAACTTTTCATATACAATATACAAGTACAATGCTACTTTATACCAAAACAAAAACTATAATATTTAAACACTATTAAATGGATGCCTGATGAATGATGGATAAAGAAAGGTTTAGAGTTAACTTAAAATAGAACCTTTTTCAAAGTTTGCCCAGTCGGTGAGACAAGAACGTCACTTGGAGTAGGCTTTTGTTCTATTGGAGATTTGCTGGAGTTCTGAAACAGGCGTATATTTTTATATACTACTCTTAGCATCATAGACTACAATAATGACAGCTATTTATTGTATGTACCTTGTTGTTGTCATTTTCACTATTTGAGACCTCAGTATCCATTTTAGTAGGAGTATTGTCTGCTTTTGTGGCATTTTCTTCTTTACTATCATCAGTTTCTTCATTGTTCTCTTTCTTTATTTTTGCGGGACTGTAAAATAAAAGAACATAAAAGAAATAATATTATTATACCAAAAATAAAACTAAAGTATTCTGCTGCTTTTTTTAAATATCAATAATATTTCCTTTATCAGGTAACTTTTACAACTATTTCACCTTTTTTTACTCGAATGTGGTAATATACAAGGAACCTCCGATTTGAATCTTATTTTGCGATTATTAGATAAATGAGAAAGGATATAAAATATTGTTTCTTAATTCGCTCACTCACTCGCGCAGCGCCACATAATTACAGGTTGTCTATATTCAGTTCATTCACTTATATCAAAGGATAAAAATACGATGATCATAAAATATAAAAAGTAACTGAACTGAATCAGTGTGTAAACATCCCACTGCTGGGCAATGGCCTCTTCTTTATAAAGAACGGTTGGAGCTTAATTCACTACGCTGCTCACTATTAGTTGTGTATAACGACCGGGAGCGACGACTTTACCTGCTCTCCAAGGCTCAGTGTGGAGACCCAGAGGAACTCAGACAAGAAACAAATATTTTTACAAATACAAATATCTGTCCCGAGCGGGAATCGAACCCGTGACGGAGCGGAAAGACCACCACCACCAGAACGGTTGTCAGAAGCAAAACAATATTCTAGTTAATAATAAATCTCGCTTACACTTCCTTAGGGACTTCTTTTCTTGGTCGACCTCGTTTTCGCGGCATCACTGCTGGAGTGTTCACTTGTACGGGCTTGGCTGGCTTTGATATCTGACTTGATCGTCGAGATTTAAGACGTGACTAAAATATAAAACAATCGTTTCGTGTTGAGCTAGAATAGTTTGTAGTTGAATAATATTTATACATAATTCTCAAAATTCAAAGTTTCAGTCAAAATTTCAATTGTTTTACCAATGATAGAATAATAAAGAAAATATATTACGAAGGGAAGTGGTACATTGCAACCCGCATCTTTGTTTAATAAAATTCGAGGTTGCAATGTAACACTTCCCTCTCGAGTAACGTATAAAAATTTTTATAATGCTAGGATTGAAAGTTCGGTTGTAATTAAAATAGATAAAATAGTAGATAATTATTAGGTTTTTAAATTAATTTACTCATACATTTGATATTCTCGATGATGTCGCGTATCCTAGCAACGCGTTGTTGTAACACCAGTATAAGCATATGAAATTAATTCATTCGGTGAAAAATAAGATGAAATAATGAAATGAAAAATAATAAGAGATTAGTGTTATTTTGTGTCACATACGAATTATTACAAGGAAATTGTGTGATTAAACTAGTAACTAGATCATGGATTAAGCTATGCCATCTGTCATAACTTTGACATTTATATATTTGCATCAGGACGAAAGTTGACGCATGCGCTCTAAAAATTATTTATCATTTGGGCAGGAGGCAATGTGGCACTTTCGTCCCTAAAATTGCATCGAAAATCGAACTTTCGATCCAGGTGTTATAAAAAAATCATTATTAATACCTTTTGTAAGAAAAAAATACTCCCAATCTAACTACGTATATATATTTGAAATTGATTCCAGGGAAAGTCTTGTATAGTTACTTAAAAATGTTGAATCAATTGAATTAATTCAAACTAACGTTATAGCAAGATTTTGATTTTGATTTGGTAAGACATAGTATATTATTTATGTTACCTCTAGACTCTTTTCCGGTTCTTTGTAGTCTTCATCGTCTTCAGTAGTGTCATCATTGTCCTCAACCTGCGATCCATCGCGTATCATTTTTGCGTAGTTCTTAATCTTTGACGGTCTTGTCGACCTTCGAATACCCTCTTCTGAATTATTTTTATCACTATTTGATCCATTTTTAATTGTACTCTGAAAATTAAGGTTACAACTTTAAAAAATATGCAAAACTGAAGTATTTTTATGCTAAACATGTGCTAAAATCTTAGAATTGCAATTAGATAAACTAGACAGTCAGTTTTTATTGAGGAATATTCTAAGCTGCACAAGATTTACTTACAATTTTAAAAAAAAGGAGTGGAGCAGTGACCATGGGCGTCACAGATTCTAACAAGTATTACAAGTAAGAAGTGACAAGGGATTAATGCTTATAGAAATATTTTATTCTTAAAAAAGTTGTAGATATTATATATTTAAAAGTTTGTGAGGATGGATGGATCTTTGATCTAAAAATTCTGAACTGTTTCTAAAAAATCTTGGGATATAAAGATTTCTTAACATCCAGATTAAAAAGTAACTACTTTTTATATCGACATTTTTATAGAATCATTACCTTATCGGTCCAAACACGGATCATTGCCAGTAGTTAGTAAATATACAAACCTTTGGTGTTTCTTTTTCCTTGATATCTTTATCTTTAATATCTATGTCTTTGATGTCCTTATCTGTATCTTTTTCTTTATGCTCCTTATTGTTTCCGTTATTATTTTTAATTTCTTTAATTTCCTTCGGTTCCTTATTCTCTTTGGTTATCATGCGTTTCTCTGGTTGTTTTTTCTCAAGAGCTGGTGATTTGTTTCTTAAAGGTAACTTCTTTTCTTCTGTCATTCTGTTAGATATTATTTTTCTATTAAGAAAAACTATAATAATTATTAAATGTAATAAAATTAGTCATATAAACAAAAAAATTAATAGTTTTATTTATTTATTTAAACAACAAACTATAGGATTATTGATGAACTTTTTTTCCTATTCATACTGATTAGTATATTTTTAGGCATGTGTAAATAGTAGTAATAAATTTCGCGATATATAATTAAAAATATCAACCGACAGCGTATTGTAGCATTAACACAACCAAATTGAATCCCTAGTAATATATAAATGCGAAAGTAACTCTGTCTGTCTGTCTGTTACACTTTATATAAAGAAAATCCTAGATTGTATTGTTTTAATCGTGGTTTTTAACATATTACTAGTGGTTGCCCAATGGTCAAAATTCGATCTAATCTATAATTAACAGCATTGTCAACAGTATAAAAATATGATTGTGCATAATCTATCATGATCTGTGATAAAAAATTCGTTGCAAGACCTGTATTTTAAACCGTGTTGACAACAGACTTTGACAATAAACAATATTTGTGTATACATGTCATTGTACATATGTGTGTGCCGTAGTGTGTGGTGCTTTTTTTAAATTAATTAAATGTTTTTTTTTGAGCATTATTGTAAAAAATATTGGCATTCTGCACTTCTTCTTCATATCAACTTTAACTGTGCCAAATTTCAAAAGGGGGATAGGTGGTCCAAAAATCGCCAAAAATGTTCCCCCGTAATTAATGGATATCCCTTAAGGGTATAAGTAATAATTATAAATAGTAAGTTAGTGTAAAGATGTAACTACATATTTCTAGAAATTTTACCCACATATGAAAATAATTGTCCTGGGATGAATTAAATCATATCATTAATCATATGATACTGTCTACTAGTAAAATAAAAATAGTAATCAAAAGTTTACCTTAACTTTGGGGTTGAAGTGTGGACTTGAGGCCTCTTATTTCTTGTAGGTTCTACAGATTTTGGTGTATTCTTGACTATTTCAGTACGACTGTTTGTCTGAAAATTTTTATTTGAAATAAATATTACCACACAGGTGTCACGAGGTGTGTATTTTGATTCATTCGTAAAAGGAATAAGTTCAATAGTTTACTTAGTTGAAAATGATCTTGTTTGACGACGGTCAATGTCGCTAATTAAATATCACGCTTGAACTCAGAAGCGAAACCAAAAGTGATAAACAACTTGTCAATAATAGAAACTCAACACACTTGAAACAGCGCGGAACGTCTAGTTTATGTATATTTCAAATAAATTCATTTAATAATATCATTTTACTATTTCTATATGGGCTTGTATTGTATTTTAGATAAAGTATTAATTATTATTGATACATTAGTAATATGTGAGTAATAAGTTCATTATAAGATTGATATTGAAACGGTACCCTTTTGAGATCCTGCAATTCTTTCTCCAATAAACGTAAAGATTTATCGCTTGCTCCTCCAGTGTTAGTTGCTTCTACTTTAGTGACTGGCTTCTCTTTCTTTTCGACCACTTAAAAATTTAATTATAAATTTAAATGATATATTAAAGTTAGTAAAAATAATAATATATAAATATAAAAGTATTACTTTCTATTATACATATATATCTGTATCTATACTAATACCAGCGGCTTGCCAGTCAATGATAATTGCACTAAGAGATAGGGTTTATATTCGACTACCATACACATCAATATTACCAACCTAATCTGTCGAGGAAGAAATAATTACCCTAAAACGGGGTGAATAGGTACAAATCAAGGAATTTATATACAAACTGGAATGCTCACGTGCACTCAAAAAACGTTTCTACGGCCGGGATTGCAGGTCTTTCTATCATGGATTCAAGGCAACTCACGTAAGAGACAAAATACCAGTTGTCAAAGAAATTCTCGGAACGGTTTTTCACTTTACATGTTATAAGATAATGTCAAATACTTCAAGGTGCATATTTGAATATACAATTTTATTAAGTGAACGTTCTAGTTATAATATAAATTCCTTAGTACGAATACTATATCGGTAAAATGTAATTCACACAAATTTGTAAGTTCTTAATGTAGTCAAAATCATTACTAAATTTCATTTCTCGTTTTATGCGATTCCTATTCACCAGTTTTACGGTACTAAAACTAGTGACATAGGTCAACAGAAGCACTATCTATCGACAAAATGAGCCTGTAATTAGCCTTGAATGGTCTTGGATATAATTCATAGCTTAAATCAATTCTACGTGTTATTTAAGCAAAAGTATTTGAATTTGAAGGTTCTAAAAATTATTTAGCGTTGTCATGTTCTTATTTCAATCAGTGATACCACAATTACCACTTGATTTTAATTAAAAATTGTATGTTTGTTGATGTGGTAGAACGATGTATCTGTAGTCAAATAAGGAAGTAGAAGGGGTAAGAAGTTGCAAGCCGCTGACTAATAATATATAAGGAAAAATAAAAATAAAACGTTACTTGTTTTGTTAACTAATTTCAGTATACTCAGTATACTAGTACTTCTTCGAATTTAAAAATTATTTTGGTTTTGAATCCGTGTTTATTAGAAAGGATTATGTGTAGACTTTAAAGCAGTGATTCTCAACCTATCCACTTTAACATAAAAAAAAAGAATCATACCTTCTAATGTTTGTTGGACTACTTTACGTTTCATTTCTTCGGCTTTACGTAATATGCTTGCTGTCTGAAAAAAATGCATATATACTCATATTATTACTTGTAGTTATTACTAATAATTACGACGACAAATTATGTCAAGATTGCTTTTATGTAAATTTTTTTTTTTTTTTTTTTATGATAGTTGGATAGGTAAACTGGCAGACGTGCCACCTGATGGTAAGTGGTCGACGTCGCCCATGAACATAAACTAGTTTACCTGGAACTAGCCCAGCCAACTCATTTATGTGTTGCCTATCCTGAGACATATGATGTTAAGTCTCGGTGCCAGTAATTACACTGCCTGTCTTGCCCTTCTTTCCGAAACACAGCAAAGCTGTTTCACGGAAGAAATAAGCAAGATGGTGGTACCCATGCAGCCGGGAGCGCGGCACAGCGCATCCCTCCCACCGGTAAAAATCCACTCCACCGGTAACCACTCCTCCACCGGTAAATTGATGTTATAAAGAGTTTGTTTGTATACTATATTTTTTTATTTATATAAGTATATTTTTTATTAACTTTATTGTTGAAGACAATACACGTTAAAAATATAAAACCTACGATCCCAAGACCGGAGCTATAGCAATAAACGTTAATCTATAGTGTAAGAGACTTGTAATGTAAATGAGAATGTAGTACAATATTGGTTAAGAATTTCAATTACATCGCCACCCCTCTAAGTTAATAATAATTACCCGATTGTTATTTGGCTTGCTATCTTTTGTATCAGCAGTCTTAACTGGTTCTGTCTGTGCGGGGACAACTATTGGTTTTGCAGCTGGTTTCTCTTGGATTACTGAGGGCTCTTTTGTTAATATCGCCATTGTATTGACTGTTGATAACTCAGCGTATGTAGGTTCAGATTCACTTTCTGTAAAATAATATTGATAATGAAGAATAGGGTACTTTCGGTAGTGAAAAATAAATTATGAAATTTGATAAAAACAAACATTTATGTAGAAATATACTTAAATATTCTAATTTTGAGTAATAAAAGCACATTATTGTTTTATTATATTGAAATTAAAAGTCGTAATTTTTAATCTGCATATCAAGTGACCTACACGAGCCGCCATGGTGTGACGTCGTAATGACAATGTTTCGTTCCGATATACACTGCGAGCACCGCTCAGTGCTCTTACTTGTGAAAAATTCGTTTATTTATGAAGTGCCAGTACACTGCTGCAGTATCACAGAGAAATATATGACGTCATAAATAGCCGCCGTTTTTGTAATGTGAGCACTGGCGCTTTCGAGATAAGGTGCTCTCAGTACTTTGATCACATGATCAAAATAAATAACAGCGCGAATGATTGTTATTACTTATTTTTAATTAATATTGTCATTCAAAAATGTCAACAATATTCAAATAATAAATTTTTCTTGTTGAACAGAAAACGTATATATTTTTATTTGTAAACAATTATAACGTTATAACGCTTTATAACGCCCACAGGTGAGAGCAGTATTCCATATGGAGTCGGATCTGCGCTTTGTACAATTGTAGGCGATGGCAAGACATGAAATACTGCTTCGCCCTACCGAGCACACCAAGTTTCTTGGAGGCCAGTTTAGCCTTTCCCTCCAAATGACCACGAAATTGCACATTGCTAGATATGTCGACGCCAAGTACTCCAATACTGGGTGAGGCGGTTAGGGGAGTGCCTTCGAAATGAAGAGGAACGACGAAGGGAGATTTTTAGCGGTAAACGCGCAAATTATTGTCTTGTTGGGGTTAAATTGGACTAGATTAGTCGCCCCCATTGCGAGAATTTGGCTAAAAGAGACTCGATTTCACACACAAGTTTGTTCCGACACTCATCGAATTGTTCCCGAGAAATATTAGAACGGCCTGTGTATAAGGCATCTCCAGTGCTGTTGTCGGCATAACAATGAATGCCACGAGTTTGCAACATGTCATTGATATGCAGAAGAAACAAGGTAGGAGATAGTACGCAGCCTTGAGGAACACCAGGATTAACAGACTTGAAGTCCGAGCATGCACCGTCGACAACGACCTTGATGTTCCTGTCTGCCAAAAACTGGTGATCCATTTACACAATTTCTCGGGAAGCCCATAGTATGGTAGCTTTGTCAGAAGTGCCTTATGCCATACCCGATCAAAGCCTTCGCTGTGTCCAAACTAACCGCCAGCGCTTCCCCCTTGCGAGAGCAAGTTAGTTGAGACAACTGCCTCCACCCATCGCTGAGTTGAGTATATTAGAAGATCACCAGCCGAGCGATACCGTTGAAAGCCATATTGGCGATCGCTAATCAGCTGGTGCTCCTCCAAATATCGTCGGAGCTGACAGTTGATTATGTATTCCATAATCTTAGACAGCAAAGAAGTAATACCTATTGGTCTATAATTGGACGGGTCTGAGCGGTCCCCTTTCTTAGGAATCGGGTGCACTAAGGCTGTCTTCCACGAGCGTGGGACGACGCCTGATGAGTAAAAGTGCCGGAAAAGACGCGTAAGGACGGGTGCCAACTCAGGAGCACAAGTTCGTAGCACTAACGGAGGGATGCCATCAGGCCCACTCGACTTATGGATGTCCAACGAACGGAGGGCTTTACGCACGGAGCTCTGTCGGAAAATGATTTCCGGCATAAAAGAATCACCGAGGGATCGTCGGTGGTATTTTTCCCCGGTCATCCAAAGTCGAGTTGGAGGCAAAAAGAGAGCCTAGAAGATCGGCCTTCTCCTTTGCGGTGTGGGCCAACGAATCGTCCCTCATGTGCAAAGATGGTAGGGGCTTACAAAAATTTCCTTAAGCAGCCTAGCCAAGCGACCAGAATGCACGAGTTCCCGAAGGAAGTCGAACCAATCTCTCGCCAATTCTGCGCACCTGCTCCGCCTTTGCCTCAGCAATTACTCTTTTGAAAGACCTGGAGGAAAAATTGTACTCCTTTTTTAATTTGCTGGTCTTTACATCACTGGACATCTGGACATCAACGCATTGGCCCAAGCTCGGTAGCTTTCTTGCTTATCCAGATCCATTGCTATGCTATACCAGATCTTTTTAAATTTCGGGATAAATAGTAAATTGTTCGCCTGGGACTTCAATTATTCACACACTCGCTTAATTATGAACCATTCAATACTTTGTCTTTTGTTTTTTAGAGTAACAAACACCCATCCCTAACTCAGATTTGTATATTAATAAGGGTTACCTTCGGAATTAGTGATGTTAGGCTTGACTTCTATCTCTTCTCTAGTATTGTCAATCTGTAAAAACATTAAGTATGTGTACATATACAGGCTGACTGGTGAATTACTATCAATATTTAAGGAGAATACTCGGTACATGATTCTCATTCGAATTATGTAAAAAAAAATAGGTACTTAATTTTTGACCAAATTTCCATAAATTTCAATTTCAATAAATAAAACGTGAACCAGTCATGCCGGCGGCGCGTGCGCAGTGTTGTATTGTGCCGACAAATGCACCTCCCCGCCCCGTGGCTAATTCTAATTACTGATAATTCGATCGACTATCGATGTCCTGTTCTTAGGTCAGTAGGGCGAACGCTACGGCAAGCTTCGCACGTTTGACTTATCTTACGCATATACCTAATCTGTCGTGTGTGTGACCTGTCATTAGTAATTAGGTATGGCTTAGCAATACACAAATGCAGAGTACTTGGACGTGGTTCGTGCTTATGCGCGTGCGAATGATAGCTTGCCGGGTGCTATTAATATGTACCGGGAGATGTCCCCAGGAGATGTTTACCAGTGCTTTTGAAACTGTTAAAAGTGATCGTGTGATTCGTGTTAAATTGGTGAAAGACAATATGCGTAAGCGTGCCGAACTGTGTATCACACGAGAAGTAGCTGTGTATCACTTTGAACATTTGTTAAGGTTAGTGTAGTTGCGTAGATAAATAGGTAGTTTAATGATTGACAATCGTTGTAAATAAGTATGATTCCATTTTTAAATACGCCGGAAATATCAAGATAGGTAAAAATTTCATTATTAATTTTTAATTATGCAACTTATTAAATAAATGCACCCAATACTTGTTAATGAATTATTACAAAAATAGGAAAACAATTTATAAAATGCAAAAACCTTAAACACGAATTAAAGAATAAAACGGTTTCGTACACAGGAAAACAATACAATAGCGGTCAATAGTTTTTAGTATCGCGTCGCGCGCGTCATCTTCAAGGACAACATTCGACGGCGGACGCGTGCGGCGAGGGGGGTGGACGCGAGGCGCGCTGTCCCGCGTGCCTACTTTAGACATCCAGACGTTAGTTGTTCAGACGACGCGTAAAAAATTAAGATGACTGTTGGATAACTTTACTTAAAAGTTTATTAATATTTATGTTATATTTTTACATAATTCGAATGAGAATCATGTACCGAGTATTCTCCTTAAATATTGATATTAATTCACCATTCAGCCTGTATATATGTATTTTCAGTAGCATGTTCTCGTTTTCTAGTAAAAATATATCTTTAAGAACAAATTATTTTATAAAATATTTCAATAATTTGACAACTTACCATAAATTCATTTGGTTTCTTAATTTCAATGAGCATGTGGTCACCTTCATCTTTAACTGTAACAACATTTTATTAAAAGATTTTAATATATATATATATATATATATATATATATATTTTAAATAAACTTCCTTGTGTTGACATTTATGACTATTGATCTGCTATTACGACCCATAATATGATGTTCTATAGCCTACTTTACTTCAGGACAGTGTTGGTTTTAAGTTTTAAAAATCGACTTAAGTAGTTCAGTCTTTCATTACATAGAATATAAATAAATATTTGCATTTTTTAAATATTAATATAGTTCGAAAAAATATTATTTACCTTTGATGTCATCATCATCGTCTTCTTCTCCCTGGTTTTCCATTGATGACTCATCAAGACCCATATCCTGTTAAAATTAATTAACAATATTATTACCTACATTTAAATAGATTTTTAATTAAGCCACAAAAAATTAATGAATTATATTAATATTTATTAAACATTATTTTATTTGATCAAGGCACTATAGATAGGGTTTACAACTAAACACACCGGCATATTTAGCGGAACACAAAAAAAGGTCCATAATTAAAAAAAATATGGTTTTATTTTAAAATCTACTTACTACACTTTTTTTGTTATTTAAAGTTTCATTTGTTTTACTTAAAATGATATCACATTAAGAACTGATTTTGCGAGTAAAAGCAATTTGTGAAAAATTGTACATTTTTAAACTTTTCATGTAACCGGGAAAAGTGAAAATTAATATTAAAATAACAATTAATTAATTTAGAAAAATGGTGATTAATATCGCGTATTTCCTCCACGTGCTCTTATTAAAGTTTCTACCCATCTAGGCATACTGAAAATGATGTTATCGATGGTCTCCTGGGATAGTCTCCGCCATTCCTCAACTACGGCGATTCGCAGTTCACACACGGTGGCAGGAGCTGGAATTCTGGACTTAACTTTTCTTTTCAGCAAATCCCAAACGTGCTCTATTGGGTTCATATCCGGTGATCTCGCCGGCCACTCCATAACAGTGATATTCATATTATTAAGATAAGCTTGAGTTACCCGAGCGGTATATGTATAAAACAAAATCGTCACCGATATATGGGGCAAACAGTACGACATTTTCTTCTAAAACTTCTCTGATATAGCGGTCTGCAGTCAGACTCCCTCTGTCAATTACTACCAAGTCTGTGCGAGCTCCCAAACAAATGCCCGCCCAAACCATTATTGATCCACCACCGTATGCAACTGTAGTTTCAAAATTTGTTCGAATGTATCGTTCTCCTTTACGTCTGTATATTCTTTGCCTGCCGCCAATTTGATTTAAGAGAATTCTGCACTCATCACTAAACAATACCTTACTCCATTGGTCCGCGTTCCAAAGTCGATGTTCCTGAGCAAAAGTTAACCTGTTTCTACGATGATTTACCTTGAGCCTTGGAGCCTTGGCGGGCACAAATGAACCCAAACCAGCTTCTTCGAACCTTCTTCGTACCGTACGCTCACTTACGGTTACACCCCGCACTGCCTCTAACTCATGTCGGGCTTGGACGGCCGATAAACGGGGGTTCCTACGTACACGAAGCCGAATGAAACGATCATCCCTACTCGAAGTGCGTCTTTTTCTGCCTTGTCCTGCTCTTCTCACATAAATACCGGTCTCCCTGAACCGTTGGATACTGCGATGGATCGTTGAAACTGGTCGACGAAGATCTCTAGATATTACTCTGTAGGTTCGACCATTTCTTCGCATTTCGAGTGCCTTGGCAATCTCCGTTGGGGCTAAGTCAGGCATAATTCAGTCCTCAACTCCAAAAAGATACGCATTTAAAAAAATACTAACAAAAAACAGTATTTCAATTAAATGTTAAATCAAACTCAGAAGGAAGAAATACTCGAAGTTCGCTCCAGATAAGGTGTATTTGAATAAAATTAAAACAATTGCATAAAATGTGATGTTCAGTTGTTTTCTTAATTTGAATTTTTTTCTTTTTAAATTAAATGACGTACAAACCAGCCAGCAACCTTATATGATACTGATATCAAACCTTTTTTTTTATGTTCCGCTAAATATGCCAGTGTGTGTATGTATATACAAAGTGTAAAAAATTAACACCTTTACAACCTGCTATTTTATTCTTCCTAATTCTTCCTGCTATTATAGGAACATTCATAATCAATATACTAACATATAATACATACACTAACATATAAAATACAGTTATAATATGTTCGATTTATACTAACGTTCTGCATTTCATCTTCATGTGTTATCATTAAGTGGGTGTCTAATTTTTCTTTTGTTGTAAAAACTAGTTCACAGTAGTCACACATAAATTCCACACCTGAAAAATCATAATATAACTATGTTAAATGCTTAGTCTTAATTTTTTTAGTTTATTATAAAACATAGTTTCAATGTGTTTATTTTAAAGAATAAAATTAAGTTTTTATTGGTTGTTCTCACAAAATTTTATCAAAGAGATACAAAAAAAGCACGTTTTATTAACTTTGCTAATTTTAATTTTTTTTTTATACAGATAAGTTAGATGAGGTGTAATATATTTATTTAAAAATTTAAGTACAAAAATGTATATCAGTCGACTGTTACCTAAATCACACTTACATTGAAGTTGTCTACCTTCGGGACAGACAACAGTGTATGTTACACTTATTTCTTTATTTATACTAGCTATATCTGCGGCTTTGTTCGCGATCGCCCTCCCTTTCATTAAGCCTATAAGACAATGTAAGTAAGCCAGCTTAAGATGAGCAATACATTCAAAGATTTCTCTACATACAGTATCAAATTATTTGGAGTTAATACTGAGGGTTATGATGTCTGTAATTTCTGAACTGTCAGCCTAAGGACCTTCTAATATTTACCGGATAATATTTAAAATATCTTCGCTCTAACAACTATCAGTAAATGAATGCGGACTACACCTTAATAAATTACAACTTTACACATTTTGACTTTCACCCCGAAGGGATAAAGTCAAAATGTGTTTTTAAGGGAAACGTGCAGGAAATTGGGGTAAGTTACGCAGGTGCTAGCATTTAGTATGAATTCAAAATGTGCTTGGTTTTGTTTAAATTTAATCAGTAGTTTTGCGTGATATGGGTGTAAGGATTTAGACAGATGAAAATGAAAAAAATATCTTTTTTTGTCTTTAGTATATTGTTGTGCCCTTCAAAGTTTTTTTTTTTCAAAATATCTTCAATGTTCTGTACATTGTATCTGTTACAGTTTTATTATAAGTATAGATAGATGATTCTATGAAACAATGACTAGCGACATCTAATAATTATTTTATTTCCCCTGTAGCGACATATATCTCGCCACATACGAACTATAAACTGACGTATCCTACATCGCGCTATGAAAGTTATCCGAGCGATTGAAGATATGTACAAGAACCCGACAACAACCGTCGGGAGCAGTAGCCCACAACAACCGTCGGGGGCAGTAGCCCACAACCCGTCTGGTTGGAGGATACTCCCTTTTCAATGGTGGATGAGGAACTTTACACCCTGTTTCTCATTTTCCTAAGCCATTTTTCAAAACTATGTAAACAGAAAGTGAATTAGTTGGCTTTTAAAAATTTTCTTATATCTGAATTAAATAAATAGATATCTATTAGATTGCTTTTCATTAAAAGCAAAATTTTCATTGACGACTACATTTTACAGATATACCCTATTAATAAAAGAAGGATTATTAAATCGGTCCAAAATAAACACATAGTAGAGGCAACCTCCTATTTTGAAGTCGGTTAAAGAGTCACAAAAGACAATGAACGATATATCGAAGGCAGGCGGCAGGCGAGCGTACCGTTGACGTGGGACTTGATGTGCGCGGTGACGGCGTCGACGTCCTCGAACTTTTCCTGGCAGAGCGGGCACGTCAGGTTCTGCGTGGCGTGGATGGCGGAGTGGTAGATGAGGTCGTCCTGCGACGAGAAGGTGTCGTCGCACTGTTCGCAGCGGAAGCTCTCTGCCTCGAACGCGCCAGCGCCGCGCCGAGCGCGCCCCTCTTGCCCCTCGCGCGCCTCCCGCCCCTCTAAGCCCGTCTCGCGGTGCTTGAGGCGCAGGTGTCTGCGGGGACGTACGTCTCGTTCAAGCTTCGGTCTCTCGATCGTAACGCACAACGCTGCGGTATGCCGATAGCCGAGAAGTTAAATAAAACACTACTTTGGTAGCTGCGGCAAAATCAACTGACCATTTCTCCGTAGAGACGGTAAACACGCGTTTGAGCCGCAGCATTGTGCGTTACGATCAAGAGACCAAGGTTTTCCGTGAGGCCCCCGACTGGAGGGGGACTAGCGAGCCGAAACAAGTAAAACTCAGCCTAGTGCTGAATTTATGAACAGTTGAAAATACAACACGATTCTATGATATTCAGTAAGCTATAGAGTTGTGTTACTGTTACCTATTTAAAGTTTACTTAAAGAAGTGCACAAAAAAAAGTCATCGCTACCCCCGTACCCTATTTTATACCCCAATTGTGTCCCCCTTTTTTCTTAGTGCATTATGAATTTCGTAATCGGTGCGTGCCTAAATATTGTGTCGCGTACCAACAATAACACGCGTGCCATTGATTCACCATCCCTGTTTGAAAGCTTGCTTATCTTGATATTTATTACACATAAAAGGACTTATCTATGTCAACCACGTCTATGTTGATTGTATTGATATTTGCTTTTCTATAAAACATACATTCACAAATTATGTAAAAGTTGAGTTTCTCACCTAGTATAGTGATGAGATTTCGTAAAGCTCTTATCGCAAAATTTGCAAGGGTAAGGTCTATCACCGGCGTGCGAGCGAACATGTCTCGCTAACTTGGTCATCGAAACAAATCCTACAAACAAAAATAAACAAACTATTATTAAATGAATTTAATTGATATGTGATAGTTAGTAGAAATAGTTAGTGGCAATGTGCGTATGTTCATAGCTTGTATGACTACTCTATGACTCACGCTCCGGGCAGTACTCGCAGCAGAACGTAGGCGTTTTATTGTGGACGACGTCTTTATGTCTTTGAAGGGTTGATTTCTCGTGGAATCTGTTGAAAAAAAGTATTAATCTGATTATTTATAATATATTAGCACAATTAACTATGTTTATGGAAGATGGGACTAGTCTTACTTAATTCTTTAACCTGTAGTGACTTAATTTTAGACTATGACTGTAGAACTAGCGACAGTCATTCGACACTCAATGACGAAAAATTTATGTATAGACAATACAGATCCCAGTGAACACTGACTTTAAAATGACGTCATATATAGGTCACAAAGAGGTCCAAAGAATTTCCGGTAAGTATAACAATAGTGATTATGTTTTATGACTTTCATTAGAGATTATGTTGTAATACCTCATATTGACATCAAACTATTCTCTCCAATCAAGAATAATTTTATTTCATTTTAAGTAAGAAAAAAAATAAAAAAAACTTGAAAGTAATGTAACTTTTGTTTCACTATATTCCAAAAAAATATTTATGCTTTACTTTTCAGTGACACAGAGAATAGCAAATTCAGATTTTTTTTTAAATAAAATAATCTACAATACAAAATGATACATAAAATCTATATATTAATACGTGAAGCAAAAACTTTTTATCCCTTTTTACGAAAATTATGCAGACAGAGAAGTATGAAATTTGGCACAGTGAAAGTTTATATGGAGAAGAAGTGCAGAATGCTAATATTTTTTATAATAATGCTCAAAAAATAGATTAAATTCATTAAAAAAAAACCCCACATATTACGGCACACACACATATGTACAATGACATATATACACAAATTTTGCTTATTGTCAAAGTCTGTTGTCAACACAGTCTTAACTACAGGTTTTGCAATGATTTATTTTATAGATATTTATTATCACAGATCAAGTCCAATGACTGCTTCATATGATCACCATGTTATGCGCAAACATATCTTTATGATGTTGATAATGCTATCCATTATAGATTAGGTCGAATTTCGACCACTGGCCGACTAGTTATATAAAACGAGTGTTCAATACTGTATCAAAATATAAATTTTATATAATTAATATAATAAAAGTAATTCATAAACAATTAGAATAAAGAATGTATTAAAAATTTACACTAGTCACTGCTGAATCGCGGTAACGTATTGTACTTACAAACCCATGTATACAACGGTGCGGATAGCGTACGACACTTAGCTGCTAAATCGTGCTAGCGTTTGGTTCTGTGAAATCTATATAGGTCTCCATACAAAATTAATTAATTTATGGTTTTTTAATAAATCAAAGTCATTTAACCTTGCGACGGCGTATTTATTTTAAGACCCGTAGTGCATGAGTGGTTTTCAATATTTTTTCAAGCTATGTTTCAAGTCTTGGGCCCAGCATTAACATGCAATATTGGCCTAAAACTAAGATATCAAACATATAACGTCATTTTTATATCAGCTTGGCGTCATATGATGTGCAATGGCAAATGGACGTCATATATTTTACGTCAGGAAGTGTGAAGTACTGAGTCGTATATGACTTACATGTGACTTACATCTTACGTAAGCCATGACACAACACGATGTCATCCTGACGTAAATTTTAGGTAAACGTGTTTACTGGGATATTTGTCATCGTCTGATCGTTTTGTGATTTCGGACCCATGACACAGGATTTTCATCCTCATGAGGGCCGTTGAGTGTGAGGTGTTTATTTAATATATTAAAATACATGCATATATGAGAAAACCATTTAAACTCACTTTTTGCCACAAATTGTGCAATCGTAGGGGCGTTGAACACTAATGTGTCTTTTTTGATGTGCTTCCAACTCTTCTATAGACAAAAACGATGCTGGACAGTTTGGACACACTTGTTGAGGTAACTCAGAATGTATATGCTGAAATATGGACAATCTTGTAATGATAAATTTATATTTCAAAGATTGTTACTATGACGTGTTGGCGCAGTGGCCACAGCAACTGGCTTATGCGCTAGCGGTCGCGGGTTCAATACCCGCACATGACAAATATTTGTATAGGCCATACAGATATTTGTCGTGGTCTGGGCGTTTGTGCTTGTGTGTTGTTTCCGGACCCCCCACACAGAATAAGTTGAGTGTGAGATGTTTATTTATTTACTATGTTATAGTAGAAAATGTTCTGAGATATAATATTTCGGGAATACAAAAATGCGTATTTATGTTAGAGAAGCATAACCAAACTCAACACTTTTTTTCACAAACTACTAGTTAAAAATTTTAAATACACTTGATTTGTAGCGTAACCAAAGTAATTAATGTCTCATAATTCTCAAATTTCTTGTATCTTATATAAATAAGATGAGCACATTAAACATTAATTAAAAATATTAATTCTTTACTTTTTCATGCCGCTTAAGAAGTATAAGTCTTTTGAATTTCTTGCCACATGCAATACATTGGAATGGCATCTCATCTGTGTGTCGAAGCTGATGTGCCGCTAAGTCATATTTTGAAAAAAATTTACTGAAACAAATTACAAATATAAAATGAAATCTTTCAGAATAAACATCTATGACAAACCTTTAATTTTTTTACACTCATATTACCTATATGTTATATTTCTAAAATCGAGCAAGTTGTAGTATGTATAAATTTTTAAGAGTAGCTATTTTTTACTTTTACATGTCTAGGAGTTTCGCATTTATCAATTACAAATGTTAAAAAAAATTCACCATACAATGTTAAATTTTTTTTTTAAATAGGTCACAAAATCATGTTCCCTGTACAGAGGACAGTTATAATTCTTTACTTCATTTGATTTTTATTATTTGTCATTATAGTAGAGACAGTATAGTATTTGTCTAGTATGTTTCCAAAGGCACTGCTGTCACACAAAGTTTTTGTAGCTATAGTTACATATGAATAATGTAACCATTACATCTGAATTTATTTGTTTTGTTTTGTGGCATTAAACAAAAGAATCAAGCAATTACAACTTACTCATCGCATTGGTCACACTCAACAGTCCTCTCTCTATGTTTTTGCCGTTTGTGTAGGTCGAGTAGCTGCTGCAGGGAATATGTGCAGTTGCACTCGTCACACGGCCAGCACCCATCTTCTAACCTCTTCTCCAAAACCTCCTGATCCTGATCTATTTCTCCTGACTCTGTACCATATTATTGAAAATACTGACATCGTTATCAAAATGCCATAGTTTCTATCGATATGTTAAAATGTAAGAGTGAAAATATTAACTTACCTGTAAATTATAGGTATCAAGAGACTTATGAGATTTTTTGTTATTAAGCTTCCTAGTTATATAACATAGGATTGTTCAGAAACAAACTGGATAACCGGCATCCGGATATTTAGTCAGATTCCGAAACTCCTGTTTTCGCCTTCTATGTTGCGATAAGTTTAATGCACATGTTTGCAAGCACACATATGTGATAAGTTTGGTGAAGTGTATCTTTCGAACTAGTGAAACCACACGCTTGTTACTGACTTATTTTGAATATTTAACAATTAATAATCACCATTCAAATAATGTAATAAGACAAAAATTAACTAGCAAAGTATGTCCAGATATCTAATCCACATGTCTATTAATAATTCTAAAAAATAAACATGCACAATAGAAACTGAAAGACAAAACACAAATAAAAAGAAACATGCACTATATAAACATTTAATACACATTGTAAGCATTTCAAAGAAATAAAAAATCATAAAAAACTCTTTACAAATAATATTTCTTTCTAAAAAAAAAAATTATATTAACAATCAAAAATAATTAAGTTTTTTATAATGCTTTGAAATGCTCTAAAAATACAGGCAACTAATAACAAAAATATATTGAATAGCTATGAACACACGCATTGATTACATAGGATAATATGCAAATGAAAATAATTGAAAATAAACAACACACAAAATTACCTTTACCCCTTGTATTGGAATCTTCAATGAGGTCCTTATCATCATTACTAGTAATAACTTTCACACAGGCTGTACTTGTTTCATCTGGCATATCACCAATCTTAAAAAGTAATAAATTTTCATTATGTTGTGATTGTTGAATATCTCAACATATTAAAGATAACCTTTTATAAGAATTACGATAGTTATTTTTGTTATAAGGAAAATTTGGAGTTTTATGTATTTATTTAAATTTGTTTATTACTTTACCGCTAAGGATACATTTTGCAATATATTATGAATGTCAAAATACATTTGAAGTTCTAAGCTTTGATAGAAGTTGCCTCAATCTAAACAATTTTTTTTAATAGTAAATATTCAAAATTAATAGCTCACTTTAACATTGTAAACATTTCCTTCATCATCATCGCTATCTGAATTATCTTGAGACGTTACTTGCACAGTAGCACCCCCTTCTACAACTGTTTTCACTACTTTACTTTGAAACACCTGTAATTGATACATTGATTATTAAATTTAAAAAATGAAAGCTAATATTATTAATGTGTATTAATATTATTACTTACATTAGTCAGAGTCTTAGGCCAATTAATAATTTCCATCGGTGTACCATGTTGAAAATATTGAAGAATGGTCTGATCTGCTTGACGGACTATTTGTTTGTATTCATAAAATAGGTTCATAAAAAACTTGCAGCGGTCACATATAAAAGTTGGCATTTGATCAGAAGGGTACACCTATAGAATAAAAAAAAAAAAAAAAAAAATTGTATATTGTAAGTTATTTATATACATCATTTATATATTGTGTATGAAAAATGTTATATACACTAGGTGGCGCTAATTTTCTCAGTAAAGAGCAGACATATTGATATGATTTTTCCGTTGGCTTTTATGCAATTTTAATAAAATAAGATGTTGATTTCTATCATAATCTGTTGCTATACAACAGCAAATAATTTTTGTATAATCAATTAGGCGTTAGGCGCCATTACGCCATGTAGACGAGATCTATCACTATAGGTGGCGTCCAATCTGCAATGTAGATTAAAAGCACTTTTTGTTTAAGGTATAAAAGAAAGAAAACATTTTTCTTTATACATACCTCAATGGAAACGCATGATAATATTTTTAAATGAAGGTTAACAGAATTTTTTGATGTTCGGGTTTTATCATACAAACTTCTTAGAGAATCGTTTTGTGTCAGACAAAAGCGACACATTTTCACAGCACTTAACGATTTTTTTATTTTCTCCATTTTAAGCGTTTTATTTCACAGTAGCACACCTTAAAATGTATTTTTCTACATAACCTCTCACTAATAACACTACTTCAAACAGCTCCTATTATGTGACATTAGCGCCACAAATTATTTTGTTTGAGGTTTGAGGACGCGTCGCTAAACTCGAATACAAGAGCGCTTCTAGCGGCAAATAGGAGAAACAAGAAACATTGTTTTGACAACTGCGTTGTCGTGTGTCCTTTATTGATTTCTTTTAACAACAGATGGTGTGATAAGTCACAATTTTTTTTTCTAATATTTATTGGATGGTAAAAATAATACATAATTTTAGGATTCATTTTATTTTATAATCGTCTATCTACGTTTCTATCAAATATTGTAATGATTATTTAGTCAATAATGCCTTGATTGATATCAATATAGTTATTCCGAGTAATAATGATAACTAGTTGTCCCGTGCGAAAATTTCGCACAATATTGTAGTCATTTAAATATTGAATAGGGCGAAAGTCCCTGTTATGGACACTGACCCAGTTTCTGCCACTATTAGCTTTATTTTGAATAATAATAATAAAAAAAAAGAATGATCTTAAGTGGGTTAATTAATAAACAACACACACACACACGCACACGCACACGCACACGCACACGCACACGCACACGCACACGCACACGCACACGCACACGCACACGCACACGCACACGCACACGCACACGCACACACACACACACACACACATATATAGATATATATATATTAATTAAGCCGAGTTGCACGAAACTAATTTTAAATTTAAGTGTTTATTAAACTAATTTAATCACAAGAATCGTGATTATTTGTTGCACGAAATCTACATCTGATTAAGTTAACAAAAAAAAAATTGGTTGTCTGTAAAGTCGGTTTACGGACGATAATTTTTACGTGATAACGTCATAAGAAAACATGAATGGAATTGAATTATTATTACTGAAGTATCATTATTTTGTATAACATATATATATATATATATATATATATATATATATATATATATATATATATATATATATATATATATATATGTATATAAGCTACAGGTAATTAATTGTATTTAATATAAAAGCGAAATAAAGTTAAATACTTTGAAAATATGTAATACAAGAAATAATCAAGTTTAATAAAGAAGTTAAGTTTAATTAACTTAAAATAGTAAAAATATACTAAATAAAAGCAGCAAAATTTTTATACGATCGTAATTATATGAGTCCTAATAAGTTTTTAATCAAAATTGTAATATAACCTTATATTAACTACTGCACTCGCCGACCGATGTTACTTTTTTAATAATCAAATAACAAATATATGAAATTATATCGCTAATCAAATTCTTAAAATGCAAGAATTAATTACCTTTTTTGCTGCAATTGTTGTCACTATTATAACTTTAAAAATAATAAATTGACGTTACTTCGTATTGATATAACAGTTTATTATGTATTGACAAAACAGTTTCCCGCCATTTGCCGCTGTCATTTCTACTCGGACGCGTCGTAAGTTAGGCCGACCGCCGATCGTGAGCCGAACAAAGAGTACCTACAAGTACCTATATAATAACGCTTAGGCCGAGCCGATCGTACCTCTCTACGTGTCTCTACCGCTTGTTCCGCGCTCTCGCTCACTAATTGTGACAATGATGACGTCATCTTCTTCGAACGGGCACCCTATCATCAATTTACTAGACGTTATCACGTCAAAATTGAGTTTAATTAAAGACCTATCTAACGGATGATTAATTCCAACAGCTTTAAATTAATCATGAGATCAACTAATTTTAAGATTAATTGCAACTTAACTAACGGAAAGTTAGCGACGGCTTCGTGCAACTCGCCGTTAGTATATTAAAATAGTTACCAATTTTAATAGGTTAATTTTATCTTTAATGAAGAAAATTAATCAATTCACATGTTAATGTAAATTATCAGTTTTAATTTATATCGTTCTTAGTAATTCAAAACGTTAACGGCATGTATGTACATTAGAGATGCCACGAATATTCGGCTACTATTCGGTATTAAAAAAAGTGGCTGAACACAAAAAAAAAAAATGAAAAAGAAAACGCAAATCTTATTCAAAAATATCATATATAGGTAATCACAAAAAAATATTTTAATATTTAAAATCTATCAGTGTTAAGTTGTGATGAATGAAATTTTTTTTTCAATATTTGTTGATAGCAAACTACTGCATTTTTCTTTATAAATAATACCCGCTTCTGAAAATAGCCTCTCACTATATACACTACTGACAAGAGACGATAGATAGGCATATTTTGTAAGGATTGGATACAGTTTTGCGTTTGCTGACCACCACTTGTAAGAGTTCGCAGTCAGTGCCGGATTAGCAATTGCTTAGGGCATCCCGTCTTGGGGGGCACCAGAGACGACATGACAGAGACGAAATCATGTTGTGTCAACCCCACCTAGCATGGGATAGGGGTGTGCGATAATTATCGATAATTCGTAACTACTCGATAATTTTTCATTCGATAATTATCGATAACTATCGATAAGTTTTAATTCGATAATTATCGATAATAAAATTATCGATAATTTTTTCCCATGAACACCCCTAGCATGAGATAAGGGCAAAAGGAACAACACATACATATTCTACCTACGATATGTATTCACATTTTTTTTCAATTAATTCTTTGTAGTTTACTTAAGGATAGGGGGGCCCACAGGGGAAAATTGCTTAGGGCATCAAGTTACCTTAATCAGGCACTGTTCGCAGTCCGATTTAAGTGAGCAGGTATCGAATAAAAATCAATCTCATTTGCCGAACATTCGGTCACTGAATATTCGGCGCTTCGGCCAAGAGCGTAGCCGAATATTCGGTATTCGATATTCAACCAAATCACTATTGGTGGCATCTCTAATGTACATCGTTATTTATTTCTTTGCGTGAAAGATCAATTCATTTATTTATTAATTTGGATTAATGGCTTCCAGTAGTGCCAAAATAGCACAGATGATTTCGCCAATGTCACGTAGAATAAAGAAGACACGAAGGATATTAATCGGCGAGTGATAGATCAAAAACACTCGCATAAAGTGTAAATAATCTCATAGCTGTCATACTCGTATTAGTTACAAAAATTATTTAAAGATGATGAGAGATTCATGTAGGGTAATTCAGGGTAATATGGCCGTATTTTTTTGTAGGTAGATTTTAATACAATATTTATAAAAATAAAAACAAAAGTATACTTTCTAGTTAAACTTTTATTAATCAACTTTGGTTATATAGACTTTGGTTACGATTAATGAAATGAAATTTTAATAATAAACTTTAAAAAAAAACAACAGACACTGGCCATCTTAACGGACATATCTGTCTAAGATGGCCATAGTAAGACATACAAGATGGCCATATTATTTCTTCGTTCTTTTCCCCTTGTCTTTTCCTTTTTCTTCATTTAACTTGCCTTCATACTTTTTCTTAGCCTTTTTTCCACATGTATCACAAGTATTGTCAAACGGTGTACAATTTTCATGTATCCACTTGAGACAAATAATGCACTGAATTCAATCTTCAATTTTTTGTGTTTTATAGTAACTTTCACCTTTCAACATACAGTCATACTCGCTATCTTCTCCCGCCGTATCCTCGCTCTCCAATTGTATTATGTCTTCTTCTTCTTTAGAACTCGATTCAGATTTGCTTTTAAATAAACGTGGCCTGCGATTTTGTATTTTAAGTTTCTTCTCTAGTTCATCTTTCTTTTATTTAAGACTTTCTTTTAAAATTAATACTACTGCTACTTGTTTTGCACGTTTTCTTGCAAAGTTATCAATTTCTGGAATCGGGGTTAACGCATCAAGAAATTTAGAAAGAGTTTCGTTAGTGTCTGAAACAAAAAGTTATTGCAGACTTATAAACCGAGATGTTCTCGTTTTTTATAGCATCTAAAGCGTTTGATAATTACTCTTGGGTTCAGTTACCACGGTTTGATGTTCGCACGTATTTTGGCATCTGAAAACCATGAATAATTTATTGGCTAGCATTTAAACATCTATGGCCATAATAGCCAAAAAATATGGCCATGTTAACCAGACCTGCAGGATAAGATGGCCATATAAACAAAATTACCTACACTGTACAATAATAATGACGATTTTGAGGTTATAATATCAAGTAAACATCAATCCATCAGAAGAAAATACATTTAATACAAAATTGATTACAAAAAAACATTCACAACATAAGAAACAATGTGCATAAAAAAATTTTAGGTGGTCATAGCATGAAACCGATAAAATACTTACCTTTTGTTTTTTTTTTTGGCACAACTAACCGCAGTACGTGCGATCACTGACAAGTATCAATAACTCACTGCCGATAAACAACGCTATCTATTAGAAAAATGTAGAATTGTTTCGACTGGCCATCTTAAACGACTGGCCATATCACCCTGAACTACCCTACTTGTAGTGTAAATATAGTTGAATACACTGTCAACAGATGACACTCGTATCGTTATATTTTATATTTTTCGTCAAAAGCAGGAAATATAAACTTCAAAATGGTATATTATGACTTATTAATTTCGGTTTGGTATTTAAAAAAATTTAGGCTCTCCAGAAAAATAAGCCTTTTAGAAATAATATATATGGTGATTATTAGAAGAAGAAAAAAATCCATTGTTAAAATCGAGAATGTTACTAGGTATATATGTATTATTATCGTCAGTATTTAAAAAATCTGTTTTTAAAATGGGTTAAATGAATTAAAAAAAAACGCCTAGCAGTTGTCCCTAAATATTAGAAGTCACGCGAATACTGAAAATAAATGCAGTTTTTTATGATTATTAAATAATAATATATTATATTTATGAATTAATTACAATACCCTAAATTTGAGACTGAAATTCGTTATTTCGTTGATGTGGATGCGGGCAAATAAATTTAATTCTCTGAATAAAGAATTCAAACTAAACATAACAACATTCGTCGAACAAATTTAATAATTTGTTATATCTAAACAAATGCAATACAAACAATGATCATAATTTTATTTCAAGGGGCTATATCATACAGAGCCTGCGAATTTTAACACAGCAATTTAGAACATAAACGTAACACGCCCAGCGACATTTAATGGCGTTGGAGGTTAAGTTTTAGTTCTCTACTAATACAACGCCATAAATTATCACAAAAAATATTACACTAATATGTTTAATAATAAATTCTTGTGTGAAAATAATCATGTACATTCTTTTTCGTTTATTATTTTTTAAATATTAATTATTAATAGGTATTGCCATATTTGGATAATATTTGAATGCGTTATCTTACTTATTCATCTCTATTAGTTAACCCAGGATATCACTTCGTCGTGAATGCTGCAATAACTTTAATAAAGTAAGGTGATTTTAATGAAATAAAGACTAAAATTACTTAAGGATTTGTTTTGATATTTTTATAACATAAAATTAGATTTAGTAATGCTGTACACGACCACTAAGCAATTTCTCGAGGCCCGCATCAATTTTTAAAACAGCCAGATAATGCAGTCCGGTAGTAACAAGTCCATACACGTATAACGCATTCGAAGTTATTTGTTGTTGTATTGATTTATTCAGGTAACTGATTTTTTTTTAATAGTATAGGGGGGCAAACGAGCAGTCGGAGCCTTTGGGTGACTACCGACGCCCATGAACATCCGCACAAGAGGATACAGATGCGTTGCCCTCTTTGTCCCCATACAACCTCCCCCCCCCCCATAAGGCCACCGGTCTACAAACCAGCACGGCTCCAAAGCAGCATGGCACTACCTCTTACAATGTAAATCTATTTGAACTTTTGAGAGTAGAATGAGGAAATCCACCACCACATAAGCCAATGGATGTCCACTGCTGGACGTAGGCCTCCCCAATCATCTCTGGGAGGGTTTGTCAATACTCGCCACGCTTGGCAGGTGGGTCGACGAGAGAGTGTGTTGTGAAAGGTTATGGTGACGCTGCTGTTCATCACCATCCTGGTTAGTGTAGTGGTTGGCTGAGTATGTACACCAATATGAATTTAGTAGCCTTTTTATATTTATTTATTTATTTTTAATTTAATTATATATTTCAACAGTAACAATGCCATTAAACCCTTATTGAGTTAGACTTATTTTATTTCATTTTATTTAATTATATTGAAGGTTTGATGATATGCTGAAAAAATAGCTTCGAAGATGTACAGAAGGGTAAGTTTTCAAACATATTTTCTATATGTTAGTTGGTTTTAATTAAAACCATAATAAATAGGTAATTTGTAGCAAGTCCGTACACTTTTTTTTATTGTCGTAGGGGAATTCATTTACGGATGATATTCAGGACGCCCGAGTCGGCAGTCCTAGACCTATGTCGGACTCGGCACTTTGGGAGCGTAATACCGGTGCATACTGGTCGGCGGCCTCCTTTCTCACCATCCTTTCTGGACCATTATACACATTGTCTAACTATTCTTATTATATCTTCTTATTATACATCTCTGTATAACAGTATTTTCTTCCAAGATTTGCAGTAGTTTATTTTTTTTAAGTTTGTATGGTTTTGGCCCACCACTGACTTTGAGGTCGACATGGCTGCTGTATATGCTGTAATGAAACAAATAGAAGAACAGAGAGAAAAATGATTCTAATAAGTATGGCAATGTAAATAATTATTTAGTTCTTTAAAATTAGTAATTACCAAAAATCTGAAATTTATGGATACATTTTTTTTTTTTTACAATTTTATTATACCTTCTAGCTGTATCGGATGTCATTAAGTCTATTCTAGTCGAGTCGTAAGTTCAAAGTTTTCTGTACAAACAGATGTGAAAGTTATTTGGACCTTAAGACGAACAATCTTAAATGTGTCTCTTTCGTTAACAAAAAAGGGTGAAATCACTATGCGTTAATTAATTACAACTCAATCCATATTTTGACTTTTATCCCTTCTTCCTAGGTAAACGTTCTAAATTTAGGGATAAAGAATGTTCAGCTCGTAGTATGAACTTAAAACAAGCTCAGATTTACTTAAATTTACTTTGTAGTTTCAGCGCGATGCGAAAAAAAAAAAACAATCACCTTTTTAGTTTTAGTATCAGATTATAGAGTAAACCTTTAAAAAAGATTTTTTTTTTTGTATATTCAATTTACAATATTGGTATTGCTACAGTTTAATAATTTATATAAATATTTTTATTATAATAAATTTGTATAAAAATGACAAGTATAGTGGAAATTCATCACTTAAATCTCGGATTAAGAGTTTTATCATAAATTAACAACGATAAGATAATTAATGTCGCAAGCAAATTACAGCAATTAATAATGTATTTTTGTAATGATTTATTGAGTTCTTTACATATACAGTCAATAAACCTAGTAATAAAATTCTAATAGAAATCTCAATTTTAATAAAAATTATCTCATATCTAATGGATTCTTTATTTAAAAATACTGTTAATCTTCGAAGAAAACGGAGCAATGTTGACCTGTAAGTACTTTTTTTTTTGTTATGTTTGATTAAATCATGAATATATACGAGTATGTATTTGACGTTAAAATATATTTTTATATTTTAAATATTTTTATATATTTTTAATCAGGTGGCGTACGAATTCTTTGATTAATTTATCAAGGCTAAGTGGAGGTAGCGATTCTTCTATTTTTGAATCAGGCTCAGACACGTCGAGTAAGGTAAAAAAACTTTGAAGTATCGTTATAATATTCTAAAAAATAAATTATACTGATAAATTGTATATATAATTATAGTTAAAAAAATCTAATCGACGTTGGAATACAATAGTGACTATCGTTCTTGTGGAAGCGAAAAGTCTTCCTGTGGTGGCTAATGATGGCGCGTCCCATAATATTTATTGTAAATTTCGGTACGTATTTGTGACCATTGTATTCTTTTTTTTGTGTATATTAATGAAATTTGATATTAACGTTTCAGTCTTTCTATATTCTGTGGTTACTTTTTTAAATTGTTCTATAATCATTCGTACCTACGTATGTATGTATGTGAATACTTAAGGAAGGTTATATGCACACAGGTAGACTTAATGATAAGCGTAACGATATTTTCGTACAAATCTGATAATTAAAAAAATTCATGATTTTTCTGTTGATAAACAGATAGTCTGTAGGACATCACTATTTTAAGATAAGAACGTTCTTTAAATGCTTTGCAGTTTATTTGTATTTTAATTCGTGTGTCATATAGTTACTTTTATGTTTATATGGATGGGATAATAGTCTGTATAACTTTAAGCTAATCTATCTATTAATTTTAATCCTACATTTTTTATGCTTTAAAGAATCAGCTGTTTTTATTATATTAGGTATTTATCAATTTTCAAGGTTGGGGTCAGAAACCTTCAAATCTAAAAGTGTTCCAACTTCTCAAAATCCGGAATGGAGGGAAAGATTTCAGTTACATCTCTATGAAGACTACGTGTTAAGTATATGTCTTCAGGATAAAGGAAAAATGAAAAATTCTATGGGAAGGTACGCGAGAAATATATAAGATGAGACTGACAGAAATAAAATTATAAGCATGCCCTGATCCCACTTTATGTAGGTTCGACCCAGTATAGGTATAATTTTTGCACTGGCTTGTCTATCAGCCGCAATCTCACAAGAAACGCCCTTTTTTAACGATGGTAAATGTATTTACGCATCCCGCCCTAATGCGGCGGATATGACTCGCGACCGGATATCCACTAAAACCCATCGATTTCGTCTGCGCCATAGCGATGCGCCATGGGACTGCTTCTGTATACAACCACGACGTCCCGACGCTTGGCTTTGCGGCCCTTCCGGAGAGCCACTCGACCGGTCTCCTTTCCGCGAAGCAGAGAGGAACCAGGAGCGGCCTAACTCCCGAGATCGGGCCACTCGCCGGCTCACCTCCGCAAAGCGAGGAGTGCATGCTGGCACATTAAGCAACCCAATCCCCGCCGTCGGATCGAACCATAGGCAGCCCCGCATGAACTGCAGGGAGCCAGGCTCGAAAGCGGTGGAGCGAATCCGCCCGCTTCTGCCACCGAATGGGTAGAAAAATTTCCCACGCGTTTCTCCGCGCCTTCTAGGCGCTATATCCACACCGTCCGCACCCCCGTGCGCAGACGCCGATATAATAAATTGAAAGGTATCCAGAAAAAGGCAATAATATAAAACAATGTTTTGTAGCATTTTATTAATAACAATCAATGATTAATAATTATATTAAAAATTCAGTAAATGAAAATAGACGAAAACATAAACGTAAAATTTTACGAATTGTTATTAATACAGTACAATACTTTGCGTAAAAATAATATAATTAAATAAAAGTAAACTTTGAAGTACGCTACTATCATAATATAACACTTTCTGGATCGTTGTTAGTTATAGAAATACAGACTAAAGTATTTATGTGCGGGCGACGCCGTGGGCACGGTTAGTATTACATAAATATATAACATTAATATCCCTCAGGTCTTATAGGAATTATTAAAGAAAAACATATGATATGTACACCATTAATGATTTCATTTAAAATTCTTTATAATAATAATACAATATTATTTAAATATATATTAGGTTTTTATTTCTTTGACATTTATTAAATTATGAATCTATAAATCGATTTTATTTTATGTTTTTTAATATATTTTAATAATAATTAATATTTTCTGTACTCAAGTTGCATTTTAGACCTATCCTCATATGAAAAGGAACGCACCCATGAAATTTGGAAGAAACTGGATGATGGGTATGGAGTAATACATATTTCGGTGACGATGTGTGCGATTCGAGACTCTGAAATATCTACAAACGCAGTTGATACACGAGACTGCAATGAGAAACATGTGAGATATACTTATTTTGTGTTTGTATTATATGATTTTATACTTAAGAAAATATGACTTCTGTTTATATAAAATAAATATAATTATTATGTTTATTGAACAATAATATTTAAAACTATTGACATTTTTATTAGTAATTCTTATAAACAGTAGTTTTTCTGTATATTTTTTCGAGCATTATTCAAAAACTCCTGGGTAGATTTTGATGAAACATTTTATAATTACAAGCGTTTCAGTTTCCGAAGATGCAACACTAAACACAAGCATATCGAATATAACAATATTATTATAACAAGTGAGAAAATTTGACAGAAACTCAACATGCTTTAAATAAAGAAAATTTTATTTATTTAACTTTTAGGGTGTATGTAATTTATCATGCGATTGGAATATCGTCGGCATGTTACACGTAAATGTTATAGGCGCCAAAGGTTTCACTAGCAGGCCGAATGCCTACTGTACGTTGGAGATCGACAACGAGAGGGTAGAGACGCATAGAGTTGGTGCGAGTGCGGAACCTAGATGGAACAAATGCTACGTTTTGTGAGTGTAATATCCTATTTTTGTTCGATAAAATTAAGATTTAAGTATGTCATAGCGTTTTTTATGGTTATAAAGAGAGATTAATTAACACAAGAAGTACCTGTCGATGAGCTTTTCTTGTGCTTATTTTTCATTATTAGCTAAGTAAATGGTCATCGACGTACGTATCGGTAAAAAATTTGGCGCCGTGAATGTTGTCACTGACGCACAAAACATCATTAATTCGGCAAATTTATTAAAAGCTTTCACAATAGTAGATTTTTGACGAGATTTAAAAGTAATACAAATCCAAAAAGTCTGGTTATTGAAAATGTAATTAAGATTATAATTTAACTATATGGCTTACGAGTTACGACTAAGAAACATCAAACAACTAACCAAAGCTTGCCAACTGTGTAACTACAATTCGATATATAATATTTTTACCGCATTACATACTCAATGCATTCCATACACATGCGTACATTATGCTGATACCTGCCAATATTTAAGTTGTTATATTATTAAAAAAATAAAATAATATAACATAATAAAATGATATTTTATAAGTGTTATTGTATACTATAATGTTTTCCATATTAAATTTCAACTATGTGTACCCGTGTCGTCGAGGTTGTTAACTGAATTATCGTCATTTATTGAAATTTCATTTAGAGCTCTTTTTTACTAGAATTTTTTGTTTTGGATTGTTTTCAGTAAAGTGTACGACGTGACATCTACCCTCGATCTCAAAGTGTATGACAGCTCTCTAGCCAATGCGCTGTTAAACGATTCTATAGGTAAGGTGTCCATTCCACTGCTCAGGATAACGAATGACGTGACGCGCTGGTATGCTCTAAAGGACAGAAATAAACGAAGCAATGCTAAAGGAAACTGTCCAAGGATACTGCTGAAAATGCATATGGTTTGGAATCCAGTAAGTTATACAACTAATGTTTTACGTATTAATTATTATTATAACAACAATCTATTAGACATGACTCACGGTTTCACTCAGTAATATAGGTTATAGAAGTTGCCATATAGTTATCGATATCAGATAAGTATAGCGAGGTTAACCTTTTTCAATTAACATGATATTTTACGTATAAATATTTATTCAGATCAAACATTGGTCATAAGCACCAAAGCTTAGTACTTTATGTAAATTAACAAAGATTAGCATTTTATGTAAATTAACAATGATTACGGTTTTGTAAAGTTACTTTAGATCCTGAAAAAAAAAACTTAAAATGTGTTGAATATTGAAAGCTCTAGCATTTACAAACTATTTTTGATATTTGTAAACTCGTATTGTATTCGCATTATAGGTGGGAATAATTTGTACGATAGGTACTTCCGTACTTATATGAATATACATGCAAAAACAAACAAAAAATTTAAAAGAATGGACCCCACGTCTCACACTTTCCACTGGTGACAGAAGGGCTGGTGCATTTTTTGTCCAGAGAATCGGAATTGCGATACAATGGGGAAATGCTGCCAGTATTCTTGGCACCATTCCATGCGGACATGATTTATATTAAAACTGTCTGTAAATAATTAGCTTAAGTTTTGCATTGTAAATATATATAATATTGTAAAATTTTAGAATAAATGTATTTATATATTACATATATTAATTTATATTGCATACTAGCTGCTGCCCGCGACGTCGTCTGCGTGAACGCTATACAGCAACAAAAATACCTACGATTATACCTTTTAAAATAACATTCATTTACCCGTTTCTTCTTTACATTTCATATCTACAGAAAGTACAGTAACAGAGGGAGACTGTCTTTTGTAAAATTGACTTTCAAAAAGTGCTTATTTTTAGCCTGCTTTGAATAAATGACTTTATGGTGATTCTGCTGAATTAAGTCATAAGTTGTGACTGAAACGGATGGAGAAAATAATAAATAAGGAATACAGAATAGGGTAAAAATACATATTTATAGGACTTCTCGATAAACAACATTAGTAGTTTGGCTCTCCGCAGCCAAAATGTAAAGAGAGTCAGGACTGGTGACGCGGGAGCAAGCGACGCGACGTACAGCTGCCCATGTGAAGCAGCTCGTCCTGAGGTCGAAACCAGCTACCCTCAGTGTCTGCCCCTGCGACTTATTGATGGTCATCGCGAAGCAAACACTCACGAGGAACTGTACGCGCTTGAACTGGAACGGGAAGTTATGAGGAATGAGGGGAATGCGTGGTATAAATACTGCTTCGCCGACGCCACAACCCGTAAGAATTTCCACCTCAATGTTGTGTCTGTGGAGCGAGATGACTTTAAGGCGGGTCCCGTTCCACAACTTTTGAAGAAATAGGTTCCGGAGAAGCATAAGCATTTCTTATCTTTATAACATATATGGCATGCTTCATTTTCCTCTTTCTTCGTTATTTAGCTCAAATTGCTTACAGCAATAGCGTGCCGTTTTCGAGTTTAAATTTTGTTATACATCTATTCAGTTCTTTTTGAGTTCTGTTTGTTATTACATACAGAAAAACTCGATGAATTTTATAAGACATAGATGAAGCAGCTTAAAACTTATATAAACACATTTTTTAAATTGTCTTGCTCATCATGGAGTTGTGCATTTTAATTTTTATTAAAATGCACAACTCCATCTATGACTTTTGTAAACAACTATTAACCTCACCAACATGATCAAATTTAAATTATTTATATCCAAAAAGGGTTTACACATGTAATTCGACTTGATGTTTTTAAAATCTCATAGATGGCGCTGCTTGTCTTGATACTACTTATATTCATTTCTTATATTACATTCATTCTTACATTTATTATGTTTATCAGCCTAAGTTACTTATATTTCGTGATTTTTATAGTGTGAAGATAGCTTATAGCATGGTTATTAACATAATAACAACATTCAAATATGCGTCGTTAGATTACACGCTGTTACAGAATGCGTTGAAGAAATAAAGGTTCACTGCTCGTTCCCCGTAGGTGATAGCGTGATAATATGTAGCCTATGTTATGACCCGACTTCTTAATAATATTCGTGCCAAATTTGAAGTAAATCCATGCAGTACTTTTTGAGTTTATCCCGGACATACATACAGACAAACAGACAAACAGACAAACAGACAAACAGACAAACAGACAAACAGACAAACAGACAAACAGACAAACAGACAAAAATTCTAAAAACTATATTTTTGGCTTCGGTATCGATTGTAGATCACACCCCAAGTATTCTTTTTAAAAAATATTCAATGTACAGTTTTGACTTTTCTACCATTTTATTATATGTAGGTATAGATAATTATAATTCTAGATGTAAAACCGTTTATTTGACATACAAAATGTAAATACAGACAGTGAAACCTTCAGGAAATAAATATGAAGTGCTATGTGTAACTTAATAACACTTCTTTATGATAATTATAAAAAAAATCTTTTTATTACTAATATTAAATACTTTTTAAACTTTCATGTTCACTAATACTTTGAATGATTTTTGTATGAAAACGAGCTATTTACCATGTTTGTTGTTGGTTAATTTGAGTTTTCGATATTTCAGCATGCAATTATGCTATGCTAAGTGCCATACACACGAGTGAATGTACCAAACAATCAACATGGTAGACATGCTGTTTTACATATAAATCATAGTATTAAATATTTGTTTCAGATTAAAGCTACAGTGAGACTGTTTCAATCGAAGGAGGTAAAATATATAAAGAAGCCGGCAAAATTTGATCTATTTCTTATTTACAGTAATATGAAGTTTGTATCAGATCTATTGAACTTAGCTGCTGACATAAACGAGTATTATAAGTAAGCAAGATTTTTATGTTATTAGTTACATGTTTTAAATTATTAATAAAGAATCTGACGCTCTACATTTGCACATATTAATTAATTAATTTTAATTTAAGAATATCATTAAACTTTGGGCAAGTGGTGATTTAGGCAGTTCGACTGTTCGCGTTGATTGATAGGTAGATAATATACAACTTTGAGAGGCGTTTATAAATATTGCATAATTTTCACTCTAGAGTGCCGTATCACACTGATTTATTTAAACTCTTCTTATTTCGTCGATAGTACACGTAAATAGACCAATTTACATTGGTCTACATAAATCGTTATAACAAATGCCTAATAATTTTAGTTGATAAAATGATGAGTAGCACAAAAGTACTAAATTATTTTAATGTTTTTTTTTTTTCTAAAAATAATGTGTAAAACTGGATATACATATGTATTGTAACAGCCTGCAATTATTCCCCTGCTGGGTAAATATCTCTTTTACTACATATTATAGGGAAGCTCCAATGCGAGCTTGCAGATACAATACAGTAAAAGTAGTTTAGTCTTTATTGCACACAAAAATTTTATAAAACGAGTACAAAGTAAAAGACTTACAAGAGAAATGTACAATAGGCGACTTTATTGCTAAAGCAGTAATCTCTTCCAGGCAACCTTAGGTAGTGGAAATAAACATAATGGTAGGGTTGTACGCAACACATATCTACAGTATACACATACGCATATACATATATAGATACACATACACATTGCAGCACTTAGCAAAAGATGTCACGAATTTTATCATATGTATGTGTCATCAGTAACAAGAGCATTAAAACATTCCTCTAATCTAGCTATATACTCAAGCGAGTAAAATAAGGCCAAAAAAGATTTCAATCAAGGCAAGTAAAGCGACGCTGTGGAAAGAAATATGCAACGATCTTGACAATGATATTTGGGGCAAAGGTTATCAAATAGTTGTCAAGAAACTAAGGCTACACAAGAACCACTAAAACCTCCCGCCATAATTGACAACACTGTCGCGGAGCTGTTTCCTAAACACCCGCTGCGAGAAAAAAGGAACTATACAAATAGTGGTATACAAAAGCGCGGGGCGTCGCACAGGAAAGAGTGCTCGATAGGGCTGCCGCCTGTGGGCCACGGAGCAACGTACGCGGTGCCCGTGGCCTGCCTTGTAAGGGTAGGTGAGGGCGTACTGCGGGTTATTTTTGTGGGTGAGGACCCTACACTACGTCGTTGTCTCCCCGGACGACGGGGTGTGCATTCAGGTACATTTTTTCCCGCCAAAAATAAATAAATAAAAAGGACTTCCCGAAACTACTGCTATATATAACGCGTGGGCTTGCTACTGGCACATTTGCTACCGTCTGGAAACGACAAAGACTAGTCCTACTAGATAAAGGGAAAGGAAACCTCTTAACACCTTCGTCCTTAAGGCCACTCTGCATTCTAAATACCGCCAATATACTGCTTGAAAAGCTAATGCAAGCGAGGTTTTGAAGCCTCGGTGGCTTCGCTAAAATCAATATGCCTTCTGGAAAGGACGATCGACGATCGGCGCGATCAAAAAGGTCATAGGGATTACAGCCGAAGCGTGGTCGGGTAACCTCAAATCGGGCAAAGTCTGCATCCTCATCACGTTATATGTAAAGAACGCCTTCAGCAGAGCAAAATGGTACGACATCTTGGACGCACTGGAACACCGGCTTAGGATAAAAAAGGAGAACTTGGCCATGGTTGACGATTATTTCGATGCAAGAACACTAATCGTGAAAACTACAGAAGGCTTACTTACGAACTCCTGTTCCAGATGACAGAAGGTTTACCACAGGGTTCAGACATGGGCTCAGACCTATGGAATGCAAACTACGACAAGCTACTGGTGGTCCCTCTGCCGAAAAAGGTACATTCAACGGGTTTTGCCGATGATATCGTGGCCATAATAGTAGCGGATGACGTTGAGGAGGCTGAACTGTTAGTCCGCTAGACAATTGACGCCGTAGAGGCCTGGCTTGAGAAACACCGGCTGAGACTAGCTTAACATAAAACAGAGATGGTTGTGCTGACAAATCACGTCAGTGGTTCCCGAAACCATTTAATGTAGACATAGGCGAGACAACACTGACATCAACAAAAGCGCTGCACTACCTGGGAGTGATTATAGATGAAACGCTGTCCTATCGGGAACACCTTGAAAGCGCATACACCAATGCTAACAAAATGGTTTCCAGCCTATCAATAATCATGACCAGTACAATGGGTCCACGAACTCAAAATAGAGAAAAATCACAAACGATGTCAGAGCAAAAGTGAAGGCAGAAACGCAGAGAGAATGGAAAGACAGATGGAAGACCTACGGACAAGATAGACAGCTCGCTTGATCCCGAGTATCAAATCCTGGATAGACTGAAAACACGGTGGGCTTTTTCCTGACTCAGCTGTTGACGGGCCACGGCTCGTTCAATGCCTACCTCTTCAAAATAGGCTTACACCATACTTCGATGTGCAAGTATTGCCCAGACAAAACTGACGACGCCGAGCGCACTTTTTTTGAGTGCGAACGCTGGAGGGACTACAGAGCCAACACCAAAGCAGCTATAGGCAAGGCTCTCAAATCTTCGAGCCTAGTGAACGTATGGTACAGCGAGAAGAAAACTGGCAAAAAATTGCAGCCTATGCGCAACGCCTCCTCAAAGAAAAATCTTGGAGTAAGACAACAGAGAACCGTCTTATGACGCAACACGGACCAGGCTAAAGTAATGCTAACGCGGTGCCGGCGCAGTCTTCCCTGCACTAAGCGTGGGGAATAAGGAGAGGGGTGGGAAGCCCACACTGCCGATAATCATCATCTTTCGGTGTTTTTAAAATAATCCTCCTCCTTGTTAAAAAATACACATACATAAATACCTATGTCTAATAATAATAACAGCCTTTATTACATAAATATACTATGCATAAATAAATACGCATACATACATATACTTAAATATAAACTGAAACAAAGCTATAGAGTAATATAATATTCCTTTATTATATATTTTTTAAATAACGCGAGAGCTTGTGCACGTCTCGCTTCGAGAGGTATAGAATTCTATAAACGAATGGAGTAGATGGAAGGAATTAGGGAAGGAATTTTTAAGACTAAATTTTCTTCTAATCGAAGGTCAGATAATATATTTATATATTATAAATTTTGACGAACCCGTTGGTGTAATGGTCACCATGCCAGACTGCCAACCAGAGGGTCCCGGGTTCGATTCCCGGCACGGCCAACACCTTTGTGATGAGCAAATTTGTTGACTGTCGGTTTGAGTGTTCAATATGTATCGATATAAAGTATTTATGTATGTATATGTAGTATATCAGTTGTGTTAGCGCCCATAACACAAACTATAAATAGTTTAGCATGGGGCTAACCAGCCGTGTGTGAAATGTGTCCTAATATTTATTTATTTATTTATAACTAATTAGTCGTTAAGTACAGCGAAAGAAATTAGAAAAATATTTAAATTAAGAATTGTTATTTCGTACGGCCAGGTTTTGTGTCGAAACGTTATAAAGGTTCTATGGGTATAATTGTACTAAATATATGGTTATTTTTTTCGACAGACGCTTGTTCGAATGGGAAGACGAGAAGTTTTCTTTTTGTGTACTGTTCGTATGGTTGACTTTCTGTTTCTATATTCGTCTATGGATAGTTCCTCTCTTACTTTTGTTTCCTTTCTTAAGTTATTGGATTTTTAAACGACGAGGTATGTATAAGTTTATGTAATTATTACTTGTTGATATTCTCAGTGTGTTAATTTACCTTTATTTTTAGATAATACGAAAACACAAGACGATGGATACGATGATGTCTTAGAAAGTGTATACATAAAGGTAAGAATTTATATACATAGGTAATAATAGTATGTGTATTAATATGTGAAGCAGAGAAGAGTTACATACAGTATTTAGTAACTAAATACATAATAGGTAAATGCATCTAAACAAAAATTTTAAGCCAGTAAAATTTCCACTAAAAAAACAGAAAGAAGTTGAACTTACAATTAGTAGTCAAAAAATTTAACGAAAGAACACCAAGAATTAGCACAATTTATAATTTTTATACCATACCCATTTATAACCTATTGCTGAACAAGTCGATATCATTATACTGCTTATTATAGATACTGAACCGTCGTACAACAAATGATTTGCCACAATACCTTATTCTGGAGACAACGATTCAGAAAGTAGTAATGAGACTGACTGCAGTGGCTAGGGCATTTAAAGAATATTTTACTTAGTACCTACGTACGGGGAGTCTACTAAATTATTAATAACATAGTCTGGCCATAAATACTGTTACAATTAAAAATAAACAAAATATTACATTTGAATTTAGAATCTGCCATTTTTATATGATTCTTTATTGTGTTTTCTCGTTTTCGCGCCAATACATTGTAAAATATTTTTTGTGATATTAAAATTGAGTGAAGTAATAAAGATAATCGAATCGCTGTGATTGCATTACACAAAGTAGGTAAGGAGCCAAATACAATTTTTAAAACACTCCATACGCTTGGTATTAGTCAAATGTTTGTGTACCGGGCTATTGAAAGGTACAATGAAACCTCCTCTGTTTGTGACAGAAAAAGATATAGCCGTCCAAGTAGTGTTCGTACGAAAAAGGCGATCAAAGCACTGAGGGAAAAAAATCGAATAAATCCTGTCTGAAAGCAAAAGATTTTATCTCGGAAAGCAGCTTCAGTTTCTTGCAGTATTTAAGATACGCACTGGTCATTCCTTAACTGATAATTTAAAAAAGAATAGGGTGGTAAATCAAAAACAACTACTTAACCGGTACGTAACTACGTAAGCGCCGAAGGAGGTCACAGAAAAAAATTGTTTACAGATGAGAAAATTTTTACAATTGAGCAATATTTTAACAAAAAAAAAGAAACCGTATTTATGCTCAAAGCTCTAAGGAAGCTTCCAAATTAGTCAACATACTAAAACGTGGGTAGTATCCGACTTCAGTGATGGTTTAGTGAGGTGTTAGCTATGAAGGAGTGACAGCCATATTTTTGTGAAAGAGGTATCAAAACATCAGCACAAGTGTATCAAGATACCGTTCTTGAGAAGGTAGTTAAGCCCCTTAACAACACCATGTCCAAAAACCAATAACGGTCAAGGGTCATAAAGCTATATCCACCCAATCTTGGTTAGAAATCAACGTTCTGTACGTCATCAGAGCTGAAGACTGGCCGTCATCTAGTCTCGATCTTAATCCGCTGGATTGTGATTTATGGTCAGTTTTAGGGAGTACGCTATAATTCTTCACTACTAATCGTATGGATTGTTTTAGGGACTCCAAATTATCATGGTAAGAGTGCGTGCTTCTATTGATAACTGGCCTCAACGTTTAAAGGACTGTATTGCAGCCAATGGAGACTATTTCGGATAAGTTTTATATTTTTTAATGATTTTATATTAATGTAATAAACTACCATACTGTAATAGTAATAAATGTTACGTGCGATAGAAAAAATGTTTTCTTCTTTGTAACAATATTTAAGGCAAGACTATGTATTTTGCATTGCTAAAAGTAGTAGAGGCAAATTTATTTTTAATATTTTAATTTAATAATAATATTTATCATTGCGTTTTATTAAAAAGTGTCAAAAATATACTTAATCTAAAATATACAAAATATATTTAAATTATTTATTTATTTATTTACTTTACTTTACAAAGTAAAGTAAATAAATAAATAAATAATTTAAATTATTTATTTATTTATTTACTTTACTTTACAAAGTAAATAAATAAATAAATAATTTAAATATATTTTGTATATTTTAGATTAAGTATATTTTTGACACTTTTTAATAAAACGCAATTTATCGTAAGGGCCTGAAAGTTTTTTTATCATTTTCAGTATTAATAACGAGACCCTTGTTTTGAAATATACATGGGAAAATAGGTATTTTGTAATGTTGTAATTTTTTTTTCTACTTAGCTAATTTCTGGTGTTCTCGAGAGTCTATTTATTTATAGTAGTCTGATTCCAATCGGTTTCTAACATACACAACACTCGATAGACTCACAAACAAAATATTTTACAGTTAAGTTAGTTAATGGATGTGTTAGTGACCTATGAATATCGGTAATGTTGCTATTTTTGTCATCAGAAAGATTGTCATCATTTATTTATTATTATTGATATACTTAACATCGTTGAAAATATAAAAAAATGGTACTCAAAACATAATCATCACAATTAAATCTGTTCAATTAATTTTTATTTAAGATTTAAAAGGTGAATGTATTATTTGATATAATTTCACCAACTGTGAAGTATATAAAAATATAAGAAACACTCTCTAACTCAACGTTGAATGAAACTGAAAAGTGTTTAAATAATAATAAGCACATAAATATTATTTTTATTACAAATGCTTATATGTAGTAAGTACTAAAATATTTAAAGCTACGATTAGGTAAAAACAAAAGTCAAAATCGATTTCCTCGATGGTTTCCATAGCGAAAACCGAGTTATCTCAATCGATGCGTCACTAATTATTACGTTACGATGCCGTCACCGATATCCAATAATTGAATTCCCGTCGAAGCGAGTTCGTTTCGTTCAGAACTTTCAGGATTTACTGCACGCTTTGATTATGAAAGTTTACTGAGCTACGTTAAATTTCATTTGGGGAAATGTGATTAACTTAATATCCTTTTGCCTCATTGATGGAATTACTCTTTTGTTATTAACGTCTTTTGTTTATTAAACGACTTGTTTAGGTATACTTGAAAGTTACTTAAAGAATGGGGTGACCACAGTTTATATTATGATTACAGTTCAAACAAATTTTTACTATATTTTTCTGTACAGCAATCTAACTCTATTGATGATATTTAGGCGTATTTACCACAACAAATACTTTTAACTGATATTACATTTTTCCTACAAATAAATGTTTTAAGAGTTAAATCGATGGCTACTTAGGTTACAAAAAACAGATATTTATCCCAGTTAAACATAAATGTTATTGTTTACTATTAGTTATTATATAATAATTCAAAATGACGCGATGGCGACGACAAAACAACAAAAACGGGTATCCATTGTGAGTCGTAAACATAGCTAGAATATGCTTCTGCGTCAATATAACTTAACTAGCTGTGCTCCGCGGTTTCACCCGCGTTAATTTGAGGGAAAAACGTACTTAAATATTTTTAAACAATTACTCTAAGTGTAGGTACCCGCCTCGTTAGTTGAATGGTTGCAAGCGTTACTGCCGTGCACGGGGTCTCAAGTTTGATTCCTGGGTCGTTCAACGTATTATTGATTTATTTTTTATTTTTCGAAAATTCTCAGAAAAAGAGTGTTGTTATATTTACTTTTAAAGTGGAACTATAGTTAAAAAAATGTCTCGAGAAGAGAAATAATAAAGGACGCAACGGAAGCTCTCAAAAAAGATAACTTTTCCCGTTTTTGTAACATTTTTTATTATTGCTCAGCCCCTATTGGTCGTAGCGTGATGTTATATAGCCTATAGCCTTCCTCGGTAAATGGGCTATCCAACACAAAAATAATTTTTCAATTCGAACTAGTAGTTCCGGAGATTAGCGCGTTCAAACAAACAAACCAACAAACTCTTTAGCTTTATAATATTATAATATAGTATAGATAATTAGTTACATTATTGTCATCGTCACCATGACCTTGATTTTTCCAACCTAGACGTCATCGTTTTTTTTACCTTAACTCATTATAATCATTTTGAAACATTCCAGGAAGACAAGACATTCACTGGAAAATTACAAGATCTACAAAAAATGACGCTCACAATAACAAATGGTATTGAATTCATAGTTTCGCATATTGAGAGGCTTTATAAGTAAGTTACTATTGTCTTCTTACGTTTTATGCCATTGTTAGGTTATTAGAAGCATATTATTTTCATTAAATTTTCAGGTATACAGGAAATAATTTTGTTATTACAATGATAGTTTAGGAGTGACATGCCAAGTTGATAGATAAATAATATAAATAGTTAAAGTCTCATAATTTTAGCCAGTATTACATAGAATATGCATAATATGTATAATTACAGAAATAAGTATAGGTATTTAGTTCTCGAATATTTAGGTATATCCTATTATGTTAACTAGAATTAGTGTTAACTTTTCATTAAGTCTTATAATAACTAATAATAATATTTATTACTTTGTCTACTTTTTTTTTTCGTTTTACGTAATTTACAAACAAAAAGCATCACTTTTTTAATCTAAAGTTAAAAATAGTGAGAGTCTGTTAATTAGGAACAATAATGTTTAGTTAAAAAAGATTATTAATTTAATTGTGATTTCAATATTATTTAAATTAAGAGAATGTAAAATAATATGTTTTTGCATCTTTGGACTCACTTCAATAGAATTTGTTAGCGCTTCAGATTTTGAATGCGGTATAGAGCTTACTTTTAGTTTATTAAAATATCAGTTAGAGACTTATTTTTATTTAAAATTTTCAGCTTAGTAACGTTTAAAGTACCGTTTCTGAGTTACGTTACGATGATATTACTGCTCATTGCGTCTGCCGTCATATATGTGATACCATTCAATTATCTTCTAATGGGTTTAGGTAAGTGGTTAGCGAAGTAAAATATTTCAACGGATCTTTTTTGACATTTAATCCATTGTATTTATATAAAACTTGTGTATAACATACAATATTTAAGCTTCATGAACGATATTTTTCAGTTTGCGTTTACTCAGTCTTCCTTTTACAAGCTGTTGATATTTCTAAACGACTTCCAAAAAAGGAGAGTTTTTTTAATTTTTTTTTAAATGTGTGTTACCTCATAACTTTTTACTGGTTGTTCAGATTTTGATGATTCTTTTTATATTCGAAAGCTGGTGCTTGTCATGTGGTCCTATTTAAATTTTAGCGAGATTTGACTACTGGTTTTTGAGTTATACCTACTAATGCGTATTTAATTGACTTCGACTACGTTGATGATGTTCTCATTTTATTACTTGTGTAATGTGAAATGAACAAAAAAAAAACAAAACTATATAGAATGGTTTGAAATAGGATTCCGTAAGTCCCTTTCTAGTTTCGTGATGTTCTGATGAAGATCTTCAGAAACATGACGGAACTCTTCAATAAATTACAGCAAATCTGTCGTGGTTGCTGCAATCTCGTTGAAGTCGGTTTTTACCCGACTGCGACAGAAGGAGGGTTATGTTTTTCGAGTGTATGTATGTATGTATGTCCATTTCTTTGGCACGCCCTACAGCCCAAACGGCTGAACGGTTTTTGACATATGAGGTGTCGTTGGATTTGTCTAAATTGTAGTAGTGACATAGGCTACATAAATTTTCAAAATGGCGAAATGATGAGGGAGGTTGAATTTTTTTTCTTACTGTAGCAATATGGGTATCAAATGAAAGCTAGTAAATTGTTTTATTCTTTTTAGTTTATAATAAGATTATTTTACGCAGTCGGGCTTTTTGATTTTTTAAATTATTGTTTTGTTAAAATTTTTATTATTTGTATGCAACAATTTTCTATTTTTGTAGGTATATACAAATTCACTAGGAAGTATTTAAACCCAGACCGAATACCAAATAATGATTTATTAGATTTCCTATCGCGTATACCGGACAACGAAATGTTGGTAAGTAAAGCGTTGTGTATTTAGTCATAGGAAACCACAAATGTCTTATATGTCAGTGCTGACATACTCGTAGTAGTAGTAGTGTTAATTTTCTATATATATATATATATATATATATATATATATATATATATATATATATATATATATATATATATATATATATATGTATTTTCCTGTTAATCTTCTGTATTGGAATGATCAAAAAGTATGAGCGTCGATGGAAATTGATTAAAAATTTGATGTCATAAAGTGTGTGTGTGTGTGCGTGTGTGTGTGTGTGTGTAATGTTCTTATAAATGTGCAGTTTTTATTTGTGTTAGAAATTCACAGTGACACAGCCAACGTCATCCGATCAAAACGTTCTGCAGTCGCTTTATTGTACGTGTACTGTAAATAATAATTAAACTTGATGTACGCAGAGGCCTAAGTAAAAGAAATGTACTTTAGTGCCTCTTTTCTCTGTTCTCTATGTGTATAATATCTAAAAATTGAGTTGGCTATAAACGCTCGCTTTTATCCAATCAATTTACATGAGTTTAGTTATACTAAATAACAATGCAGTTGAACGTTATTTTGTTATTATTTGAAAATGATTTTTTACTTTTTATTAATAAACCCTCATTAGATTCCATTCAATGATCTACTATAAAATTAATAAATGTTTCTATCTGGATATAGAAGGCATTCCTTATTATATTTATTTTCGATCATTGGAGTTACATGTAAGAATTACAGCTTAATATTTACAAATTCATTTCTAAAACTTGGTTCAAAGAAATATTAATTAATTTGAGTGTGTTTGTAATATCTATATATCGATATATTTATATCAGCATAATAAGAATAATATTTACCCAGCACTACTAAAAGCCATTAATCCAAATGAATAAATGAATATTCATATACTCGTTGCTGTTATAAAAAAAAAAAAATAATAGTGTGTCTATCAGTTTTTTTTCGGCTAATACCCGAAACTGTGTTAGCAGATTACTAATGTTCTATTCAGTGACTTAGACTATTTTTTTTTTAAATAAATACAAAGACACGGTCAGTGATTGCTGATAGTATAAATAAAAAACTTTATTTTTCTTGATAAAATTTATTGTTACATAAAGTTTTAAGTCTAATAAATATTTAATTCTAAGCATTTTTATATTTAATGTATCACAAAGGCAAGCTTTATCAGTCTATTACTTTATAAACATTAAATATTGTTGTATAGGATAATTAATTATTTTAATTATTCCATTTGCAGAAAGATTGGAAGGAATTAGGTGTACCGGAACCAAAACAAGATCTACAAATACAGTCGCCGAATATCATAAGATCTATAAGTACCTCAATTTGAGGTAAACGATTAAATAAATAATTTTACTTATAATACTTATAATTACTAGGGTGACGTAACTAGACCGTATTAGTCAATGTAGAAAACTTTGTTTCGGGGCCCCTCAGCTTTGTATACGTTCAGCTGCAGTAAAACTCAAAAGTAATAAGTCGAAAACATAAATAGATGTGATTGATTTGTGAGTAACAAAAAAAATTACAAAAGTTCGTGCTTACATATAGGAGGAGTGTGATGCGTTAGCTTAGGGGGCACACCCTATATACATATGTGTAGAGTGGTAGCTACGTCTCTGATAACATAATGTTAATAATAATTAATTACTATGATTATACAATAAAATCACAATCATATAGTATCGATAAAGCCAAGTATAAACCAAATGTCAGACTTGACCTCTTTGTTGCATTTACATGAAGTTTATTTTTTACTAGACTAATGATGTAATTTATTTCCGCGATTCTAAATTAGAATTTACATCAATGATTAGTTTAAATGTATATAAATTTTACAGTAACCCTTTGTTTTAGTTCTATAACTTAGGTCGAAATTTTAGTCTAGTCACACAAATCATATAATCTGCATTTGATTTACTCTACAAGTCTCAGTATGCTCTCTACTATGGCACTCTGAAGAACAAAGTGTTGTATTAAATCCAATGCATTTCTTGAGATTCTACTATCTACTTTTAGTCGGATCAGACGGATTCAAATTTGGCTCTGGAACTTTCAACTCGCGCCATTGTTTCTGAAATAAATGTAATTAACCATAAATATTGTTTTTCTTTTCTTGTACATTACCTACCTCTTTGCGAACGAAAGGCTTGTTGCTAAGCAGGACATTTATATATGTTTTATTAATAACAAGGACAAGGATTTGAACCTTCTTTCGATTTTTAGGAATTAAGTTACAAATTATTTGTATTTTTTTAAGATATGAAAACAACACACACAAACAAACAATAATAATAAAATATTCCCACAAGTAACATCTATAATAAAACCATTTTTTTAAAGAAACAATCTTTGTGAAATTATCAAAATAATGATTTTATTTTTGTCACGCTACTCATCGCTCGATATGCTACGATTCTGTAACACCCTGATGTTTATTATTAGCCTACAAATATATATTTTCTCACTTAAACGTACACACACACACACACACACATACACACACACACACACATATATATATATATATAGGTACACGCGTGTGTAGTGTGTTTAGTGTGACTTATTGTTAGATGTAAATAAATATTGTAAGAGATCTTAAAATACATTAGCATTAAAAACATTATTTGTTATTCAGGTCAAAGCTTAGCTATTGTTTTCAAATTGAAAATAATACTTATAATACGAATTATATTATTTGTATACAATATTTTTAAATATTTTATTTGTCATATTTCATTTCGTGTTAACATAATTATACAGTTAGATAGATAAGAACAATAGAATAGATATAGACAGTTTTTATTTTTACCCGACTGCGACAGAAGGAGGGTTATGTTTTTCGAGTGTATGTATATATGTATGTATGTATGTATGTATGTATGTATGTATGTATGTATGTATGTATGTATGTATGTCCATTTCTTTGGCACGCCCTACAGCCCAAACGGCTGGACGGTTTTTGACATATGAGGTGTCGTTCGATTTGTCTATATTATAGTAGTGACATAGGCTATATAAATTTTCAAAATGGCGGAATGAGGGGAGGGAGTTGAATTTTTTTCTTACTGTAGTAATATGGGTATCAAATGAAAGCTAATAAATTGTTTTATTCTTTTTAGTTTATAATAAGAGTGTTTCACGCAGTCGGGTTTTTTGATTTTTTTTAAAATCAAAAATCTCCGGGGGGGCTCGGGCGTCCCCGCAGTCTCCAACCCAATCCCCTCTCTAGCGCAGCAGGACGGTGAGAGAGTCTGGGGGTTAGTAGCGTGGAGCCTCGTTTCACTGCCTTCTTCTCGCCTTCCTTCACTCGTCAACTTACAAGTTTATGACTAAGAGGAACAAAAAAAACGCAGCACAGTGGTTGCACTCCCTCTCACTCTCAGTGCACCTCTGCAACATCCGAGGTTTGCACTCCAATCTCGTTGCAGTCCACCACCATCTCGAGACTGAGAAGCCAGCCCTATTGTTCCTCTCGGAGACGCAGATAGGCAGTCCGTCTGACACAGCATACTTGTGTTACCCGGGTTATACCTTAGAGCATAATTTTAAATCACGCGCAGGCGTTTGCTTATATACCCGCGACGACATATGCTGCCGGCGTCTCCGCAATCTTGAAGACCCCAGCTTCTCCAACCTATGGGTTTTGGTGGACACAGGAATGGAGAAAATTCTTTATGTCTGTGTCTACCGTTCACACAGCGGGGATCTGGAGACAACCAGGCTTATGCAACACCTTAGTGAGGCGGCTGATGCGGCTCAGCATCGGTATCCTTCTGCTCAATTGGTAATGCTGAGGGACTTTAATGCCCACCACCAAGAGTGGCTATTCCCATACCAGCACACTGACCACGCTGGTAGAGAGATTCGCAAACTTGCCTCAGCGCTCAATCTCACCCAGCTGGTCCGGGAAGCAACTAGGGTACCCGATGTTGACTCGCATACTGCCAACTGTTTGGACCTTCTGCTGACAACAGATCCAGACCGCTATTCGGTATCGGTCTCATCGCCTTTAGGCAGCTCCGACCATTGTCTGGTGAAGTCTGTATCTGTCCATACACCGCCCGTTCCCTGCCCCAAAAGTACCCGGCGAATATGGCGATACAAGTCAGCAGACTGGGATGAGATGCGTTCTTTCTTTGCATCGTACCCGTGGCGGCAGATTTGCTTCTCCTCTGATGATCCCTCATCTTGTGCGAATGCTGTGGCTGATGTGCTGCGTCAGGGGATGGAGTACTACATTCCATTCACTGACGCATCAGTCTCCGTGGCAGCTCGACCCTGGTTTAATGCTGACTGTTCTCTTGCTGAAGCAAAAAAGAACATTGCTTACCTAGCCTGGGTCGATGCTCGTAATCTCAAGACAATAGACGTGGGTCAGAAGAAGAGGGCCTATAACAGAGCCGCCAAATCTTGCAAGAAAGCTCTACGGAAGGCTCGATTTGATCATATTGGCAGAATTGGGACTAGACTTGCGTCATATCCACCTGGCAGTAAAGCCTTTTGGTCCCTTGCTAAGTCGGTCGAATCGAACTTCTGTCGCCCCTCACTACCTCCACTGCTAAAACCCGATGGATCACTAGCCCACACCGCTGAGGAAAAGGCAAACTTGTTTGCAAATCTCTTTGCGGAATCCTCACGTCTAGATACAGGCAGCGCCACACCTCCAACCACTTCGTCCCGATGCGAGACTTCTATGTCTGAAGTCCGAATCCGTCAAAAAGAGGTCCTTAAAACCTTGCGCAATCTAGACTTGAACAAAGCTAGTGGTCCTGACGGAATTCCAGCCATAGTACTGAAAACTTGTGCACCTGAGTTGTCTCCAGTCCTGACACGCCTGTTTCGTCTCTCTCTAGCGACAGGGCATGTGCCGAAAGCCTGGAAACTAGCTAACGTGCAGCCTGTGCCCAAAAAGGGCAGTCGAGCAGACCCTGTCAACTATAGACCCATTTCCGTAACCTCCATACTCTGCAAGAGTATGGAACGTATACTGAATAACCGGCTCCTGGCATACCTAGAGGAGCATGACCTTCTTAGCGACCGTCAATTCGGTTTTCGGCGCAATCGGTCCACGGGTGATCTTCTAGCGTATGCCACTCACATATGGAGTGAAGCTATCGATAGACACGGGGAAGCCATTGCGGTCTCGCTCGATATTTCGAAGGCATTTGACAGGGTCTGGCATGACGGCCTTATTAGCAAACTTCCTTCATTCGGCCTACCCACCTCGCTTTGTGTTTGGTTATCTGACTTCCTGAGGGATCGATCGATCCGCGTAGTCATAGACGGTTGCGAATCTGATCAATTGACCATCAATGCCGGGGTCCCTCAGGGGTCTGTACTCTCGGCAACGCTATTCTTGCTGCATATCAATGACCTGCTCAAACCTGGGATCTTTGGGTATGCGGATGACAGCACCGTTGTTGAGCGTTACGTGTCCAACGCACGAGCGAGTGGGTCTGAGATCCAGTCGCTGAGGGAAGCCATGATCCAGCGTCTGAACTTGTCCGTTAAAGCTGTCTCTGACTGGGGTGACGCTAACCTGGTCAAGTTCAACGCCTCTAAGACCCAGGCGTGTCTCTTCTCAGCAAAGCGGAGTCCTTTCCACCTGACTCCCTCTTTCCGGGGTGTATCCGTGCCCATAGCCGACCATCTGGAGCTTCTTGGCATTACTTTAACATCTACCCTCAATTTTGGCTCATATATAGAAGAAAAGGCCCAAACAGCTGCCAAAAAACTCGGTGTCCTCTCGAAGGTTAGACAGTACTTCACTCCGGAACAGCTTTTAAAGCTATACCAAGCTCAAGTTCGCTCGTGCATGGAGTACTGTTCTCATCTCTGGGATGGCTCAGCCAAGTACCAGCTGGAGCTTCTCGAGTCAATCGAGAGGCGAGCCAAGAGGCTTATCGGCGATGATTCACTGGTCGCTGCTAAGTTACAAAGCTTGGATCATCGACGCAAGGTGGCCTGTCTGTCGATTTTTTATCGGATACACTTCGGTGAGTGTGCACAAGAACTCCACGACCTGATTCCCCCCTGCCCCTTTCATCTTCGTACAACCAGACGCTCTGCGTTACGTCACCCCTATACGGTTGACATCCCCCCTATACGCACTAAGCGTTTCGCTAGTACATTCTTGATGCGTACGGCCAAAGAATGGAACTCTCTACCAGCGTCTGTGTTCCCCGAAAGCTACAATCTGGGCATCTTCAAGTCGCGAGTGAATAGGCTATTTCTAGGTAAGCGTGCTCCATCCTAGACCGCATTCTCACTTATCATCAGGTGAAATAGTGGTCAAACGCAAGCCTATCAAATTATAAAAAAAAAAAAAAAAAAAAAAAATTAAGCATACTTGTTGACGCAAATGTCTATGTCTATGGTCAATGATGTCAATATTTTTTTGAAGTGAAACTTCTTTAAAATCGTTGCGATTTGAAACGGGACGCGACGGAAAAAACGACAGGTAAGAGACACAAATACAAAAATGTGTAGGAGAGAATGAGATAGTATGGTATCGCGTATCCTAGCAACGCGTATCCTAGCAACGTGTAAACAACGTTGCCAATGATGTTTCACTTCTGACATGACGTGTACTCCGTACAAAGGACATTTTTTTTTCAGTCTTTCACTTACCAAAATTTCATTATCCGGCACACGTGATATAAAATCCAGGATGTCATTGTTCGGTGTTCTCGTTGGATTTAGGAATTTACGTGTGAACTTGTAAATGCCTACAAAGAAATAAACATTAATTTAATATGTATAATAATTATTTTTTACGTTTTAAAAGTTTTATAAAATATATTTTTAGAAAAATACTTACCAAAAGCCATGAATAAATAGTTTGCAGGTATAATATAAAAAGCTATCGATAACGCAACTAGAGCTATTATCGCTAAATAACTTAAATATGGCACGCTGAAATTTACTAAGCTGAAACAAAAAACAAAATAAATATGATTATTAAAAAATTACATATAATTCGATATTTTATTCTATTTTTGAACAGATTTTAAGAAATAGTTATAAAAATGTGTGTCTATACACACTATTATATTAATTACCATTTTTTGTTAATTAAAGATAAATAAATAAAATTTTAGTATTAAAAAAAAACGTGTGATTAATGAATTTCAATTATTTTTAGTTTTTAAATTTGTAACCACTTTTCTATTTTATTATAAAGTAAGTAAATATATATTATGTTTGCACATTTCAGAGTTTTGTGGTTAAAGTTGTGACTAGAAATATGAAGCATACGTATAGCACGTACATATGTATTCATAGAAATGTATTATTTTATCTACTAGTTTGAACACCCATCACTGCTAAAGAACTATATACGTATATAGTATATCATTGAGTAATGATAGTATTTATTGTATTGTAATCAGTTTTCTCAATCAAATGCTTTTGTATAAATTACAATAACTCGACGGCATGGCGGTGGGATGATAGTAAATGAAATAGTCATTTGAATTTCGACACATCATAGGTGTACAAAATTATTGAATGTGTTCAATGAACGTTACTTGCAATGGTATAGTTTTTTTTTTGTCTCTCGAATTCTTAATTAAATTTTATTTTGTCTAGACTTAAGGGCCTACATTCAAAAAAGAGAAGGTTTTCTACCCTATGCCACTCTTTCATTATGCATACTAGGAATCAAAATTTTTAATATATGTTGTTTGATACTGTGTTTTTTAATTGTATAATTAGGAAAACACGATTAACTGAAATTTTCTCGATAGAAAAAATTACTAAAATATCATCTAAAATTAGATATTTTTCATTGCCACAGCTAAGCATTTCTAACTAAGTCAATGGAAGTTAATTTAAAAAATAGAAGATAGTTGTATCGAAAATTACTTAAAGCAGATTTTTATTTGATGACATAGTTTATTTTTTAGATAATTAAATGTGTTTTGGCACTTAAGTTGTTTTATTTCGAGTACACGCTCAATATAGCCATCTCTTGTTTTGCATATAAGAAATTAAGAAGTAATTGCGTCACTTTCACTTAGTCGTCCGCTAACATTCATCGACGTCGGACCTGTGCCTATTTTACCGACAACATTTGTCCAATAAAAGTTACGTAACGAATCGAAAATTATACAAACACACCGCACGGTTAGGGTTCCGTAGCCAAAGGGTAAAACGGGACACTATTATTTTTATATATTATTTAGTTATATATTCCCTTTAAACACAAACAATTAAATTAAAATAAATCAAATATTTAGGGGGGTCTCATACAACAAAAGTGATATATTTTTTTGCTCGTTTTTTGTAGATGCTTGAAATATTCACATAATATTGTGTTGTATTAATCACTTTAAAAATAAATAATTAAATTAAAATAAAGTTAATACTTAAGGGGGGGTTAATTCAACAGATATGTTTTTTTTTTACCGTTTTTAAAAATAATAGTAGGTACGGAAGCGGAACCCTTCGTGCGCGAGTCGGACTCGGTCTTGGCCGATTTTCGATGTGCTAAAGCGTATCGACAAAAACATTGACCGCGGATAGCAAGCGGCGGCGGGGCCCCCCTCGTTTCTCGCGACGATAATACTAAGCTCCGCCCAATGAACGAAGTTTTATTTTGGATGTAGGCCCTTAATTTGCTGTATTCATAATATTGGCAACTACCCCAAATTTATAGAGCTATTCCCTTATTACTTAAATGACCAGATTTTAAACTTTTACTTAGACGCGTGCAATGTTGCAGGCACAGCTAGGTTTTGTAATGTAATTAGGTATTTTTCATGAGTCATGATCTAAAGTGGGATGAAAAACTCTAATTAATAATTAACTTTTTTAATTATATATATAGCATTGAATTTATATTTTATATTCAAGTTTCTATTTTACTAAGTTATTTACAACTTATTTTTTAAATAATGAGGCTGAATTTCGTCGCCATAAAACATCATACGTGTAAACGTGACAGACTAACTCCAAAATGATTTATATAAGACAATAAAACGACTGACTATAAAACGTAAAATTATAATTTCAACAAGTATGCTTAATTAAAAAAATCAAAAAACCCGACTGCGTAAAATACTCTTATTATAAACTAAAAAGAATAAAACAATTTACTAGCTTTCATTTGATACCCATATTGCTACAGTAAGAAAAAAAAATTCATCTCCCCCCCTCATTCCGCCATTTGCGGGCGCCATTTTGAAAATTTATATAGCCTGTCACTACTACAATTTAGACAAATCCAACGACACCTCATATGTCAAAAACCGTCCAGCGGTTTGGGCTGTAGGGCGTGACAAAGAAATGGACATATACATATACATACATACATACATACACTCGAAAAACATAACCCTCCTTCTGTCGCAGTCGGGTAATAAAAATTATTTTTTACAAAACAAGATACGTATTACTTATATATTTTGTTTCTACGAAGAGCAATAAAATAAATTTACGTAATTATTGGCTTTGAAAATGCGATGATGATGAGTCAGCGTACTTAAGTACTTTAAACAACTTTTTGTGACTGGCATTTCATGTCAGCATTTTATTTTTTGCCAGTTCGTAAGTACATCGTTATTTTAAAAAAGCCTTTGTATGACTTATTAAGGATAAACCTACTTATTTAAGACAATTTTTTAAGCAGTATCTTAAGCAGTATAATAAAGCAGTATCTTAAACCTCGCTGATTTATATGTTATGCACATAAATATATAAGCCCTAATAAGGATTAATGGTAATCCTACAACGAAAACCTATTATTTACAAATATATATGATGTTACGTTATGATTTTACGTTACGTTATGGTTTTTTTCAATTATTGGATAATTAAGCATTTTTTTAATTCAACTAATACATAAATGAAAAGATACATAATACTTTATTTTATTTTGTTTTTGTTTTTGGAACGAAGTTTTTTTTTTCTTATTTCATTATAATTCCATTTTGAATTTGTATCAATACGTTAAATTTAATGTTTTACTAAGCGTTGACATCAATTTCATAATAAATTATTATTTACAGTTCGAGAGAGAGAGAGCCTTTTATTAATTAATAACAGAACTTCGCTGGCATCGTTTCGAGCTCAAAAGTTTAATTTATTCTTAATTGTTAATTTTTTAGTTTGTGTGAGCAGAATATCTCGTGCAAAATATATTCATACCTCAATAAACTTATTATTAAACAATATCTAATAAACTACAGACGACCGTTCTGGTGTAGTGGTGCGAGTAGTTGCCTCAAGACGCGCGCCGCAGCTGGCGCGTTCGATTCCCGCTCGGGACAGATATATGTATTTGTACAAATATTTGTTTCCGGTCTGGGTGTTTGCCTTTGTGGGTCTCCCCACCGTGCCTCGGAGAGCACGTAAAGCCATCGGCCCCGGTTGTTATCATAGACACCTAATAACGATCGTTACTCATTATAAGGAAATTATCCGCCAATCTGCAGTGGAGCAGCGTGGTGGATTAAGGTCCAACCCTTCTTCTACATGGAGAAGAGGCATTCGCTCAGCAGTGGGCGGTTTACAGGCTGATACAGTAATAAATTACAAGACAGTGTTAAATTAAAGTATGTACTTATAAACTTGACAATCAACGACAAAGCTTCCATTTAGATGGGGTATGCCGTATGCTCTATTCATATACTAGCTGTGCTCTACGGATTTTCCCAAATCCCACCTAAGTCCCAATTCCGTGTAAATTTCGGAATAAATATTATTAATCTTCAACTATTTACACATCAAATTAATCGCAAAAAAATTATTTGAAATAATTAAAATCTTTAATTATTTTAAAGAAATTGTTTGTTGAATTAAAATCTTTCATGCTAAAACTATTGTTTTAGTTAAAGATATTAACATTCATCCATTCGACCATACAGGCATACATCCATCCATTCTCAAAAACTTTCGTAAACCTCAAAATCTTTTAAAATAAACATTATAAATAATAGTATGAATATTACGAGTATATACTAACTTATTTATCCTTTCAAGCAACGACACCACGTAGTCGATTCCGTTCTTGATTGTTAACGTCAGATCTTGAAGCTCGTTGAGACGAGTTTTTATCGTTTTGTCATCCTAGGAAGAAAAAATATATTTATAGTATTACTAGTTGATCGGCGTTGTTTTACCCACGATGACGTAAGCCATTATTACTCTGCTCTGTGTTTTCTTAGGTAAGACATACTTGTTTCATGGTGGCTTACCGAAACATACAAACAGACAAAAATTTTAAAAGGTATGTTATTTTTACCACAGTAGCATAAATTAAACTCTCAAATCTCTAAAAAAATATTTTTTCCTTATTTTAAATTTAGACTTCTAATAGTCTTTGACAGATTACATAATTATTTGCAATTCATATAAAAATAGATACTCTTTATAAAGCAAGTGATTCATTATTGATGAATAAGTAATACGATCAATTACTGACTAATTGTTATAACACGATTTTAGATTTACTTAAGAGTCTAAAACAGATTTAACGGGTTTAAACGCGATAAAATCCGATGTCGACTTTTAATTAAATGAGTGAAATTCGCGTAAATATAAGAGAAAATCTAAACTAAATAGTTTGTGCGAGAGACACTTGTAAAGTGGTAAAATGTGTCCCCCCTGTAACTTCTAAAATAAGAGAATGATAAAACTAACAAAAATTATATGATGTACTTTAATTACCTACCATGCAAACTTCCACCGAAAATTGGTTTGAACGAGATCTAGTAAGTAGTTTTTTTTTAAATAAAAAAATACACTATTAAAACATCGATTAAAGTTACAACGAACTACAAGAACTTTTATATGATGTTACTTGCTGCTACGGAACCCTTCATGGACGAGTCTGACTCGCACTTGTTTAATTTTTTTTAATAATAGTATTTCAAGTCTTACGCGTAAGAAGTCGCGTCCAGAAGCTAGTAGTTATATAAAATTTTTAATTTTACTGAATGTAAAGCTTACTACTTACGCAGGTAATAAATTCTTTTAAAATAAATCTAAAGTACAGGAATTTGAAATCTTATACTCTACTAAAAGGTTAACAATTTTCTGACCTTTAAAGTAATTTACTGAGATAGATCTTGCCGTTATTATATATGCGAAGAAGTTTAAGTGACTTTTAGACATGACAATTCAACTTTTTAAAACCGTCTTAAGTAATGGATACTTTCAACTTTATGAATAAAATTTAAAGTTCAATTTTTACGAGTTTACAATGTTTTATGCTCTCATTTAATTTAAAATTATATTTTCAAGACCAATTGTTTAGTTTATACAATTTAATGCAGATAAAGATTGATTATTATTTTTCAAAAATGTCAGTGTCTAATTTTATTAATTTGTAATTTTATTATTTGAAATCAAGAGTGTGCAAATACGATCATATTATTGTGTTATTCTTGTATATACAGATTACAATCAAGCTTTTATAAATAAATATTTGGTTTATCTGTATAATTACAATAAAATTTTATGATAATAGTTTCGTACCTTAGTTTCCTGTTCTTCATCTAAGTAATCATCTTCAAATTGACTTATTGGGGCAAGCGCGTTGTTATCTGCAACAAAAGTTTAAAAATTGTTAATTCAATTTATCTAAGGTATAGGTTTAGGGAGTCTTTTTGATGAAGGAGAGATTTTTTTTTCGTGTCCAGTGGGACATCACACCGTACGTACTTACGTAATTACTCTGAGGCACTACAAAACTACAATATATACGTATGTGAATGTGTTATATGTACCGTCTTTAATTTATCTGTAGCTAGGATTATAGGGTTCTGTTTATTTGGATTTTATCAATATAATTAAAACATGATAATTTTAAAAATTAAAAGTTCTAAAGATGTCCCTTTAAACCTTAAAAACTTACTGGTGGACTATTACTATTACTGGTAGAAATAGTACTATAGTAGTTAAATTTTACAAAAATTATTGTATCAAACTAAACGTCTGTAATAAATTAAATTAATAATTATAATATATGTAATAAATACAATTTGTACTTACTTCTTTTTGTAAGCCAGTAATGGGCAAACGGTAAAACGAGCAGTAGAGGCGTCATCCACATCCTAAAGAAGTACCAGAAACTCAGCCATCCGATTAACGCCATGGCTGACTTCTCCTGGTTTTCCCATTCGAATAATCGTCTAAAAATTTATGTTTCTTGTATGTGTTTTTTAGATACAGACATAGTATTATATATGTCCTAATTAAGCACTTGTTATTATATAATATTATATAACATTGAATTATAGTTTCGAATGGATAAATTAGAAATTAATAGTGTACGGCGACATACTAGAACAGTGTTATCATTGGGTAAAAAGACTAGTCTAACTATCTTATCACATTCATCTTAGTGATCTTACAAACTCGAAAGACACGAGCGAAGCTTGGTCGGGCGAAAACGATTTAAAGTAAAAAATTATTTTAAATTATTTTAGTATTTATTCCATAAATAAATTTTCACCATCCATTCCGGTGTATTAGATTCAATGATTAGATTTTTACAATCAACTGATCGTTATAGTGATATGGTTACATTAAATCATCCATATTATTTATTCGAATCCGAACGATGATCTTAATTTTAACGAATACTTATATGAACAATATATGAGTTCAATGAAATCTAGGAACAAAACTCGTCAGATAAACAAAAAATTTAAAGTTATCAAAATGTATTCACGCTAAACCGACCAATCGTAACCGCGTTTAGAAACATATAAAAACACATACAACAGTTTTTTCTTGTAATATACTATACGTATTTGTAATTACTACTTTTGCTATGTAATCTAACAATATTTTTAGCGAAAAAGTATTAAAAATATGGATTTGATTATAATCTATGTGTTAACTCAGTAGTAAAATAAAGCAAGTTCTTTGCACTTTTTTATAGGTACTTATTTTAAGATTTTAACGAATTTGTAATATTCGGTAGCGGACATTGTATTTTAGGTTCCGTAACTAAACTTTAGAAGCTACACAAAGTTAGCACCCCATGGAAGGATTTTTGAAATCAAAATGACTTTAATCGATAGGTCTACGTTAAAAAAAGACCTAACAACCTATCAATAATAGGTTATTACGTCTTTTTTAGGTTGTTAGGTTTTTTTTTTGTTGAAAAAATAGACCTATTTATTAAAAATATTTATTAAAAAAAATAGGCGACCTAACAAAAATTTTGGTGGACCTATACAGACCTAACGTAGACCTATCGATTAAAGTCATTTTGATTTCAAAAATCCTTCAGTGGGGTGCTAACTTTGCGTAGCCAACTTTAGACGAGAATATAAAAAATACTGAAGAGTTGTCTGTCAATTTAGTGTGATATAGCAGATTCATTATTTTTAGTCAAACACGTCTCTCACATTTACTTTAAGTCTTTTGTTTGATGTAATGTTTTTATGATATATTTTTTGTTTAACGTATGTAAAATTTGATTAGATATTTAGTCATTTTGGCGAGTGGTACTATGTTATGTCATGCATGTATAAAAAACACAATTACTGTGTACACGTATCGAGCGATGAAGACAAAAACGTTATTTGTGTAAAAATATAGGAATTTAATATTTTTCCATCCTTAAAACTATTTGCTACATAAAATATCAAAAATATATTTTTATTAACTATATACGTCTAACAAAGCGTTATGGATATATGTATATTGCTAGAATGAAGATTGTTCGCCACTGTTAACAAATCAATATTCAAAATGTAATGCAGTGCGCCAAGACAAATTCAATGGCAAAATATTGTATTTATATAACAATACTTATTTCTTTTTTATAGATTTCCTAATGAAAATATCATAAAGTTTTGACGTGATAGCGTCTTACCTATAAATCGATGAACGGTGGCTGCACGCACTTAAAGATTAAAGCATGACTCATTGTCACGTTCAGCGAGCGAGTGCGCGGAACAAGCGATAGAGAGGCAATTCTCAAAATTCTAAAAAATTCGAATATTTGAAATCGAGATGCCTCTGACGAGCAAGAAACTCAAAACATGGGATATAAGCCACACAACCGTGTTTTTAATAAAGAGCAAATGAAGCTTTCAAAGTAGGTACTAAATGCAATTTTTAAAATCCGCTGGGCTGCTCCTGTCACCCACTAGTCGACAAGATTTTACCCCTAAAATGGCCCGTCGTCTACTAGCTTTCAGATGAGGAATTGTTTCAGATGTTTATAAGGAGAAACCCTGAAATGTCTCTACTAGCAGCGTAAGCTAAAAGTAAGATTAAAAATACTGTTAGAAGTATTTAAAATATTGAAGACTGTATTTGCAAAGAGTTCCTTAATTATTCTTAGAGTTTAAATAAATATTTAATAAAATAAGTTATTTATAATCATGTAATATTATACTTTGTATTATTTGCATGTTTTTCCATATTTTCCTATCCACTGTTTCAACCGCCCCTGGCATGGGGGGGGGGGGGGGGGGCAATTGAAACTAATCGAATTTATGTTTTTAATTTGTACAACTATTAAAAATAACACTTGCCCATTAGTAGACAAAAACATGCTCTTCTATTATCATATTTTTCATTGCACCGATAATAAATAGCAAAACTATGGATGATATAAGTAAAATTGTTTCAACTGTACCCAGTGTATCCTGTATATTAAGCCCACACTACTAAAAATGCCATTCTCATGTAAAGATCAGTACTGACGATATCAACGAAAAACTATGGTAATATACTAGGGTTTTTAGATTTAGAATATATCTAATAGTTTTGTTAGGGGCTCGGAAAATTATTTTTAGTTAGATATTTTAAACACACTTTTAAGCTTTAGCTTTTTTTTTTCTTAGAATAGGCTCTTAGAATTTTGCCAAAGCTGTCACAGTATGGTTGTGGACCAATTTACGCACAAATTTCTATATTCACTTCGTATAACTTGTTCTTAAGTTCCTCTAGACTTACTAAAGTTACGAGTTTCAGTAAATTTTGAGTCAGAGTGGGTCACAGAGTAAAAATTTAGCTATATATATATATAAATTTCATGATTGGTATAGTGAATTTTAAATCAAAATCGGGAATGCATATATAAATTAATATTTAAATTACTATTGCTTCACATAAAGTGCAAATAGGTAACTGTACGTATAACTTTATATTATTTGCAGACGTAGATTTATATTTATTATAATATTATAAATCTGTAAGGATTGTCTGTTTGTACAAGGATCTACCGGTTCTAATAAAATATCATTTGTTAGGTATCCTGTTTATAAGGGAAATTTGTAGGCTCATAGTAAAAATCTAGGCCTCCTGGGACCACATTAATAAATTTATGTTTAAAGTAAACGCGTAGGTAATGTGAATAAAATCACGAGGTTGGTCTAATCTTAAATATTGTTTGTTTTTATATTGTTATTCTTGTTTTATGCTATTACAAAATAATGTTGTTATACTACGAAACAATTTTAAAATGGTTTATTTTTTCATAAAAAATTAATTAAAAGCGTGCGTATTAAAATTCGTAATAGAAATATTTATTCGTTTTATACCTATTATGAGGTATTTGTTGTATATGTTTTATAGTATCAAATAATTCCTCATGAGTGAGTATATTTAACGCCCAAAAAACTCACAATAATGATAAGTACGACCTAACTGTAAGAACCGAGGCAAAAAATCTCCAAATGTTAATACTCTGATAGCTTTAAGAAGTACATAATTTTGTTCTATCATTGCTATACGACGTTAGTTCGACGACCGGCATCATAAGCAGGTAGCGTATTGAATATTCATTATATAAACAAACACTAAACAATGGACATAAATAATTTTATACTCACTTTAAATGCTCATTTCCATTTTGAAAAACTTTAAATATATCTTTAATGAAATTCAAGTTGCTGTATATGAGGGGGATGTCGAATTTCGCCGGCTTCGTAACGTATTTGGTTTCTTTTGGCCTTATTACGCGCATTGAAGCTTTAATCTGAAAAGAAAAAAAAATTATAAAATCAAATCTGTTTTGACAGTATGAGAGACGTATTATGTTGTCGTTGCTTATGAGAACTAAATATCGTGTCATAACCGATTTTTTTTTGTTTTTGTTTATCTGTCTGTCTGTATGTCTGTATCTTGTCTGCAAATTGCATCAAAATAACTAGATGGATTTGAATGATACATGATAGAAGGAAGGATGCAAATCAAAACACGTAATCGTGAAATAAGTTGCAAATACTTTAAATTTTTAATTTTAATTTTAAATAAACTGAACTAAACTGAATCAGTCTGTAAATGTCCTACAGATGAGCAAACACTTCTCCATATTATAGGAGAAGCGTCTATGCTCAATAGTGTATTTTTTAATTAAAATTTGAAATAAATCTAGAAGAATTTTAACTTTTAATAGGTATTCAAAGATAAAACTATGTTAGTACTTTTTTGTACCTTAAAAAAAATTCTACGAAGGAGAAATTTTGGAGCTTTTTCAGCGGGTTGATATTTTTTATATCATACTAGCACACCCGGCGAACTCCGTTTCGCCACCAGATGGCTTCGTTTTTTGTAACATTTCGTTTGGGGATTAAAAGATACATGCTATGTATCAGAGATGGCGCTGTATGTGAAAAATAATTTGCCCTGTTTTCCTGTTCTGTTGAAATTTTTCCTGAATTTTGTTTGCTATAAACCTCACGGACCCGAGACCTTTCCAACGAATGCAAAACCGTGGAAATCGGTTCGTGCGTTCTGAAATTATAGCGTCAGGAAGGAAAACCCGACTTATTTTTATATTATAGATTTTATAAATTATTATTACGTTACAATATTAATTTATTCTTATCACTATACTGGATTTGCGTTGAGTTTTAACACTTGACATATTGTTTGATAGTTTTTCTAATTAATCATTTACTAAAAACCATGATGATGATGAAATACCAAGTGTAGCTAACGCAAATTATTCTTTTAAATAGGATGATATGATGATAGCGTCTATAAGCTTATTTAAACAACGGACAAACTAACCATTTTAATTATATTAAATATGATGACTAAAATAAAATTGCGTGTTTCTATGTGTACCGGTAATTTTTTTTTTATTTTTGTTTTTTATTTTTATTAGTTCAATCGTTTTTTTTTAAATTAAATAATAAAGATATAAATAACTTATAAAATTCGATTATTATCGAAAACAGGCATTATATATGGCTTCAGTTGGATGAAATCCTGTGTCGGAGACTCGGAAACACACACAACACAAACAAATGCCTAGACGACAAGGATTTATATGGCCTAAGCAAATATTAGTCGTGAGTAGAGATCGCATCCGCGACTTCTAGCGCTACAGCTCCTTACTATGGCACTTTAATATAAACTAATAAACTCATTGTATTTGTTGCTATTTCCTGTCTCTCTATAATTTAAATAAACAAATGAATACTTAACTTATTAAACTATTACAAAAGTAATAATAAATAAACGCTTCACACTTAGCGACCCCCAGTAAATCCTGTGTTGGGGGTCCGACAATACACACAAATGACCAAACCAAGGCAAAAGTCTTTGTCGCCTAATTACCAATGTTTCGTCATTATATTTTGTTCTTTAATTTAATAATTATTATCTTCTTTTAAAGAGAAATAAAAAATAAACGCTCTATAAACTGCTGCTGCTCTATATACTCAAAGCAAGAGTTTAGAAGTTTAGGCTTTGAGTTAGGTACGAGTAAGTAGCAGCTCTTGGGTCACCGGAAGTAGAAAGTCTGAACCAGCTTCACTGAACGCTCGTTAAAAATTATTTTCCAACTGTAACCAAGTAATTTCTGAACTCTCTACAAAATTTCTATAACTTTTTTAGTATTCCTTTACTATATAAGTGTTGCGTAGAAACATTATCACAATTGTAGTATTTACTAGATCCAAATTGCAATTAACAGTTGACCGGTTTGTAAAAACAAATGCCGCTTCTATGTATAAATATATAATATAAATTGGTTTCGTTTTATTTAAATCGAGAGCTATAAAACGATAGATAGTTACTAAATTATCAATTTTCATCTTACCGGATTCCAAACAAGGGACATCTCTAACAGTATCCTTGGACAGTTTCCTCTTGCGCTTTGTCGTTTTGATCGATCCTTGAGAGCGTACCATCGTTTCTCATTGTTCTTTATTCTTAAAAGTGGTATCGTTATTTTACCAATTGTTTCGCCTTTCATTGATTGTAATATTGATTCATCGTACACAGTTATATCTAATGCCGATGTAACGTCATTAACACAGCTGCAAAGAAATCATCATTTGAGTGAATTTTATTAAAATTGTTTAGATCTTACTTTAATACCTGTTTTCGAGTATATGAATATGCAATATCTACTACCTATACGTAAACAATTAAGCATTTTAACAAATTCAAAGATTTTACTATTGACCTACTTTGTATGTATAATAATTTAAAATTGGTTAATTATTACAAAACGAATTCTCATTGTTTTAATTCAATCCAGAGGTATCATAGAGACAATAATTTTGTAAATTTAAGAAACTTACGTCGACTAATATCATCATTTTAACAAAAATACAAATAATACTAAATTTTCCTTTCGACTAATGGATACCTATTTATTTTTTCAATTAATATTTTTTATCAACATGTTTTACATTTGCATAGCTGAAACGACACTAGGTACTCGTAGCAAACAAGTTTTCCGATAGCTCATACAAATAGAATCATAATAATTAAAAAATACAATAGAATCATGTCGTGTAAATTATATTAAAAGTTGTGCAACATTTGTGCCTTATAAAATGTTTATTCATTTAATATATTTTTAAAATAAATTTTTTGTTAAGGATATAAAAAATAATATTTTTTTTATTTAATTCTTAATTTTTAGTTAATATTTTAACTAAATTTATTATATATATATATATATATATATATATATATATATATATATATATATATATATATATATATATAGTCCGGTTCACTTGAATAGAACCAGTAAAATAGTATTTTGATTAGCTCTATTTTGAAAAGATATAAATATATGACTAATTATTAATTTACCTCCATATGTAAAAACTATACACAAACTAATACGCGCACGTCGAAAAAGATCTTTTTAGATTTTCGATACTAGCGGTGTAACGGGCGGTCACTTGAATAAAACCACTCTGTTTACCGTAAGTCTGATGCGAACAGGCGTCTGTATTTACAAAATCAGTACGCTATCATATTCTCAATACTTTTTAATAAGTTTTTGTAACAAACTGCAATGCATCTAAATTAAAATGGGACTTGGAAAGAAGTTAAATCATGAAGAAATGATTAAAATTGAAACACTAAAAGAAGAACGGTATCCATCGCGTGATACAGCTCGACGTTTGGGTCGGTTGCATCATGTAATCATGACATATCTAGAAGATCCTGAAAATTACGGTAAGTGATTAAAACGAATACTTCGTGAAGCATCAAATTCTTCTCTTATTGCAGGTAGTACTAAAGGTAGGGACGAAAGCATCTGTACGTACAGTGCGACGCATTATAAACAAGCGTTCGACATTAAAACGCTTTAAACTTAAAAAGCAAACTGCTTTAAACCAACGACATTATTCTTTACGATTGGAATTTGCACAACAGCATATGACATGGAAGTTAGAATGGCATAAAGTAATATTTTCGGATAAAAAATAATAATTTGGGTGGTCTGAATGGCTATACGTACCTATTACTTAATGATCTTATAAAAGAGGAAAAGTATTTGTCTCAGCGACATAGTGCTTTAGGAAGTACCCATAATGGTGTTGGGTTCTATTTGTTATAAAGGTGTTCTAGAACTAGTTGTGCTTGAAGGTAAGGAAACAAAATGCAGAAAAATACATTCAATTACTAGAACGACAGAAGACAATCATAAAATCGAAATTAGGAAATTGTAATTTCATATTTCAGCACGATAATGGCTACCTATTCATTTGGCGATGCTTGTGAAAAAATAGTTTACGGATAATAATATCGAAAATCTTAAGTGGCCTTCGGTATCTCCTGATCTCAATATCATGGAAAACGTGTAGGGATGGTTAACGAGAAAATTATACGCAGCTGGATGGCAATTTGATGATAAAGAAGTGTTGAAAGCAGCATTACTGAAAGACTGGCCGGCAATACCTCAAAATTACTTTCAATCATTATTTTTATTATTCAACGCCTAGTCGATTGCTTGAGATTATTAAAAACAATGGAAAAAATATAACATATTAAGACACTTTTCAGTATTTCTTGATTTTAAAATTTAAGCTTGTGGATCTATTAATGTGACCGAGTAAAATCGGTCTTACTTCTGTGTATTATTTATTTAAAAATAATGAAACAAAATAATGTCCATAATATAATATTTAAACAGTACACTAACTTAGTATTAAAAACTCAGGGAGTTATAATTTTTTCCTTCAAAGATTCTCTCGAATTTACGTAAACATCAGTGGTTCTATTCAAAGGAACGGGCCTGTACGGTGTACCTATATGTAATTCTAAGCCAATGCTCGTAGATTGTTTAGTCATACATTAAAGGAAAAAATATAAGATTTAATAACATAAGATTCATTGTAAATAAAAAAAAACATAATGATGAACAACGAAGGACTTCCTCATAATTAAACAAGAATGATTATGATTCCGCGAATAAGAAAAGGATATATTTGATATCTGTCGCTCTGACGATGAGTTTCATCCTACTTCACTTTAATTCATAAACTACGTCAGAACTGTGTGTATATAAAATTAAATATGAAATAATAATGAAATATTTATAAACGATATAAGCAATACTTGTTTTTATTGCTAAGTCGTATAATTTTACTTAAATTTGCAACTCAAAAAAGCTAAAATATACTTTTACAAAAAGGTTCTATTGCTATCGGGAACCTGTACTGTACTGTACTATACTACTTATTTATAATTCGACGCAATTAAGCAATATAGTATAAGTAAGCTGTAATTTTATATTCAATTGAAAAAACCTGTTACGATACTGAATAATTATGAAAATGTAATTTTTAAATACTCTTTTTTTATAATTAATTAATTTTAATTGAATGAAGAAGAATCCATATTAATCTCGGCATAATTGGATATAATTTTTGTCGGATTTGACATATGAGTTGTCATTACATTAGTCATAACAGTTTTAGTAACATAGAGTATGTAATCGGCCGTTTTTATTTTGGAAATTTTAACTTATTACTTACAATGTAAAGCTCTTATTCCAGTTCGGTTCTGAGGTGCTTCGCACGGCGTGGGTTTGAATTCTCGAGTTGTCCAACTCCAAAACACAGAAAGCACTGACGTTTCCGCTAATGTTACAAGCACTTAATCCTTTTGCGCCGTACACTGTCACGGATAGTTGGCCGACATTGGTACAATCGTCCAGTTTATACCAAATCTGAAACAAAATCTCCTTTTTATAACTAGTATTCATTTTAATAATTTCAATCAAAGAGTCTAAAAGAAGCAGTCAGATCTTTGTTTTAATTTATATTATAAAGAATAGTTTTGTGTTGTTTTGTAAAACCGGTTATGATATGTCTAGTCAATATTTATAATATTATACTATTATAATAAATTCATAGACATAAAATATTGTACAGTACAGTACAATACTACAGTACAGTACTGCATCAGCCTGTAAACAACCCACTGCTGACCGAAGGCTTCTTCTTCATATAGAAGAAGGGTTAGTTATAAAATATTATTTATAATAAATTTTAAACAAGCTGAAGATTAATTATTATCTTATATTAATTTATCAAACAGTACCTCGCCGCGTCTGTCTGTCCATCTGTCTGATAATTATAAATTCCACGCGTTCAAGAATATTTGTGAATGCATTACGTATTTTCCAAGGTCAGAAACATAAACCAATTTTATATATGTATTGACTGAGACTACGGTTAACATATACGTCACAATTTGAAGAAAACCGTTTATTAGTTGATGACGCTATACACAATTATGTTGATAACACGATTGTTGACTATAGATACGTATACCGTATATTATAAAAATATAAAAATATTTGAAGAGGTCTGACGTCATTAGTTTGAAGAAAATTATATTGTGCACCGAAACACGCTCGGTGTAAGATAATAATTCATAAAATCTTTAAAAGAAAAATATGTACATGATATTGAAAACATTTTTTTTTTCTTTGGTTCACGTAGAATTGCGAATAGGCGAAGGAGATTGTTTGGTGGGTTCGAACTTATAAAACCGTCTTGAAGTATTGTAAAAAAATATATATAAGTATATAGTAATTACTTAATTTTAGTGTACCTATATACCAAGTAAATAATTTTAAAGATAAAATATGAGTAAATATTTTTTCTAAACAATGCACATTCGACGTTGGACTGACCTGTATTTGAACAATGGTATAAGCATTGACCTAAGAACATTTGATCTGAGTCGCGAGTTTAAGTTGCCGTTAAAAGGGTAGTTACGATTAAAATTAACATAAAATTACAGTGTTCTATAAATAATTATTACAAATCTTTTGTGTATAAGTACATTACGATTAAATTTTATTAAGAATAGTGCTTCTAGGATGATGAAAGTCTTTTTCAATATTGACAGTGGTTTTTTAAACCAAAATGCGTGTTACTCTATTTTACTTTATACAATTTCATATAACTTTTTTTTAAATAGTAAACAAGTAGTCGGAGCCTTTTGATGACTACCGACGCCCATGAATATCCGCATAAGAGGATACAGATGTGTCGCCCTCTTCCGAATCGAACTCGTATTCCCCGGCATTGAGGCGACTACTCGCACCAGTACACCAGAACGGTTGACTGTACATATCATAAGTGTATAAATAATTAAATACGTCGGCTAGTTATTAACGATTTTTTTTTAACAGCATTTTAGCAGTCATATCCATTGTTCGGCCACAGTGTGTCGTTTTAGGATCTTTTCTAATCGATATAAATACATTTTTAGATAATGTACTTCTAAAATTTTAATTATTAGAACAGGTCTAATATGTTTAACAAATTCTCAAAAACAACAAAAAAAAACAATAATAAAAGAAAGATAATTGTAATATATCCTAAAAAATATCTTGTGTATACCTTTTGTATCTATTTAAACAAGGTTGATAAAATGTTTGGTTTTTTATTATTGTTAAAAATGCGTCACTACTAAAATGACACTTCAAGATTCTGAAAAATCTTAACCTTTGCCCTCTCAATTAATAGTAATCGCGTATAAAACGTAGGGAAATAAGCAGTGGCGGATTTACCAGTAGGCTGAGTAGGCTGGAGCCTAGGGCGGCAAATTTTAGGGGGGCGGCAAATTTCAGGTTCAAAATGTTTTTTGCCTTACATAAATAAATTGAAAAAAAAACCTTATATATATAGACAAAAGAAGTCCCGAAAATTTAACGAAATTACAATATTTTGCTACTCTATGCAATATACCGAATCCTAACAACTCTTATTAGAAAGAAAAGTGGTCACTGGACATTTTTTGGTAATTAAATATGATACATGATTTTGGTAACAATGTTTTTTTTTCAATCGATCAAAAATTTTTATATAAATAAAAGTAATTTGTTTATCCGCTTGAGTGTCCGGGCAATGACCTTTTAGTTTACCAACTGCACAAAACTGCCGAAAGCCTCTCACGTTTTGTTATGTAATTTTCCAGCGGTGATAATGTAATATACGTTAATCAACCTGTAGTTGACAGGTGCACTTTGCGTACTAATGCCCGCATCGAAAAAAAGTTGATATGGGCAATATAGCCATGGCGACCATTACTTGACACGGGCGTTTGCGGTTATTGCGGTTAGTTTGTAAACTTTTGTCAACTAGTAGTTGACACGGACAGTAGAGCGGTTAAACTGAAAGTAAAAGATCTGTATCTGATTTGTATATATCTACATAGACCCTGTTTGGCATTCGGTCTATTGAAGTATAGGACTCAGTTCTAGAACGAAGGATTTAATTAAATTTAAAAGGATATAACTGGAAAAATGCAGAACACCTAATAGCTCAGCACGAAAACTCTATGTTTTATAAATCTAGTATCCTTAGTTTGAAAGCTAGAAGTGAGATTGATGGCCGACTCAACAATTTACTGCATGTCCAAATTGATGAAGAAATTACCTATTGGAGAAATGTTCTAAGGAGAGTTGTTGCCTCAGTGAAGCGACTGTGTTCAAGAGACCTCGCTTTCATAGGAAAAAAATGAAAAGTTCGGTGATTCGCATAACGAAAATTATCCTCCGGAATTCGATCCTTTTTTAGCCAGACATATTGGATGATTTGGGAATCAAGAATCAAGGAGTACCAGTTACTTATTAAAGATCGTTTGCGATGTGTTTATTCTTTTGATGGGTCATAAAGTCTTGAAACAGATTGGAGACGAGATAATAAGGGCGAAATATTTTTCCTTAATCATCGATTCATGTGGATCAACTTACCCTTGTCATTAGATACGTTTTGGAATCAGGCAAACCGTGTGAAATATTTCTCAAGTTTTTGCCGTCAGTGAGACATAAAGCTGACGAAATGATTTCTGCCACTATTTTGGAACTCAAAACACTGGGCATAGATATTGAAGATTGTCATGGACAGTCATATTATGATAATACCCCGAACATAGACTAGCCAGATGGCGTCTACAGTGGCTTGCAGACAAAAATTCAAAACGCTTTTCGCTTTTTACGTGCCTTGTTCTGTCCATTCTTAGAATTTAGTGGCAACTGCGGCTGTTGAATTGTGTACATCCTTTCCTGTAATATCATGAAAAAGCTTGATGCTTTTTATGAAGCTCGACACAATACTGGCAAAAATTAATGAGTGGAATCGGGAAGCTCAAAACTCTGAAGACTGTGAATCTGAAACGTTGGTCAGTTTTCAAGAGAGGATGCAAGTAAAAGTTTCAGGGATTCTTGGCACATTCACGATTCGTGGGGAAATACTTAAAAAAATGTGAATTAATCAACGATGTCTGTACCGAAAAGACTGTAACGCGATAAGAAGTCGCAGGAATACTTTTGTTTTTTGAAAAACTGGAAATGGTGGTAATGGTTGTTGTACGAAATGTTTTTTTTTTTTGGAAAGAATAAACAAAGTGAATGTTTCAGAGTAGATACCACAATAGATTAAATCACCATTGCTAATCTTTACGAAATCACTCCCGTAAGTTTTTCGTAGCTGAACGAGAGAATTTCAAGTATTTCGAAGAAAAGGCGATGGAATTAAGCGTTTCCAAGCAATATATATAAGAAACCGGAAAATGACTACAAAAAAAAAAAAAAAAAAAAACAAGATTTAATGAAACATCCGATGAAGATATTAGAATGACTGCGAGTGAAACTTTCAGGGTTAACACATTTCTCGTCCTAATAGATAGACTCGTGTCCAAGTTAGAAGAACGGCAGAAGGTCTACAACAGATTTAACGAGAAGTTTCTATTTCTAACCAAAATGAGTAAGTTGTTATGGAAAAAGCCATTTTCTTGGAAAAAATAAATCCTAATCATTTAGAAAGTGTTAAGGAATGGGTACACTTTCAATGCCATCTTTTGCCTGAAAGAATTTCAATAAAAATAATTAAAAAGTCTGTCTTTGTTCCTGCAAAAATAGAATTCGGAGAAAATGTATCACATAAAACATAAACTTGGATAAAGCACTTCGAATGGCTCTATGTACACCAGCAACAAATTTTTCGGGTGAGAGAAGCTTTTTTTGCTTAAAGCGGGTAAAAACTATCTACAGTCGGCTTAAAGATAAGTAAATTTAAATGCTTTAACTCCTATATGCAAAATTTAGAACTAATGAACAAGATTTCATACGATGATATAATTGATAATTTTGCATACTTAAAATCTCGCACAGAGATAATGTAAGACTCAGAACTTAATTGATTTCATTGCCATCATAAAACGGATTGTTTACAGATAATTTAATTGAAATGTTGTTCGTATTGCTTTTTGGACTCTAAGTGCAATATAAATATATAACAACATTTATAGAATTTAGTTTATTTTGTGTAAGTAGTTTTAAGGCACACCTCACCACAGCTTATAAGTATGTAGTAGGTGATTGAGCTTTTGTTAGCTCAGAAATATACCAAGAGGCTATTTCTTGAGTAAATTTCACTAAATTTTGAGTAGTAAGAATACCCTAGGAACTAACACAACGATCCCTTAGTTCACAACCATACTAATAACGGGAAAAGGCTGATGTAATTATGACGATAGAATACAAATCATAAAATTGCAATTTCATTGACAAAAAAATTAATATGATTGTAAACTAGGTTATTGAATTGCCAAAGTTAGGAAGGGCGGCAAAAATTGAATAGCCTACTGGCGGCAAATGTGTAAATCCGCCACTGGAAATAAGCACTAATAATTATAATATAAGACCTTCGAAGTTTTATTACGTAAATTTAGCTAGGTTTTTTTTTTCAAATAATTGTATTGTTGTTGTGTTGTTCGCTATTATGTTAGCCTTTTGTAAAAAAAGATCATAAAAATGTTTGTCGTTGTGAAGATGTTTCCGGATCCTCAGCACAGGATCTTATCCTACTAGGAACTGTTGATTGTAAAACGTTAATTATTAATATATCATGGTCTGAAAAGAGTAAGGACTGTCTAATACAGTGTTTCCCAACCTTTTTTACGCCATGCCCCACCTTAACATTTCTAAATTCTTTATGCCCCCATGCATAATTTTTAACCTTTAAAATTCTTAAGTTTTAGAAAGAAATCACTATGAAATTGTTATCAAAACACCGTAAGTAAAATTTCAAAACATATAATGAAAAAAAAAACTGAAATTCAAAATAATTTTAATATTGATTTAGTGCGATCCTTGCGCTTGATGCTTGCTGCACAGAGATTTTATATTTGGTTCCAATTTACTTAGCTTTAATCTCAAGTCTCCACGTTGTGTATATGTGTATGTTATGCGTATGTGTATATATTAAGTCGATGCACAGGGCCACTTCACTACCCGTCTATGAAATACGACATTACTGTAGTACAGTGATTCCCAAAGTGGTCTATATCGACCCCTAGGGGTCTATGACAACCTGCAAGGGGTCTACGTCAGCGAAAAAAAATTTGGGAGTCCATGAAATGAAAATGAGGGTCCACGATAGTGGATCTCAACACATACACTGATAGTACCTATTTACTTACATTATACTATCTTATAATATCAAAACATATACATTATTTATAAAAGTAGATACCTATGAAGTAAAAAATTTATTATATATGTTTATAAAATTGTGTAAGTTGTAGGATGTTGGTATTCGCTTTGTTGTCGCAATACATTTTGAACTTGTAAAAACCTGAGAGTCGCAGTCTCAGAGCTCTCATTAGCCGACGAGATTCAAGATTAACCCTTACAAAATTGACGCCAAATGTTGATAATTTATTATTAAAGCATCAGGTTCATCCTTCTCACTAAAAATATTGACTTATTGGTTATGTTATTTTATTTATAGTTTATTTTATGTTTATTTAATGTTACGTATATTTTAAATAACAGATACAAAATTTTATTTTGAGTAGTTTTAATTTAAATTCAATTAATAAATGTAAAAATTAACATGTGTTTTTACTTTAAGTTTTTAACACTAAACTTCACTACAGTTATAAATTTACAGGAAATCAATATCAGGTAAGTAGAGGGTCTACCCAACACGGAAAAACATGGCAAGGGGTCTACGATACAAAAAAGTTTGGGGAACTCTGCTGTAGTACATTATTCCGAAAAAAAACAAAAACTGTAATTTATAGACGTAAGCTGTTAAAAAGATAATAAACGGTTGGACAAGGTATAGCATTGCATTTAAATAACCCAAAGTGAAAGGGTTAAAGTCGTGTCGAGTCCATTTTTAAATTGGCCCCCTTAACTATCAAATTGCCCCCAGTGGGGCGTGGGCCCCACGTTGGGAAACACTGGTCTAATACATGAGTCGTAATTGAAAATGTGCACTTTATACCTAAAAAAAGTATAATACTCGTATATATTATAAAATTTGTAGATATTAATTATAAGACCAATTTTATTTATTTCTATAATATTTATATTATTATTAACCCGGAAAATATGAATGTAATAAATATAAGTTTATTTTTAATAACATGCGTTATAAAATATTAATGTTCAGTTACTGCCCGGTCAGGATCAACTTTATACGTGAATTATGCATTAAAAACAAAAAAATTCCTTTCCTTGAATTTATATACTAATCAAATATACAAATGGAAAATTATGTCAACAACTAATTTGTAATTCGATTTTTGATCTTAAAATATTATAATTTCGCAAAGATGTGTCACTTAACTAATGAAGAAAATAATAAATAGATGTCATGTATATATAATGATGTTAATTAATGTTGCGTATAAATCTTAAAGTAAATAAAAATAACAAGAGTGAGGCGGATCCGTACAAAAAGGGTTCCGTGCTGTTATTTTTTATTTATCTTAGTTTTATTTTGTCATTATAGCGACTTTTTTTGTTTTTTGTTTTTTGTGACGCAGGGGAATCCATTTACGGATGATATCCAGGATGCCCGGGTCGGCAGTCCTAGACCTATGTCGGACTCCACACTTTGGGAGTGTAATACCGTACTAAACCCCTGCGGGAGCCTTCAGCCGCTTTGATTGGGGGGTCCCGGATCTGCAGGCAACAGGATCCCTCCAGCGACAGGCTGGCCTCAGCGTAAAGGCCAGACTTCTCCTCCATAGGGACTGTCCGGCTAACCTCTGAACAGTCCCGACGACGCCGTGTCTAGCAGGACCGGGTTCCCATCCCGGCCCGACACGGGCATGGGCGTTACTGGAGGCGCATTAAGTAGCGCCTCCTACGCACCCCCATTCGTCGCCCGCGGATGGAGGCCACGTCGGAGGTCTCCTCTCTCCTCCGCTCGTCGGCCTCCTTCTGGGACATTACTGTCTCGCAGAAGGAAACTATCGCCTTCCAGGACTCGTCATCGCCGAGCATCGCGGTGATGATGCTCGGGAGCGACTAGTCCCCTCCGAGGACCGACGTCAGACCTTGACACAGCGCCGCCCATCTCGGGCACACCTCGAGGGTGTGCTGGGCAGAGTCCACCGCCGTGCCACAATCGTGCCATTCAGTCGTCGGCTCCCTCTGGGCCGTCCGGCACAGGTAGTCACCAAAGCAACCGTGACCGGTGAGAACCTGCGTCAGACGGAAGGTGAGGGGCTTGCGTTTTCGACGCATCCACCGCTCAAGGACCAGGCGAATGGCAGCCGTTACGCGTATGCCGCACGGCTGCCTCGCCAGGTCCTCCCCCCACCTCCGCATAAGCGCTTCCTGCCCTATCCGACGCACCCGTAGGATCCCGTCCAACGTAGGGTTCTCACCAAGAGCCCTCCTACCCGAGACGTATGAGTAGGTCTCGGCAAGAACCTCCGCCACGAGTTCCCACGGGGGGTCGCCGGCTAGAGTAGTAGCTGCAGCCCACGATACCGTACGGTACCCCCGGATCACCCTCACCGCGATGATCCTCTACGCAGAGCGCAGCGCAGCCTTATTCCTCGCAGTGAGGCGATCCGCCCAAACCGGGGCGCCGTACGTCGCCGTCTGCAGGCGGCGCTGGATCCTCCGAGGTTCGGGAGGAGTCTGCCCAGTGCACTCGCCACCTTTACGACCTTCGGTCCCACCATAGCGAAGTGTGGCCCGAAGGTCCACCCTCCGTCTAGGATGAGCCCCAGATATTTGATTTGGAAACTCATCCTGACCCTCCCCTCTCCGATCTGCAGGGTAGCCCCCGGTGGGGGTCGCTTGTGTCCGGTCCCACGGACACCGACCGGTTCTCGAGGCCTACCCTCTGATCGGAGAGTTACGCCTCCAACAGCCTCCTTAGATACGGAGGCACTCCGAAATATTTTAGTGCCTCCCGTATCACCGTGTGCGGCAGACTATTGAAGACTATTATAGCGACTACAGTAATAATATATATTCTGATAAAACTCCGTCTAACACTGATTAGGTTCCGTTTTGTATAGAATCCTGAAATGTAATTTACGTTTTATTTTATGGGAATAGCCACTATTAAGTGATGCCGCTTATTATGAACATTTGCAGCTCCAAAGAAGCCACACATTCGTTACTTATTGAATATATGTATAAAGGGTATCTGAGGAGAGGAGTGAAAGGGGAGAGTGATAGTTTTGTAGTTAATTACTCACAAAGTTATCCTCTTTAGGTGTTTCATGTTGTACACCGTTAGTTAATATATTTTCAGTCGATGAGCACCTTTCCGATCCGCTCAGAGTGATCAGCAGGTGAACTGAACCGAACCCGCAATCTAATTCTTGCCAGAGGTCGTGTGTTTTTTCTTTCTCCAGTTGAGATAGATCGATGATGCACCTGATAAATAATATTTCATTTAGTTTGTCTTACTTTACTATTAGAGTTACACCTAATTACCAAGCTATAAAATTTTTACTTACAATAAAGTTATATTATTAATTAAATAATAATAATTTATGTAAGATAAGTAACTGTATATTTGATAAGTTCGTGGTTTGGTGATTTCGTTGCCTAAAACCTTCCTCAATAAACAAGATTTCAAACGCCAAAAAAAACAAATTTAATCTAACCCCATATTCTTGAGATTAGCCTTATTGTTAAAAATAGGCTTTCTAGCTTTATTATATTGGTATACATTCAATAATATTTTTTTCTTGTATTGATAGTTTATTAAAAAACAATTCTTGTTGGCGTTCGTTAGTGACGTAGATTATAAACTGGTCCAGATGGAATTTTATATTACCGGGCTGACCAAGGTAAATAATGACATACATTTTATATAGCAATAATAATGAAATATCAACTTTGCTACTTTGAATTTAAAAACGACTATTAAAAAGAAACTTTATTATCTATTTACACGTCTTAATGCAAAAATATATAAAGATCCAAAACTTGCCGATAATTTAAATTAAATTTGTTATGCTAAAATATTATTAATGTAGTTTTAAAATAAATGTGTAATACAAATAAATATAATATACATAAATAAATGATAAATGCTAGGTAGCCTACAATTCAACGTTAACAGTCAATTTAAAATAAACTTTAAAATATGACTGAATATGAATCACATGACTGTATATATGTGTGCGTTTTGTATTAAGTAATTATACATAAAACTTACCGGCCCATGAAATTTTTCTGTTTTGTTTTATACCATACATTCACCTCAAGAGAGTTGTCTTCATAGAGGTACAAGTTGAACCGTTCCCGCCATACTGGCTTTGTTTTGTGTACTTGCTTTGACTTGTGAGATTCTGTACCTAACCTAAAATAATTTACTTGATCATATATACCAATAAAGTACTTTATTTTTATTTTTATAAACATATTAGATATATGTTGTGTTGGGTTTCATGGTTTCTGAATTTAATGTAAAAGATATAAAGGTTGAAGCCTAATTGATTTGCGTGGTTACCTAGCCGCGTTGACGTTAAACCTTGCTATTCCTTTTATAGAAGTAGTGACATAATGTTTTATAAGCACGAACTGGCAGAATATCTAAAAAAAATATTGTTTTGGCATAGCAAGTCATTCCAATAAAATATTCAATATAAAAATTTGTCATACATATAATGTATATGTAATATAATTATATATAATATGTATACAACGTGATCAATTTGTCGTTATTCAAAATGCCCGGGTTATTTGGGAACTGACAAATCCAATGATGATTACGATAATAATATATATATTTTACCTACAGGATAGCACAATAAAATTTATTTCAGCATAAACTGATTAAAATCACAACAATATTTTTTTTTCGATCGAGTTCGGTCGAGTATGATGTAATATGTAATGTTCAAGCAATCAGCGAGCAAGGGGTGTTCCTTTGAGTATGAGTTTAATACTAGGCTTTTCGGGTCCATTATGATCCAAGATCTTTTGCCATATTTCTGACTGTAGCATTATTCTACCGTCAGAAAAAGTTTAGTATTTGCTGGCAAAAGACTGATTAAAGTTATTTTTGACCTCCTTGTTTGAAGTAAAAGTTTTACCGTCATTAAATGTAGAAGAAATAAAAACCAAAGCTGCCAGATATAGAAAATATAGTGGCAGTGACATGTATCCTATCCTAGCTGTTGAGGCTGCCAAAATATATAATAAATTAATAATTATCAGTATATTACAGTGACACGGTTCCTAAATATAGATGATAACAATGGGCCTCATAACAAAATTCAGGATCACTTAGTGAGTGTCACCTCAGCATACTCAGCACATCTCTACGGGGGGCGCATAGTTTAAAAGCCCAATGGTCAATGTAAGTTCCAGGTGCTGTAATGGAGAGTCAACACTGGGAAGAACAGAGTGGGAAAATCATTAATTGGCCGGCATCGGGCATAGGAGAGTTGCGTGGAGTGGTTGGTTGCCGGTGACCCAAGACCGCGAGCGTTTGAAATCCATCTACATAAATAAATAAGATTAAATACTTAGGTATTCAATTTTAATTCAATTATTTGTTGAATGCATTTTAGTATTGTCAATTTGTAACAAAAAATTTCGCCAATGTCATGTGGGATAAAGAAGACTAAATAAATATAAATAAATAAATATAAATATGTTTAACACACACACAAGGTCGTCCGCTCCTTAGGTAGGCAACCCAATGCCTGTGTTTTAGGTAACAGCCGACTGATATACTTTTTTTTTTAAATAAATATACATATAAATAATACATACAAACAAACATATATTACACCCAGACTCGGGGCGGGAATCGAACCCACAACCCTTGGAGCAGAAAACAGGGCCACTGCAAACCGCGCCAGCGGGTTTTTTTTTTTTTTTTTTTTTTTAAGTAATTTATGCCCACGGGCTCATTTTGCCCATGCCTTTCTTATTCCAATTTGTTTTGTTTACTTGGTATAATAGTAGCTGCTTACAATCTTACATTAGTGGTAACTTAATTAAAACTTAGTATCTCTAATGTTGGACGTGAGTCCACCGAACCGAACCTAAAATGTATTCTTAAATCTAGGTACATGCATAATTTTTTTTTTTTCTTTTTTTTTTTTTTTTTTTTTATAATTTTTAATATTATAAGACTTAATAATTAAATAATAGAAATATATTATGTGTGTATCTATGCCTATTATATATACATGTCTCCGTCGTTATTGTTACATTTTTTTTTTTTTTTTTTTTTTTTTTTTTTTTTTTTTTTTTTTTTTTTTTTTTTTTTTTTTTTCTATTATGCACAACATGCTATTACTACTACTTAATTTATTTTCGTACTAACAATCTTACAGCTATTTGTTATAAATATATTCCTAAAACAACTATGTCCTCACACCGATACTTTTAGTTAACATATCGAGCACACTCTCAATCACGGCGGTATCTCTGTGATGAATCGCCATCTTGAGACTGTGCTCGAGGATTTCCTTTTCCGTGGTCTGCGTCGCCCTCGCCACAAAGCGACCGATTGCGTCATCACAGTCGTCGGTATAATAGACACAGGTGTTGGTGTGTCTAGTCACCGCGACTACAGCGTGCGAAACGCTGTCGTGGATTCGAAGCCTCTCTGCCTTAGTCTGGAGGACGATGACGTCCTCGTAGGTCTGGCCCTGCGCCTCGTGGATGGTTAAGACGCGCGATCCCTCGCCGGACCCATATCCCTGGTCAGTTAGCAATTTCTTCTCATCTTGCGTAAAGACCAGGTATAGGGTCCGATCCCGTCCTACGGGGATACGTGCGCCTGTGAGGCTCTCCACTCGCAACGATCGGATCTTGGCGCTGGAGCTGTACATGGTCTCGTAGACCTCGCTGATGGCAAAGGCGACATCTTTGGGGTTGCGATGCGTGCATGACAACTCGCACGAGATGGTTGTTAGCAGAGTAGGTCTACAGTACCGCATTTAACGCGCCAGCGGGTTAGTCAAAAATACTTATTAATCACATGGTCCGATTTGACTTGTCATTATATAAACTGTTCGGACGGTGGCAAATTGTGTAATTGTGTCCTTTATCATTAATTAGTCAATAACATATATAATTATATATTATAATGCATAGCGGCATTGCTTCTGGCCAAGCATCGGCGTAATCTAGCGCTGCTATACGTTTATATTAACTGTTTATCATTAGAAAAATAAAAAATAAAAAATAAACGAAGAATAAAACATAAATATTTTAAGTTAATTATCATAATAATACAGTATTTTAAAACTTAAGCATTACAATCGAATAATAAAAACATGATATTTATTATTAAGTATTGCATCAGCTAAGAACAGTAATAAGATGTTGTACAAGTGGATACTTAAAACCATATTAAAATATAAATATATTAAAAATATTATTTATTTCTGCTACAATATACAAATATTTTACATTAAAATAAAAATAGCATTATAAATACCAAACGCATATTTAAAACATGACGCATGTAAAAATTGTTTATTTTTATTCGCTCTTTGTTTACCTTTTTTTATATTATTAAGATTAATGTATTATACGTTTCATAAAGGTATATTAACGTTGTTGTTAAATTAACGAGTCATAAAAAATAAACGCCTTACACGACCCCTAGTACCGTACCCCTAGTATTACGAAAAATCCTGTGTCGAGGGTCCGGAAAATACATACAACAAAAACAACTAAACCACAACACCATCTTTATGGCTTATACAAATACTAGCGGCCCGCCCCGGCTCCGCCCGGGGTATTGCAAATGATATATCATTTTCGTGAGGGATACTCACACCACATATTGGCGTCATCTGCTCCACCACCATGCAAAACCATATTGGTTTGTAGTACATGATATGTATCAGAGATGGCGCTGTATGTGAAAAATGATTTTCCCTGTTTTCCTGCTTTTCTGTTGAAATTTTTTCTGAACCTCGCGGAGCCCGAGACCTTTCCAACGAATGCAAAACCGTGGAAATCGGTTCGTGCGTTCTGGAATTATAGCGTCAGAAAGGAAAACCCGAATTATTTTTATATTATAGAATTACGACTATAATTTGAGATTTAAACTATCCTATCTCTCAAGTTGGATCGAACTGCACATGTTGTGCGAATTTTATTATAATCGGTTAAGTGGTTTAGGAGTCCATTGAGGACAAACATTGTGACACGAGATTTATATATATTAAGATTTGTTATTAGCGGGGATCGAAAAAAGCAAATATTTGTATACCTATTGTGTACATATATATGTATATAAATTTACATAGCGTGTTTCAAGCTGCTCGTTACTTGAGCAAGGAGAAAAACGGAAGGCACTGGGGAACAGATCTACAAAATAAGTTTTGTTTTACAGATTGAACCCTGCTTCTCGGATAGTAGTTAATTTAGATCTGTGAGAGTATGCTTTGCCAATTTAAGCAGACTTTTTTTCAAAATAGGTAAAACTTAACGACTTGAAAACTTTGAAATTTGAAAATCTGACACATTCTATGTAAAATATCCCAGTGTAAAAATTCGGCTTTCGGTGACTTTCCTCAAGTTGTCTGTCCATCTCACGGACGGCCATCCGACGCTGCGCTTGTCGGTACGTGGTCTCCACTCGAGAACCCTTCTGCTTCATCGGCCGTCAGTTCTACGAGCTATGTGCCCTTCCCACTGCCACTTCAGGTTGCCAATCCGCAGAGATATATCGGCAACCTTCGTACGTGTGTGAATCTTATCATATCTAATTCGATTTCGCCGAGAAATACCAAGCATAGCCCACTCTATTGCTCGCTGTGTGACTTGGGACAAGTTAAACTTGAGTATTATATTTATTTCACTATTAAAAACGAGTAAGTTTCATATTAAATTTACTGAATGAAATCGACATGTATATACCGCGTAAATAAATTGCATGGAAAATTTTAAAAATAAAATCTAATTTATTATAAACAGATTTTTCACTTGGCTAAAGTGACTAAATTAAATAGTACATATTTATTTAGTTAAATATTAATAGTATTTTTGTAAATAACATTAATAGATAATAATGTTAAATTTAGGGCTTAACCTATATTTCTATTTTCTTATGTACTAAAGAGGACAAACCCAAAGGATAATAAGTAACATACATATTATACTCTTCGTGTTTTCCTGTATTAAAAAAAACCTTGGATTTGTAACACTTTTTATCACAAGCAGTGTATAGGATTATTGATTTCATATTTTATTTATATATACATATATTATTTTTATTACCTAAGATTGTAAAGAATATGGATACTGCTCTTACTTCACGCAAAACGGGTGATTTTTCGAACTTAAAATGTCGCTATTTATCGTATACTGCACTTGTAAAATAATGTATACACATATATATAGAAAAGACACTATTTTTAACACTCATGATACTTTTAATGCCATTTTTATTATTTAAACTAAATAAAAAACCGTTTAAAACTCTTTGTCCGTGTGTCTGTATGTACGGATTCTGTATGTTGCGGTCACGATAACGATCGAAAGACTTCACTAATCGAGTTCTTTTTTTTCTTACACTTCTATATAGTTAGGAATAGAACCCTATTTAATTTCACGGTCTAATTCGATGTGGTTTAATTTTTTTAAACAATTTTATTGTAAAAAATGAAATTATGAAGCATGCACTTTTAGATTTTCCAAACTATTTCATCTTACGATCATTTCAACGTAGTCAGATAGAGGAATATGTGTATGTATATGATATTGTTTTACATAATTTTAAAATTCAAATAAATTCAAATCTAATATTCGACCCTTTTAATGTCTTTGATTCGACCAAAATAACAATTGTTTTACTCACTCTTCCCATGCTACCTCTATGATAAGGTTCTAGTTTCACTAATGGTACTAAAGGAAATCAGTCACATTAAAATTCATGAAACACATAAAAAGTAAATGCATACTCACTTGAACTTGCAGTAAAGACCGCTTGATCCACTCGCTGGAGCATCTGGTAAATCTTTTGCTTCAATCAACACTATGTTTACGATTGATGACCACGATTTCTTGAGAACTTCAAATTTTCGGTTTTTTAAGAGGTACTGAAACCAAATTTATATATTAGTCGACTGTACTGTTATTACTTTTTTTTGCAATATTTGTTCTAAAATGTACACGTACGAAAAGGTTTTATCTCGTTTATTATAAAACTTTATGAAAAAACTTAAATATAACTTAATTTACACATTTTGTTCATTAAAACCAGTAATCCAATTTAGTTTTTCATTTATATTATTTTCTTATCTATTTATATATAATATGGAAAACAATGTTTAATTCTTTGATACTTGGACTTTACAGTTTATACGTTTATAACATTATATTTACTACTTTGAAAACCTTGTGGATTTTCCAAAACGTACCTACTCATACGATGCAACTAAAATATTTGCATATACCTATACCCAGGTTTGCCTTTCAACTCTTGATAAGCAACTTAATATTTTTAAACAAATATTAGCACCAATCTAGCTATTTTTCAGTTTACGTTTCTCTATTTTTTTTTAAATTTAATATCAATTACTTTTTTATTTTGAATATTGATATGAAAATTCAGTTATTACAACTATAATTTCATAAATGTATTTTTAATATATTATTTTTATTAGAGATTATTAAATTTTAAACTTTGTTATAATTATTGTTATCTTTGTATCAATAATATTAGTTGAATAACATCTGATTATTTATTTGAAAGATATAAACGAGTATTTTTATGTTCACTTTATTTCTTGTTTTATTACACATAATACGCTAAGAGTGTATCTTTAATGTGCATTTATATAATTTGACTTCTTTAGATAATTGCAAGCGTTTTCGATTATTTATAAATTGTCTTTATAGATATGTACGTAATTACTCACTGGTAATACAGAAGCGACGTCCTCATAAATTTCAGTAGTCATAGTTCTAGGCACAAACATTATTTACAATACTCTACCGTTATGAACAACACTTCACTTTCAGCGTAGTGGCGTATACGGTATTATGACGTTCGATCTCGATGCTCGACCAATATTAACTATAAAACTTATTACAAATACAAAAAGACACATTTTTTTAACTCGATGTTTACGTCACTACATAAATATAAGTACTAGAGAGGTACCAAATAATTTAAATAATTATTTTATTTACGCTTTTTTATAAATAAGAAAGAAAACGCTACGGATGTTTTTTTTTTTTTTTTTAATTAGATGATTCCGACTGACATTTATACGTTTTATTAGTAGGAGGTTAATTTTAGTTGTGAATAGCGATGCTGCGAGGAGTCTCGAACATATCGCTCGGCACTGATTAGTATAAAGTGACTCAAGCCTTATTGTACAACATAGCTCAATTGTGCTTTCAAACAAGATAATAATTCAAATTATACTTCTAAAATATCTACAAGGTTATTTAACATTTTGTCAAAAAAAATCGTGTTAAATAATTGTTTTTTGTTAGTTTATGTCGTTCTCTTAATTTGCAAAATTTGCGAATAAGGATATAGGTAAGACTAAGTTTTAAGTTTCATAACTATGTGCTGGCTTAACGCTTCTCTTTTTTTATTTATTTTTTTATTCAACACTTTATTATACGTACAGTAGGTATTATAAAAAGACTTTTTTTTTTGTTGTCCGAGGTTTTTATAATTTTAATTTTTTTCCTACTTATCTTTTGCCACTGATTACTATTATAAAGTTACCTAAGTACTATTTGTAAAGTTCCTATTTATAGTTATGCGTTATTGTATATGTTACAGTATTATCTTTATTAACTTTTAGAAATGACGAGACTCTACTTTTTAAAGTAAGGTAGCGTTACTTATAATTAAGTAATAGATTAGTATCTTTGTTAGTAAAAAAGTTTCCTTTTGAAATGGTAGCTACCCAGTCGTCGAAATTGTACTCTCCATACCTATTTTATATCGCTAAAATTGTGATTACTTTACATTTATATAACGACCGTATGTGTATTCAAACTTATACGAGTACATTCTCCCTTTTCTCATTCTTAGTTCCCCACTGCTTCATTGACTATAAGAAAAAAATCTGATAATTGTAATGAATAAGAATTTGATACTTACTTTTTGAACTTTCTTTCCATGATCTCTTATTAAACTCAGCCCACTACCAATGCGGTCCATGAGCTGATTAGGGACAGCAAGCGCGTTGGGCGCCATCGGGTCCATAACCAGGCCGTCCGGTATCGGAATTGACCTAAGAAAAATATTGCAGTGATTTTAGATATGATAATCGCTTATATTATGTCGTGATCAAATCAAATATGTAATCACTTCATGAGGTATTCGATAATTTTATGAAATGGCGGTATTTCATGACATAGAATACCCCGCAGTCCAGGTTAAAGTATGCGCTGACAATGAAACGCTATGTTTGAAGACATACCTAAATAGTCAAACGTGAATACGTCAAAAATTTGTAATCATATCGTTAAAGTATTAACGCCATCATCCAGTAGAAGCGCTGGTAGCTCTATATTTTTATATACAAGTGGTGGTGTAATAAAAGTTAATATTAGCATAACATTTTTTTACAGGAGGGCTGGTGCATTTTTTGCCCAGAGAATCGGAATTGCGATTAAACGGGGATATGCTGCCAATATTCTTGGCACCATTTTACGCGGACATGATTTATACCAAAATTGACTGTAAATAATTAGTTTAAGTTTTACATTGTAAATATGTATAATACTGTAATATTTCAAAATAAATATAAATCGACTGTCCCTACGTATAGGTACTATCGAAACTGAAAAAAGGTACTTTACAGGAGAGCACTTTTAAGTTAATTTTGTGTACAAAATTGTCATTTATTTGTTAAGTATCGATATTATACTCATGAAAAATGTAGTTTAATATGTATTCTTTTTTAGCATATTCTCTTTTTTTGTATGAAAACATATATAAAAAGGAGTTTCTTAGTGAAATAAAAAAAAATCGCAAATTTTCAGTTTCGATACTGTACGTAGGGACAGTCGAAATATAGTATATTTGTAATACTTTTTTAAATTCTTTTAAATATTACCTTAATCTTGCCTTATTTTTTTTCTATTTTTTGTGAAGTCTAGTACCTATAGTTGTTGAAAGAGTGTAGTTGTAAACTATCCTTGATAGGTAAACAAAAAACGTGGCTTGGGTTATTACATTTTCGTTGATTAAAGTTTGGTACCAGTTCATAATTTGACAGTTTGTAATATATAAACATAAAAACTAATAATAATTTTCACTAACTAAAATGATAATTTCCAAATGGAATTTGAGATGACCTTAAACGTTGATGGTCAAACGTCCTCGTATATGGCCATATGAACTTTAGATGGTCATATCATGCAACACCACCAACTGATCAATTTTATGATCTGACCGCGACATATATGTATACCTATTACTTCAGTAGGTATATTTACGTCACCAATGTCCTCTTAAACAACTAGACTGATTTCGATGACATTTCTGTATCGAGTGGAAATTTTCGACATTTCGGAACCACAACTGGACCCGAGAATAGCCCCTGTAATCGGGGGTAGTATTCAACGACTGTCCGGGTCTACTAACATGATTTTTTTATTTACCAAACGGATACTCGTATACATATATGGAACAAATCTTACTACCCAAAAGTTCGATACGCAGTAGTTCTGCTCTATAATAGTCTTAATTCTAAAACTTCAAAAAATTTCAATACTTTTATTTTTCAATTTTTTTTTCATATTATAAAAAAACTAGCTGTTGCCCGCGACGTCGTCTGCGTGAACGCTATTACATTACGTTGTTACAGAATGCGTTGAAGAAATAAAGGTTCACTGCTCGTTCCCCGTAGGTGATAGCGTGATAATATGTGTAGCCTATATATTGACCCGACTTCTTAATAATATTCGTGCTAAATTTGAAGTAAATCCATGCAGTACTTTTTGAGTTTACCCCGGACATACATACAGACAAACAGACAAAAAAAAATATAAAAACTATGTTTTTGGCTTCGGTATCAATTGTAGATCACACCCCAAGTATTCGTTTAAAAAAATATTTAATGTATACAGTTTTGACTTTCCTACCATTTTATTATATGTATATTTGTATAGATTCTGTTCAAAATATTTTTTATGTTAAATTTTTTTAGTGATAATATTAGATTTTTCTTTTTCGATTTATCTATATGTTTTATTCAATTTAAAAAATTAACTATTATATTCTGTACAATGATAATGGGTATTTGTTATACTAGACATTTAAATATTCTGAAAAGTATATTATTTTTGTTCATAATAATTTTTATTAGTAACCTAGTACCTACTTCATTATGAAAATAGGGTCATTTCAAGAAAATTATGAATTATAATAACTTTTATTAAAAAATTAAAATAGTTTTAATTTTCATTTCATCTTTTAATAATCGAAGTTATTTAAGCTCGTACTATTTATATATTTGTTTTAGTTCTACATCTTATATCTAAAATAAATTAACTAAACATAATTAAAATTACTAAAAGTTATGTAACAGGTAAAATTACTTTGTTATGTAATAGGTATGTATGGTAAATTGGTAACGTATTAACATTTATAGCATAGTACGCGACATTAACCTAATAACTGCATTAAAATTTAAAAGAGACTTAAAAACTGCTTTATATGAGTGTAAAATATGGAATACAGAAAAAATGTTTTATTTTGTCAATCTTATTTACGAAACTAAATTTTACTAGAAAGAAAATTAATAACAATTTATAATATAAAACATATTACGAGATAATTTTCGGCTTAATAACACTGACGTGTAAAATATAAAAAATAATAATAATTTAAAACAAAATATGATATAATGTCGAATCAAAACGGAATTTTTACATATTTTAAAAGGGTAAAATAAATGTAGTAATATGTACGTACACAAAGTATATTTATATGTTGTTTTATAAAATCGTTCTTTTTTATTATTTTATTATGTATTACAATTTTAATTTATTAATATTAGATATATATTCATAATCATAATCATATGTTATTTATGAGCAGAGACGGCTTAATTTATCGATGTCATTTTTTTGAAAACAACATTGTGAAGAATCTAGATTCGAATCCGAGCAAAATACGCAGTACGCTAAGTTTTAATTTAAACTTCGGTTTATGTCTCAAGTAAAACACAGTGTGGAAAAAAAGCATAGTCAATTTCCTTAACAGAAGTGGAGGCTTTATACAGCAAAAGGGCAGTAAGATTTTGTCAATGTACAGTATCTACTTTTAAAATAATTTAATTCTCTAGTTAAACGTTTTCCTTCATCAGTCACCCTATTGTAATTGAATAGGCTTTTACAAGTTAATCTTTTTTGCTTATACAAATTGATCAAGATCTTGATAATAGTCTGACGAATTTATATATTTATTTTTGTAAAGAATGTATGTGATATTTTCTTTGTAGACTACAAGTGTATTTTGCGTCTCTAAATAGTTCTTTTTTATATGTATTTGGTTGGTATCAAAAATTTACAGAGGAGAATGATATTTAGTAAGTGAATGCTTTTTATAATTCTTTGTAACTATTCAAAATTTTAACTATATTCTTTTTATGTAAATACGTGGGTTCACACCTTATGTTCTTCCACCTACTTTTCTTGACATTGATTCAAATTAGAGGCCTCTTTCGGTTTTATTTTTATTATATATAAAAGAAGATACAACAACGAAAATTAAATATAATAAAAAATAAATATAACTAGTAAAATACGAAATATCTTGATATTATTGAATAACCAAACGCGATGTTCTTCTTTTAATGATTTAGTTTCTTTAAGATTCACAAAGGTCACTATTATTATAAGATATTATTGTATATTTAGGTATAGAGTATTATATATTAGTGATTTATTAAAAAAAAAATTTTTTTTTTCTAACACTCACTAGTTTCAAACTAATGAAGTAGGAACCAAATTAAGACTTATTTTTTTAATTTGATAAAATCGATACGCAATGAAATAAAAATAAATATTACGTATGGATTATTCAAAAATATATTTTTATCAAATATAATATATATATATTATGTACAATTTTTAGACACTTTCGTCTTAACTAGTAGAAACGTTCGACGATCGTTGAAACCAATAAAATGGTCACCATTCTCAAATAAAATTTTAAATTTAAGTATACTTGCATTAAAAGGTTTTTTTTTGTTCAGAAATCAGATGCAGGACTTCTCTTCTTCGTTTTAAGATTATTTTATTTTAATACTATGTATATTGTTTATGAATTCGACATATTAAAACAAATACGTATACCTAAGTATAAAATATGTTGTTATTGTTTATTTATTTAAATGTATTTAGATGTCGTCCTTTTTCGCGTTCATCGTTCTTTTACATGATACTCGTAAATCTTAAAAGGTTATTTCGCCGTCGATTCATTATGAATTTAGATATGTTTAAACTAGTCTGTTATGTTTTTCTTATTTAATAGATATTTATAATCTACAATCTATGTTTCGTTATTAACACGAAAGAAAAAAATACGCATATATCTCGATTCTGTCTTAATATTTATTTCTGGAATGTTTATTTTAAAAGTTTGTAAAATATCCAAGTAGCTTGTGTAGGCTTTTAATTACAAAAAAAAAAAAAACATCATTTAACTTGAAAAAATAATCTTTAGTAAGCTTCGATAACATAAATAGCCGTTCACTAAGAATTTAAGAAACAGGCGGTCATTTACGTTCAATAACTAATCTGGAGGCACGGCAGTGCCTCCACCAAGTCGATCAAAAAAAAAAAGTGGCACGGCCGTACTATCTTTTCTCGAAGCAACTCAGGCCATTTTCGACCCCCTATAACTTCGTTGTGGATAAAACTAGAAGTCTGAATTTTGAATACCCAAGCAAGCATTGTATAAACACGGTATATTTCAAATTTCATTCAATTTGAACCAGTAGTTTAAGAATTATAATTAGTCAAAGTTTCGAATTTTGTCACTCACTGACTGACCGATCATCAAAACTCTAAGGCACTTCTAGCAGACATAAAAGCTTCAAATTTAGAAAACCATTAGTGTTTAGTATATAAACCAAGGAAAAATTCAAATATTTTGCAATTTCGGTCCAGTTTTCTAGATACACCAACTGCATAAATAACTTTGTAATCTCATATAAATATATAGGATTACAAAGTTACATATGCAGTGGATGAATCAATGTAAATAAAAGTAAATAGCTTTTAAAATGGTCAACGGAATGAAAAAGCATGAATGGAACATGTCTTATGAAATCGTACCAAAATCTCGAAAAGAATTTTATTAAAGTAGACAAAATTGAAAAAAAAAAAGAAATAATAAGTACTAATAATAAGTACTACTCAAAATAACTTTTGTATTTTGAAGTTATACTTCTTGATGAGAGTAAATTTTTACGATACCCGCGCACACTGTGACAAAAATAATAAAACCGACAACATGAAGTTAACTAGTAGGCACCGCGCAATTACACTAACTTACATCATTGGTCTGATGTGTCAGCTCAACAAGATTTTATTTAGTTTCACCTGTCCCGATGTTTGTCATCAAATCTTGCAAATTAAATTTGATCCAAAATAATAATAATAATAACCGAGTGATAATGCAATATTATGATGACATGGTGCTAATATGATGGAGGAGCTAGAAGGTGGCCATAAGAACTTCGCAATGCAACGACACAAACTCATCGAGTGGGCTCGTCTGAATCTTCTTGACGAGTAGTTTGTCTTTCAATGTTAACTAGGGTCTGGTGATGGAGCTGGAATGTGGTCATAGGAGCTCTGTAATGAAACAACGCAACCCGAGTACTTTGTTCTTAAATGGTTACCAGGGTCGGACCTAATAATGGAGCTGGAAAGTGGCCATAAGAACTTCGCAATGAAACGACACAACCACATCGAGTTCGGGCTCGTTTCAATCGTCTTGACGAGTAGTTTGTCATTCAATGTTAACTAGGGTCTGGTGATGGAGCTGGAATGTGGTCATAGGAGCTCTGTAATGAAACGACGCAACCCCATCTAGTTTCGGCTCGTTTGATTCGTCTTGACGAGTACTTTGTTCTTAAATGGTTACCAGGTTCTGACCTGATAATGGAGATGGAAAGTGGCCATAAGAACTTCGCAATAAAACGACACAACCACATCGAGTTCGGGCTCGTTTGAATCGTCTTGACGAGTAGTTTGTCATTCAATGTAAACTAGGGTCTGGTGATGTAGCTGGAATATGGTCATAGGAACTCTGTAATGAAAAGACGCAATCCCAACGACTTTCGGCTTGTTTAATTCGTCTTGACGAGTAATTTGTTTTCAGATGATTACCAGGGCCTGACCTGATAATGGAGCTGGAAGGTAGCCATAGATACTTCGCAATGAAACGACAAAACCTCACCGAGTTTGGGCTCGTTTGAATCGTCTTGAAGAGTAGTTTGCTTTTCAATGGAAACCAGGGTCCGATGATGGAGCCGGAAGATGGCCATAGGAACTCAGTAACTAAACGACATAATCACATCGAATATAGGCTCGTATGATGCGTCTTGACGAGTACTTTGGTGCTATATAGTAACAGGGTCTGATGATGGAGCTGGAAGATGGCCATAGAAACTCATTAATTAAATGACATAAATCCATCCAGTATGGGCTCGTTTGATTCGTCTTGACGAGTACTTCAGTGCAAGATGTAACCAGGGTCTGATGATGGAGCTGGAAGATGGCCATAGGAACTTCGCAATGAAACGACACAACCACATCGAGTTCAGGCTCTTTTAAATCGTCTAGACGAGGAGTTTATCTTTCAATGTTAACCAGGGTCTGGTGATGGAGTTGGAATGTGGCCATAGGAACTTTGTAATGAAACGACACAACCACATCGCGTTCAGGCTCGTTTGAATCGTCTTGACGAGAAATTTGTTTTTAGATGGTTACCAGGGTCTGATCTGATGATGGAGCTGCAAGGTGGCCATAAGAACTTTGCAATGAAATCAAACAACCTCATCTAAATCGGGCTCGTTTGAATCGCCTTGACGACTAGTTTGTGTTTCTATGGTAACTAGGATTTGATGATGGAGCTGGAAGGTGGTCATAGGAACTCTGTAATGAAACGACGAAACCCCATCGAGCTTCGGCTCGTTTGATTCGTCTTGACGAGTAGTTTTTTTAGTGGGTTATCAGGTTTTATTATACATGGCGCCCACTAACCGTTAACTCGGAGCATCGATTTATTGTAAGTATAACTTCTTACGTGCGTATATTAGTACACATACACTTTTTTAAATATTTTTTTAAAGTTTTCTTTTTGAGGAGAATTAGGTGTAAAAACTCGACAGCAATCTGATAAAACTGTTTCTGGTTAAACATACTTCATTCATCTCTCTTGTCAAGTATCTTTAGTTGTCAACTTGACATCACAATATGTATGACATGACGATTAAATAAAAGATTTTTTATTTTTAAATTTTATTAATCGTATTTATATCTGTTAATCGTATTCCTGCAAGAAACAAAAAACTCTTGCGTATCAGTAATATCTATACCAGTAATAGCTGAAACTCAAGAAGTAGTACCGGAAAAGAAAAAGAGGAAGATTATCTACAAAAATAAGAAAAGATCATAAGACAGAGCGTAGGATTTAAGAAAATGCATTGTTGGTATTCAAGAAGTAGAAGACACTGGAAAGGAAAACAAGTAGGACTATCTACAAAAAGAAATGAGATGCCATCAAAAACATAACTTGTAAAAAATCCAAGTCTCGCAACTCAGTTCTTCTACCGTAAAAAGTTGTGAGATCCATGTATTACCAAGTCGGCTAATTTATTCAATCCCTACTTAAGGGTTCTTCTGTCTTAAGCTATTACGTAATTAGCTAACCTAAAAACATATTATAGTGACCATATCAATATTAAAAATCTTTAATGTTTTAAATAGATATATTGACTTGGCAATCGCATGAAAACACAATGTATCTCACAAGTAATGCATACGAGTATTGTATTAAATTAGATTGTTTAGTGCGTAGGTTATCAAAAGATTCGCATCCCAGATTCTGTACCGTTTTTACCCTCTATGTCGAGAAATATTATCAAAAATGTATGATTAAAACTAAAAGAGGTAGCCATACTAGAATAGTATCATTTCGTCGTTTTTAGGACAATTTGAACAATTAATTATCTGACTTTGCACGTAGTCGGTTTTTAATATACATTTAATTCTTATTAGGTTACACCCTAAACGTAATAAAACACGCATCCAAAATAATCTTTATTATTCGTCTCGTCCGGTTTGATATTAATGGATACCTACTGTACGATACTGTGAGTCGTTAGATAATGTTTACTGTGTCAGCCTGTAAACCACCCACTGCTGAGCGAAGGTCTCTTCTCCATATAGAAGAAGCTGCTCTACTGCGGGTTGGGGGATAATTTCCCTAACAAGAGTAACGATCGTTATCAGGTGTCTATGATAACAGCCGGGACAGTCGGCTTTACGTGCTCTCCGAGGGGAGACCCACAAGAACATACACCCAAAGCGGAAACAAATATTTGTAGAAATATTTGTTTCCGCTTCTGTACGGCCTCTGTCCATGACAATGGTCTCTGGACAGCCAAATCGACTTATCCAGCCAAATAATAATGCCTTTGCTGTTATTTCGGCAGTAATGTCGAACATCGGAATGACTTCCGTCCATCTTGTGAAACGGTCTATGGCCATCAAACAGTAACGAAAGCCTTCTGACGATGGCAAAGGACCCACAATATCTATGTGGATATGTCTAAAGCGTGCGCGTGGTAATCCGAAAGTGCCCAACGGTGCAGACACTTAACGGCTAACTTTTGCACGCTGGCACGATAAGCATGATTGTGCCCATACTCTGCAGTCTTTTCTGATACCAGGCCAAACAAAACGTTCAGATACAAGTTTAGCGGTTGCACTGACACCGGGATGGCTCAAAGAATGTAAGCTGTCAAAAACTTGCTTTCTAAGCAATTTAGGGACGAAGGGCCTAGGAGTCGATGTACTGACATCACAGTACGTAAAATTACGACTCCCGGGTAATTCCATTTTAACTAGCCTCAATGAGGATTTCTCGATTTCGCTATTTTAAGGCGACTACTTGGACATCTACACCAGATCACACGGTCGTCGAAGTTCGAAGAATCGTCGAAGATAATGTTTATATGTAGGTATATAATGTTAAGCCTTAGTTACTTCTGGATAATATGTATTTTTAATAGTGAAATTATTAAACATGATACTAATAAATAAACAAACAAGTATCCCATCATTTTGTATTCACGTTCTGATTAAGCAAGTTGCCAAAAATTAATAAAATAAAAAAACAAAAATAGTTTTAAAAGCTTAAATTAAAAAATAAGTTTTCTTGATAGTATAATCTCTAGTACGGAAAGTTGTAGTATCTTTTAATTTAAATACAAAAAATAAAAGTATAAAAGTCTTTAGGTATTAAAAAAAAATTACGATAGTTATGTCGAAATTTCTCAAAAAATCAAAAAAAAAAACTCCTAAACTATAACAAATAGCGGAACATACATGGGGCTAATTCGGATACCCCACAACATACCGGACCTAACTTTTTATTATGACGTCAATTGACCGGCCAACCTGTATACATGCGTCATTCGAAGATATGCGAATTTGAAACAGGTTTAAGTTTCGATTGGTACCGGTCTTGCATATCGAATATAAACTTATTTATGTTGCAAACAAACTGCGATGTTAAAACCACCTTAGGTTCGCATGTTTGTAAGACTTTCCTAAATCTTTTTTGACCGAAGCGATTGTACTAACTTATGAAATTATAATTAATATGCAGTTTCATCTTCTTTACTACTTTTATTATCAATTTCACCGATTGGTGATAAAGTTTATCTCGCACATTATAAGTACTATATAAGTTTTTACTATGTAAATAGAAAGTAAGGTACCTTTATAATAATACAATCTAAACGGAAAAAAAAAATAAGTTTATTATTTAAGTTCTAGTTAAGTTTTATATTTATAGATTAAATAAGTAAATTTGTGGTCAGTGCAAGGACTCGCGATATAGAGATCCTAAGCTTAGTTTAAGTCTCGTTGTTTAAATAAGTACGCACTAACGATAATAATAATAATATTCTAAAAATGATCATAAAAAAAGGCATGGGCAAATAAAGCCTGTGGATGTACAGAAAAAATTTAAAAAAAAAAGTACTATATAAGTGTATACTATACTATCTTTACTAATATTATAAAGCTGAAGAGTTTGTTTGTTTGTTTGAACGCGCTAATCTCAGGAACTACTGCTTCGAATTGAAAAATTCTTATTTTGTTGGATAGCCCATTTACCGAGGAAGGCTACAGGCTATATAACATCACGCTACGATCAATAGGGGCTGAGCAATAATATGAAATGTTACAAAAACGGGATTTTTTTTTGAGTGCTTATGCTGGGTCCTTTATTATTTCTCTTCTCGATACATTTTTTAACTATAGTTCCACTTTTAAAGTAAATATAACATCACTCTTAAACTGAGAATTTTCGAAAAATAAAAAAAACTCAATAATACGTTGGACGACCAAGGAATCAAACCTGAGACCCCTTTTTCGGGAGTAACGCTTGCGACCACTTGACCGACGAAGCGGGTACCTACTCTTAGCGTATTTATTTAAAAATATTGAAGTACGTTTTTCCCTCAAATTAACGCGGGTGAAACCGCGGGGCACTACTATATATATAGGGCTAGTACTACCTACCATGTGTAACGACCGTTATCATGTGTCTATGATAACAACCGGGACCGACGCGACGGCTATGTGTTCTCCGAGGCACGGTGTGGAGACCCACGAGGACATACACTCAGACCGGAAACAACAATTTGTACAAATACCTGTCCCGAGCGGGAATCGAACCCGCGACCGCCGGCGCGCGGCGTTGAGGCAACTACTCGCACCACTACACCAGAATGGTCGTTGGATACCGCTATATGTCAGATTTATCTCGATTTTTATGAGCAACCGGTGAAATTTGTCTTTAAATTATTAATTTTGATATTATATACTTAAATTTCCTACACGGCACACGGCTCCTATTTCCGAGTAGGTATATAGAGGTTTGTCCGACGCAACAGACTACGATTTCTTTATATCAAAATAAATAAACAATTTTGATTGCGTAGCTTCGTAAAAATACTAAAATAATAACAATAACGAAAAAATATAATAATTCACAATTTTCTTGAATAATTGAAGATTATTACAATTTTAACTTTAGTTGTAAGACCAAATACCACCAATGAATATATTTTTTTTTTGTACTAAACAAGTACTGTATAGTCTATACAAAAACAAATGTAATAAAAAATAATACGTATAATTTATTTAATTAAAAGTCTAAAAACGGATTTTATCGCGTTTATTTAAAGTTACTGTTTAACAATTTAATTTAAATTATCTCGGGGGACTGAGGTGGTGGGTGTCCGAATAATTTCCATTAAAATCCGTTTTTAGACTTTTAATTAAATGAATAAAATTCGCGTAAATATAAGAGAACAGTATAATACGTATAATGTAAAAAAGTAGCAAAAACGTTCGAGCTTGCAACCTTTCATTGAGAATGACGAATCAGTTATGAGGATTGACTAGAGGTGTGCGATAATTATCGATAATTCGTAACTACTCGATAATTTTTCATTCGATAATTATCGATAAGAGTGATTCGATAATTTTGATCTGATAATTATCGATAATTTTTCATTTGATAATTATCGATAATTTTTCATCCGACAATTATGGATAATTTTTTTTGATCCGATAATAATTATCGATATTTTTTTTGATCCGATAAAAATCGATAATTTTGATTCGATAATTATCGGTATAGTGCACTTGATAATTATCAAGTAAGCATTTAGATAGGGAGAAGTGACGACCTTTTTTTTTAGGAATTCATATAGGCTGCAGGGGTAATCGTTGATATTGAATCTCGGATGACTTTTTTTTCGTGTGCACTTGTGATGCAGGAAAATTATCGATACTTCTCATCGTTTATTCGATAATTATCGAGTCATCCGATAATTATCGACTCCATCCGATAATTATCGAATCCATCCGATAATCATCGAATTGCCCAATAGTGATCGATAATTTTCATCCGGCAATTATCGACAACTGTCGAAAACTATCGATAATTTTCATCCGATAATTGTCGATAACTGTTCATTCGATAATTATCATACATATAATAATTTTATTATCGATAATTTTTTCCGATGAACATCCCTAGGATTGACTCGCATGGTTGATTTATTCAAACAAAATCTGGTAAATAACCGTAAGATCACCGATTTATTTTGTAAGTACCAACACGGAAAAAGATTGTTTTAACAAACTTTTTTCTTTTAATTATAAGGCCTTGTGGAAGATTTTTAAGTTCATTAACCGTGTTCTCTATCTACGTTGTTACGTAATTATTTGTAATTTTCCATCTTAAATAGTCTTTTGATATGTTTTGCTATTAAAATCTCATTACTAGAAAATTGTGTTGTTTTTTTATATTGTCAGGTTTTTGATATTGTTATTTGCGATCATTACTAACATGCTAAAAAGTAATCATTTGTAACTGTTATTAAATAAATAGGTATATGTCAGTTTTACACATAATCGAAATTTGATATTTTTTATGAACAGCAGTGTTATAAGTAAAGAAGAAGAGAAAGGTGGGGATCTGCCTTTATTTTTGGTAATCAAAAAAAGTAACTATATTTATATTGCTAATTCTGTTATGAAACTTAACATTTTTTCTTTAAAAATACTTATATTTCCTTAGTTACTGATAAACAAACAAATTCTTTAAACGAACCCTTTTAACTGACTTGACATTCTTTGGTGAAACAAAAACTAAACTTTATTTAATTCTAATTACAATAACAATTCTTCAAGACAGTGAAGTGATTTAATAATTAGCATTTAAAGCAGATTTCTAAAATTGATAGAACCGCGACCCGTGTAACATAATTTCAATTTAGGAATCAATTTATGGAGGTCAAGAATAAACAGGAGCATAACTTGATGCCTATAGGATTTAGGACTCTTATATTAAAGAAAACAAAATATTCACTTATAATCTAAAATTTTAATTATTTAATAAACACAAAAAGAGCTATTTCAATGAGGATTTGTTTTGTTTTTTAAGTGGACTGAGAATTTCTATTTAATAAATACGATGATTATTTAATGTATATTTTTTCTTCTTAGGTCAATGCATCGTAAAAAATTTCAGGGTTTTTCCAATATTCGCTTTCGAATAATCTGTACGTTATACTCAGAGTATGGGAAATTCCGATCTAAAGCATATGCAATAACAATGTATGAGTAACCAAGTTGTGACTACCACTTTGTTACAATAAACATTTGTGGTAGAAATTATGTGATCAAAATGTGATAAGTATCTTATGCTTAAAAAGTAGTTACTTTTAATATGTTTAAATATTATAATTTATAAGTAATGCTATAAATTTAAATGTATTTTGATACGCTTGGAAAAGCCATCTAAGTTTATAAGTTCATGCATAGGTACAATGTAAAATCCTGTAATCTTCACTTAGATAGCAAATAAACCATTTGAATTTGAAAAAAAAATGCAGGAATAATTAGGACATTAACATAACATCTATTAGATTTATTTAATAGAAAAAAAAACTTACAATCGCAATATATGTATGTTTGTCTCACGGCAAATATCTCCTATTAAAGAATAGTCAGAAATATTATTCTCAATCTTAGGGAATTTAGCTTTTGTTTTTCAATTTTTTTAATCGTTTTAATATGAATATATTAAAGAAAGTTTTTGAATCTTATAAAAAAATCGGAATGTCTAGCCACTATAATCATACTGAAGTTGGGAAAAACCGCTTCCATACTATGCTAACATTTTTTCCCCTTTTATAAACAGTAAATTTACTAACAAAGTGTAATTATGAGAATTTAACATTTATTTTGTTAATTTGAATCATTAACCCTAACTGATTGATGTGAACTTTTAAGTTCATATCAGTTATTAAGTTGACTTTTTATTTCTTTCGGTAAAATTAAAGCCTTCACGAAAGCATTCATAATTAGCCATATTTTATATGACACATTTACTACATCATTGTAATTTACGTTGTTGCATTAATGTTGTAATTAAGTACAATATAATTTTTTAAGGAAGTTTTAAGGTATTTAGTATACGTATTTTCCTTGACGTGTTTTCGTTCGTCATAATACTAAAGGCATTTAAAACGTTGTCTTCTTTCGTCATTAGTTTGTGTTTATGAATTTGTTTTTAAATTAACTACTCTGAATTATTACTGGTAATACATTCATAAATACATTTGTGTTAAAATTCTCATAGATTTACTGATTCCTGCGCGTTTTTGTTTTCTTCTGAAACAAACTTAAGCTTAGAATAATGGTAAAATAGAAATTTAGTTCATATAAAATAAAACGTATGACTGGATTTTTGTATAAGAAGTGATAGGTAAAGGCTTAATATAGCCTAGGAATATTTGTGAAATTTTGACAAATTTAAAACATTACAACACTATGTTTTAGTAGGAAAAAGTTTACAGGTTAAGGATAATGCATTTACTTGATCGATGCGAGAGCAATCGCTACCTTGATACTTGAATTATCAGAACGCTCTCTGCATGTAGATGAATGTAGTAAACAAAATGTACATAATCGCCATTACCTATTTAAATAAATCTTTAGTCATAAGGTCCTTCTATGAATACTCTTTACGTAATATGAACTTAAAAGGATAAAGTAAACTAATCTTTTCTCAATAGCGCTAATTCTTCCATTTTGCAGGGATGGCATATCATTTTACACTACTCCGAGTAGGTGGACAAAGTTTAAGTAAGAATAGTTATTCAACAGTCCTTAAGCTTAGACTTTGAATATTTATGGGATCAAGTTTTATCCAAAGATAAGAGATTAAAGTAAGACATTTTAAAGTATAAAGATAAAAAAGCTTTAATTGAAAAGTCGCAATTGTTTCTTTTTCAAAAATAAATAAATAAATATTAACCAACAATCACACCACGTTAACCTAGCCCCGTGGTAAGTTCGTAAGAACTTGTGTTACAGGTACTAGGAACGGAAATAAATTTAAGATATAAATACATATATACATAAATACACATCCATGACCCCGGTGCAGACATCTATAAATGAATTTATAATAATATTGTGATAGAAGACTAGGTAATTTTTCAACTCACAGTCGGTCTGTTATATTATATACTACATATAAACATATTTTGGTCCCGTATAAATACGAATGATAAAAATAAAATCTCGTCAGTTTATTTTTTTGTTAATTATGTTATAAAAACATGCTACGAGTTTTTATCCTACGTAAGATATTAGTTATAGTCATGGATAACGTATTTCCAAATAAAATAAAAACTAAACCTCAAAAAAGTAATTATTTTAAGTATTAATAATTTAAAATTTATTCACATTATATTATCATATTATGTATATTATTATTATTGTATATATTATTATTATTGCACTCCAGTTGAAGACAAAATAATTTGGTAATAAATATTTCCTTAAAAATTTATTACGAGATATTGTTCCATTAGAAGGAAGACCGACGATCGTTCTGGTGTAGTGGTGCGAGTAGTCGCCTCGACGCTGGCGGTTGCGATTTAGATTCCCGCCCGGGGCAGGTTTGAAGGTTGTATTTGTGCAAATATTTGTTTCTGGTCTGGGTGTATGTCCTTGTGACTCTCCCCACCGTGCCTCAGAGAACACGTAAAGCCATCGGTTGAGGTTGTTATCATAGACATCAGATAGCGACCGTTACTCATAGTAAGGAAATATCCGCCAACCCGCAGTGGAGCAGCGTGGTGGATAAAGCTCCAACCGTTCTTCTATATGGAGAAGAGGTCTTCGCTCAGCAGTGGGTTGCTTACAGGCTAATACAGTATACAGTACAGAAGGATATTATCTGGAATGGTCTGAAATTAATCTAAAATACGTGCAAAATATAGGAATCTTAGAAAAAACAACGCCAATTCCAAAAAAATAAAATAATAATAAAGGCTAAATAAAATTCTATGAAAAAAAAAAACTATAAATATTATTAATTTTTTATCTCGAAGCTTAATAGGTTTTTTAAATCAAGATCATGAAGAATTGGAACTTCGTAATATAGTTATTATATTAATAGCACAAATATGAACACTTGAATCTTAATAAATGTGTTATTGAATGGAAAATTTACTTAATTCGACTCTAACAATAAGTTGAAAACAAACTTAGTCTTAATCGATTGAAGATTTTAATATTTTCATAGTGTTTTGAAAAATTAAGTCGCCTTTAGATATCAAACATGGTTGTAACGTTTAGCCTCAGGGGAAATACAGTTCATAACACCAATTGCTCTACGTCTTAAAGACTGTAAATTGCTTTTTACAGCGTAATAACAATTTAAGTATAATATTTTGATGTATGAATATTTCTCGTAGAATAACTCTCATATGAATATTTTCTATATTATGATAAGACAGATCAATTATTTTAAACAAATAATATTTTTGTCATTCTGTTTTGTATTTTTTTTCTCGTTTCGTTCTTTGTTTTTTTTTTTTCTTCTTATATTTATTCGATTAGATTTCTCTAGAGAGAAAAAATATGCAACTTACTCGACCCGTTCTGATCGAACAAGAGGTTCATGGTCATGATTCGATTCCGAGGTTATCATAACGTCGGTGTTACCGGCAGTTGGGTCTTTTTGTAACTCATCTATATTTTCGACATCTTGTGACATTCTTTCAGAGTCCGTCTGTCTATTTGAAACAATTTCATCACAATCCGATACCATTGTCAGGTTTTGTAAGGTCGTCGATGAATGAACGACATCCACTTCCTTGTTTTGTTTACACGCTCCTGTACACTTTACACGATACGGTACTGATTCGAACTCAGTCTTTGTTCTAAACGACCGTTTCCTTTTCAAGGACATCACTTCACTATAATCGGTATAAAATCGAACGACGTTTATAATAATGCACACAAACTAAGTAATTGCCGCGAAAAGTATTACACATTTCATAAAATATTTCAAGGAATAGCAGGTATTTAAAATATATATAAAAATCAAGAAATATATTAGTATTATCGTGAATATATTATCACTTTTTAAATTCGCCGTTGTGTTGTTGACAAATAGTATTTTCGATAGCGAGTCGATCACTAAAACTCCTGTTATTAAGAATTAACTACTTATCAGAGAACGATATTGACCCAATATTACAGATAATAATTAACGAAGTACATATTAATGACACTTTAATTGAGAAAAATAACATCGATCGTTAAAAATCGATTAAAATCGGAATAGAGTGGAGCGCACATACCTCTGTCAGGTGGACACGATCGTTGCGAAGGTACACAAATGACTGAGTTAGCGAGAACATGCGGTACGGCTACAGGAACTTTACCTTACGGTTCTTAACATCTCGGTTTTTTGTTTCACGAGTTCATAATGACACGTTTATAAAAAACATACATATATTTACGTTTCAATCGGTAACATATGAGCACAAATTAAATTATTAATTAACAACTAAAAATAATTCCGCGTCACTTAGCCTCGGCGTTAATACTGCTACATTTGATAATGGACTTTAATTTTATATGTATTTATAATCGAATAAATTATTTACCATTCAAACGTCATCGACAGTACGAATAAATATTTATTTGTTATAAATGAGAATATAAGTTTAATAATTGAATATGACCGCAATATAACTAAGTAAGCATTTAACGAAAACAAATATTCGTCAATCGTAGATAACGTGGCGGATTCAGCTCCAATCCTTCTCTATCTGAGAGAGGAGGCTGCTACTATAAACAGAATAGTGAATATTATATTTAAGTAACCGAAAATTACGATGTAATAATACGTTTTCAGTAATGAAGTTACAATTAACTACATTTTTCATTCGAAAGAGGATTAGGAACTAATTCTAAACTTTTTATGTTTTCCAACTGCGTACAATGTTATGAAACGATTTAGTAATTATTATTGCATAGCACAAGGTAATTATGAAAAGGAGATAATTTTTTTTTAAATATTATTTCATTTTATATGAATACTTTAGAAGATATTATTATTTAAAAATTCGTGTAATGATTTATTTATTTACAGCAGTTGGGCTACATGTCACGTTGATAGCGCAGCGGTCCGGCCTCCCCACATGATAGTGTATTGTAATTTTCACCAGTGCTAAGCTGTACCCGCGACGTCCGGTTTTCATATTACATTTTTTACACACATTTTGGTTTTCATTGCATTTCTCAAGGAATAATATCGAATTTAAGAGAATAATTTCGATATGATATGATGCCAAGATACAGACAGACAAAATGAAAAAGTTACATGTTTAGATTAGAGAGAGCTCTCTAAAAATTTTTTTTAAAATATCTTCAATGTGCAGGATTGGGCCTGTTACATATTTCTTATACCGATTAACTTTTTATTTTTTCGTAAGCCTGGATGCTAAAATAGGAAATTTGGGATAAAAAATTGGTTGTCTGTAAATTTGGTTTACGGAATATAATTTTACATGATAACGTCATATGAAAAAATTCATGAAAAATTGCCTACTTTTATGAATTGAATTGAATTACCTAATATCACTGAATGATCATTATTTTGTATAATACAAAGAAGGAGTTAATTAAAAATTACAATTTTTTCGATAAATTAACATTTATTTGCACTCGTTAATTCAAATATTTCGACGTGATGACTAACTCTTCTACTCGGACGCATCTGCCGATGGAGTGGAAGAGAGATAGTTGCGTCACAAGCCGAACGATTAGGTCGATCGTTCCTCTCTATCGCTTGTTCCGCGCTCTCGCTCGGAGAACGTGACAATGATTCATGCTTTCTCTTGCGTACTGCCGGCGTTCATCGATTTATAAGACGTTATCACGTCAAAATACTGTGTTAAGCTTGTTAAGCTGGGTCAAACTATCAAACTATCTTCATACCTATCAAATACAATGCAAGAAGCTCATAGATTTAGCGTAAATGGGTAAAGAACATCTAACGATCCTATGGACGGTCATCCGCATTTAAATATAATATTATAACATATTCAATTAATATACGTATATTTAAACATTATATATAGTTAAGAAAACAATTTATGATAATAATAAATAACAATTTTAAATACAAAAGATTAAACCGACTATTTTTATCTTTAAAAATAACAGTTTTAATCTTCTTCACTCATTATCAGAGATAAATTATATTCACTTTATCAAAATCTACGTGTCATAAAACGAAACAAAAATCGATATCGAAACTTTAAAAGTGATGTTGAAACTAAATGTTGAAATAATAAAAACATACATGATAATTATTTTTTAATATGGTTAAATAGTACCTATATGGAAAAATAAATTCATAATCAATTCAGTGATATTAGCGGTCCTTCGAAATGATTTCCGCGTAGAGCTTTACTTATCCCGGATCTTATTTGAATACGTATTATCCCGTATTATATAGTCTTTTCTAATGCTTCTAAAACTATTTTAAAATCGATTTTTATCACAATTTTATATATAACCTATTATATATAATTTATTTTTATATTCTTATGTTCTTGAAAGTGTTACTTCAATGACATCCTAAAGAAAAGTTTCAATAAATTAAGCTGTCTTATTTATAGCTCTGTAGTTTGGCCATATACGGATGAAATAATATCAGTTTTTTTATATATTAAATTAATTTGTATATTCATATTTAACTTCAATTCAAGTTTTAGCCAACCCACAGGATCCGCAAACCCAGTGAGGCAACCTGGTGGATTAAATAATAACTAAACGCCTCATAGTCAACGGCCTCCAGTAGGATGAGAATGTATTATAGGGGGTCCGGAAATACACACAAAACATACACAGACCACTACAAACATCTGTATGATCTATACAAAGATTTGTCATGAGCAGGGATCAAATCTTCGACAGCTAGTGCAATATCTGCAAGTGCTGCACAGCAACTGCCGTGACAACTCCGATACTATATAGGAGAAAAGGTTTTTTTTTTCGTATTGGTACTTTACAATCTGTTTCATTCCACTTCATTTTACTGTACAATTTTGATCATTCTAACAACTAGCTGTGCTCGTAGCGTCACTCGCGCATATGTTGCAACTCGTTATTCAAATGACTATATCTTTTGATAGAGCAAATTCATTTTAATAAGTAAAAACTAAATTAAGAACCTCAAGGATATATTTGATTCCTAGTATATGTTTTCCTACTATTTTTAACATTAACTTAACTAATAATTTAGATACAGATTTTTGCATAAATTATAGCAATATTTCTATTATTATTATTTAGACACTTGGAATATATTTTTCGAATATTCTGAAATATACAGACACATGAAATTTACATTTTTAATTTTAAGTATAGATTACATAATATATTATAGATATGTGTCTATAATTGACTGATTAATTATTCTTGTGCTTAACCCTGTAAGAAAATATTTTTCTCGACTTTTGCATCTAAGTGCTTAAGAGTCTATGCCGTTAGGGTTGCCAATATATCTATGGCAAAAATATAAAGTTTTACGCTCAAAAATACATAATTATTAGGGATAAGCAAAAAATAAAGGAATATATACTTGTTGCTTAAAATAAAAATTGATTTATAAAGACTATTTTTTATGCGTCTAGTCACCTTAACGTCAGCGCTCGCGGGATCGATTCCCGCTCGATATTTGTAACAAAACAGATTTTGTATTTGTACAAAGTTTTGTTTCTGATCTGGGGGTATATCCTGAGGCAAGGTGAGTTGGCAACACACACCGCCCATCTTGCCTCGAAGAGCACGTAAAACTTTCGGTTCGGATCGTTAGTCACAGTACGGATATTATCCGCCTAGCAGCAGTGGAGCAACGTGGTGAATTAAGCTTCAACCCTTCTCCTTTATGGAGAAGAGGCTTTTAACTAGCAGAGTATTGTTTACAGGTTGATTCAGTTCATTTCAGTATTTGTAGTTTAAACGATTTTTTGCTTACGAGAGTACGAGCTAACTACGTTGTTTGGTACACAAGCCCAAAGGGTGCCAATGGGGCTCTATCAATAAAATTCTGCTATCTTGTATTATCTGTATATTTATCTAGGTAAATTTTAAACCGTGACAGAATCGTTCAGAATAATACTCATTACTATTGCTTCTATAACGAAATATAAAATAAATTTGAATAAATTGAGGAGTTACACAAGAAATGTGCTGTTTTTTTTTAGCCTTTAGCTCAATTTTGAGATAAAATGTTAAATATTGCTAAGTGGTACATAACTATACGCGTACAAATATTCGACGTAAAATTAGGCTATTTTTATTATATTAATAATAATATTATAATATACCTCAGTGAAAAGTCTTTAATAATAATATTATCATATACCTAAAGTCAAAAGTCTTAGACCAATGTGTGTTACGAGTGATAACATACGGATCTGAGACGTGGTATCTGACAATAGACTTTTTAAATAAGCTCCAAGTCACACAGAAAGCAATGGAGAGGACTGTACTTGGTATTTTTCTGCGAGATCGAATCAATGATGATGAAAAATGAAAGAAATGATGAGATCCGCAGACGAACGAAGATTGCCGACATAGCACACAGAAGTGGAAGTGGGCAGGGCACATAGCTCCGGGCCGATGGAGCAGAAAGGTTCTCAAGTGCAACAAGGAGACCGGCAAGCGTGAAATTGTCAGATCTTAATCTCAAAAAATTACTCAAACAATAGATGAGTGGATTTAAATATGCGGGGCCTATGCCTTTCGCTCGGGGCCCGTAGCAATTGCTACTCTTGCTACGTGGTTAATCCGGCACTTTGCAAAGCAATTACTTTGCTTTGTAAGTTAATTTATTAATGAATTTTATAGTTTATTTAAAACAACAATTACTAAAATAATAAAACAATCGACCAAAAAAGTTAATAAAACCAAAGAGAACCGTAAATATGAAGTACAGGTTCATAATCTTTTAATAGATTCAAAGAGCTCTTACACCAACATTTTCACTTAATTATTGTAAACTCATCTCTATAGTTTGTTACTTTTATTGTTCCTTTTATAAGAGTGACATTATCCCGATATATATGAAATGTAATCTATTTTCATACAGTAATAATAATATTGTTTATAAATATAGGAAAAGTTTAAGTCGAAGACTTTCTTTACGTCCTTAACCACAAGCCGACCGCGCTAGAAAATGAAAGACTCATATATCACTTGAAATATCATCATACCCTTTAGCCCACTTAATAGGAGCTGATCTTACCTTGTAAACGGTATAGGAATTGCAAAAACTACATATGCTTAGTTAATGTTACTATAATGTAATGACGATGACGACTATTGAGGTTATTCTGTAAAATGTGTAAGGAGTGTGATTCTTTTTTTTAAATTAATTTATAGTTTTTATTCTAATTATAATATAGTATACACAATAAGAATTGTACAAATATTAAAAAAGGGGGAAATGATAATAGTTTTAGTCAAATGCCATTTCTTTTCTTGCTCCACTGAGGTAGATAGGACTACAGCGATGATTTAAGTTTTCATAGTATTCCCTCACTCAACGACACTCTTGTTTTGTATTTTAATGATATTACCAAGAATTTTAACATCGTTCATATAAATGCGCAAAGTATTCCTGGTCATTATGCCGATTTATTATCTTCATTTCAAACTAATTCATATCTGGTCTTAGCAAATATGATCATGTCTCCGAATTTAATTTCACTACTCTACTGTGTAGGTACTTTTTAATCCTAATGCCCCTCAATACTTTAAAGAACGGTTTATATTTCTTTGAAACTCCTATGAATGTTCCCTTAGATCTAACTTCAATTTACTTCAGAAAACTCATTTAATTTTCAAAAATCATTTAATTGTCATATTTTGCCACTATTAATCACATTATTCCTCATCAATATTTGCATCTATGTATGTATATTTATAGTATTTATACTGCATGTATATTGTATAGTATGAATTGTTCCTATTTTGCATTTATAAAATTATATTATAGTTTTGTTATTAATGTACTGTACAGTTGTACATCTATACCATCTATATACCATTTCCTCTACCCTAAGGTTGCCTGGAAAAGATCGCTCATTAGCGATAAGGCCGCCTTTTGTACTTATTTCCTTTTTCTTTTGTACTATTGCTTATTCTTGGTGTACAATAAAGAATTATTATTTTTAATTGCTACACTCCACCCGTTCAAGATATTATTATTAAGATATAATTATTATTATTAAAACTCCTTCTCATGCAACACCTTTCTATTCTAATTCCTTTACTGTTAAAGCTGTCCGTTTCTCTCCGCTTTAATAAGACAAGCTCCAATTCAAGCTTGTTTTAAGAAACGTCTTAAGAAGTATTACAAATTTTAATATCGTATGTATATATTTTATGTATGTATGTAATATTATATTAATTATTTAGTTATGCATATTTTTATTCATTGTTCTATACAATGATAGGATATTGTTAATGATGAAAGTTTTCTATAGTTACGACTAGTTTTTAACAGTATCTTGATTTTGGCACTGTTAGCTACATATATTTGTAGTCCTTAATAATTAATTGCAAAATTGGTTAAATTCTAAATGGATTTTTGTCAAAAAATATAGGCCGGTTGCGTTTGACAGGCTGGCCCGCAATAGTGTCAATGAGAAGGGGCTCCTTTGTGCCACGACTGCCTCCACGACATCCGTTCTGAGCTGTAGACAGGATTTTAAACTCGTCAATAAGACGAGAGATATTGCAGCTCAAAACCGACCAGTGTCTTAGAACATATTACTTCCTGAACCACCAATTCAAGGGCCCTACTCATGCTCTACGTCTCGTGGCCATAAACATATTTCACCAAAATGATGGTGCGAGGTTATGAGTGATGAAGTCAGTCGTATTCGGTTTTTGGGAAGCAGTGCACGGCGTCGGATCGGACAAACACTTATTTAAATAAGTTATGGAAAAATCACAAACGAGTCTATAACTTTAAGATTTACTTAGATTTTCCTGAGATCCTGTCATTAGATCCGATGATATGGTAAATATGAAACTACTTCTGGAGTAGCCATGTAACAAAAAAAAAACTATCTAAATTGTCCCAACATTAACGAAGATATCGGAGAACATTGATAAAAAAATAAATACAGACGAACAGTAGAGAACCCTTTTTTTTTGAAGTAGTATAAAAATTTATAAGGCATGTAAATTGATGCTAGACTGATTACTTTTTGATCGATTTAAATTTATTTCAAAACTAGCTTCGCTAGCTATCTGTTTATTTCAAAGCTAGCGTCGCCCTTACATAAGTCTTTTAAATTTTGTTAGTGATTGAAGGTACTTATTAACTGCTATTCAGTGAAGCGCCACCAGTGCCATCTATTATGATAGTGTTGTACTTCAAACTGTTGTATTATGCTTAAAAATAGAGGATATTTTGAGTTTTTTCTCTTTTTTTTTGTTTACTAAGTTTTAAATATGTATTCAATTAATTATTTATTGTTATTCATTACATGCTATAAAACCTTATTTTACACAACGTTAACATTCAATATAGGTATGCTATATGCTGATTTTTCAACATAGTGTTACCTGCACTTTAGCAGTGATGTGTGTACAAATAAATACAGGTAGACAAAATGACAGGCATTTAAAAAAAAATATTTATATCTAAATAATTTGTGTTTTTAGACCAAAAATATACAATTTTGTAAAAATGTATAATAATGTATGTATGTACAGATCTATCCGTTGACGACGCGTTGGGGCATTGGTCACAACTACTTACTAATGCGCTAGCGGTCGCGGGCTCGATCCCCGTACATGACAAATATTTGTATAGGCCACACAGATGTTTGTCGTGGTCTGGGCGTTTGTGCTTGTGTATTGTGTGTGTTTCCGGACCGGACGGACGGACGGATGATTATTCTGAAATAAAAGCACATCTCATCTCAATATTAATGGTCGTAATATTATGGTAAATTTTACAGGTTGTTTAAAAATTTGGCATTTGAGCTAATAATGACCAAACGGCCATTGAACTTACTTTCATTATTTTTTCCTTCCGAGATCCTGTTATGTCTGCTCATATTCTTACTTATCTTTACAATATATTCGATGTATCGCTATGCATCTATGTTCCATGCAAACCATCGTGTTAAAATCAAGTAATATATATAAAAATAAAAATAAAAACGAAAACGCCTTAAGCATAAAACCTCCTACTTTACTTTAGGTTAATTTCTCGTAAAAAAGGAAAGGATTATTAATTTATTTATTTTTACAAAACAAAGCATTACACAGAAAACACCTATTTCAAAGTTAAAGCAAAACACAGGTTTACAGTTTTATTGTACAGGTTTTTTATTCATTTACATTAACAATTAAAGTAATTAGACACTTAATACGTTCGTCAAGAATAACTATCGTTTACCTAAAATTGAATCTCGTCAATATTGATGCGAGTATGATGCCTATGCTAGGTATTTTACGTGTATAACAGGTCATCAGTCTCGCACCACCCTGGACCACTTAGCATACTGATCGCACTGCGACAAAAAGTTAATATCTATGCAAGGTTTCTCAAAAAAGAAATAGTGATACTTCTAATCTTATAACCTATTTGATTGCATTGTATATACGTGTGTATGTGAGTATAAATAGTTGAATGGATGCATAATATAATAAATCCGATGATGAAAAAATGTTCATCTAAGTATTATAAAACAAATAGAGTATTCAAGAAATTAGATTTTAATAGTTTTATATCTTCTGAAAGCTATTTAAAAAAAGTGTGAAATCTGCGTTAATTACAATTTTCTTCATAATTAAAGGAAAAATGTTGATATGAATGTCGGAAAGTTTTTAATGCCGGAAATATTAAGTGAACAACCTTGGCAATTTTAAACACTATATATTTCATTCAGTATGATGATATTCGAAGTTGTGTATGGAAAGGTCAGTGGCACGTGGTGGGAGGGGATGACCAGTTTGCATGCATGTGTAACTGTGATATTGAGGGTCACGTGAAGTTTAGGGCTGTCTCAATGTTACTCACGTTTCGCCTTCTGTATAATTTCTTAGTGACTGTTAATTGATTCCTGATATTCTGTACAATTAATTAAAAATAAATACTTATGATAACTATACTTATAATAAAAATTATAAACATGATTAGTGTATAATGAATTTGAATCTTTATGAAAAGCTTATAAGCCTTCGAGCGGTCCATACGGAACCTTTTTTTCTAATAGTTTACTGTTACAGTCACATCAGGATGGTGTCTTGTGATATGTTATATGTGGAACCGTAATAGGTATCTAAACATTTAAGATTTTCATATCATATGTACCCGTTACCTACTACGGCTGCTGTAAATAATAAAAATCAAAGTTATATAATATATATAAATTATAAAAGGTTTTCGAGCGCGAAATGTTGTTTTTCGGCGTTTTTACCTGAAATTTAGAATAAAATTTATGTATGTTGTTGACCCTTCTTAAAATCTGTGTGGGCCGTGTTCTTTTGTGTGTTTGTACAATTCAAGCACCGTGTTTCGACAGTAGTTTCTCGCAGAACCCCCGGCGGCCGGCACTTAACTCCAATAATAGTTTACATTCGCTCCATAGATGGCGTTATGGTTTCGGTAACAGAAAATAATATACGGCGGATGAATTAGTTTATTTCACTTCGCCGACAGCGCGAAAACCCGTCGCCTGGTCTCCATCTCCTTTAGTGTATGATATTTGATTTTTTTGATTTTTCATATGATGATTCTGTGGAAATACTGTGTACCGATGGAACAAATACATAGTGAGAACACAGTTGAATTAATAATGGTTACACAGTGTCTCCACTGTTGCACCCGGGGCAGTTGTCCCGTTTGCTCTCCCCTAAATCCGGCCCTGGGCAAACAACATCAGAACACAGTAACAAAAACTTATTTTAATTGGACATAAACATTTGTAATGAAAATGCTGTTTGTACCAGTAAAGGTGAATCCTAATAAAATTGTAAACACGAATCTGTTTTTTATCATTCCAGACCGACCAGAAATACATATTTGTACAAATATACCTAGATAGTATTCTTGTGGGTCTCCCCATCGTGACTTGGAGACCACGTAAAGCAGTCGGTCGCGGTTGTTTTCATAGACATTTTATAGCAATCGTTAGTCATGGTAGGGAAAATATGGGGTGCTATGTCGGTGACCTCCGCGTGGTGCACCCTGGTAACGTAGTCGGCAGCAGTTTCTCAATTGCGAAACTGCTGCTGACTACGGCTAACGACCGACTGGGGTATGCCGTTTATGCAATTGCGCTCCGGGTACTGCTCTGATTAAGCAGAGTTGACCCGTCGAGCGGCTGCATGGCATAGTGGGGGCAGCCGTCTCCACGGGGGGTTTCTCCGGTGCCACTGCGCTCGCGCGCTGTGTCACCACGGAGGACGGACGGGTCTGACGTGTACTCTCACTGCCGTCAGACAGAACGGGTAGGCCTAGTATTACTCGTTCACCGTCCTCTCGTAATCCCGCTACGTGGTGTCGTGGTCACGTCTCGCGGCTACGTGTGGGACCGAGGGTCTTGCCTTAACCGGCCGGACCACGAGGTAGAAAACCTCTATAAAAAATCACCCCGAATCCCAAGCGGCGACGCAGCGCGAGGGGATGCATGGCTGATGGGAAGTTCAGTCTTGACTGCGCTCCTCGTCCGGGTACCGGCCGACACCCGTGACGAGTTACGCTAGGCTTACCTAGGTACAGGGGGCACTGCCTGGGTGGACCGTTTTTTCCCCCATACTCGTGGGATCCAAAATGAATTCGAATACAAATACAACAAACATAAACAACATAGTAATGTCGGAGGGGCACACTGGCGTCGATTCCAGCGCCAGACTGCGAGCTACCAGATACGTCCGGAGAACGGGGAAGCGGCCTCGTCTGTTCTCGGCCTTGTCGTCTTCTAGCGACGACAGCCAGAAGACCGCAAGACAAAAGCGTAGCGGAAGGAGAGAGGAAGCCTCGCTCAACTCGGAGAGAGAGCTGGAGGCACTCACAGTGGAGGCTGCAGAGAGCCGTAGGGCGTTGGGGTTGGACGTGGGCGACGTCCGTACCGTGGACGCACTGAGCAAGCAGGTGTCGAATGATGTCGACATAATTGTTAAGGTGGCGACCAGGTCCAAGCACCTGAAAGGCACTTTCGTTAAGGCCCTAAAGGACGCGGCGGCCTCGATCCAGGGTGTTGTCGAGGCACTCAAAGAACGCTCCTCCTCAGACGAGGTTAAAAAACTACAAGCAGAAAATACCCGTCTGAGGCAAGACCTCGATGAGCTTCGAAGCCAAATGGCAGAGCTCAGGAAGGAGCGTTCTGAGAAGCCTGCTGAGGCCACCCCTGCGCGGATCCCTCCAAAAGAGGATGCCATGGAGGAGCTGCGGGCATCCGTCGAGGCGACGGTCGGTCGCATGCTCGAAGCCCGATTCGCGAGTCTCGAGAAGAGGTTGCTGCCGCCCCAGACGTTCCGTCCACCGCTGGCAGCGGACAAACGCCGCGAGGCAGCGCAAGATTCGCAGGCGCCGGCACCGGCCAGCAGCTCCAGCAAGAAGAAGCAGCCGCGGACCGCGCCTGCTGCGACCACTGTCGCGGATCCAGCGTTTGCTGCGGAGGCAACAAGAGCATTGGAAGGCGAATGGGTTACCGTCGTAAGGCGGAAACCCAAGAAGAAAACGAAGGCTCCTGCGCCCGACGCCGATGCGGATGTGAGCAAGACAACACAGCCGCAGAAAAAGAAGAGCTCCCAAAAGCACCGGATCAAGACCCCCAGCACGCCTGCGGTGCTCGTAACACTACAGGCGGACGCCGAAGTGAAGGGGGTCACGTACTGCCAGGTACTGCAGCGAGCTTCAGAAAGCGTGAGCCTGGCAGATCTGGGCATAAAGGAGGGCCTCAAGATTCGGCGTACCGCCACCGGGGCCAGACTTCTGGAGCTACCAAAGGGTCAGACCACGGAAATGGCAGACCGCCTGGCACAGGAGATGCGCAAGGCGCTAGACGGCGTGGCGACAGTTGTCCAGCCCACGAAGTTCGTAAGTCTGCGGATTTCTGGACTGGACGACTCCGTCTCAAGCGAGATGGTTGCCGCTGCGGCAGCCAAGGTGGGCCGGTGCGACGCCAGCTCCGTCAAGGCTGGTACAATTGCGGTCGGACCGGGCGGGGTGGGATCCACGGTCGTGAGATGCCCGATCCCAATCGCCAAGGCCCTAGCTGAGGCCGGCAGGCTCCTTGTCGGCTGGAGCTCGGCCAGGGTCCAGGTGCTAGAGCAGCGCCCCATGCGCTGCTTTAAATGTCTGAGTATTGGGCATACTCGCCCGACCTGTCCGACTACGGTCGACCGCAGTAAGACGTGCTACCGGTGTGGCCTTGAGGGGCACATGGCACGCACATGCACCGGGACACAGCGCTGCGCCGTCTGCGCCGACGCAGGTAAACCAGCGTCACACATAATGGGGGGACGGGACTGTCACCCCCCAAAAACAAAGGGCAGAGTGACCGTAGGGACCCCGATCGCTCCTAGAAGTGGAAGCCGCCAGGCTTCGGAGGGAGCTACGGCTATGTCTTCATGACCTGCCGTAGCTTCCTTCAGGTGAATCTAAACCACTGCGCTAGAGCTCAGGACCTGCTCATGCAGTCCATGGCGCAGTGGGAAATAGATCTGGCGGTGGCGTCGGAGCCCTATTGGGTTCCGCCCTTACCAAACTGGTTAGGAGATCTGGACGGCGTGGTAGCGGTGACGAGGGGAAACACCGCCGGGCCCTCCCTTTCGCTCGTCGAGCGTGGCTCGGGATACGTGGTGGTGGCGTGGGGAGAGTACGTCATAGTGGGCACGTACTTCTCCCCGAACCGCAGTCTGGCGGAGTTCGAGATCTTTCTTGACACCATCAGAGCTGCGGTATGCCGGCAGTCGCCGAGGCCGGTCATCGTCCTCGGCGACTTCAACGCCAAGTCTCGAGCCTGGGGAAACCCGGCGACGGATGTGAGGGGGCGTGCCGTCCAGACTTGGGCCCTTCTCTCCGGTCTGTCACTCTTAAACAGAGGGACTGTTCATACCTGCGTGCGACTGCGTGGGGGGTCCGTGGTGGACCTATCGTTCGCCAGCCCCGCAGTCGCGCGGAGAGTGACAGACTGGAGAGTGGAGGAGGAGGTGGGACCCTGTCGGATCACAGATATATCCGATTCAGCGTCTCCACCTTGTCTTCTTCAGTGGATCCACCGAGGGGCCCAAGCAAACTTCCGCGCTGGGCCCTCGGCAAACTGGATGTGGAGTTGGCTCGAGAGGCTGCGATCGTTCAGCGATGGGCCTCTCGAGAAGACGCTGAGGGCAGCAGCGTGGAAGAGCTGGCGGGCCGCATACGCAGATCGTTTACTAACGTCTGCGATGCGGCCATGCCGAGAGTGCGTCGGCGCCCGCGGCAGCGACGTGCAGTATACTGGTGGTCGCCCGAGATAGCGGATCTCCGGGTGGCCTGTTCGGAGGCACGTAGGCTGTACGTACGCTGCCGTAGACGCAACGGCGCCGATCCGGCCCTGGAAGTGGAGCTGCGGAATGCCTACCTTCAAGCGAAGAAGGCTCTGCAGCTCGCCATCAGCAGGGCGAAGGACGCTGGCCGGGAGGAATTGCTGGCGGGTCTCAACCGAGATCCATGGGGGCGTCCCTATCGCGCAGCTCGAAACAAGTTGCGCGGTCAGGGTGCCTCTGTGACGGAAACGACGCCGCCGGATCTCCTCCAACGGATAGTGTCGGAGCTTTTTCCGCACCGTCCGGGCCACATTCCGCCTGCGATGGCGCCGTCCTCCTCGAACGAGTCCGAGGTATCCATCCCTCCTATTTCCGAGGGGGAGATGGGCATGGCCCTAGATCGTCTCAGGGCCAGGAGGACGGCACCAGGGCCGGATGGTGTTCCAGGGCGAGTACTGAGCATCGCCCTGGAACAGCTGAGAGGGCGGCTTCGGGTCCTGTTCGATAAGTGCCTCAGCACCGGACAGTTCCCGAAGCCGTGGAAGACGGGCCGGTTGTGTCTGTTGCGCAAGGAGGGTCGACCATCTGACTCCCCCTCTGCGTACAGGCCAATCGTGCTGCTGGACGAGACGGCCAAGATGCTTGAGAAGATTCTCGCTGACCGGCTCGTCCAGCACCTCGAAGAGTCGGGGCCAGACCTCTCAGAGGCGCAGTTCGGGTTCAGGGCGGGCCGTTCCACACTGGACGCCCTGAACGCCCTGAGGTCTCTCTCCTCGGAGGCGGTGGCCAGTGGAGACGTTCTCCTGGCCATCTCGCTAGACGTGGCGAACGCCTTCAACAGCATTCCTGTTGAGACGATTGTGGAGGCACTGAGGTTCCATGAAGTGCCCCACTATCTCCAGAGGCTGTTGGAGGCGTACCTCCGGGAGAGAGAGGTCCTCTGGGAGGGGGGCGATGGTCGACTCTATCGACGTCACGTCGGCTGCGGCGTTCCACAGGGCTCCGTCCTGGGACCGACCCTGTGGAACGTCGGTTTCGACTGGTTGTTGCGGGCACCTCTACCGCCCGGGCTGAGGGTCATCTGTTATGCTGATGACACCTTACTCACAGCTCGGGCGAGGAGCTTCGAAGAGGCGGCCCGCCTAGCTGAAGCCGGCACGTCGATAACGGTCGACCGTATCGAGATGCTGGGCCTGAGGGTCTCTGTATCCAAGACAGAGGCCCTCCTATTCCATGGCCCACGCAAAGGCCCTCCCCGAGGTGCGCGGATCGCCGTCCAGGGTATGGAGGTGGAGGTTCGGGCCCAGATGAGGTACCTGGGCCTGACCCTGGACGGCCGATGGAGCTTTGGTCCGCATTTCGCGGAGCTCGCTCCGAGGCTCGAGAGAGCCGCCGCTGCGTTGGGTAGACTCCTGCCCAACGTAGGAGGACCGGACTCCCTTTGCCGGCGCTTGTACGTCGGCATAGTACGGAGTATGGCGCTGTACGGTGCACCCATTTGGTATGACGCACTCACCGCTCGGAACAAAGCCCTCTTGAGGAGGCCTCAGAGGGTCATAGCGGTGAGGGCGATACGTGGATACCGTACGGTGTCATGGACGGCGGCAACACTTCTCGCGAGCGATCCGCCCTGGGAACTCCAGGCGGAGGTGCTTGCGGAAGTGTACCGTTTCCGGTCGAGCCTCAGAGCTAGAGGACAAGTCCCAAGTGCGGACCAGACGGCTCAGATCAGGACTCAGGCTCAGAGGGTCCTGATCCATTGGTGGAAGGAGGACCTGGAGTCCCCAGCGGCGGGCCTAGCGACGGTGGATGCTATACGTCCCCATCTTCGTCGCTGGGTCAGAAGGCAGCACGGGGTGCTGACCTTTCGGCTGACGCAGGTACTTACCGGGCACGGGTGCTTTGGTAAGTACCTGCATCAAATTGCGGGAAGGGAAGCCACCCCTGCCTGCCACGAGTGTGGCGCGCCGATGGACACGGCGCGTCACACTCTCGAGGAGTGTGCCGCTTGGGGGCCCCAGCGCCATGCCCTGATGGCCGTGATAGGCGGAGACCTCTCGTTGTCGAGCGTGGTCCACTGCATGCTCGGCAGCGAGAGGTGCTGGTCGGCCGTGGCCTCCTTTTGCGAGGAGGTCATGAGTTTGAAGGAGGCCGCGGAGCGGGAACGTGAAGCAGACGTTAACGCTGACCCGCTCCGCAGGAGACAACCGGGGGGAAGGAGACGCCGCTATGCGCTCCTACACCCTCCGCACTAGAGTGGGAGGGGCACCTATAATCCTCCCACTCGCCACCAGGGCAATAGAGCGCTCCCGGTGCCCGCGAGCGCTCTATAGGCGAAGGCGGCCCGCATAGGCGGGCCAACCGTCGGGGCGTCACGGTTGCATGCGCGAGCGATCCCGTGGCGCCCCACTACGACGATGAGGGCACCGCTGGGTTTTAGTGCGGTATTCTGGCACGTTCTGCGTGCCAGCGAGTCCCACATACCCGTCGTCTTCGGGCGGCGGGATGCGTAAATGCATATCCCAGCGAAAAAAAAAAAAAAAAAAAAAAAAAAAAAAAAAAAAAAAAAAAAAAAAAAAAAATGGTAGGGAAAATATCCGCCAACCCGCAATCAAGTAGTGTGGTTAATTAAGCTCCAACCCTTTTGCTACGTGAAGAAGAGGCCTTTGATCTGCAATGGGACGTTTACAGGCTGATTTAGTTCAATTCAATATTCATACCTACTGAAAAGTAGTATGGCGTTTTACGTATTGCGGTTAGTTAGTTTGAGTGTCTTCAATAAAACTACTTCATACTAACGTAAAAAGTATACATAAATGTGTATTGTCAAATACCTACAATTTTATTTTTTGTAGGTAGGGGAGCGGGGGGCTAGTTGTAACAGGGGCAAGTAGTAACAAGCATTTTTTACTTAGATAATAGAAGAATATTCATTTGATTTTCAACCTAACTTACTATTTAATACCCATTCTATCATATGAGCGTGATCGGTATCCCGCTGGATGACGCAGAAGGCAGTGTTACGCAGGCGCTCCGATAAGACCACGTAATGGATTTTTTTTTATTTATACAAAATCGATTATTGTTGATTTCAAATTGTTTAGCACTTGTTGATTTATTCAAATATATTTAGCATTTGTTTACTTCGATTATATTAACTGTAATTTTACACTAAATAAGGGATATAATTTTTTAAAGCAGTTATTTCAAAAAACCTTGCAGTGGGGTATGTTGTAACACTTTCGTGGGGCAAGTTGTAACAAGTTACAGCTTGTCCCGTATTGATTTATTATTTCTATGAAATCACGTAAGGCATACTTAAATTTCTTCTTTTCATGTTTTGAATACTTTTTTGTTGAACTTAATTGATTTCATCCATTTTAGAATGAGACACTATAAAAAAAAAAAAAACTGAAAGTGCTTCCCAAAGCCAAGATGTGTACGAATTGGCTTCTGTTGAAGTCTTGTAAAATTAAACCAGTGTACAAAAAGCTGCAAAATACTTTAATCTAGGTCATGTGTCGCTATTTAGATATATGTATGTAAAAAAAGGAGTAACAAATCTCTATAATACTTTAATCAAAAGGCTGATTGATTAATTAAGAAGTTGAGATATTGTTGTTATAAATGGCTGAATATTTTTTACTAGATTAAGAATAAAACTATGTGCCTAAACTTTTTAATGCTAAATAAGCTAAATGAACCAAAAATCTGTTTACTTAAGTAGTTAAGACTATAAATGGATGTAAATCTATAGTTCCTTTATAGTGTAAAAAAAGAAATAACAATAACAAGTTTTTGTAAATTTTTGAATATTTTTTATTACATTAAGAATAAAACTTAAAAGTCGAAATCTGTTTTAGCATTTCTACAGTTTCTAATGAGAATATGCTAAATAAACCCTTGAAAAATAGAAAACTGATTTTCAATTCCTACTGTTACAACTAGCCCCAATCACGGGGTAAGTTGTAACACTCGTCACTTTTTTTTCTAAGGCATTTTTATAAGAACTTGTCACAGGTTTGATCAAAATTTTATTTGAAATCACTAGTTGAATAGTTGCTCATTCAAATAGTACCGCTGCATTTCCTAAATACCTAACAAGTAAGCTTCCATAAGGTCCCAACGAAAAATTGTTACAACTAGCCCCTCGCTCCCCTATGTAAAAAAAAGCAACTAGCTAGCTAGCATCTTAGTTGTAGTTGTACTAGCCCTAGTTGTATAGATAGTATTTCAAAATGTGTCGGTAAAATATAAATAAAATAATAATAATACAAGCCGTGTGATTCCCGGGCTCCCGGCAGACTAGAATAGGACCAACCCATCTTCTGCCGGGGGTGACGTAAAAGGCGACTAAAGGCAATCAAAGTTACATAACACCGACACAGCCTCCTCTGGAAACGTAATGTTGAAAGAACGGAATCAATTTATGGGATAGAGAAACGTGGGATTAATTTTTAATAAAAATAATTCTAAAAAATAAATTATTTTATATTTAATTTAATTTATTTTTATATTCACGTGTATTCGTATTATTTGTAATAATAGATTAATAATAGAATCGGTACGTCCTGGATACTTGCGCAGCCAGTGGCAAAAAGGAGAACTATGATCTGGGTTTTTTCTTGGTAGGTAAAACGAATTTTTCTACTTTTCGACCCCTTCCCCCCCCCCCCCCCCCCTATTATAAGAAAAAATAAGAATAGGCCGACCCCTTCCCCTGTTTAATATCTATTACGTAAGAAGCAAAAGGAAAAAATGAATAAATGTTTGGTTTGTTTTAATATTTATTTTTCAAATTAACAATTTTTAGAAGTGTTTATTTGCACTTACAAAGCTACCAATAATTTTTAGTTTTTGGTAGTAATAAACTTTAGTTTTAATTATTCATCTTTACCTACATAAGAGAAGTCCAGCGGCTCAAAACCCACTCGGAAAGTGTGGAACATCTCTAATATTACCTATAAGTACGCACCCGAGCGAACCTCGGTGGTACTCGTGCGGTTGCCCTCGCTTTTTCAAAGAATAATTTTAACTGCGCATTTTTGTGATCTTACGTAAGACCTATCGAGGCTCCATCATACCCCCTTGTAAGAGAAAATAAGACATGGTCGACCCCCCTCCCCCCTAAATCGTCATACATAATAAATGAATGGCCCCTAATCACTCATACTTAATTCGATATATAGAATACTATATTATACAAATATAAAATGGAATAATATATATTTTTTTCCTTTTTTTTTATTAAACCAAAACGAATTTCGATTTCGATTTTTTTAAATATTAAAATTAATTAATTACAGGTTATTATTAAATATAATAAATGTAGCTCAATTAAATAAAATAAAAAAAAAAACACACACACACACACATTTATAATTTACTTAGTGTGCAATATTTACAGTCAATCACAAAAATTTTCATGAATTGGTTTTGTCAAGTAACCTTCAAAAGTTACCTGCTTAAGAATGCAGATTCAATAATATAATATGTAATGTTAGTTGGGGAGACCGGGTATAGCCGACTATAGGGGTAGGTAGACTAATCGTCAAAAACTCGTCACTGGCACGAGTGTTGCGACATCCTCTCATAGTTATGTATTACGCGCACCCCGCTTTGTTCAAAAAATCAAAACACCGCATCGCGGGTAAACTTCGTTTTTAGCAGTGACATGTGTTTTGTTTCCTTATAGTGTAAGTGATATTTCTACATTGTATATTTTTTTATCTGTTGTCTACACATTTTCTGTAAACCATTTGTTTATTGATCAGAGGGCTTAACACATTCGCTGCCGGCCACTCGGATCCGAGTAGGGCTAAAGAAAATGAACGTGCGAGGTACTCGGATCCGAGTGGACGGCACCTAGCTAATGCATCTAGCCCTACTCGGATCCGAGTGGCCGGCAGGGAATGTGTTAATGAGTATCTACATATTAATCATAATATGTGGATAGCCTGGTAGACCTATTTCTTTCGGGGTTGGTTGAATAAGTTAGTCAACCAACCATGTAGATAAGAAACAAAAACAAATACGAAAAGAAACTTTTAAGAAAAGAAAAAAAGCGATAGCCTTGCGCTACAAAAGACCAAAATTGTAAAAGGAAAATGAAATAGCAAAGGTAAAGGTAAAGGATGGCAAAGGAAGAGTAACGGGGAAATGGAAACTAAAGAAATGAACACCGGTGAGGGAAATGATGACGATGCTGCGGATTCAGATGACAGAAATCTCCGTTGGAAAAATATAAAAAATAAGGGTATACTTCCGAAAAGCAGATACCGAATTTTCTCATGAAATTTGGCACGGACATTCCATTTGACTATCTAAGCATCCCCTTAAAAGGATTTTTGGCGGATCGCAATATTTTTCGGAATATTGAATTTTTTGAGTACGTTGTTTAGTATGCTCTATATAAGAAAGCGAAAAGTAGATACCGAATTTTCTCATAAAACTTGGCACAGACATTACATTTGACTATCTAAGAGTCTCCTTAAAAGGGTTTTTGGCGACTCGTAATATTTTTCGAAATATTGAATTTTTTGAGTATGCTGCTTAGAACCCTTTAATATATCTATGTATTTATCGCCATGTTACACACACACACTACAGGCGTTATTTATACACATATATATAATCGATCCACTTTTTTATTTTCCCGGATACACACTTTTTATATTTTGTAATAATTCATTGAACTGATTTTTGTTCAATTTTTTAACCCGACGACGCGACGCCATAAAAACTCGCATAGATGATCGGCCATTGTTTCACTACGTACTCCGCCACTTTTTTTTTTTTTTTTTTGAAGGCTGTGAAATTCATTACGCAGTTAGGGTTTTTTTTTTAAGGTTAGGTTAGATAAAGATTTTTTTTTAATCGTTAGCTTAGGTTAGGTTGTTAGGTCTTTTTTTTTTTTTAATAGTTAGTGTATTTTTTTTAAAGGTTAGGTTAGATTAAGATTTTTTTTTTAAATCGTTAGCTTAGGTTAGGTTGTTAGGTCTTTTTTTTTTTTTTTTTTTTAATAGTAGTGGTTTTTTTTAAAGGTTAGGTTAGGTTGTTAGGTCTTTTTTTTTTAATTGATGTAAAATGCATTTACGCATTCTAGGATAGGTTAGGTTTTTTTTCCTTCTTCTTTTGATCGACTCGCTTTCTTATATTATTGAGTGTGCTAAGCAGCGTACTTAAAAAATTCAATATTTCGAAAAATATTGCGTGCCGCCAAAAATCCCTTTAAGGGGACTCATAGATAGTCAAATAGAATATCCGTGCCAAATTTCATGACGAAATTCGGTATCCGCTTTTCGGAAGTTTATCCAAAAATAATTTAAATTTTTCAGTTTTTTATTAATACATATATATATATATATATATACTTTTTCGATGATTAATTGAAGTTTTTTAAATAATATTTTTTTTCAGATGAACATCCATAGCTCGCCCCCTATTGCATGGGACTCACAACAGTCGAAAAGTGGGTGTTACACACAGAGTACTTTGTATATAACGGTGTTACATTTAATATGTGCATCTCTGCCTACCCCTTCGGAAAATAAAAAGCGTGATGTTATGGTTACTTTTTACGTCGAACTATAGTAAAAAATGTCTCGGGAAGAGAAATAATAAAGGACGCAACGGAAGTTCTCAAAAAACAATTTTTTTCCCTGTTTTTGTAACGTTTCTTATTATTGCTCAACCCCTATTGGTCGTAGCCTGATGTTATATAGCCTATAGCCTTCCTCGGTAAATGAACTATACAATATAAAAATAATTTATTCGTAGCCTAATGTTATATTATAACCTATAGCCTTCCTCGGTAAATGAACTATACAATATAAAAATAATTTATTCGTAGCCTAATGTTATATTATAACCTATAGCCTTCCTCGGTAAATGAACTATACAATATAAAAATGTTTCAATTCGAACCAGTAGTTCCCGATATTAGCGCGAAAGAACAAACAAACAAACTCTTCAGCTTCATAATATTAGTAAAGATTTATTTATAAGTCTACAAGTACTTTCTGAATGACTTATTTGCACACGTTAATAAGCTACATAACTGTATGGCTACCTACTCATTCAAATTTAATTACAAAAGTTAAAATCGGGTCAACTCCTCCACAATATGACGCTACATTATAACGAGCTGGAACAAGGATTGACCCTTAAACTCATCGTCCGTTGAAAAGGATTCCGTATGACCGTGTGACCTACATCCAGATTTTTTTATTTAACGAAAGCTACTTTTGCTTAATAGAATGAATGAAAGAATTATATGCAAAAAGCTGTTTTTTCTTTTAAAGCCAAGTTTTTTATGTAACCATTATAATATCAACGTTGCTGTAATTGTGAATATAATTAATCAAATTAACAATAAAAGAAATAATTACAAATGGAAGTTTTTTATTTTTTTATAAAACCTATGCTACGGCAAATAGCTACAAAAAATACTAGCATTTAATTACACCAAGAATTTCTTTAAAACATTTTTAGCAATAGCAATTTATGCAAATTACTCCACATTAATGATTATAAACAGTTGTATAAAATGAACTATGAAAGATTTTTATATTTCGATATTGTTTTTCAGTCAGTAATTTGTATTTAAGTGCTATTTATGCTTAAGAATAATGTTTATTCTAAAATCTTAAATATGTATGTCAAAATTTTGTGATGTGCTTATTACATATTTATTTTGTTAAATGCCAGTCATTTGTTATCTAGTTCGATTCAGTTCTGCCAGTTTAATATTGAATCCATTATTAAAATTTTCTTTAAAAAAAAAGGTAAATAGTTTTTTTGTTACTTACAATTAGTGTATTTTATTATATACAAGATCATAAAGATTAATATTAAATGTCGCATATATTTTATTGTTTCATATATTTAATGTCTATTTAACATTTTTAATATTATATACTCGGTGAGCAAGATTTTACAACCATTTTTTTTTATGGTGGGCTAAATACAAAAAGAGCTATGAAATATTTTTCTTTAATTGAAAGCTTATTTATTGTAAACCTTTTATCAAAACAGATATTCTGCATAATTATTACCTATAAAAATTGTCATAATTGACTACTAAAGTACTTTGCTTAACTATAAAAAGACAAGTCCAAATTTTCAAATTTTAATTGTTTTTTTTTTAAATTAAAAACAACTTAAAAATTCTTCATTTTTTATAGTAAATATTTTTGAAATAATTAGTCTTTTTTATACTAAAAAGACATCTTAATTTGTCCTTAAAACTAAGAAATATAAATTGTGCTGTCTTAAACTATTATTGTTATTGTACTAAACATTGAACAATCAATTAAAATCTTTTTCCAATTTTACAAAAGTATAGCATAGTGCCTCAATACTATCAAAATTGTATATTATCAAACAGTTTTTAAACAAAAATAAACCATACATTGAATGAATATAATAAAAAAAACATTAATGTAATTGTTACTAAGACATAAATAATAACAAATTTATCAACAATTTAAAAATATGTATTAACTTATTTAAAGTTGAATTATGAGTAATGGAATAATCTAGAACAACAGTTTAGATTAAAACAAAGTAAATGAGGACAATATGTCTAACAAACAGATATTATCATGCTTTAGCATATTCAAACATGGAATATCTAAAATACATGTAAATTAAGTATTACATCAGTGTATTGTTTAACAATTTAAAATACAAAGGACTAAAGATAGTGGAATGTCAGGTTGTCAAAAAATCAATAAATATTGCAGTGGATAATAGATATGTAACTTTTTATTTTATCTAAGATTAATCATCCACTGAGTCAGTCTTTTGATGTTATTTTATCGGGTGAACAAACATGTATAAGACATTTTAAAACGCAGTTAATTTTCTGCTTGGTCACATTTTAGTAGAGGCTTCTAATGAGCGCAACAATGGTGCGCGAGCCATATACTAGAATCTGTCTTTGGAGGCATGTAGGTCCGGGTTGGTGAGATACTGAAGTTCTTGTAATTCTTGGAATTTTCCATGGTCTCGAATGTGGGCATAATTAGCTGATAAGCACATCAAGTAATGCACTAAACTCAATATTACAAGTAAGCATGATACCATTGCCAAGATAAACATGAATTCGGCTTTTTCAACATAATCTTTACAAAATACTTTCATTTTGTGGGCTTCGCAAATCTTCATGTCTTCTTGTTTAACAGAAGATGGGAACATGAAGTCGAATTGAGTAAAATCGATGCATGTCGATAAATCGATATTTTTCGGTTTCGAACACAGTTTCCAAAATATTGTAAATAAGAATGTTGTTATAACCAAAAAACCCAAAAGAATCAGCCATATTAAAGTAAAAATATACGTTATAATCATAAAGACTGCGCAAGATATCCTACCACCGACTCTAGCTCTCCATGCTCTGTACACCTTTTGTCTTGTGGCACCTGTTGTGAGACATCCCAAGCATAACAACATAAAACCTAGTGCTGCCATACAAGCGCTTCCTACAATGAATATCATTTGAAGTGCTTCCATGAATATTAAACGAAAGTGAAAAACTTCGTCAAACATCAAAATTGAGAGTGCTGATCCACGATACATAGTGCCACAAAATACCCCCACGCCCAAACAGCACATTATTGTAGCTATAACAGTGGCATGAGGAACCCTCGTAAGACATGCTTGACAAGCATCACCCATTGTGATAACACTTTTTCACTCTTTTTCACTTTCACTTCATAGATAATTACAATAGTTTAAATAACATAAACGGTATTTTCAATTTAATACTTTTCGAGTTCCGAACTTCCTAATGAGTCAAACTGTCAAATATTATGAACATAGATAATATATATATTCTAGAAAAAGGAACACGAACTAATCCACAGGTCTTGCAACGACAGTAGTGGGGCTACGCCGACTTAATGATGGCTGTTCTTTTCAATTTAAGGCGGCCAGAGGCATGACGATAGATTAGTGTGCTGTGCAACGAAGTGAAATCGTGTTTTGAACAATTTTAAATCCAAACAACCGTTAAATAACAAAATAAAAATACAATAAAATCTTAAATAACACAATACTGAGAGTCATTTACAGTCGTTTGTCACTCAACCAGCGTGCGGAGTGTCAACTGGCCTACTGTAGCTTGCTATATATATACTATAATCTATGGCCAACTGCGCACCGCATCCATCGATAGCAATTACGTACACGCTACAGCGGTGTTGACGCGAAAGAAAACTTATAAACACGATCGTACTAATGTGCGTCTGTACAAAATGATCACAATAACTATGACTTAGCTATAACGACCCATGATCTTTAACATAAGATAACAGTTAATGCACAAATTGTAAGACATGACGTGAAGTTATTAGTTTTGATACTTAAATAAATTTTAGAATTTATTTTGTGACATATTGGTAGTTTTCCAATTACAAAGCATAATGCGACTCAGTGGCATATTGTGTGCCAAAGTGTGCTAATGCTTAATTGGAACGTCAATTAGTTTTTCTAGTGCACCAGCAGTGCTTTAAAAAATTTTTCAACAAAAACAATATTACAACGATGATATATATATAAAAACTTAAAGAAAAAACACTATTAATTTTCTGCTACTGAGTTGGTATTCGCGAAAGCAATACTTTTGAGAGTGCTTGTGCGAAGCGTTGCTGTAGTTGAAACATTCAACTTTTAGAATTATGCCGCATAATGCGCTTTAATGCTGTAATTGGAAAACTACCATTTTTTACTTTTCTTAAACACATCCAAAATAATAATGAATGTAAAGTTTTATTTGTATAAATCTACCACATTATTATAACATTGCATACTTTTTTAACTAATTCGAATATGATTAACTCAATAAATATGTATTTCGTTTACTTTTTTATTTAATACCTATTAATAATTTTTCGCGATAGTTTTTGTCATTTTATGACTGTCCATATTAAGGGTCGTGTATAATATGCCTTACGACTGCAACTGCCACGTCAAAATGACATCGGTACATCGGTACCTATGACTTATTTGACAGATTGATCATTGATTGATAAACATTTACAAATTGGAGTATTTATATGTTCTGGTATTGCTTACTTTATACTAAAGTATTATAAAATAATAAGTTATCGTAGTGGTATGGTTACAAAGCCTACAATTTGGTTGAAAAATGGAGTCCTTATACCATCAAACGAGCCAATTAATACAGGAAACTTCGGATTTGTTTCACAAGTTAGAAAACGATCCAGATGGGGAAAAAATTGAAACTGCAATCCAGTTAAAAATTAATGCAATTAATGCGTAAGTTATTATTTCTATAATTTATCATATAACATCAAATAATATATGTCAAACCTATTTGTACTGTACTGTATCAGCCTGTAAATCACCCACTGCTGAGCGAAGGCCTCTTCTTCATATAGAAGAAGGGTTGGAGCTTAATCTACCACTCTGCTCCACTGCGGGTTGGTCGATAATTTCCCTATTATGAGTAGCGATCCGACCGACAGCTTTACATGCTTTCCTAGGTATGGTAGGGTGACTAACAAGCACTTACACCCAGGCCTGAAACAAATATTTGTACTAATACAAATATCTGTCCTGAGAGGGATTCGAACCTTCGACAGCCGGCTCGCGGCATTGAGGCAACTACTCGCACCACTCGACCAGAACGGTCGTCAACGTATTTATTGTCTCTTATCTATTATAATTGTTTTTATTACATGAAACTTATTTGATCACAATTTTTATATTTCAGAAATTGTGAGAAATTGGATGTTTTGGTCTTCAAAACTCCTATAAATCAGAGACCGATGGCTAAAATGAGGGTTGACCAACTGAAATATGACAATCGACACATACAGGTAAAAATCCCTTAAAAATTCAATACTAATATAATAAAGAGGAAGAAAGTGAATTTTCAATATTTGTATGTACCTATGTCTGAAGTAAATGTTGAGAATATTGAAGCTATTTGAAAAAAATTTTGAACCTACTGTTCTCTTATATTTACGAGAATTTTACTCATTTAATTAAAAGTCTATATCGGATTTTATCGCGTTTATTTAAAACTTTAATTTAAAAGTTTTAAATAAGCGCGATAAAATCTGATATAGACTTTTAATTAAATGAATATTGAACCTTTTGTAAGATACATTATTCCAAATGGTATTAGGTTGTATTTTAACATTTAATTTATATATAATAAAAAATGTAGATGAATATTATTAGAGAAATTTAGATTAGCTGTTAGCTTATGTAGTAAATATTATATTAACCCTTAGCTCTCTAGGCTTTTTTCACTTGCTTTAAGGGGTCTGGCCACCCTGGCGGAACGAAAAATGCACTTTTTTTTATTAAATTAATAAATTCGAAACTATGGGCTGGAATATTTTTATTTTTTAACTCAATATCACATAGGGCTTCAAGGGTAATGTATTTACAAATATTTAGTAAAAATTTGAAAGCAATCGGACGAATACTTTCCGAGATCTCGAAGGTACCAGTTCAATAAATGTAGTTTCGAGATAATCGCTAAAGAAAGTAACCGTGTAGTTATTCAGCTGACGGCGCAATTTTGGCGAGTCTTACCTTCAATCCGCGATCCCTGGACCATAAATGACTCCTTCGGCAGATGATTGAGAGTCTTGGACTTTTTTTTGACTATCCCTTCGTGCTGTTCTTGCTTCCTTAGAATCGTTTCGAGCGCGAATGTCCGCTGTAGCGCAGCGCTCATCGTCTTCTGTAGTGCAGAAACTGAAGCTGCGATCTCGATGGTTAGGTTTAGAACATTCATCATCAGAAGAATACTCTTTTACCCATCGTTGAAAATACTGGTAGCAATTTCGACTATATATTTTTCACTGCTGGAATTCGTGAACCATTGATCAGATGACAGAGTTGACGCTTTCATTATTATTCTGCATGACGCCTCCTTCGCACCGTTCTTACAAATCATCTGCAGTGAGGTCCTCATAAATAGGTCGAATGGCATCTTGTACTATTTGAGGTAGAACGAAGTGAAGGAAACGAGTATGGGAATTACCGCGCTTAAAAAAGATAATTTTTAAGGACGGTACTGTGTAAGATTCGATAAAAATAAATGTGTAATAATATAAATTAAGATTTCTGTAACTTGGCCAATTTTGAGTGTTTCGATACACAACAGGTCTTAAAATGTCCGTTACAGTTCACCCCTTACCAGACCCCTTAACCAGCAACTCGAGATAATTTCGGCCAAATTAGGTAAACATTTTACAGGTACTTTAAAATCATTTATAAACAAACAAGCATATACAATAAATAAAATTTACCCACTTTATTAATTTATATATTGAAAACAACAAACTTTGATAAATAAATCGAGTTGACACTTGATATCAACTGGGCGCCATATTGGGGCTGCACGAGTGCAAAGGGTTAAAAATGTGAGATCATTTCGGTAAATATTAAGATATATGTAAATCATAAAATTGTTTTTTTTTTTCATTGTTTTGGCTAAGAAATAAATTTACTAGGTTTTTGTATTAAAATAATGAATAGGTAAATTCTACTAAAAGTTTATATCTTTTTGAGATAAATATTTCACAAGTACAAATAAAAATAAATGTATTTTCTAACTTAAGTGGTTGAAGTAATTTTCATTTTATTTACAGGCATCATTAATCAATGCTCAGAATAAGAGACGCAGACGCGAACAAGAGAAGGCAGAGAGAGAACAGTTATTAAGCAGAAGGTTCGGTCATGACCACACAGCTATCACAGTGGACTACTTGGCACAGGAACAGAACTCCTTGCAGAATTCACATAGGAATGTTGATGAAATGTTACACACAGGTTTGCATATTGTTCTAATATTTTTATATCCAGTAAACTATTCATTTCATGTGAATTATAGTAATATTGACTGACCCGTTGGCGCAGTTTGCAGTGACCCTGCTTTCTGCTCTAGGATCGTGGGTTCGATTCCCGCCTCGAGTCTGGGTGTAATATGTATTATTTATATGTATATTTATTTAAAAAAATGTATATCAGTCGGCTGTTACCTAAAACACGGACATTAAGTTTCCTACCTTAGGAACAGACGACCTTGTGTTTGTGTTAAACATATTTATTTATTTACTTTCTTAGATTTCTTCATTTGCCCTTAATAGAATTAATCGAACAATTTTAATTTTTTGGTACCTACTGCTTATTGTACATTATATTGGATTTTCACAGTGGTCGTACCAAGTGGTCGTTGAGCTAACGGTCACAGATTTAACCCTTGCTCTTGACAAATTTTTGTATAGGTCATACAATGTTTGTGATGGTCTGGGTGTTAATTTTTTTTTTTTGTGTGTGTATTAGAATATTTGCCACTTTCTTATTCTACTGGCGGCCATTGAGTGAGGTCTTGAGTGTGGTGTGTATTGTGCAAGATGACTAAAACTTAAGTTTCTTATATTTTTATTTACAAAGCTATGTTCATTAATAAGTTTTATTATTTTAAAATAATATCTTTAATATATATAAAACGGGTAATATAGCATGAAAGTAGATACTATTCTTTTATTTTTATAAATAATATGAATTATAAAATAAAAATACAACATGGAACCCTAAATTGTGAATATTTTAAAGCAACAATGTAGTTTTATATTGATTGCTATAAAAAATAAACAGGTACTCTTTGGAAAAAAATAGTGTAAGTTGATATTGCATTATTAAAGATCTTTTTTTTTTTTTTTGTTTTTGTATACAGTAAAGTGTATTATCATATGAATTATGGTAATTAATTTGATTATTTGGAATGTTTCGTTCTAAAATAATTAAAAACTGACTAAACCACGTATAGGTCTTTTGTTACGATAATTTATATTTTCTCATCCCTCAATTTCAAAAAATCTAGTTATTAAAATTCAGTTAATTTATTCACTAAAAAGTTAAAACCATTTAATCTGTTCTGCCTAAGCCAAAGTAGGTAATCTTAACTCCTAAGTATGGCTAAAAGAAAAGAAATTTTTAAAGGAAACTTCAGCTTAAACAAAAAAGATTATAATTGATACTTGTCTTCTATCAAGGCTAATATATGGGTGTCAAATGTGGGTATATACAAATTTAAATAAAAAAAAAAAAAAACTCATAACCACACAAAAAGCAATGGAAAGTAGCATCTTATATTTTTATAAAGAAAAACCATATATATATATATTAGAAGTGATAATTTAAGGGAACAATACCAAATACTAGATGCACTATAATATGCTTTAAAGCAAAAGTGACAATGGGCTGGACACATCTGTAGAGGAAAAGATAAAAGGTGGACACTGAAAGTAATGAAATGAAAAGGACCGATAGGGAAAAGATACATAGCAAGAGTTAAGAGATGGTGGGCTGACAATTTATAGGCTATAGTGGGAAATATATGAAAGGAAATAGGCCGAGACAGAGAAAGGTGGAAAATAATGGAGGAGGCTTTTACCCGAAAGGGGTTTAAATTAAATTAATGAAAACTATACTATTAGTATAGTTTAGTTTATCTTATATCTTTAAACGAGCAATTCTTGTATATATATATATATATATATATATATATATATATATATATATATATATATATATATATATATATATATATATATAATCGGAATCTCGGAAACGGCTCCAACGATTTTCATGAAATTTAGTATGCAGGGGGTTTCGGGGGCGATAAATCGATCTAGCTAGGATTTATTTTTAGAAAATGTTGTTTTATCCCTTTTTTTACGCAATTAAAAAATACCATTAGAATACGAAGGTAAATTTCGCTGTCATTAACAAGCTTCTAATAGCTCAGATAGGAATCGGGCGGATTCGAAATTAGAAAACCCGGGTTCGAATCCAGGTTTCTACAGACCAATCTTTTTCCTTTTTTTTAATTAAGAGCTCTTTTTATTTTTTATTTTTTATTTAAATAACCAGTTCCTATTATTTTACTAATATGTCGGTAAGATCGAAAATATTATTTATGTTTCATCTGTATGTAATGTATCTAAATATAATTTAACCGAGCAAAGCTCGGTCATCCAGGTACTGAACTACTAAGCAGCATCAATACTATAACTATGTAAATCTAATAATACTCATTTGAAATGTAAATTATTTTTGATTCAAAAAGAATAAAGCTTATATTGTATAGCCAAACAAATGATCCTAGGCTGAACTATCCTGACATGTATAAGAAAAATCACAACAAAATAGATACATGATATTTGTCATTTTTATTGTCTCCATATTAATAATAACTAGTGGTCGCCCAATGGTCGAAATCCGACCTAATCTATACTTAGCAGCATTGTCAACATCATAAAAATATGATTGCACATAACATGGTGAGCATATGCAGCAGACATTGAACCTGATCTGTGATTAAAAAAAAAAAACGATAAAAAATTCGTTTTAAGACCCGTATTAAAACCGTGTTCGATACAAAAATTCGTTGCAAAACCTGTATTAAAAACCGTCTTGACAACAGACTGACAATAAACAAAATTTGTGTATATAATATAAACCTATATCTACATTGTACATAATATGTGTGTGTGCCGTAGTGTGTGTAGTGTCTTTGTTAATTAATTTAATGTATTTTTTTATCATTATTATAAAAAATATTATTACTCTGCACTTTTTCTCTATTTAAACTTTAACTGTGCCAAATCTCATACTCCTTCGTAAGCGTCATTTTCGTAAAAAGGGGTACAAAGTTTTTGCTTCACCTATTAATATAGAGATTTATTGAGTTATTATTTGTAAGTGTTGCAAAGTTTATAAGTGTAGAGACATCTATCTCGCCACATACGAAAACTGACGTATCCTACGTCGCGCTATCGAAGTTATCCAAGTAATTGAACATATATACGAGAACCCGACAACAACCGTCGAAGGGCAATAGCCCACCAGACACAACACCCGTCTGGTCGGAGGATCCTCCCTTTTCACTTGCACCCCCAAACTGGTGACACCAAGCATGAACGTCAGCGCAGCCTTCGCAAAGCTTAGTCATCGTGACGTCATCATCACTTCCTCAAGCTTTCAAGCAGCGAGTCATACAGCTAGCCAGCATCCACGGCTACCACGGGTATCCTGACCACAAGCATGCAGCGGACGCGCATTCCTGGTCAGCAAGCAGAGACGCACTTCTCTCCTGGTCGACGCTGCAGCCAGCTACTACGCATCACTGCACCACCCTGACTCACTGGGGCATCACCGCAGACAGTTCCGAATCACCGTGAACTATGCGGCATCTGGTTCCGACTCGCTGGAACGTTCCACTGGCCCGGCAAGCATCATAATATGTATGGACGACTCAACTTGCTATCGACCTCCGGTCTCGGAGGGGGAGTGATGTAGCGACATCTATCTCGCCACATACGAAAACACGTATCCTACATTGCGCTATTGAAGTTATCCAAGCGATTGACCATATATACGAGAACCCGACAACAACCGTCGGGGGCAGTAGCACACCAGACACAACACCCGTCTAGTCGAAGGATCCTCCCTTTTCAATGGTGGATGAGGAACTTTACACCCTATTCCTCACACCCCCAAACTCGTGACCCCGACGTGATCAACGTCAGCGCAGCTCCTAAAATAGTAATAGATATTTCACATTTTATTCAATACACATGATATCGCCAAATAAAAATTACTTTTTAAAATAAAAATACTGCTTAGTGTATTAACATACAACATGTATGCAATAATCAATACTGGTTCTGTAAATTATCTAATATTTAATACAGGTGGTATTGCATTCAATTACTATGCATTAGTTACAAAGTTGTGGATATTGACTATTTATCTAACATTTTTAAATTTCATGGTTATCTATAAGAAATTTTCCAAAACTTCATTTATGCAAATTTTTCTTAAAATCGATATTGGAATTTTAAGAGAGCTTGGTTTAGAAAAAAAAAAGTATGAAAAAAAGTAAAAAAAGTCTACTGTTTTTTTTTAAAAAGTGAAACTTCAAATTTTTTTTTATTATTAAGCTTTTCCAAGCACATCTCTTACATTCACAGTAACTATTTCTCGTAAGTGTTGTTTTAATGAATTTTCCTACTATAATGCAAACTAATCGGAATCGTAACGGCATTGCTTTGACTCGTGCTAAGCTCAAACGGTTTGTAGTCCTCTTCGTTCTTGCGCTTCTGCCTCCCAAACGTCACTGTTATGCTCCACTGGCACACCAATTGCCCTAGCAAGTTCTCGAATCGCGACTTAAGGTACCTACAGATACACATGCTACTTGCTAGCTTGCTTATAGCATGCTTATTAGCATGCTTATAGTCTAGTCGACAAATGTTAAAGCCATTAAGGTTAAGCCATTTTACCAAAAATTTGCTAGTAGTTTTTAAATCAACTTATGATTTAAAAACTTACAAGTAATATGTGATAAAACACAATTAAGAGTAATTCGATTGATCTAATAAAAAAAATAGATTTATTGTAAAACTTTTATACATACAAATCTATACAAATAATAAATCTGTTAAAACCTCCGTTTTATTAATACACTATATATCGTCAAGAATAAATTTTAATAGCGCGTTTTTTTTTTTGTATCAGCGCCATCTCTTATCGTTTTTGGTCGTGCACGTATCACGTAAAAAGTACAAAACCAATGTAAATAACTTTAATACATAAAAATTATGCATAACTCACAGTATAATTTAGTTTTTGTTTCATTGTAATTAAATTTAAAAATAAATATTTAAGAAAATAGAAATAGGTACCTACGCCGCCAACGCCATCTGGTCTAAGGAATCTTAAAAACTCACAAAACTTACTTTTGAGTTATTATTTTGTTAAACTTAAAAGTTTACTAAATATGTCGGATAGGAATAGAAATCGTTTTAATATTTGAGATAAACATCATTTTCAATTAATATAGGTACTATTATGTTAAATGTCAGTAAATATAAAAACGATATTCTACTATTATACGATAGATGGCGCATGTAGGCGATAAAAAATATAAATTTATAATTTTTAAAATTTTAGTTAAATACCCGTGCGACGCCGGGGCGGGCCGCTAGTGTATAATAAAAACGTTTGTTATACACATGAATGTATATTTTTGCGAACATCTTTAGTTTACAATCTTTCTACTACTAACCATAAAATTAATAATCGTCTCTGATTGATGAATAAAAAGCATTACTTATTTTCCATTTTTGTACTGAGCGTTTTCTTATTCTGTATTAAGTATAAGATTGTATGATAGAGATTTTCCCCGTAATCTTGTTTTATCTACAAAGCATGCAATTGCATAATCGATTCTTGTAAAATTGAATAACGAGGACAATGACGTCTTTTATTTACATCACAAGTTTTAATGAATTTTAACATGACTGGAAAAGTGTAAGGACTTTAGTTAGGAAATAGTTTGGAAAAAAAGGAATTTTCTGTTAAAAAATCAAATAAAACATATTCCTCCCCCCTATCCCCTCTCATTTACCCTAGTATTATGTAGATTTAAAAAAATAGTAAAGTAGAAAAAGACCTTTAGTTTGGGAAATTGAGTGTGACAGAGGACGGATGAAAGATGACAAATAGTATGAGAATAAGCGAGAGCTATGTATATATATATGCTATGTATGAATTAGTCGAAAAAAAATCTAAATCAGTCTCCGAACCATCTAACTCGAAGAAACAAGTAAAAAAACATGACTGGAGAAGTTCATACTGAGCGATAGAATCTTTTGGTCTCATATCCATTTCTGAGAAAATCGAAAATTTGCACTAAAGATGGTTGATAAATATTCATTTAACTAAAAAAATCTTTCTTTATTCAGCAGAACTTTATTCAAGCCATCTGGTGTTATTACATACTGCACGATGTTTGCAGTATCACGTTTATGTTAACTATTTCGCTTTTATTAGTGCGACGTGATGTCTTATTTCTTTCTTAATTAAGAAACTTAAAGCATATCTCGACATGAGATCTTTAAGACGAACTCTTTAAGCATAAATAGTTAACTCTTATTCGTCTAATTGACGCTTAAATAAACACTACTAACAGATGTAGGTAAAATTAATAATGTATTTAGTATACCGATAATTTGAATTAACCTAAAAGACAATATATAATAATGACAAATTATCATTAAACCAAATATTTTAAATGTTGATTGTATAAAAATATAAGAACGTATGACAAAAATGAATAAAGGAAGTACATAAGTAATCGTTAATAATTTTTTTATGCATGAGGGGGCAAACGGACAGTCGGTTCGCCTGGTAGTAAGTCAAAACGATATCCATTGACACCCGCTACATCAGGCCTCATCAGGGGATTAGCGAGTGCGTTGCCGGCCTTTCAAATATGAGTATGCTCTTTTCTTGAAGATCCCTAAGTCGTATCGGTCCGGAAATACCGTAGGTGGCAGCTGGTTCCATTTAATGATCGCGAGAGGCAGGAAATGCCGTAAATATGGAGTTGTTGTAGATTGGTAATAAAAATTAAGTTAATTTATCTCAGTATAATTGATGCTAGTCACTTAACCTTAACCCGACAATAAATTATGTTATAAGAATAGTATCTACACATATTTAATAGAATAAGATGTTTGAATCTCTAATTACAATAAATCATTTACTATAATATCCTTACGAAGTTATCTCAATCTAACCTTTGCCATACGGTCGTGTTGGCCTTTACTGATTCATTCGATATTTTATAATATTTTTATAATGTATATCGATACTCACAAGATAAAAGCGACGTTTTTATGACATTGACGACTTCCGTGTATGTAGTATGTATACATACACATATACGATCATTCATCACTTTATAGTTTTGTTTCAAATTATAAGTTTTTATTTTATTACTAGCTGCTGCCCGCGACGTCGTCTGCTTGAACGCTATTAGATTGCACGTTGTTACAGAATGTGTTGAAGAAATAAAGGTTCACTGCTCGTTCCCCGTAGGTGATAGCGTGATAATATGTAGCCTATATGTTGACTCGACTTCTTAATAATATTAGTGCCAAATTTGAAATAAATCCATGCAGTACTTTTGAGTTTATCCCGGACATACATACAGACAAACAGAAAAACAGACAAACAGACAAAAATTCTAAAAACTATATTTTTGACTTCGGTATCGATTGTAGATCACACCCCAAGTATTATTTTTAAAAAATATTCAATGTATAGCTTTGTCTTTCCTACCATTTTATTATATGTATAGATCTTTTTTTCCTAAGATTCGTCGTAATTATGATTGACTGTCTAAAATATTCGAAGTGTAACTATTCCTTTAACAAAGGCTGAATATGAAAAAACTAAAAGAGCAGATCATATGTTTTATAAATTATGAATTCACTACATTCATTGTCAGTTTAGAATTATCAATAACTGGATATTTTATATTTGTCCGACATAATAAAAAGTAGTAGGTATTCTTATTAAATTTTTAAAAATAAAAATATATACATAAATCTAAGTGAGCATTCACATTGCAAAAAAAGTACATAATTAATTAATCATGTTAAAAACCAAGTCAATCAAGGTGTATAAGTTTTTGAGATTTATTTTAATATAATATATCAAATAATTTTAGAAGTTTGTAACAATTTTAATTACCTTTCCTGTTCTTTTATTTGCGTAAAGAATGTGATTTAAGTCATCTTAAATAAAAGTTTCTATTAAAAATATAAGATATTTATATGCGTCGTATTTGGGAGTAAGTCTTTTATGGATCTATTTGTCACTCTGACTACGTGACCTGCGTAATTAAAACTGCAGAAATGCGTTCGTCTGAATAGAAAATTTTTATTTGTATGAGGATGACTCACCCCGTTTTATTCATCCCTATTAGCTTCTTATATTCTTTGAAATGGACAGCAAAAATCGACGATTTTGTCTTAAAAAAAATCTAATATAATTAATATCAATTAGTGATGTATTCCGATATATTATGTAACGTTGGATCTGAAGTAGTTTTTGTAATTGTTAATTTAGATAAATGTGTTATTAACAAAATACGTAATAAACAATTTTTTTTTAAATTTATAAAAACAAACTTTATCTTGTTGTTCAATTATGTTAAACACGTGAATTCACATGAATTTGTGTTTTTTTTATGACCTTTGTTTCAGACATTGTCACGCGGATGTTTTTGTTTCTCTTCTTTTTATCGATCAGACTTCCGCCTTATTTTTGTCGTTGTCATAATATTTGTCCATAATATATTTTTTATTTGTTGTCATAATATTTTTCCATATAACCACTATAGCACTAAGGCTGTGTGTGTGTTTTACGCATGTGCTGTTTCAACTTATAACTATCAAGCACATGTACGAATATGTTTATATCGATGTCTAAAAGACAAAAAGGTATAATCGATATTCTAAAGATTTATGTGGAGAGTACTTTAAAAATTAAAATAATAAAAAAATCTTTTCGTTTCTTCAATAAGCTCCATTTTTCTACGAAATGAAATTTTATAAATATCATGAACTGAATTGAACTCGATCAGCCTGTAAAAGTCCCACTACTGGACAAAGGCCTCTTCTTCATATTGGAGAAGGGTTGGAGCTTAATTCACCACGCTGCTCCAATAGGCGTTGGTAGAAATGTTGTCTGCCATAAGTAACGATCGCTCTTAAATATATTTGATAACAACCGGAACCAACGGCTTCAGGACGGGTCCAACGGAAGGGGACCAAGAATACCGGAACCCACAAAAACAAAGACCAGATACAAATATTTGTACAAATATCTGCCGCGAGTAGGAGTCGAATCCGCGACCGCCGGCTTTGGGGTAACTATAAAAAAACACTTCACTGATTCAATTCTAACCAAGCAATTAAATTTTTTAATTCCAATTTTTGTTATATATATATATATATATATATAAAACTTAATATACTTATATATAACTTAACTTTGAAGCAATAAAAAGCCTTAAAATTTTGGGACAACGCTTGAATCTTTAGGGACTTTTGTGTTATATGTATTTTTTTAATATTTTTACAATTTTTAAAATCATTTAAATTAAGAAAATAATATGTTCGTCATTTCAAAGTTATGTCTATCAGAAAATTTACATCTGTCAAAAAGATCAAGCTATCTTGTACAGGGTATAGATCATTCGGATCAAACCCCCTAGAATTACGACCTTCCAAATTTTATGCGCGTACGATCTAAGCATCGAAATCTTACGGAAAACGTACGATTTCTTACAATCATTTCATTTAGACTTTTTTCAATATCGATTAGCGACTACCTACGACGATATTTGGCGATTTTTTAATATGGCAATTGGCAACACTTATTTGAGACGGTAATTTTTCTTTTTCTAAATTTAGTCTATGGTTGCGAAATCCCAATCGCGTTTATATTTGTTTGTGGTACATTTCTTTCGAGCCTGATCTAAGATAAAGTGCTTTGCTCATGAGGTGATTTGCTGCTGTAGTTTTTTTTTTCTACTGTAAAGACCAGTAAAAACGTAAGAGAAACGTAACAAGTAAGAGAAGTTGTGATTTACAGCTGTAGTTAATTTTGTAAATATGACTGACGAAAGTGAAAATGAGGGTTCCCGTGCTCCTAAGAAGAAATAAGCAAGAAGAGGCGAACTTTTGGCTTCTAAAAAGGATAAGCACAGGGCGCAGAAATTCCGCCCAGACTGGGAAAAGCTGGATTTATTTAAAGATTAGTTGAAATGAGGTAAAAGTAATTATAAAGCGAAGGGCATAGTTTGTAGGAATTAGTATCCGAATACACTCAAAAAATCAAAATCAAAATCAAAATTAACTTTATTCAAATAGGCCCTAAGTGCACCTTTGAATCGTCATTTTACAAATTAAAAATTTAAATTTGATTATTATTTTGTAATGGTAAAGCTACCACCGATTCGGAATGTAGATTCTGCAGAGAAGAATCCGCAAGAAACTCCGCAGTTACTCTTTTGAAAATGATATATAAACTGTGTTTTAGTATAAAATTGTAATATCTTGCATGAAATACAGCGCCACTATGTCCACACATCTTTGTCGACTAAGTAATCCTGCACCGAATAATAAGCTTTATCTATTAATTTTTTTTTAATAAAATCTTTAAATTTATATGAGACAGTTCCAAAATTGTTTGTGGGATTTTATTATACATGCGAATACCATAACCCAGAAAGGAGGCGTTTACTTTGCGCAGTCGGAAGCCTGGAGTTACAATTTTGTTATTCCTTCTAGTGTTTACAGTGCGATTAATACTATTTATTTCAAAACAATGAATATTCTGGTGAATATATATAATATTGTTATAAATATACTGCGACGCAATTGTTAATATGTCTACCTTTGGAAAAACATCCCGTAGGGAGACTAGCTCCAAGATCGTAGATGCCACGAATAGCCCTTTTTTGCAAAATAAATACAGTTTCAATATCTGTAGCATTACCCCACAGTAACAGACCGTAAGACATAATACTATGGAAATAGCTAAAATATATTAAACGCGCAGTAGTAACGTCGGTCAGTTGTCGCACTTTTCTAACTGCGAATGCTGCGGAGCTGAGTCTACCATTCAAGGATGACAAATGGGAGTTCCACTGAAGTTTTGAGTCCAAATTTATCTCTAAGAATACTGTAGTATCACTAACAATAAGCCTCTCGTTATTTATTTCTAAATTATAATGTGGATGTTTAACATTAGGCAACGAAAATACAACGCACTTGGTTTTTTTGGCGTTCAAAACGAGGTTGTTTGTTTTAAACCAATCCTGAATTCGAGACAAAGAACTGTTTACGTCATCATAATTTAACACACTGTTTTAAAGGCACATGCTTCACGCCAAAAACATTAAGGCTTTGTCTGCCGCACCAAGTACTTCAAAACAACGAACTATTATGTCATGTTACAAAAGAATTACCCAAAAATAAAATAGTCTCAGCAACGGAAATTAAATTGGCAGGTTTCAAAGCAGAACATAACATAACATTCCACACAGCAGACCATTTGTCTGATCTAATAAATAGAGTATTAGAATCATTCGGGACCTTACTGGCAAAACAAATTATCAGAACCATCGGAAACTGCACTGACTTTAAACCGGCAGATAATATGTTAAAAATTATTATGACAAATCTGTACATAAACAGTAAATAAAGGGTAAATATAAATATAAATATGTTTAACACACACACACGGTCGTTTGCTCCTAAGGTAGGCAACTTAATGCCTGTGTTATAGGTAACAGCTGACTGATATACATTTTTTTTTCAATAAATATACATATAAATAATACATATATAAATAAACAAATATTAAATTTAAGAGATTTATTACAATTTAAGAGAGGTAGGGCACAGTGGGGTATATACCCTACTCAAATCGGAGCAGCCCGACTGGCGAAGTACCTCCGCCTTACAGAAGATCGCAGCCAAATAACATTGTTCTCTGACGGTGTTGTGTTCCTGCGGTGAGTAAGGTATCCAGAGCTCCCGAGGATTCGTTGTGTTGGTAGCGGAAGGCCGGTGATGCAAACGATACAGTCATCGGCAGGTGTAGGCGCGGAGTGTGGGCGCAGCGGTCAGTGAGACCCAGTGAAACGGTTTGTCGCTGGCCGCCCGCGGGTCAGTAGAGTTCCCGAACCCAGGGATCACTTAATCTCCGCCCTGGGAGGCTGAACTGCCAACCCGCGAAAAATCCCTGCTGTAGCAGTCGTGCCGGAGAAGGAGACCGGGGTGGACCCGGCTGTTGCAGTGGGGGGGGACTGGGGGCCCTCTCGTTCGCTGCGCCGACAATTCGCACTACCTATGCTAACCCGTGGCTGGTCTGCATTGCAAATTTGCCTCTTTAGCTATCAACACAACAAATCTTCACAAAAAACCTATAACCTTCCCCCACAAAATGAAAAACAAAAAGAAAAGTAAGGTATACACAGCGGCTCCCCTCTCCACACAAGTGGACTTCTGCAATATCAGGGGGCTCCATGCTAACCTTAGCGCAGTCCATCAACATCTGGAGACTGCGCAGCCGACCTTACTATTTCTAACGGAGACGCAGATATCTTGCCCGGCCGACACTTCATACCTACACTATCCCGGCTACAAACTCGAACATAAATTCCTGAGACGTGCCGGTGTATGTATGTTCGTTCGGGAGGATATCTGCTGTCGCCGTCTCCTTCATTTAGAGGACAGGGACCTGTCGATATTGTGGGTGCGCGTGGACTACGGTGGCCACACCCGTGTTTACGCATGCCTATACAGGTCTCATAGCGGTGACAGGGAAACAAAGCGGCTCTTCGAGCACCTGCAATTGACGACGGACAAAGTTCTTGAGCTATACCCCTCTGCGGAGTTGGTGATTTTAGGAGACTTTAATGCCCACCACACTGAATGGCTTAGTTCTCGGTCCACTGACTACGCGGGGAGGTGTGCTCACGAATTCGCTCTGGCCTATGGTTACTCACAACTGGTACATTCTCCAACAAGAATACCAGATATTGAGGACCATACGAGCTCTATACTGGACCTTCTGCTGACTCAACGTCCGGATGGATATTCCATCTCAGTGGATGCACCACTCGGCTCGTCCGACCACTGCCTCATCCGGACTCTTGCACCATGCACGCGCACAGATCCACCTCGGCCAACTAGTTTGCGGCGCATATGGCAGTACAAGTCAGCAGATTGGGATGGATTGCGAGAATACTATGCATCGTACCCGTGGAGGCAGCTTTGCTTCACATCAGAAGATCCCGACACCTGCGCAGCTGCTGTCTCTGAGACGATACTGGCGGGTATGGAATATTTTATTCCGAACTCGCTAGTTGCTGCCGGGACAAGGAAACGACCGTGGTTTAATCGGCCTTGTAAGGAAGCGAAACGGATTAAGCAAGCCACGTTCAGGGCTTGGACCACGGCTCGGAGTAACAGCGATCCAAACGTATCTGACGTGAAACGCAAGCTAAATGCTGTCTCAAGGGCCTGTAAAAGAGCAATTGCCAGAGCTAAATTCGAGTTCATCGGGAGAATTGGCGAAAGGCTTGCCAACTACCCTTCCGGGAGTCGAGCCTTCTGGTCGCTCGCCAAAGCTGCCGAGGGAAATTTTTGTCTGTCGTCCTTACCACCATTGCAAAATGCCGACGGCAACCTGGCCCATAGCGCCAAGGAGAAAGCCGATCTTCTAGGTACACTCTTTGCCTCAAACTCGACTTTGAATGTCGATGAGAGCGCCGTACCGCCAACCATCCCACGGTGTGGACACTCCATGCCGGAAATAAACTTCTCACAAAGAGATGTCCGGCGGGAGCTGCTTACTCTCGATGTTCATAAGTCGAGTGGGCCCGACGGCATTCCAGCGATGGTGCTGAAACAGTGTGCTCCAGAGTTGTGCCCTGTATTAACGCGACTTTTCGCACTTTCTTACCACACTAGGCAAGTACCGTCTTCATGGAAGACCGCCCATGTGCACCCGGTACCCAAAAAGGGCGATAGATCAGATCCATCGAATTACAGGCCTATCGCTATTACCTCCCTTCTCTCCAAGGTTATGGAGCGTGTTATTAACACCAAGCTCCTCAGGTACCTAGAGGAACACGATTTGATCAGCGACCGGCAATACGGCTTTCGCCACGGTCGCTCGACTGGTGACCTGCTAGTGTATCTGACACACCGATGGGCTTCAGCCATCGAGAGTCAAGGTGAGGCTTTGGCAGTTAGCCTAGATATGGCGAAGGCGTTCGATCGGGTCTGGCACCGGGGTCTTCTCTCGAAGTTGCCATCGTACGGACTACCCGAGGGTTTGTGCAAATGGGTTGCCAGTTTTTTGTCTGGTCGATGCATACGAGCCGTTGTAGATGGCTGCTGCTCCGCAAAACTAGACATAAACGCTGGCGTCCCGCAAGGTTCTGTGCTGTCTCCAACACTGTTTCTCCTGCATATCAATGACTTACTGTCTATTGATGGCATTCATTGCTATGCGGACGATAGCACTGGTGACGCTTTCTACACAGGCCGTGCAAACAACCCTCGTTCCGCTGTGGTAGAAAGTCGCGAACAACTTGTGTCTGAAATCGAGAGTAGTCTTTCCAAAGTCTCCGATTGGGGTCGAGACAATTTAGTCCAATTCAACCCCTCCAAGACACAAGTTTGTGCGTTCACCGCTAAGAAAACCCCATTCACTGTGGCCCCTCAATTCCAGGACACAACCCTTACCATCTCTAACAGTATTGGTATCCTTGGTGTCGACATATCCAGCGACGTCCAGTTCCGATGTCACCTGGAAGACAAGGTCAAGATGGCATCCAAAAAACTCGGTGTGCTTAACAGAGCGAAGCGGTACTTCACGCCGGGGCAAAGACTGCGTCTGTATAAATCGCAAGTCCGCCCCCATATGGAGTACTGCTCTCATCTCTGGGCGGGAGCACCAGCATACCAACTTGGCCCTCTTGACTCGGTTCAAAGAAGAGCTGTGAGAATTGTCGACGATCCAATACTGACGAGCGATATCGAGCCCTTAAGTCTAAGAAGAGATGTTGCATCCCTATGCGTGCTCTATCGCTTGTATAATGGGTTGTGTTCCGAAGAATTGTTCGAAATGGTGCCAACGGCCACTTTTTATCATCGCACCGCTCGCCATCGACAGGGAATTCATGCTCACACATTGCAGCCCCAATGGTCCCGTACAGTTCGGTATCAGAGGAATTTCCTCCCACGGACCATTCGGTTGTGGAATGAACTCCCTGCCGAGGTTTTCCCGCAGGACTACAGTATGGGGTCCTTCAAGAGGGGAGTAAATAGGTTTTTAAAGGGTCGGCAACGCGCATGTGATGCCCCTGGTATTGCAGGCGTCCATAGGCTACGGTAACCGCTTACCATCAGGCGGGCCGTATGCTTGATTGCCACCGTCGTGGTATATATTACACCCAGACTCGGGGCGGGAATCGAACCCACAACCCTTGGAGCAGAAAACAGGATCACTGCAAACTGCGCCAATGGGTCAGTATGATTTTTTCATTTTAAATTCCTTTGGGCGATTACGAAATTTTTTCTTTTTCTAGAACTTTTTTTGATACTAGAGTGTAGTGTTATCGTTATCTTGAATAGATCGTTAACATCTTTGAGCGTGTATCTAACCCATCACTAGTATGATATCCAAGACACGATTGATTGCCGCACTTGCAATCGAATCGGAAAATTGGCTATCCTAAAGGATTTTTCTAGTTCCTCCATCGTCTTTATACCTCTCGACGACAAGACTGAGCAGCGGCATCTTTATCGACATATCGATTCTATATAAGATTTTAAATTAACATGGTTATTTTTATTACATAAATTATTTAAAACGGGATATTTACCATGTTTTTTATTTTTATCTGGTGTAGCTCGATATTTCGACATTATCTACGAATGTAGGTATCAGTCTCGTGAACAAGACATTCGTAGATAATGTCGAAATATCGAGCTCCACCAGATAAAAATACAAAACATGGTAAATATCCCGTTTTAAATAATTTAAGTAATATCGATTCTAGTTACTTCATCGCCTTTATACCGCTCGACGACTCCATGACTCGTACAGAAAATTGATATTTTAAAGTATCCGTTCTGACATAGATAATAGGTCTATCTGGCTTCTACTTTTGTGGATACACAAAGATAAAACGACAAAAACCTAGTACTTTACTATATCGAGTACATACCTAGTATTTTGTCACCTAGTATTGTCGTGTACCTAGTACGACATATCTCTAGTCTTGGGGTCTTTTCTAAGTCGGGACTTAGAAAATATCGTAATCCCTAAACCCAGTCGATAAACATCGATATACTTATGTTGCCTAAGTTGTATTCAATAGGTTGTAAGTTGCGTGTATGCCTACCATCACAATCACGAAAACTTATGAAGTACAAGTCTTTATGAAAATTTGGTAATAAAGTATGTTTAAATCCGAAATTATAAGTTAAAATGTGTGTGTGTTTATTTTAAGCCGAAACGTAATACAATGTAAGCGATGATTCGTTTTATTAAAATAAACTTGTGGTCGACGTCTTAATATTTTTTTTGTTAATAATTCATAACCATTGTACTCACACGTGTATACAAAAAAAAAAAAAAATTAGTGATGATAAAATTGTTTTAATAAGCGTTCATTGCAAACAATTTATTTTATTTTAAAAGAGTCACGCTCGAAGACAATAAGTAATCGCTACTCACAACTAAGAATTAAAGTATAAATTAAAATGTACACATATTTTTTTAAAATGAAATTATAATTACTAATTATGATGCGATGTTATAATGATTAAATATTTAGTCTTATTCAGTAGATAGATTAAACAGTTCGTGTTAGTTGTAAATACGTAAAATTACGGTAAGAACGGTATATTAAAAAATAAATATAATAGGTCCTGTCATAAATCCACCAGCGGTCAGGTGGCAAGGCCGTGTATGTTTAGCTAGTATTTTGTTTTAATTAATTTATTTAAACATTTTAAACGTGAAAAGTGTGTTTAATATTAATTGTGTGTTATATAAAATACTTAAAGACTTACCACATTTTTAATGAGCCACTATGACGGACCTAAGTTCAACACTTCACTCGTAAATCAGGTATTGAATATTGTCGTTTTAAAATTCGTATATAAAAAAATCAAGATATATTATTGAGTATTTTAATAATATAGTAGATTTCAAAGTCACAGCACATGAGATCAGCGCACACCGCTTCTCGCAGCACGTTGTCATGTTATAAACAACATCAAAAGACAAATTAATGCTTAATTATTTCTGTGTTCGAGTTAGCAAAGTGATAGTCATGTGTTCTGTAGCTGATAATATGATTGAAAAGTGTAAAAATATTTTCATATTTAGATATCAGTTATACGTTTAAATTGCAAATGTTCCCACGTGTTGTATAAGAAGGACCTTGAGAGCTTTGATGATTAATTAATTAAATTGTAGTGTATTTTTAACAAACACGGATTTTTTTGCGTAACTAACTAGATTTAAAAAATATTTTATCTAGAATGCTTCTTATGTTTAATGTATATAATTTTTTGAAAGATAAGAATGTTAACTACGTCTTGCAAACATTTTTAATGTATGCTTATTAAAATAAATAATGTACAATTATATTAAATCCAATCGAACTATTTTTTTCGTTAAAAATATCTTATATCTGAAATATCTATATTAAAAAATATAATAAAAATTACGAAAAAAAAAATAGTTTCGGTCCTAAACGGCTGAAACTATTTCGACGGGACTTTCACTGACTGATAGCTAATTTTGTAAGGATTAACGTCGGCTGTATTTTTTAGAAAAATATAATTAGGGGTACGCGTAAAATAAAATAAATCATATACATCTATAGGTACTATAATATTTGTGTATAAGTTATCTATAAGACGTAGGTAGAATCGAGCGGCAATGAAATCAAGTTTTATAATTAAATAAAAAATGTGGTTTTGACCTTGATAGAACGGTCCCTATGGTAAATATTTATAAGTGATATAAATCTAATGGTTAAACATCGTATCTCAATAAATTTATATATTAATACGTGAAGCAAAAACTTTTTACCCCTTTTTACGAAAATTACGCGGACGGAGAAGTATGAATTTTGGCACAGTTAAAGTTCATATGGAGAAGAAGTGCAGAATGCTAATATTTTTTAATAATAATCCTCAAAAACTACATTTAATTAATTTTAAAAAAGACTACACACACTACGCCACACACACATGTGTACAAGGTACATATATATTATATACACAAATTTTGTTTATTGTCAAAGCCGGTTATCAACACGGTCTTAAATACAGGTCTTGCAACGAATTTTTTATCGAATTTTTTTATCACAGATCAGGTTTAATGACTGCTGCATATGCTCACCATGTTATGCGCAATCATATTTTTATGATGTTGACAATGCTGTCAATTATAGATTAGGTCGAATTTCGACCACTGGGCGATCACTAGTAGTATTTATAAATGCAAGTTTGTAAGGATGGATAAATGTTTGTTACTTTTTCACGCTAAAACTACTGAACCGTTTACCATGATAATTAATATGTAGGTAAATGAAGGCCAGGATTGAAGCACAGGTTACTTTTTATTCCGAAATTTTCACAGGATCTGGAAATATGCATGTTCAGATTGCGGGATGTGTACTAGAAAATTTATATAACTTAAAACAGTTTAATTACTCTTACATACTCAAATACACACACTATATCTTTCGAACTGTAATAATAGGTGTACATATGCTCACTTGAAATTTATAATAATATTCTTTATTGTACACCAATAAAAGATAGAAAGAACAAAAATATTACAATTATAGAAGATGTACAAAGGCGGTCTCATCGCTAAAAGAGCGATCTTCCACACAACCTTTGGGTATAGAACAAGACAAAGATAGACGGTTAAGAAGTGTACAAGTAGTTGTGGAGTAAATTAAAATAGTTAATAATATAATAATATAATACACATTCACACACATACACACATAAATAGTATTTATGTGTGTGAATAAATATACATAAATAGTATTAATATGTCAACTACAATATCAAATAAGAATAAAATACAAAAAAGGGAATCCCTTTACAAGAAATGTGTTTTTTTAGATCGATTTTACCATATACACTTTGTTAACATTACAATTATTTTAATGATAAGAAAAATGCCTTTCAAAATAATATGAAAAATATAAAGAAAATCTAAGTTATGGTATACATAATTATGAAATTTTAATTATCTGTGTTTATTAAAGAACTAGTTGCTGCCCGACACGTCGCTGTCGTCTGCGTGAACGCTATTAGATTACACGTTGTTACAGAATGCATTGAAGAAATAAAGGTTCACTGCTCGTTCTCCGTAGGTGATAGCAGTGGCGGCCTTAGGGGGTGGCAAACGGGGCAATCGCCCGGGGCCTCGCTCTTGCAGGGGCCTCGCGCAACAACAAAAAATATAGATTTTTTAACTATATATTTTTTTTTATTTAAAAATTTTGATTTTGATCCTTAATTATTAAATCAGATTATAACATAGCGGTAAATTAAAATAAAGTTACTTAACTAATTCATTAATTCAAAACATGACTGAAAAATTTATTATGTAGTACTTGAATATCGAATTGAATATCTAACTTGAAGATCGGTTTTTTAATCGCATAGCACTTGGGTCAGTTCGGGAGTCGGAACATAATATTTTGCTCATCTATCGTTGGAAAGATATTACATTAGCAATTGTAAATTTTTAGCATCTCACAATTTGGCCTTCAGGGTCGTTAAGAGAAGTTAACATCTGACTCAGATTCGAGTGAGACAAGCGACAACTTTTTAACTTTAGTAAAGTTAATAGCGCGATTTGATCCCGTGTTGAGATTTCACCTAAAACAAGCAAAAGATAAGACGATTAATGACCACTATATCGGAAAAAAATATTCCAAATGAGCTCATACAATACATATTGGCAAGTCACATGAAGACTCAAATTGTTAAAAAAATAATAAATATTACTCGATTATTATTGAATGTACTCGCGACGTTTCTCGTGTTGAGCAAGATTCAGTTATTTTAAGATTTGTAATACAAATACAGCTGCAATTGAAGACAATTTTACTGGTTTCTTAGCCGTCAAAAAACCACAGCGGAGAGTTTGACTATTTAAATAACCCAGAATTAGAACAGTTAGTGCAAAACTGCAGAAGCCAAGAATATAATAACGGTGCCAATATGCGTGGTGAAAAAAGTGGTGTCCAAATACGTATTCTTGAAATAAAATTAATCCACTTGCTTATTTTTTACCTTGTAGGAGTTTTAGCTGGAATCTCCTATCTATAATCCTAGAAGATGTAGCATCGTCGTGTCCAAGTAAAAAAAAATTTTTTTGGTTTGCTAGAAAGGTTGTATAGAATCCAATTTGGCCGAAACAACTTCGAGAAGCAAGCTGATAGGAGGATTCAGTTGGGCTGGGCAGCATTTGATAGGCTGCGTCGAGTCTTCGATTCGAAGATTCCGCAATGACAACAAGACAAAAGTCTTCGAGCAGTGCGTCCTACCTGTGTTGACATATGACGCCGAGACGTGGAAACTGGCGACGGGATAAGTACACAAATTTAAAGTCACTCAACGTGATATGGAACGGGCTATACTTGAAGTCTCTCTCAAGGATAAAATCAGAAATGAGATTATTCGCGAGAGAATCCAAGTAACCGACTTAGCTCGTAGAATTAGCAAGTTGAAGTGGCAGTGGGCTGGTCAGGTATGTCGCAGGACCGATGGCCGCTGGAGCAGACGTGTCCTGGAATAGAGACCGTGAATCGGGAAACGCAGAGTAGGGCGCCCTCCGGCCCGTTGGACCGACGAATTACGCAAGGTCGCCGGCGGAGGCTAGATGAGGATTGCGGACGGGATATTTGGCGCGAGCTTGGAGAGGCCTATGTACAATAGTGGACTGCGATAGGCTGATGCGATGCGATGCGATGTGATGCGAGGAAGGTTGTACACTCTGTTTGCCGGCTCAAGTCGAAGGTGGACTCTTTTAAATGCTCATGTAAAACCGTTATTGCTACAACTACTTTCTGAAACTAGATAGGAGTGCAGAATAGCATCGATGAAGACCGTTAAATACCAACTAAGCGATATATGTGATGTTTTAAAGGATTTAGCAGAAAATACAACAGAATGTCAGTTGGTCACCACCAACACCTAGACACATTAACAAATTGGCCCAATAATTATCAAGAAAGTGTTTTCCAGTCATCCCTTGTAACAGCGAGAGAAATAGCCGATGAAAATGATATTGGAAGACAATTCAAAGAAGTCAGAAGACGACGTAAAAAAAGGCATTTTTATTACGAAGGGGTCATCCCCTGACATCTCTGTATTTGTTAATTTTGTAAATGTTTCAGTGTAAAAAATTTTAAACTCAAATTTTATTTATTTATATAACTTTAGCATTTCTCGTCAAACATGACAAATACCTTAACCAAACAACCAGATTATACATCATATACTTTTCACGAAGGACAAAAGGCCTCGCAAGGACCTGCCGCCCGGAGCCTCGCAATGGGTAAAGCCGCCGCTGGGTGATAGCGTGATAATATGTAGCCTATATGTTGACCTGACTTCTTAATAATATTCGTGCCAAATTTGAAGTAAATCCATGCAGTACTTTTGAGTTTATCTCGGACATACATACAGACAAACAAACAAAAATTCTAAAAACTATATTTTTGGCTTCGGTATCGATTGTAGATCACACCCAAAGTATTCTTAAAAAAAAATATTCAATCTACAGTTTCGACTTTCCTACCATTTTATTATATGTATAGATTAAATATAAATTATAGTAAAATAAAAGCAACGAACGATTGACAGTAAGTGTCATGTCTGTCATAACTCTTACAACTGAAACGCCTATGAAAACATTTGTCATGAGCAGTTTCCAATCGGCGAACTTAGCGTCAGCCAGCCATAGCTGTGACCACTACGCTCACACTACGCTTAATCAAACGAGCCGATTTTAAGATTAAAAAATAATAATAATTGCCAAGACTAACAGTAGACGAGGATGAAATTTAATTAAAATTATTTTATGATTTTTAGTAGACTATTTAGATATAAGATTATTATACCTATTTGCTAAATAGCGTTATATGAAGGTAGACTGTGATATGCATATACTATTAAATGAGCAATATCTGTGTATACATGTGTAATATCTTTCTCGAAAACGGCTCTAACGATTTCCATAAAATTTGCAATTTAGGATTTTACGAGAGTGAAGAATCAAGTAAATAGATTTTTCGCTCTAGCTGAAGAGCTGAGCTTCTCTGAGCTCTCCCCAGGCATGATTGTACCCTTTTCCACATAAACTAAAATCGAAAAATATATTGATTACTACTTATGAATTGTAATCTAAATTTGATACCATCTATACTAATTACCACTATTCAGATATTCGAATAGTCAGTCAATTATTATCAAATAATAACACCCTCTTAAGTTGTGAGAGTAGTCAAGTCGTCGATTTAATACTATTTCTTTTTTAAATCATTAACGTTAGTTTGGGCTTAATATCGTATTTCATAATTATTGTGACAGACAGTGCTGTAAGCAGGTGGTTTTTATAATATGTGTATATATGTATATCTATAATTACTTTTTTCTTTTTTAAATATGTTACAAAATTATCTATTTACGTAACATATTTGGCACGTTTTTCGACATTAAATGATTTTCTGGTTCTCTAGTTTCACCCGCGTTACTGCTCTGCCTTTAAACATATCATTTTAAAAAATAGCGTTTTTTATTTTTATTTTGAAACGTAATTTTCAAAATCGCAACACTTAATTTCGAATTTAACGCGCTCAAACTTTTGCAGCTTTATAATATTGATTTGATTTCAATTATTATGATAATACAAAATTGTCTATACTTATTTAATACTTTAAAGTCGACTATTAAAACAGGAGATGGACAAATAATTTGGCTATTGATGCATTGACAAGTCAAATGTAATAAAAAAATGAAACCTGTGTTCTGGAATTAAATTGGTTTTAGTCATTACTTTTTGCTCTTTCAACAAACGAGCTCGACAACCGCTTAGTAAATTTACCTAACCTTGAAGGTTAAATATACTGGTTCGAAGAAATAAAAAAATAAATTATTAACTTAAAATATTAAAAGTAATTCAAAACATAAAAAATAGTTAAACGAAATATTTTTCTGTTACAGGGTCAAACATTTTAGACACGCTGAGATACAATCGTGAAACTTTAAAAGGTGCTCATCGAAGACTAATAGACCTCGCTAACACCCTGGGTCTCTCCAACGCCACTATATCCCTCATAGAAAGAAGAGTCTCACAAGACAAATACGTACTCTTCGGAGGAATGTTCGTCACTCTAGCTGTGATTGTAATCGTGATCATATATTTTGTATAATTATTATGAGTATTTGCAGAATAAAATCTTTTTACCTACTATTACTGATGGAGAGTTATTAATAATAATTATATAAATTATATAATAATTATATAAATGTATAGTTATATTTGCGTCTTAGGTGTACAAGGAAATATAGATTTAAGTATTTATGCTTTTTGAAGAGGAAATATTAAAATGTATGGTTATTACGAGTATATCTATACTATGACTTTAATCAATTTGTTTTATTTGCTTCCTTCTTTATTATAACGCTTTTTATACTTAATTTTTGACGATTTATCCGTTTTTATCTTCAATAATTAAAAGTGTAACAAAACAAAAAACCGACTTCATCAGGCGTAATGTTATATTGGTGATTGTATAAATAATCCATTTTTTATAGTATAGCGGGCAAACGAGCAGTCGGAGACAACCGACGCCTTTGAACATCTGCACAAGAGGATGCAGATGCGTTGCCCTCTTTGCCCCCCCCCCCCCCCCATAAGCCACCGGATACTCACAAGCCGCATGAAATGCGACAGCATAGCTGTCACTTTACGCCCCATATCATGTGAGCGAGAGGTACCACCCCGGACGTGCCGGCCCAATACGGCTGCAAAGCAGCATGGTACTACCTCTTACTGGCATATACATGTGATTGCAGCAACCACGACAGATTTGCTGAATTTTTGCTGTCATTTATTGAAGAGTTCTGTTGCATGTCTCTGAAGATCTTCATCAGAACATCACCAAACTAGAAAGAGACCACAGAATGCTCTTCCAGACTATCCTTTATATTGTTTTTTTTTTGTTCATTATATATCGACAAGTAATAAAATGAGAACATTATCAACGTAGTCGAAGTCAATTAAATACGCATTATTAGGGATTACTCAAAAACTACTAGTCAAAGCTCGCTTTAACATGAGACTAACAACAAATGAGACTACATGACAAGCATAAGCTTTCGAATATAAAAAGAATCATCAAAATCGGTGCACCCAATAAAAAGTTATTATTATTAGGTAACACAAAAAAAAATATATACATATTAATTGAGAACCTCCTCCTTTTTTTTGAATTCGGTTAAAAAGAAATTATTTTTAAAAATCACGTGTGTCTCCGCCTAAAAATATTAAATACTTTTTATGCTAATATTCAAACAAAAAAAAACTACATTTGTTTAGTATAAAGTGAATTCGGAAATATTATTATCTATTTTCGATTTTAACACAATTCGGATGAAGCTTACATCAAAATTCGATCGAATCGATTAATGAAACCGGCCATTATTAAAACTATTATCATTACTATTATTTGCGTGATGTTAAGAAATAAATCAAGTATTACCTAACTGCTGCTACTAAGTAATCATTATTATCAGGTTGTAAACCACCCACTGCTGAGCTAAGGCCTCTTCTCCATGTAGAAGAAGGGTAGGAGCTTAATCCACCACGCTGCTCCACTGCGGGTTGGCGGATAATTCCCTTATAATGGGTAACGATCGAGGTGTCTATGATAACAACCGGGACCGACTGCTTTACGTGCTCTCCGAGGCAACGTGGGGAGACCCACAAGAACATACACCCAGACCGGAAACAAATATTTGTACAAATACAAATATCTGTCCTGAGCGGGAATCGAAACCGCGACCTCCCCCGCGCGGCGCACGGCGTTGTGACTACTACTCGCACCACTACACCAGAACGGTAGTCAGTACCGTCGGTACTAAGTAATAATATAATAATAATATTCTTTATTGTATAGAAAAGATGTACAAATGCGATCTTATCGCTAAAAGAGCGATTTCTTCCAGACAATCTTTGGGCAAAGGACACGATATAGTAGAAGCGGTTAGGAAGTGTACAAATATTTAAAAAAGAAAATGATAATAGTTTTTAACAAATGTAATAAAGAAAAATATAATACAAATATATATACATAAATAAAACAATATATAATGTACATAAAATATAAACATTATATAAAAATATTAAATATGTAAGTAATTTTCAACAATTATGATAACAAGCGTGAGTTGGAGCTTGTCTTATTAAAAGCGGGAGAGAGTTCCACAGGCGGTCAGCTTTAATAGTGAAAGAATTAGAAAAGAAGGATATTGCATAAGGAGTTTTCAAAAGTAAATTGAATTCAGATTAAGAGAACGTTCATGAGTGTTGCAAAGAAATGTAAACCGTTCCTTAAGGTATTGAGGGGCACCGCAGAGTAGTGAAAGTACGCGAGTATTCCTGCGAAAGCAAATTGGGAGCCACTTGAGTTTGTTGCGAAATTCGGAGACATGGTCATATTTTCGAAGACCAAATACAATACAGAGATTCTGAAGGCATCACACAAGCTTTTTAGTTGCTCCTTTTTAAGATCCAGAAAACATGTATTTGCATAGACAAGAATAGGTAAAAGGAGTGATTGTGCTAACGCAATTTTAGTAGGCAAAGGAAGAAAGGATTGAAGTCGACGAAATGAACCGATGGCTGCAAACAGCTTCCTTCTCAGCTTATTCAACTGAGGTGTCCAAGAAAGATACCGATCAAAAATTATTCCTAGATTTTTTACTTTGTCCCTGTAGCTCACTATTGTTCCATTAAATTAACAGGTGGCACAAGAGACCAATCTATGCAATTAACTTATTTTGGACTACCTAAGACAATGACTTAAGACTTCCTTATTGTAGCTAATCCAAGCAGCAGAAAAGTTCCTACAGTTGCGTTTGACAAGCTGGCTCGCAATAGAGTCAATGAGACGGAACTCCTTTGTACCGCGATTGCCTCCACGACATCCGTTCTGAGCTGCAGACAGGATATTAAACTCGTTAATATGACAAGAGATCTAAGTGAGTAGTGAAAAGGTTCGGAAGCTCCCTCCGCTCTATCACCTCTTGGTATTGTCGAGCCAAGGTCGCATGGCCGACCGAGAATCTTTTCAGCCAATAGTGGTACAGGCCGTCGGCCCCCGGACTTTTTGAGTTCGGTTCCCATGCGGACACCGCACCAGCTACGTTCTCCGAAGAGATCGCCATCGGGTTCATCGGTTCGATCTTAGCATATGTTTCCTGAACCGCTTCAACTTCCTGTAGAACCTCTTTTGATCACTGACGAAGAGGCGATTTTGTCGGAAGCGCTCACATCTCTCAGAGTACCTACGAATGCGCTTCCTCCATGCTGCGATTCCTAACTTCAGGCCGTCGATGCGCTTCTTCAATTTTTAGCTATGTCCGGCTGGTCAAGCCTGACGCCTAGCCCGTTGAAAGCTATTCTAACGCAGCACACAATGCTTGGCCTAGTATTACCCGACCTGAAGCTTTGCAGTCTGCCAATGAGGGCCCTGGCCAGGCTGATACGGCCTTCTGTTCTCTTCTTCCAGGCTGGTACGTCAGTACTCTTATTAGTAGTGCAGCCAGGCTCCTGGGTTTTGGCTCCAATATTATCCCGTATCATCCAAGCCCAGGTTGCCATCCAAATATGGAGGTAGTAGCCTGTTAGCTGCTTCAATAGTCCCCGCGTCGCAGTGTTAAGGGGAAGACGGGAGAGACGTGGTATCTGTTCCAGAAGAGTGCTCCGGATCTCTGAAATCGTCTCTTGTAAAATTCCCCTCATTTGCCCTAATTTCTGAGAACTGCTTCTTCAGCGATCGCATCCACAGGCACTTGATACGAACGCTCTCCTGTCACGTTATAACTGCTTTATGCTCTGTAGATACGGGTTCGAATTTAATCGATTTAAGAAGCAGCCTCACGTTGAATCCGTTCGAGCTAGGCGGCGTTAAATACCTACGCCCTTTTGTCGGATGTACCTAACATGATAAAAAATATAAAAATAGTTGGAAGTGCTCGAATAACGATACAAGCCGTCGTCTGTGTTGTTTACTATGATATAGTTAATATTTAAGATTTTTCATTCATAATCGTTATTTACGTCATAGAAAAAGCTAAAAAATTAGTTGTCTGTAAAAGTTGACTTACGGACGATCATTTTACGTGATAACGTCATAAGAAAACTAAGATGCATTGAATTATCACTGAATTATCATTATTTTGTATAATACAAAGGAGTTAATTGAAAATTATAATTTTTTTCGATAAATTAACTTTAATTGCACTCGTTAATTCAATTTTTTTTTTCTCTTCTACTCTGACCCATCTACCGATGGAGTAGAAGAGAGATAGATAGCCAAACGCTTGAATCGGGCTTCTCTATCGCTTGTTCCGCGCACTCGTTCGCGGAACGTGACAATGAGTCATGCTTTTTCGTGCGTGCAGCCGCCGTTCATCGATTTATAAGACTTTATCACGTCAAAAACTATTTTGGTATTAGGTATTGTCTAATACCACTCTCTCAAAATTCTATTAAAAGGACACCACACAAAATGTTTTCTTCTATTCCAATAAATGAAAAACTACGTAAACTATGTCTAGTACCTAGTATCTAGTTTTTTGTGAAGATCACTTCAATGTAAGTATATTATATATTTAAATGGTGCGAATTATTAAAATTTTAGTAGGCATAAAAGGCGGAAAGTAACTGTTTGTTTATATCTTCAAAAACTACATTCAGAAATAAATAAATAAATAAACTTTCATTTAAAGCTACAAAATATTTCTGCCTATCCTCCGAGGTTTTATTAAGTGATGAATTTATTTCAGATCCCTTAAATAATACACAATATTCTACTACACTATATAATAAAATTGCACTTGTTAATCGAAAATGCAACAGGAATATAAATAAAATCTATTTTTCTCTCAAACACTACAAGCCCAGTATGAATATCGATGCTCATAATCCCAAGATGTACCTACAGTGGCGTCATATTTTTTTTCAATGTTGTCACGTTTTGCAAATTTCTATTTCGCTCGCTTATTACCCGACTGCGACAGAAGGAGGGTTATGTTTTTCGAGTGTATGTATGTATGTATGTATGTATGTATGTATCTATGTATGTATGTATGTATGTATGTATGTATGTATGTATGTCCATTTCTTTGGCACGCCCTACAGCCCAAACGGCTGGACGGTTTTTGACATATGAGGTGTCGTTGGATTTGTCTAAATTGTAGTAGTGACATAGGCTATATAAATTTTCAAAATGGCGCCCGCAAATGGCGGAATGAGGGGGGGGGGAGTTGAATTTTTTTTCTTACTGTAGCAATATGGGTATCAAATGAAAGCTAGTAAATTGTTTTATTCTTTTTAGTTTATAATAAGAGTATTTTGCGCAGTCGGGTTTTTTGATTTTTTAAATTAAGCATACTTGTTTTACACTTTTTGTTTAAATTTTTATACAATAAAATTCAAACGAAATAAGAAAATAATACCTTAGGTGTAATGTCAGGACCGTAAAGTATAGGAAAAAATAAAATAAACACGGAAATTTAAATCACTTTTATATTATTAGTCAAAATTATATGAAATTTAACAAAAATTTACATGTCGTGATAAGTGTTTATATGTTAGACAGATGTTTGTCATGACCTGAGCTCTTGCTTTTGTGTTGTGTGTGTTTTCGAACTCCCGCCCGACATATAAGTTATCTATCTTTATTATAAGTAATTTTATTATTATGAAAAACTGCAGTGGCTAGAAACCAATATTAGATTTTTTTGACTTAATAAATTTAATCTCAGCACAATAAGCTATATTAAAAGACAGAGATTTGAGGATATGCGTAAGCCGTTAATCATGCAGCCTTACTCATACAACAATACAGTAGATAAAAGGATCACTGAAATAAAAATCATCCGAACAAAATCCGAATATTTATTTCAAAAATGGCAGTGAATGTAATCTCAAATCACCATTAATCTACTGGCCCCGTTTATCAGGATCGCAGCATGGTAGCCCTGGTTCTACGTGCGGGCAAGAGAAGGAAACATCTTCGTTCCTTGTCGCACACGGCTTCTCCAGTACAAGTTCCTTGCAGGCGTCTATGGGTGGCATTGTAGCTTGCGGATAGGCGGCAGCGCGTGTTGCAGCTGGCGATATCTGCGGCACTTCGCGACGGAGATCCTTGATCTTATCGTAGGCGTCCGGTTGTAAACGCATGTAGTCGGGAACCTGAATGTGCATAGAAATATTTGGCAATGAAATAAGTTTTTTACATTCTAATCATAATGTATTACAAAATCAGTATGTAATATATGCACGTATGTGAAGGCTAAGCCGCATAAGGTTAATCCTAAGTAAGTTTATATAAAAACTGTCGATACTACTATTATAATAAAACGGAGAAGTTAATTTTTTTGTTGCTTGTTTACTTGAACGTTCTTATCTTGATCAGGATCTACTTACTTGATTTTATAAATTATTTTTGCGTTAGAAAACCTATACATGCTTACATCATAGAAGTTAATATGAAATAGCAAGAGTTGGTTTGTTATAAGACGCTAATATCTTTATCTAACGACACAAATAATTGAATCTAATGCACATAAATCATGCACGATATCTAGTTATTAGTAAATTTTAATTTTTAATTACAATAAAAGTTGATCACTAAATACTTTATAAGAAAATCGTGTAAATAGTATTTTATTTATATTCATAATAATTAATAACTATTAAATTGCTAATATAAAAAACAACTTTTTACCTCTTTGCAATCGACGCCGTAAGAGCCAAGGTATCCCGGCAAGTGAGGTTTCACCGGCACTTCATCACCCGTTGCATTTTGTAGTTGTTCGCTCGGCACGATTTCGTACGGGCATATATCTCCAGCGCGACGTTCTCCGCGTTCCTTTGCGTCCTAATGGTAATAAATATATATCGACGATCATGATTTCTGGGGTGAGGTTATATAATATATTGATTTATTGCTGGCAACAAACGAGCATACTTGATACTCGACTCGACCCGACTTATCTCTGACAATAAACTGTTGGCAACGTTAAACCGGTGTCGTAAAGGTTTGTAAAGGATCTACTATAGATTATTAGATTATCAATGACGACTTAATATAATATAATACTATCGTTCGAAAATACATTCAACTTTTAACACATTTCGATAATCGAAGAAACTGTGATGGTTTTAAGTGTTAAAGTATGTTTTTGGTAATATAATTATAGCTATATAACTCACTGCATCCTTATATCTATCACAGAAGTCCTCGTCTTCGTTATATTGTGGTTGTTGTCCAGGAGGATACGCTTCGTACTTGGTGGGCTCATGTCGTTCTTCGACAGCCGGTCCACTAAAGCAGACCACCTTTTGATGGTCATCACGAGCGGCACCCGATTTGAGTATTCCCTTCAACGGTATAACATTGTCGCATGTTGGCTTACTGTAAAAAAATAATAAAAACACTTATATATATAAATTATATTATTTTTTGATCGAAATCATCTTAACAGTACTATTTACAATTATATTTGATTCTGTATAATGTGGCTTTCTAATGAAGAAAAAATTATTTTAATCGATTCTGTACCTACATTCAGAGTTAATCGATTACAAAAACTGATTATGTTTTTCTAACTACATATATTTTTTAATTATGACGACGAACTGTCCCCATGAACTGTCAACTGTCAATCGCAACAGTACATTAGGCGTGATACTCAAGTTCCATGTCATTGTTATAACGGATGATATGTAGTCATAAGTTACCTGTGTCTAACCATGCGCAAAGAGTCGTCATAAGAGATACGGTCTGTGGTCATGGGCGGTGTGGGCGGACGCGGAGGCGCGGCACTTCCTTCCACCACGTCGAGCGCAGTGAGACAGCGCTCCATGGCGTTCGGTTCCGCCACCGCTTGCCCAATCTTCGCTAATTGCGCTCTCATCTCTTCTGCTTGTTCTTCTCGAACTGCATCCTGATATTCCAAAGGTTTATATACATCAACAGGGCTAGAACAGTGGTCTCAGTGACCTGATTAGTCAACTTTTTAATATTTTTCATAAGTTTACTTAATATTAATAGATAACTGATTCAGTGGTATCATAATGGTGTCATTTCGGAATTGTTATGACAGCATTAAATCATTATTAAGTAAGTAATACTGTCAAAATCTTTAAACATAACGACGTCTAATTAAACACAATTGCTATACTAGCCCCATATTCACTTTTTTTTTTTTAATTTACTAAAACTTTTATAATTAAAAAATTAAAATGTTAATTTACTACTATATAGAAACAACATCAATTTTAATGGTATTTTTTTATATGTAGACTCATACTAAAGTGCTATGAGGCAAATTACCGTAAAATGTATCAAACACAATATGAATATAATTATATCCAACATAGGTATATAATATAGGCACTGGTCACATGTGATTTCATCCATAAGGAATTTCTCTTTCCCATTTATCCCGTGCGTACCCGCATTATAAAGCTTAGGTACTCCCTTTCCCAAATTTCATATTATCAACGTGAAAGTGTAACAAGACAGTGATATGTGTATATATAGAAAAAAATATTTTGGCATTTAAAGTTGTTATATGTCCATACTATGGATAAAATCCGAACAAATTTTAGAAGATATCAAACTTCGAACCTCGAGTTCATCTTTCAAATTGCCCTCTCTCATGTGGTAGTTGCGAACATTATCAATAACTTCTTGCGGGAACTTGTCAGGGTTGGCAGTCATGTAGCGGTATACGAAGAGGTCACAACCGGTTATTTTAAAACGATGCTTGAAGACAGGGACTGTGGCACCTGTGTTTTCATATATAATTTTTTTAATGGACTTCAAAACAGTCGATTCGTCTCGTATAAATGTAATATTATTGGAACTACAAGATATACAATGCGTGTATGTATGTACGTATGAATGTATCTATCTATCTCTTTTTTTATGCTTAGGTACATTTGTTTTAACTTAGGGAACAGTCAAGATTTCATCAAAATTGGTGTAGAAGTTTTTATGATATGGACTATAACGTGTAACCAACTATTACTAGTCTAACTATATGACAAACCTATTTTAAGTTTTACATAAAAATAAAAATAATGATATTACAAAGAAAAAAAAAGAAAAAAAAAAAGAAAAAAAAACTTAACGAGGTCATTCGATCACTAGATATTACTCCTCATATTTTTTCATACCGAGGGCCTCATATGAAAATCGATTCTTAATTAGTAAACTCCAAAAAAATTAAGAAATGTTATTTTTTTACTTACTATTTTTAGGTCAGTGCCAGAACTTAAAAATATAAAAATTATCATATAAATTGGTTCAATAAAAGATTCAAGCTGGAACAAACAGTGTTGTAGGAGCAAAGGTTGGAAGCAGAGAGCCATCCGCAGTCGGTAATTTTTTTATTTTTTATGAAAGAGTAAGTATTCTGTCTATTCCATTTAACTAAACATGATTTCCTGTGCTATTATCTTAAATGACAATTATTTTGTATATATGTAATTGCAAGATGAAATAGCTTATTAAAGTAAGTTTGTATAAAATCGAGGAACCGCAAAGTTGTCTATGCTTGGTTTGATATGTACAATTAATAAATCAGACAATTTGATTTGATATTATATTATTAATATAATATTTTATTTTATTATTAGGTTTTTGTCTTTTAATTAATGAAATGTTATTTATAGTCTGTAACTCTTATTATATAAATTACTGATCTATTTAGTATTTGTCCGGCAAAGGAAAAAGATACGGTGGTTATTTCAAGGTGCTGTTGCACCTAGGGTTTAACGGATATGCTACAACCCTATTTAAATTTTCTTGAAACATAAAGATCTTTTACAAAGTTTTCTTATCGCTACGAGCTATACATATTTAAGTGTAGCTCATGATCTTAAAAGTATCAACGTAAATCGTATAAAACTTACCAATATAAAATCTTTCTGGGGTGAAGTACGTTGGAAAATTAGGATCGGATTCTGGTGTTTGTAAACGCATCGCCCTCAAGAACTTCCCTTCACGTATGCCTGAATTACGACGTGGTATTTCTCCTATCTTCACGGTACCGTCTGCAAGGCTGTAGGAGAGGACGAACTTACGGTCTTTGTCCTCTGGATGAATCCAGTCCAGCTCGCAGAGGTAACGTAGGTACTGAATCAAATATTTCATCTGTTGATTACTTTGTTTTTATTTGGTTGTAGAGTTTTTAAATTATAATTGATTATAAATAATTGTATTTACTTCAAGAAGGATTTCATTATGTTTACTATTTCTTTCCAAAAATTTTCAGATAATATGTAGTAATAAACATGTGTAATCTGATTTATTCACGAACACGACTGTTATGCAAATGTGTTATATTATTTCATTTCGTAGAACTAGTAAACCCAAATTTTGTAATACGAATAAAATTATTTTTAAATAATTGTCTGGAGGAACATTTACGAATGTACATACGACCACCACCTTATCAAATCTTCCTTGCTCAGGCGAGTAGTATAACCGCCAGCTTTTTAAGCAAAGTAGTTAAATGACTACACCCAAAGTCTACTAACTACATTCAAGTCAATTTATTCACTTCAGACCCGAATTATCAGGTCTGGAGGCCCTGGGACTACAGGGAACGTGGGTGACTAATTATTTTCCGAAAAAAAAGAGCACAATTTTTTTTGACAAGGCACATGTATATCGATATTTACGGATAGAAGTGAACAAATATAAATATATTGTTTTTGATATTAAAAAACAACATAATTATGTTTGTACGACTTTAAACGACTATTTGAAAAAAAAAAGTTTGCTGATCCATCGAAATTTACAACCTTTTTTTGTAATATAGAGCATGCCCTCCCCAAATTTCTTTATACTTTACACGTAATAATTAAATAAAAAATATGAACACAAGACACTGCTCTAAATTTGAGTTTCATAATTAGATTTTAATGAATACTTCGCTTTTACAAAGTATTAAGGATAACATAATAATTAAAACCCTTGTTCAGACACTTCGTACCAGTGCGATAAAGTTATACATCTCCAATCCTAACAGATGTTGTGCACTGTTAAGTTATCAAGTAGTTGTGTCTACACAAAGTATGGCTCAAATAACTTTTGTTCGTGTAATTTGCATGACTACTAAACCCTGACATCTGTGCGCTTCACACTGATTTTATAGAATTGTTAACATTTAATTTTAATATTTTCGTTTAGTATAAAATAAAAACAATTAACATGTTGGCCTATCTACAAATATTATTATTATTAGTTGCAAGAGACATCTACTCTTGCGGTTTCACTCGCCTTGACATAAATGGCTAAATTCCACTAATATCAATCGTATCGTAATATTTTCTGGGTAGCTTTGCAATTCTAAAATAAATATTATATTCGTTTCAAAATTCATCGATTACAAATAGACTAGTCTTTCCTCTTTACAAGGTTAATAAAGAAACTGTACGAGTTTATACAAAATATTGATCTACTATTGATACTTTAAAGTTTTTTGAGATTACTGATGATTTATGTAAGTATGTTTATGCCAGAACTTTTAAAAGGTGAAATAATATATTAAAAATTTAATAAAAATGCTCTTTTTTTTAAAATAAAATTGACTTTAAAAAATTGACTCTTTAATGAAATAAAACAATATTTTTGTTTTTACACGTATATTATATAATAATATTATATAACTCGTATGATTTGAAATCGGACCGGGTATTACAAAAATACACATTATATCTTTATATTATTTCTATGAATACCTACTACATAATATACATATACACACATACTTTGTAGAGTTCTATTTTCAATACATATTTTTTTTTAATTAATGTTATTTATGTGATTTTTAAAAACTTATAACTAGCAGCAGCAAAAGCCTTGAATTACTTTTGACTTAATAAAGTTAAATAAGTTCTATCGTATATCTCCAGAATTCATCATCAGATCATCACCATATTTTTATGGGACCATCTAGATAGTGTTACACTTTAAACAAAGAGAACGCCACGATTACGATTTGTTGAACATGGGACTACTCGTATCTCTTGAGTATGTCTTATAAATTAATTTTTTTTTAAACGGTTTCAAAGATATCGGCAAATAATATGTATATAAAAATATATTTAGACGAATATATTCATAGAACCTTATTCAAATATAATAATAAAAATATTAAAATTATATTAAAAAAGAACTTCTTCAACGAACCCGGTGGAAGGGTGAAATGTCGCAACTGAAAATATTATATTCGTACAAAGCAAACAATTACTAGAGATCTTATTATTTCGTAGTTGTTTCAAAAGAATATTATTTATAGAAAGAAACATTTCATGAAATAATTGTATTCAGAAACGGATTGAAGTTGCAAGTTTAGTTCTGTTTTCTCTCGGATGATTTCACATCACGTGTAGCAAAATGCAACTTTTATATTGAAGTTAGAAACTTCATTGCACGAAAGACATTCTATATAATTTATTGTAAATTGTAATATTATACCTACATATAATGTGTGTAATTATATAGTGAATGTAATTTTTTTTTATATTACGTGCGTATGTATGATTAAAATAAAATATATTGTAATCATTAATAAAAGATTAATAGATATAATCATCAATACCTACTTCTATTATTAAGACCCAGTTTCACCACTTGCTATTAAGTTCCGGCTAACCTAACTGCCACTTTTTTGACAGGTAATTGTATGGGTTATCTGTCAAAATAAGTGCCAGTTAGGTTATCCGGAACTTAATGGCAAGTGGTGAAACTGGCCCTTAATATCTTCAAATTAACTATGCATACATTAGTTTATATAATACATACATAATATACATATGTATTACCTTGTTAGCATTAAGGTTGTACTTGATGATGTCTTTGTGTGGAGGTTTTGGTATCAAACCGTAGCAGGACTGCAAAGTGTCTTCGGGAGTGCCGATACCGATATGAGGCGGAATACTCTGTTACAGATATTTCTATTAAAACTTTCTAAAAGGTTTTTTATTAATGCACTAGAGGTAAGGAACACAATTTTGTGTTACAAAAATGTCCCCGAAATAACCACAAATAAAGATGGCGTTGCTGTACAAGAAGTCACTCAGCCAATTTCAAATCGTCTAAAACAGTTAGGATTCAGGTCATATCTATCACTACACCAGTGGTCCCGCTATTTAATGCTATTCTGTGGACATTTTTTGTGTCAAACAGCCATAATATGAGATTGTGCTCCTTGCCTCCACCCTCCCACCCTGCCAAAAAGAACTTCACAGACCAACAAAGGACAACGCTGAAAACAAATTCAAAACCACACTCATGTTCCTATTAATTCAGTTGAATGTTGCCTCTAAACGAAATACTTGTTAGTTTCAAAATATTTTTTGTAGTAATTTTTTTTTTATTTAGTCTACAGTTAGTTTTGTTTTCCTTACCTTAGGAAATTCTTTTTTCTTTTCTTGATGAACCTCAATGCGAGGCGGCTGTTCTATGTTCAACAATGTCCTGAAGAATTACATTGAGTATTGTATTGTTAACATTATGTTGAAGTATGAGAAACTGACTAGAACATTGTCTATACTTTGAAACCAGTTCATCTCGTTTAATTTGTAAACTCTATTATTAACGCATTGTTGCAAAGCATTATTACACACAATCTTAGTTTTTATTGATATATTGGTATATATCAATTCATTTATTAATAAATATATATATTTTTTTTAAATTTTTTATTGTCTATCGCTCTGCATCTTTGCCATAAGTCACGCCAAAACTACTTGATAAATTTAAATGAAACTGGGTACGATTTAAGTTGACCACTATGAGCTAGGACATTGGATACTTTTATCCCGAAATTATTATAATTTCTTTGGGAGAGGGGATGAAACTAAAAATGTATACTTTGTTAGTTTGTTGTAATTCATGAACGTGTTGTTCGATTTCATTCGATTTCATTCGTCATTTTTCGTTTAGAAAGTAATTATTTTGAAAGACATTATTTTGAAAGATTGTTTCATCTATATTCTAAGATCTTTGTTTTGTTAGTTCAGAAATCATAACCTTCAGTAATAAGTCCACAATAACTTAGAACCATAGAAATATTAATTTCAAATATCTGTGCTTAGAACCCAGAATGTACCTTTAAACTTACGGCTCTTTTTTAAATGGTTTATAGAAATAGCAATCGAAGTCGCGGGCACAGCTAGTTATTAAAAGTTTTATTGATTTACGGCACATGAAAACGAAGTTTGTTACGCATTATTTACATACGCATATTATTGACAAACATAAGAACATGAGTAAATACTCGATATATTTTCTGGAGGGGCGTACGATGCCATATCAGAACCTATATACGAGTACAAATATACAAGTAGGTTTGTCTGTGGTATTGTCTTATTACAAAAGGAATAGCATTACATGGTTAATAGACTTCGTTTCATCATTACGTCGCACAGATCATTGCGTACGAAATGAATTAAATTATATACCGATTAGGGGTGTGCGATAATTATCGATAATTCGTAACTACTCGATAATTTTTCATTCGATAATTATCGATAATTATCGATAAGTGTTATTCGATAATTTTGATTCGATAATTATCGATAATTGTTAATTCGATAATTATCGATAATTATCGATAAGTTTTTATTCGATAATTATCGATAATTTTTTGCGATCCGCTAATTATCGATAATTTTTTCCGATCCGATAAACACCCCTAATACCGATGTATATTGCTCACTAATCTATACAAATAATAAATCTGTTAAAACCTCCGTTTTATTTATACACTATATATCATCAAGAATAAATTTCAATAGCGCGTATTTTTTTGTATCAGCGCCATCTCTTATCGTGTTTTTCTCTGAACACGTATCACGTAAAAAGTACAAAACCAATGTTAATAACTTTAATACATAAAAATTGGAAATAACTCACAGTATAATTTAGTTTTTGTTTCATTGTAATTAAATTTAAAAATAAATATTTAAGAAAATAGAAATAAGTACCTACGCCGCCAACGCCATCTGGTCTAAGGAATCTTTAAAACTCACAAAACTTATATTTGAGTTATTATTTTGTTAAACTTAAAAGTTTAATAAATATGTCGGATAGGAATAGAAATCGTTTTAATATTTTAGATAAACATCATTTTCAATTAATATACTTATTATGTTAAATATTAATTATGTTAAATGTCACTAAATATAAAAACGATATTCTACAATTATCCGATAGATGGCGCAGAATAAGTAATATAATTTTTTGAATCGCGCTGACCAAAACTTCGGCCAAAAGAATGACACTCGCCCGTATTTAAAAATCTGTTTTCTTTTTTGTATATAATTAAATACTTTAGGGTACTACGGTCTTGATTGTTTGTTCGTTGTTAAAATTTAAAATATTTGGTCGTTATTTGTTTGTTGATTGTACAAAGTTGGATGGTTATAGCTATTTAAGTTGTAATATATATATATATATATATATATATATATATATATATATATATATATATATATATATATATATATATATATATATATATATATATAAAGTCGTGTTAGTTACACCGCTTATAACTCGAGAACGAGTGGAACGATTTTTATGATTTTTATGTTTTTGGATTTGTCTTCGTCGGGAATAATACTTATTAAAATATGGTATTCATCAATGAGAAAATAATTAATTAAAAAAAACAGTTCAAATGTTTCATCCGTACTATCTATATACATATATATGTATGTATGTATGTATGTATGTATGTATATAGATATAATAAATCTGTCACTCAATCCGTCTATTATAAAATATTTTCCAGTATCGACGCAGGTGTAGGTAATAAAAAATATAAATGTATAATTTTTAAAATTTTAGTTAAAGACCCGTGCGAAGCCGGGGCGGGCCGCTAGTAGTAACATAAGATTGCTACGATATATGGTAATATAAATGATGAAATTATGTGACTAACATTTGAAATTAAATTTATGCAAAAAAAATTATGAAATTAAATTATTAATAGTTTTATCGAATGAAATGCAATAATAAAATCTAATTAGGCAAATTTAACAAAGGATTTTTGTTTTCATTATAAGTAGAAAGGTTATTTTTATTTATTTCTTTAATGAATTAGGAGGCAAACGTGCAGTTGGAGCCTTTTGGTGACTACCGACGCCTATGAACATCTGCATAAGAGAATGCAGATACATTATCCTTCACAACAGACAATCTTTCTGACTTTTGTTAAAATAGCACTAAAGCATAGAATATAATTCTTTGGGTACTAACCTGTAATAGTTTCGAGTGAAGTTGTCACAATCGAATATAAGGAAACGGCGGCCGAGGACAAAAATCGTTTCTCCAACAATAAGATCCCTCGGCGCGTAGAACTCGGTTATTTCCTCTTCTGTTGTTTCCATAGCAATCGATGGGAATGATACTGAATAAAAAATAAGCTGTTTGCCTTAATCAGTACTATAAATATTCACTACAAGCGGACGCGTACCGAATACGCGAATAAAACCAATTTCGGTAGCACAATGTAATTGATACAGCGCTGGACCACCCACGGACAATAAATTTATCTGACTATGGGACAGTAATGGTATCTATTAATTTGAGCCGGGAATTTCAGTGTCGGTGTCAGTAAGTTTGTATTTAAAAAAAATCGATTTCAATAATAGTAGAGCAATTCGTTAAGACATTGAAATTGCTAATCTCCTTATCAACACTAACTCTTATATATGTTAATAGATATATTTATGTTTAAACTAAGAAGGGATTGAAATTGGAGTTTCCATATATATATATTTCATTGCTGTTTTTATTTAGTAAGCATAATTACTTGTGAAGTTAAAAAATAACAACTTCTAATAATACCTAATTTTTTTTTTTTTTCAGGACGTTTAAAAATCAATGCTTAGATATAATATATAAGTATTTTATTTTCATGGTATAATTTTAGTCCATAAGAGACAAAAGAAAGACATGAATGTTTATATTTAGGTAAATAAAGTATTCTTGAAAACGATTCTTCGTAATATATTGCTGAAGTTCGAATAATAAAAGGGTGAGGAAATTTTGGAACTTTCTCGTACATTTATTCAAGGACATAGCTTGAATAAAATTAAAAAATAAATTAATTGTTTGCTTTGATTTTATGTCATATATAAATATATAATATTAAGTATTATATCTTCGTTGAGCAGGACACGTGTAGAAGTACCTACCTATTTTTCGCACGCAAAAGAGCATCGTGTATTGACACTGCGCTCGTATTGTATTCTATTCTAGTAATACGTCGCTATAAAACTCAACTTGCACGTTATAATATTTTATAACGATTTGCCATTTTAGCGCAATGATAAGTACACATCTGGTCTGGCAAAGGTCAAAATAGAAAGGTAATAATTTAATCATCAAAAAATAAGTCTTGTTTTGACACTTTAACTTTAAATATAAATCGAACAAACTAACATCAAACATTTTAATTTAAAAGTTTCATTAGGAAGTAAATGCTATGTATACAATTTTCCGTACGTATAAACCTCGAAATAGCCATTCGATGTTTCATTTTGTTTGAGTAAATCGTCCAAGTTAATGAAACTAGGGCCTTGTTCCGATATACACTGGAGCACAGCAAGGTGTGACGTCATTTCAGTATACTGTGAAGCCGTTCCATTTTAGTTTGCTTTACTGTGCTATACTGGTTACTGTTTATAACGGAACGCAGTCCAGTATACTATTATCCTCATTTTTCGATTTTTTTAAATGAATATATTTGTAATGTACACGTTTTCTAACCAACAAGAAAAAATATTATTTGAATATTGTTGACATTTTTGAATAACAATATTAATTAATAATAATAACAATCATTCGCGCTGTTATATTTTTGGTCACGTGACCACAGTACTGAGAGCACCTTACCTCGAAAGCGCCAGTGCTCTTACAATTAGTGCGAAAATGGTGGCGATTATATTTCTCTATGATACTGCGGCAACACTACTTGCAGTCTATAAAAGAACGAATTTTCAGTACTGACAGCACTGGGCAGTGCTCTCAGTATATATCGGAACACGGCCTAGAGCTCACTAAACAGTATAATGTACAACATTAACTACCTACTTGTTTATCACTTCATACATTCTAATTACACTTTGAAAATTAGATGTTGAAAAGCGCTGACGGTTAAAATCTAGTATATAAACGGTACGGTTAATCTTTGAGTCATCGTAAACTTATATTAATAGGTTGCTCCTAAGACGATTACGCTATGAAATTTTGAGTAGACGTCGAGCACTTGAGCTTATTTACCGACAAGATTAAGACAACGTTTTGAAGATCAAAATTGAGTAGACTACCCGGTTGTTTAAGTATAACTCCTCTAAACTTTTCAGATTACTTTGTAGCTGGGGTTTGAATTAAAAATACTAGATTAAAAATATTAGATTTCTTGGGTCTATAACCATTATCACAAAAAAAAAATTACATTTGCTATATTTTACAATGTATAAATTTTTTTATCTTAGAAAATGTTATCTAATATCTTAGAAATTGTTCATCTCGTTATGTATTTTATATTTACATATATATGGTATAATAGACGACTAATACCTACCTGGTCTTTCTTTCCACTTTTTTGGTAATTTTCTTTTCTTGAGAAGCATAGGGAAGGGATCTTTTCCACCCCTTCCATCATGCAACTCCTGTAACAAAATTAAAATTTTATATTTTTTCTCAAACATGACATTGATATAAATTAAATGAAGGTAGTTAATAAAGGTCGAGGTGACCAAAATTTAATTAGGGTACGATTTACGTAACGTCTAAAACTAAATAATAGCAAACATAATCGAAATTCTACTAGTTGTATACGTTTTCAAACAAAAAACAAAACGCGGTCGTTAGTAGACCACTAATTATTTGCATAATTACATTCGGGATAACTTTATTTTATTTTTATGTATAATATTTATTGGGAAACACGCAACATAAAATAATACACATACACGTATATATGACCAGACATTTAGTTTCACATAAGATAACAAAGTTTCCACTTTAACACTAAAACATAAGTAGGTACGTTATATGCTTATAAACAAAATATATATATTCAGGTTCGTAATTTTAACGTTTTGGTCTGAGGGTCTTTTCTATAAATATTCATCACTTTGATTTTCTACAGACCCAAAGTGTTGCGAAATTAGAACTAAAGTTTACATTGTCATCAAAAGCTTTTATTGCTGCAGCGTTAATGGTTACGAAAACTTTAAATAACGAGATTAAAGCGGATCATAGAGACGGTTACGGCTTAAAATTCGTTTACGATAAAGGATAAAATGAATAATAAAAACTATGGTTTTTATTATACATTTTATTCGGCGACCGAAACTATGGTTTCTGTCACTTTTTATAAACAAAAAAGCATATCAATTATTTATTCTCTTTCATTTTATGTTTACCGTGTTGAATAAAATTTCATTTAATTATTTTTATACTTCATTGTTATATACCATTACTTTAATAAAAATAAATATGCCTATTAACTATACTATAAATGCACTATTTCTGACCTAGTCTAACTACATATATTAAAACCTCATTTTCCTAAACACGACATTATAGGTGACGGAGCAAAAATAAAGCTCTTTCTTTGGTATAACCTGCAGCGTGCTTCGATTTTTCAATTCTCGACTCTAATAATTAATAATAAGCACGACTTTCTTTTAAACAAAAAAATATAATTTCATTATGCAATTTCATGTTTTTTAATCCAATAGATGACTTTAAATATGCTGTAAAAATCCTCGTTAAAAGTAATAACTTAATTACCTTAACAGCGATGGTATCGTCTTGCAGAAAGTAAAACATTTTGTATTCAGTGAGTTCTCCGTATTCAACGTCTCTGTTATCCCATACGACGTTGAAGCTGAAAAATAAAATTTAATGTTTCCTGTGTTTCGTAGATCGAGGATATATTTGATTAAATAAAGAGGAATAGAGAGAAAGCAAAAACTAGCGAACATTGGTTTTACGATTGACATTGATATTTTATTAACGCAACAATATGATTAATAATAATAAAACAATAAAATTTCAAGGCAGACGTAAGTAGTAAATAAGTATTACTTAAATAATAGTTTTATTAAAAAAATAAATCACAAAAATTGACAAAAGTGATCTTATAAAAAATTATAGTTTATTTAAACTAAATTGCCATTGTTATTTTAGCTGTAAGTCCCTAAAAAATTATTTGCTACGTTATTAGTACCAAGTGCGAATCTTTGTGATGTAAATTTTTGGATGATATTGAAAATTATATTTTTGTGAAAATATTTCGAGTTTATTTACTCTTTACAGATTGAATACTTGAAAAACAGCGAAGAATGTTTCTTATTTGCTTATAAGAAAAAAAATCGGGTAAAACGGATAAGGCTTTCTTACAAACATCAAAACTCTTTTTAACACGTGTAGTAGTTGAGAATAAAAAGAAAACGTATTGTATATTGACAATATTTCTATCTATAATCTTCATAGAATATATAAACTCTTTTGCAAAAAAAACGGGCACTTAAGCAAAGAACTATTTTATAGTTACTATTAGTTTGTTTGACAATTTTAGGTATTGTTATCCTCAGAATTTTATAAATTAATTAGGAAGGAATAGTTTTCATCAGTTTTATCATAACATTTTAATTAAATTGTTATGATCCATAGAATTTATTCCTGCCCAAAACATAACAGAGCCCCCTCCATAAGGTGTGATTTCTTCAAAACATGCCTCTGCAAAGCGTTCTCCTCGTCTACGTAGCACTCGCCAACGTCGGTCTTCACCATGCAGAGATATCCTGGCTTCATCGGAGAACAATACCCTATCCCAGTCTTCATGAGTCCATGACACACAATTTCGAGCGAAGCTAAGCCTGGCAACTCGATGTCCACGGAGTAATTTAGGGCCGCGTGCCGGGCGATGACTGTGTATATTAGCAGCGAGAAGCCTCCTCCTGACCGTCCATAGACTAATTTGCACATTTCTTACTTCTTCGAGGGTGTTCTTGAGGTCCACATAAGAAGATTTGCGATTTCTCAACGCTTGACTAACTAGAAAACGATCATCCCGTGGTTCGGTACATGTCTTTCTGCCAGAACCAGGCCTTCTCTTGACGGAACCGGTCTCTTGATAGCGCTGCCAGGTCCTTTGAACTGTCGACCGACTCACATTTAGCCTCTGAGCTACGAAGCATTGACTGCAACCTTCTTCAAGCAGCGCAATAATTTTGCTCGCTTTTATCACTTTATCTACCATTTTCGAGATTGCTAAACAGCAATAACAATACTTTTAAATGTCAAGGACACCAGATAATTTAATAAAAATTGACAAAAAGTTAATTAGAGTCGATATTAACTATAGGGAATTCGCGCCACAAAATTTAGAGCCAAAACACATAACGGCGTTGCGGCGACGCAACGCTAAAATCGGCAGTTTGCGTTGCGGCGTTGCGGCGCCGCGAAAAAGAGCGTTGTTGTAGGGTAACCAGTTCTTCGTGATTTTTTATTGTGGATATTAATTTAATTATTTTAAATATTATAGTTCACGTGAAATTTGTTAATTATTGTTTGTGAAGTTGTTATTTAGTAGAATGCATAAAAAGTAATCCTTTGTACCGGAAATAATTTTGTGAATCAAGTTTGTATGCTGGTAGAATTTTAAACAACTTTTGTCTCATAAAGCCTAAACAAAATTGAAACAAAGTGATACATAAATTAATATCTTACTATATTAGTTTTATAGATTAAATATAAATAAATAGGTTTTGTCCGCGGCTCCGCTCGCATGATACAGGCACCAACGGTAGTCGGTACGTAAAGTAGGTACTCTATGTACTTTTCTGTACCCCAGAAAACTGGTATGCAGAATTTCATGATGATCGTAATTCAGGTGAATAGTTAAAGCGTGAAAGCGTAACAAACAAAGAAACTCACTTTAGCGTTTATCATATGCATGAAATTAGCATTCCCCTATAATTGTGTGAGATAGAAAAAATATCACTATAATAACTTTTCGAAACGCTGCTTTATTACATATTTATAATTTAGGTACATCATACATGTCATTTTTTGAACTGAGTCATAAATTAGCTGTAAATCTAATAGTTAAAAGTGGTTAAAAGTAACAATACCTATAACAACAATTGAGCTGAACTGTGAGCCGTTTCACAGCTCCGGTTCAAGCATATGGCTCATGAGCTTATCTGCAGTTCATAAAAATTCATTGAGATACCCATGTCTAATAAAGACACAAAAAAAATAAAATATAAAAATAGACACAAAATGTCAATAAATCATGGTCAACAAGTATGACGTCACAACGCCGGAATTGGCGGTGCCGCGCCGCTAAAATTGGCGGTGACGCCACCGCCGATTTTAGCGTTGCGGCGCCGCAACGCCGTTATGTGTTTCGGCCCGTAGTTAAAAGTTATTTTCTTTGAAAACCAGGCTCAGTCAAAAATTTGAATTTGGAATGTACTCTTATAAACATTATGGCACTTTTATAACTGGCCAGTAACATGTTCAAATGATTAAAACCTTTTTGGCATTTTATTTTTTTCAGCCAGGAAGAAAATCGAAACCGCCCGTTTTTTTTTTTTTTGCAAATGAGTTTATTAACTTAGTGTATAACTACATACATATCCTATCAATCTTATTTAATCATAATTTTATATTTCTTTAAACAAGTTGAATAAAATTCAACTCGACTGATGCATCTTTGTCTAAAATGATCCCGAAATAAGCAATTGTAATTTTCAATTACGATAAGTAATTGACGAATGTAATTGGAGTAAAATTTACGTAGTTGCAAGTGCTGCGTCAATGATTTTGGATATAGTTCTGTTTTGTTTTCATCGGTCGAGTGTTGATAATTAATAAGTAAATGAGCTCGCATAAATGATAATTTAATGCTTTCAATTGCGTCCGTAAATGAACTCCAATTAAAATTTTCATCAATGTCCCTAAATGACGTATATGTAATGACAATGGCTTCAATTGCACTCGTAAACGGACAATTGCAACTGTCAATCACGAGGTATGTCAGTTGCAGTTAAGCGTCTCTTGGACCGTGGACGCTTAAGCTTCTGAAAGTAATATATATATAAGAAAACGACATTCAGCATAAATATGAAGTACCCGGATGACCGAGCTTTGCTCGGTTAAATTATATTTAGATACATTACATATTGATGAAACATAAATAATATTTTCGATCTTACCGACATAAAAGTAAAATAATAGGAATTGGTTATTAAAATAAAAAATAAAAAGAGCTCTTAATTCAAAAAAAAATAATGAAAAAAAGATTGGTATGTAGAATCCTGGATTCGAACTCAGGTTTTCTGGTTTCGAATCCGCCCGATTCCTATCCGAGCTAATAGAAGCTTGTCAATGACAGCGAAATTTACCTTCGTATTCTAATGGTATTTTTTAATTGCGTAAAAAAAGGGATAAAACAACATTTTCTGAAAATAAATTCTAGCTAGATCGATTTATCGCCCCCGAAACCCCCTGCATACTAAATTTCATGAAAATCGTTGGAGCCGTTTCCGAGATTCCGATTATATATATATATACAAGAATTGCTCGTTTAAAGATATAAGATAGTAACTTGGGATTTTCAAAATACTTATAATATCTCTAGTGTCACTTTTATCTACATAGCTACTACTTTTAATATAAAAATATACGTTGGCATAAAAATCAGGATAGATTGATTAAGCTAATTTTCTACATTCTACGTCTAATTTAAAACTAACATTATAATAATGGCTATGAAAAATAAACAGGTCATTAGGGATTGCCTTGTTCATAGTATATTATGAATAGCAAGCAAGGGCTATCCAGGCTTAGTGATTTATTTAATACGCAACAACCCTTGTTGCGGGTCTAAGCTTAATAGGCCATTTTGAATATATAATGGTGAATCAAAACACGATAACTGGTGCTATAAACGAAAGAGAAAAGAAATACAAGTGTCTTCCTTAATTGTGTCTGGTTAAATTTAATCCAATATCACTTACAAAAATATGTCTCTTAAAAGTTGATAGAAAATAATAATGAAAATTATATATTTACAATACAATTTATATCGGATTTTGGTGTATGGACATATAAGATTAAAATTATCATAATTAAATAGTAAAATTATAATTATTTTATAGTAGTTGTGTCTCACAACCACTTAAGATTAGGTAAATGCTTTATTAAAACAAAATTAAATAAATAAACTTGTTAACATGCTGTAAATCATTAGCTATTGAAATTAAAATTTCTTTACTTAGGATTTTAACTGTTTTAAAAAGCTATAAGTACATACTATAACATTCAGTTTATTGTGAGTTAATACTTAGAATATGATTCTCATAAGCGTAACGCTCATTAAAAGCTACAAGCGTCAGGGGAAATATATTGTTGCTTTTGCATGGAAAGGAACTACGACTTACTATAGAGTGATACTTACTACATGAGGTTTGCGCAACGTTAAAAAAAAAAGCTTTTTTTTTTCGATGTCATAACTCAGTTAATTTGCTAAGGCGCCTTGACGTACTTCTAAAAAATTCAAGTGCTTTTAAAAATTACGAAATGGTAAGAAGGATTCAATGAAATATCCATATAAATGAACTAGGATTACGGTGTCAGTAATGTTAGATATTTTGTAATAGATATTAGGATTTAGAAGTTCGAGGTCAACAAAGTTCAACAATTTTTATTTAATAGAACAAACACGTCGGCTAAGGTATTTATAATATATCTTAAATATTTAGGTGTGCTTAAAACAGCAATTAATTCGTCTAAAATGTTTTTAAAAAGTTTTAATTAATGTGAGAAAATTATTGGTATAACTTAAAAACAAACAAAACTTCAAAATTTTTCACTTACAATTACAAATTACAAATTTTTCACTTTTTTTTTATAGTTTTCATAAGACGTATAAATTAACAAAAGACAGTTATTTTTCACTTATATACCTATTATCAACTTTTTTTTAAAACAGATCAATACTCATTTAAGGTTAAAAAAGTCATCGTATTGATTTAAATTTTGCCTTGACGCAAATGCAATATAATATTCGAGTAGGAGTTCGATCAAAGTAATGGATAAATTTATTTAGGAACAAGCGTGTTTCTACAAATAGAATTTATTTTTAGCATTGAACAAAATCACAAGAATAAGGGTTGTATATTTATAACTCAAAATATATGATTGAAGTAGATAGCTACATTTTCTTATGGGGTGATATTAAGCGTTATGAGGGGTTGCTTTATACAAAACTAACTTCCGCCCACGGCTACGCCCGAGCGAATGTCGGTTATCGCGACAATAATTTTTTTTAAATAATAAGTATTAAGTATCCTATATTACTTCTAATACCTCTAAGAATATTATGTGTACAAAGTTTCATGATGATCTGTTAAGTAGTTTTCGCGTGAAAGCGTAACAAACAAACTTACATTTCACATTTATAATATTAGGGACTATGTTAATTTACTTGAATGCTGAACTGTTTTATAAATGATTTAATTACTAATTTTCAACAGTATAGTTCTTATTGTTTTGAGAAAAAGTGGCTGGGACATACGGACGGACAGACAGACATGATGAATCCATAAGGGTTCCGTTTTTTGCCATTTGGCTACGTAACCCTAATTATAACTAAGGTCTCGGTCGTAGGTAGGACTAAACATATGAAAATATGTTTGTGTAGGTCAAACGGATGTTTATCGTAGTTTCGCCGGTTTCATATATATTATATGTTATGGGAGGTATCCAACTTACTATAAAAATTTCTATCCAAATGGGGACCGTTGAGATCGAGACGTGAGATATTTGTCTCGTGAATTTTAACCAATGTTACCTTTAAATTATTCTATTAAAAGACATTTTCTAAGCGATATTGAAAAACGTGCAGAATGCATGCGTATAAAAAAAAAAAAGAAATACCGAACACACACAAATACTATTTGTAAGGTAGCTTATGTATATTATGTAGCGACTCTTACATACTTGCACGTAGACATTTTTGTAGTTCTATATTACTAAGTGATATGCATAACATATTTTATATCAAGATATCAAACAATATACTTCAACGCTGAACACAAGATAAAATAATATAATGCATTTTCAAAACAGAAACTCCAGACCGGATTCAGACTTAACTTCTAAGTAGTTCGAATCAACAAATTTTAACTATTTAGCTATTTATATTCTAGTAAAAGCACTGTTACTTTAGAAATATTTGAAATTTGAAATTAAAAGGAGAAATTCTAAGCTATAAATTTGTTTAAAGATTAGAAATTTACATATTTAAACATGTTAATTATCGCGTCTGGGTCACAAAATAAACCCGGGCTAAACTTGATATTTGTAGAGATTTTGTCTGAGTCATTAGCATTCCTCTAAGCTGGCAGCTGGGTCCATTGTCCTAACTTCATATTATTTAACAAATTAATAATTTTATGAAAATTAATAAGCGTCATATTTAATAATTTATAGTTAAATTAATATGAATATTTAAAATAACATATAATGTACGCTTACAAATTTATAATATAAACAAAATTATAGTATGTACTTAGTGACATAATAAAAATATCATAATATAAGTCACAAATAATTAATTAATTATTTGATTAAAAAAACTAAAATATATTTCGGATTTCAGTAGAAGTCCTAAAATTATCTCAGTTCGAATCCAAATCTCAATTATTTATTAACGAAACAAACCAACAACTGCCTCTTCATTTCCATCTCTCTAGATTTCAGGTTGTCTTTCAAACTGCAGATTAAGTTTGTCAGACTGCATATGATTTATTTGCCTTAAACACAAAATAGCTCTACTAGCACTGTTTGAACTAAATATTTAGTGCTAAGTTAGAATGTTTAACGTACTCGTATGTCTCTACACAAACTAATCCTGCCAAGCCTTTATTACTGAGTCCAAAATAATATAATTCTGAGCTTCTAACGGATTGAAAAAAAAACACTTTAATATGTACATACAGAGGTATTATGTTGGATAACAATAACACGTAATAATCATATATTATTTAAAATAAAAAAAAAACAGCCGTGATAACTTATTAGACAAAAAAAAAAAAAACATCTTATTGTTAATCAAAAAGTCAAATTTTTTCTACGCTAAATTTTTAATTCCAATTTCCAATATTTTTCTTTAATAAGAGAAGATACTGTCTAGTAGTAAGAAAGAACATTCCAGAAATTGCTAAAAAAATAATAATAGAATCTCATTACACGAACATTGTCACTGTAATCGAGATAAGAATATTAATTTTAATCAAATTTAAATTGCCACGTATGTATTCATACTTTAAGCGCCTTTTAAAATACATATTAAATAAATAATGCCTATTCATACTAAATTGTATTATTGTAATTATGTATTTTTTTATATATGTAGGTATCTATGAGTTTTTAAGTCTTACGCCAAAACTTTTCCTTCGTATTCCAAAAATCTTCTTAGTGGGTCGTCGTGAGATTTACTTCTTTTAGGAGGTTGCACGGACTTCCAGCGCTCCTTCTGAGTGTAAGCGTCTATAGGCAACTCCTCCTCCTTCGACAGTTCTATACCTTGTGACTCTAGCCATTCCTGTGAATTAAACAACAATACGTACATTTAAATGGAATACGAGATAGACAACCGTTCTGGTGTAGTGGTGCGAATAGTCACCTCAACGCCGGCGGTTGCGTGTCGATTCGTTTCTCTCTCCTATATGGACAATGGAAATGGCCTTTGACCAGCTGCGTGGCGTTTACAGGCTGATTAAGTTAGATGGGCATTATGTGAAAATTGAATGAATTAAACTTTTGACGTTGCGAATTTAAGGCGATGTTGCAATATTATGTATACCATAATTGTATATTAATTGGTAAGTAAATTATTACACTATGATATCTGATTATGGTATCTGATTAGTAACTTATAAGATAAAACTGTACCACCTTTATTGTTAAGTTGATAATGTTGCTAGAGATTTTGATCTGTTGCTTAGCAACTCCCTTTCATGACATGTTCGTTTTTGTCTAGTTGTACAGGAATGAGAGAAATGTGTTTCGAATCAATCGTTAGCTGTATTTATATTTGTTTATTTGTAATTCTCTGTTATGTAAGACTTTCAAGAATCACTTTACGAAATATATCAGGATAAGCAACTTGTAAAAGTGCATGTCTGCACTATAGCAGTTTATAATAACAACTATTTACTTTTATGCTAGTTCCACGTATAAACACTATTACAATTCGAACTATAGTAATATTAAAGTAAGATAAAAGATTAGATACTCTTTAAGGCTAACTAAGAACTTTTAGTTTAAAAAAATCTTAATTAATTTCTTTTAATTTTAATTTTACATTAATTAATATTAATGTTCGATTTCTTCTTTGACAGTCGGGTAAAAAATGCTCCCGATGACTAATTTGGCCCATTTTCTCAAGAGCCTCCGTGGCGCAATCGGCTAGCGCGTTCGGCTGTTAACCGAAAGGTTGGTGGTTCGAGCCCACCCGGGGGCGACCTCCTTTTATAGTTTTCACAAAAAAAAGTAATATTACGAGCCCCCGCCCTGGCTTCGCACGGGTATTTAACTAAAATTTCAAAAATTATAAATTTATATTTTTTATCACCTACACCTGCGTCGATACTGGAAAATATTTTATAATAGATTGATTGAGTTCTCAAACTGCAAAAAGCACTGAGTATTGATATCAACTTCGAAGCAAATAACTTTCAACCCCCTTTTAACACCGTTAGGGGATGAATTTTGATAAAATACGAAACCCGTCTTCAATCAATTCTGTTAAAGAATATTTATGCAAATTTTGAAGTAGATTGGACCAAGGAATCACGTAATCCCATACAAACTTTGCCCCCCTTTTTCACCGTTTTAGGGGTAGAATTTCTTAAAATTCGTTCTTAGCTGATCTCTACTCGGCAAAAGGAATATTTATATCAAATTTCAAGTTTCTAGGTCTTAAAATTCTAGAGATATCGTGATGAGTGAGTGAGTGACCTTTCGCTTGTATATATTAAGATTACAACTTAAATAGCTATATCCATCCAACTTTGTACAATCAACAAACAAATAACGACATACGAATAAATGAAAAAAAAAACGTTTTTAAAATATGGGCGAGGGTCATTCTTTCGGCCGAAGTTTTGGACAGCGCGATTCAAAAAATTATATTTTGTATACTGCGCCATCTATCTTGTTACGATTCGTTAGACCAGCTGTTAATAGATGGCGTTGCATTTGGTACCTATTTCTATTTTCTTAATTATTTATTTTTAAATTTAATTACAATGAAACAAAAACTAAATGTTACTGCGAGTTATGTATAATTTTTATGTATAAAAGTTATTTACGTTGGTTTTGTACTTTTTACGTGATACGCGTTTAAGAAAAAATGTTGCAATAGATGGCGCTGATTGTAAATTAAATCGCGCTGGTAAAATTTATTCTTGATTATACATAGTGTAATATAAAACGGACTCGTTAACAGATTTATTATATGTGTAAATTTAGATAATGTTGGTTTCTTTGGCATTGTTAAAATATTCAGAAAGATTCAATTGTACGTTCTACTTAATTAATTTACAACATCCAGCTCCGAAACTCAAGTCTGCTACTAGAATCGGATCATTAAGATGAATCAGTTGTCGATCACTGGTACGATATTGGTTGGTTTGAGTTTTTGTAAACATTAGTAAATATCATGGTGTCACACACGGTTGATCAGTGATCTGATATATAACCAAAATTGTCAAATATCATTAATTCATTTTAGTTTAATGGCTTTCAATAGTGAAGAAATAGCATAGATGATTTTGCCAATGTCACGTATGATGGAGAGATGATTGGTGTGGTCGAGACTACAAATTGTCAAAATTGCAATGTTGTTAGAGCAGATAGTTACAGCAGATTCGCATTCAATATATGGGTCATAATTAGATTTGTACAGCAAGCCTCGCCGAGGTCGTGTCTACATGATGCTACAAAATAGGACCGATTGGTCCATCGAATGAATTGGAAGCAGTGTACGAACACAACAATGATAAGAGGATTGTACCTTAGTGAAGCGATAACGCTGGTATTTAATTTGTAATGACAAGGATTCACAACGTATTTGTAATGGAAACCAAATATTGTTGCAAAATTTTAATATATACTTTATTTTGATACCATGATTTTTAAATAAAATGAGATCCATTATAATTAGTCAAAAATAACATGCATAATTAGATTATATAATATATATTCATTATCAAGATTATTCACCAACAACTTGCTCTTCGATACGGCCTCGTTGATAATGATTTGCCTTACTATAGGTACAAACCAACGCTGTTTATTGAAAATGATCATGCTTTGCTCTAATGGGATCTGTCTATTGTCATTGAGATGCTTATAGCAGTCAATAAACCTGATATAATGATAGTAGACCGACCAGCGCGCCAATCAATTATTGTTGACATTATAGTTCCAAATGATGATAATCTCGTAAAGACGGAAAAAGAAAAGTTAAGTAAATATTTGGACCTTTCCCACGAGATTACCGGCATGTGGAATGTGGATTCGACAATACCTATTATCGTCCCGGTACCAACACCTTAAGAAACTCACTCTAGACTGTTGGATCACGAGTCGGATACAAAAGGCAGTGTTTCTTGAGACGGCACGCATTGTGAGGATGTTCCTAAGCTTGGAGCCCTAACTACCGGCGGCTTGTGCCGCAACCTACCACCGGGAAGAACTTTTTTTATATTTTAATTGATTTAATAAATATATTTAAAAACGTATGAAATAAGTTAAATATATATATATATATATATATTTGTTAATTATTTTAAATTATAATTATTATTTATTTAATTTAAAGCTATGGCTTTCATATAGTCATTTTTGAACGCACTCAGCTACCGATCCGATTTCAAAGGTTATTTTTGTATAAAAAGATATATAATAAAGTATTTCAGGGAGCGAATATTACTTTTAGTAGTTAAATTTAAAAAAAAATTGACATAATAAATACATTATAAAAAATAGTGTTAATAAATTGATTCTTCACCAACTGAATTGCTTAAATTGTTATAATATAATAATATTTTTACGTTAATTAATTTTTGCCAGCATTTACATGAATTATTGATGGCAGAGAATGTCATTTTTTTTTAAATTTTAAATACCAATATTAATTTTTATATTTAAATACCAATATTTATGTTACAATAATACAAAAACGTCCATATTAGTAAAGTAATTGATTAAAAAATAAATCACATTTTTAATAAAAATATCCGATATCTTGTAATTTAAAAAATATAGCAATAATCTTGATAGTACGTGTATCAATCTATGAATCTACTGGCGCAAGTACATTACATTCAAGATTTGTTCGCCGCGGTGATAACACGTGTAACGCGTCATTTATTTCGGTCACAAATACATGTAAAAATGGTGCCTGTAACAATAGCTGAACCGGCAGTGCGTTCATACATTTTGTATTCCGGTATTTTGGCTCTAAAAGTGCTAGGCATGGCAGCGTTGACAGCAAGAGTCCGTTTCAGAAAGAAAGTATTCGCAAACGAGGAGGATACTAAAAGATCGAAGGGAGTAGTGAAGTACGATGACCCCGACGTCGAGAGAGTCAGGCGAGCTCACTTGAATGATTTGGAAAACATACCTGTGTTTTGGGTACTAGGTGCTTTGTACCTGACTACAGGACCGTCCAGCGAACTGGCGACTTGGCTGTTTAGAGTCTACACGGCGGGTCGAGTCTTGCACACTATCGTGTACGCAGTTAAGCCCCTTCCTCAACCAGCGCGCGGCATCGCATATGGGATTCCATACTTAATTAAATGGTACATGGGAGCGCAAATTATATCTCATTTTATTGGTTCGTTATAATTTTATCAATGTTCTAGATATTTTTTTTTGTTGCTATAAATGTTATAAAAATAAATGTTATTAAGCAAGTGTAATCTATCATAGGAAGATTATGGCTTTTTTCTAGAGTTCGATAATGTTATTGGAATGTTAAGATGACGGTAATATTATGTATCATATTATTATAAGTTTGTCATTTTATAGTATTAAATGATTTTTTATGAAAAGAAGTTTTTAATTTCTAAAAATGAACAAGTCCATTTTATATAGTATTTTTATATTTTTACTTAAATAGTTCTACTAAGAGAATACAAAAATAGAATAACTTTTAAAGTCTTTACTTAACATTTTTAGATTTTTTCTTTTTTTTTCTTACTGCTTGGTTTAACAAAACACTTTTCCTGTATATAAAATGAATATGACAATTATTATTAGCGTGTGCGAGAGTTATTTATTAGACTTATATCTTATTACGTCATCACTGTCCTTGTCTACTACAATCCTTATTTTTATAATTCTATAGCTAGACATTTCTCGCGTTTTTGATTGCATTAACATTCATGTCTATTGTTCTGTTACTTCTGTGTAATAGTCTAAGAATTGTTGAATAATGATTTCGGAGTTCTTACTGTCTTAAATCTAATAAGTCTGTCTGTCTGTCTGTCTGTCTAAATAAATTGAGGACGACTTAAGTTTACACTACGAACTAGGATACCGGCTAGTTTTTATCCCAAAATGCGGCACATAAATTGAGCATAAATCTAAGTATACGACAAAATTACCTCAATCTGTATGATAAATTCATGGTGTACCATGAATGACATGATATTAAACCCTAATAAGTGTTCTCACATCAAGTTTACTAAAAAGAGTTCACCGTACCCTTCTTACTACAATTTGGGTGGGATAACACTCGAAGAGGTGCGTGAGATACGAGATCTGGGCATAATCCTAGACACAAAACTTAACTACAATGCTCATATTAACTCAATGAATAAGAAGTCTGCTCTTATGATGGGATTCACTAAACGTAATTCCAAGGGCTTTCAACAATGCACTAAACTCTTTTTATTTAACACCTTAGTCCGAAGCCATTTGGAATACTCAAGTTCAGCATGGAACCCATCTTACGCGGTACACTCACAGCGACTCGAAAGCGTCCAAAGGTCGTTCACTAGACACCTCCCTTATATAAGTAGCGGAATCTCCCACAGAAGTCCGTACGATCAGAGACTTAAATTCTTCAAAATATCGACCTTAAAGACCAGACGGACTATCCACGATCTGCTCCTGCTACACAAAATAGTAAACGGTCAGACTTCTTGCTGTGATTTATTTCATCACTTCTCCTTGGTTGTTCCTTACAACCTACCGAGATGGCCGATGGCTAAATTTTTGCGTGTTCCTCCCTCCAGGACGAACTTGGGTTCACAGGCACCAGTAACCAGAATGTGCAATGTCTTTAATAGTATGTGCAACGCGTTAACCGACATAGACATTTTTCATTTGTCATTCAACCAGTTCAGAACTAAAATTATGAAATTATTTGATTTGTGAAATTTAATAGTATTGAATTTTTTGTTAATTTTTTAAATCTACTATTGTAAGTATTGCAAGTTTCTTAATAGGTTGTAATTGTTGTTATCTATTGTAATCGAATAATATATTTTATGTTTCTGAGTTCTGACAACTTGTAAACTAAAAATGTTGTGTCACCTATAAAGGTGCATGCGTCAGAATTACTTCAAGAATATGTACCTTTATCATAATTATGTCAACGTATGTACCGCTGGTGTCCATAACTAACCAAATGCACCACCAAATTTAATTTTTATAATTAATTTTAGTAATTAAGATTAATGGCTTTCACTAGTGCCAAAATAGCACCACCGATTTCGCAAATATCATAAATAATTTCAAAATACCTCGTACTAACCGTACCCTATTTAAGTTCTCTGTAAACACTGATATATGACGACCGTTCTGGTGTAGTGGTGCGAGTAGTCGGCTCAAAACGCGCGCCGGCGGTCGCGGGTTCGATTCTCGCTCGGGACAGATATTTCTATTTGTACAAATATTTGTTTCCAGTCTGAGTGTATGTCCTTTTGGGTCTCCCCACGGTACCTCGGAGAGCAAGTAAAGCTGTCGGTCCCTCTTGTTATCATAGCCACTTGATAACGATCGTTACTCATACTAGGAAAATTATCCGTCAACCCGCAGTGGAGCAGCGTGGTGGATTAAGCTCCAACCCTTCTTCTATATGGAGAAGACGCCTTCGATCAGCAGTGGGTTGTTTACAGGCTGATACAGTACAGTACATACAGTAGATATTTATATAATTCCAATGAAATAAACACGTTCATATAATTATACATCGATGTGTTCATATCTCTTTTTTTTTTACTTATAATGAAGAAAGCACTGTATTATTAATATACAACTGAAAAGTGATAAATGTTAGGGTTTTTATCAGATTACCATTACGTAAATTAGTAAGTATTACAAAGATATGAGACTCATAGTTCAAAATAAAAAAATAAAAATTTTATTATATTAAAACTTATGTTACTTACTGTTATTTGTGCTAATTTCATTCTTAAGATAGGCTACTCTAAATGATCTCTGATCCTACTTTGAATGTGTGACTTAATTTATCTATCTCAAAGATACAGTTTTGTCCCCACACGATAAATTTATGAAATCGACAGCAAATAGTTTCAGTCCAACAATAACCTGAATATTATTCTTTTGCAAAAAAGATACTTGATATCAAAAAAGTCCTAGCCAATGACGAATTCCCTCCGATTTTTTTAATTAGAAATGCTGAAAGCCTATCGCTACGATTAACATTGATTTTTATAATTTTTTACAGAGGGATATTTTTACTACTATAATTATGGAAAACTACTAAAATTATAACTTTATTTAAAGAAGTCAATATATCATTAATAAGTAATTATAGACGATTGCTATCATATCAGTTCTAATCATGTTTTCGAAAAACTTTTTTGTCTGTTTTTTTTATTTGGTATTTCTCACAAATAACATCGGAAATCCAGCATGAGCAGTTTTATAGCAGATCGAGAGCTACAACTTTAGTAACGTAGGTATGTCGAGGACTTTATTGACGCTGTTGATAAGAGAGTCGAAGTAGTTGCAGCCAGGGCCGGACTAAGACGAAAATTGCAAGTGTGCAAGACTCACATCTTATGCCCCTATGAAAACATTATCGCGTTTTAATATCTATAACTATCCTGTGGCGGAAGTGTACACAAAAACAAAAGCCGCCAGGCTATCCGAATTCCTAAAAAAAAGGTCGTCCGCGATCCACCACCGATGTTTACCCTTGTAGCCTATCCGAATTCCTAAAAAAAAACACGGTCAATCAAAAAAACAAATCATTGACTGTAGCTTATCCGAATAGCTGCATACTTCGCACACCCCTTAGGCCGGTCCTGGTTGCAGCGTATAACTACTGTATCAAGGCTTTTGATATCGTCAACTACAAACTTTTATTATTCTTCACTCTTCCTAATAAACTTCAAATTTACGGAGTACCAAAACCCTTCTTGAGTTGAGTGAGCGAGTGGAGCGTACCTTTATCGTCGTAACCTAAAGGTATTCGTTAATGATTGTAGTTCTGAGCTTTATTTTGCAACGTCCCGTATTCCTCAGGGATCAGGGGAAAAACTTTTCGGTTTCTGAATTAGGAAGGGTAGAATCTTAAAGCAACCACTCACTAAAATAATTATGTATAATGCATTGGTAATATGTAATTTAGATAATTTATTATATATGTTTTGTAGGTACACTAGACAAAACCATGTAGCAATATTCTTATTGCTACATGGTTTTGTCTAGTGTACCTACATATAGTTGGAGAACCAAATAAATAAAATGGCTATTGCTTTTTATTAGTACCCATTTCTTCTTCAGGCGTCCCTTAGGACTTTCGCCTTGGACTCTTGCTGTTCAATTTATTTGGTAACGACATCCAGAATATTATCAAGCACCCGCCGAAACGTCACACACGGACACAGGAGGTTACAGGAGGTTAAGGAGATTCGAGATTTGGACGTGATAATGGACACACAATTAAAATTCAAAGTGCACATGGACACAACAGTGAAACAAGCGGCCAGGATGTGCTTAAAAGAAACATCAAGGGATTTGTTTCTCCTCAAACAAAAATAATGCTTTATAACTCATTGGTTCGCAGCAAACTCGAATTTGCATCGGTTGTGTGGAGTCACGGTAGTAACGGCACCATCTCAACGTCTAGAGAGACTACAAAGATCTTTTACTAGATACCTGGCATATCACACTTCCGGCATCTCTCATGTTGTTCTCATATTTATGTTGCTATGTTCTTCTTTTGTTGTCTTCTATAATACTTTGTTTTAATAATCTGCCGCAACTCCAAAACTGTAGATCGATGTTATTTTGTACTTAATTTAATGTCTTCTTATGAGAGTGATGTATGCACCAGTAACTGGCATGCATACCGGTTATATGTACATGGACGTGATTATTGTAATGTTTTGTATGTTATGCTGTTGGCGTGTCAGTAAATAAATAAATAAATAAATAAATAAATAAATAAACGTCACTGATGATGGTGATGGCTCACAGTCTTACTGCTTTCACAAGGTTAAACCTAGGCAAAATGTCTCCTTCACTATTTTAGTGACAATCGTTTACATCTTAACATTATAACATCTTATGATATGATAATATTATGTGATGTTTTTCAAACGTAGACCACATAAATAAAAATATAATTTAAATTATAAAATCAAATTTTAACCAAGCTTCATGTAGATGCGTTATCTTTACTGATTGATCTACGTCCATCGAGAGATAAAATTTTCTTACTAATGCTTTTTAGAAGTCTTAAAGATTCTCCTTAGCTCCTTGAAATAAAATGTTCTAGATTTCAAAAATTAAAAGCTTGTAGGAACTACAACAACTATTTTCCCGATATTGATTTATGTTTCCTCCTTTTAATCTACCTCATTAAATCGTTTTGAAATGGTAATTAAGAATGATTTAGACAATAATCATTAATTTTATTTTTGAAATTGTTTTGTTGTATATCTATTATCTATAATATAAAAATAAGTCGGGTTTTCCTTCCTGACGCTATAATTCCAGAACGCATGAACCGATTTCCACGGTTTTGCATTCGTTGGAAAGGTCTCGGGCTCCGTGAGGTTTATAGCAAACAAAATTCAGGAAAAACTTCAATAGAAAAGCAGGAAAACAGGAAAAATCATTTTTCACATACAGCGCCATCTCTGATACATAGCATGTACTACTTCATCTTTTAATCCCCAAACGAAATGTTACAAAAAACGAAGCCATCTGGTGGCGAAACGGAGTTCGCCGGGTTTGCTAGTCTACTACATATATAAAATATGAATATAAACCATTCAAAGCGATCTCAATATATGTACATTTGCTCTAATTTAATAAAGTTAATTGAAACATATTTTTAATCATGTTAATTATTTCTTTTGTTGTATTTCACATAAAAAAATGAATGATATATTTTTTTTGTTTTCTTAACATATTGATAAAAAAACAAGTATATGCTTAATTTAAAAAAATCAAAAAACCCGACTGCGTAAAATACTCTTATTATAAACTAAATAGAATAAAACAATTTACTAGCTTTCATTTGATACCCATATTGGTACAGTTAAAAAAAAATCAACTCCCCCCCCTCATACCGCCATTTGCGGGCGCCATTTTGAAAATTTATATAGCCTATGTCACTACTACAATTTAGACAAATCCAACGACACCTCATATGTCAAAAACCGTCCAGCCGTTTGGGCTGTAGGGCGTGCCAAAGAAATGGACATACATACATACATACATACATACATACATACATACATACATACACTCGAAAAACATAACCCTCCTTCTGTCGCAGTCGGGTAAAAATAATATATGCATACGTAGTTGGTCTTGACCTTGTAACTTTGTTAATATTATAATGTTACCTACATTAAGGTTAAACAAAAAAAAGTAAGAAAACTAATGTTAGATGTGTATTGCTGCGAATGTGTAGCAACGATTAGAAATTAATATAGTAAACGTGCAGCAATGAATAAGCGTAGAACATTTTAAACGCTCAGTGATACTTGTTTATACCGTTATGGGAACGGCCAGCAACGCCGCTGTCAGCGATTCAGATTCAGAACGTTCACGCATTAGCAGTCCAGGCGAGTGTTCCTTGATTTAAATAACTTGTTCGTAAATATATTTTATTAAAAATGTCTGTTATACCGATTTCAGACCCGGTAGTTCAATCGTATATTTTATATTCGGCAATACTTGCTTTAAAACTACTATCTGTGTCTACATTGACGACATTGGTGCGAATCTCAAAAGGCGTTTTTGCGAATCCGGAAGACGCTAAGTTGGGAGGAAAAGTTAAGTTGGACGATCCAGCTGTAGAAAGGACACGTCGCGCTCACCGCAACGATTTGGAAAATATTCCAGCCTTTTGGATACTAGGAGCTTTATATGTGACCACCGGGCCGGCAGCGGCGTGGCCTACTCTTCTCTTCAGAGTGTATACCGTGAGCCGAATTATTCACACCATAGTATACGCAGTGATACCTTTTCCTCAACCAGCGCGTGGTATAGCGTACGGCATCCCGTACTTAATCAAATGGTACATGGGTGTTCAAGTTATACTTTACTACATAACCGCTTTATAACTTGATAGAGTTTGGTGATTTTAAATATTCATAAATAAAGTAATATTTATGAAACAAGATTGCTTAGTTTTTATTTCCCTTTATACATGTCTTAATAGTTAAAATATAAAGTAATACGAGTCTAAGAATTAAAGGAAGATAACTACAATTTTGATAAACATCTTAAAACTTTAAAACAGCTTTATTTGGTCTTTGTACTTTACAAACAGTGACACAGCGATCAAATTAATAGTTTATACGTGTATCAGTCCGGTTATTACAACATTACAACACCACGACCATCACAGTCAAGATTCATTCGCCCCGACGCTAACACGTGTTGCGTTATTTATTTCGGTCACAAATACAAGTTTTAAAAAATGGTGCCTGTAACAATAGCTGAACCGGCAGTGCGTTCATACATTTTATACTCCGGTATTTTGGCTCTAAAAGTGCTAGGCATGGCAGTGTTGACAGGAAGAGTACGATTCAGGAAGAAAGTGTTCGCAAACGAGGAGGATACTAAAAGGTCAAAGGGAATAGTGAAGTACGATGACCCCGACGTCGAGAGAGTCAGGCGAGCTCACTTGAATGATTTGGAAAACATACCTGTGTTTTGGGTACTAGGTGCTTTGTATCTGACTACCGGACCGTCCAGCGAACTGGCAACTATGCTATTTAGAGTATACACGGCGGGTCGAGTCTTGCACACTATTGTTTATGCAGTGAAGCCCCTTCCTCAACCAGCGCGCGCTATCGCATGGGGGATTCCGTACCTAATTAATTGGTACATGGGAGCGAACGTTATAACTCATTTTATGGGCGCATTTTAATTTTTCATCAACGTTCTAGACTTGTTTTTGTTATAAATGTGTTAAAAATAAATGTTATTAAGTTAATGTAATTTATTATTGGAAGATTGTGGTTTTTTTTTTTTCTGGAGGTCGATAATGTTACTGGAATGTTAACGTAACGGCAACATAATATAATTTAATTTATTTGTTATTTTATCAGTTAATATTTAGTATTAAACGTTTTGTTTTATTAAATTGAATTTTTCATTTATATTATAATAATTATATGTTAAATTTATATTTTAATTATTATGTTTTACCTAAAAATCATATTAAGAGTATACAAATAACTGTATGTACAATACTTTAAAAAATTTGTTCGTAATCTCTTATTTTATTAAAAAATAAACATAAATAAATAAATTTAAATATAGAAATAAAAGAATATACTTAAGGCTATACAAAAAAAAAACATTATATATATGTACGTACGATAACTAAGCGTAGAGTTACGTTATCACTGTCCGTGTCTGCATTATTTATGTTTATAGGTCTGTAAACTATAAGCGGCTTCAACGGTGGTTGACATCCATGGCTATTGTTACCGGTGGGATGTTGTTGTTAAAAAGTATGAGCCTATATTAGCTTATAGCTCAATATTTCTGAATATTATGAGTTACTAACGTGAAAAGAATTATTAAACAGTTACATTATAACAGTTAGTTGGACTTTATCGATATACGTAACAAACAAATCTTTTATAACACCTATTAATACATATTAATATTAATAAGAAATTATTGCTAAATAAGAATTTTTTGAAATTCCACACTCAACGGGTTGAAAACAGATGGGGAAAATATGGATGAAAATCAAGTTATTTAGAATTTACAGATATTGTAACATAAATAGCAATTTTGATAGTTTAGGACATAGGTTTATAGTTTCGCAGAACACTTGCTGATTTTGTCTGTTTTAGTTAAATACCTTTTTTAACGTTATGACTATTACAGTTATATGAATAATATTTTAAAGGAATCTAGTTTCAGTTTTCAGTTCATAAACCCCATTTAAATGTCACGTCTTCTCTATTTTATTTAGCACAGACATAGACCAATGAAGATCATAGTTGAGCCCTTGGGAGCGTGTGTAGGTGTATAGATCCCTTTTGATTCACTGATATGGATAATATTCATCAATCCTAACGATATATTCATACATAATTGAATATCATGTATTGATTGAGTCAACGCTAGTATATTTTATACAAATGGACAAAAACGTAGGACGTATGTATGTATTTGTATTTAAAATATATCTTGGAAGTGATTTTCATGAACCAGTGATCAGTCACAGTTATTATTTTATAATTATATTGAACAATAGATTATAACCTTGTATGCTATCAGGATTTACACAATAATTACTACTTATTATAAAATGCAACTGTACAACTAGTACAAATAATATAAATCAATTTCAAAAATTATTCTAAATTATAATTAACGTTAGACATTTTGTTGACTTTATTTTATTTTCTTTTAAAATTATTTTGCTTTACAATTCCGGTCTAACAATTACGTTATAAGTTGTTATAATTATGTATTTATCCAAGTAACAATAAAATCTATGAAAATTTTATACTTTTTAAATTTTTGTGTTATGATTATATAATTTAACGTAACATTGCCTTCACTTAGCCTTCGGCATCATTTCCAACAATATAATTATTAATTATGTCCCTACCTACATATACTGATACTTGCTCGCACGTGTAATCGACACGTACGTAACAAATTGGTTTTAGATATGAGAATCTAAACCATGTCAAATGAACCATTCAAAATGTTCGGGAAATATGGATCGACCAGATGCATATTTAAATAATTGTTAATTGAAATCATCATCTTCATCGCCATAATTATCTATTAATTTGCAATTTAAAAATACCCTCTTTTTCTTTTCTCTCGTCCCTTTAGATATTCTTACATCTCAACTACCTACTTCCTTTCATTCTTTTAAACAGTAACGCATTAGTGGCGGCGACAAACAGTTAATATTAGGGGATAATCTGCTAGTTAGATAGCTACATCACTATCACTACATATTATAAAATAAAGTCAACCGCCGAGTCTGTCTATCTGTCTGTTTTATAAAAAAAATATATAGCATGCATGTCGTAACGGCCGCGATAAGACCTATTTTCGGTGTTGAATCTTATATCTTTAAACGAGCAATTCTTGTATATATATAATCTGAATCTAGGAAACGGCTCCAACGATTTTCATGAAATTTAGTATGCAGGGGGTTTCGGGGGCAATAAATCGATCTAGCTAGGATTTATTTTTAGAAAATGTTGTTTTATCCCTTTTTTACGCAATTAAAAAACTACCATTAGAATACGAATGTAAATTTCGCTGTCATTAACAAGCTAATAATAGCTCGGATGGGAAACGGGCGGATTCGAAATCAGAAAACCCGGGTTCGAATCCAAATATCTACAGACCAATTTTTTTCCTTTTTTTTTTCAAGTTACTTCTTTTATGAGAAAAACTATTATTGAGAATTTTTTTTAAGTTTTATTTTTTATTCAAATAACCAGTTCCTATTATTTTACTATTATGTCGGTAAGATCGAAATTATTATCTATGTTTCATCAGTATATAATGTATCTAAATATAATTTAACCGAGCAAAGCTCGGTCATCCAGGTACTTAAAAATTATACGAGTAAAATATGTATAAGTAGATAGAGTTCCGGGAGTCGGAACTTATTTATTGGTAATTTCCTCCTCTTAAGGATCTTTTTTTAAATTTCCCTAAACTATTAATGTTTTTGAGTTATTATCAAAAAACTAAATGCTATCTTTTTTCATCTTAATTTGTTAATAACAATTGCAATTTTTGTGCTAATACATACTTTCGATACATTTTTCTAGACGTCATTCCGAATCGAATGAGCCATCGCTCATATTTTTAGGAGTTTTATCAAGATTTTTTCTACAAATAATACGATCTTAATAATTTTGTCGGTATATTGTATGCTTTAATAAGATTGTTTGGCACTAATATTTTGGGGTTTGGTAAAACAACCATTTTCCCTAGCTACGACAATGTATGGTTGTTATTCCCGTCAACAGAGAATAGATGGGATATGCAATTCATCAGTGTAACACCTGGCAGAGATTGATTGCTAAAAACAAATACTCTACTCCAAATATAGTCTTATTGAAAAGGTTTTGTTTATTTAGGATATACCGATGTTCGTCAAGGCCTGGGCGTTTTTGTTTGCATCGTGTTTTTCTAGATCCGACACAGGTATTTATCCTAAAGCCGATGAGCGTGACGATTAGCCATTTATTTATGAGTCTGTGTATGTAAATATTGGTAAATAAAAAGGTATAAATAAGTAGTGATGATGAAGTATCGATACTCGATAGTCTCCTAATCTATAGTTGGCCTCGAAAATAAGATAATATGAAATATCGATAAGATTATTTATAGTATAGATTGGCTAATATATTATAGACAATCGTTTTGATGTCGTGGTGCAAGTAGTCGCCTCAATACCGGCGATCGCGAGTTCGATTCCCGCTCGGGACAGATGTTCATATTTATACAAATTTTTATTTCTGGTCTATATGTCCATGTGAGTCGCACCGTGCCTCGGAGAGCACGTAAAGCTGTCGGCTCCGGTTGTTATCATAGACAACTGATAGCAATCGTTACTCATGACAGGGAAATTATCCGCCAACCCGCGGTCGAGCGTGGTGGATTAAGCTCCAAACTTTCTCTTACATCGAGAAGAGTCCTTATCTGGCAAGGGAAATTTACAGGCTGAACTAGTTTTGTTCATTTCATTATATTATTACTGTTAATTTTATAGAAATATATTTGATAGTATTTTATTGCATCTTATCTTTTAGTATTTTATTGCAACAGCCTGCAAATATCGCTCAGTTAGGTAAAGGAATAGTTTTGAAGAAAAAAAAAGTTGTTTTGAAAGGTTCTTTATCATTGTATAATTTAACATAAGGTACGCATCATACACTCGATGTATGTACCAAATGTGTGTAATTAAAAAATACCTGATATCATTATGATATTATATTTATCATGATGCAACATACAAGTCCTAATTTTCCCACAACTGTAATCCAGCCCCGGATCTAAGGAGGGGCAAACCGAGGCACTTGCCCCGGGCGGCATATTTATGGGGGCGCCAAATCCTTGGGAGAAGAATTCGAAATATCAAACAAGTAAAGCCTCTTTTCCTACAATCTCATAATTAGTTTATTGAAGGATTATTATTTTTACAAAAATGTTCACAAAAAATGCTACTCATTTTACCTAAAAGTTTTTCTCGAACACTGAAGGGAGGGGGCGCCACTATTAAGTTTTGCCCCGGTTCGAAAAAATCGTAGATCTGGGTCTGCAGTGTAATCTATACAGATTAGAGTATATAGATTAAAAATGTGGGAAAATTAGGATAAATTTGGATGGCTTTATTTTGGTGTTGTAACAAAATCGTTAAAAACCCGCATTGATTATAAGTGTCCGTTAAAGTTGTCAAGTGGAGTCAATAGTTAATGAATTTCGTTATTTTAAGCGTCTTCCTTTAAATATTATCACTAATCACTGGTCACGGCAGCGATAACTTTACGATTACGCTGCGAAAGATTAAAATGTATCAGCTATTATAAACATTTACGTTAATTAAAGTAAGTTTTAGTAATCTTATATAAGTCAGATTTTTGGTTGAAGACTTAAGAATTATTGGTCAGATTCTGTTAGAATAAGATTGAGAGAAAACCCTGTTTTAATATTTTTAAAACCATCTATTACTGTTGCATTAAAATCCAGCAAAGATAAAAGCAAAAGATCTCCCGTTCGTGCCGGGGAGACACTTTCGACATCATAATGTTAGCGTAATCACAATCTCAAATAAAATAAAATGTTAGAAGAAAAAAATAGAAGGTGTTTTTGGAACAGTGTATTATAAAATTACGCATCTTATACTAAGACTAGCTGTGCCCCACGGTTTAATTTGAGGGTAAAACGTACTTAAAACAATTACTCTAAGAGTAGGTACCCGCTTCGTTGGTCAAGTGGTCGCAAGCGTTACTACCGAGCAAAGGGTCCCAGGTTTGATTCCTTGGTCGTTCAACGTATTGTTGAGTTTTTTTTTTATTTTTCGAAAATTCTCAGTAAAAGAGTGATGTTATATTTACTTTAAAAGTGGAACTATAGTTAAAAAATGTCTCGAGAAGAGAAATAATAAAGGACGCAACGGAAGCACTCAAAAAAGATTACTTTTTGCCGGTTTTGTAAAATTTCTTATCATTGCTCAGCCCCTATTGGTCGTAGCGTGATGTTATATAGCCTATAGCCTTCCTCGGTAAAAAGGCTATCGAACACAAAAAGAATTTTTCAATCTTAACCAGTAGTTCCTGAGATTAGCGCGTTCAAACAAACAAACAAACAAACAAACAAACAAGCTCTTCAGTTTTATAATATACTAAGATATAGAAGATCTCCTAAATCGTTATAATAAAAATATAATATGATGGCTGTCTATAAACAAGTTCGAGTAATATTTTTTTTCCTTTTTTTTACTTATTTACCGCAAAAATTAAAAAAATGTATTAAATCAATTTAAAAAAATAAAAATAAATTATTTTATTAATTCTGGTGTCTCATGCCAATACATTTGTAATGCATACACATATCATACTATCAATTTAGCAGTAGGTAATAATGAAAATGAAAAGAACGCAATAATTTGTAACCATGCAAGGCCATGGGAGTCGCTGGAAGTAGGTATTATAAAGCATTCAATTACACTAGATAAAAATCATATTTTTACGTATAATTTTTTTAAGTAAAGTAATTGAACATTATCTTAATGGATACTATTCAAATAATATCCTCATATAATATCAACATCGATAGTTTACAGCGTATCAGCTATTATCTACGGCAAATAAAATTAGATTGAGTAATCTTTGTTATTTTTTAATATTATTATTGCAAGCAATAAAAGTAATTTAATTAAGCTAATATTTATTTATAAAATGCTCGCGATGACTAATTTGGCCCATTTTCTCGAGAGCCTCCGTGGCGCAATCGGCTAGCGCGTTCGGCTGTTAACCGAAAGGTTGGTGGTTCGAGCCCACCCGGGGGCGAATCTCCTTTTATAGTTTTTTAGTTGGAGCAAACATTTTTAAGTGAACTAATTTTATAACAAGTATCCATCCTTACGAATTTTCGCATTTACGTAAAAAAAGATATATATAATTAGTTCAAATCTATAAAACATCAAATGTATAGAGTACAGACACCTTTTCCCAAAAGACTGGCAATGCACCCCCAACTTCTCTGATATTGCAGATGTCGTTGATGTAAAATAATTTTACAACACTAAGACGAACAAATAAGCAGATTAACCGAAAAAAAATATATAAAAATGAATACTAAAGCTATAACATTATAAGAGCAATGAATATACAAAATCAACCTCACTAAAATTTATCATTTATTTGTGCAGATGTATAACTTTTTTTTTTTTTTTTTTTTATAATTTGATAGGCTTGCGTTTGACCACTATTTCACCTGGTGTTAAGTGAGAATGCGGTCTAGGATGGAGCACGCTTACCTAGTAATAGCCTATTCACTCGCGACTTGAAGATGCTCAGATTGTAGCTTTCGGGGAACACAGACGCTGGTAGAGAGTTCCATTCTTTGGCCGTACGCATCAAGAATGTACTAGCGAAACGCTTAGTGCGTATAGCAGGGATGTCAACCGTATAAGGGTGACGTAACGCAGAGCGTCTGGTTGTACGAAGATGGAAGGGGCAGGGGGGAATCAGGTCGAGAAGTTCCTGTGCACACTCTCCGAAGTGTATCCGATAAAAAAGCGACAGACAGGCCACCTTGCGCCGATGATCCAAGCTTTGTAGCTTAGCAGCGACCAGTGAATCATCACCGATAAGCCTCTTGGCTCGCCTCTCGATTGACTCGAGAAGCTCCAGCTGGTACTTGGCTGAGCCATCCCAGAGATGAGAACAGTACTCCATGCACGAGCGAACTTGAGCTTGGTATAGCTTTAAAAGCTGTTCCGGAGTGAAGTACTGTCTCACCTTCGAGAGGACACCGAGTTTTTTAGCAGCTTATAACTATAGCATACCCTAATTACCGTATTACTACAGCAACGTTATACACAGATAATAGTATGTGTTATCAACTGATAACTCTTATCTAACAAAATACTGGCAATCGATACAATTCATTGCCATATTATATATTAAAAATACACACTGTTTTGTAACTGTAACTGTGTAAAAAATATTACAAAATACGAAGAAACTCTAATAATAAGTGCACTGGTTGGAGTTAGTTAAGACCATTGTATTTGTTTGTTATCACTGTATTGTATATTTGACGGCCGGCTGGTCGAGTGGTCAGGCAACTGGACACTTTACGCAGCGGTCGCGGGTTCGAATCCCGCCAGGTGCAGATAATTTGTATGACGAATATAGATGTCTGCACCGGGTCATGGATGTGTATTTATGTATATATGTATTTATATCTTAAATTTATTTCCGTTCCTAGTACCTGTAACACAAGTTCTTACGAACTTACCACGGGGCTAGGTTAACATGGTGTGATTGTTGGTTAATATTTATATTTATATTATATTACTGTACCTTTCGAACGTCATAGATAATAAAGGCTCTATTCGATTTTTAGAGTATCTCTACCCAAGATATTTACCATTTAGGGACAGTATTAGTGTATAAATTTAGGCCAACTTATAGACACACACAGCCATCCATCTATCTAAATCTTTGTTGTTTACACGATGACGTTGAATATTGCAATCAGAATTTAATCCACTCCGACTCTAAGCTAACAAGGGATTAATTTTGAAGTCAATACAAATCGATTTATCAATATCGTTTTAATAATAATCGTTAATAGCAACGTGGACGAGATGACGGACAACGTGGTGAAGACGGTGTGTACACTGGGTCTTGTGACTGGTGACTGGTGTGTAAACTTTCTCCCATAACCTTGGATCTGATGAGGCGAAGGCGCGAGACGCTTTCTGCTGAAGCAACTTCACCAGAACAAAAGGTTCTTTCCAAGAAAGTATGGAAATTTCTGCGCAGAGATCTCCGCTGCTCAAATACAAGAGCTATCACAGCTTTTATAGAGCAGAATAGGAATTTATAAGTCCTACCGAACCTACCGACCTTACCGAACTTACTCTTTACGACCTACCGAAGAAACTTACGCAAGGTCGCCGGTGGAAGCTAGATGAGGATTGCGGTAAAGCGGGATATTTGGAAAGTTACGTTTCCACGCTACGCGTTTAAATCGCTCTTCTTTTCCATTAGATTTTTTTTTCACCCCAGGCTTAATTTAATAGATCATAATGAATGTCAATAAAGCATGTAAATATTAATCGTATACAAAACAATCAGAAGCACGTAGACACAGTTTCCACGACAACTATTATTATGGCCAATAAAAAAACATTTGTCATGAGTTCGCGGTCCGCGATCGCTAGCGCATCAGGCAGTTGTGACGACTGTGCCAACGTGTCATCAAAATCCACTGAATGTTTGATCTTAGAGGATCACCAACATGTCTTAGATCAGATTATCACATAAAGTTATCGGTCACAGTTTTTATCATAAGCCCCTGGAAACGATATTTTCTCATATTAATGGAATTATCCACCAAACCGCACTAGAATAGTGTAGTGGATAATACTCTAACCCTTCTTTTCTCTAGGAAGAAGAGAAGAAAGAAGCCTTTGCTCAGCTGTGTGATATTTACAGGCTGTTTCTGTTTAGTATATTATGTCGACAACTAAAATTTTTTAAGGAAATGTCAAAATGTACCTAGTCTCGTGACTTATTGAATAGAGTAAATAAAAACATATTCATGTAAAATTGAAGAGTTTCTGCCATTTAAAGAATATTATTAAATTCATATTCTAAAAATATGAATAGATAAGATACATGTAAAGCTGTAGCTTACAATGTGTTATATACATGCAGATTTCATGCAGATTGATTTAAAACTGTGAAAACGTGACGAGTGAACATAAAATAGTTTCACAGTTTGATTACAAACTCTAAACGCCATAAAATGTTCTGTATTTTCAGCACCAAATCTACATTATCTATTTAAAAAAAACAAGTTTCAATTTACCGAGTTTTGTGTTTGATATGTAAATTGAGTTTCCTCGTTTCGCTGCTCTGAAAACCATTGAATTAACAAATGATTTCAGGCACACGAGCTCGCTAACATTATTTGTATTTGTAACCTTTTCTAGCATAACTTTGCATTTTAAGCTTTTCCATATTTACTTGATCATTTAACTATGTAACCATAGTATAAAATAATATACTATGGTTACATAGTTAAATGATCAAGTAAATATGGAAAAGAAAAATATTTTGAATAAAATTCAGGATAATATATGCAATTTAAAGTAAAAAACAGTTAGATTTGTTAATTCTTGTATCTTTGACACATTTTAAATGAAACGGTAAAAATAAACAAATTTTACTGGGATTTGTGCTTTTATATTATGGAAAAAATATTATAATAAAAATATACGAGTAACAGTATATTATATACTCTGTAATAAATAATGTAACTTTCGAAACGAACCTATTTTTTTATTATATTTTCTAAAAGTAATGCATATAACACGTATAGTTCGAAAAACATTGTAAATTATAAATTTTTATGTCGTTTTTCTAATATTGGATCTTCAGCTTAAGGAATCTTAGCGTTGTTTATGAATGAGTGAAATCGCATTTTCTATTTTCTCGTATTTGTTTTCAAACATTTAATGAAAAGTGTATTTGAAAGCATGTGGATGCTTTCAAATGTGGATATTCGAGAAAATCAGTGTAAACTATTATAGCGAAGGAAATACTCGAGAAATATTTGCTCATTGTCAGTGATATTTTTACGTTATTGTGAGCATAATGTTCACATTTTGATTTGTCGATTTAATCAATTTACCGTTAGGCAAGGATATTCATTCATTATATTACAATAATTTTACGAAATAATAATTTATAAAAGGCAAATTATTATACGTTTTCCATTCGTAGAAAATGTCTCCTCTACTTTATGCCTTACGCTCGTAGTGTTTATTTGTACCTAATAACGATGACATGGCTTTGTAAGGATCAAGATAAGACATGTTGCGAATTAAGCTTGAACTTGTTTCCTATATAGGAGAAGAAGGTTGTTTTAGTTTCAGGAACTTGTAGCATATTTAATGTATGGTGCAGAAGCACTCATTCGTTTTAATCAGCTTTGCAACAATAAATATACTTATTTATTTATTTATATTATTTATATTCACTATTGACACACCACACAATTATAAAAAGATAACACGAGTTAAACAACACAAATATCAAGAAAAATAAAATGACTTCTACGACTTCCAGACAACCTTATGGTTAGAGAACCACTATATAAACATAGAGATACCTATATCCACTTACAAAATAAACATATGTACATATATAAATATAGATAAACGTAAACACATACATAAATATGAATAAATATATATATAAACATAAGTCAAGTAAGAGAAAGATAATAAGTCCTTCATTCGTCTTTAAAAAAAAATATTAAAAAAAAATCGAATTTTTGTTTTATATAATTTTTGTTTTTACATAGATCTAGTTGGACTAAATAACAAACAGTATAAAAAAGAGATACTACGTAGATTCTTCTCGAAAACGGATGGCCAGCCTCGATTTGACTTAAGCTTTGAGCGAAATTCATATACAAACCGAATCGCAACATTTTTCAGTCGCTCAAGTCTATTTGATTGTTCTTGCTTTAGATTAGGATAGCTTGTATCAGATTACTCACCGTCCGCCGAAACAGCCTACCGCGAAGGTGCGATGCCCAAATGCACGGAGCGTCGCACAGGAGAGAGTGCCCGATGGGGCTGCCGCCCGCGGGACACGGAGCAACGTACGCGGTAGCGTAGTTTAAGTAGAGATAAAAAAAAAATCGTAAAGATCTTACGACTGCAAATGTCCTTTTGCTTAACTCCTTTATATGATAGTACATACTTAATATACTTTTTTACCGAAGTAGCGCCATACTGCTTGCAGCTGAATGGGCCGGCGCGCCCGGGGAAATACTTCGCTCTCACTTAAGACCGACGTGAAATGACGGCACTGTCGTCGTGTTTCGTTCGGTTTGTGAGAGATCCGGTGGCCCATCCCTTCCCTTACCTGGCTCATCCCTTCCCTTCCCTCCACAGATGAAGTGAAACATCCCTCCCCTCCCTAAAGGCCGGCAACGCACCCGCTAATACTCTGATGTAGCGGGTGTCTATGGATGTCGTTTTTGCTTACCACCAGGTGAATAGACTGTCCGTTTGCCCCTTCTAGTATTAAAAAATATATATGATAGATAACGTAAAACCCAATTTTTTTCGCTGAGGAATCAATTTACGGATGATATCCAGGACGCCCGGGTCGGCATTCCTAGACCTATGTCGGACTCGGCACTTTGGGAGTGTAATACCGTACTAAACCCCTGCGGGAGCCTTCAGCCGCTTTAATTGGAGGGTCCCGGATCTGCAGGCAACAGGATCCCTCCAGTGACAGGCTGGCCTCGGCGAAAAGGCCAGACTTCTCCTCCATGGGGACTGTCCGGCTAACCTCTGAACAGTCCCGACGACGCCGTGTCTAGCAGGACCGGGTTTCCATCCCGGTCCGACACGGGCTCAAGGGCGTTACTGGAGGCGCATTAAGTAGCGCTTCCTGCGCACCCCCATTCGTCGCCCGCGGATGGAGGCCACGTCGGCGGCCTCCTCTCTCATCCGCTCGTCGGCCTCCTTCTGGGACATTACTGTCTCGCAGACCATCGCCTTCCAGGACTCGTCGTTGCCGAGCATCGCGGAGATGACGCTCGGGAGCGACAAGTCCCCCCCCAACGACCGACGTCAAACCTTGACGCAGCACCGCCCATCTCGGGCACACCTCGAGGGTGTGCTGGGCAGAGTCCACCGCTGCGCCACAATCGTGACACTCAGTCGTCGGCTCCCTTTGGGCCGTCCGACACAGATAGTCACCAAAGCAACCGTGCCCGGTGAGAACCTGCGTCAGACGGAAGGTGAGGGGCTTGCGTTTTCGACGCATCCAACATAAAACCCAAATGAAATTGTATTCAAAGTTAGTAAAAAAAAGTATAAAATAAATACAAATTACAGTAAAAAGATTGATAAGATTATTAAAATCTGTATAAATAAAAGGATAAAATCAATTAAGTGGTAAAATCATTGGTAATATCGGTCGTAGAGAAATTACAATCGGTATTTTAAGTCCTTCATTTCTGATATTTATATATTTTTGAAATCTGGAACTCTGTTGCGAACAATATTTTGTACGTGACAACGGTATTAATGACAGCGTGAGCCATATTTTTTATCTGCGTGTACACTGTGAGCCAAATATAAAGAATTCACTTGCTGTATTATATGTATATCCAAATTGTTATTATAAAAGTGTTTCATTCGTGCATTACGAACCTCATCATAGTCGCTATTCTAGTAAATGAAGGCCAATGTAATATTAATGAATAATCATTATAAATCATACAATTTCCTTGTGTTTCAAGGTTCATCACCATGACTTGCAAATTGGATTATTTTTATAAATATCTGATGAGTCACGGATTCAATTATTATTAATATTAAGGGTAAACTATCGTATCAAAATTTAGCATCTAGTTCATTTTTAATACGCTATAAAAAAGTACCTACTTAAGATACTCACCACAATCATCAGTTGATAGCATTAACAGTTTTTTTATAAATGTAGGTAAGGAATTGGCAGAGAGTTTCGATGGGTCAGATAATCTTAAGTTCAATAAACCTTTGAGCAATAATTTGAATTCTTTCGTTCTATTGAACACTAATGTTAATGAGGTAAACAGGATAATTTTAAGCCTAAAAAACGAATGCACTGTGGGTTGGGATGGTATCAGTAATAAATTGATTAAGCGCTGTAAAGATCACTTAATTATTCCATTAACGCATATTTTTAATTGCTGCCTTCAAAACGGTACATTCCCAATGGCACTGAAAAAGTCTGAGGTTAGACCAATATTTAAAAATGGTGACAAAAATATTATCAGCAATTACAGGCCGATCTCAATCCTGCCAGCTTTGTCTAAGATTTTGGAAAAAATAATAAATATAAGATTAGTACAGTATTTAGAAAAGAATAATTTATTGTCTTGTAAACAATTTGGCTTTAGACACGGTAAAAGTACAGAAGATGCAGTGCACTCCTTAACCAATTTTATAGCTACCAATCTTGATCAAGGTAAAAAATGTATATCTATCTTTCTGGACTTGGCTAAGGCCTTTGACACCGTGTCTATTCCTCTTTTGCTCAGGAAACTGGAGAGTATCGGTGTCAGAGGCCTGCAGCTAAAACTTTTTGAGGACTATCTCTCTAATAGATACCAATGTGTTAAGATAGATTCCCACACTAGCAGTTATCAATTGGTTACACATGGAGTCCCCCAAGGTAGCATCCTAGGTCCGACTCTTTTTCTTATATATATTGATTCCCTAACTCGGCTTCAATTGGGCAGGGGTCAGATTGTTTCATATGCTGATGATACGGCTATAGTAATAGCCGCTGATTCGTGGAATGACGCCTTTAAAGAAGCTCAACTAAGTTGTAATTCTATTACAAAATGGTTGTATGAAAATAAACTTTCCTTGAACATTGGCAAAACTAAGTATATAGTTTTTTCAATGCGTCCGTTAATTAAATTACCTGAAAGCTGCCGAATCATTGCACATTCTTATTTCTGTCAGTCTGACTTCACCTGTACATGCAAAATATTAGAGGAAGTTAAGCATATAAAATATCTCGGTATCATTCTAGATAGTAATTTAAATTTTAAAGAACATATTAATGACCTCCAAAAAAGACTAAATAAAATGATATATATTTTCAAAAATCTTAGACGTGTTGTTGAATACAGAATATTGAAACGTGTGTATTTTGCCCTTTGTCAATCATTAATGACATATTGCATTTCTATATGGGGAGGAACCTCAAAATCTATTGTTAAAAAGATTGAAATAGTTCAACGCGCATTCTTAAGGTATCCACCTATCGCTCTTTTATGTATCCAACATCATTGCTTTACCAAAATTGCGAAGTTCTTTCAATAAGAAAATTGTTCTTATTGAGTATCTTATTGAAGCAACACAGTGAACTCGCTTACGACGCATCACATTTAAAACGACGTAGAATAATTGCTGTAGCTAAAGTCCCATTTCCAACTAATATTTCATTTATTAGAAAATTTTATCATTATTTGGGTCCATACATATACAATAAAATTAATGCATTAATAACAATTTACCCACTTAACGAAAAAAAGTGTAAAAATAAGATTATTTCATATTTACAAAAATTATCATATGAAGATACGGAAAACTTGCTTACTATAATGAAATAAGTATAAAATAAATAAAACTAATTAAAAGTCTACTCTGTGTCTAAAACAGTATCAACAAGTATATTATAAAGACCTAAATATATAAAAAATAAACAAATAATTAAATTTTCAATTACAAAAGTTTTTTAGTTTTTTCTACCCACTACTACTACACACCCTCTCATAACATTCAATCATCATTCACGCACAACACACACATTCACCTATATTGTATTTATTAGTTTATTACAAGAGAGGAACACTTTTGATATTTACTCATATGTAAGTATATTACACACCACATATTAACACACACACACACACACACACACACACACACACTCACACACACACACACACACACACACACATAAATATATATATATGTACACATTTATTTTGTCCTAATTTTATTTCTTTTTCTGAAAACCGCTACTGTTGATCAGTTGACTGATTTTATTATAATATAATATTACTGTTGTTCCACAAAAATCAATAACCTCTTGGGGAGTTGGCGCTGAAGCTGAGACACAGGTTTATCCTAGTTCAGTGACAGAGGTTAATTCAACAAGATTGTTAAACGTAAGAAACAAAGGGATTACAAGTCTCTTAAATATGTAATATTAGTATTAAGATTTACTTTTGTTTTTCTGTTTAACTGTAAACTTGGAATAAATAAATGTTTATGTTTTTTATGTTTTTTTTTTTTTATAAGAACTGGTAGAACAATTCTACATCTTGTATTAAGGTATAACTCTACTCATTATCTAATTAAAGTTATATTAAATGTTTTCAAAATAACAAGAACAATACAATTATGCGTTAATTATGATTTTTTTTTTTTTTTTTTTTTGTAAGATCGGATGGAACTTGCCGCATGGTTAATAATTTTACTTTTTATTTTTTTATTTTATTTATTTACGGTTTACCAGCAGTTTTACAATAAGATAATACTATTAAAATACATATATAGATAACATTAAAAAATTGTAAACCTATATTAAGGTAAACACAGCTTGCTAAAAAAAAAAAAACTTCTTACATAATGTAGATATTTGTTCATGTACTATGTTATTGTGTGTTATTTGCCGTTTGCAACAGATAATTCAAAATTTTCATTTTAAAAACCAAGCTAGACATGCTGAAAATGTCAACTGACCCACTACAATTATTAAATATCTTAGCAATACGCGGGACTGTGGAGTTCGCCCCTAGCACGGTTCTTCTAAACGTAACATGAAAAGGCCTAATTACACCACGCGGCAACCGAGGTGGGACGTAGAAATTAAACAACTGCAAAAGTTGAGGACAGTCGATTTCATTGCGACAAATTTTAAACAAGAACATCATATCAAGCATGTCTCTTCGAACAGTAAGTGAAACCATATTGAAATGCTGTAATCTGCTATTATATGATTCCAACGTATTCAATGTTCCAACGGAAAATGCTAAATGTCGCGTAAAACGTTTCTGCAGTCGCTCCATCCTTAAAGAATGTGTCGAGTAATGGGGACGCCAAACTACACTACCATACTCCAAGATGCTACGTACTAAGCTGTTGTACAATAGATTCTTGGTGCTCGGCTTAAAAACTCTCTTGGTAACACGCATAATAAAACCCAATAATTTAGAAGATTTCTTTACTACAAAGTCAATATGTGGTAGGAAAGTCAGTTTAGCGTCAAGAATAATCCCAAGATCTCTAATTGTATCTACTTCCTGTATCACAATACCGTCAATATGGTACACAGATCGAAAAATGTTATGGTTCCGAGTGAATTTAATGTGTTTGCATTTACTGACGTTTAAAGACATACCGTTTATTTGGCACCAATCCGCTAAACGCTTTACATCACTCTGTAGCAACAATGAATCCTCCATGGAGCGTACAGTACGCACAAATTTAATATCATCGGCAAAAAGGTATGGAATTGAGTATTTGAAGCAAGTTGTAACATCGTTTATAAATATGTTAAATAGAACAGGACCTAAAATAGAACCCTGAGGAACTCCTGAGCTAATTAAACACTTTCCTGATTGAAACCCATTTAAGACCACATAAGAAGAACGTCCCCGCAAATAATATGTTAGCCACTTCAACACTGAGCCCGATACCCCATAAGTTGAAAGCTTATGCAAGAGTTGAACATGGGGTACCCTATCAAAGGCCTTGCTTAGATCTGTGTAAACAGCGTCGACCTGATGATGACTATCAACCGAATCTATAACAAAGTTAGTAAAAGAAACAAGATTTGTTACAGTCGATCTACCCTTAACGAACCCATGCTGGTGAATAGTAGTTATTATATTTTTAAAGTGGTAGTTAATAAATGGAAAAGTAAGAGCTTCAAATATCTTTGCAAATTGGGATAAAATTGAAATAGGGCGGTAGTTGCATATTAGAGACTCGTCTCCACCTTTGTGTACAGGGACAACCTTAGCCTCTTTCCACATAGTCGGGAATTGACCTCCAGATAAAGATGCGTTATATATGATCACTAAAGGTTTTGAAAGACAAGCGGCGCAGTTTCTTATTACGATCGGTGGGATGCCATCAGGACCTGGGCCTTTTGAAACATCAATGCATTTTAGTTTTTGTAAAACGTCTTCAGCAGAGATTTCAAAGAAAGAAAGATTATCGTGGTTCACGTCAAAGTTAGACACACTCTGCGAAGAAAATTGATTTGAAGAACAAAAAAAGTATTGAACGAACAAATCACAAATATCAACTCCTTCACTTACTGTTAGATTGTTATGTTTAAATGTACCAGGATAATGACTTCGACCGTTTTGTGAATCTTGAACAAATTTAAAAAAGCTTTTTGAGTTCTTCCTTATATTATTTTCTACATTAGATAGGTACTGTTTATATAGTTCAGATGCTAATCGAACACAACGTTTACTCAACAGTTCAAGAGCTATTTTATCTCTAGGATTTCTGTACTTTTTATAGCTATTTAGGTGTTTTCTTTTTTCACGCAGTCTATTTAGGAGATCTTTATTAAACCACGGAGGATATTTGCAATTTTTAATTTTTGATAACGGTACATATTTGTTTATAGCGACATTCAAAATAGCGTAGAACCTAGCCACCATATCATCCAACGAACAATCCACAAATTCCGAAATCCAGTCAACCTTATTCAAATAATTGTTAATAGATTTAAAATCAGATTTGAAAAAATTAAGCCTTTTCACGTCATCATTGTGTTTAAGTCTTGGTGACTTAGTAAACGACACTTCAAGAGAAATAGGAGGATGCAGTGGGTCAACCTTAGACAATACATCAACAGCATCTAAAACCATACAATTTGTTAGATCAGTAAGTACTAAATCTAAGATTTTATTATTAACATTTTTAATGAAATTACATTGAGTTAAGTTATTATTAAAACAAAAATCAATAAGACTCTGGCATACAGACGACAATGGTTGAAAATTATAAGTAGATATATTTGACCAATCTATACAACTGACATTAAAGTCACCAATTATAAGAGTATTAAACTCGTGTTGTTCCGAAACCATGTTACAATTCGCTAAAAAACATTCCATCAGTTTTCTGTCCACAGGCGGTGGCAAGTAGACTCCACATATGACAAGACTTTGACGTTGATTACCAGCTGGGCCATCAACAATTACCCACAAATCCTCACACTCACTCTGCCATTTTGCAATTACCCTAAAGCGTAGTTTTTTTGATACGGCTATTAAGACACCACCACCATCACGTTTTACATTTAATCTATTTATATAGCGGTCTCTTCTGTATACATTATATCTGTTATCAAAAATTTCTGCACTATGAACACTTTCATTGAGCCATGTCTCCGTCAGTATGATTAGGTATATCAGCACTACAAGTCACCTGTGAGCATAAAAATTCGTGTGTTTTTGTTCTCAATCCTCGCACATTCTGGTAGTATAGGCTAATAGATGAGAATTTTGAGAGTAGAATAATATTACAGCAAGCTTAACGTGATTATCGAATTTAAGATAAATTTTCCAAACAAGCCAAATTATTTATAATTTTGTAGTCAGTGTTATCATTTTTGCGCATATATATTTTACCATTTCTAATCCAAACGTATTTATAATTAATTTCCTTCGATTTCAATCTAGCTGCCGCATGCAAGGCTTTATTCGTTGGAGACAGATGCTCTGAGATGTAAATAGGTGAAGCCTTTTGATCTATTTGCAAATGCGTGGTATGGAGCTTACTGTTGGGGTTTGCCTTGTTAAACTTAATACAAGCTGCAAGAATAGCGTCTTTGGTGTGCTGTTTTGCAAACTGCACCACGACAGCACGTGGACGAGGGCTGGATCTATTATGTTTAGCTGTACGTACGCATCTGACTACTTCATTTTGAGGAATATCACATCCCACTACCTTGCCTAATTTACTCACAATATCCAACAGGTCCTCGCTTTTATTTTCAGGTATACACTGTATCTCAATATTACTTGAACGAGCTCTTTGTTCTATGTCTTCGATTTGAGCAATAAGGTTACTAATCGCAGTGCGCATCGTCTGGTTGTCATCCTCAAGACTCTTAATCCTAACCGATGTTTTCTTATGATCCTTTAATAAGTCCGCATACTGATCGCTCAAAAAAGATAAAGAGCTCTTTATGTCTTTCATTTCATCACGCAACGATCGTAGCTCAGTGTTAAGAATTTGCGACATCGTAGATTTCCAGTTCTCGAGAAGCTCCCCAAGACGAGAATCCAAAACCTCGCCAACAATTAGACGAGTTTCATCAGCTGTTTGAAAGGGTTGGCAATAGTCAGTTTGCGGAGAAGAAATAGCAACACGCTTGCTTGATCTCTTCGTGACGTTAGCATCAGACGCCTGACTCTTGGAGAGTGATATATCTTTAGGCTTTACAGGCGTTGAATCGCCTATAACACCTCGGCTTTTTAGATTTACATAATGGACACTTCCAAAGCTGTTCACAGTCGGTAAAAGGCGAGGACTCCTTACGATCACCAGCATGAAGACACTTTATGTGGTATGCCTTATTGCATTTTTTTTTTTTTTTTTTTTTTTTTATTATATTATGGGCTTACTCTTGACCTAAGTCTAGCTCGAGAGCAGAGACGAGGTCGAAGATGGAGCGAGCTCGCCCAGAAAATGCCTATTCACTCGCGCTTTAAATACAGTCGGGTTGTATGTACTTGGAAATACGGACGCCGGTAGGGAATTCCACTCCTTGGCCGTGCGTATTAAAAAAGATGATTCGAAACGCTTTGTACGTATAAAGGGTATATCGACCAGGTGGGGATGAAGGCCCGCGGTACGTCTGTAAGTCCGATGGAAGAAGGGAGATGGGGGTATGAGCTCGTGCAGCTCCAGGGCACACTCCCCAAAGTACAATCTGTAGAAGACCGTTAGTCTGGCAACTTTTCTTCGGTGAGCTAGAGTGTGAAGAGACTCTAACAAACTGGCGTCACCGATTAGCCGCTTGGCTCTGCGTTCCACTGAGTCCAGTGTGGCGAGTTGATATTTAGCTGAGCCATCCCACAAGTGACTGCAATATTCCATGCACGGTCGGACTTGAGCTTTATACAGTGTTAGAAGCTGTCCCGGCGTGAAATATCGCTTAACCTTGTTTAAGATGCCAAGCTTTTTGGCCGCAGTTTGCGCTTTGGACTCAATGTAATTGCCAAAGTTGAGGTTAGAACTCAACTCTATGCCAAGGAGGTGGAGGGTGTCGGACATAGGGACAGGTGTACCTCGGAAAGTTGGAGTCAAGTTAAAAGGACTCCGTTTAGCGGAGAACAAACAAGCCTGCGTTTTGGCGGCGTTGAACGTGACCAGGTTGCAATCACCCCATTGGGATACGTGACCTAGTATTGAGTTCGTTCGCTCTACCATGGCCTCTCTCTGGGAACGTATTACGTCCCTGTCGTCTTTTGCGCTGGACAGGTATCTCTCTATAACCGTGCTGTCATCTGCGTATCCAACAATGCCAGGTTGTAGTATGTCGTTGATGTGGAGCAGGAAAAGGGTTGCAGAGAGAACGGAACCTTGAGGGACACCGGCGTTTATATACATCAGGTCAGAGGAGCAGCCATCGACGACCACTCTGATTGACCGTTCTCTCAAAAAGTCTGAGATCCAGCTACAAAAGGCAGCAGGGATGCCGTAAGCAGGAAGCTTACTAAGGAGACTTGCATGCCAAACCCTGTCAAAGGCCTTCGAGATGTCTAGTGATACAGCAAGCGCCTCACCACGTTTCTCAATGGCTTCACCCCAACAGTGAGTGACATACACCAGAAGATCGCCAGTAGACCGCTTCTGACGAAAGCCGTATTGGCGGTCACTGAGGAGTGCATTGTCTTCTAGGTAGTTCAGCAACTTGCTGTTAAGTACCTTTTCCATGACTTTGCATAGCATGGAGGTGATGGCGATTGGTCTGTAGTTACAGGGATCGACTCGGCTACCCTTTTTGGGCACTGGTTGCACATTAGCCAGTTTCCAAGATTTTGGCACCGTTCTAGTTTGGAGAGAGAGGCGGTACAGGCGCGTAAGAACAGGAGACAACTCAGGTGCACAGGCCTTTAGGACCCTCGCAGGTATACCGTCAGGTCCACTAGCTTTGTTCGCGTCAAGGTTCAGCAAAACTCTACGGACCTCTTTGTTGTGGATCGTGATCTCTCGCATAGAAGAATCACATCGAGGCAGGGATGGTGGTTGTGTAGAGCCAGCGTCAAGACGCGAATTGCTTGCAAAGAGAGATGCAAGCAAGTTTGCCTTTTCTACTGCTGAGTGAGCCAGCGTACCATCAGGTTTCTGCAGAGGAGGCAATGTAGCGCGGCAGAAATTGGACTCTATTGCTTTCGACAGAGACCAGAATTGTCTACTACCAGGGGGGTAGGAGGCAAGCTTAGCGCCTATACGGCGGACATGGTCGGATCTAGCCCTTTGTAGTGTTCGCTTGCAGGACTTGGCGGCTGAATTAAAAGCTTTCTTCCTCGTGCGAACACCCCGCACTCCAGCTTTGGCATCGCGGACTTGAACCCAAGCCTGGTAAGCAGATTCCTTGAGGGCTTCAGCTCGGGCGCATTCAGCATTGTACCAAGGGCGGGATTTGTGGTCGAGCGACATGTCGGAGAATGGGATAAAGTATTCCATTCCCTGTCGAATCACGTCAGCGATTGCCTCAGCCACGCATGAGGGGTCGCCCGAGGAAAAACAGACTTGCCGCCAAGGGAAAGATGCATAGAAATGCCGCATCTCTTCCCAGTCTGCTAACTCGTATCGCCACACTCTTCTTGCGTCCCTTGGACAGTTGTCCGGAGGAGAGCAGATCGATACTGACTTCACCAGACAGTGGTCGGATGACCCTAGCGGGGCAGATACTGAGACCGAGTGTCTGTCTGGATCTGTAGTCAGCAGGAGGTCCAAGCAGTTGGCTGTATGGCTGGTGACATCTGGTTCTCGCGTTGCAACCTGTACCATTTGGGTGAGATCTAGTGCTAGTGCGAATTTACGTGCCTCCCTCCCAGCGTAGCATGTTTTCTCGTACGGGAATAACCACTGCTCGTGGTGGGCGTTAAAGTCCCCGAGAAAAACGAGTTCGGCTGTCGGATATCGCTGTTGAGCACTATCTGCCATCTTTGTAAGGTGGTCGAAGAGCCTGGTCGTCTCCTGATCCCCACTGTGTGACCGATAAACACAGGCGTAGATAGTCTTGTCCACGCCGGTGTCTACTAAAACCCATAATGTGGAGAACCCGGTTGCTTCAAAGCACCGGAGTCGCTTATAGCAAATGTCATAGCGGACGTACACACAGACCCCAGCGTGTTCCTTGAACTTATGTTCTAATGAGTAGCATGGGTAGTTGAGGTACGTCGCATCTGCTGGACATTTGATTTGCGTCTCCGTTAAGAAAAGCAGTTGCGGCTTCGCGGTCTCGAGGTGGTGGTGGACCGGGTCAATGTTGGAGTGCAAACCTCGGATGTTAGTGAAGTGCACCTTGAGTGGGAGGAAGTGCAGCCGTTTTTTAACTTTTTTCTTTATTTGTGCTTTGTTCATGTCGAGGAGTGATGATGGAGAAACAGTCGAATGTCGAGGCGCAGCTTTTACCATGCGGATCCCTTGGGCTAGACCAACTAATGGGGAGCTCATCCGGAGACTGCGGGGACGCCCGAGCCGCCCTGGAAATTGCCACCGGGTCCTCCCATCCAGTCGCCAGCTGGCACGGTGGAGCCATCCCAGGATTTTTCGCGAGGTGGCGGGGCAGCCTTTGCCACGTGGCTGGCGCGCTAGGGCCCCCAACTGCCTGCGGTCGGTCAACGGCAAGACCGTGCCTCGGATCCCGCTACCCTCCAGTATGAGATACCCGGTAAGGTGTTGCTCAAGACTCGGAAAAAACGGCAAAGTCGCGCAGCTGACACTCGTCCATCTCCCAAAGGCACTGGTACTCTCACACACAGACGGAACGCAGGAAGCTGCTTGGCGCCTGATTCTTGTGAGAGGGTGGTCGCTGCCAGGCGGCCCCATGTGGGACCTACCACCGCTTAGTGAGGGGTCATTCTGCCGTCGCTACGATTAGGATAGTGGCGCCGTTGCCCGGGGTGGACCACTAGGAGGTAGACCCCACCCACCCCAAAATATGCATATACTACAACATCTGAAAGTCTCATTTGTAGAACCACTATCACAACAACCCCACAATATGTTTGGAGCCATAATTATTAAGAAAAAATATGTATGTGTATACAAGTTCTAATTTAAACAAAATTAAAAAATAGTAATAACAATTAAAAATAGAACAGATGCAAATGAAAAACGAAAAATCTCAATAATGTGGGGTTTGAACTATCAACACCGCCGGCGTATCACAACGCCTGCGGACCCATGCGCTACAGCTTCACTGACGTAGTTAGCGAAAAATTGAATCAGGTGTTTGATCCAATAGCTATTTCAAAATTCAAATGCGGGTATGTATAATTCGTCTGTTATATTAACAGTCACCATCCACTGAATATAAATCACTTAACGTTTACTTTTGTTTCCAATTAACTCACAACGGCAAATCACACAAGAGTTTATATACACTTTAGAGTTACTTCAACACAAAACTAGAATGATACGTTAGTCTCACAGCGAAACAAACTTTTTACCAATCAAATTAATTTAAAAAGTACGGAACAAAGTAACACACGTCTTATATGATACTGCTACACTTACTGGAATGTATGTAATATGAAGTTGTATTTAAGGCATAATGGCATTACGTTGATACTTAGCTATTGTAAGTGTTACCCAATATTATAAAAATCAATGTCTCTTTTAAGACGATTTATCTGTTACATTTCCAAGGCTTCAAATAATTTAAAGCTTAATCTTTGTAATTTTCCGACAAAATAGACTAGACACATTGCACAAACTGAAATTAAACTAAAAGCGGGTGTGTGTATATATGTTGGCCCAAATAAGTACTATTATTTATATTTATTTAAACTATAGTGAGATATTATTATAATATAAAAGTTATTTGTTACGTTATATATATATATATATATATATATATATATATATATATATATATGATGATGATACTGATCTGACGTTTCAAGATAACGTCTTAAATGACTGTGTTTGAATTAGTAGAATCATAGAGGTATTACCTATAGATAGAGCAGGGGTGCCAGGCCTCCAGCTGTCCCTCGTTTAGAAAGAGAGAGACGATCGCGCTACTGGGTGAATTACATACCAATATAATATTAATGTGCATATCAGTTGTTTCTATGATTTGTTTGTTGTTGAAAAATTTAAATAGAAGTAAAAAATTGATGTTAAAAAAATCTTTATCGAGATTTGAACTTGATACGCAAGGCCAATGGGGTACCGCGATCTTCTCTCTCTTTTTTACATTTGGACGTTTCCGCTTACAGGCAGCCGTACTATGTCTTCCCTACTCTACCTCTATGTAGAATACCAAAAATGTCTCTAATAACCATTAAAATGTCTATTATCTGACGTTTTAATACGCCTCCCGAGGTCAAATGTTAATTGACAAAGAAGTCACCTTTAACTCAGACGTGAACCATTATCCCAAATAGAGAACAAAGTGTGAACCATCGTACATTATTTAACGCGACACTCAAATGGAGCTAAAAACCCAAAACACCTGCTCAGTAATGAGGGAATAATTACTTAGTTGGACGTATTACTATATAAGTGTGTAGCTTTAACTTCTTATCATCACAAAATAAAATTACTTATCGAGAGAATGCCATGCACTTAGCTACCGAAATCCAACAAATCTTGTAAGGCTCCACATATTTGGGTGAAATTAAGTTACTTAAGTGTCGCTCCAGAAAAAAAATGAATGAATAAAATACACAAATTTAAATGTTCTTACGTATCTTTTATTTGACAAGGGTTTTCCTGACACAAACGATTTCCGGTTTTTATCCGGATTTATCTCCGGATATTTTTAAAAACCTTTTCGAATGACCCTCGGATCGAAAAACCCTCCAAATTAGAATAAATCAGGGGAAAACCAGTTGTATGGCAATCCTAGTTGTTAGAAAGAGACTACTTATAATAAAATAAAATAATAACAATTTTTTAACTCATAGACAGCGAATGCATCCATAAATCGTATTTATAATGAATATAAAATAATAATAGTTTTTTGTAACATGAGTTCTAAGATTAATCATCGACTAGCCCAAACGAAACATTAATATGTAAATTTACGGCCATTTTCTTTGAAATTTATTTATGGGTCAAGTATTGTTAAGAAACGTTAAGACTTTGTAAGTAATATGAGGAATATAATCCATATTTCATTTTATAGGTCGACGATATCTCATCTTTATAGTTATAAGCGCGCATTATTTTAATTCTAAAACATTTTAAGATTTTATGACGTGACGGCCGGCTGGTGGAGTGGTCAGGCAACTGGACACTTTACGCAGCGGTCGCGGGTTCGAATCCCGCCAGGTGCAGATAATTTGTATGACGAATATAGATGTCTGCACCGGGTCATGGATGTGTATTTATGTATATATGTATTTATATAAATTTCTTAAAATTTATTTCCGTTCCTAGTACCTGTAACACAAGTTCTTACGAACTTAGCACGGGGCTAGGTTAACGTGGTGTGATTGTTGGTTAATATTTATTTATTTATTTATTTATTTATGACATAATTTATTGCGAATTATATATATTTTTTTTCTTCATATAAAAATGATTTTCCATATTTTTCGATAGTTATAAGCAGACATCGGATTATATGCATTTGAATATTTGCATATGCAAATGCGTATAATTCTATTTTTATGGCGTTATTGCATATTTTGAGACTTTTTCATTGACAATGCTTATTTCAGTAGTTATACGTGTTAGGCGTGTTGTATTATGCCTTCGACACATCCAATTTACGACTGATGGCACTATCATTTTCTGCAAAGTTTGTGAAAAGGGAATATCTTCATCAAAAAAATATCAAATCGATCAACATGTGAGTACTGCTTCCCATTTAGCTGTAAGACAGAAACCTACGAAGTCGACAACAACTACTGCCACATTTAGTCCTCTAATTCGGATACTACGAACAAAATAGAATTCAATAAAGATTTGTGTGAGTGAGTTATTTGTTGCTTGCAATATTTCTTTCCACCAATAAAATAACGAAGTATGCCGAAAATTACTTAAGAAGTATTTCATTAATCAGATAATTTGTAAAAAATCCACAATTCGAAAAAACTATCTGTCTATTATCTACGAAGAAGTCCCTAGTGAAATACGCACCGATCTCTCGAATGATCTAATATGGATATCAGCTGATGAAACGACAGATTCATGTGGACGATAATTGTCACAAGAATTATTCAAATAAATTTAAATAAATAAGTATAATTCTTGTGTATAATTTATAGTTTATTATATGTTGTAATTTATAACGGATATTAATATAATTATAACATATAAATATAATGTGTAAATAAACGTACATTCTAATAATAAATGGTTTTTTGATAGAGCATATTTTGTGCATATTTCACTATTTTTTTAGTGCATATTTGCATGCACATTTTGGCATTTTGATAGTGCATATCTCAGATTAATAAACAAAAGAATTTAAAATCTTAATCTTTTGTTTAATCTGAGGTGCATATTATAATCCGATGTCTAGTTATAAGTAATGCTCTATATAACGTCTAAAAATGTATGGATTCCTCACAAATATAATTGTGGCCTTTTTATACGACTGGTAAAAAGGTATATTATATATAATTATGATTAGGTACATATTTATATAAGCTTTCTGTTGCACCACAACTTTTTAATGCCTGACCAAATTAAGTGTAAGAAATATCAATAGTATATTATGTATCCTTGCATTATCCCGAGTATATAGTCCAGTAAAAAAATTGTGGTATCGCGGGACACCAAATAAGAACGAAGTTACTTATTACATGAATAAACAAAGTATATGAATAATTAAAGAATCCCCGTCATTTTTCTTCGATATTTTTATTGTTTTGTTTGGATTTAAAGCATGGGAGTAGATAAAGTTTTGTATGCAACCGTTGATAAATAATTAGGTATTAAAACACTCATGTGAAACTATTATCACACGAGGCGAATTATAACTATTATTTTATTCACAATGGTTCATAAAAATATACAAAGAAACAGCTATTTACATGAATAATAAAATTAAACCTAATTATGTTCTATTATAGAAGCTATTAGCTTTATGGTAACGAAAATATTATATATTTGTTTGTGATTCGATTTTTAAAAAAATTAAATATATTATACACATAAATATATAAAATAAATTATACACATAAATATATACATATAAAATGCTTTGTCCTGAATGACTCACGGACTGACTGACGGATCAACGCACAGCCTAAACTGCTGATCGTAGAAACGTGAAACTTGGAGGGTGTGTTCTTTGTATGACGTAGGCATCACAAAGAACGGGTTTTCCAAAATTCTACCTTTAAGGGGGTGAAAAAGGGGGGAAAGTTTGTATGGGACAACGTGATTCCTTGGTCCAATCTACTTAAAATTTTGCATAAATATTTTTTAACAGAAGTCGCATTGTCCGGAATTGCTGCCACGCTACTGGAAGAAGGTAAAACTGCATACTCTGCACTTAAACTTCCTTTTAATTTCATACAAACTGAAACCTTTATCTGCGATAAATCCAAACAAACGCAAAACGAAATTAATTGTTTGGGATGAGAGTACTATGGCTCATAAAGAGGGTTTAGAAGCCTTAAGTAGGTCTTTACAAGATATTAGGAATAATAATTGTCAAATGGGAAGAGTTATTGTATTATATAATGTATAATAATATAATGTATGATTGTATATGAGTATTTATTTACCATAAACAAAGCTTAAGGTCAAACTCTTAAGGTAGCGGGAGTATACTTGAGGAAAAGCCGCTTCTCTCACAGCCAGTTCTATGTGGCATATTCCAGAGTAGCCTGGTGATTCTAGCACCCGAAGGAAAAACAAAAAATATTATTTATAAAGAAATACTGCGGAAGGTATAGTATTTCGATTTCGTTGTAAAAAGATAATACGCCCGTGTAACTTTCACCAGATCAAAGGCCGAGCTTCGTTTTCAAATATATCAAAATTTTATTTTATTTTAATGTTTATTTAATCTTTAAATCCCTACTCTATATTAAAGATTGTTATCTATATATATAAAAGAGATTTCCACGTATACATTGACTCATCACGATATCTCTGAAACTATAAGACGCAGAGACTTGAAATTTGGTAGGAATATTCCTTTTACCGAGTAGAGGTCAGCTAAGAACGGATTTTACGAAATTATACCTCTAAGGGGGTAAAAAAGGGGGGCAAAGTTTGTATGGGACAACATGATTCCTTGGTCCAATCTACTTCAAATTTCGCATAAAATTTCTTTAACAGAATTGGTTGAAGACGTGTTTCGTATTTTATCGAAATTCATCCTCTAACGATCTTAAAAGGGGGGAGAAAATTATTTTGATATAAATACTCCATAGTGATTTTGATTTAAATTAAAATTTATTTTGACACATGTTTGACAACCAATCCGTCTGTTATAAAATATTTTCCAGTATTGACGCAGGTGTAGGTAATATCTTTTTTTGGGTGCTCCTGGTGGAACAGGCAAGACTTTATAATAAACGTAACAAAACTGAGTTGTAAATATACCGTGTGATCGCTTTATTGAAAAATAGTGTTTTATATAATATTTTTTACTTCAATGTTGGTGTTGTTTTGAGTCAAGGGTTTTAAAGTAAATAACTCATCAGCAAGGCATCTGTAGTTCACAATGATACAGATATAGAAGACACCGAAGTGAACTTGGAAACATTTTTGAATTATACGGCGTTAACACCCCATTTAGTACAGATTGGCACCACGGACTAATGTTGGAACAAGATCAGAAAACATTATAAATCATGTACCCATTTAACGTTATCTTACACTAAAATTAGGAAGGAAAAGATAAAAGCTGTTTTGGACTATTATTAAATATAAATATATGTTTGACACACACACACACGATCGTCTGTTCCTAAGGTAGGCAACTTAATGCCTGTGTTTTAGGTAACAGCCGACTGATATACATTTTTTTATAAATATACATATAAATAATACATATAGAAATAAATACATATTACACCCAGACTCGAGGCGAGAATCGAACCCACGATCCTGGAGCAGAAAGCAGGGTCACTACCAACTGTGCCGAGTCAATCAAACTTTAAAAAATAATTACTTGCGGGTTTATTAAAGTCTAAGAGACAAAATCGTATTTTGGTGTAATTATACCAATGATACAACGAACGAAGCATTGATGACCGTTCCGGTGTAGTGGTGCGAGTAGTCGCTTCAACGCCTCGCTTCAATGGCGGTGGTCGTGGGTTCGATTCCCGCTCGGGGCAGATATTTGTATTTGTGCCAATATTTGTTTCAGGTCTGGGTGAGAGCACATAAAGCCGTCGGACACGTTTGTTATCATGAATGCCTTATAATAATTGTTACTTATGGTAGAGATATTATCCACCCCCGCGGACCAAAACCAGCAACAGGAGGGGGATGACTCGCTCTCCCCCTCCATTCGGTCGCGCGAAAGCGCGGTAGTTTGGGCGAGGAGGTGCACAAGCCACCGTGGGACCCCTGGACCAGTTGATGTGTGGACCCATCAGCGGGGGTTCGCTGTCTGGGGTAGCTGGGCGTCCAGTGGTGGGAGGGGCGTGAAAGAGCGGTAAGAGTATGGCCACGGGAGGTGCAGTCGGCGAGGGCGTAGCGCCGGGAGGGACAAAGTCGCGGGCTAAAATATTATGTTTGACAACTCAATTCATCTATTATGAAATATTTTCCAGTATCGACGCAGGTGTAGGTGATAAAAAATATAATTTTATATTTTTTGAAATTTTAGTTAAATACCCGTGCGAAGCCGGGGCGGGCCGCTAGTATTTTATAAGTATTCAAACATTTTATCATAGTAATTTATATGTTATATGGTTCTAACACAATTAATAACGTAAAAAACCAGTTAAAAATCCTGTTAGAACCATTTTCGATTTCTACGCGTACGAAGTCGCTGGCTAAAAGCTAGTTATATTATAAACAATAACACAAAACTAAAACCCATGTTAATTATACACATATTACCAAACAAAAACACGTGTTGCTTTTATGTATAGTAAATAAATTTTTATCTTTACTTGTAATTGGTAAATTAAATAATTTTATTATTAACTGGTTTTTAAATAATTAAAATTAAGAATAAATAGTGAGTGTATGTAACAGGATGCGTAAACTTAGAATAAAAAGCATGGAAATGCATTGCGTACTAAACTATGTATTTTATTAATTTTTATCTTTACTTGTAATTGGTAAATTAAATATTTATTAATAGATTTTTAAATAATTACAATTAAGAATAAATATTGAAGTAAATATTGATTTTTAGTTTCAAATATTTCTTTTGTAGATTTTTGATTAAGAGGTTTTTAGACGAAAAATCTTACTCCCAGCATTTTCGTAACGGGCTTTTTTTGCCGGTTAGGGTAGGTACCACGTCGTTCCATAAGGAACGTCGTTCTAAAAATAAATTAGTATAAAATATATTAAAATACAAATGTCATTACAAATAAAAACAGAACGGAACAGATGAAATTGCAATTCATCAGCATGGCACCAAGCAGAGGTGATTGATGAAACAAAACGCTTCCATTACCACACACGGATGGCTTGACAAATCTCAACAGTGAATCTGAATGTAATATTATGTCTACACATATAATAATAATAATAATAATAATAGAGCTTTATTAATTCCATGCAAAACACAGAAATAATGTATTAAACGTTTAACAATTTATATTTTTGTAATAATTGTAAAGCTGTCTTTTTTTAAAATCAGTAGTATTAAAAAGATAGGCTTAAAGCTTATCGAAAAGTATCGTTTTTCGAAAAATGGACAATAAAGATGGGAAACATTAACTTCCGAGTTCCAGTTCAGTCGAAAAAAAAATTGGAGTATTAGGCGCCTTCTAATGCTACGGATGTACATCTCAATATAACATTTTTACTCGTGTTCGTGCCTCAAAATTAACAGCTGAGGATGAAAAAGATCCTTTTAGAATCTGAAATAGACTACTCGATCATAAAATGCTTCAACAAATTTCGACTTGAACGTATCACAAGATCTCCAGGATAAAGTTTGCCCGTCAGAATAAACCTGAACTGAAAGACTAAAAATAAATAAAATAATAGATATAACTACTTATACAAAAGGATTTTTTTTGTCCTACTATACTCAGCTGTCTTCAAATCAGACCACGAACGTTCAAGTAACTTATTTGTTAGGGACGGTAAATTGTGAAATATTTACATGCTGCATGTCAGAAATATGTTTTTTTTTTTGCTATTATGTTTTGCGACCCAAATGATCGCAACGAAGGGAAACAAACTGATAGCTTGGCAGCTATATCCTTTATTTTCTACAAGTTTGTCAACTTCTCAACAAATATATGAATTGAGCGAATGTGTCAAAGCAGATGAGATGCGTAGTGATAGTGAAGTTACGTAACATGATTTTTTAAGGATTCAATCGAAATGTAACTGGCGACAACTGGTTCTCTTTTATATAACTCGTTGATGATTTAGAAAAACGAAAGCTTATAAGTAAGCGGGTACAATAAAATAAAATAAAATAAAATACAATAATATAGAATACAAAAAAAAAATTGTTACAATGCGTACTTTTCAAGTAAAAATTTCGAGTTCGAGGTCATTGACGTTCCTATTCTTAGTTTGATCGCATCATATTACGTTTCGTAGATAGGCCTATTGTCTGTATCACACTGTAGGAGCAAGAGAGAGAAGTGCGCGTGTACATTTTCTTTCTCTCTTTGTCTCATAACCAGTGCATGAAATATATATCTCAGTCTACTGATATTATATACTTTGTATCATAATTTCATTTCGTTCTTGAACAATTTTACAAATCTTGTCAACTTAAATTAACAAGATATATTTTAAGAAGTAATTTTTTCGTAATTTCGTTTCGTTCTTGAACAATTTTATAAATTAATAATATAAATAATAATAATAAATAAATATGTTTTACATACACACACGGTCGTTTGTTCCAAAGGTATGCAATTTAATGCCTGTGTTTTAGGTAGCAGTCGACTGATATATTTTTTTAAAAATAAATATACATATAAATAATACATATAGAAATAAATACATATTACACCCAGACTCAGGGCGGGAATCGAACCCACGACTCTGAAAGCAGGGTCACTGCCAACTGCGCCAACGGGTCAGTCAGTCGGGTCAATATAGATGGGGCTAAAGAAGTTTTACTTCGGTGGTGTGGTCTAAAGCAGATTAGTTTTTTGACGTGATAACGTCTAGTAAATTGATGAAAGCTATCGGGTATTTTTTTAAAAAATGACGCTTTTTGTCACGTGTGGCGAGCGAGCGAGAGCGCAGAACAAGCGATTGAGAGGCACGATCAGTTCGACTTATGACGCATCTCTCTTACACTCCATCGGACCGCGTTCGAGTACATCAATTCTACATCTATGTTTTCTTATGACGTTATCACGTAAAAATTATCGTCCGTAAACCGACTTTACAGACAACCATTTTCTTTTTTTTTTTGTAAATATCAGTTTTTTTTCTCTCGACTATCTCTGATCGAATGAATCGACCTGAAAAGGGCTTTAGACCAATATCAACTGGTTTTTTTTTATTATTATTGCGCCATCTGAGGGCCTCGCCAAATATACCACCTTGCCCATGTCATATTTTGAACTTGCCCCGCCACTGCTATTACGTAAATAAATACTCGTAGTTGAAGCCCAAATAACGCTTAAAATGAAACAATATACCCAATTCAATTGTTTCAGTGATGTCGCCATTCCGTTTAAGTTCCGACTTCAGTTTAAACGAAAATGTTATAAGAATTTGTTTGGCAATTAGTCTGTACCCGTTTCAGGGTGAACTATAATTATTATACTTTTAATTTTCCTTTTTTATATTAGGATACTAGTCGTTTTAAAATAAATGCTTACTATGCAATAAAATTGACATGTTTCGAATTGTCGTTGAAGATACATCTTTGTATAGTGAGTCACATCACACAACTTCTAAATTTTAGCTCCAGCTATATTAAGTAGCTGGCGAACAAAAACAAGAAAACAACGTGTCTAATTGTATATTAAAGTCAAATTTTAGATAAATTAAAAGTTTAAACTCTCGGTTCTTAATCATGTGTTCAAATTAGTTAAATCCAATCCCAGAATGATTTAAGTACCTATATTTTTAGTGAATATTCACCAAAATCATTAACCCTAGAACCCTACATGGGGTGCTAGAGTACCCCAAAGCGGTTTGTTTCCTAATTATTTCTGGTTGTATAAAACCCATAGGTTTGAGAATCCGTGTATTTTAGTTTAACTGTTCAACGCTTTCAATTTATTAGTGCAGCGGTGACAGTCGCACTATGCGGAAGTATTTACGAGCGACTTGGGGTGCTCCCGTACCCCAGTGTAGGAAACCCGTAGTATTTTTTTAAATATAATTGTTATATCAATATATTCATTTTTTTTAGAAAATTATTTTAAATAATTTTATTATGTGTTGTAACGACAGGTGAGATACCACAATGATTTTTAGAGTTAACAGGTCGACGCAACAACCAAAAAAATACTTTGTCCAAAGAAAAACCAAACCTTGGCCAATGAACTTATTTTACGGGTTATTTAATGCAGTGGCCATTAACTCCTGCGTCCTCTACAAGTATTCAAGAGCAAATATTAAACCAAACAAAGTTTATACGCACTTTTTTGAAAAAATTAGGTTTAGGTCTCATTGGTGAACATTTTGAAGAACGTTCTCAAAAACGGATTTTGTAGAGGGATATAAAAGTGTCCATTGCAGCAATCCTCAAAAATCCATCGGATTTATCCAGGTATGTTCCTGTGCAGCAAAAACAAGGACGTTATGGCTTTTGTCCAATGTCTAAAGATAAAAAAAGCAAAACGATGTGCCATATGTGTAAAATACCTATTTGCTTAGAACATCAGATTTAAGTCTGAAAAAAAGCTCAAATTCATTCTAAGATTTTATTCTAAGACTGATTTGTTCATATAAGTTCCTATTATTTGATAATAAAAAATATTTTCATACATTGGTTTTTATTTTTAAAAAAATACACGCATTTTTGTATGGGGTACTCTAGCACCCCAATATAGGAATAACTAGTGCTCAGGATATTGTAGGGTTCTAGGGTTAAATATTATAACTATCTAATGCAGATGTTAACAATCATTATCATACGATCATCACAAAACATAAAAAATTTCAAGCACGTCGGTAGAACGTGTATTTTTTATATTTCATTATTAATAATTGTCTTGTAAATAATATAAATTTTGATGTACCATTATCAAAATAAAATAAATTTTCTAATGTAATTAACATTTAGATTTTTTTCTCAGTGTCAATTGGCGAAGTCATCTGTGCTATCTTGGCCCTAGTAAAGGAAATAAACCTTATAATAATAATATTTTTTTCTAAAAGCAATATTCTACGTCTACTAAAAGTAGTGGGAACTTGGAATCCAAAATTTTTGATTATATTTAAAACATAAGAATTTAGTTCATTTGAAAATATAGAGAAATTAAAAAGGAATAACTTTCAAGATTTTTTTAGTAAAAAAGTAGTTAAGTTGTTATACTCGTATATACGTATGGTAATTGTTACACAATAAAATATTAAATAAAAATATTTCGCGTAAACGAATTTAAAAGCGATAAAAAATAATCAAATTATGAAACGTGAATACTTGACATAAAATAAATATAGCGTAGGGTAGCACTAAAGTGAAATGAACCAGTTTGACCAGTCAGACGAAACGCGCACGTCGTAATTCTTCGTAATGTAAGTACTTACTTGTAAATTACTATTACAAAATAATCGAGAAACGAGAATAAACAAATCGTTTCATCATTATGAAACTGTTAGTGTATAAAAAAATAAATCTATAAACAGCTATAAACGTCAGGTAAAGTCAGCTATAAACGATAGGCGTCTGTAGAATAAGAACGGGAATTTTATTAGTAGGAATGAATGACGTCACTAGCGTGGCGTAGTGAGGGATCTTATCATCCGTCTCGTTCGTTCACCCGCACAGATAAAAGACAACATATATTTCGTGATGTCAAGGTCAATAGAGTTCGTATAAGAAAATGTTGCCAGCTGATAAATATTAAAAAATACGAGTGTGAGGGCTGTAATCGTAACGCAGAATTAATAGAGACCCAATCCTGTATTTAATTTTTTATTAATTAAAGAGTGATAATGTCGAGATATTATGCTTTTATTATTATTGTATCTTAGTTTAATTTTTAGTTTATGCTACATTTCTCATGCAAGTGAATACACTTTTCCCATAATTCTTATGGGAAATAAAGATTCTTAAACCAGGAAATTATAGAAACGTCATTTAAAAATACCTAAAATATACGTAAACTATCTATATGTATAATATACTCGCGCAAGTTGCGATTACAACCCTGATGTGTAACCTTTACTCGGTTGAAGTAAAACTTCTTTGACATTGTGACATAGGACTTATTATTTTTTTATTATTATTATTAATTAATTTGATTAAATTAAAAATAAATAGTGATGTTATAATTTAAAAAAAGTATATATTGATAATATAACAACAGTAATATATATACTTATTTATATCCAGCATTTTACATAATAAGTACATTAATTTAATTTAATTATTCTTTAAATATTCAAAAATCAAATTCTGTATAAACGCGTTATCGCCGTAGCGCGTTTCCATTGCATTGTCGCCAATTGTTACTTATTAATTTTTACTTATACTATTTAAAAAAATTAAGTACAGTAAAAAAGAAGTTACTGCAATACGAATTTTTTATTATCTTTTAAACAGTTACAATTAAAATAATAATAGAAATAATTCATGTTTATAGAAAAAAAATCAGATGTCTAAAATAAAACAAAATTAAAATAAAATAAAACAAAATAAAAATAGTTTTTATACCATATCAAGAATATTTTATTAAGAAAAATATTGCTTATTTTTATTTACTTTTAGTTTATCTCTCTTTGCTGTGAAAAATTATCACTTATTCTATTACATTTGAATTTCAATTGGCAGTCTGGATTCATGTGCAGTCATCGCCGCCTATTGAATTATCCGATCGGGTCAACGAACGCGCTTGGAATGACATCTTTGTTATATATAAAAAAAACACAATTTCTAAACTAAAAATAAATTATTTCATGTAAATGTTACTCTAATAAATTAGGTACCACTACGCAAAATTAGGCGTAAAATGTAAAAGTAATATACTCGTATTTTTTGTATACATGTACGACTTTCCTTTCAAATACTGGAAGACTAAAAGTTAAATATTTTTATGTAAACATACACCGACGACCGAGCAAAGGCGGTATAACCTTAAACCCATCTTCGGATGGAAGAGGCATCAAGAGCCTTGAGGAGTAAATGTCCTCTAAAAGTATTGACAGTGGAAAGCAACGGGAAACTACCACTGATTTATGAATTCCCTAGTTGGTCAGCTATAATCGACTACAAAACAATCATGGACAGTACAACACAAACAACGGCCCCGAGTTCCCAGCGTCCCTTAAATGGGACAGGGGTGCTAAGAATCCCTGGGTGGAAACACAAAAAAGAGACATTTAGAATTGGAACGTGGAATGCGAGAGGGATGAGAAGAGATGGAAAAGTGGAGAATATAGCCATAGAGATGGCTCGCTTAAACATCGATGTCCTGGGAATTAGCGACACGAAGATTCCGGGCACTGGAAAAATACATACGGTGAAAAACTGTATTGTGTATTATTCCGGCAGCGACTGTTCTAAGGAAAGGTACGGGGTAGCCATTGCGGTGAGCCAGCGCATAGAACCTGCTATTACCAATGTAATACCGATATCTAATAGAGCCATGATGTTACAAATTAACACCAAGCCGAGGAAGTTAAACGTAATCCAGGTTTATGCACCAACTGCGGACAAAGATACAGCTGTAGTGAACGATTTCTACGCGGACGTTAACAAGCTCTATCAGCTTACAAAAAAAGAAGAGATAAATGTTGTGATGGGGGATTTAAATGCGAGAGTTGGATCAGGAGAAGTTCCCGGCACAGTCGGTAAATTTGGACTAGGTGCTAGAAATGAAAGGGGGGACCTCTTGGTACAATTTTGCCAAGAAAAAGAATTAGTCATCGCCAATACTTTATTCCAACTACCACCACGTCGTTTATATACATGGACATCACCGGCCCACATGAAAGATAACATTGTTCGAAATCAAATAGATTATGTGATGTTAAACAAGCGATTTAGAAATAGCATTAAGTGTGCAAAAACATATCCTGGAGCCGACATTGGTTCTGACCACCACCCGGTAATTGTAGATCTTTCGTGTCAATTGAAATATATATTGAAGAGTAAATCACAATCAAAAGGTATAGACATTCAGAAATTAAGGGAACCAAATGTAAGAATTCGAGTTTACAATCACATAAACGAATGGGCTGTGGTGAATAAAAATACCAACGATCCGAGAGAAATCTGGACAAGTTTAAAGTCAAAATTTTCCATTATAAATCATAAGCTCATATGCCGGTCTGGCGTCAGAAAGAAGCAAGTCTGGATGACAGATGAGATTATTGACCTGATTGAGGAACGTAGATTGCACAAAACCAGCAATATCGTTAAATACAAAGAACTTGATCGTCAGATTCGCAATAAATGTCGTACTACAAGACTGCAATGGTATGAAAGTCGTTGTGAAAAGGTAGAGCTCCTCATGAAGCGACATGATTCATTTCAACTCCATAAAGAGATAAAGGACATGGCAAACTTGCATAGAAAACGACGTCAGACCTTTTTAACTGACAACATGGGAAACATCATTCTGGACCCCCAACTGAGAAAGAAACATTGGGAGAACTATGTCGAGGTCATGTTTTCAGATAGCACACGAGGCGTAATGGAAGATTATAATCCAACTACAGGACCAAATATATTGAGGTCTGAGGTGCAGCGTGCGTTACATAGAGCAAAAACTGGAAAAGCGTTTGGACCAGACGAGATAACGTGTGACGTCCTGAAGTTACTGGAGCATAATAACATCGATGCACTGACTAATATGTTTAACCTCATATACGACTCTGGTGAAATACCCGATGATTGGTTGAAATCTGTTTTTATTAACTTGCCCAAAAAACCCAATGCTAGGAAGTGTTCCGATTACAGAACTATTAGCCTCATGAGTCATGTATTGAAAATTTTTCTCTCTATAATACATGACCGCATTAGAGCTAAATGCGATGACCAACTTGGGGCAAGCCAATTTGGCTTTCGTTCTGGAATGGGGACGAGAGAGGCGCAGTTTGCACTTAACGTACTGGTCCAAAAATGCCGAGATAAGCAACGAAATGTATATCTTTGTTTTATAGACTATGAAAAAGCCTTTGACCGTGTTAAACACGAGGAACTTATGAAGATCTTAGAAAATATAGGTCTTGACGACAAAGACTTGCGTATAATCCGGAGTTTATATTGGAACCAGAGTGCAACGGTAAGAGTGGATGGCGAGCAGACAGATCCAATCTCCATACAGAGGGGTGTAAGACAGGGTTGTATCATGTCTCCAATCCTGTTCAACTGCTGCTCAGAAGTGATTGTCAAGGAGGCACTTGAAGACGTGGAGCACGGTGTCGTAATCAACGGCCAATTTATCAACAACATACGATATGCTGACGATACCGTTCTGATAGCAAGCACTGAGGAAGGGTTGTGTGAGATAGTTAACAGAGTTTCGCTACACAGCAAAAAAATCGGACTGAACATGAACGTCTCGAAAACCAAAGTCATGGTGATATCGCACTCTCAGAAGATCCTCGCAAACATCCAGGTCGACGGCATCACGCTGGAAAACGTCGACAAGTACAGGTATTTAGGCTCGTGGCTCACTGACACTTGGGAAAGCGATACGGAAATCCGTGCTCGCATTGAAGTGGCCCGTGCTTCTTTTACAAACATGCAGAAAGTCCTGTGCTGTCGACAACTCTCCATCGAATTAAGAACCCGGCTCCTTCAATGCTATGTATGGCCCGTTGTTCTATATGGATGCGAAGCGTGGACCATAAAAGCAGAGCTCCGTAAAAAAATAGAAGCCTTTGAGATGTGGTCATACCGTCGCATGCTTCGCATCAGTTGGACGGATAAGGTTACAAATCTGGAAGTTTTGCGCCGTATGGGAAAAAACCTGGAACTTATTCGGACTATCAAACAAAGAAAAACTGCCTACCTTGGACATGTACTAAGGCATGATCGGTACTCCCTCTTGCAGATCATCATGATGGGAAATGTGCCCGGGAAGCGTAAACCGGGTCGACGTAAGATGTCCTGGCTCCATAACATCAGGGAGTGGACAGGTATTAAGACCGTCGAGCAACTGTTCAGATTGGCGCTGGACAAGGAAAAATATAAGAAGCTGACTGCCAACCTTCAGTAATGGAGTGGCACTTGAAGAAGAAGAAGAATGTAAACATAATTACTGAAGATAAAAGATGAAACTTTATACGAGTATATATGATCTTTATACCTTAATAGCCTATAATATTAGTTGTCCCTACGTCTGTTTACACTTGAAAAGACTGTGTTCGTGGAAACACTGTGTAAACCACGTATGTTTCACAATGTTTTCATCGTGTGTTTGTTCCATTCAAACACCTCGTTTCCACAGTAGGTAGTTTCTCGCAGAACCCACGGCACTCAACAACAAATCAAAGTTTACATTCGACCTTCATAGATGGCGTTGTATGTCGATTGAATCACTTTTTTCATATTTCACGTTAACAGAAAATCCGGTATGAAATAACCATACCTACTAACCAAATTTCATGTAATTAGATTCAATACTACGCTAGGCGATGATGGATCACTCAATCCGTCAATCAGTCAGTCAAGACAAACTATTTTTTGAGTACATAATTACTCTTATTACTACTAAGTACTAACACTTCTTATTATTAGTGGGCTATCAAGCTGTTATCTGTCAAGGCCTCTACTAAGCGGCCTTTTAAAAATCGTGTCCGTCTGTCTATATATCGATCGTTGTCGTGTCGTCGTGTCTATATGTATCATCATATATCTTTAGGTTACGTTGTAACAATGAAAGTCTGACTGTTGTCTGTTTTCAAATTAAATTGAGACCGTTATCTCAACCGCACCGATCAATCTCCTCCGTGTATTCTCTACTCTACATGACATTGGCGGAATCAATCGTGCTCAACTGGCACAACTGAAAGCCACCAACCCAATTAATCAATCAATCAATTATGTCTATATCAGTCGAGTGTCTGTTGTACATTTTGTATTAAATTATACAGTATTTTTTAAGTAAAACTTTATTGAATCTGCTATTTTAATATATCATTAATAATTAGCTAATATTCGCAATCCGCCATTTTGAAACTTGACAGACACAACGGTAATTTAAAAATTTGCGTTACGAAAGAATTCTGTAATCGTATCAGATGTACCAACCAACAAAGACTCCTCTGAGAGATTAGTTCATTCGAACAAATAAAGTGTAGCTTTAAGCTTATGTTAGCTTTTTTGTAAGAAGAATAGGTATGGATCATGGATTGATGACGATTTAGTCACTGAATCTGTCGATTCTATCCCAGCTAATCGCACAAATCTTTTAAACGTTACACATGTATTTCGGGGTATATGTGTTTGTGTTTGAGTTGTGTTTTTTCGAACCTCTAAAGGTTATACCTACTAGTAGTAAAATCGTAATAGAATACTTGATAACTGTCAAACATTTTTAATTTTTTCCATTTCCATTCCATGTAGAGTATGTAAAACCAACCATCCATCCCAGTTGTTATCATACACTTGATAAAGGTAACTCTAAATAGGGAAATTGTGCGCACAATACACACTGAAAAAGCTAGACAGTCTATGCTCCAACCTCCATCTCAATAGTAAAATTTACAATTTGTTTCAGTTTCAGCAGCACCAGTATAAAAACTTTGCGTTTCGACTCTGAATTAATACAAAAATTCTATAGCAAAGTATCGTTAATTTATTCACGCATTTATTTATTTTTTCTAGCCAATTTATAAAATTCTTATTAACTTTCCTGTTATAGAATACCCCCAGGTATTACGAAAATTTTAAATCATCTATACTATTAATATTATAAAGCTGAAGAGTTTGTTTGTTTGAACGCGCTAATCTTAGAAACTACAGATTCGAATTGAAAAATTATTTTTGTGTTGGATACTCCATTTACCAAGGAAGGCTATAGACTATATAACATCACGCTACGACCAATAGGGGTTGAGCAACATTAAGAAATGTTACAAAAACGGGATTTTTTTTTTAAAGAGTTTCCGATGCGTCCTTTATTATTCCTCTTTCCGAGATTTTTTTTACTATAGTTCCACTTTTAAAGTGAACATAACATCACGCTTTTTATTTCCCGAAGGGGTAGGCAGAGATGCACATTTTAAGTGTAACACCCACATTTCGCCAGTTATGAGTCCCATGAATAGGGGGCCAGCCTATTGCCATACACCGGGCATCATTCCAGACTCCGTGCCATTTACTGAGAATTTTCGAAAAATAAAAAATTTAATAATACGTGGACCGACCCAGGAATCGAACCTGAGACCCCTTGCTCGGCAGTAGTGCTTGTGACCACTCGACCAACGAAGCAGGCACTCTTAGAGCAATGGTTTAAAAATATTTAGGTACGTTTTTTCCTTAAATTAACGTGGATGAAACCGCGGGGCATTTTAGTTATAAATATAAAATCAATTAAATCAAATTAATAGAGAACATTCCACCGACAACCACTGAAACTAAATTCTAAATTATTTGTTAAAGTTTAAAGGTAATAAATATTCTCACTTATGTCAATTAGCTACAAATAGGTGTTATTAGTGTAGTTAAAATTAATTAAATTAATAAATTAAATATTGTTAATAAATTTTCTTATTTTTACAGCATCAAATTATAATATAATATCAAATTTATAACTTGTCTTAATACCAAACAAAGTAAAATTTAGAGTTTCTTTAAATAAAATATTTGTTATAATTTTATTACGAAGGTCGTCTAACTATACATAACTATTTTTTTTTAAACATTCGACTGTCCATGAATTGGTAATGCATTCATTAATTTAATAATAGCTACCTACTATTTTACTAATAATATAAACAATTAACACTAGTACGAATGATTACTTTAACATCAACATAAAAATGTTTATTAGTTTATTTTCCTATTTAATTATTTCAATAAATGAGTTATAAGCCCGATCAAGATATGCGCGTGTTAATTACAACGGCGTGTATAACAAAGCGGACATGGCTAAAAAATACAAACATTTTCTTAATCTCATTAGGTCGGGAAAAAGGTTTTTCGTATTTTTATACAAATTCAAGACTTTTTCAAAATTTAGTTACATTCAATTATAATATATACGTGTCATTTTGTTCGATAATTTATTGCTATCTTATAGGCAGTGACATAATTCGGTTCCTGTAGAAATCTTGAGATTTTTGATCATAAAAATGCAACATGTTAAACTGAGTTAGTAGGGGATTCTCAAATGATTAGCGAATTTCTAAAAACATATCCTCAATTACATATATTATTAATGAATACAAACACTACAAAAATGTATTAACGCTATCTTTACTACAATGTAGTCGTAAATAAACCTGTATTTTTTTACGTACGTTATCCAGAAATAACATACCTAAGTTATAAATTTCTTGCTAAAACTGAAAAGAGTTCCCTTCTAAGTAATTTTTTTCCCTTTGATAGGAGCGCATGTACACGTCATACATTCACATGACATGCGCATCCGCTCCTATAAAAGTGAATTTTTACTTAGAAAGGGTCGCGAATATACCCAATAATTGTAAATGAGAGTGAATATTCAATGGGGTATTTTCTGTCATGAAGGTTAATACACAAGTACATGGCTATGGCCATTAATAACGTAGCTATGATTTTATATTATCTTTTTGTAGATTTTTTTTCTATTGATTCTATTTTGATTTTATCTAAAAGTATTTTTATATAAAAGTATGAATAGTTGTCGATTTATAGACATCCCCTTCTCATCCCGTAAGGAAAAATGATTAAGGATTGAAATAAGAATTTTAATTATTGACAACTATAGTCTGTTCGCGTTAAGAAAATAGTGACTCATCGTTGTCACTCAGCTTAGCCACGCCTCTTGACCAATAAGATCACAGTAAATTATAAAGTCGTGTTCACTTTGAACAGTTGAAGCCCTTCAGACAGTACGGACGTGTTCTTTGCCAATTTTAAAAATGAATACCTCACATATTCTTAACAATAATAGTGGATCAATATTATATAGCGGAGAAAGACGAGTGATTTACAATGTTTTTAATACTTTAAACAGTGTGGTGACCAAAACGTGACTATGGAGAGTATAGTAGTGAAAAAGGCTAGTGCATGCGGTGTTTCTGAAAATACGGTTCTGACGATTCTAATCATTTTTTTAATGTAATAACTACTTAATTTTAATATTTTAAAATACTGTCATAAAAAGTTTGCTTTAATATGAATGGTTTAATTTTTACCCCAGTATGAATACGTCTTTACTTTGATGAGTCACTATTTTCTTAACGCGAATAGACTATAAAAAAATATATAATGACGAAATCAGTTCGAATGTATGGTATCAATGCTTATCCCCCGATAGCCTTAAATATTTTGTGCTTTTATTCTAGTCATAATAGAGTCATCGAAATGTACAAGTAAACGATTACTGAAAAATTACTATTATTTATCTACAATACGTTTATCTTCGGATAAAAAAAAACATATCATTACGTTATTATTATTTAAATACTTTAAGTCGATTTTAATAAATAATAATAAGAAATCAATATATAGATATAATAAAATATCACTCGTACAGTATTATTATCATACTTTTAGTAATTTTAATAGAAAATATTGTTGGTTGCAAAGTTTAGTAGGTATGTTATTAGGTTTTCGTAAAAACATTACATTAAATTTCAAATTACAACGATTCTAAAGAAGTATTTCATTAAAAAAAAAAAAAAAAAAAAAAACATCTGCTTGTTAAAAATTGATAAATCGGCTTTTAAATTTAAAAGATACTTTATTTTTTTATTGTGAATTGAATTTATATTGCTATTTCGTATTATATAATGAATTTGTTATTTAATTATCATATATTTTAACTCAACTATAACATGTTCATCATTTAACAAAAGTGTTAAATGACGGTGAGAAATACACATGTAAATCACATTACATAATTACGTATGTCAATTTAGAATACCTACCTACATTAGCACATCTCCGAGGGATGTGTTGGCTTATTTCTTTTATTTTTTATATTCTAAGAATTATAAAAATATAAGTACCTACTTATACAAAATAAAATACATTAAATTAATTTAAAGAACAACTATTCGTCATACAAATGTCTAAATATAAAAGGTATCATGTTAAATTTTTTGTAAACTGCCTTGTCCAAATTACAGCAGCTAGCATGCAGCTAGCTGCTAGGGTGTCCAGACGACGCGTAAATAATTAGATAACTGTTTAGTAACTTTACTTAGAAATTTATTAATATTTACTTGAAATTTGGTAGGAATATTCCTTTTGCCGAGGAGAGGTCAGCTAAGAACGGATTTAACGAAATTCTACCCCTAAGGGGGCAAAACAGGGGGGCAAAGTTTGTATGGGACAACGTAGTTCCTTGGTCCAATCTACTTCAAATTTTGCATAAAATATTCTTTAACAGAATTTATTGAAGACGTGTTTCGTATTTTATCAAAATTCATCTCCTAACGGGGTTTAAAGGGGGTTGCTTTGCTTCGAAGTTGATTTGACAACTCAATGTCTATTATAAAATATTTTCTAGTATCGACGCAGGTGTAGGTGATAAAAAATATAAATTTATAATTTTTAAAATTTTAGTTAAATAGCCGGGGCGAGTCGCTAGTGTTGATTAATTTTCGAACTAAAGTTGATTTAATTTTTTTTATTATCCCCTTCTTAGTTGGGGTTTTTTTTTTTGGCTTACAAAATATCTACATATAGGTACTTTGCATACATCTTATATACGTCGCTCTTTTTATTGTACTATCACTCAGCTTACACAAGCTGATATCTATAAACTATTTTTATCTTTGACGACGTTAGGGGTCACTTTCAGTAAAAAAAAAATGATAATGTCTTGAATCTCTTCATTCATTCTCAAGTAACAGTCCCCTTCTCAGACCTTACTCAAATGTCACACGAAAAGCGTTCAATCGCAGCGGCGTATTATAAGTACGAGATAACCTAATGTTATATCATTGTCAAATTGTTAAATCTGCCACTCCACTAGGTGGCAAGCTGTGTATAATATACGCTTTAGAGTGTGTAGGTTATTAGTTCTTTAAACTAAGATTCTTTAATAGTCAAGGAATTAGCAGCTTGTAAATTATCTCTTAAAAGCGTATTAACAAGCTATTCAAATTTATTTCATATTATTGCTTATATAATACTAGCTAACATATTGTGAATATTGTGTTAGAAATTAATAAATAGCAAAAAATAAATCTTTTGTATTTTAAGCAGAGCCCTTCCGATTAAATTTATGTTAAGAAATTTGTGTAAACATTATTTAGTAAATTAATAAACTAAATGATCGCGTGTTAAAAAATATACAAAACTTTGCTGTATTCGTTGTGTCCGAGTTATATTTGACGCGCGAGGTCCATCGAACCGCGAGAACGTGGGCGGTGGGCCACGTCGCCTACGCCTAACGCCGCATATGAAAGAGAGACAGGATGTGTCTTTACACGAGAAGGAAGGTTAAACTTATAATAATAGTTTTCGAGGTACATAATATTGTTTATATAAAATATTTTACATTACCAAATAATTTAATTCAAATTTTATATGAAAAATGTTTTGTTAGCTAAAGCGTATAAGCCTATAAGGGTAAGATTACACTGAAGTTTAAGATTATTGAAATAACAGCGTTGCTAGGGTTCAGTACAGTACCTAACGCTGGTTTTCAGAACAACGTACTAAATTTATAATTGTAATTAACTGTACAACTAGTAATTGAAAAATTGTACGAATTTTAAGAGAGAGCTAATGTTTAGTGTTTTGCATTCTTTACTTAATATACGGCGAGTTGCACGAAACCGTCGCTAACTTTCCGTTAGTTAAGTTGCAATTAATCTTAAAATTAGTTGATCTCATGATTAATTTAAAGCTGTTGGAATTAGACCCCGTTCAGATGACAAGCGCTTAACGCGCGTTATGATAACGCGCGCTTACAACTACACATGCCGTACGTACGGCCGTACACATGCTAACGCGCGTTAAACGCGCGTTAGCATGTGTACGGCCTGAATAAAATGTATGTAGTTGTAAGCGCGCGTTATCATAACGCGCGTTAAGCGCTTGTCATCTGAACGGGGTCTTAATCAGCCGTTAGATAGGTCTTTAATTAAACTAAATTTTTTTGTTCACTTAATCAGATGTAGGTTTCGTGCAACAGATAATCACGATTCTTGTGATTAAATTAGTTTAATAAACACTTAAATTTTAACATTTGTTTCGTGCAACTCGGCGATAGTCATTGATTTTAATCGATAACAGCTCCATTTCATCAAAAATAAATTATTTGTAAATGACAATTACTTTTGAAAACACTCATCACTCTCACATCATAAATTAAATTTTGATTTTGTATTTTATTTGTAGTTCAGTCCAGCGTAGTTATATTACGTACATTCTATTGATGCTAGTTAATGTAAAGATTCATTATTATATAAATTGTCTTGATTTAACGTAAGCGGTAGGTGTATATGTATATACAAACAACTAGCAGACTAAAAATAAAAATATAATTTCTTTGTGGTCAAACAAATAATATCGACTTTTTCATAGTGTTATGACAGATTCTTTTATTAGGTGCTTAAATAAGTTTTGATTAATTTTTTCGATGTATCTTGGTCGAGTTGTATTATTACGAAATTGAAATTATCAATGTAAATTCTTTTAACTTCTTTCTTCTTTCTTCCAACTTATTTTCGTTAGAACGAAAGATTATAAATGTACTTTTCGAAACTATTAATTAATTTGTTATATATATTAGTATTCTTATATTTTCTGTGGCTTTTTTATTCTATTGTAAAGTATTTCAAGATGGTTGCCCCGATTATGCAGATACTGAATAATCCATGAATATACGAACGACAGATAATTTATGATATAAACTCTAAATTCAGGATCTTGTTTGTACCTTTCGCACAAGGGTTTGCTGAATGACCCAGAGTGTATGCTGTAGCTAAATTATTAAATTAGCTACTTTATTTAAAAACAAAATTTTTATTTTGGCGTCTATTCAATTTAGGTTTACATAACTTAGGCTGTTACCTCAAATACAGGCATTAAATTGCCTATCTTAGGAGCAAACGACCGTGTGTGTATGTTAAACATATTTATTTAAATGAAAGATTGTTTTATAATAGAAAAGATTACTCTGGTTTTAAAACTGTTTTAAACTGTACCTAAAATTAATTTATATTATAGTATAAATCTGTAAAAAGTTACAGTTGTTATTCAGTTTTAATTCTTTGAAAAACAATAAAACAGAAAAAAAAACGTGTAAAAATTTTTTTGATGACAGTCGATGTGAAAGAATAAAGTTAATAACCTCAAACATAGTGGATCATTGTCAAATGATTAAATTGTGCATTATTGGGTACGTTCGCGGGCCCTCTTCTAATTGATAATTCATCACTTTTATAGGATTTTTTAATCTATGCATTCCACAAACCACATGCGCGGAAACGGAAATGGGACATGCGCAATAGTTTTTTATTTATCAGTTTTTAATTAAAATAATAAATAGTGAATAAATGTAAGAAGATAATTTTGTTTATCTTTTATGAACAATAGCAAACAATTATTTACTAAGTTTGACAGTTAAATTCAGTTTTTGATTAAAGAAGTATCATTTCCGCGCATGTGGTCTGTGGAATGCATAGATTAAAAAATCTTATAAAAGTGATGAATTATCAATTAGAAGAGGGCCCGCGAACGTACCCATTATATAAAAGAATCCTGCGTTAAGCAGTAGTATAGGAGTAATCATAAATGTCAACTAAAATGCGAAACAACGAAACGCGATGTGACTTAACGCGAGTAATACTCATAGAGATATTATACAGAGTAGGGAAGGCATCCGGCTGCCTGTAAGTGGAAACGTCCAACGGTTAGAAAGATAGGGAAGATCGCGGTACCCCCATCTGTCTTTCTCTACTGACGCATGTGTAGTAAAGGACTGTTTGTTATTATGACAACCTCGAATAATAAAATCAAATCAACTTAAATATACCTTATAAAGTTGTTTGAAATAATGAAATATATACACAGACAGATAGGTACCGGGATTGTCTCTCTCTATCTAACCGAGGGACAGCTGCTGGCGTGCTCTATCTATAAAACCTCTATGGTAATACTTCTACTAACGTGACTTACTGCAAAAACGTAAGATGACGAAGTTATACTGACTATCTGATATTGTCACATTTGTCGGTCATGTAGGACAACCGGTCAAAACGGATAAAACATTCGTCGCGCGTCTTATTCATAAAGGAGATGGATACGATTCCATACATTCTTGGGCCAAAATGTAATGAAATGAAAATGGTATCAATTAATGCATTCAGGCTTATAGATCCCTCGCTGAAAATTCTCTATATTTTGGCTATCTGAGAGCGGAGTTATTAAACGTTTTGTAAAAATGAGGTTATGTTACAATGTCTATTAAAAAACCCGATCACTAAGTTCTTAAAGCACTAATGTTTCTTATATTTAGTGAAGAATGTTTGAAAACTCATTACAAATATCAATAACTTGAAACACTAATAAATATTGTTCAGAATTTAAAAAAAAACCTTTGAATGTATTTCATACTTAATTCTTCTTCTATTATTATTAAAATGTCATCCAGGAAATGTAGGTAAAAAATAAACGGCTAGTATCAATGTCAGTCAGTTGTTAGCTGTCACTAAAAATATGATTTATTTTAAATCAATACGAAATCGATATTATTTTCAAATATTAAATGATATTTTCGCTATTAATGTAACTTTATTTAAATGAACTTTATCGTTTACAAGTTTAATATTGTGCATCTAAATACTTTGAGTTAATTAACTATTAGAAACCTTTCTTTTTTAATTCTGTAATCGATTTTAGTTGAATCGATACCCGATTAATTTGATGAAAACAATCTTTTTCATTTTTCTCCGCTCCCAGATTCAGAATTAAGTTGATTTTTTATATTGTAAGATAAAAAAATATGACCAATTTTTTAAACCATATCTCTACTTATTACATTTTGGCCCAAAAGTCCCCATCTCCTTTACTTACATACATTCATGAATCTTAAAATCGTAAAACGTTTTCAAGAAAGTCGTGCAACGAAGCATGTTCGATAATTTTATATTAAAATTATAGCATATAAAACGCTTTAAAAGTTATAAATGTATTTGAATTGCACCAGAATAGTCATATATTTCGGAGATCACCGTAAAATGAAGTCCAACATGCAACTGTGAGAGCTGTTGTCAGTTAAAATAAAGAGACCGCTCAGTCTCATAGCGAAACTTTATGTGTCTAGACCGAAATTAAAGCAAAAAAATCGGTAAAATGTCAAAAATGTGGTAGTAGTTGCAAAAGTATATTATAATAGTTATGACATTCATGTGTATTAATGTTTATAACTGTATAAACAATATATGGAAAATGTCGAAGTGAGTTTTTGTACATAGAATTAGTTTAAGAAATTAAGTAATTTTTTATCGACTATGTTTACAATGAGATGTTTTATTTCTGTGACTTATTGATGCTGGCGCGTTGCCCAATACCCAATTTGTGATATTAAAACCAATTGATAGTGCTTTTACTGATCCATTAAAACATCACCAATTTTCATGATCCACCAATTTAAAGTGCACGAGTAATCGTTAGATATAGACGTAAAATTTAAATTTAATATTTTAGATTCAGTTTTGAGCCATTTCATGAGGACTCCATTTGTCTGGGATTAAAATTATCCTTGTTAAGTTGAAATTAAAATAGATGAAAAACTAATACAGTTATATATATAACAAAGTTAAGAATTTTTTTTTGTATTTTTTTTACAAAAAATTGTAAAAAATACAAAAAAAAATTCTATATATGGTAGTTTTTGTAATTTTTTGAAGTTTTCGAAAAAAAATATAACGGTTAGTATTATTTGTTTATAACAAATTGTTAAGTTAATAAACAATTAAATTATTTATAAAAAAAAATTATTTCTCTGTTATTCCATTGAAAAGGGTAAATGATGATTTTTAAGAATAAAATAATTTCTTAACTAATTATTTAAACAATTGAAATATAAAAAAAATGATTATAAACAATAAAAAAAATTATTTAAGAAAAAAATTTTTTTTAAAAAATCATCATTTTACCTATGCTATAAGATAGTAAAAAAAAAAAATTTAAAAATCCCAAAATAGTCTATTTGTTTATAAACAATTTCTTAACAAATGACGTAAAATTTTTTTTTTCCAATTTTAATTAATACCTATATCAGGTGCGAAAACAGCAATAATAATATATTACCAAAAAAAATTTTTTTGATAACATTTTTTAGAAATTTAATTTTTAGTTAGTTTAAAAAAATTATAATTAACAAAATAATTAACTTTAATAAAAAATTTTTGCATAACTTTATTAAGTACCTAAACAAAAAGAGCTCCACGAAGCGAAAAATTTATAGACCAATTATTTAAACTTTTATACCGTAATTTATAAAAACAGAGATTGGAAAAAAATTAGTTAATTAACAATGGTGTAACTTTTTGAAAAATCGACAAAAAAAATTTTTTTCACCGAGGTTTTTTTCGTTCATGTGTCTAGATTACACTGTAATTTATTCAAATTTTTAAATTGTTATTTAATATTAAAAAAAAATATTTTAGGTGATATACCGGCTTTTTAGGCGGCGCGCCTATGCCGTAACGCCCTCGTGGAGCCCTATTTCCAGCGTTAAAAAAAAATTATAAATAATATAGATAGAGTTCCGAGAGTTAGGACTTTTTTATTGGAAATTTTCTCCTCTTTCAGGATCTTTTTTCAAAATTCCTTAAATATCATTATTTTAAAAGTTATTAACGAAAAACTAAATACCTTTTTTTTTAATCTTAATAATAATAATAACAATCGCAATTTTTTATGTGCTAATATACCCTTAAAAAACATTTTTCTAGACGTCATTCCGAATCGAATGAGCTATGGCACATATTTTTAGGAGCTTTATTTCTATTTAACACGTTTTTGAACTTGTTGACTAGACTATTAATTTGTATTAGCAAAATAATCTTGTACCTACTCATTTAGCATGACCAATAAAATTCATAAAAAGTAAGGTTATTATTAATAACAATGACTATTTAAATCATAATTATAGCAATAAAATGAACAACTAATACCAGTTTTAGCATTTTATGTGATTAATTGAAATCCTTACCTTGGTAAAAAGATCGCAAGAGACTGTATGAAATACTTTTCCGTAGATACAAAGATCCTTGCCGATGTCCAAATCTTTCCAATGCCAAAACTCACCGAGGTCATTCTTGGGTATTTTACCCCGTTTCACCAATCTCCCTTGCCATAATCCGGAGTTCTGAAAAAAAACCGTCGTTATAAGAATTTCGTCCAAAAGACGTTTTATATAAATAATAATTAGTAGACGTAAATATTTTGTAAACAAGAAATTAGTAATCTTAATATAGATTCTAATTTAATGAAATTTAATTTCAGCTTCTGAAATAGTACACGATAGTACGTAAAAGGTTCAAATGAATAGGAACAAGAAAGGCGAATACTTCGAAACGAACGAGCCGTCGGCAGGGGATTGAACAAAGCCTCCCATCCCGTCCGACGTTAACCGCATTCAATGTAGACGAATGCAGCTTCATATACTAGTAAAGTCTCGATTTTCATTCGTTTTTCAACTTTTTGCGCAAATATAAAACGTCATACGATCTATTTTTTAAACGACAAATTGAACGTTAAATCGTGCTACCTCGGATAATTTTTTATTCTACCTTAATACCTTAAATTATCTGAACCATTTATTATTCAATCAATTTCAGTAAGAGTTTACTTTAATTTGTTTTAAAGAATAATTTGCAAAAAAAAAGAAATTTTTTATTTACAATAAAATATTATCTCAATAAAAATCCCAGAGTACGTGGCACGTCTCATTATTACGAAGTATGAGTGACATATTTTGTTGTAGAAAAGTAGAATGTAAATACGAAACACAGCTACTATCACTTTATACGCTTTGGGATTCAATGGTACATTCTTTATGAAAAATTAAGGTATTCAAAAGAAGTACCTATATCGGCTCAATTCGTATATTTGCCAATGCAAGGTAAACTAATATTCAGTGAAGGAAATAATTCAAGTGTAAGATTTATTGCTTGTATTTCCTTTAGCCCTCAATAATGGTGCGATGAAAAAAAATAGCTATATATCTAAAAGAAAAAAACCTATTTATAAATGAGAATTTACTTATTCAGAATAATTTACTTTATTTTCCAGAATTAAATGTAACTGATATAGAAAATTTAATTATTTGCTTGTGCAGTTTTAGTGAATTTGCATTTGAATTTCTTTTCACAAATAAAATTATACGTTTTTGCACCAATTTGACATAAAAATCATATTAATCGTCGTCAATTGTTTATAAAATGTATGTCTTCAACAAAATTATAAATTAAACATACTGATACATTACTATAAATTAAATTTTTCAAAGAAACACTCTTTATTTGTTATTTAGTATAAGATTCGACACGACTATTATCATATTGTAGCAAGTATAACATAAATAAGTTCTTACATAAAACAAGAACTAATTTCACTCCTCAACGTAAAGTTATTAAGGCAGCCAGCGGCGACTCGACGACAAAGTCAATCGTTAACAGGTCCTGCTGTGCACGTTGGAGACCTTGCTTTGAAAATTTACGCGATAAACGACGAGAGTAATTAGAACTTCAAAGAACTCGGCGAAGCATTTTCTTAATATAACTTAAAAAGTATCCGACAACAAATTTTCTTATTATAACTTCGGTCTATCTAGCCTTGTCAAAGATTTTAATAGCTGAGTTTTAAATTGATTTGCTAATCGAAAATCTTTGAGATAAAATGATCTTCTTATTTACATTTCTAAAGATTTTACACACGAAAAGCAATTATATACTTATATAAAGTTTTGTAGTTTTTCTTACCCAACGTCGAAAAACTAACTGGTTGACATTTCTTCTTTTAAATTGACTGACGATTGTAATAACACGAGTATAAACGAAAGCAATATTTACATCTATAAAAAATCATTACCTACTTGCGGGGCTCAAATAACTTCACGAATTGTTTTTTTTTTCAATGTTTTCAATTGTCATACAAAATTTGTAAATTATTTATTACAGATCATTCTTACATTTAACGTTTAATGCTTTCATTAGAATGTTTATTATTTATAATAATAATAATAATAATAAAGATCAAAAAATACGTTTTAAATACTAGTAAATACTCGTATTTGAAAAAAAAGTAGCCAAAGTAATGTTTCGAGCCGTGATAAAGTTCCTTACTAAGCAAGGCAAAATGCCTCAGAATGCCTTATGAGAGAGATGTTATCTATGATGTTTAAATCGATGATTTTAAAGTGGTATAGTCTTTTCAAGTAAGGCAGGAAATCGATTGAAGACGATCAGCGCTCTGGTCGAATGATTGAGGCAACATCTTCAGACATTGTTGAAAAAGTTGAAAAACTTGTTTTCGTAGAAGAAGAAGAAGAAACTTTTCTGAAGAAAAAACAGATCGCAGAGATAACTAGAGTATCGTCTACGACTATTTTGAGTATTCTCTGTGAGCATCTTGGCATGTCTTAGGTCAGTGCAAGATGGGTGCCGAGAATGCTCACACAGCTTCAAAAACAGCAGCTCGTCAAGTGGTCTCGCGAATTTTTGAATTTGTCTAGTGAGAGCAGGGATAGGTTTATGAAGTGAATTGTATAGTAATAGATAATGAAACTTGGACTCATCGCTATGAACCTGAGTCAAAACAAAAGTCCATGCAGTGACATGCAGTCAAAAAAGGCGCAGCAACGCCTAACAAGTTGAAGGTGTCACAATCGGCCGAAAAGATTATGACTACAGTTTTTGGGATTTAGAGGGTATTTTGTTGATTGTTTGTAAAAATAAAAGTGTCGTTATTGCAAGGAAATACTACGCTACGCTTCTGGTAAAATAAAAATGCAATTAAATGAAAAAAAAAGGGAAAGTGGTCTTATGGTGTGCTTCTTATGCACGACAACGCACCCGTTCACAACCGTCATGTTGCAATGGCTGTCTTACACAAGTGCGGCTTCGAAATTCAAAAACACCCGCCTTACATCCCAGATTTGGGCCCCTTTTGATTATTTTTTGTTCCAAAACATGAGAAAAGAGCTTCGTGGAAAGAAATTCACCGCTGACAAAGAAGTGAAGTCGGCTATTTCTCGTACATATAACTCTATATGTGAATTACCCGACTTTATACACCTAACATCGATTTGTACCAATCTTGCTCTGTTCATTTATAAATATTGTAAAAGTGTTTTATTACATACAGATCATATTATTTTATACCTAAAATAAAATCGTAATACGCGCTTTTGTGGTAACCATTGGCCGGATTATCTGTAGAGACAATGAACTCGACTGCCTTTGGGCCACGTGCCGACTTGGCACCCGCATTCCGTATGAAAAATAAGTAAAATGGTTTAATTTTATGCTTTTTTTTATTTATTCGAGGTTACATACAACATATTTATTACACAATATTAATTCTGCTGCATTTCATTTAAAAAAATTTAATCTACTAGGTACCTACGTACTAACTTGAAAAGAAATGAGCTGGAAAGAAAAGGTACCAGGGTAAGAATAGGCCAGATAGAGGGATAAACTGGCCCTAGTTGTACAAAAATACATGTTACCATTTAAAATATACATTACACTGCCGTGACATAACGAAGCCATTAAACAAGCGAAGTAAATCTTATCACATTCACAAGTTGTTTTCCAACTTAGCAAAATCTCTTACAAAGAGATGAATTTAAAAAGAAATGGCAAACCATTAATAACTTGCCAAAATTACCTACTTTCAATTTTATATACATTTCGAAATAAGATTCTTATTGATTGCTCTTAATATAATATGTATTGGGTGTAGCCCGCAGCTTCGTGTACGCAGAAGTACAGAATATACATTTTTGAAAGGATCATAAGTTATAAAAAATTGATTTCTAATCATTTTTTCGGTTCGATTAAGTTAAATAATAAAATGATGGAGAATCCAAAAAAAGGATTCTTAAGCACATATATTTTATAATCAAAACTCCACCATTAAATTAGCTTTAAAAATAAAAAATTGCAGTTTTTAGTTTTTAGAAAACAAACTTGCAGTTTTTAGTCATTTGGCTGTCATTTATTTGAAACAACAAATATTATAAGATAAAATTTAATTGTTTATTTACATTCGCTACGAATAGCGCAACGTCGTTTTTATTCCTTCTGGAAATCTTTTGTTCTAAGGTTGGTATGTATTGGATATATAAAAGCGGGTGTACCTATTCGCTGTCGTAACCAATAACCTGCATTATCCTTTACCGTGAACAACGGTGATTTCTTGAGAGCCCAAAAGGAAATACTCTTGCATTAGTGAATAGCTGCGGAAATAACATTTTCTCGTACATTGGTTTATTTACTATCTGCTGTTCTCCAAATTCACCTTGACTTTAGCGAAATATATCGAGTTTAAAACGTTCTTACATTCTATATAGTAACTGTATACAGAGATACATATCCTCATAAATATAATTTAAAAAATAGATCGTAGAAACTACAATTTTTGGAAATTATTTCTCTATTACGTTACACCTAGTGGTGTATGGATTTTAATGAGACTCGGAAATAATAAAATATACTTGATATTTTTAACTTTAACGAGTCTTGTGCGGATGAGCGTCACAACGCGATGGCACGGCATCCTGGACACGTGTGCTTTATTATTAAAAAATAAATAAATTATAGATCTATAATAGAATCTATTTATAATATATTATTACTCCTTCACGACTAATAGTAACGTGATGCCTAGGCCTAAAACTAGGTCCAAACCTTACTTGATAAAATCGATAAACTTTAGGAACTAGCACGATCACGCAAACAACTCTTCATATGTATTATATTCGTAGAAAATTATATTTGTACAGTATAGAAGTATAGATATAGATATATATTCTACCTTAACTCGAGGCTCCATTACAGTCATTGTATCGTCTTCAAGAAAGTAAATGATGTTTACAATACGGACGCGGTAGTTTTCATCTGGGTTGTCATAGACCGTTTGTTTAAAAAACGCCGTGAAATTCAAACATCTCTTGTCATAATGAACCCAATGCGGTATCACCGCAGGTAGAGCTGGCTGCTTCACTCGTCCATATGTTAACGAGGGATCGTAGCTACAAAATAAAATAAAAATTATACACCTGTCATCGTTTTATCTCGGAAGTAATAAAATTTAAAACTGATTAATATGTAAAAGTATGTCTAGTACTCTTATATTCTTATTAGAAGTTCTCATCTAGAAAAATTATTATAAAAAAAAGCGATATATGATGTTGACTGTATTTTTTGTAAAATTAAATTAGAAACGATGCTTGTAAATCTGAAAATCTTTTTATAGGAAACAGAATAACTGCTCGTAAAATTACAACTTGTGTTAGAAAAACACTAATTTTTGATAAAATTAAAATGCACTGTAAAACCAAAATTGTTAAATTAAGAAAAAGATTTTTAAACTTTCAATAACTTCCTTCTAATTTCAATAATAATATTTTTTGTAGTTGTACACAGAATTATAATTAATTAAATCACAAACATCGTTTGTAATTTGAGAAGCTTTACATTGGAAACTAACAAACGATTTTGTCAAATTACAGTTTGTTTCAGTTTTATACATAAAGATTGTGAAATTACGAAACTTTTTTGAAGGTTTCTCAACATGTCTAAAAAATACTCGTAAACTATTGTAATTTTGAATTGGCATACATTATTTTGTAATTTTACTTATACTTTTTTTTGTAAAATGATTATTATTTTACAAATTTTTTTAACAGTCTAGATAGAATCACGTCCGATTTGTCAAACATTTCTTAGTTTCAAGATGTCATTTATTGCAGTACTATTTCTATAAATAAAAACATAAAGAAGCTTACTTGACCGAGTCATCGGGTAAAGCGAACGCATTGCTATCCACATCAGTAGCAGTTCCACCTGGTCCGCGTATGAAGGTGTCAGGGAATCGATGTCCTTGGTAATACCGTAGTGAACTGCGAATGTGGTGTTGAGACTTCGTTGGATCAGAGAATATTAGTCCAGGAAGTTTCGGCAATCCCCACGCCATAGTTACAACTGATAAAATAACGACCAATATTAACATGAAATAACAATAAAAGATGAAAACAATACTTAGATAATTAAGTAATAAACATTAAACTCGGATAAGTGTAATGGGTTTCATAAAATTTTGCAAACATTACTGTTATGAAAAAATAAAAATAAAAGCATTACCTACATTTTAAACTTTTAGTTAATAATGTAATGTGACAACATTGAAATTGACATGTTCATTGAGTCAACTGATACTGCAGTGATATGGAAAAAAGACCAGATTTAATGGCTATTCGAAACCGGTCTTTTTTAGAATTTAGATGAAAAAATTATTAAAACTAGAAAATTTGCAAGGTTTAACACTTGTTTGTTTATGGTTACTATTTCACCCTTATGAGTCAAAGTGAGAAAACATCATATAGAATATTTAATATTTAAAAATCCATCCATATGCAAGAAAAAAGCTTTCAAAATAGCACCGCTACATCCCGAGATTAGCCGATTAAAATGAACAAATTTAGTAGCGTTGTAATAGTAGTATATATAAAAAGATATATATTTTAAGCTACATCGAAGCTGGAGCAATAACTAAGTTATTACAAAAAAGAAAAAGTAGTATAGGAGATTCCGCTGTTTAATTCATTCAATTACAGACGAACGTCCGTACAGTTCAATTCTCTTAATCATGTTATACCTATAACTTGTTACTTATGTATAAAAATGTTAATAAAATAAAAATGTAAATTTCACGTATCTAAACTTAGCAGAATTTCGTAAAAAAAAAAGTTATGCAAATATCCAAGCGTCTAAAATTAATAGTAAGATATATTGTTATCGTTTGTAAATTATAAATCTGTCTTATTGTTTGCGTACATATTACCGCTAAAGCTATGAATGCTTATATTAAAAATTAAACTATAAAATCATAAAACATATTATTCCTAAGTAATATTTAATCTTTATTTTATGAAAATCAGTTTAGCGAACAATTGTATTCTTATGCGTGGACGTCTCTGCAAGCACAACTTTACTAAGGATACACGTTATATAATTATGATAAAAATGACACTCGTGTTTGTATCGATATTTTTCTTTCATGAAATCGTAAAAATAATATTATTCTGATAGCAAATTATATTATTAATTGGCTTATGCATGTACGTTTGTCCCAGGAGGTAGAGGCACTCACGGATAATGGAAAATAAACGGATAATAAATGATTATTGTAAAATATGGAACGGAAGTTATATCACTCTACGAGCTTCACCTTTATTACAAATCTATACATAATTTACCTTACGTACTATAAAAGTGCGTACATTTACTTATTATATGTCTTAATATACAAATTTAAAAATTTAGTATACCGAAATTGTATCTTACCAAATATCGACGATGACGATTATAAAAGAAAAGTAATATTTTATAAAAATCAAATGTCTTCTTAATGATATATAAGAGACACCGTTGTCAAGACAATATGACAAGGATAAAACATATCTGGTTGCTAATAGCAACACAAATAGAAAACGCATCGGGTGGGTTCGTGGGTGGGTCCACTTGTTTTTGTTACTCTCGGAACACGGTTCATTTGCTCCCGTTCGCCTGAGATTCACATTTATACTACATGCTATTTCACTTTACTATATATTTGCTCTATCAAATCTTTTTCAATTAGCAAGACCTTAGTATTTAATTAAAAACTTTACACAATAAATCTTACGGTTGAGACAAAGATATGAAAAGTTATATTTAGTAGAATAACAATTATTTATTAGAGAAATAATGATTATACATTTTATTATATCTATTTCATTTAATATTATTATATTACAGTTTTGTTCTTTCTGTACTGTACACCTATACTATATTTGCGTTTTTGTACTGTTACCTATTCTTGGTGTACAATAAAGAGTTATTTATTTATTATTTATTTATTTATATTACTCGTAATAACTCTTCGTTTGCGTCGCTTGCATTTTTAACAGCGTTAGTTTATAATGTACGAAGATGTAATAGCTTGATTTCACTTGATCCCACAGCTGGGCAAAGACCATACATGTCGTAGTAGCTACTTTTTTATTTTTGATTATTCTTAAGTAATTCAGTATATATAAGTAATAAATTTTTGTGCTTATTCTAGTTCATTATCAATTGTTAAACCTAAAAATAACACATTTTTAATAACCGACAAAAAAGTTGTATTATAAGTTTGACGTGGATATTTGTGCATCTGTCATCTTTGGCATTATAGGTCTCAAACTGATGAACCGATTTTGATCTAGTTCTTTTTTCTCGAAAGATTACTGTATCGAGATATGTATTTATTGACTGATTGATTGTACTGATGGTTCTTGATGGAAATTCATGTTTATCTTTTTACACTTTTTTATTTTATGTTAATTATAATTTACACGAACGTTTTCGACAAAGAACTGACGATGACTTTGTCGAAAACGGTCGTGTAAATTATAATTAAAATAAAATAAAAAAGTGGAAAAGTGTAAAAAGATTGTAGTTTTATTAGTATATATATATTTTAACAATTTTTATGAAAATTTGTATAAGAAACATGTCTAACTTTTATCAATTGGAAACTTAGTATTCTAATAGATCAATATTATTGTGATAAAATATTGTTCTTCACTTGGTAGTCTGATACTGCAGCGTCAACTGAAACCTGCTAGATACTTAACGCCATACAAAATTATAGCACAATACTTGAAATCATTGAATACGCCTAAATGAATATTTATATATTGATGATGATAAGGTTCCTAATGATGTAGCAAAAAAGAGAAATGAGGACAGTTTAATGAAAGACTAAAATTTTACGACAGAATGTAAGACTATGAAATAACTAAAACACACTAATGAAACTATATCAATATCGATTAGTTAGAGAAGTTTTCTACCAATGAAGAGTGTTTTATCGTCGTCCGTTTTTAAAATCCAATTTTCAACCCAGCTAGATTCTATCTAAATTTATCGGATAAAATTATTGGAACATCCTTCGAGTTATTTAACTTAAAAATAATTTGTAAAATATTTTCGTCGTCGAAGAAGAAATTGCATAAGATATATATTTTTTACATCGATTACTTTGATAACGGAAAATTTTGCTATTATCTGCCTGATCTCTAGCTCTACAGGTATCTCCTGCTTCCTCGGTGGTGGTGGGTGAAGGTTAAGTCCACATTGATATATGTATATATGATTATGTTACAGATATACACAAACATCTTAATTGACTGCATCCTTCTTTTCTAAGTGTTACAATTAATAACTAGGCTAAGTTAAGGCTTAGTATGTTTCTTACAAATATACGCAGGCATATATTTTCAAACTACTTGTACAAAAATTACATAATTACGATATAGCGAATAGATTCAACGTATTTTTGTAAAAAGAAATTTTTTTTTTAGCAGGAGTAGAGTGAATATAGAACGGACATGTCGTTAATATTTCACCGCCTTATTTCCTTTCTTCGTTGCGTTGAGGATGAAAAATTTGTTAAATCATAATTAATTATAGATACTAGACACAAGGTTTTATATACGAAAATGTACTTTAAAAAAATGTTTTTAGAAAAGAATTGTAATTGTTAATTGTAGTGATAAACATCAAAAATTTTTTTTTCTATTTACCCACATTTCTTCTAACTTTGTACTGTTTCTGTATTCAACGTACCCAAAATAATTGTAGTATATTCATAAGAAAATGTATTCTCATTTAAGTGAATTGTTGTATTCTTATGATAAATATATCTCAAGCCTCATAAATATCTAAGTCATCATACCTAAATAACTCAGAATAATCATATGGAAATTAAGCTTCTTATTTTATTTATTAACATTTCATCGTTCAAAATACACGCGACAAGTAATTAAAGGTCGACAAATTAGAGAACGTACGCACATTCTACTATGCGTAATATTTATTAAATAATATATAAAATTATAAATATTGTGGGAAGTTACTCATTAACGCGGATAAATATAAACAAATTGAAATATCGACAGGATGACAAGTCGAGCGTATTACGACAATTTTACAATTTTCACGTAATCAAAAAAATATTTTACGATATTTGGAACTTTTTATTCAAGCTGAAAATCTTGGATGCTGGTTTTCGGATTATTATACACCATATATTTTTTTAAGGTTAGGTACATACCAAAGGGGTGTCGTATGTATTAACTAAATCCGATGTCTGCAATGTCTGTAACAGGGCAGTTACTTTTGAAGTTCAATAGAAATGTAGTTAACTTTTCTTACAGTCTGAACAGTTCAATTAAATAATTTTTTTTTTTTCGAACCGAAATATATTAACAAAAAACTTTTTAGTAATATTATTTATTTATATACTCAATTTATAAATAAAAACAAAATCAAAATTCCGTATAAGACAAAGTGAAAAAATACTTTTTTTTTAAAGTTTGATGGCAGCACTGCCTCTTATCTATCTACATATATAGTATACTGGTTAGGTACGTCAGATTTAATTATCTTTAATCGTTTTTCAATGGAAGTAAAAGGAGAATTGATGTTCAAGCAAAAACGTTCGATTCGTTTTGCATTATAGCATGCGGGCTTAAGAATTTAGCTGAATTCACAGTTTTCGCTTTTCTAACAACGAGTACGTTCTGAGTTTTAAATTTTATGTCACTTTATGAGAATGCATGAATCGCCGTAATATTGAAAAGATCAAATTTTTCTTTTTAATATGTAGGGTGCAAGTAGTTATCATAATTTTAATGTATTCCGTTTGTTTTTATATTCTTAAATCTTTAATTATAATACTATATTAGTTTAGTGGTTATATGAAATATTTTTATATGTAGGTACGTATTAAATTATTAAGTACCCTCGCGGTCTTGACTTCACGTTGAAAACACCGTGGAAACAATGTTCGTGGAAATACTCAGTAAACCACGTAAGTTTCATAATGGTTATAACTGTGTTGTTCCATTAACATTTGTCGTGTATATTCTAATGTCATCTGTTCTGTCATCATGTTCTGTATTTTTTAATTCGTTATCCATTTAATTGTGTTCCTAGAAAGGTACAGAAGCGACTAGGCTGTGCGCGGTGACTCAATAAGTTATAGGGAACTTTAACCCCTACCCACATGTCTATGACTCGTCTCTGATAGCAACTTTATAATAGAAGTTGAATATTGTTTGGTTATAATACCAATGTATGTGTATAGTGTATTTAGTGTGTAATATAGTATGAGTATTTTATTTTATATCTGTACTTATAATATACGGTAACACGTATTCCTCCCGCTTTGGTATTCAAAGATTAAAGTTGACATTTTGTCGCAGTCGTATTTTATTTTTATTTTACGTGTATTTTAATTAATAATAATTAACACAGTCAAACAGACTCGAACAAAATAAAAAACAAATAAATATGTAGTAAAAGTCAAAAATGTAAAAAATATATACATGTCTGTCTGTCTGAATCTTAGCTGCGCTTGACATCAAAACTACTGAAATAATTTACTACTAAATGAATTTTTACTATGAGCTAGGTCACAATATATACTTTTTATCCGTTGGACGGACGGGCGAATGGACAGATTCGCGGAAGTAAATGCCATTATTAATCCCAGCTGTTACCAGGATCTGCCTTCCGGCTGAGTCTCCACTACTTTGCACGATCTTTAGTATCGCCCATTTACAGTCCATTGGCTCTTATGTTGATAGTGAAGGCTGACTGAAGTTGCCTTCGATAGCTTTGACAAGAGACCAAATACACGGGTCCCAGTTTAGAAACCTAATAGCATTTCACCAATTTTACTAATATGTTTAAACTTTGCCCTAGCAGTTTGCTTGTAGCAAGACCTGGAAGCAATATTAAATCTCTTCTTCAGGTCGGCTGCCTTTCAGCTAGTGCCACACACAGCCCATGCACGATAATTCTCCTAATTAGAATCCGTAGCAAATTCATATCGAACTCAAGATAATTTGTAAAATGACTATTAAAAAGCATTTGAAAACACAATTTGATAATATATTTTGTGATTTTAAGATAATTTTGGAATTTGAGATAATTAGCTGATTATATTTCATCTGCGAAAGTACATTATATACATTTATATCTGGATTTAATTATTTTTGTCTGATTGCATCCACCGTGTTTTAAGCCCCTAAAGTTTGCGATTCTGGCATTTGAAAGATTGCCAGGGCGTAGATACGACGCTCCTCACATAATTATATACTTTTGCTCTTCGAGTTTGAAGATCACTTAGTTACAAATATATCAAAGTGTTTAAAATCGGATCTTCTCTTATATAGAGAAGTAGGTAGCCTTTGTCTGGCAGCGGGATATTTACAGGCGCATTCAGTTCAAATCAGTTCTTAATCGGACTGAAACAAATAAAAAAATTACTAGTTTTTATAAAATTTAACGAAAGTTTCTTTTTTTATTAAATTTTTATTCGAGATATTCGTCCTGCTCGTATTTTGTTATAGATAGTAGTATATGTAGATGTAGATGTAGATGTAGATGTAGATGTAGTAGATGTAGTTTGTTGTTGAGCTTTACAACAGCTATATTTAGAATAACTATACCATACTATATACACCATAAATATATACCATATATACTATGCCATAAATGTTAAACATTGTTATTTCCCTAATAAAATATTATGCCCATAAATTTATGTATAAAATATGTGAAATCGGAACAATAACATTTTAAATAAATCAATGTACAAATTACTAATAATCTAATTGTTAAAATTTAATAATTCAACATTATTATTAAAGAAAAATGGAATCGAACACGAACGAAGTCGAAGCAATATTTATTTTAAGACATCTAAATGTATATTAAATATTGCCATAGAACAAATCCGACGAATTTTTCTTAGTATTCGGTTTTCTTGATAGAAAATCCACGTTAATACCATTTTATTCCACAGCGATTTGTCTTGTCTGAAGTATCAAGATGTCATGTCTATTGAGAGTTACCTCGAGAGTTCAACTGGCTAGATCTCTTAGCATCACGAGACGATACTCCGTCCAACCTTTTGTGTATTCGGACGAAGTGCGAGATGCGAAAGCAGACGGGAAACCGATAGTTGCTTTGGAATCAACTATTATCACTCACGGAATGCCATATCCTAGAAATTTAGAAACTGCGCTTGAAGTTGAGGACATCATCAGATATCAAGTAAGTTAAATATAATTATGTATATATATATTTTATGATATTTAATAGACTATCATTATTAATATTAATATGTAAGAAAATCACGAACGAAACCAAAGTTTAAGGAGAGAAGATATTAAAATATATATATATTTTCATTTAATTATAAGCATTAATAGTAGTTCGGGTAATGCTTAAACAAACCTAGTCTAGATTTTAAAGTTGTATTACTAGACGGACATAAAAAATGAAAATGATAAAGTTATAAGCAAAACTATAAATAAATAAAAAAGTAACATTCTTTGTGTATTGAAACTCGTATAGAACCTCGTATAGCTTGTAACGCACGTTCGACGTCTCTGAAACAGGCGTCTCTATTTATTTATATTCTAAATTAAGTATTGCTTTGGATTGTCGTGTATTTAACGAACTGCATTGCTTGCATTTATCCGACAGTTCAGCATATTAAGGTCCTTTTATTTAAAAAAAAGAAAAAGAAAAAAAAGGCTCTTGTGATACCTATATATGTATTTTGGCAAACAATTAAACACAGATAGTCTGTTTTTGTGAAAAAATATTACATAATTATATCTTAAATTCACTGCCGTAGGTTGTAAATTACGTACGTTAGTTTGTTGAATTAAAAAAAAATACGTCATTACCGTAACGTATGTTAGACGTCATAATTTTTTTTTTCGAGATCGTAACGATGAAATCCTTTGTGCCGTTTGCGTCATGTCATGCATGTAACGAAGTATACTAGGCGTTGGAGTGTGTTGCTTGTGAGTTGCAATGCCCTTAATTGAGTGAAAGCGGCTTTCGTCTAGCTTATCCGCTGTACGTCACGCAAACGCTTCGTGTCCCTTTTGTCACTCAATTAAGCAAGTGAGCATTTCAACTCAATCTTTTTATGGGAGAGTTGGATATTACCGAGCCTCTAAGAACTTGGACCTATAATTCGGAGAATGTTCGATATATATATTCAAAAATGCAGTAAATAGTACATAATTTATTTAGCTACGCATACATCACGGCAAAATATTTCAAAAAATAAACAAAAATTAATTATTGCAAAATAATAAAAAAACGGGAAAGCGTGGTATTATCAGACTGGTCTGATAAAACCGTGCCCATAATAATTTCGTGAATTTCTATCAGTAAACTTAGAATTAAAAAAAAATGCAACGTTGAATAAACTCGTTCGTAGAAAAAGAAGCATAGACTCCTCTCTATACCTAGATATGATTATTATTTTACAACTAAATTAATTATCATAACCATATCGGCCATTGGATGTCCACTGCTGAACGTAGGCCTCCCCCATCGACTCCGGTTCAAAGGAGCCTCCATCCAACGACTTCCGGCGACTCTCTTCAAGTCGTCTGTTCATCTCGTGGATGGCCGTCCGACACTGTGCTTGCCGGTACGTGGTCTTCACTCGTACACGCCCAGGGCGCGGAATTGATAAACTCTGTTATTTCATTTTATAACCTCAAAATAATACAGTCAAGTTAATTGTGTATTCAAATCAATCTAGTCATTAATTCTATAATATGTTAGGATTAAAATAAAAGTAATCAATGTGTTACAATACAAATATAGAATAGCTTACCTCTTGTCAAAAATGCCCGCGAAATTATAAGGAACGAGAGTAAAAAATTGTAAGACACGATGTGTCTTAATCGCTGCTCCGAGTAAATTAGCGTCGTGCACGGGGAGGGGTAGAAGACTCGGACTGTGATCTTTAAGGACTAGATAGCGCAATTAGCGTTTAGTTTTTGAAATATGCTAGGGCGTGGAATTATCAAACGCGCGGTATTATCCAACTCTCCCCTATAAGAAATACTTATGTATAAAGAAGATCTAGTTAAACTGTTAATGCATATAAAAATATATCCTTTTATTTTATTTAATATAACGAAATATTAAAATATTTTGCTTGCAAAAACAAAGGGCCAACTTTACAGCACAAGTACTGTAGACCAATCTATCCAGTCTATTTATTTTGTATTTCCTGTATCTATGAGCTAATATACTTTCAGGGGGCAACGCCAGCGACTATTGCAATACTAAACGGTCAACTTACAATTGGTTTAACACAAGAAAAAATTCAATACCTAGCAAAAGCAAGGGGTGTCATAAAAACGTCTAGAAGAGACATAGCAGCCGTGGTTGCAGCTAAAAAAGATGGCGCTACGACAGTTGCAGGAACCATAATTGCATCTGAATTGGCAGACATACCCGTCTTTGTTACAGGAGGCATAGGTAAAAGACAATAAAAATGAAGTTTTATATACTTATGTTTTTACTCAAAATCGACTACGATTGCATTATTTAAAGAAAAACAGTCTACAAGTTTATATATGGACTTATGGCAGAAAATGAATAAACAGGTATTTTAGCCTTTTTTGTTAAAGTGGGGCATGAACATTTACATGGAGGTTTATTTGTCGGGTCATTTATAGGCTTAGCTGTCATATACGAAGTAATTTGAAGTACCTATAAAAATGGAATCGGTATTATTTAGTGCACGTTACAGCGTATTTCATTAAAACCTCTAAGACGGTGAAATATAAATAATATCTATATGATGTTTCCAAGACCCACCAACATTTTTGGTGTATGTCTGAGAGCCAATCATCGACTTCAAACATACACCGATATATTTTGAAATAAACAACAATTTTGTGCACCTCCACTCGTCGTGTATCTGTCCCGCGCAACCACCGTCGTTAAGGTGACTACTACACTAAAAAGGTTGTGACATATACGAGTATAGTCCGTGCGCAGAAACTTTGCCGATGACCACCCCTCCCACCGGAGTTGACTGCGTCCCTCGCTCGTCTGATGTGTACCGCTAGCAACGCAGCCGATACGTGCGTGTAATTTTTTGCTTTCGCTACGAAATAATTAATTGTTGTTTTCTTAGGTTTTACTTGTTTTATTTTTGTTAGTTATTTGTTTTCGTTGTTTGGAACCATTAAACTTTTATTTTACGGCTACGTTTCATTCATTCACTAAATATAAATACATAAAAATATATAATCTACGTAATAACAACAGCGTTTTTTATTTACTATTTATAATTACACTTTATATTAAATTTATAATTCAACCGAGACTATTTTTTATTAGTTGGATGTAAAATATAATACAATAATAATCTACATTTATGTGACCTTTTTTTTCAACCCTACTGACTATCGACGCGTAATATATAGCAAATTTTTTGTTACAATGTGTCTGTGTGCGTCACGCATAGTCTTAACTTATTTGTCAAAGTCCAGTGATCGCAATAAAACATTTTTAATGATAAAATGTGACTAGGTACATAAAGTGACGTAAAAATTTATACACATATATACGAGTTTGATCTGTTATTTTTAAGATTAATCAGTTATGCCTCGTTTCATTTTATATAGAAATGTTATAAGATAAAAGAACAGACTAAATTTCCAATTGTCATTCAGGAGTTGAAAATCCTTACACGAGACGAATTATATTAATGCATTCGATATGTGCTTAATTATCCGCATAGTTATGTAGCGGGATGAATGAATTTTCGTACAAATTTGCTGGCATATCACATTCAATTAAAGCGATCGCGCGGTGAATGGTTGATGAGATTAATAACAAATTCCACAGCATCGGCCATTTCATGCCACAAATATCGTTTATTTCAAACAAATCTTAAATTGTTTCGATGAATGAATTCAACGTTGATGTTTTGAATACTTGTAAACTCTCATTCCGTCAGTCGCCACAAGTTTTATATTTTAAAATATTTAATTTTATATTACATTCATAATTTTATTCAATTTTATTAACTATATATTATCATTCATTTTGACTAAGAAACAAAAACATATTGTGGCTTAATAGAACAATTTAGTAAAAGTGGAGGCCTAATATTAATCAAAATATGATAGCTAAAAACCATGTGTAAATGTAATATTATGATGTACAAACAAATGATAATTAAATTATTCCAAAGCCATGACTGCTATTTTTATAAATTATAAAATTAAAATTACAATTAATTAATTAAAATTTCTTAACTAACTGACCCGTGAGGGTTCTTAAACTAGGTGACTCATGTTGGAGGTAATTAGTACTTAATACCAATTTTTTATAGCCGAATTTAATTTAGTCCAGTTAAACGGACTGTCGTCGCGACGTAATTTGTCTATAAAATTAAATAATATATTATTAAATAATATTATGAATTGTGTGCTGTACATTATTAACCGCTGTAATGAGTATTTACTCAATTAGTTACTAATATTCACATTTTTTTAATTCGAAAAATAAAAAGTATATAAGTAGTATGGTTTGCAATTATTATTTTTTCAAGTAGATATATTATATATAGCATTATTAAAAAAAAAATTAATACACTTTCCATAGATCGAAATTTACATCTTACATGTTGTACAATTCAGCAGTGAACATCCAATGGCTGATATGATGATGATGATGATGACGTTTAAAATTCAACGTTATCATTAATAAATAAAAAAAATTTAAATTGCGTGTACTAGCGTACACTCGTAAGAAGTGAAACTTATAATAAAAACAGTTTACTTTTTATACGATCGTAATTATATGAGTCCTGTGTTTGCGTTCGGACATATCACATAATTATTTATATTCGAATTACCTACTCACTATAGAATACATCATACAATAACTGCAAACTTCTATATAGTGATACTTAATTTCACTCAAGAATCTTAGAGATTGCTAGCGCAGTGGCTGCCAACGCGAATTGAATTTCGTATATCGCTCGAGAGCTGCAAGTTCAAAACCCTGCGAGAGCCACATTTTGTATTCAAAATTTGATATTTGATTTATTTAGTTTAACTATTTATTTATATATATAGGATTTCATCTACTACCACTCGGAATCTTCCTTGCGCATGTGTTTATTGAAAAAGGACTGAAATACGCAATAATCAAGAACAAGATGGCGCGTAACGCAAGATGGCGCGTAACGAAAAAATCTTTCCAACCCCGATAAAGAAGTTTCACTTCAATAATTATTGTATTATGAGACCATAAAATTCCCAAAGACACTTTAACAGCAAACATATTTCATGTTTAGACATTTTATATGTATATTTATTATAGCTATGTAGCTATATTTATCTTAGTAACATAAATCATGATATCATAAATTAAATGCACATAAAATAAAACGTACGAAAAATGGTATTCTTTGTCTCAATTCCAAGATATTCTTATCATTATATTGAATATATACATATATATGATTTATTAAAGGTGGAGTACATCGCGAAGGCGAGGACACTTTGGATGTGTCAGCTGACCTTACAGAACTAGGACGGAGCAAGACCTTAGTCGTGTGCAGCGGGGTCAAGTCCATACTTGATATAGGAAGGACTCTGGAATACTTGGTATGAATTATGAAAATATCACAATTGGTATATAACGTTGGTGAGAAATGTTTGTGTAAGCCATAGAGATTTTTTCATAGCCTGGTGTTTTTGTCTGTATTGTGATACAGGATAAAATGATCACTGATTCAGTGTGAGAAATTAATAAAAAATTAAAATTCTGTATCACTAGCGACTATAATTTCGTTAAAGTAAAATTTATATCTAATTTTTAAATTATTAAAAAAATTGTCTAATAGAAATCATATCTAATATAGATAATGTTGAATAAGTATTGTAACCACAATCTAATATATTTCCATATTGAATTCTTTTCATGTCATATATACATTTTTGTCTTTAGATAAAAATAAATATAAATAATAAATATGCTTAACACACACACACACGGTCGTCTGTTCCTAAGGTAGGCAACTTAATGCCTGTGTTTTAGGTAACAGCCGACTGATATATATATATTTTAATAAATATACATATAAATAATACATATATAAATAAACATATATTACACCCAGACTCGAGGCGGGAATCGAACCCACAACCCTTGGAGCAGAAAACAGGGTCACTGCAAACTGCGCCAACGGGTCAATCAGAGATAAGAGGAAGTCGAAATAAAATATAATATGAAACCTTTCAGATGCATTGTACATTGCTTTTACTCGCTGTAATAAAATTCATTAATATATATATAGATAGTTATATTTAAGCCGAGATGGGCCAGAACATAAAAATAGGTATCGATACCTTCGAAACTCTATAATAAAATATATATTCACCAAGACACGTGTCAGCTTTAATCATCCTTCGTAGGGGGAGATGATGAAAGATGGGTTTGCCTTACAGAGTGACATGTAAAGATTGTGTACAGTACAGTACAGTTAGACAAAATGCTCAGTTATATAAAAAAGTTATAAAAAAGTACAAATATGGCTCTATTGAAAAACCCCAATTGACTCATTTGTTAGTTCTTCTAATGTATGACTAACATTCCAATTAGAATTTATGCTTGCAATATATTTTTACTTCTAATGTTCTCTTCTTCTAATTTTCTCTTCAATCAGGAAACTCAAGGTGTGACAGTTTGTTCTTTCGGTGAATCAGAAGAGTTCCCAGCGTTTTACACAACACGTTCAGGCTATAAGGCGCCTTTTTGTGTCCAAAATTCATTGCAAGCCGCTCAAATATTGATGGAAGCACATCGTCTCCAACTGTCATCTGGCATCCTTGTTGCTGTTCCAATACCAGATGAACATGCTATGGACGGTGAGAACCTAATATAAAGACAAAAATAATAATTTATTTATGGACAAAAATTTAGATTTCATTGCTTTTAATAATCATTTTATCTTTCTTTAATAGATACTAGAAATCTTAGAGGGTTTCACTCGCGTTGAGTTTTGATGCTTCAACAAAAAAATCTTTTCTATTCCTAATATATATACTACATTATACATATCCACACTATGTCTATGTCTGCTGTCAAGAACTGTTAGATAAACTCCAGAATTTTATGACTTAAACAGAAATATATGAAATACTTCTAATATAAATAATCACGATTCTAAAAATACATAGATGTATGCAGATAAAACCAAATAGTATGTAAATAAAATTGAAAAGGTGTTTAAATTTGCATATAATGTCACCTAAGCGAACCAGTTCGCCATTTGCATACATTTTGTACGTTTTTTTGCCTATTGCATGAAACAATATCGTTCTTACGAGTAACATACCCTTTATCTAACGGCTTTCCTTGAAAGGTGAGGGTATAATGCTATGACATTTAGAGGTAGTTTTTGAAATAAATTTTCCGCAAACCCAACTATTGAGACAGTAAATGGATTAAGGGGAAATAAAAGTGAGTCAGTAGTGATCGAAAGATACGATATTACTCACGAATTTATCTTCCTTTGAATCTCATAATAAGCTAGCGAAAATCAGGCGTTTGTTCTGCAGTTCCAGATTAATAGGGTAAAGTTTTTATGACTCTATTTTATTAATTATACTATTTATACTTTGACTCAAATTATCTTTAACAGGCAATCTTTTGTAGCATTTATATATATATTACATATTTGTACATGTTAAGATTAAAACTAAAAAATCAAAATGAAAAACAAAGTCTTTATTCAAGTAGTGCTTAAAACCATTTTTGAGTCGTCATTTTAAAATTTATATAGTTTTAAGTAATAAATTATTGTTAGTGTGAAGCTGCCACCAATTCGGAGGAATCGGCAAAACACTCAACAATTACTCTTTAACAAAACCGTCAATATATTATTTAATCATTAAAAATTTAGTCATATGTCCATAATGAAATACAGTGCTACTAAACCCACTTATCATTATCATTATAATATAATTTCTAGAGAGTAATATACTGTGCCTGTTAAAGACTTTTTGATATAAACCTTAAATTTATTTATTGGTAAAACCGTTTGTGAGATTTTATTACATATGCGTATACCGTCACCTTGCACATAAGGGGCCATTCATTTATTACGTAAGACGAATTTCGCTACTTTTCGACCCCCTCCCCCCTATTATAAGAAAAAATAAGAATAGGCCAACCCCTTCCCCCTTGTTTAATATTTATTACGTAAGAATCTAAAGGAAAAATAATAACACGTTTGGTTTTTTTAATGTTACTTTCCAAAGTAACAATTTTTAGAAATGTTTATTTGTACTTACATAGGTATTGACAATTTTTGGTTGGTGGATTTTTGGTGTATACAAAGTATAATTTTAGCTTTGCGCATTTTTGTGATCTTACGTAAGAACTATCGAGACTCCCTCCCAACCCCTCGTAAGAAAATATAAGACATGGTTGACCCCCCTCCCCCCCTAAATAGTCTTACGTAATAAATGAATGGCCCCTAAAGGAAACGTTTAATTTGCAAACTGGGAAAATTGGAGTTACAATTTTATTATTTCTTTTCTTTTTATACTATATTTCGCCTATATGTTTTTTAAAAACATATAGGCGAAACTTAATCTGATAAAAAATAGGAAAGTTTATTCATTTAGTTTCTTTATCATAATTATTGTATTGTAAATGCTTCAAATTGTCTAACAATTTAGATTATAGCAATACTTTTTTTTTGCAAAGTAGGTAATTTAATCGAGACAGTCATTAAGAATGCGCTGATTGAAGCAAATAACCAAGGAATTCGGGGTAAGGAAGTGACCCCATTCCTACTGGCCGCAGTGTCTGCAGCTACGGGTGGCGCCTCTCTCGCTGCAAGTATCCTTTTCTCGTAAACATTAATCTATATTTAAATTGGTAAAGTTTATAATAAATATAATATAATAATTCAGTCGATAAGTTGCTTACATTACAGTTGTATAGTTTCGCAAATAAGACGGTAATTTTAAGCAACAGTGTTTCTTTTTTGTTTGTGAAATTATAGAAAACGGAATGGTTCTTTAAATACCAAATACGAGTAATTACCAAGGCTATTAAATTGTTTAACTGCCTTAACTAGTTCATTGAATGTCGTTTCGGCAGTAAATTAAACGTGTAACAACATAATGACCCTAAAATGATACTAGTAAATCTAATTGCTATAATTCCTTTCCTTAACAACGTTCAGACATCGCCCTCATAAAGAACAACGCAAAAGTCGGCGCCGATATTGCCGTCCAATTTCAAAAACTGAGGAATGTTAGCAATGCAGGGAATGCTCTTAATATCGGTTCCTCAAAGAGCTCGGGGAAATTTACGACGAATTCTTCAAGACAGTTTCATACCACATGTCGCGCTAGAGGAAGCAGTTCCAATGACCATGTGGTAAAGAATGATACCACCGCAGATGTTCTCGTAGTTGGTGGGGCTAATGTAGACAAGACATATAGACTAGCTGAAGAACGCGTTCAGGTAAGTTAACAAGAAACTTACGTTCGACATCACATAAATAATATTACTTTGTGCCGAAGAAAGGTTATATTTTTCGAGCGTGAGACTTTGTATATTAGTTAGTATTAATTTTGGCTCGCTCATTCGTCAGTTTTAAAAGGAGAAGTTACATAAGCTACCTGGGTAAGCTTGAATAACACTTTTTTTTTTCAATTACTGAAATATAGTTTTTGTTAATTTCTCAGTATTACAACACAAACAACAATTATGTACTTAGTGTGTTTAATTAAACGCCGTGTTGATAATTAAATGTTTCCGTTTTTATTTATTTAATACATTCTTCTTCTAAATAATAATAACACTTGACAAATCGAATTTAATACATGACACAAAAAAAAACAAGACCGTTAATTGCAAAATAAAAACTTACATAAAATGATAAAAATAAGGTTAAGCTTTTAATTAAAAGTCTAAAAACGGATTTTATCGCGTTTATTTAAAGTTACTGTTTAACATTATTCGGACACCCACCACCTCAGTCCCCCGAGATCATAGACGCTGTAAAGGGTCCGAAACGTCGGGAAATAATTTAAATTAAATTGTTAAACAGTAACTTTAAATAAACGCGATAAAATCCGTTTTTAGACTTTTAATTAAATGAATAAAATTCGCGTAAATATAAGAGAACAGTATAAGGTTAAGCTATTAGAAAAAATTGATATTATATAATATATATATATATATATATATATATATATATATATATATATATATATATATATATATAGTACGTATGCACTAGAACTGTCTTTGGTTAAAATATAAATGTGATTAAAGAAATATTTTTGATTTTTTATAATAGTTATTGTTATTTTTGATTTTTTATAGTAGATATTTTTATAATAGTCTGATTGATTACCTTTTCTATGATATAAAACAAAACAAAACTGAATTTACTTTTATAATACAACACGAGAATAAAATAATAATAAGAAAAATAAAATAAAGAAATAGTATCTTATATCTTTAAACGAGCAATTCTTGTATATATATATATAATCGGAATCTCGGAAACGGCTCCAACGATTTTCATGAAATTTAGTATGCAGGGGGTTTCGGGGGCGATAAATCGATCTAGCTAGGATTTATTTTCAGAAAATGTTGTTTTATCCCTTTTTTTTACGCAATTAAAAAATACCATTAGAATACGAAGGTAAAATTCGCTGTTATTGACAAGCTTCTATTAGCTCGGATAGGAATCGGGCGGATTCGAAACCAGAAAACCTGAGTTCGAATCCAGGATTCTACAGACCAATCTTTTTTTCATTTTTTTTTTTTTTTTTGAATTAAGAGCTCTTTTTATTTTTTATTTTAATAACCAGTTCCTATTATTTTACTTTTATGTCGGTAAGATCGAAAATATTATTTAAGTTTCATCAATATGTAATGTATCTAAATATAATTTGACCGAGCAAAGCTCGGTCATCCGGGTACTACTATATAAAACATCAGTATGTACATGTTATATTAATTATTAGACATTAGTAATGTCAAAATATTTTATTGACGTTCCCACTCCCACATAAAAAGAACCTTGTAGGTGTTACTTAGAAATACACTACTAATACGTTATTAGTACATAATATTTATATTGTAGTAAATTTATTCTTAATTATACTGTAATTTATCATTTTAAAAACTTTCGTCGTTATACAAAACTAATTTCAGTGACACAGTATACGACTTTAAGCTAACGCTATTTTCCTATATAACATCTGATGCTGTAGTGCGGTTGTTTCGTTGTTTCGATGGCTTTAGCGTTGATTAGAAGCCAGCTAGTTCTCTAAACATCAGTAAATCTAGAGACGGTTTCTGCAATACAGATTTATTTGCTAGATTGAAAACTACATCATGAGGAAACTTTGGTATTCGAATACATAGTTTTCATTTATAGAACTGTTATATGTTAGGTAATTTTAAAGAAAGATTTATTTTAAATGATAAAATAACATTAATTTTGAAAATTGCATGTTTAATCTTAGACTAACAATATCATTTAATAAAAATTTAATTATGTCATGTATTGTAGTTCTTAAAGAGGAATAATTATTTATAATTCAAGAAATATTTTGAAAAAAAAAACACACAAAACATAATGCCGCAAAAAGAAATCACCTGTCTCAAATCTTTCTCAAAAATATGCACAATAGATCTAATATTTATTTATTATTAATTGGGATTAATGGCTTTCATGATGATGATGATGCACATAGAATGAAGATTAGATGAATCAAATCAATTATTGTATTTTTCAGTCCACGAAGTATGTATGTTTCATATTTTTGTGACAATTTGAGGAAACGATATAATTTCAAACAATTTGGAGATTAGCATCTAGTTCTAAAAAGTTTTTCCGTCTGAACGAACCTTATGTAAACAAAATCTAATTATATCTGCTGTTATTCAACCCTCAGCCAATATTCACTACACAAAATAGAAAGCAAACATAAAGACGTCTAGTGAATGAACAAATTTTCTTTTCTGCGATCAATTTTCATGTGTTTAAAATGATCACAGATGACATCTTCTGTCCCATCCTTAGACCTAAAGTCCTACTGTCTCTCGTTGAGAATTCATAGAATATGTAATTGGATGCGACTGTAATTATCTCACTACTGTAATTATCTCAATGATTCTGCCGATAACTTGTAGCAGATCGCTTGGTCTGTAAGATTTTGAATACATGTCACCCTTACTACATTCTCCGGATATTATATTTCCATTGCCTTTTTGTAGTTTGATAGCAACTGGTATCGGTTATTCCATTTGAACTATAAACATCTAACTGCAAGGTAATAGGCAGATTGTTATAAATCACAGAAATTTAGGTTTTTTACTTCATGCACTTAAAATATGTAATACGGGGACGGTAGGTCATTATCTGACAGGATAGTTAATTTTGCATCGTAGGTATATGGTACAGATTTTCTGATCTCTCAGAGTTTTTATGTTAGAGCTGGCAAGTTTAGTTGATTCTTTGATGCTGAAACATCACTCGTACACGGTCTGTCTTGTCTGTAGATTTCAATAGTCTGGATGACACCAGTGTTGGTAGGTGTATGTCGAACATGCAGCAGCAGCAGCTCTAGTTCATGTCGTTCAAGCAGTAGTATCAGTAGCTCTTTATCCTTTGTTATTGCTCTCCTGCCAAAATTTTGTTATTTATATCTTCCGCTATTATTAAATTGCACATTTTTAACTTCTCGCAGGCTGCAAGGTGCGCGCTAGTAGGATTCTACAACTCGATTACCCTCGAAATAGACGAACACCACTCCAAGAGTCAATGAACCTACCAGCAAAACTGCTATCTTAATTTCTATCACCAGCTCAAATTCGTGTATGCCTACCCACTGCTACTATACTATGCCTGCCAGTTAAGAGTACACTGTGACTGCGGGTGACTATTATCTCATTGTATTCTAACGTCATCTCCACCGACGGTCCTTGTAATATAATGATCAAAACATTCCTTTTGTCGCCAATATCAGTCGAGATGTTGCAAACTAAGAATTGCAGAATTATTTGGGTGACGTGTGATATTATGTTGTTGCCCGTCGTTTTCGCTGCTCTAGTCGTCCTTAAAAATATATAATACTCGTTATGCCGACTTTAAATTTTGTGGATATGTTACAATAAATGTATTATGTTCTCAGTCTAAGCTCTTCTTGTTTTTCTTATACAATTCTTGCAGGATGAAAGTTTCCCTTCCAGTATAGAACAGCTGAAAGGGCATTTCTTCCAAGAATAAATTTATTTTTACAGTAATTGCAAATGTTTTGTCTTGCAATTAATTTAAATTTGATGTTTAAAAGGGTAGTAATTTTTAAATATGACCATGATATGACCTCATATTGTTTAAGTGGTGATACTAAGTGGTGAAAATAAGTCATAAAGTATTACAAAGTATATTCATTTACTTCATTTAATAAATGTAATTGTTTCTATATTGGTAACTTCGAAAAATAATGATAAGCGAAAAATATATTTACTTAATAGCTTTTCAATGAGAACATCAAATATTCATCAATATTTTCACATTAATTTATTAACACAAGTGTAAATGACATTGACTGATGATCACACAGTCATGTTATGTTCGAAAAGCTATATTTTGTTTATTCAAATATTAGTACTAGTATGTACTTCTCAGTTTATAAAGAATGAATACTATTTATTAATAATATTACGTTGATTTTTGTGTCAATTTGTATAATACTTCCATAGTAAGGGGGAAGAAACAATTGTAGAGCCTTTTTCAACTTCAACTTCTTTTGCTTTTATGCCTTTCATTGGTGCCAAAAGAGCACAGATTTTTCGATGAGAGACTTTTTTAAGCGGCCATTCACACCAACACTTTTTGTTAATTTGACAACTAGTAACGAACGACGTCTTCCTTCTATCCAAAAATTAAAAGAAAAAAAATATTTGGTTCATATTTAGATGTATATAATCGTCGTATTATATTATATATTCGTAATGTCAGAATATCGCGAGTAGGTACGAATGAATTTCGTTGTATAAAGCTTTTTAACACTGTTGTAATCAAGAAGCGTGAGACTACAGCTACAAATAGAACTAAATATTTATAATCTGTAAAATGACTATTCAAAAAGTAATTAAAAAGCCATTTAGTTGAATATATAATTAGAATTTAATTTAAATTTCAGATATGTTCATTTTTGTTATACAACCTTTTAAAAACATAAATTGTTTCTTATCTACATCTAAGGCAAATATTTATTTTGTTTATTACTAAAATACTAATAGTTGTTATGTGATCTCCTGAGTATATCTATTTATATATCTATTAATATTTAGTCAATGCAGCATAGTAAAATTTTCAATTTTTTACGTGTATTTTGTTGCTTACATTACGCGTTGGCGCCGTGGTTACAGCTACTGATTGATGTGCTAGCGGTCGCGGGTTCGATCCCCGCACATGACAAATAATTGTATAGGCCATACAGATGTTTGTCGTGGTCTGAGCGTTTGTGCTTGTGTATTGTGTGTGTTTCCGGACCCCCGACGCGGGATTCAAATCCTACTGGGGGCCGTTGAGTGTGAGACGTTTATTTATTTAATTTGATCTTTTTTCTGATTGCATCTTTAAGTCTGGCAAGACCTCTTTTAATATTTTTTCTTGATAACAAATATTGCAGTAACTTCGTAGCAAATCGGAAAAATAATAGAGTTGTTACAATTGTTTTCATCATTATTAGGAAACTATATGTATAAAGAGATTCTTCTCCGTCACAATCTTTCGCACTGTTCAGATCGTGAGGTTAATCTCATATGTACAGGATATGGTCATTATAAGTCATTACTTTGACATTTATATTTGAAACCTCATGATTAAATATAATCTAATACATAATTAAGAATAATCAAAGAATAATAATAATAATAAAACCTATACTTTACCGTCTTTTAATAGCCTGTAAATTACAGTCTAGTGTCGATTCCCGTTAGTTATTAGTTAGTTATTAGTTATCGTTTAGTTAGATATTCTTATTGTTATAGGTTGGTACCTACAATTATATAATTATTGACTATCGTTGTTTTACACTTGTACAATCCAAACAATCCACAAAAAAAGTAACAACACAACCCACAAATTGTATTAAGCTATTGGTCCATCATCAGAAAGTATTATTGAATGAAGGATTTAATTCATACGTAAGGCTTTGTGGCAATTTATATAACTACGCAAATCACATTATATACTTGCGGGATTTCATAAATAATACAACGTTTTAACAAAGATTTTATTTAATGCATTAATTATGATAATATTAGCTCTCAGTCGCCTAGTGCGTACCTTCGGAAAGTTGTAACAAGACTAGTAATAAACGCTTGAAACACACATTAATATATGTGATTTTATATAGTTAGATCAAACAAAAAATTTACAGGTTTTAAAGATAATTATGACAAAAATAATTTATCTATAATCTAATATTTTAATTACGATTGATAATTTACGTTAAAAACATCATGACAATTTTAAAAACGATTTACATAACAAATAGATTATACTTGATCGTACACAAACAACCCTCTAAAACGTAAATCAAGATTAATTCAGCTTGCTATTTGTACTTGATATTAAAACTGTTTTATTATTTTTATACAAAAGTTACGTGTTTGTGTGGAAGTTTTTTGGGTGTTGAAGACATTATTGATGAAGTTTCAATAAATAAATTTAAATGGTAGTTTTTTATATTTTCTTACAAACACATAATTGGTAATAGAAATTTATAAGCCAAGGCACATGTTATTTTACCATTTGGAAGAGATGCAGGATTTAGATTTGATCCTAGCTACAGATTATCCAACTTTCCGAATATAGGTACAAATTTTATTAAGATTGGTACATTCAGTGACAACAATATTAAAAAACTATTTTTCTGCATAAATTCACAAAATATTAACCCTACTCTAAGCGAACGTAAATATTAATTTTAATATTCATTACAATATTTTCTAAAAAGTTACATCATATTAGTACAAATGTACGACTATGTGTACGGTTGCGGAATGGATACAACGGGGACAGTTTCAGGCGAAAGAACTAGTCATGCACGTCGTTAGGACTATGTCTGCGATGTATTTATTTACATTGTGTTTATTTTTGGTTCATTTCTTTTAAAAATTCTAAATTTATTTTAACATGTGTTTACAGTCATGCTAGTTCTTTCTATCCAAGTATGTGTATATAGCTATTTGTAAATTATCACTGCCTAACTCACGGCACTGCGTAGCAAATACTATTACTTTAAAATTAAACAACACTAAACATCTGCCTTTTTAATAAATACTTATTTGAAATCCGCATTCTTAACGTTAACGTTTTCGTCCGCTTTCTGTCTTATATGTTATAACTTCTTAACTGGGTTGTTTCCAGTTATAAAAAATTGGATAATAAAAAATAACTGTTTACATAAAATAAAATAAAATAAAATAAAAAATGTACTGTAAAATAACAATCCCTGAAAATAAAACGTGCTTTCATATTTTTTATTGAACCTCTTCATTATAAAATAATAAAAGTCCATTTTTTTTAAGGAAACAACCCTATCATAGACGAACATTTCGATCAAGAGATTTAATTATTTATTAATAAGGAGGAATAGGTTATACCTATTTACACAGCCATTAAATACGTAAATGCTCCCATGACCTGATGAAATAAAAACAATACACACTCTAAATTTTAGCTGATGTTTAAACACATTCGAGAGAACTGAAACTTGATATTTAAAAAATGTTATTCATTCTAATCTGTTTATTTATAAGCTTTATACTTAGGCACTACGTCGTTTAAGCTCATATCAGTACTATTTTGTCAACCTGTCCATGCACAACTCGCATACTACACGTGATACAAATTGGATCTATTATTTACAATCATCAATAACAAAGGAAAGACATCAAATATTAAATTTCTGATCAATAATTGGTTCAACTAAAATATAATACTTAAGAAAAATAATTAGTTTCAAACGGCGTTGTGATTTCTAAGAAATACTAATGTAGCTAACCAAGCCTATGATAAGTATTAATAATAAATATTTATAATATCTTTTTTTTAACTCAGTAAGAACCAACGAATGATCAGATGAAAACAATGAACAACATTAAGTAAATTGATAAAAGATAATTTTGTTAAAACCTTAGCTAAAGTACATATAATTGTAATCTATCATTGGTATACAATAAAAAGCCGACTTACGCCTAAAATAATATAATAAATATTTTAATATTTTTTTTGGTACAAATTACGATTTCGAGTATAACGATACGCAACTTCTCTCAAATAACATACACTACCGCTCTTTTACGGCCAAACACATATTCTCTCACTCGTCTATTACTTTACAATAATTATTCAAAAAAATATTGTTATAATTACTAAAATTCAAATAATAAAATTCATTAACTGCCAAGCATAGGAACTAAACACAAGCTTTGCTCGTGGATTTGGTTTATCTCATCTAAGTTTCTCGTTGCCTCTTAATAATTTATAGTTCACGCAGATCACAATTCTTCTAATGTAATAACATGTAATGTCATTTACACATACATAACCGGGATTGATGTAAATACTATGCTATTATAAAACATAAAATACACATAGTCACACCAACAGTTGATTCAATTGACGGCGGCGATAACTACACCGCGTTAGAAGCGGTTGTACCGGCATCGGTTGACGATCGCGCACTTAAAGTTCGAATTCGGAGCGTGTGTGACGGCGGTGATCGAGGCGCACGCGAGCCCCCGACCGGCGCACACACACTGGCACTCCACGCGTCATCGGGGGCTCAACCTCAAAGCCATCTGCCGGAAATGAGCGCCATCGTCGCCCGAACAACCGCTCCAAGTAACATCTTAGTCAGATTCGAGTCGCTGCACTGTCAGCTGCCAGGGGTCGGTATTCTCCTCGTGCCAACTCACGCATCTCACAATTATTGTTACCGTTGACTGTTTTTGGGCCGAGTGGCTCGTCGTGCAGACTGCGTCGAGAGCACGGTTCTGAAGCTCGTCCCAGAAGAGCTTCTCTTTCTCCCGCTCGCTCTGGGCTGCCACCGTGAGTGCGTACTCCGCCATTTGCATTCACTGCATTAACTACTACGGTTTGAGATAAAGGTCCTCCATGCAAAGGACTTCCTTCTAAAAGCTCACCCGCACCGAGTTCACTTCGTAATATTCTAATTTTTTGTATCATCTCTTTTATTTCGTAACGCAATATTCCAAGGAAGCACAATTTTAAAAATGCTATAACGCAATACCCTAAAACAAATAACGCATCCGTAGTTCTTCGTAACCAAGAAAGCAATCTTTCAGCACAAGCGGCTGTGTGTGGCACACATTGTACTGATGTGAATGGTACAGTTGACGTAGCGGAGGTTGTGGCTAATGTGACTGGCGTTACAGCGGGAGTATGAGCTGGCATTCGACAGCAACTAGGTGGTAATGTAGTACGGTTAAATGCCGTAAAGTCTGCAGGACCCGTAACTCCGCAACAGCGTTGTTCTCTTTGTAATCGATCCCAAGCTTCAGCAAAGTCGACATCCAAGTCGTAGTCCTTTGCTAGCCGAATGCGTAACTGAGGTCGTAACTCTCGGCAAACTCTTTCAAATCTGAATGCCCAATAGACACCAATCGCAACGTCTCCAACAAGAAGCGCTAGCAGGGCAAGCCAGTAGGCGTTTAACATACGTTCTGAAAGTCGCAGTGCAGCCAAGCAACCTAAAAGTTGCAAAAGGCCAGCTTGTGCAGGCAAGGCTGCGTATCCGTAAAGAAAACCAGGCTGCGCAGCGCCTAGTCCTGGAACTAATGCGCGACGATAATCCGCGAGTGCGCGGCCCGCTGCTGCACAAAACGCGAGCGCCCCTAGCAGCAGTGCCCCGTTGCACGCGTAGATCCAGATGCGATAATAGCGCATTGCGCGATGCGCGGCGGGGTAATGCGCGGGGCGCGCGGGCGGCGGCAGCGTCATGGTGGCGGGCGCCGCGTCATGGCGCCGCCCGCGCCCGCGCCGCCGCCACGCGCCGCCCCCCACGCCTCTGCAACACAGATATAGTGGGAATCAGAAGAATATAAGAGTAACATAATATGTACGCATAAAAAGAACCACGCAATTGTGTTTAAAAAAAAAGTTGGCTTTAAATTATCGACTAAAAGAATTTATGCGTCTCATATATTTCCTCTCAATCCAGACCTGTAGAAAAATACGGGAAAGTTATCTTTCTTATTAACAATAATTAATTGAAATGCGCCAATGTAGTAGGATCTTCCAGACCTATTTAATAATAAATAGCGATAACAATATGTATATTACGCACCCAGATATAATAAAAAATATTTTTAACACACAACACACACGGTCGTTTGATCCTAAGGTAGGCAACTTAATAATCGAACATACAACTCTGAAGCAAAAAGCAGGGTTACTGCCAACTACACCAACGGGCCAGTCGGGGATATTATATCATAACATTTCATAAATTAAATGAAATTAAAGTACTAAATCAAACTAAACCAAAAAAAAAAAACAAGAAAAGGGTTAAAGTAAATTAATAATTGTCTAATATTTCTTTCGGTGTCACAATTTTTTTCCATTTCTCTCTAAAGCTCTTTATCGTCTTGTGCATCAATAATTCAATAGCTTAGCCGTTTCGTCCTAAATCATAATCTCATTAACCCTTTCCAATCTGGTTTTCGTCCTGGTCATAGTACTACTACTGCATTGGTCAAAATGATAAGAGATTATGTATATAAACAGGTCAAGATGATATTCGGTTGATTATGGACAATTATTATTATCGCTTCTAGGCTTTAATAACGCATTCAACCGTTTTTTTTATTTTGAGTTATTGTCAGACATTTTATGTACTCTTAATTTATCCTGAGATAACTAACTAGTTTCAAAATTACATGTAAGTTCGACGGCAACGAGTCAGAGTTAATGATTCCTTTTCTAATTGGACTACTGTCAGTACTGGCGTACCGCAAGGTGGCGTGTTGTCTCCTCTTTTATTCTCTGATCTGGCTAGTTTTAATATCAATAAATATAGGACATTAAGAAAAAGAAAAATTAAAAGTAAAAAAAAAAACACTTTCCCGCCATTTTTCAATTATTTTTATATCTGTCAAAATTCTATACATTTTAAACTTTATTACAAAAAAGAAAGGAAAACTGCGACTCAAACTGCGAAAAAAGTTTGCGACCGCTTATTGACCTAATGCAGTGTCAGTAACAGTAGCACAAAGTTGAGAGACCTTGATTGGGTAGTGTTAATGTGTCCACCATATAGTCCTGACCTTACACACTCTGATATTCATCTATTTCTATCTCTTTACAATTCTTTGGAAAGTGTTAGGTTAACATCAAGAGAGGATTGTCAAAACTACTTTTTGTATTTTTTTTTAAATCAACAATACTGAGATTTCTACAGGAACGGAATTATGTCATTACCTGCTATACTGACTATGACTACTGCTATATGACTGGCCCGTGGCGCAGTTGGGAGTGGCCCTGTTTTCTGCTCCAGGGTTGTGGGTTCGATTCCCGCCCCGAGTCTGGGTGTAATATGTATTTATTTATATATGTATTATTTATAAGTATATTTATTTAAAAAAAAAATGTATATCAGTCAACTGTTATCTAAAACACAGGCATTAAGTTGCCTACCTTAGGAACAGATAACCGTGTGTGTATGTTAAGCATATTTATTTATTTATTTATATTATAATTAAATTTGAGTGAACTTTGAAAAAATAATTTTGTATTTGTATATAAATTACGAAGAAACTTTTCGCTATTTGTATATTGTATGTATACAGGTGTCCCAGAACTCAACGTCAAGCCAAAACAGGGTGACAGGATTGATTGTAAGCATCATGAGAAAAATCAGAAAAAAAATCTATCCCATGCAGTTTGGAAGTTATGGGCATTTAAGCAAAACTTAGAAAATTGGTCAAACTGTAACCATTTTTTGGTTATTGTGGTTAATTTTTATTATTTTTGTTCATTTAAACTTTGGAATCGTAACCCTAAATAACATTTCTAGAACCACAATCAAAAATAATGACACAATTACCCCAAGTTTCCTAGAATTAAGACTATTTGTTAAACTATGAATTTAAAATTTTCAAAATTTGTCGACTTTGAAAGGCCCACCTTTAAAAAAAATGTACTAAAGTGCCTTGGCAAGTACCATTAAAAGTTCGCGCATTTAATCAGGATTGTAAAATGGTACAATACTTGTTAGTTTCATACTAAAAAAAAAACTGGTAAAAAAAATAAAAACCTCAAGTAACCCGATTTTTGCTAACCCATTATACTCAGTTCAAATGTTTTTTATTCGCACAAGCTCTTGGTAGGTTTTTAATTTAACAGCAAAATGATGAGAGAGATGGATAGTGTACATGTTTGCCATAAGCGAGCGAGACAGATAGTGACGCCACGCCACTGTGAGCGAGACGTAACGTCTCACTAGACGGAGATGCGCCTGACACCGTTGACTGTTAGTACGTTTCGCTCATTCGTCTACTGCGCACCTCTCCGTATTCGCTTGTGTTGATTTAGTTCTGACAACTTTGGCTTCTCTCTTTTGGAATTGGATTTTTGTGTTGGCATCTTTATTATCTACCATGCCTACGCGCTACACTTCACATGAATATGCGAACATGCATCTCATTTATGGAGAATGCAGATGCAACGCAAAAGCCGCCGCTAGACTTTATCGTGAAAGATATCCAAATTTAGAGCGCTATTCCGATCACCGCGTGTTTGTTAATGTGCACCGTTCACTCACGGAGTGTGGCCATTTCCCAAATCAAATACGGGCTGGAGGTAGAGCTCACTTTCCTAACGAGGAGGAAGTGTTGCAAGAGGTAGCAGTTGACCCAAGTATTTCAGTTCGTGGAATTGAAGAAAGAACGGGAATACCCAAAAGCACAGCACATCGTATTTTACAAAAAGCCGAAATGCATCCGTTTCACGCACAACGAGTTCAAAGTCTTCTTCCTCGAGATTATCCTGAAAGGATTTCATTTTGTAGAACAATGCTACAGAGGCATAATGAAAATCCCCAATTCATCCAAAAAGTTCTTTGGTCTGATGAAACTACATTTAAAAAAGATGGTTACATAAACTTGCACAATTTTCACGAGTGGCATGTGTCGAATCCATATTTAATGCGAGAAGACAGATCCCAGTATCGCTTTAAGGTAAACCTGTGGACCGGAATTTTAAACGGCAAAGTTGTTGGGCCGTTTCTGACCGTTGCCATCTTGAGCAACAAGATGGCTGCCCAGCGCATTACGCAGTGCAAGTCAAAGATTTCCTTAACCAGGAATATCCGGGAAGGTGGATTGGACGTTCAGGCACTATCTCGTGGCCAGCCCGTTCCCCAGATTTAAATCCACTGGATTATTTTTATTGGGGCGTTCTCAAAGAAAAAGTTTATACAAAGCCCATTGACAGCGTAGCCGAACTGCGTGAACGAATTTCTCAAGCTGCTGAGAACATCAACTCTCGAGGATATGCCCGGCTAATAAATAGATCTTTTTTAAGAAGATGTAGAGCGTGTATTGAGGCTGATGGCAAACAATTTGAACATTTATTGTAATAAAAAATGTTATTTCCTTTTATTCTAATAAACCTAAACTAAACGAAAAATAAGTCGAGATTTTTCATTATTTTATTAATTTTACTTACTTTTGTTGACTTTGGTAAAAGCGGCGTCACTCTCTGTCTCGCTCGCTAATGACAAACATGTCCACTATCCATCTCTCTCATCATTTTGCCGTTAAATTAAGAACCTACCAAGAGCTTGTACGAATAAAAAACATTTGAACTGAGTATAATGGGTTAGCAAAAATCGGGTTACTTGAGGTTTTTATTTTTTTACTAGTTTTTTTTTTAAGTATAAAACTAACAAGTATTGTACCATTTTACAATCCTGATTAAATGCGCGAACTTTTAATGGTACTTGCCAAGGCACTTTAGTACATTTTTTTTAAAGGAGGGCCTTTCAAAGTCGACAAATTTTGAAAATTTTAAATTCATAGTTTAACAAATAGTCTTAATTCTAGAAAACTTGGGGCAATTGTGTCATTATTTTTGATTGTGGTTCTAGAAATGTTATTTATGGTTACGATTTCAAAGTTTAAATGAACAAAAATAATAAAAATTAACCACAATAACCGAAAAATGGTTACAGTTTGACCAAATTTCTAAGTTTTGCTTAAATGCCCATAATTTCCAAACTGCATGGGATAGATTTTTTTTCTGATTTTTCTCATGATGCTTACAATCAATCCTGTCACCCTGTTTTGGCTTGACGTTGAATTCTGGGACAACCTGTATAAAACCAAACTGTTCACCTATACCATCAGCATTTTTACGTTGCCTGGAAAAGATCGCTCATTAGCGATAAGGCCGCCTTTTGTATTTATTTCATTTTTTTTTTGTAATTTTGCTAATTCTTAGTGAACAATAAAGAATAATACTTATGCTTTAACATTATTTAGCAATAACGGCTACAATTTATATTTTCATCAGAACTGTTCTAAGCTCTGGTATAGTAAAAAAAATCTAAAATCAGACAGTAAAACAATGGAAATAAAGTAGTAGCAGTGTTAGTGTATTAATTAATCTTACAATCCACTACCCGTGCCTTGTGCTCCAAGCCTGGCTAGTCACAGAAGAGGTCGCGAAAGCCTCTGCAGTGCGCCTACCAGTCCAGTACGGGGCCTAAAACAAACAATTTGTTAGTCGTTTAACATTTGTTAAAAATAATTAATTTTGTACATAATAAAGTCTCTTAATAGTAATATAAGCTGAACTATATATCTTCATAAATTGAAAAATTGTGCACCTAATTTGTTGCCTATAGTATGGCATAGGTAAGTATGCACATCATTCTGTGGCATTATTAAATAGAACCACATGACCATTATGGCTCATTCATGCTTCATTAACGTTAAATAATTTTAACAAATTTATGTAGAAAGATTCAACTGGGACTGCTCAATCCAACGATATATTTTTTTAAAGTATTAAAAACTAGATGTACCTGGGATTTCGTTCGCGATTGCTATCCCTTTCATTACTCTTAAGATAAGGCAGCTTGAAATGAGCTATACGTTCAAAGATTTATTTTCATTCCGAGCATCGAGTTATTTGGAACGAATACCAAAAGTTATGTCTATAGTTCTAACGAAAAAATTATAACTGAAATCAGATTACGCATTAATGAAATACTAGTGGTCGCCCAGTAGTCGAAATTCGACCTAATCTATAATTGACAGCATTATCAACATTATAAAAATATGATTATGCATAACATGGTGAGCATATGCAGCAGCCATTGGACCAGATCCGTGATTATAAATTTCGATAACAAATTCCTAGCAAAATCTGTATTTAAGACCGTGTTGACAACAGACTTTGACAATAAACAAAATTTGTGTGTATATTATGTCATTGTACATATGTGTCTGTGCCGTAGCGTGTGTAGTGTTTTTTAAATTAATTTAATCTCATTTTTGAGCATTATTATAAAAAAAATTAGCATTCTGAACTTCTTCTTCATATAAACTTTAACTGTGCTAAAGTTCATACTTCTCCGTCCGCGTAATTTTCGTAAAAAGAGGTAAAAAGTTTTTGCTTCACGTATTAATATATAGATAACCGAGTACACATTTTGACTTTCATCCCTTCTCCCAAGTTACTGTGCTAAATTTCAGCATAAAAAATACCCAGTGTCCTAGCTCGTAATATGAACACAAATCGTGTCCAGTATCGTTTAAATTAATTCAGTAGTTTTAGCATGACGCTTTTCCATGATACAAACAGTCAGAGAAACAAAATAACACGTTTTCGACTTCAGTATCGATATATATATATATATATATATATATAACAATAGATATATTAAGAGTAGATATAAAATATTTCTACGAAAGATTAGCCTAATATTTAATCATGACTTCATTATACATTTTACTATAAATCCAAAAAACATACTATCCTTCTACGAATTATATTTTATAGATATATCAAGAGAAATAACAGCATGACTTTTCATGAAGTAGAAATTCCATATCATCCCTCTGGTCTTTTTTAATCAAAATATGTCCGTCAACGACTTTTTGTGATAGTGATAGTGACATCATTCGACAATTTCCCTTCTCAAACACTGAAAACTATTTATATGCAAATTACTTTTCATAGGTAGCTTCGTATTTTACGTTTAATTTTGCATCATAAAATATCTACGTATAATCGAATTATGCAAACGAAGTGGATATCTATAATATCTATTTGTATATGAAATCCCCAATAGATCTAACTAACAACAACAATAATCTAACTATAATAACATAACTATCAATAATAATTGACTATATTATCATTTAATAACTAGCTTGTAATAAATGTTATTTCAAAATATCTATACATATAATAAAACTAGCGGCCCGCCCCGGCTCCGCCCGGGGTATTGCAAATGATATATCATTTTCGTGAGGGATACTCACACCACATACTGGCGTCATCTGCTCCACCACCATGCAAAACCATATTGGTTTGTAGTACATGATATGTATCAGAGATGGCGCTGTATGTGAAAAATGATTTTCCCTGTTTTCCTGCTTTTCTGTTGAAATTTTTTCTGAACCTCACGGAGCCCGAGACCTTTCCAACGAATGCAAAACCGTGGAAATCGGTTCATGCGTTCTGGAATTATAGGGTCAGAAAGGAAAACCCGACTTATTTTTATATTATAGAATTGCGACTATAATTTGAGATTTAAACTATCCTATCTCTCAAGTTGGATCGAACTGCACATGTTGTGCGAATTTTATTATAATCGGTTAAGTGGTTTAGGAGTCCATTGAGGACAAACATTGTGACACGAGATTTATATATATTAATTAAGATGGTATGAAAGTCAAAACTGTACATTGAATCTTTTTAAAAAAAAAAAGAATACTTGGGTTGTGATCTACAATCGATACCGAAGCCAAAAATATAGTTTTTAGAATTTTTGTCTGTTGATCTGTTTGTCTGTATGTCCGGGATAAACTCAAAAAGTACTGCATGGATTTACTTCAAATTTGGCACGAATATTATTAAGAAGTCGGGTCAACATATAGGCTACATATTATCACGCTATCACCTACGGGGAACGAGCAGTGGGCGTTTATTTCTTCAACGCTTTCTGTAACAACGTGTAATCTAATAGCGTTCACGCAGACGACGTCGCGGGTAACAGCTAGTAGCATATAATATGATACGTTTAGTATATATACACGTTATACGTATTAGCAGAATTTTACACTGCAAACTTAAATACTTATGCTTAATCCACTCAGTTCGATTCAGCACCATACTATATCTTACTCGTATTTATTTCTTGTTTTCTATAGTCTTGTGAAGTTGTCAGTTGATCCTATATGTTTATTCGCAAATTAGTATTCTAACCGACTTCAAAAACACGAGGAGATTCTAAATTTGTCTGTTTTTTATGTTTGTTACGCGATTACTCCGTCAATTATGAATCTTTTATTTTATGAATTATGCTTTTTTTAAATGGTAAGTCACACTTCAGAGGTGGATCGATCGAAATTTTATCGGAATCAATTTAGCGATCTTAAGGAAAATAAATAAAAACCATTAATAAGAAAATAAAACAACAGAAACAAAAAATAAAATTTAATGAATTTTAATAAGATAACTAATAATATAATAATAAAACAATACCTACTACTAATAATAATAATAATTATATTCTTTTTTTTTTCAAACGGTCTTCCTTCTCGTCCCTACTTTCTTCCAAACGGCGCTTTCTCGTTTGAGCAGGAGATTTAGTAGGGCTACCCATATAACAGGGGTTAAAGTATGAAATTGCCGTTTTATTGTAATAGGTACTTCGAATTGACATAGAACCTTCATGGTTTGAGATTTTTGAGTGAAACTTTTTACATGGTACCTATGTAGTTCTTCTTTTATAAAATGTGCAACTTTCGATTATCGAATTTCAGTTGTTTTATTTTTTATTATTCAATTTAGACGATGATGACACGAAAGATGGATACTTCGAAAATTCAAATGATTTTTGAATACGAGTTCCGACTCGGAACTAACGCGTCAGAAATAGCTTGCAATATTAATGTTGCGTTTGGAAAGGGGAATGCTAATAAACACACCGTGCCATTTTGGTTTAAATGCTTTCATGATGGAAACTTTGTTTTGAAAAAGGAACCACGTGGAAGACCAGGTCACTAACACACAGGTCACTAACAATGAATTTAAAGCGATGGTGGAAGCCGATCCGAGCCAAACTACTGAGCAATCAATGGCATGGTTTAACGTTACCTTACCAAAAATATTGACTCATTTGCGTCAAATCAATAAAATAAAAAAATATGAAAAATGGGTGTCTCATGATTTCACTTATCTGCAGAAAGAAACGCGTGTTGAAACTTATGTTGGCTCGTTGAATCGATACAGAAATGAAGGAATATTGGATCGAATCGCGTCATGTGATGAAAAGTAGATTTTTTACGATAACCGTGAGCGAAAATTGCAATGGCTCACCCCATGTTAAACGCCGCAACAGTGTCCTAAAGCAAAGCTTATCAATAAAAGCATGGTGTTATTCACTATAGCTTTCTCCTATCTGGTCAAGCAATAACGGTCTACTGTGCCGAATTCCGAACAATGATAGCAAAACTAGAAGTAAAACAGCCCCGACTCATCAATCGATCTTCACCATTATTGCTCCATGATAACGCGAGACCTCATACAGCACGAGAAACCGTTTTGACTTTACAGGAAAAAAACCATTCGTCACCCTCCTTATTCGCCAGACCTTGCTCCAATGGACTACCATTTTTTTCGTGCTTTGGATAATTTTCTACATGATAAGAGTTTTCTTCTCAGTAGGCAGGACAAAATGCTCTCACACAGTTTGTCGAATCTAGATCACCAGAGTTCTATCGCAAAAGCATAAATGACCTTAATTATTTGATTAAATTTAAAATTTTCAGTACAAATTGGCACTTTCATACTTTAACCCCTAAATATAATATTACTAGAGAAAAACATTTAAAATAATTTAAATTATTGTAAAAGTTTTTCACTAAAATTAATTAAATATTTTGGCAGTTTACTACTCTTACGCCGAGTTGCACGAAACAAATTTTAAATTTAAATGTTTATTAAACTAATTTAATCACAAGAATCGTGATTTTCTGTTGCACGAAACCAACATCTGATTAAGTTAACAAAAAAATTTAGTTTAATTAAAGACCTATCTAACGGATGATTAATTCCAACAGCTTTAAATTAATCATAAGATCAACTAATTTTAAGATTAATTGCAACTTAACTAACGGAAAGTTAGCGACGGTTTCGTGCAACTCGCCGTTAATGAAACAAAATACACTTGCCACTGAAAATTAAAACATAACATTAATTAAAAAAATAAAACATGTACAAACTTGAACTAAAAAGTAGAAAATAATATTTTAATTACTTCAAAACATAGAGCGTTAAAGGACGATCAACGAAGTTATCGATTCTTATTTAAACATTCACAATTTATGATAAGTTATTTTTGGAGTCGGTGCCAATCAACACACAATCAACGTGTTGTAGTAAACTTAAAAATTATACAGTTATTTAGCTAGCAGGTTACAAATGAATAATTTATTTTTAGTAGAAAAAAGTATGCGGCGGAATACTCGGTCACAAAAACTTATTCTTTTATAGATTTTTAGCATAGCCACAGCCACGCGACGGATCTCTGTTGGATCAGATGTTTTTCTGTATGATCATGCTTCTTTGCCGCGGAATAGAAATTTAAATCTGAATATCCCGAATCAGTCCACACTGTACTAGAATTACTAAACAATTTGCAAGGAAAACAATATAATTTAATCGTGTGTACACAACCACACAGCTAGTTGTACGTTTCATAACTTTTATTTTATTAACATTTTTATTAATATTATATTATAGTTATATAACATGAAACTTTCGAGTTACATTCCTTTTTTTGCTGGTTTAATTGTTGTACCTACCTACCTTTAGACACAATTTGAATCTTTTCACTGAATGACAATTTGTGAGAACTTGTTATTTTTAATTTTTAATAAACACACATTTTCAACACAAACCTTACAATCAAATAACATTTAAAAACAAACAAAAAACGCACTAGTAAAAGCAAATCACTACAATTATTATAGAAACTCAGTAATAAACTGTTAAATGTACACACTTTCAAATGTTAAAATGAAAAATCTTCTAAGAAAACTATAAATATACTGGCGCAAATAAAATAGTAAACAATGCTTATCACATAAAAAAAAGCAAAATGGCCCCCACGAAACACAATTAAACATTACATTGGTTACTCGGATTATAGGTAACTAACATTTCCGAATACTCCCGACAGCGGCCGAACTTTCGTAGTAGTCTAAGATCCGAACCTAAGTCGACCTTCACCGGTGTGATAATAGATTGAGACCTATTTTATAATAAATTTAGTATATTAAAAAATGTATTAAAAATGAGTTTACTGGAATAATCCTGGACAGGATATTTTTAATTAATTATAAAAAAAAAAATATTTGTGTTTTAATTTTGCAATATCAAGAAAATATTTTTTTTATTTAACAATAGACTTGAAGTATAAAAAAATGGTTGTCTGTAAAGTCGGTTTACAGACGATAATTTTTACGTGATAACGTCATAAGAAAACATAGATGTAGAATTGTATACTTTTATGAATCGAATTGAATTATTATCACATATATAATATGATAGTGTGTATTACTTTACATATATAATATATATATGATAGTGTAGTACTTTTTATATATATATGATAGTGTGATATTCAAGATTTTCCAATCTGAGTTATTTTGTTAAGGATAGGAAGATGATAGGAAAAGTAGGAAATCAAGGGGAGTGTTTCAAGTGGTACTCTCTACCAAACAATTGACAAATCACAAAACAGTAGGGGTGTGCGATAATTATCGATAATTCGTAAATACTCGATAATTTTCCTTTCGATAATTATCGATAATTATCGATAAGTGTTATTCGATAATTTTGATCCCATAATTATCGATAATTTTTCATTCGATAAATATCGATAACTATCGACCGATAATTATCGATAAGTTTCGTCAACTATCGATAATTTTTATTCGAAAATTATCGATAATTTTTCATTCGATAAATATCGATAACTATCGACCGATAATTATCGATAACTTTTCCTTCGATAATTATCGATAACTGTTCATACGATAATTATCGATAACTATCGATAAAACGATTAGATAATCATCGATAGTAAAATTAACGATATTTTTTATCGATGAACATCCTTACTTCCACCAAACAATTGACAAATCACAAAACAGTAGGGGTGTACGATAATTATCGATAATTCGTAACTACTCGATAATTTTCCATTCGATAATTATCGATAACTTTAGTCAACTATCGACAATTTTTATCCGATAATTATCGATAACTGTCGCCAACTATCGATAACTTTTCCTCCGATAATTATCGATAACTATTCATTCCATAATTATCGATAACTATCGATAAAACGATTCGATAATTATCGATAGTAAAATTATCGATATTTTTTCCGATGAACATCCCTACAAAACAGTTCGTGTGTAGATTGCCTGGCGCCACTGTCTCTGTTACTCGAACGCGGTCCGATGGAGTGTAAAACAGAACGCTTAGGCTAATCGTGCCTCTCTATCGCTTGTTCTGCGCTCTCGCTCACTAATTGTGACAATGATGACGTCATCTTCTTCGAACGGGCACCCCTTCATCAATTTACTAGACGTTATCACGTCAAAAATACTTCAAATTTACATACATGATTTTTTTATAATTATTTATATAATATATAAATATTAATAATATAATATATAAATATTAATAAAAATATTACATAAATGATTTTTTAATAATTAATTAAAAATATCCTGTCCAGGATTATTCCAGTAAACCCATTTTTAATACATTTTTTAATAGACTAAATTTATTATAAAATAGGTCTCAATCTATTATCACACCGGTGAAGGTCGACTTAGGTTCGGATCTTAGACTATAGATTGCCGCAGGAGTCGCGGCTGGTCCGGCTTTCGATATTCATAGGAATGTGCGTTTGCGAACTGTGTACGGACACCAAAATTTCTACACACATGCGAACAAATCTCCTGCGGGACGCGACGGCATGACTTGGTTGATTAAGTACAATATTTTGCAGCGCCGCCGCTTGCCTGTCGCCAAACGTCGCCAAACAAAAGATAATGTTTGTGTGCTTGCAAATAGGTGCTATTTATAAAATATTGGGCGTTTTTAAGTTATTGTATTTTGTTTATTCATTTATTTACTATCAATTAAAGTCATCTAAAATGTACGAACGTTTTATTAAAATATCTGTGAATGGCAAGTAAAGCACTGCATTTCTGCCTACAAGGAGCGCACGCCCCTGGTCTAAACGTAATATTTATAGCCTCAATACGCGTTAAGCAACTTTCGACAAATTTTTTAAACCTAACCCTTGACTTAACCTTCCTAAACCTAAAAAATGAAAACCTGAAAATCTTCTTTCCTACTTTAACAAATATTAAGTATGTATAAATTTCATCAACATCATCCTCATCATAATATGATGTTTAATGTGCCTCTTAGGTGATCACTTCCGGTTTTCACCCTATGGATCACGGAGACGTCATTGAATTTCGGTCGTCTGGTGATCATGATGAAGTCTATGTCATTCTTAATGGAACTATTAGGAATCATCCAGGTCCATTTCCTATGAGGCGACTTCTGGAAGAAAGAGTTGTCCATATCCAAATTGCCCTACTCTCAGCTCATCGCCTTGTCTTTTGCCTATCTTCGCGATAAAATACCCCATGACAACATTGAAGTAGGTTTTATTCGTATGTGTGGCTCTACTGATGTCCTTATACACTCTACTTGTTCATCTGGGTGTGCTGACATATACACCTGTATGACCTTCAGTGAGTATCTCTTATATATATACTCTGAGTATAAGGTACGCAAACCGGTTTGACACGCTTCCGATGGTCACAATTTTGCCAATGAGGGACCCACGGACCATAAACCCGATACCTCCTCGGGACTGTTGGTCGTCCTCCCGGTAGTAGAATAGGTTACCGAACTTCAGGGTCATCGTGTCCTCCCTCACTCTTCGGACTTCAGATATGCCCAATATATCCCATTTTAACCTGTTCATTTCCTCTTTCAGCTCAACAATCTTTTTATCAGAACTCAAAATGGGAATTTTGTGCGTCACCAGGGCCAGGAGTCGTCGTGGGTGGCAGCGGAATCTCGCCCTGAGATTCTTCGCACCCCCTGCTCTAACGTTACCCAGTCCGCTGCCGTAACCGTGAATAGTTTTTTTTTTATCGGGCATAGTAGGGCCACTGGGGACTGGGGGCCAGGGCTCATTTTTACTTGTCATATGGGGGGATTTGTCAATACTCACCATCCTTGGTAAGCGTGTTGCTGAGCACAGTGTGTTGTGTCAGGATATATGATGACGCTGCTGCCCATCACCACCGTGTTCGGTGCACTCAGCAAGATTATTTGTCGGATCTCAGATGATTATTGGTCGAGATTATTCTTCTTTACCGGTCACCGCACGGCAAATATATACATAGACAAATTATACATACGTAATATACAAATATTACAGCCAGACTCAGCACGGGAATCGAACTCAACAACCCTGGAGGGAAAGTAGCTGCCAACTGCGCCAAGGAGTCAATCAAAATAGGTTCTAGTATGATGTGCAAAACATTTTTTTTATAAATAGCCTATTTATTAGTAAAATGGTGATCGTAAAACATTTAATCATTGTTTTAAGTGTATCAAATGTCTAGTATTTAATATAACTTTCGACGTTATTCCTGCAGATACTCTTAAGCGTTTGTAATCTCAGTTAGTTGCCAACACGTTAGAGCTCTTGTCGTTTCCATTGCGGACGTGGGGGCGATCAAGATTGGAGATAGTTTGCGGTGCGAATGGATTATTGAAAGCGGGTCACAACGTCTCGAGCAAGCGTTTATCTCTTGAAATTGTATCAAACTTGTATGCTTACATGTAAATCTATTTCGATATGAGTTTCTCTTGACACTGGCTTAGTAAGATTCTCAATATTGAACGAAAATTTTAACTTTAATGTTGTAACATTGTTATTTGTATAACAATCTTTTTAAAATAAATAATAATAAAACAAGTATGCTTAATTAAAAAAAACAAAAAACCCGACTGCTTAAAATACTCTTATTATAAACTAAAAAGAATAAAACAATTTACTAGCTTTCATTTGATACCCATATTGCTACAGTAAAGAAAAAAAATTCAACTCCCCCCCTCATTCCGCCATTTGCGGGCGCCATTTTGAAAATTTATATAGCCTATGTCACTACTACAATTTAGACAAATCCAACGACACCTCATATGTCAAAAACCGTCCAGCCGTTTGTGCTGTAGCGCGTGCCAAAGAAATGGACATACATACATACATACATACATACATACATACATACATACATACATACATACATACATACATACATACATACATACATACATACATATATACATACATACATACACTCGAAAAACATAACCCTCCTTCTGTCGCAGTCGGGTAAAAATTTAATATCAATACCTAATGGGGACAAAACAAAATTTATCTATAAATACAATTAAAACATTTTTTTTTTAAATTTCTTAGAATATATTATTTATTTAACGCATAATAAGTTTTCAAAATATTTAATGAAAACTCTACACGGTGAAGAGTGTATCTCATGATTTAATTATTAGTTGCAAACTGCTTCAGTCGAGAGGATTGAGAGTCATCTTGTACGACCCAAGTCACGGGATTAAGTGGAAGTAAAGTACCTAAAATGGAGTCAATAACATGGATCTAGGAAGAATTATCGAATACTATTATGTCTATGTGCTTAATATTATTTATATAAAAAATACTACTCGGACCTTTAATATAGTATATATTTAAATATTTCTATAATTCTTAATGTAATAAAATTAAAGTTTAACTTTATATGGAGGAAAACGTTTATGATTTTTTTAGAAATGGTAAAATGACTAAAAATAATTGAACGGTATTAAAAATAAATAAGCACAATGACTGATTCGAATTATTAAATCAGCCTTCTGGTGTTTTTATCGTATGGCTTTGAGAAAGTCATAAATAATAGAGTTCAGTATTTATCTGACCTTAGACGTTTATCATCAAATAAGTGTCAAATGTAACAATGTTTTATTTACCGGTTTAATTTACCGGTGGGAGGGATGCGCTGTGCCGCGCTCCCGGCTGCATGGGTACCACCATCTTGCTTATTTCTTCCGTGAAACAGCTTTGCTGTGTTTCGGAAAGAAGGGCAAGACAGGCAGTGTAATTACTGGCACCGAGACTTAACATCATATGTCTCAGGATAGGCAACACATAAATGAGTTGGCTGGGCTAGTTCCAGGTAAACTAGTTTATGTTCATGGGCGACGTCGACCACTTACCATCAGGTGGCACGTCTGCCAGTTTGCCTATTCAACTAACATATAAAAAATAAAAAAAAATAAAAAATGTAACATTTACAAGTGTTGCGGTAAATGGTACAACGCACGAGGCCCCAAAGCGACACTCAACTTTTTCACGTCTTTATTGATATTCAGAAGTAAGTGTTGCCGAGTGTTGACCTGCTCTAACGTCACTCCTCAATGCCCTGAGGCCCGCTAAAAATATCACTTGACAATAAAAAACATCTGTCAGGAGTACCAACTTGACATTCAAAGCTCTCGTCGTTTTTTTAGAAACCCTACGCTGATGTTATTGCTCTGTATGCGAATAAATGTAGGTACTCTAATTTAAATTTCGAGAACTTTTCTGGCATATCACCTACTGGGTACTATTTTTATCTATTATAAATGTAAGAAAATTTAATAATATGCTTTAATGCTTAGGGATGAAAAATCACATGGTTTGTCTAACCTAATAATGTTCTACTCAATAAAATTAAGATCCATTTTAGCGTCCCGCTTACTTACTATTATTTAATTATACAAACAGCGTAATTCCCATGTGTTAATTTGTTTGATTTGATTTTAATGTCTACTCTCGTCGCCTTAGCAGTCTTGAAGAGACCTCTCCATCCTCTGAGCATAGACAGCGACGACCACCCCCCACGTCTATGCCTGCCTATAAACATAGGTCCCACAGCAGTAATGATGAAACCGATCGACTCATAGAGTACATCCAAATGGCTATAGATTCCGTGCTACAACAGCTGATCCCATCCTCAAAGATCGTGATACTGGGTGATTTCAACGCCCATCACAATGAGTGGATCGGCTCGCGAACAACCGATCGTGCGGGAAGATCTGTTTTGTCTCAGCATAATTATGATCTGACACAGTTGGTAGTATAACCAACGAGTATCCCTGATGTGGAAGATCATATGTCTTCCCTATTGGACCTTCTGCTGACCTCTAATCCAGACAGTTATGTGGTTTCCACGGATGCTTCACTTGGCTCGTCGGACCACTGTCTAGTCCGGAGTTTTGGAGATTCACACGCCCACCTTGGCCTCGCTTCGGAGGCAGCCATCGCGTTTGGCACTATAGGTCAGCTGATTGGGATGGGATGCGGTCCTTCTTTGCATCCTACCCATGAAGGTGAATTTGCTTCTCGCTGGATGATTAAACTAGAGCATACTCCTATTTGAAAGGCCGGCAACGCACCTGCTAATCCTCTGATGTAGCGGGTCTCAATGGATGTCGCTTTGACTTACCACCGGGCGCACCGACTCCGTTATCACATTCGCCTCTATTGCATTAAAAAAAATCCATGTATGTATAATTGTATATAGTAATATTATATTAATAGAATGCAATTAGAAAGAAAATATTACAGTAAATTTATAAAAATCATCATACAACTCTTTTAACAATAAATGTACTTTCCTGTTTCGTCATTCTATTTATAGCTTACATTCAGCTTTGTAGATGTGATGTGGGACCATTATTGGAAATTAATTAAGGATACATATTTGATATTTCGTTTCTAAGTATGTATAAAAAAGGAAAAAGAGATCTTTAACAACAAGTAATAAAATAAAAGGCGCGTTGTATATGTATAATAATAATAATTCGAGGATATATACACGACACTATGGAAATAAATAAAAAGAGGTTAACATTAAGAGCTATACTAATTAATGTATTATATACCGTGTTACAGCTGTCAGTTTTTTGATCCCCTTAAGGTAATAAAATAATTATTTGGATTTTACATAATTTGTATAAAACAAATTTACCACTTCTGAATGTGTGTTCATGTCTTTGTTTGTTTGTATGTGTGTATGTATTGTGTGTATATATAATAGTTTTTATGCGTGTGTAGAAGTGTTTAAATATGTTTTTTATTTGTTTTTTTTTTTCTAGTGAGTGAAATTTAAATGTGAAGAATATTCTCTGTTTCCACATAGTTCAAGTTCCTAATCCAATTTTTACCACATGTTTACACTTGTTTAAATATTTGGTAGTGAATAGATATTAATTATTATTAACTTTATTAACCTTATTGTATAAGTAGCTAGTCAAAATGTAGTACAGACTACGAGCAAAAGTTGTTCTATAAGAAGCTCTGTCCTAAGCCCTATGTGCATAGCGATTATGGATAGGCTTAAAAAAACAATACGTTTGTGCTTACAGCGGAGAACAACATAATGTAAAGTTGTCTTACAGTTAGAACTGAGCACTTTCTATAGAGTAAATCAGTACTGTACAGCCTTGGTTTCCCAAGCATAACTTCTAATAAATGTTGTAAATTTTGTTGTAAGAGAGACTTTAATTTATTCCCAGGGTAGTATTTCTGGATTCTGTATTATTGATCTAAAGTCAAGGCAGTGTCCATACCAGGTTTTATTAACGTGTTTATTATTATTGCGGCTAAGAATATTTATTTATCGAAATTATGTTTTTGAATTCCCCATAATAAACAAACTGGTGAGTTTAGTTATTGCCTATCCAAAATACAAATACACATTAAATATAATCCATAATATAATATATAATCCACATACACATTAAATATTTGATATAGGATAGGACGTTAATATTGTATAGAACGCGTTTCTGTATTCAATATGTTTCCCGAAAATTCATGTTACAAACGATATAGAGAGCTTTACAACTCGGAAAATGTACTCGAACAAAACTCACTCTGAAAGAGATTTATTTTGAACATGTATATACTTTTTAGTTCGAAACTACCAAGATCTCGCTGGAGGCGAATCAAATTTGTGAAACACTGCATTAGCCCTTTTCCTTTGAGTTTGGATCGTTCTTCGAACTTCGTGTTAAGTTTTCTACTATTTAACATTTCGCTAGGTATAATTAAAAAATATAATATTTTTATAAAATCACTGATTAGTGTTAAGGTGACTATAAATGTTAAATGACTTCCGAAGTTTGATTGTAGTCGTCGTAACTAATAAGTTAATTTATATGGACCTAATAAATAAATCGAGACGCCGGTCAAGGTCGAAATATTACAGTATAATTCGAAGCTAACTAGCGATAAATGATAAACAATTATTAAAGCTACCCACTTCATGTTTCACCGTAGAATTACAATGTAGCAAAATATTTACTGATTTAATCACGAAAAGTGCAAATAATAATAAGCATTTGTACTGGTGACATTTACATAACACGGGAATACATATAACTAATCGAACCCACGTTTATTACCACTTAGTTTATTACTATATAGATTAACTTCATTAAATTTCAATTCACATTATAATAGTACATTATGGTTTCGAGTAATTATGGTTTCAATAGCTACTCATATGTCAGTTTAACTAAATCTCATTAACGATGTTCATTTATATGGAATACGCATGATCAAACGTGAATATCGACTCTAACAACTTATCGCTTACTATTTTTAGTTTAAAATCGGATTTTTAAAGCGTTTTTTTTTTTTTGTTTTAATGTTAATATTTCAATTTGCGTAAATAACGAAAATTGAAAATTCATCAACTAATTTCTATAATTCTTGTAATATTATACAGAAGATGTTGAATCAAAAACATCTTTGAATTATCAATGTAGTATTAAAAAGAGACATAAAATGTTGTATTCAATAGCTCTTACGAGTACAAAATCTGTTTGGGTTGGAATCGAATGACAACAATTTAAAAGTGATTGTAAAAATGTATTTTAGCGAGTTGGCAAGAGGCCAGACGACGCGAAGACGCGAGGTGGTCACTACGAGTAATGACTGATTAATTACCTAAGATTTTAAGAAAAATTAATTAAGCCTTTTATGTATTAAAAATAATGGATGATGTTTTCACGACTTGTGAGTTAAAATATAGGCCAAAACCCAATAAATTACCTAACCAAATAATTACCTACCTAAATAATAACCCACGACTAACCCCAATAAATTCTAATAACTCAAAAATTTTTTAAAATACAGTTTTGACGAGATTTGGTTTTTTTTTTTTTAGTTCTTATTAACGTTTATAATACTAGCCTGCTCTTAATAAATATATTTTTCATCTTGTTTTGTAATTCTGAAATAAATACTAAACAGTGTCAAATAAAGAAAAGTAATATATTATTAATACCTAACGATCTTAAATGACTAATAACTATACCAACTTTTATCCCTTCCTTAATTCTCTTAAACGATTTTTTTTTTTGAAAATTCACAAAATTGTTAACCAAACATACCCTAACAGTAATCTTAGCTTTCCTAAATTATAAATTATTTCAAAACATTTTTTTCATCTCATATGTGCTACAGTAAATATTATTTTTGCATTGTATTTACTTTCTCTACATTCTATTTTGTATTAGATACGTGTGTTATATAATAAAACTAAAATATTTTTACAAATAAAATAAAACATTGCGCGTTCTAGTCGAAGAAATAGTTATGAGAGTTCGATTTAAAAATATCATTTCGAAATGGCTAACGATCGACCAGATAAATAATATAATTTAATTTTAAGAAAATATTTTTTTAAATTACATTGAAAAACCAACAACAAACATAAAACAAATAAAAATATATAGCTAACATTTGTTATCAAAGAGAGAATATTTTGCAGCATCAATTTAATATATTGTAACTTAGGTATTTCAAAGCACGTAATTTTGTTAACAAAATGTAATACAAAGTGAAAATTACACCCCTTTTAGAGGGGAGAAAAGCAATATATTAAGCGACCTTGTGCTAGATATAAACATATTTGTTAGACAGGAGACGCCGCAAGTTAACCACCAAGGTGTTGCTAGGTAATATCATGCAAATGTCACTACGGCCTGCAGGTCACTGTGTCACTTTTGTATAAGTAATATTGAGTCATAACACTTTCCTTTTACTGGCTTGGTATTAAATTCATTTTTAGCGTTATTACTAGAGATGTTCCGACTAGTCGGCGACTAGTCGGTTAAGCCGACTATCCGGCCACTTTTGTAGTCGGCGATTAGTCGGCGACTATCCGGCAAAGAGCGCCGACTATCCGGCTTAAAATTTGTATGTATTTTATCAATAAAATGTATATACTTCAGAGGAATTAAATTAATAATTACCTTGATTGTTAATTATGTAATATTTTTATTTTAGAATTAGTTTAATACATTTTGAAATATAAAGAATTATTCCTTTGGTCTTTAAAATCTCTAAAGTCTCTAAAATTACTTACTGTAAAAAAATATCTATGATAATGATCAAACAAAATTACTATTATTATTAACAAACAAAACAATATAATATCTTGTTATTCTTAAACATTTATAAATAGGTATTTCTTTTTATTTTTGACTAAAAGACTAGATTTTAACAGACTAATAGTATTAAACCAAGACATGTACCTACATGACGTACCTAATGTACAAAAAAATCGAAACACCGATAGCTCGTATCCAACAATGTACCTAGCCAGTGTGAAGACTTTGTCATGCTCCAAGTCGAACCTACTCTTCAAAACATTGTCCAGCAAGACTTTCATTTACATGGTTTCTTGGTTTTCTTCAATGTACATTTCTTCATATTTCTGTTACGTTTTCAAATGAGGTATTACTTCAGACACCGAAAAGCAACTTGTACTTATAATATTCGTAATCTCTTCAAATGGCTTCAGCAATTCAATGCTTTTTACGAGTACTTCCCACTCTTCAGTAGATAAATTTTTAAAATTAACCGATGAAACATCGGTTAATTTTAAAAATAAAAATTAACCAAGTAAAAGAAACAACCCACTTTGCCGCCGCCGAAACCATTATCGGCTTAGCCGACTAGTCGGCCGACTAGTCGGCGTCTTCACAACCGACTAGTCGGCTAGTCGGCTAGTCGGCCAAAGTTATAGTCGGCACATCTCTAGTTATTACTGCTAATCCGATAAATTATATATAGATTATTTCGATAATATCTCACTAATGTTTATAATGCTAAAATATTCAAACCACAGTTTTATAAAAAAAAAACTATTAAGTCTGTATTTAAAAAAAAAAATGTATTACAGAACGTTGAAGCAATATTTTTGTTTTTCGTATTAATGTTAATATTCTTTATTCTACACCAAAATAAAAACAACATAACAGTAATATACAACAAAAATGTATAAAGGCGATCTTATCAAAGACAAAAATGTACAAAATGTACAATAATTTAATCTACACAATCTTCATTCGCACGTATACACGTTTGATAAATGAACCGGAGGAAGAATTGCTATTGATTCAGAATTTATTTTTAAAATTTTGTCCAGTGATGAAGCACATCGGTTATAATTTGTTAATAAACAAAATTGTCGCATTTAGAGCATGAATAGTCGACAAGCCATTATCGAAGTAACATTATTAATGTTCGGGGCAGTGTTATCACTGGTCTTTAAAAAGATAATGGTTAAAATTTTACAGTTAATGGTGAATGGCATCGAGCCATATTTTGTAACTTTTTTACATCCCAGTTGAAAGCCATTAACGTTACAGACATAGTTTCAGAAGGATGGCGCCACTTGCCACACATTGCACGATAAAATTAATTTACTTAAACGAACACTCATACGAGCGAATCATTTTGAGAAATGGAAGGGTTAATTGGCTACCTCGTTTGTACAATTTGACGCCATTTGAAAATTTTCTCTCGCAATAGTCACACATCTACGTTGATAAACCAGAAATAATTGAGCACTCGGAAGCCAATACTTGATACGTTATATCTGAAATTCAGCCGTATTTACTACGAATATACACTGCTACGATTTTCACACGAAAATTAGACCTCCAGATAACACAACGTATGCTTCAGCTGTGTAATCAAATATCCGAATTTATATTCAAACATCATTGCCATAAAATCAAATAAGGCCAAAATACTTTCTATCATTTTATTTCAACGTAAAAGTCCCGCCAAAAAAAAAAACATTTAGGTTTTTTTTCTTCAACTTTTTTTCAAATACAATTACGTAAACTCGACTGCGTCTGTCATTAATTTTATTTGATTATTAAAAAATAAAATATAATTATAAGAAAAGTCAGTATTCTTATATTATTATTAAATAACAGACAGTATCCGTTTTGTCATTATAAATTAAATAATATAGCAATCGGTTTTATCTTTTTAAGTCTCATTGGCTCCAAACTGAGGGTTTTAAATAGATTTTTTTAACCCTATATTAGCATTGCCTAAATCCACATATTTGATTTCTTCATTTCTCTTATTCGCGTAATTATAGTGGAGTGACAAAAATCAAACATGGGAGTTTACATATACATGTTCACAAATTTTTACAACATAATTTTAAGTGGCTAACTATATTTTAAGTTAGCTATACAAAAAGTTAAAAAAATTTAAAAGCGGATATTTATTTTTCTAGAGATATAAAATAAGAATGAATGTTACAAAAATAATAATATTTAATTCAACGTCCATCCGAAAATTAATATTATTTAATTGAACCCAATGAGAAATAACTCCAATATATTAGATATAAGAAAATATAGAGGAATAAATACATTTCGTTACTCACGTTTTTGAATCAGGTACATCAGTACGAAACGCTTCTCTTAACAAGTCACTTTAAAGTACTTTTTTCTGCGTGACTAATTTGTGTTTATTTGCCCAATTCGTTAGCACTAATTAAATCTAACATATAAGTATACTTATTGATGGCTCACTTCGACGTTCCAGTAGCGATCGAATCACGTACCACTTGCTGTACACTTTACGAGACTATATTAATTATTTATGGTAACAAAAAAAACTGTAACAAGTGCTTTAGTTTAATACAAATTTAACATTTTTTTTTAAATTGTAATAAGTCACTTTTCACCATAAAATGCTAGATATACTCGTATGTATATATTAGCATTTAGCATTATAATTAATAAAAAATATAGCTGCGATGTTCTATTATAAAATACCTTCATTTAGCATTTAAGCAATGGATGTGTAAAATCCGTACTTATACTACGAAGTTAAAGATTTTTATACAGCTTAGTAATTTCAGGGTTAACTGGTTCAATTTTACAAATTCTTCCTCACATTATAAGCTATACCACACGACTTATAAAGACGAAAAACTAACCATAAACGTCGATATGGGTGAAACAACGTTCAGCCGCTGTAAAAATACGGATACTATTGCTCTATATATCTATTGTTTATGAATTACTCCATTTAGATAACAACAGAATAAATATAGTTTTATTTTATTCATATACGAGTATAATTGTTAACAATACATATAATTGTTTACAAAATTATTAAAAAAATCAATTATTGGTTTAATTTAAAATTACAATCCGAGATTTGATTTATATTTTATTTACATTTTTAATTTATTTGTGTTATTTATTCAAGATAGTGTTACTGTCAACAGCTTTCCCAACTTAAGGCATGTTAAAGCCAAAACCAAGTAGTGGTTACAGATTATCTCCTAAGTAATTAAACTATACAATATTCTCTGAACGACCGAATATTAATTACAATTAACTATTTATAATTAAACCACTAATTATATTGTAATTTAAATCTTACTACTAAGATGTATGTACATTTTTAAAAATAAATAAATATAGACTCCTAAAATATCTACTTCAAGATGATAAAATATAGTTAAGTACTCTGTTACCTCCAGAAGCATGTTGAATATGTTAAAATACTGCTTTTTATTTTTAATTAACGCAAAACACGCGCTAATATTAGGTTCTGCGCGCCAATATAATATCTGTTTGTACGAAAATCAGACAAAAATTACGTGTTTTTTTTTTTGTTTTTTTTTTTTAACAATACGTGTACACGAGCCGAATATATACAAACGAAAATAGAAGCAGCACAAAAACTATTCCGACATAAATTCGCCTTTGCCGTTAAAGCATTAAACATTTTAGGTAAACTTCAAACGAATTATATATTATTATGCATTTATATTCATTCAATACCTGAATATGCTTTCAACGTCTCAACGTTGCTGCGAGGAAAATGCAAAACAACACCGTTCACCGGCATGCATTCCATTTCCCCCGACACAGTGGAATAAAATCACTATCCATGATCATACATTACAAACCACTTATGCATTTCTAGTTTGAAAGGAAAAATTTTCTTTGTAATTTGGTATAAATTCCAGCTTTAAGAAAACGATGAAGAAAAGGCTGGATAATTGACGCTTTAACGGCACCGTGTTTGAGACGCAATTCTATTTAATATGTATTTCTAAATAAGCAAGTCGTTGAACATTGATGATCGTTAAACTGCTTTTGTTCTAATATTTTGTACTACTTACTTATTTATTTGATGAATAGATTAAACAACTATACTAAACAAGTATGTTAATCTTATTGCATCTGTTGCTGGCTTTATCCGACTTTAATTTTATGGTGAATCTACATTACAGTTACTTTTTATGGAGCAGCCTTTGATATTCTCATATTTTTAAGTTTTTATAAATAATTATACTTATAATTATTAAATATAATATATGTACATCATATTTGAAGTTGATTTATTTAATTTAATTAATACTTTATTGTAAACTTTTAAAAAGTAGGTATATCAAAGAGAAAATAATATTAGTTTATTCTTTGTTATGTATAATATAAATTTTTCAATATTGTGAATCAAATGCATGCTGTAACTACCTATAATTGAAATTATGTGTAAATTGTACTTTAAGGTCCTAAATGTCTAATTTTAAGGAACATATAATTTTGTTGGTAGTTCAATTACAAATAAATAAATAAATAAATATTTTTTAATGGTTTAAAAATAATTATAAAACAACAAAGATCTATTTGTTGTTATTAAATTTTGTCAACAATAGCACCGGATATTTCAATTCTTATAATATTCTGATATTGTTGTATTAAAAAACTTCGTGGATTGTTTCATTATGTAATGAATTAATTTGAAGCATTTTTATAATGTGAATAAAGCATCATATTTTTAAGTGTTGAAATATAATTATAGATTATTAAAAGAAGGTATAGAAAAAAAGACTACTTATAATAACGAATTATAATTTATTTACTCATTTTACGTATTAAAACAGCACGAACTTAATCAGTCTATAAAGGTGTGTAGTGTCTGTTTAAGTTCAGTTGCTGTTCAGTTGCTGAACAAAGGCCTCATATAGATAAATTAAAATTCCGGATATTGACATTAATTTAGATAGACTCACCAGTTTCAAACTAAAACTCATAAAATATGACGTACCTACAGCCTACCTAGCCTAACATATTTATAATGATATATAATACTATCTATTACATAGTATCAATAGATTTTATTGTCTTATTATATACATAATTTATAAACTTCATAAATTCTGTAACACATAGCATGCTGAGATTACCTTTAATTGTAAGACCAGTTAGATAATAATTTATTAATGCAATGTAATGTAATCTTTAAAACTGTGACATTAAATAAATTAATAAATAAATATAAAAGAAGGGTTAGAGCTGAATCCGATAACTCTGTTCTACTACGAATTGGCGGATAATTTTCGTACCATGAGCAACCATAGCCATCAGGTGTTTATGATAAAAATGTGGTCAACGGCTTTACGTGCTCTCCGAAGCACGGTGGAAAGACCAACGAGGACATACATTCATACCAAAAACAAATATTTATACAAACAGAAGAATCTGCACCGCGCGGGAATCATACCTGTGATCACAGGCGTTAAGGCGACTAGTCATACCACTACACCAGAACGTTGTCAATAATAATAAATCAGCCAAATACTACGATATTATCATAATTTAAATGAAAGCACATAAAGATAACAACGAAAAGTAAAGCGTGTTTTTAAGAAAATATTTAAGTCAGCGAAAAAATATTTCTTTTACGGAAATTATGTTTCAGGAAGCCATTACAGTACCTATAGAACGTCCTTCAACCGAAAATAGGCTATAGAAGCTAATTAAGTCTCCCAATCTTACAATCGACCGACCGTTAGTAATATACGATATAATAAATTGCAGTGGTTTAGGATGGTATAGGTGAACGCTTTACGCTTATAGTAAAGCGGAAAATATGTCTTTTTTTTTTTGTTTGAATGCGATAATCTCTAGATCTTCCCGTCCAATTTGAAAATTTATACATTCAAAAGCTCCGGATTTCCGTGTCTTCAGCGACACAACACCGTTAGAAGCTTTTTGCTCATTTTGATTATCATATTAAAGCAAAATTGTTGTTATTATAAATAAAAATAAAATAACATAAACTCCTCACTCTTAACGCTCCCCAGTAGGATATGTCGGGGGTCCGAAAACAAACACACTATACCCATGCACAAAAATTCAGACCGCGACAAACATCTTTATGCCCTATATAAATATTTATCATCTGCAGGAATCGAACTCGTGACCGTTAGCGCATCAGCCCATTGCTGTGATAACTACGCCAACGCTTCGTCAGTCAATCGTTAAATATGTAATGAAACAGTCTAACAAACGATCGATTAGTGAATAAGTAGGGAGAGTAGTTTTTTTATATAATAAAAGCCATTATTTGTAATGAAATCAGCAAAAAAAAATCACCTAATACCCTGAGCTCCAATATGAAGTCTGCCAGTGATATGACGCGAAAGTTAATAAAATTTGTTTTCATTCATAATTACTAATATGGAAAACAATTTAAAATTCATCAAGATAATTTAAAGTCAGTAAATATAGCTTATATTTTGACTTAAACTGTTGTATGCAGTTTGTATTTAAACTGTTTTCCGTAACTATTTTTGTATAAAAGAGGCTCTTGAATTATTTCGAACATCGATGCTGATATGGAATATTTATTATTCTAATTAAAGTAACATAAATTTAAAAATAGTAGTTAAAAAAACTAAAAATCACGCTTTAATAGAATACTAAACTAATAAGTAGAAAATAAATTATGTCTTAAATTTATGATACATCTGGCCCTCAACGATTAATAGTTAATTAACAATTGTATAAATAAAAATCTTTAACTATAATTAAATCAAAATAATTTAGTGAATTAATAACAATCGTACTTACTCCTTTTTTTACAATGAATTTAATCAAATTTGACATCTGACCACTTTAAATGGAAAGTGTGAATTACCCGTGGGAAAGCAATAAAATTTCGTAGTTTGCATTAAGTGTAGTATTTTTACGATTAGTTGGAGCGAATAGGCAGACAGGGTTAAACAGATTGGTGAGTGATGATTAATAAATATTGTTGCTACCCGATATAATTATAATTTTATCCTCCTATCTTTATCTCGAGTTATTTTTAGCATTAAGATATTAAATCATGTTCGGTAAAACTCGAATGAATTTATGTGACATCATACTGATGTTTGTCTTTTTCTTTAATTCAATAAATAATTTTTTTAAAAAGAGTATGTGAAATAAGATGCGAGAAAATGAAACATATTTGTGACTTTTTTTGTATTCGTTTAGTTTTGTCACATACTCAATGGGCGCTTGTGCACTACACGGAATTTTACTGCCCGGCGTCCGATTTTTTACGGTCCGATTTTGCAATGAAAAACACGAATCATATAAGTTGTATTATAATATTTGACGCCAGATGGCCTGAAATACGCGAAATACACATTGAAAATTGTATTATTATTACTTGGTCGTTGATCCGAAAATCGAGTTGAATCGACTTGTGGAACGAGAATCTAACTAATGGTCTCGAGTTCAAATCTAATTTTTCAAAAAAAAAAAGTACCTGGTACAAAAAGGAAAAGGAAAACATAGTGATGAAATGTGCATTACTTTGAGATTGTCACATCTGTTAATCTAAGGTGAATATCGCTCCAACACTTCTCTTTAATGGGAGAAATAGCCTTCCCCTAGCAGGACATGTAGAGGACAGCACTTACATATAATTACATTTTTGCTAAAATGAAATGAAAGAACAATTATAACGGTCATCTCTCTTTTTCAAGCTCGGTCTGATTACCTGAACGTAAAAAGCAAAACGTATAACAGTTGGCGAATCAATCAATGGGACGTGCCGAGCCGTGCCTATCAGAGGCACATCGCACTCTCCGATTGCTTTGTGCCACAGGAAATTAGTTTCTAACTCGTAAACGAATTCCCTGTACAGCTCGAAGTTTGACTAGTGGTCAACGCTACGTTATAAAATTTCTATACAGTCAGGCAATATATAAGATTAGAAGAAAAGATTATTAAGTTTTATTTTATATTCTGTTTATCTACCTATCGTATACATTAATATTTACAAATAATGAAGAGAAGTTGATTTAATTTTTTTAACATATTGATAATACATAATCACAATCTAATCGGTAACAAATCATGTTACTAAGCTAAAAAAAGACGTTCAAGGACAACAACCGTCTTTCCCTTAGTTTCATTCTTGTCGGCACTACAAGAAGCAAATGCACTTAAATAAACCTTTTGCGCATTCGGATAACTTTAAGGATTTAATATTAAAAACACCAACGCCATTATAAATAAATAGGAAACAGAAAAAACTTATGTTTATATACGACCTATTTCACATAATTTATTCAATAATTTTTCGATGTAACTTCTCTTATTATTTTTTACTTCTACAAGTATATTTTATAATTTGAATATTAATTATTCATTTGAAAACTAACTTAGATATTTTTAGTTTTCCTTTTCTTTTCGTTGTACATAAATACTGTATTGAATATTTCATATTCCTAAAACAACCATTTATATGGATGGGGAGACACTCAACAAAAATAGAAATATTAAAGCTTAATGTCTCACAAACAAATCCCTAAAACTTTGAATAAAAGAAAAATAAAATAGTTTAATAAATATTCACTTTTTCCACGTAAAATTATATATCTGAAATCAAAATTCGGGAATGGTTATATTATAAAGATAATCATCATCAGGATACAAACTAGACATAGACTAGATTAGATATATAATATATATCTAATCTAGTCTTTATTTTATATATATATATATATATATATATATATATATAAACAAAGAATAACGACATACGTCGGTACATAAAAGCTCATAGCAATTTATGTTAAGGCATCTTTTTTATCGTTCTTGGTCTCGATATAAACGCTCAACATTCAGCATGAGTAGCTACTTTCTTGAAAGAACAGCAATTTTAAGAAAGATTATTGTTTGAAGTTGTTTCCATACTTTATTTTATACTCAAGCTCAATATAACGAGTCTACATATTCAACTTACAAGTATGTAATATAATATACATCACCCTCACAAAATAGTGATTATCTGAGGCATATACTCGTATATACACACGGTCGTCTGTTCCTAAGACAGGATCCTTAATGTCTGTGTTTTAGGTAACAGCAGACTGATATACGTATATATTTTAATGAATGTACATAAATAATAATTTTATCTAGATATTTTAGATATTATTACCTAAATATTAATACGTGAAGCAAAAAGTTTGTACCCCTTTTTACGAAAATCACGCAGACGGAGAAGTATGAAATTTGGCACAGTTAAAGTTTATATAGAGAAGAAGTACAGAATGCTAATATTTTTGATAATAATGCTCAAAAATATTAGCATTCTTACATTGGTAAACTTGGTAAAGTAATTTTAATTTAAAAAAACACTACACACACTATGACACACACACATATGTACAATGTAGGTACATATTATACACAAAATTTGTTTTTTATCAAAGTCTGTTGTCAACACGGACTTAAATACAGGTCTTGCAACGAATTTTTTATCACTGATCAGGTCCAATGACTGCTGCATATACCTACATATAAAATATACCTACATAAAAATATGATTGCGCATAACATGGTGAATGTTATGCGCAATCATATTTTTATGATGTTGACAATGTTGCCAATTATAGATTAGGTCGATTTTCAACCACTGGGCGACCACTAGTATAAATAAATATATATATTACACTCAGACTCGTGGCGAGAATCGAACACACAACCCTGGAGCAGAAGAAAGCAGGGTCACAACAGCGCCCATTGGCCAGTCGTATAATTATATAATATTTGTTTGTTAAACAGCGTAGGCACTACAAGCCGATAATGTGTAACAGAAATGAGATAACTTTACCTCAACGACTTAATGCTATCGCAATACCATTTTATTTAGTATCTTAATGTAAGAAATATTTTTATCAAAATAGTTTCCGATCTCTGCTAGCAACATCTACCAAGTTATTGATTTGTATGCGGTGACGATATCCCACACGTAACCGACGTTTATTTGACTTCCTTAGATGAATAAAAACTGCACAATTTTATAACATCACTATCATCTTGCAACATTTCGTAAAGTATAAACGTTAGCCTAATGTCCTCTTTATTGTCATTTAGAAAATTGGCAACCAAGAAAGAGAATAGATAGCTTGAATGGTATAAACAACAGCAATATCTCTTATGACCAAGGTCGCAAACAAAACAAGTTATAGTTCTTTTTTAGCTTTGTAACATTCAGAAGAATATTGTAATATTGTGCTTTGATGCTATAACACTTTTATAGCACAAATTTTACCATTTAAAGTATAATTATTTCTTACATTAATATGAGGGAATAAGGTATTAAATACTCATAATGCGAGATAAATCATTTCCATAATTTTTTACGTTGATTATATTTATATAAAAAAATATTTAAAGGCTTATACCAATCTCGATTATTGAAAAAGACAGAACTAAAGCAAAGTGGGACACAGTTTTTGTTAGATTTACCACGTACGTGTTAATTATTATTTTTGTTGTATGAGTAAATATAATTGTATGTCGCATTTGATTTTTGAAAACAAAAAATCATAAATTCAAAACAAATGTAATAATTATATTTTAATACATGTTTTAGTTTATACTTATTATTCACAAACGGAATATCGGACACGACCTTGAGTGTGATAACAGGGAAGCCAAACAATTTTGTTAGGTAAAGAAATGTCGCGGGAATAGAATAGGGAGGGAATATATTGGCTTGCGTATCTTTCTCTAGCTGTACGAAACTTATTTTCTGTGAAATCGTGCTATACCCGACGGTATACAAGCTGCAGCCGATTACCTCCAACAAGGCTTTATCACGATTCCCGATATCTGTTTTTGTACAAATAATTGTACTTATTTCTATTCTGGGTGGTATGTCCTTGTTGGTCTCCCCACCGTGCCTTGATAGCACATAAAACCATCGATCTGGGTTGTTATCATAGACACCTAATAATGGAACTATTTATCATTTACCCCATTTATCATTGATAATATCATAATATCATATTTCATTTTACTCATAGTTGTGAAATTATCCGCCTACCTGTATTGGAGCAGCGTTGTGGATAAAGCTATAGAGAGGAGGCCTTTAACCAGCAGTGGGACGCTTAGAAGCCGATTCATTCATTAATTCATAGTTTAATAAAATAATTTATTATACGATTATTTCAAAACTTTTAGTTTTTATGACTAAATTTTTGACTTAGGATTTACTTTTGGAAAATAAACACAATTTTACTGTCTTACTAAGCCTCAAAAACTGAGCGTTTGAATATATTGGTGGCCGGACCGTGTCGAAATCTGACACAATACAAGACATTTAAGTTTTAGCTAAGACTAACAGAACCAATAACTGTCCAAGACTTTGTACGAAAAACCCTTCGCAAGCCTCAAAAATACCTATTCATCAAGTAGTTTGTCTATCTAAGGGAACCAAAACTATCAATATACTGTCGGATATGTTTATTTTATATAAAATTGAGAGTAAATAGTATATAATTATAACTATGCGTAGACTTCCTACCTATCTACTTGCCTACAAGTACAGACTAAACGTTTTATTTTATATGCTTGATGAAAGAAGAAATAAAAAATAAAAACATTTTTTAATTAATCAAAGTCACAGTCATATATAATGGACTTTATCGATAAAATCTAAATTCTTACTTGCTCTACACGTATATATAACACTATAAAAGGTATTGTCAGTCCAGGGCGCATTGTCAAAGCAGTGATTTATGAAGCAAGTTGTTATGTCTCAATGACTTACGTAACTCAACGTACATTTTCTTATTCAACCTTCTATCATTATATTTCCTATGAAAACTTAAACAATTAACATCAATATTATAAAATTAAACAAATGGAATTTCTGTATAGCTATGATGGAGATGAAAACCACCAGAAAAGCTACAGATGCGCTACTAGGTTGAACCAAAATATAAGGGATGAATAGTAGTAGGAAAAGAAACGATTGATAGGATTTTGACTATGGTTTTCTTATTCACCGTACGAAACATAACCACATATAATAGACAATTTTGAGGATCTGTGGTACTGTTTCTGAACGAGACAATCTTAAACGAACTGTAATCAATTGGGCAGCTGGCTGCAGCTGGGCCCTACACAATAAAAAATGATGTCGTTCATTTCGAATAATACTCCTAGAATACAGCAATTGTAAAGAAAATGAACCATAAACATTTTATTTTTATTGCAAATACTACTTGACGCTCACGAGCGAACTGACCTCTCTTAGTCTCTCACAAGATCTTTCCTCTTTTGTTGAAATATATTATTTTCAGTAATCCTATTTTATTAACCTTATTTCAGAAGACTTAGTTATGAGTATATCGTACATATATAGGTATGTCACTCCAACGTGCCCCTTATCGTAACTTTCCATCAGACAACAGAATTAATACTGGCAAGGGCTCCGACGACTTTAACTACAGCACTACTATTTTATCTATCAAAAATGTTTCAATGTAAAATACGGCTCTGATTAATATAATATTAATAGTTGAATAACTACATAAAAACGTAACAGTGATGAATCAATGTCGCTTAAATATGTAATTTTATTTACGAAATTTGTCCGAATACAATGATCACTTTCTACTGAACTGAAAAAAAAATTAATACTCAGTTTTTTCCCTATAAAACCAAAAATCTAAAATATTTTACAATATTTTTTCATTTTTTTTATTTTATATATATTTCTTATACAGATAAATTATACATATTTACAACGGAAAACTTAAACTAATTATTTATAATACTGGCAGCATTTCCACGTTGAATTGCAATTCCGATTCTCTGGGAAAAAAATGCACCAGCCCTCCTGTCACCAGTGGAGGCTATGAGACGTGGAAATCATGATACTCATACATCAAATGATAAGTGATATTCTGTGTAGTAATTTTGATGTGAATAAATTTGAAATAAATACAATAAATATTTTAAAATTAATGTTGCTTTCAATGAGGTAACTAGATGTGATAGTTAATTTCGTTAGATTAAAAATATTTTAATATAAGAACAATTGTTATACAATACTAATTTTATTATTTATATTTCAAACTTACTTAGGTGGCATTTCGTAGTTCGTTGTCTTACACCTCCGTTTCCTGCAATAAAAAGAATAGTCAATCAAATACACAACAAAGTGAAAAAACATCGTAATATTATTTACAATAGAAATTATAAAACATTTTCAAAAACAAATATAACAAAAACCTAGACCGAGACCTCATTCATATATTATTTTGGTATAAGAGTACAATCATAATTAAATTATGAACATAAACAACGTTGGTATAGCCGTGAAAACACAAAAAGAAATGTAGATGAGTGTTTTTATTTTGTTTTAAAATAATATAATGAATAAAAAAGATAATATAATGAATAAATAAATATTATATAATGATTCAATCAGTATGACGATTTATACTATAATTATCCAATAGTTTTTCTTCATACAATTTTTTTAAGTTTTGTATATTGTATGTAAAAAGTTTCATATACACCTTTTATTAATAGCCTTCATTTTTATTTATCAATCATAGACAGATACTCTATTATTTTTTATTTATTTTTTCTTCTTTAAAAACACCATATACTTTTTTGATATATGTCCATGTATGTACATATATTGAGTTGAAATAAATGTTGATTTACACACGAAACGACGCTTACTCGTAATTTTAAGTTTCAGTATACAAGGTTTTACGAGCAACCTAATCCCGTGTCCTACCTCCAGTGCCTATTGTAAATATGCCTGAAAAAACTCGTAAAACGAAGTCTTTCAATTTTAACTAACCTACTTAGGTAAGGTTTTATAGCTGCAAAAGCATACCATAGTGTCGAATAATCGTTAATATAAGTATTATGGTAATGTTCTAAGAAAACTACTGTTGTTTACTAGTAATTTTAATTTTTCTGCTGCTTTGAGAGTTTTCATGTACACGTATTATTTTGTTATGCTCTGTAGCGTAAAAGTCTTAATATATTTAATTTTCGAAGGTCATTTAACATGTAATGTAGTATTTTTGTCTAGGACTACAGCGACGCGACAGCTCTAGTTTCCAATGATGTTATAATAAATTGCTTATTGTTAGATGTAAGTCTTTTTTTTATGTAAGAGGGGGCAAACGGACAGTCGTTGCACCTGGTGGCAAGTGAAAGCGACATCCATAGACACCCGCTACACCAGAGGATTAGCAGGCGCGTTGCCAGCCTTTCAAATAGGTATATACTCTCCTTTTGAAGGTCCCCAAGTCGTATCAGTTCGGAAATAAGAAGTCTGCTAACGTTTTTACATTAAAAGTGCGACCAAACTATGGATATTTTTGCTTTTTACCATATTTAAGACGTTCACAGTCCACGGTATCCAAATGGATACGAAAACAGTATGTATTTTGTATGGTACAATTTTTTAAGTGTAAAATTACTATCAATTTTTAGTGATGTTTATGATATATTAATTTTATTATATGAATGTAAATATAAAACAAATAATACATTATCGCCTCCTTATTAAGAAAATACATAGGAGCTCATAACGCTATAGCTCATTGAAGAAAAACAGTAATAACAAAATTATTCTGCCAATAATTCTGACAATTATTCTAATTTTTAAAGCGTTCAAGTTCATTTCAAGTTTAGTAGTTTCAAATAAACAAACAAACAAATACTTGCATTTCATTACAATAATATAGATTTACTCATATATAATTTTGAAAAAAGTCACAAGCACCACAGCAAATTGATAATTATTTACTTAAAAAAAATATTAACACAATTTTATCATAAACAATAATAAATACCTAATTTATAGAAACCGCTATCTAAGCTTTACAGTTCGTAATAAACGTAACAATATGTAATCTGCACCGTAAGATGTTATGAGCTGGCTGGAAACGGACAAAAATATTGCTTGGATGTTATTAAATAAAGGTTATATCCGACACATGGGCCTTTATTTTTACTTTTGGAACGAATAGAATATCTAACGTATACATTTTTGTAATAACAATGGAAGTATGAGATAACCACAATCAAAAACGTTATAAAATATAGGTTTGTTTTGTACGCTAATATACAATAATTATTTATTAAACAAAGTCCTCCGCTACGTCTCTCTGTCTGGCTGTTTGTTCGCGATAAACTCAAAAACTACTGCACGAATTTTCATTCGATTTTCACCAATATAGATAGTGATTCATGAGGAAGGTTAAGGTACATATACATAACCCGGGCGCAGCCGGGGCGGGCTGCTAGTACACAATAACATAGGAGTTAACAAACCGTTTTTTTAAGTTATACTTCTTTTGGCACATTAGGGAAAAATGATGAGAGTAAATTTTTACGATGCGCGCGCACACTGTGATGACACCATGAGTGTCTGTCTGTCCCGATGTTTGTCATCAAATCTTGCAAATTAAATTTGATCCACTTCCCGGTAACCGATTGAGGTGAAATTTTGCATACATGTGTAAATCGCATGACAATGCAATATTATGATGACATGGTGTTGATCTGACGACGAAGCTAGAATATGGCCATAGGAACTTCGCAATGAAACGACACAACCTCATCGAGTTTGGGCTCGTTTGAATCGTCTTGACGAGTAGTGTGTCTTTCAATAATAACTAGTGTCTGATTATGGAGCTGGAATGCACACTTTTTTAATAATAATAATATTTTTGCATTAGATAACTTGTTATTTAGAAAGATGGATGGATAAATAGATAACCATAAATGTCACAAAACAAACATAAATGTTACAAAATAACCCACGTTGTTTTTCTGATCTCGATTTAGTAATGTTTAGTTTTGAAGACGAAAGTTAAGTTCATGTCGCAACAATTATTCAAGTCTTAAAAATATTTGTGTACATTTTTGTTCGTTAAAAAAGTTTCAATGAACTGCAAGTAAGCACCAACGGACAATTTATTTTTGCACGCAGACATTTATTCATTTATTTTTGTTTCTGCAGTCTTACTTTGAAATTTATTATTCGAAAGTGAAATCGTCTATTTAGTTACCTTTTGTAAATACAACAAACATTTTATAGTATATGAAACTGACGAACGTTCTGGTTTAGTCGTGTGAGTAGTCGCCTCAACACCGGCGGTCACGGGTTGATTCCCGCTCGGGGCAGATATTTCTATTTGTATAAATATTTGTTTCCGGTCTGAGTGTATGTCCTTATGGGTCTCCCCACCGTGCCTCGGAAAGCACGTTAAAGTGGCGGTCCCGGCTGTTATCATAACCATCTGATAACGATTGTTACTCGTGTTAGGGAAATTATCTGTCAACTCGTATTGGAGCGGCGTAGTACATTAAGCTCCAACCTGCTCAGCAGTGGGACGTTTACAGGCTGATTTAGTTCAGTTCAGAAACCTGTCTATTCGTATCTTATTTCTATTAGGAAACAATAAAATTAAAATTAAGACAGTAAGACTTACACACTAGAGTCCGTAGAGTTAACTGAATATTGATTTGGACATTGTCTACATACACATATGAGATAGAATAAAGATATTTTTAGTATTATAATTATTTAAAATTAGAAACCATTGATTTTAATAGCACGCCTCCTTGTGGTACTTCTACATAGAGTTACCCGAAGATGAGAATGTATCATCCAGTTTATTCCGAGCCGATTGGCATCCATGTAGGCAAATGTAAAACTAGTCAAAACTTTTAATATAACCCCAATAGGATATCAAAATCAATATAGTTGAAAGTGTTACTTAAATCTATCGACGTTTTTGCATCGCGAACATACTACTCGTACCTAATTAAGTAGAACGTAGGTATAGCCTTTTTTTTGACGCTGTGAAATGCGTTTACGCATCCCGCCACCCGAAGGCGACGGGTATGTGGGACTCACTGACTGCGAAGTCAGAATACCCACTAAAAGACAGCGGTGCCCTCATCGTCGTACAAGGACGCCACGGGATCGCTAGCGCATGCCACCGTGACGCCCCGACGGTTGGCTCGCTTTTGCGGGCCGCCTTCGCACATAGAGCGCTCGCGGGCAATTAGAACGTATAACCTAAGGTTTTCCAGCGAAGGCTAAATTCATCACGATGAAATTAAGTATTTAAACTCTTTATATACGATATCACTTAAATTTTCACGGCTCGGTCTCAGTACTCGGCTCATCCACCGGTGACGCTGTAAAGGCCGCTAGGACCAACAGTGATTACTCCTTTCGAAAAAAAAAATCTCTTAAAATATTCTTTTTTGGAATCTTTTTCAATTCTTTGAAGAAAGAATTTTGAGAAATTATCTAATTCAAGACGTATGAACATTTTCGACATATTTATAGGTCTAGTGCTGATACGCGTCTCTATACCTTATAAGTATTTACGCTACTTCTAATTTTGTTCTACTGACGCTGGTAAATATCAATCGATAACATTTATATAACACAACAGCTTGGAGAAACTTTTTTTAAGAAAATAGTGCTTTTATGGTGTCAGCGATAGAGTTGGTGTTCTCACTGAAGATTTATTTTTAGGCTTAACTGGTGTATTGATATCAATATAGCTTTGTTATGAAGTTATTGAAAATTTCAGTTCTTGGTCAAAATGAAATGAAATGAATATTATGTGTATGTATATATACAAAAATACTGCGGCACTAACTGACTTCATAACGAATACGTCTACTACTATGAAGACATTATTATAAGGTCTAGAAGAGACGATATAGACGGATATAGTTGCATAAATTTTGTGTAGCAGGAAGAGGTTAGATGTGAACATTACAGTAGCTTTTTAAAACGGTTGATATTCTTAACTAAAGGAACTAAAGGAAATATATACATATATATATATATATATATATATATATATATATATATATATATATATATGTAATTACTTGGTAATTTTTTTAATAAGTTAAATCTGACCCGCTGGCGCAGTTTGCAGTGACCCTGTTTTCTGCTCCAAGGGTTGTGGGTTCGATTCCCGCCTCGAGTCTGGGTGTAATATATGTTTATTTATATATGTATTATTTATATGTATATTTATTTTAAAAAAATGTATATCAGTCGGCTGTCACCTAAAACACAGGCATTAAGTTGCCTACCTTAGGAACAGACGACCGTGTGTGTGTGTTAAGCATATTTATTATTTATTATATTATAATCAAAATCTCGCCACCTCCCCTGCTACATTTAAATATATTGACATAGAGATTGATTGGTTTGTGTCACATATTACCATTAATCATTTAACAAAATATTTTGTTAATATCGTTGTAGTCAATTTGTCATATTCCAATACGAATGTCAGTGTAAAGCACCAACATGAATTTGAATTTGAAATGATGAATGACACGACCAACGTGAATTGTAAGACTAAAATAATATACAAATCAAATATGGTTTTCTCTACGATGCTTGGTAATCATTGAATTATTGCAACATTTCAATTATAAATACCAAAGTGGCTATAATCCATAAAGCATTTATATTTATATGAAACTAAATGATTTAAACAAGAAATGAAATGGCCCAGTGAACATAACTCGACATTTACCGAAAGATCATCTGCATTCATATCCAGGTTAACACCCCTGAACGAAATCTGATGTTCGGCGTTGAAGAAAAACATAATAAAAAAAAAATTATTTCGCTGGAAAAATTCTGAGATCTGATACATGATCAACACGTATGCGCTACCTGCCATTCCGCAGTGAGGCATACGGTCTGTATAGTACATGACAAACTAGATTATTCCACAAGTCTATTTTACGCATTACGTTAGTCGTTTCGCATTTATAAACATAATATAAAATTTAGGTTTAATTATTAATGCAATATATTTTAAGTTTATAAATGCGTAATGTAAGCTAATTTAGTTTATTACCTAAAAGTTTACACGAGCAGTCAATAATGAAATAGTACGTTATGTTCTATAATTAAAAGTCATACGCTCTTTATCCTCATGTCACTCTTGTGTTAAAAATTCATTTGCAAGTTTCCAGACCGAAACCGCAGCTAATTGCTGCTCAATATTGATAGCACATCAACACACCTGAACACGCGGGCACATTTACCACATAAATTGCATTAATTTACTTCTACTGCCATTAAAGAATATTATGAGTTGTTTGCTCTTACTTGCAATGTAGTGTAAATACAAATGCGTGATATATATAAAAATATATATATATATATATATTCTAAAGCAAGAATTTGCGAGACTGTAAGAATAGATTAAGAGGTGGTAATTTTACTTTATCAAAAGTTATTTTGAATTTAACTTGAATTTTGTATTTTAAATTACGACGTTAGAAAAGACTAGGTAAGTTAATTCATTTAACTGTGCTCCTAAAAAATGTTAATACCGTTGTGTAAAATAATATTTTATAGCATTAAAAAAATAGTTAATATATATATGTAGGTATATGAAAAACTCAGTAAACAAAAAATACGAAAAAGACAACGTCAAAATGTCCGATTTTTTTTTTTACAACAGTTTAGAAGTACAATACCATCATAATAGTTGGCGCTGGTGGTGCTTTCTTCCGTGTTTATAAAGTATAGTTAATACCAATGAATTTATATCATAACTGAAACGTTCACTTAATAAAATTTTATATTCAAATATGCACCTTGAAATAACTGTCATAAGGTTGAAATTTGTTTCCAACATGTGAAGTAAAAAAATCGTTCCAAGCATTTCGTTGACTACTGGTATTTTGTCTCTTTCTTACGAGCTGCCTTGAATCCATTATAGAAAGAGATGCAATCCCTCTCATATGAAACTTTTTTTAGTGCACGTGCGCATTCCAGATTGTATATAAATTCCTTGAGTTAATACCTTAATCAGTTACACAGGTACATAGATAAAGCAAAGCTCAAGTGCGGGCGACGCCGCGGACATAGCTAGTAATTAATCAATTATAAACACTTTAATTGTAAAACAAAATCGTACCCTTTATATGTGATACGCTATTAGCATAATTCAGTGAAACTAAACGAGGACGTGGAGCGAGAGATTTTAACGAGACAAAATACGTCATATATTTCAGGACGCATTTCACTAGTACGGAATTCTTTAAGCGTTTAGCTCTCAAAAATCTCTTAGCAATCGATTTTTCTAACTTCTTTCTTACTTATAGAATTTTTGTCTGATGTTATTAATATTAAATATAAAAACTGAACTGAAGCAGCCAGTAAACATCCCACCGCTATGCAAAGACCTCTTCTCCATATAGAAAAAGGGTTGGAGCTTAATCCAGCACGCTGCTCCAGGCTGGTACAGGTTGGTGATAATTTCCCTACTATTAGCAATGGTCGCTAACCGTTGTATATGACAAGAAAGCACTGTGGGGAGACCAACATTGACATACACCCAAACCAGAAAAAATATTTATACAAATACAAATATCTACCCCGATCGTGAATCAAACCCGCGACCGTCAGCGTTAAGGCGACTACATACACCATTACACGAGAACGGTTGTCAATCTATAGGTATATACATATATAGGAGAATTTCTATAGATATAGTCACTTATCACGATATCTCTGAAACTATAAGACCTAGAGACTTGAAATTTGGTAAGAATATTCCTTTTGCCGAGTAGAGGTCAGCTAAGAACGGATTTTACGAAATTATACCTCTAAGGGGATGAAAAAGGGAGGCAAAGTTTGTATGGGACAACGTGATTCCTTGGTCCAATCTACTTCAAATTTTGCAGAAATATTCTTTAACAGAATTGATTGAAGACGTGTTTCGTATTTTATCGAAATTCATCCTCTAACGGGGTTAAAAGGGGATTGAAAGTTATTTGCTTCGAAGTTGATATCAATACTCCTTAGTGCTTTTGATTTAAATTACATTTTATTTTGACATGTTTGACAACTCAATCTTTCTATTATAAAATATTTTCGAGTATCGACGCAGGTGTAGGTGATAAAAAATATAAATTTTTAATTTTAGAAATTTTAGTTAAATACCCGTACGAAGCCGGGGCGGGCCGCTAGTTAAATATATATGGTTTAATAATACAAATACTAGAGAAATTTCAATGAATACATAAAAGCTTGCTGCAGATATAGAAATATATACTAAAAACAATTAAGGCCACAAATAACGGGTGTAACTTAAAAATTAAGGGCAAGAAAATAAGTCTTGGTTCTTGAACAGTGTTTGGTTGATTTTCAGTTTTTTTTTTTTGGATAATATTACTCTTAAATATAAGATTAAAATTATTTTTTGCCCATTTTAATGAAAAAACATAGAAAAAAATGTATCATCATCAACCCGTCTTCGTCCTCTGCTGGACATAGGCCTCTCAAATCTCATGACACTGAGCTCGGTCTTCTGCTCTCGAGTTCACTCCTCACTTCACCTAGCGTGGCGTAGTGGCGTGCCCTCCTACATAGTGGTCCTAGTCCTTTTTTACTTTCCACTCCAGAACACGTCTAATCCAACGGTTGTCGCCCGAGTCGAGATTTAAAGCTGGCATAGCTCCCTCAAGTCCGATAGAGAACCGATTTAGAGCCCAGTAGTCCGACTTAGAGCCTATAGGCGCTAAACTTTATTCCATTTAGGTCCGATTTAAGTTGTAAAGTAGAAGAAATGGAAATTTGTACCATTTTTGGGTGCTAAGTCGGACCTAATTTAACATGAGTTAGAACCGACTTTAAGCCCAGAGGTTCGACATAAGTCCTACCGTAGGCGGCGCTAAATCAGCTCTAAATTTTGACTCGGGCGAAGCTTATGTTAACTTGACTGATTGGTTAATTTAACTTGCAAAAGACAATGTGTCTACTATTATTATAGCTACATTAAAATATAAGAGTTTTATAATATAAACTACAGATTTATAGTACATTTATTTTTAGTATTTTAATGGATCCATAAACTAGTATTCATGCACTCAACTGATAATGTTGCGGTTTCGGTCTGTAATTTCGCTCTCACAGGTACACGAAACGTCATTCATTTTGAATATCGCAAATGGATCGTTTAAACTATCAGTTACAAGCTTCCGCTCGTGACTTCGCCCGCGTTTTTGTATTGACACAAAGTAGTCTATGTCCTTCCTCAGGCTTCAGACTATCCGTATCAAATTCTGACTCTCATACAAAAAAAAAAGTCCTCCACGTTCACAGAGTACACAGTAATAAATGTTCCCAGTTGACACTTTAGTGAATTGTCGCGAAAATAAAGTCGTAAGCGGAGTGGTATAGGCGTAACTTACACGTTTTCGCGTGATAATTTTTAAACTATGTTATAATTATGGCTTTTAAATTTTCATTTTACAAACTATATGTTTTTAATTAAAAAATTAAAGTGAAACTACGATGTCAATTTTGCCTAGAAGAATCGGCAAGAAACCCAATAGTTACCTTAAAAAAAACATCAGTATTATATAATAATTATTAATTTCATTCATTATAAATTCAGTTATCACAAACCAAAGGTACTATAAAAATAATTATAGATATCGATTTCTCAAATCGTATCTAGCACACGAAGTCACGAAACGTTTAACGATATCACTTCTTGAATTTCCGATATCGACTTTTGATATAAAGTTTTGAATCGATACGAAAAAAGGACGATATCAGTCATCTATACAGTGTATACTCTATAGGTATACGAGCTCGTTAGTACGGCGAGAGATTACGCACTACGCTATTCGGCGATCCGCCGAATAGCGTAGTGACGCATGCCGCATGTCGTGACGCGTCGCTCCGCCAATAATCGGTTTAACCCGCCGCTATAGATGTTTCACAATAAAAGTAACACAAAGTATGTTACGCTACGATTTAATTAGTAAAATAAGTAGCCATAAATGTCAACTCAGGTAAGTAAACCATGTGAGATGTCTAACCTTTGTAACCTACCCTACACCTACCTACATACACTAACCTTCATAAATACTAGGTATATGACTAATCGGTGGTATTTAAAATTATAATTACACTCTTGATGTTTTCTAGAAAAAGCATTTCACATTCACATCTATATTTTTATTTACGAATGACAACAACCATTGAAAGGGCTACAATAAAATTGTATCGTAATATTTTATTCATGGTGTCACAGAGCAATTAAACACTCAGCGCTGTCTTAAAATAAAGTGATGATTTTTCGTCCTGTATACATAAACACATAAATAGCAGGTAAATTGAACGCTAGTGTCACGAGTGCCTAATGATCTCTTCTTCTCTTAAAAACTGTATATTTTGCCTTAAGGGCCGAAACACATAACCGCGTTGCGACACCACAACGCTAAAATCGGCGGTGGCGTCACCGCCAGTTTTAGCGGCGCGGCACCGCAAATTCTGGCGTTATGACGTCATACTTGTTGACAATGATTTATTGACATTTTGTGTCTATTTTTATATTTTTATTTTTTGTGTTTATTAGATATGGGTAACTCAATGAATTTGTATGAACCGCAGATAAGCTCATGAGCCATATGCTTGAACCGGAGCTGTGTACCGGCTCACAGTTCAGCTCAATTGTTGTTATATTGTTACTTTTAACAACTTTTAACTATTAGATTTACAGCTAATTTATATCTCGGTTTAAACAAATGACATGTATGATGTACCTAAATTATAAATATGTAATAAAGCAGCGTTTCGAAAAGTTATTATAGTGATATTTTTTCTATCTTACAAAATTATAGGGAAATGCTTATTTCATGCATATGATAAATGCTAAAGTGAGTTTCTTTATTTGTTACGCTACTATTAACCTGAATCCCGATCATCATGAAATTCTGCATACCAGTTGTCTGGGGTACAGAAAAGGACATAGAGTACCTATTTTACGTACAGACTACCGTTGGTGCCTGTACCATGCGAGCGGAGCCGCGGACGAAAGCTATTTATTTATATTTAATCTATAAAACTAATATAAATGTAAGATATTAATTTATGTATCACTTTGTTTAAATTTTGTTTAGGTTTTATGAGACAAAAGTTGTTTAAAATCTTACCAGCATAAAAAAAAATTGATTCTCAAAATTATTTCCGGTACAAAGGATTACTTTTTATGCGTTCTACTTAAATAACAACTTCAAATATTAAAAAATTTCACGTGAATTATAATATTTAAAATAATTAAATTAATATCCACAATCAAAAATCACGAAATACTGGTTACCCTACAAAAACGCTCTTTTTCGCGACGCCGCAACGCAAACTGCCGATTTTAGCGTTGCGTCGACGCAACGCGGTTATGTGTTTCGGCCCTAAGACTTTTGCACGGCCTTAGAGACGAACTTCCGAATTAAACCTATAATAATGTAAATGAACATAGAATAAAATTTATATAAATATAAATTTAGCTTTACTTATTAATACTCTACTTATAAAGGAAAAGAACCACTTATAAACTACTTATGGTCTACATCTTGTAAAGAACGAAAAATGAGTACTATAAGCCCCAATAGCATTTCTCCACTAGGCTATTAAACTTTGAGATTTAACTCGTGAACTGGAGGCAGGTAAATCGAATCGAAGTTACCTAATGGAATATAGAAAGAAATGTATTTAAATAACCTATAAAGAAATCCCTTTAAATTAATGAGGCTTTCTGTTGAAAGTATTCGTTGTGGTCAAAATTACAAAAATCTCATGGGACAGACAGTAAATTTTCCACGTTCAAATTCCAATCGTGAAAGTCAAACAGTTAACTAAATAAAATATATAACTAAAGTACTATAAAATTCGACTTATCTGTGTCTCTGACGTAAAAGCAGTAACTAACTTATAACATATTATTTGTTACAGAAATATAATATAGTATATACAATACGAGTATCTATGCGATTTTCCAATATAAATACTATTTATAAGAGAATACTAATATAAAATACGTTCCATATTTGGCGGTTTGATATAAATCGATTTTATAACATATAATATTTGTTCATACATAAATACATAATAATATACATAACTTTTAGTTAAAATAGCTCTATAATCATAAAAGAGTTGTTGAGACAGGGTTATGTAAACAGTTTCAAAATTTATCGACTGGCAACCTATCGAACTCTAAAAATCAGTTAAGAGAAATAAAAAAAATAAAAAAATTTAATTTGCTTAAAAGTATTAATTACTAGAAGCCAAAATATGATAATACCTGCCTCGTGCAATCCACTAAAGTCTATAGATGACGTCGGCTTCAGCGTGTAATTTCCTGCTCCAAATAGTGTCATGTGGACATTGTGACCGTGTCCGACATATTACGTGCAATACGAAAATCAAGTAAATAAGCCCTTCGGCTTGTTTTAAAATTTAATTAATTTTACTAACATTACCTCGTTTAAGATAATTTATTTTAAACTAGAAGAGCACGCAATAGGATTTCCCAACGAAAATAGTGGACGAACAAAATTCGAAATTTTTAATTCATTTAATAAAAGTTGAATATTTTTTCTTTTTAAATAATACTTGGGGTGTGAGCTACAATCGATACCGAAGCCAAAAATATAGTTTTTAACATTTTTGTGTGTTTGTCTGTTTGTCTGTATGTATGTCAGGGATAAACTCAAAAAGTACTGCATGGATTTACTTCAAATTTGGCACGAATATTACTAAGAAGTCGGGTCAACATATAGGCTACATATTATCACGCTATCACCAACGGGGAACGAGCAGTGAACCTTTATTTCTTCAACGCATTCTGTAACAACGTGTAATCTAATAGCGTTCACGCAGACGACGTCGCGGGCAGCAGCTAGTTACAAAATAAACTAGGTAGTCAAAAAACCCTTTTTATATTTACATTACAAACTTTTTATTTTGTTTAAAGCTATGATAATATATGTGGTGTGCGTGTTTAAACTACTTGGATATGCGTGTTGACACTCGAAGTAATGTCGAAAGTTTTATCGAGATCTAAAAAAATATTATTGAGAATACGACCGATTAAGAAATCATAAGAGATGGAACCGATCATGATATTCAATCAATCAATTCAATAATATTATAAAACAAAGTCTTCCGCCTCGACTGCCTGTCTGTTCGCGATAAACACAAAAACTACTGCATGGATTTTCATGCGGTTTTCACCAATAGATAGAGTGGTTAATGAGGAAGGTTTAGGTACATATACATACACCGGGCGCAGCCGTGGCGGGCCGCTAATATTCAATAAAATGAACAGTTGATCTATTTCTAACTCAGACTTGTTCGTGATTTATTTTAGGAATTATAGTTTACTTATTATAGTTTTTTTTTATTATTTCAAAACAATACGATGGTCCTAATGTAGTGTGCGAGTAATCTTAACGCCGGCGGTCGTGGGTTCGATTCTATTCTAGTATTTCTTTCTGGTCTAAGTATGTCCTTAAAGGTCTTCCCATCGTGCCTTGGAGAGTACGTAAAGCCGTCGGTCCCGATAGCAATCGTTATTCAAAGTAGAGAAGTTATCCACTAACCCGCAGTGGAGCAGCGTGATGGATTAAGCTCCAACTTTTCTCCTTTATGGAGAAGAGATACACTTAAATTATTATATTATAAAATAGAGCTTATAATAATATTAACGTCTTATGTTTGTAGTTTTAGAAAACGGAAATGAATTTAAACTGGAAATAATTTTAAAATTGGTTTAGTTGTCGGTATTTTAATCTTTTTTCTCTATTTAACCTTAGCGAGATTAATTTTTCAGTTATGTAATAAAAATAATCAAGTATCCAAATATATTTTTCCCACTTAAAAACACAATGCAATTGCTTAAGTTGAGTTGGACTTGTAAGGAAGGGGGTTCCATACCTTTTAATTAAAAAACATACGTCTCGTATGCGGGGATCGTCTTTTATTTTAAATTTTCTTTACTTTTATCTTTATAGCGGGCATAGTAATAATACATATTCAGTGAAATTTTCAAGTATCTAATTATTAGGGTTCCAAAGACAGTCCTGTGACAGACAGTACGGACATACCGACGTAGCTTGCACCCCTTGGGTATGGTATCTAAGCAACGTACTACAAAGTCTTAACTGATACACAATGTATACTTGTACTCATTAATTATGAGAAATAAAATTAATATAAATTTGTAGTTCGAGTGATTTGTTTCGTAGTTTTAGTAATAAACTCATAATATAGTATAGTATTCGAGTCGTAATAATAAATAAAAATAGAAATTTATATAAAGGAATTAAACAAATAGAAAAATTTATTATTCTATCGTTAAAATAATTTTTAAGCATAATTAAAATACACCTGGGGGCTTACCACAATCTTTAACAAAGTAAGCTTATTACGGTCGCGTTTTAATTCCGGCGTATTGTAATAATACTCAAATTCGTACTACGATCTTAACCGAGCATAATTGTTTCATTATTGCTGCGTGATGTGAAAGAACGAATGATTTGTCTATAACTTATTTAGAGGGACGGAAATAGCGTTATTTATTGTATAGCGTTATCCCTTTCTCGCTTCGGAACAAATCGTATTATCGAATTTTGACGATTAGACATCATTACTTAGCGCATGACGTACCTATAGTAACGTATAAACAATTATATTAATATTAAACATTAAAAATTTATATTTACGTAATAATACGAGTTATTCTGGAACTATGGAACCAAGGTAAGATAAAATTAGTACTTGTACATGTATTTCTTTACATTTTTGATATTTTGTAACTATAGGTTGTAATGTTTTGTTATCTACAGCCGTAGAAGAAACAGGGTGAGTTACCAGCAATTAGAAATGCTTTGGGAGTTTCTTAAAAAGAACAGCGATATAGTTTCCTCCTATAATCGCTCTTTACAAGCTAAGGAAAACTCCAAGAAGAAATGGAAAGAAATAACAGAAACTCTCAACTCCCAAGGGCGTGGTGCTCATAAAAATTGGAAAGGCTGGTCAAAAGTAAGTACCTATTTTTTAACACTTTATTAAACTTTTTTTTTTGTATTTTGCAATATATTATCAACGTGATTAATTTCAATAATTGTGCTAGTGAAGGTAAAGTTTAATATTAATAGAGAAGAAGTTTAATTATTAATCTCCAACTGTTGTTCTTAAAAGTGCATTAAATAATACCATATTATCTTTTTAGTACTGGGTAGATTATAAAGGCAAGTTGAAAATGAAAGTGGCAGCTGTTAGAGCATCACATGCTAGAACTGGAGGAGGGCCTTCTAATGAAAAATCTCTTTCTGAGATAGATAAAAAATTTCTCCAATTACTGGGAAATAATTTCGGACAGAGCTTGCCAGGCGTAAGGGTCGACCCATTTATAGAAGTAAGAAAAATAATTAAATATACATCCAAATTTACACAGTTATAGTATAGTGGAGATATAATTTTTTTTGTTACCCTTTCAGACACCTGATATTGACACTCACTCATTGGTGCAGCCCCAAGAGTCTGTAGAAGCAATATATATACCCCCCATTGATTCCCCATCAATTATTCCTACACAAGGACTAATTTTTAACAATGAAGAGCCTCCAAGTCAGCATGTGGAGGAAAATATTCAAATCCCGCCAGATCCTATACCTGAAGAGGATACTCTTAGTCAATCCTCACGCCCTGCCGCACAACCTAGACCCGAATCTCCTAGGCGCCGACGTACAAGACGCGCTCCACCTATGAGTATAGAAACTGCAAGAAGAGCCCTTGTGCAATCATCACAATTGCAAGCTGAAGCTACTGTAAAGGCAGCCGAATCTTTAGCAATTATTGCTGAAAAATTTACAAACATAGAAAGGTACATCATTTTTATATATATATACATATATATATATATATATATATATATATATATATATATATATATATATATATATATATATATATATATATATATATATATATATCATAGGGAGGCCAATGAGCAGTCGGAGCCTTAGGTGACTACCGACACCCATCAACATTCGCACAAGAGGTTATGCAGATGCGTTGTCCTCCTTTTTTTTTTTCTTTTTTTTTTCTTTTTTTTTTCGTTTTTTTTTTCCTTTTCAAGTTTTCAAAAAAAAAAAAACTCCATTAGGTTTGAAAGAATTACAGACAGACAGTTACTTTCGCATTTATACACATACTGATTCACTATATTATGTCATGAAACAAAAGTTTATATATGTAACATTAAAAGTTAACTATAGTTAATTTTTTTATTCAATTTAAGGTAAAATAAAAAATAGATAAAATATGAATAATATTACATTATATAATTTTCTCAAAATTATTTATTTTTCAGGATTCTAAGTTGCGCCTTTCCCAGAGCTGCTGAACCAGGAAATTCCTAGTAATTATGCCCTGCTGCAGCGGCATGTTACTCCTGTGGGGCTGCTCACTCAGTGCATTATTTACACGCAGCTGGGATTCTTCCGATACATCTTCATCACTCAGTTGTTGCACAGGAGTTTTTGCCATGTTACAAATATTGTGTAGTATAACACAATCATTTATAATAGAACCTGCTACTTGTGGTGAATAATGTAATACTTTGTGAATAAGCAAGCAACGAAAGCAGGCCTATAGTGCGCTCTATAATATTTCTCGCTCTGACATGCAAATTTATGTAGTGCTCCTCTGGTGAACCTGGTGCCGCCTCCAGTATAGGTGTCATCATGGTCTTCCTCAATGGATATCCAGAATCACCTAATGATAAAAAAATTATAAACAATTATATTATATTATAAATAATTATATTATATTATAAATAATTAATATATATTGACATCTATATTGTATATTTTTCTTTGTATCTTTTTTTATATTTTACTTAAGTGTGCAATAAAGTATCTAAATAAATAAAAATGTTTTAATTGATATTATTAATATACATACCAAGAAACCAAATAGAGTCTGAATTGCTGAGTTCTTCTAAATGAGTTCTTAGTGGATGATTGGTCCATATGAAAGAGTCATGACTCGCACCACCATGACTAGCATCTACACCTATAATTTGCATTACAGCATCACAAATCTGCAAAAATAAATAAGGCTATTTATTTAAAATTATATTTTTAGGTAGTAATAATAATTATATTTAAATTTTTTTTTCATTCATGTATTACAAAATAAATATGCTAAATATTTTTATGTTGATTAAATAGTACTCACCAATTGAACATTCAAGGAGTGATAATGCTTTCTGCAATAGAATCGCTCTTCATTTTGTGCAGGGCGAACTATTGCCACTTGGGTGCAATCAATGCAACCTAGCATGCCAGGGTATATGAAATTTTGTATAAAAACTGTAAAAATCATAATACACTCCTATTAAATGTTAATTTTTATTTTTTAATAAAAATAATTACACTATCTGGCCACTTTGTTGTTACCTATTTTCTGAGAAATTGATGTGGGGATCTCATTTCACACATATATACTATATTATATCCATTTTTCACCCCACATCCATTTTATTTTATTTGTACTATTAAAATAAATACTTACTCTGCTTTAAGTCTGTTTCGCTCTTCACCAGTCATGGGAAATTTTAAATATTTTTGGCGCATTTTCTGGGTATTAAGGCACTTGGTAACCTGCGCAATTACAGAGGAGACAGTCTGTTGAGCCACAAAATGACCCTCATTATTAGCTATAAGACATTGGTATGATCCAGTTGCATAGAAGGATAATGCAATTAATATCTAATTTTTTCTTATTAAATATGTATTTTGTACTCATAGATGAATAGGTATTGATCTAATTCAATTTGTATTGAAGTGGCAATTTATTTTTCTATTAAATTAGTAAATACCTACAAAATTTACTATAATTTAATACAATACTATAATTGTCTATTACTTGTTTATCTAGAAATATATGTAATTATATAAGTAAAAAAATAAATCACGAGATGAAACATCTAATTTAATTTTTACTTATTAAGATAGGTATTACAAAAAGTGAGTACCCTCGTCTCTACGGACAAATCTGTGGATTTTTTTGTATCCTTCATCAAAAGTGTCAACTCATCGCATAGCTTACGTACTAAAGGTTTAGTAAGGCGATATCGTTTTACAAATTCCGCTTCACTTAAGTAAAACGGATTGCAATCCCTTCGCAACATCATGCGACGCCGCTTTTGTCTATTTTTTAATCTCGAATCACATGCATCAGCTTCCAAGAACTCAAAAATGTCGTAGGCGTTCATCTAAAATAACATTGAAAATTAAGTTACCACTAATGTAAGATTGTAAGCAGCTACTATTATACCAAGTAAACAAAATAAATTGGAATAAAAAAGGCATGGGCAAAATGAGCCCGTGGACATAAATTATCTACAAAAAAAAAAAAAACATTGAAAATTATTTTTTCAGGCACTAAATCACCAGTAATACAATTTTTTCGATATTACACTTACTTTATATGGTAAAATATGTTTTTATGTGTAATATTCCACAAATCAATTATAAATCCGTCGTACGTTAGTAACTTTTTTAAGATTGCTAAATTTGACAGAAAGTAATAATGCTAGCTGTCAAAAAAGGCGTTGTGGTACCAAATAAGCGCGGATTGAACGAACAATATGAGATGACGTCACCAAAATCGCTCGGAAAGTATGATCGTTTTCAAGCTTATAGTAAGATTGTTTTAAGTACGTTGTGGTATGAAAATTCAATGTATGAATGTATTAATAATGCTATAAGAGATTGTGGTAGGCCCCGCAATTAAATAATTTTTTTTTTCGAACCGAAATATATTAACAAAAAACTTTTTATTAATATTATTTATTTATATACTCAATTTATAAATAAAAACAAAATCAAAATTCCGTATAAGACAAAGTGAAGAAATACTTTTTTTTTAAGTTTGATGGCAGCAGTGGCCCAGTAGTACACAGTGCACCACCACTCATATTCCAAAAACGCGACGTTGCCGAACCGTACTACAAACGCGAAATAATTTGCCCTCTACCACCTTACGCACTCCCCAGTCGACGGCGCGCTCCCACACGTAAAGGTCGCACAGTGCATATTATTGTCTTTGGAGTCAAAAAAAGTAAGTACACATGTTTTCATTTATTTTCTCTCTAGAATCGTTGTATATTTAGCTACATTGTATTGCAATGTTTACATGTGTAAAATAGCTATTCCTTAATAACTTAGGTTTATAAACCTCCTTCGAATTTGGAATGTTTAATAGTTACGTAGCCTTATAGGTTAAAAAGTGGTGTCTGCACACAGTGGCTCAAAATCGTAGGGTACACAGTGAACCATGGTTGATCATGATGAATCAGTTTTCACAGAAGAGCACTTGTTACCGAGTGTTGTAACAGATAGGATATATATAATAAACAGCCAGAAGTAAATGCCAATGCTCAAGAAGAGTCAGCTCGTCCTACTATGACAACACTAGAATCAAAGTGACAGGATTCAGTGCCCAGAATGACAATTTTGCCAAGGCCATCAACCTCACGATAAGAGGCAACTTTCATTATACCTACCTAAAGAGATTAGACTTCCTGTAAAAGCAGGTCCTCGTAACACTAAAAGACGAAGGACATTGGGCAAAAGTATGATAGCGACAGACACTCCCGAGAAGGATAATATAGAAGAGAAAAAGAAAAAGATAAAGGGACTAAAGAGAGTGAAGAAAAGTGATATTTTCAAAGACAAGAAACCAAAGAAAGAACAGAAAGTGAAGAAAGTAGAAATACGTCACTGTGACACTAACAGTGGCGATAAAACTTTTTTGTGCCAGTGGATCGTCTTCTGGAGGAGAGATATTTTTAAACGATTGTGAAGAAGACGACACAATGATTCTGGATGATGAGATCATTTACAAAAAATCCTAAAGTGGGTGACTATTTGATTATTTTGATAGAGACAAATAAAAAGAAAAAATATTATTACGTCGCAAAAATTTTAGAAGAATCTAGTGAACCAGAATATGACTATTTTGTATCGTATTTAAAACTAAAGAGTAAAGTTTTTTATAAATTTGCTGAACCTGTGGAATCAGATACGGCAGGAGTTTTTAAAAATGACATAAAATTTATACTTCCTGACTTAGGGTCATTGAAGGCAATAGTCGCCGGCAAGCAACTTATACATGCCCAATAAATTTGTCACTTTTAACGTTTCCTTTTTGATTTTGTTTTAAATTTATAAAAGTTTATGTAGATTTTGCTATTTTTAAAGATTATTGATGTCTGAAGTAGGACTTTATGTTGATTTACTATCTTTAAAGTTTATTTGTTTCAGGAATAGTCTATTTTGTTTTTGACGATAATTATTCACTACAGGGGTCATATAGTCTTTGTTTTTTATTTTTATTGAAACTGTTATAAGAAGATTTAACTCTTTTAAATTTGATTACAAGACTGGTAATACTCTTAAAGACTGTTAATTGTAATGTAGAATATAAAGAGCTAAGCTTTAACTAATATAGTCACTGTTCCTAAATAGATTTGTAAGTTAAATTAGTACCTGTTTGTTTTTTACTGATTTTATGTGATTGTTGCTAACAAATACAAATATATAAACAAATGATCAAATATTACATTACTGTAGTTTTATTTAACGACATTTCTATCAATAAATATTTTTAAATATGCGATAAACGTAAGTAATTAAAGTGATGGTTCACTGTATACACATTGGTCCACTGTCGACTCACCCCCCGATTCACTGAGTACTTATACTGGTACACAGTGAACAATTTGCCATCTTTAAAAAAAACCAATATTACCAATAAACTATTAGAATTGGTGTTGAAATTGATATGCAAAACAAAAGTTTAATAAATTTCCTTTCATCTAATGTCAATAGTTCTTCATTACATTTACGTACGGCGGATTTATAAATGTTCAAACTTTTAGTGGTTCACTGTTTACCATGTCACCCTATAGTATACTGGTTAGGTACGTCAGATTTAATTATCTTTAATCGTTTTTCAATGGAAGTAAAAGGAGAATCGATGTTCAAGCAAAAACGTTCGATTCGTTTTGCATTATAGCATGCGGGCTTAAGAATTTAGCTGAATTCACAGTTTTCGCTTTTCTAACAACGAGTACGTTCTGAGTTTTAAATTTTATGTCACTTTATGAGAATCTATGAATCGCCGTAATATTGAAAAGATCAAATTTTTCTTTTTAGTATGTAGGGTGCAAGTAGTTATCATAATTTTAAAGTATTCCGTTTGTTTTTATATTCTTAAATCTTTAATTATAATACTATATTAGTTTAGTGGTTATATGAAATATTTTTATATGTAGGTACGTTTTAAATTATTAAGTACCCTCGCGGTCTTGACTTCACGTTAAAAACACCGTGGAAACAATGTTCGTGGAAATACTCTGTAAACCACGTAAGTTTCATAATGGTTATAACTGTGTTGTTCCATTAACTTTTGTCGTATATATTCTAATGTCATCTGTTCTGTCATCATGCTCTGTATTTTTTAATTCGTTATCCATTTAATTGTGTTCCTAGAAAGGTACAGAAGCGACTAGGCTGTGCGCGGTGACTCAATAAGTTATAGGGAACTTTAACCCCTACCCACATGTCTATGACTCGTCTCTGATAGCAACTTTATAATAGAAGTTGAATATTGTTTGGTTATAATACCAATGTATGTGTATAGTGTATGTAGTGTGTAATATAGTATGAGTATTTTTTTTTATATATCTGTACTTATAATATACGGTAACACGTATTCCTCCCGCTTTGGTATTCAAAAATTAAAGTTGACATTTTGTTGCAGTCGTATTTTATTTTTATTTTACGTGTATTTTAATTAATAATAATTAAAACAGTCAAACAGACTCGAACAAAATAAAAAACAAATAAATATGTAGTAATATTATTTATTTATGCATTGAATTTATAATAATGATAAAACTGTAGCAGCAGCAGCAGTTTTAAAAATGGAAGTCAAAAATGTAAAAAATATATACATGTCTGTCTGTCTGAATCTTGGCTGCGCTTGACATCAAAACTACTGAAATAATTTACTACTAAATGAATTTTTACTATGAGCTAGGTCACAATATATATTTTTTATCCGTTGGACGGACGGACGAATGGACAGATTCGCGGAAGTAAATGCCATTATTAATCCCAGCTGTTACCAGGATCTGCCTTCCGGCTGAGTCTCCTCTACTTTGCACCATCTTTAGTATCGCCCATCAGTCCATTGGCTCTTATGTTGATCGTGAAGGCTGACTGAAGTTACCTTCGATAGATTTGACAAGAGACCAAATACACGGGTCCCAGTTTAGAAACCTAATAGCATTTCACCAATTTTACTAATATGTTTAAACTTTGCCCTAGCAGTTTGCTTGTAGCAAGACCTGGAAGCAATATTAAATCTCTTCTTCAGGTCGGGTATCTTTCGGCTAGTGCCACAACCCATGCACGATAATTCTCCTAATTAGCATGCGTAGCAAATTCACATCGAACTCAGATAGTTTGTAAAATGACTATTAAAAAATATTTGAAAACACAATTTGATAATATATTTTGTGATTTTAGGAGAATTTGAATTTGAGATAATTAGCTGATTAAATTTCATGTGCGAAAATACATTATACATTTATATCTGGATTTAATTATATTTGTCTGATTGCATCCACCGTGTTTTAAGCCTCTGAAGTTTGCGATTCTGGCATTTGAAAGATTGCCAGGGCGTAGATACGACGCTCCTCACATTATTATATACTTTTGCTCTTGGAGTTTGAAGATCACTTAGTTACAAATATATCAAAGTGTTTAAATCGAATCTTCTCTTATATAGAGAAGTGGGTAGCCTTTGTCCGGCAGCGGGATATTTACAGGCGCATTCAGTTCAAATCAGTTCTTAATCGGACTGAAATAAATAATTAAAAAAAATACTAGTTTTTTAAAAATTTAACGAGTTTTTTTTTTATTGAGTTTTTCCTCCTGCTCGTATTTTGTTATAGATAGAGTTGTTGAGCTTTACAAAAGCTATATTTAGAATAACTATACCATACTATATATACCATAAATATATACCATATATACTATGCCATAAATGTTAAACATTGTTATTTCCCTAATAAAATATTATGCCCATAAATTTATATATAAAACATGTGAAATCGGAACAATAACATTTTAAATAAATCAATGTACAAATTACCAATAATCTAATTGTTGAAATGAAATAATTCAACATTATTATTAAAGAAAAATGGAATCGAACACGAACGAAGTCGAAGCAAAAAAGACGAAACTTTTCCTTATAAGACATCTAAATGTATATTAAATATTGCCATAGAACAAATCCGACGAATTTTTCTTAGTATTCGGTTTTCTTGATAGAAAATCCACATTAATACCATTTTATTCCACAGCGATTTGTCTTGTCTGAAGTATCAAGATGTCATGTCTATTGAGAGTTACCTCGAGAGTTCAACTGGCTAGATCTCTTAGCATCACGAGACGATACTCCGTCCAACCTTTTGTGTATTCGGACGAAGTGCGAGATGCGAAAGCAGACGGGAAACCGATAGTTGCTTTGGAATCAACTATTATCACTCACGGAATGCCGTATCCTAGAAATTTAGAAACTGCGCTTGAAGTTGAGGACATCATCAGACGTCAAGTAAGTTAAATATACGTGTATATATATATATATATATATATATATATATATATATATATATATATGATTTGAAGTCACTCAAGGCATCCTTGATTAAGGCAGCCGCCGATATTGACATGGACTTCGTTCGTGCTGCGATAGACGACTGGCCGCGCAGATTGAAGGCCTGTATTCAAAATCGCGGGGATCATTTTGAATAAACTTTATTACCATAAGAATCTATGTTTTATTAAGTTCATTTTGCTATATAAATGGTTACATAAATAATAAACATGTCTAAATTATTTCATATTACACATGTGACAGAACTTATGACCTTACTATGTATATATATATATATATATATATATATATATATATATATATATATATATATATTGTTTATGATCTTTAATAGACTATCATTATCTTATATCTTTAAACGAGCAATTCTTGTATATATATATATAATCTGAATCTCGGAAACGGCTCCAACGATTTTCATGAAATTTAGTATGCAGGGGGTTTCGGGGACGATAAATCGATCTAGCTAGGATTGATTTTTAGAAAATGTCGTTTTATCCCTTTTTTACGCAATTAAAAAATATCATTAGAATATGAAGGTAAATTTCGCTGTCATTGACAACCTTCTAACAGCTCGGATGGGAATCGGGCGGATTCGAAATCAGAAAACCTGGTTTCGAATCCAGATGTTTACTGACAATTTTTTTCCCCTTTTTTTTTCTTTCGAATTAAGAGCTCTTTTTACTTTTTATTTTTTATTTAAATAACCAATTCCTGTTATTTTACTATTATGTCGGTAAGATCGAAAATATTATTTATGTTTCATCAGTATGTAATGTATCTAAATATAATTTAACCGAGCAAAGCTCGGTCATCCAGGTACTTTATATTATATAGGAAAGTATGCTCCTCTAAACAGGTTAATGGAAACTTATAATGAATTATTGTCCAAGGGCGATATCGATATCTTCTTTTCTGATTGCCTAAACTTTGTCAAGAATTGCTTGGTTATTTACAAATCACCTAATCAATAGCATTGTATTGTATCGATCTAACTATTTTTTTTAATGTTTTACTTAGTTGCAAGACTTGACCATTACTGTTTTGATTTATCTCATACCGAAACTTGTTAACAAATTTTCTTTTTTTTATCTTTGCACACTAACTGTTAATTTAGTAAATGTTGTATACACCTGTAAAGGCAAATCATACCGATTTAAAGTAATAACTGTGTAATTTCATATAAATAATGTTCTTATGATCTGTCGATGGTGTGTCTGTGTAATAAATAAATAAATAAATAAATATTAATATGTAAGAAAATCACGAACGAAACCAAAGTTTAAGGACAGAAGATTTTATATAAGTATAAAGTATTAAAATAAAATACATTGTTTTTAAATATTTAAAAAAATATATAAATAAGCATTAATAGTAGTTTGGGTAATGCTTAAACAAACCTAGTCTGGATTTTAAAGTTGTATTAGCCTAACCTCACGGACATAAAAAATGAAAATCTTATATCTTTAAACGAGCAATTCTTGTATATATATAATCTGAATCTCGAAAACGGCTCCAACGATTTTCATGAAATTTAGTATGTAGGGGGTTTCGGGGGCGATAAATCGATCTAGCTAGGATTTATTTTTAGAAAATGTCGTTTTATCCCTTTTTTTACGCAATTGAAAAATATCATTAGAATACGAAGGCAAATTTCGCTGTCATTGACAATCTTATAATAGCTCGAATAGGAATCGGGCGAATTAGAAATAAGAAAACTCGGGTTCGAAACCAAGTGTCTACAGACCAATTTTTTTTTCCTTTTTTTTTTCAAGGTTTTTTCTTTTGTGTGAAAAACTATTGTTGAAAGCTTTTTTTATTTAAATTACCAGTTCCTATTATTTTACTATTTTGTCAGTAAGATTGAAAATATTATTTATGTTTCATCGGTATGTAATGTATCTACGAGTAAATATTATTTAACCGAGCAAAGCTCGGTCATCCAGGTACTGATAAAGTTATAAGAAAAACTATAAATAAATAAAAAAGTAACACCGCTGTGTATCGAAACTCGTATACAACCTCGTATAGCCTGTAACGCACGTTCAACGTCTCTGAAACAGGCGTCTCTTTTTATTTATATTCTAAATCAAGTATTGCTTTGGATTGTCGTGTATTTAACGAATTGCATTGCTTGCATTTATCCGACAGTTCAGCATATTAAGTTTCTTTTATTTAAAAAAAAAAAGAAAAAAAGGCTCTTGTAATACCTATATATATGTATTTTGACAAATAATTAAAAACAGATAATCTGTTTTTATGAAAGTATATTACATAATTACGAGTACATCTTAAATACACTGCCGTAGGTTGTAAATTACGTACGTTAGTTTATTGAACTTTAAAAAATACGTCATTACCATAACGTATGCTAGACATCATTAATTATTTTTTTTCGAGATCGTAACGATGAAATCCTTTGTGCCGTTTGCGTCATGTCATGCATGTAACGAAGTATACTAGGCGTTGGAGTGTGTCGCTTGTGAGTTGCAATGCCCTTAATTGAGTGAAAGCGGCTTTCGTCTAGCTTATCCGCTGTACCTCACGCAACGCTTCGTGACCCTTTTGTCACACAATTAAGCAAGTGAGCATTTCAACTCAATCTTTTTTATGTATAAGAAATACTTATGTATAAAGAAGATTTTCCTTTGAAAACATCTTAGAAAATTTGTTACCCTTATATAGTCATACTATAATAATGGGAGATTTTAATACGTGCCTATTAAAAAGTGACAGCCGATCCCGACAGCTATTGTCAATTATAGATTCTTGTAACCTTGAAATTTTGTCTTTATCAGCAACACATAAAATTCCTAACTGTGCACCTTCTCTTCTCGACCTTATTATGGTTTCTTCTCCAGATTTTGTTTCTAAGTATGGTCAGTGCTCTGCTGATGCATTCTCTTTCCATGACTTAATCTATCTCTCCTATAATTTACGTCCCCCTAAAGCCAAAGTAAAAACACTTCTGCGGCGTAGTTTTGGTGGAATGGATATAAATCGCTTGCTTCAAGATGCTAGTGCAATTGATTGGTCTGAAGTTACTGCAACAACAACTGTCGATGGTAAAGTTAATGTGTTCAACTCTTTACTTACTAAATTGTACGATGTTCATGCCCCGCTACGTTTAGTTAAAATAAAACATTTACCCGCTCCATGGCTTACAGATGATATAAAAGCTGCTATAAATAAGAAAAATTCAGCAAAAGCAAAATTAAAAGCAAGCGATTCGGGAGCGAATCGTGTCAAATATAATAAAGCTAGAAATCGCTGCAATACTATGTGTAGGGATGCACAACGACGCCATATCCACCAACAAGTCGAAAACGGCGACACTTCCCGAGTGTGGAAATTTCTACGTACACTAGGAGTTGGAAAACAGACCCATATTAATTCAACAGCAGTTGATTTTGAGCTGTTAAACCAGCATTTTTCCTGTTCTTCACGCAACTTTAACAATTTTGAAAAAACGCGTACATTAAATTATCTTTCATCATTACCAACTCCCAACTTTCCTCCGTTTAATTTTAGTCGATTTTCTGAATGCAATGTTAAGAAGAGCATCTTGTCTATATCATCGAATGCCATCGGTAATGATGGTATTAGCCGTAGTATGATAATTCCACTCCTTGATATTGTTACTCCTGTCATTACACATATTCTTAATGAATCTGTTACTACCAGTAAATTTCCTGAAGCATGGAAAGATGCCCACATTATTCCTCTCCCAAAAAAAGCTAATCCAACAATCAATTCTGATTTCCGTCCTATTTCGATACTTCCTTTTTTATCCAAAGTCCTAGAAAAATTAATATATCAACAATTAGACCTTTTCTTAAATAAGAATAATCTTCTTAACCCCTTGCAATCCGGCTTTCGTAGTGGTTATAGTACGGCTACTGCTTTGATAAAAGTTACCGATGATATTCGCTAAGGTATGGACAACAGACAACTCACCATTCTGGCATTATTAGATTTTAGCAATGCCTTTAACATGGTTGATTTTGACATCATATTGAGTTTGTTCCGTTCTCTTAACATTTCTCCATCAGCAATCGACTGGTTTCATAATTACCTTCGGGGCCGCCGGCAGCGCATTCAATTTGAAGAGTCCTTCTCATCGTGGTGCGATGTCCATGCCGGTGTTCCTCAAGGAGGCGTGTTGTCACCTTTGCTCTTTTCTATCTTCATTAATACAATAACTCATTGCATTTCTTCTCCCTATCACATGTATGCAGATGATGTTCAAATTTACGCACAATCGTCCCTTGAAAGTATCTCTAATGCTGTTTCTTGTATCAATAAAGACTTAGAGACAATTTTACAGTGGAGTAACTCCTACGGTTTGAAGGTAAATCCTAACAAATCACAATCCATCATCATAGGTAGTCAAAATATTATTTCAAGAGTTGTTTGGGCAGACTTACCGCCAATTCTATTTGATGGTGTCATAATACCGTATAGCAAAACTGTAAAAGATCTTGGGATATACCTTGATAGCACTTTATCTTGGACAGAACAGCTAAGAGTATTGAGTAAGAAGACATTTGCAACCATGAATTCCTTGCGACGATTGCGTTCTTTTCTTCCAACTGCCACCAAGATTACGCTAGCAAATACACTCCTTCTTCCTATTCTTGACTATGCTGACGCAAGCTATATTAATATTACTGAAGAACAGCTAAATAAACTTGAGCGTCTTCAAAACATGTCAATCCGGTTCATATTTGGCTTACGCAAATATGACCATGTGTCTCAATATCGCACTCAACTCAAGTGGCTACCTATCCGTCTTCGCCGGAATCTACACATACTCTCACTTTTGTATTGCATCCTATTTAATCCAAATAGTCCTTCGTATTTAAAAGAGAAATTTGTTTTTTTGGAAGAAAATAGAACTAATGTAAGATCATGTCGTCGACTTCTTCTCAAGATACCAACACACACATCTAAATTTTACAAAAAATCTTTCACGGTTCACTCCATCTTATTATGGAATTCATTACCTTTACGCATAAGAGAATCTCAGACACTTCAAATTTTTAAAAATCACCTTAAACATTTTTATTTAACTAATGCAGATTAACTGTGCGGTATCTTTTTTTATATATATATACCCATATTGAGTATTTTATTGTTTATTAATAACTATATTTTAGTTCAAAGTAAAACTGAATTACAGTATATATTTCTATTATATCGTATATTCTTATTTTTATTATTATTTCTAATTATATTTATTTTGTGTTATTTGATATATTTATGCACCACCCTCCATTTTACTCCGGCTATGTTTCAATTCCTCACAACGTAAGGTTGTCTGGAAGAGATTGCTTATTAGCAATAAGACCGCCTTATTGTGCAATAATATTTAAGCATATATCTCTGTAATTTTGTTTCAACAGTGGTGTACAATAAAGAAGATTGAGTTAAGCTGTTAATGCATATAAAAATATATCCTTTTATTTTATTTAACGAAATATCAAAATATTTTGCTTGGAAAAACAAAGGGCCAACTTTACAGTACAAGTACTGTAGACCAAGGTCTATTTCTTTTGTATTTTCTGTATCTATGAGCTAATATACTTTCAGGGGGCAACGCCAGCGACTATTGCAATACTAAAAGGTCAACTTACAATTGGTTTAACGCAAGAACAAATTCAATACCTAGCAAAAGCAAAGCGTGTCATAAAAACGTCTAGAAGAGACATAGCAGCCGTGGTTGCGGCTAAAAAAGATGGCGCTACGACAGTTGCAGGAACCATAATTGCATCTGAATTGGCAGGCATACCCGTCTTTGTTACAGGAGGCATAGGTAAAAGACAATAAAAATCAAGTTTTATATACTTATGTTTTTACTCAAAATCGACTACGATTGCATTATTTAAAGAAAAACAGTCTACAAGTTTATATTTGGACTTGTGGCAGAAAATGAATAAACAGGTATTTTAGCCTTTTTTGTTAAAGTGGGGCATGAACATTTACATGGAGGTTTATTTGTCGGGTCATTTATAGGCTTAGCTGTCATATACGAAGTAATTTGAAGTACCTATAAAAATGGAATCGGTATTATTTAGTGCACGTTACAGCGTATTTCATTAAAACCTCTAAGACGGTGAAATATAAATAATATCTATATGATGTTTCCAAGACCCACCAACATTTTTGGTGTATGTCTGAGAGCCAATCATCGACTTCAAACATACACCGATATATTTTGAAATAAACAACAATTTTGTGCACCTCCACACGTCGTGTATCTGTCCCGCGCAACCACCGTCGTTAAGGTGACTACTACACTAGAAAGGTTGTGACATATACGAGTATAGTCCGTGCGCAGAAACTTTGCCGATGACCACCCCTCCCACCGGAGTTGACTGCGTCCCTCGCTCGTCTGATGTGTACCGCTAGCAACGCAGCCGATACGTGCGTGTAATTTTTTGCTTTCGCTACGAATTAATTAATTGTTGTTTTCTTAGGTTTTACTTGTTTTATTTTTGTTAGTTATTTGTTTTCGTTGTTTGGAACCATTAAACTTTTATTTTACGGCTACGTTTCATTCATTCACTAAATATAAATACATAAAAATATTTAATCTACGTAATAACAACAGCGTTTTTTATTTACAATTTATAATTACACTTTATATTAAATTTTTATAATTCGACCGAGACTATTTTTTATTAGTTGGATGTAAAATATAATACAATAATAATCTACATTTATATGACCTTTTCTTTCAACCCTACTGACTATCGACGCGTAATATATAGCAAATTTTTTGTTACAATGTATCTGTGTGCGTCATGCATAGTCTTAACTTATTTGTCAAAGTCCAGTGATCGCAATAAAACATTTTTAATGATAAAATGTGACTAGGTACATAAAGTGACGTAAAAATTTATACACATATATACGAGTTTGATCTGTTATTTTTAAGATTAATCAGTTATGCCTCGTTTCATTTTATATAGAAATGTTATAAGATAAAAGAACAGACTAAATTTCCAATTGTCATTCAGGAGTTGAAAATCCTTACACGAGACGAATTATATTAATGCATTCGATATGTGCTTAATTATCCGCATAGTTATGTAGCTGGATGAATGAATTTTCGTACAAATTTGCTGGCATATCACATTCAATTAAAGCGATCGCGCGGTGAATGGTTGATGAGATTAATAACAAATTCCACAGCATCGGCCATTTCATGCCACAAATATCGTTTATTTCAAACAAATCTTAAATTGTTTCGATGAATGAATTCAACGTTGATGTTTTGAATACTTGTGATCTCTCATTCCGTCAGTCGCCACAAGTTTTATATTTTAAAATATTTAATTTTATATTACATTCATAATTTTATTCAATTTTATTAACTATATATTATCATTCATTTTGACTAAGAAACAAAAACATATTGTGGCTTAATAGAACAATTTAGTAAAAGTGGAGGCCTAATATTAATCAAAATATGATAGCTAAAAACCATGTGTAATATTATGATGTACAAACAAATGACAATTAAATTATTCCAAAGCCATGACTGCTATTTTTATAAATTATAAAATTAAAATTATTTCTTAACTAACTGACCCGTGAGGGTTCTTTAACTAGGTGACTCATGTTGGAGGTAATTAGTACTTAATACCAATTTTTTATAGCCGAATTTAATTTAGTCCAGTTAAACGGACTGTCGTCGCGACGTAATTTGTCTATAAAATTAAATAATATATTATTAAATAATATTATGAATTGTGTGCTGTATATTAATAACCGCTGTAATGAGTAGTTACTCAATTAGTTACTAATATTCACATTTTTTAAATTCGAAAAATAAAAAGTATATAAGTAGTATGGTTTGAAATTATTATTTTTTCGAGTAGATATATTATATAAAGCATTATTAAATAATTATTGTATTATGAGACCATAAAATTCCCAAAGACACTTTAACAGCAAACATATTTCATGTTTAGACATTTTATATATTTATTATTAGCTATGTAGCTATATTTATCTTAGTAACATAAATCATGATATCATAAATTAAATGCACATAAAATAAAACGTACGAAAAATGGTTTTCTTTGTCTCAATTCCAAGATATTCTTATCATTATATTGAATATATACATATATATGATTTATTAAAGGTGGAGTACATCGCGAAGGCGAGGACACTTTGGATGTGTCAGCTGACCTTACAGAACTAGGACGGAGCAAGACCTTAGTCGTGTGCAGTGGGGTCAAGTCCATACTTGATATAGGAAGGACTCTGGAATACTTGGTATGAATTATGAAAATATCACAATTGGTATATAACGTTGGTGAGAAATGTTTGTGTAAGCCATAGAGATTTTTTCATAGCCTGGTGTTTTTGTCTGTGTTGTGATACAGGATAAAATGATCACTGATTCAGTGTGAGAAATTAATAAAAAATTAAAATTCTGTATCACTAGCGACTATAATTTCGTTAAAGTAAAATTTATATCTAATTTTTAAATTATTAAAAAAAATGTCTAATAGAAATCATATCTAATATAGATAATGTTGAATAAGTATTGTAACCACAATCTAATATATTTCCATATTGAATTCTTTTCATGTCATATATACATTTTTGTCTTTAGATAAAAATAAATATAAATAATAAATATGCTTAACACACACACACACGGTCGTCTGTTCCTAAGGTAGGCAACTTAATGCCTGTGTTTTAGGTAACAGCCGACTGATATATATATATATGTATTTTAATAAATATACATATAAATAATACATATATAAATAAACATATATTACACCCAGACTCGAGGCGGGAATCGAACCCACAACCCTTGGAGCAGAAAACAGGGTCACTGCAAACTGCGCCAACGGGTCAATCAGAGATAAGAGGAAGTCGAAATAAAAGATAATATGGAACCTTTTAGATGCATTGTACATTGCTTTTACTCGCTGTAATAAAATTCATTAATATATATACATAGTTATCTTTTAGCCGAGATGGGCCAGAACATAAAAACGGGTATCGATACCTTCGAAACTCTATAGTAATATATATTCACCAAGACACGTGTCAGCTTTAATCATTCTTCGTAGGAAAAGATGGGTTTGCCTTACAGAGTGACATGTAAAGATTGTGTACAGTACAGTAAGACAAAATGCTCAGTTATATAAAAAAGTTATAAAAAAAGGACAAATATGGCTCTATTGAAAAACCTCAATTGAATCATTTGTTAGTTCTTCTAATGTATGACTAACATTCCAATTAGAATTTATGCTTGCAATATATTTTTACTTCTAATGTATTTCATTTTCTCTTCAATCAGGAAACTCAAGGTGTGACAGTTTGTTCTTTCGGTGAATCAGAAGAGTTCCCAGCGTTTTACACAACACGTTCAGGCCATAAGGCTCCTTTTTGTGTCCAAAATTCATCGCAAGCCGCTCAAATATTGATGGCAGCACATCGTCTCCAACTGTCATCTGGCATCCTTGTTGCTGTTCCAATACCAGATGAACATGCTATGGACGGTGAGAACCTAATATAAAGACAAAAATAATAATTTTTTTATGGACAAAAATTTAGATTTCATTGCTTTTAATAATCGTCATTTTATCTTTCATCAAATCTTATACAGTTTCACTCGCGTTGAGTTTTGATGCTTCAACGAAAAAATCTTTCCTATTCCTAATATATATACTACATTATACATATCCACACCTATCTCTGCTGTCAAGAACTGTTAAATAAACTCCATAATTTTATGACTTAAACAGAAATAAAATACTTCTAATATAAATAATCACGATTCTAAAAATACATAGATGTATGCAGATAAAAGCAAATAATATGTAAATAAAATTGAAAAGGTGTTTAAATTTGCATATAATGTCACCTAAGCGAACCAGTCTGTTCGCCATTTGCATACATTTTGTACGGTTTTTTGCCTATTGCATGAACCAATATCGTTCTTACGAGTAACATACCCTTTATCTAACGGCTTTCCTTGAAAGGTGAGGGTATAATGCTATGACATTTAGAGGTAGTTTTTGAAATAAATTTTCCGCAAACCCAACTATTGAGACAGTAAATGGATTAAGGGGAAATAAAAGTGAGTCAGTAGTGATCGAAAGATACGATATTACTCACGAATTTATCTTCCTTTGAATCTCATAAGCTAGCGAAAATCAGGCGTTTGTTCTGCAGTTCCAGATTAATAGGGTAACGTTTTTATGACTCTATTTTATTAATTATACTATTTATACTTTGACTCAAATTATCTTTAACAGGCAATCTTTTGTAGCATTTAGGGGAAGAGGTGGCAAGACGGGGTAGTTAACGTTTGGAGCGTAATAAAACGCACGTTTTTAAGTATTTTGAATATTTTTTTTATTTATAATTACTCTTACATTATCAATCTTTATAAATAAGGAACTTAAAAAACTTTACACCCATAGAAAAAGAAAAAAATGACCAGTTCTGTCAAAAACGTCCAACACCCCATCTTGCCCCCTAGGTAGGGTAAGATGGGGTATGGCAGACATATTCCATTTTTGGCTGCAAAACTTGCAAACAAATACAGCCTCGTCGTCCTCGTCATCTATCCCAGCACAGCTATATTGTGCCCAATTCCTACAATAAGAATATGCGGACCATACTTCATTAGAATCCAAGTATTTTCCATGGCAGTAAAAACCAGGGATATTATCTTCTTCGTTGTCACAATCTGGTGAGGAATTAGGATTATTGTTATGTTTTCTTCCTATTCTTTTTCTTAGCAACTTTTTTTTAATTCTTTTACCTCTTTTTTTTGTTATCTTCTTATTTCTCTTTTTATTATCAACATAATTGCAAAGTTCTTTCTCTTCGTTATCAGAAAATGTTCGCTATTTTGGGCCTAAAGGAACTTTCACCGAAATTGTAAGAGCAGCGGGATCTTCTAGGGCTGCAAGAGCCTCTGACTTTTCTTTCAAAGGTCATTTGAGGCACAGAATATGTTTTCGATGCTAGTTTATACCCCTTTTCCCTTAAATTACAACATCTACCGTATTTTTCATAGTCTGTTTACTCCAGTTCCCCTCTTTGTCTTTTTTTATAATGTTTCACCATCCTAAACAAGATAAAATTCAACTAAGTTTAAAGGATCATAAAGTCTCTTAGAGAAATCATAATTTTCTTCGAGGGGGCAAGATGGGGTACCTCATACCCCATTTTGCCCCCTCACGCTCATTTCAATAAAATAGCATGCCTTAAAAAAACAAATCAAACTATGGAAACAAACATGTTCTTACCTGCTGGTGTAATCATTGATAGACAAGAATAACTTTTAATAAGTTCTAAAAAACTAATGTTGAGGTACAGAACACATGTGATGTATAACACGAAAATCACAACGAACTTAGCAAAAACCGAGTTTTTGGCGGAAGGGCGAAAACGCATGGACTCACAAGCTGGTCACAGCGCTGATTGATAAACAATATTATTACGCGTCGTTACGAGTCAGAGCGGCTGTAATTGGTCGTCCGTACGACCTACGAGACCCGATACCCCGTCTTACCCGCTACCCCATCTTGCCCCCCCTTCCCCTATATATATATTACATATTTGTACATGTTAAGATTAAAACTAAAAAATCAAAATGAATAACAAAGTCTTTATTCAAATATTGCTTAAAACCATTTTTGAGTCGTCATTTTAAAATTTATATAGTTTTAAGTAATAAATTATTGTTAGTGTGAAGCTGCCACCAATTCGGAGGAATCGGCAAAAGACTCAACAATTACTCTTTAACAAAACCGTCAATATATTATTTAATCATTAAAAATTTCGTCATATGTCCATAATGAAATACGGTGCTACTAAACCCACTTATCATTATCATTATAATATAATTTCTACAGAGTAATATACTCTGCCTGTTAAAGACTTTTTGATATAAACCTTAAATTTATTTATTGATAAAACCGTTTGTGAGATTTTATTACATATGCGTATACCTTCACCTTGCACATAAGGAGCCATTCATTTATTACGTAAGACGAATTTCGCTACTTTTCGACCCCCCTCCCCCCTATTATAAGAAAAAATAAGAATAGATCAACCCCTTCCCCCTTGTTTAATATTTATTACGTAAGAATCTAAAGGAAAAATAATAACACGTTTGGTTTTTTTAATGTTACTTTTCAAAGTAACAATTTTTAGAAATGTTTATTTGTACTTACATAGGTATTGACAATTTTTGGTTGGTGGATTTTTGGTGTTTTCAAAGTATAATTTTAGCTTTGCGCATTTTTGTGATCTTACGTAAGAACTATCGAGACTCCCTCCCAACCCCTCGTAAGAAAAAATAAGACATGGTTGACCCCCCTCCCCCCCTAAATAGTCTTACGTAATAAATGAATGGCCCCTAAAGGAAACGTTTAATTTGCAAACTGGGAAAATTGGAGTTACAATTTTATTATTTCTTTTCTTTTTATACTATATTTCGCCTATATGTTTTTTCAAAACATATAGGCGAAACTTAATCTGATAAAAAATAGGAAAGTTTATTCATTTAGTTTCTTTATCATAATTATTGTATTGTAAATGCTTCAAATTGTCTAACAATTTAGATTATAGCAATACGTTTTTTGCAAAGTAGGTAATTTAATCGAGACAGTCATTAAGAATGCGCTGGTTGAAGCAAATAACCAAGGAATTCGGGGTAAGGAAGTGACCCCATTCCTACTGGCCGCAGTGTCTGCAGCTACGGGTGGCGCCTCGCTCGCTGCAAGTATCCTTTTCTCGTAAACATTAATCTATATTTAAATTGGTAAAGTTTATAATAAATATTTCAGTCGATAAGTTGCTTACATTACAGTTGTATAATTTCGTAAATAAGACGGTAATTTTAAGCAACCGTGTTTCTTTTTTGTTTGTGAAATTATAGAAAACGGAATGATTCTTTAAATACCAAATACGAGTAATTACCAAGGCTATTAAATTGTTTAACTGCCTTAACCAGTTCATTGAATGTCGTTTCGGCAGTAAATTAAACGTGTAACAACATAATGACCCTAAAATGATACTAGTAAATCTAATTGCTATAATTCCTTTCCTTAACGACGTTCAGACATCGCCCTCATAAAGAACAACGCAAAAGTCGGCGCCGATATTGCCGTCCAATTTCAAAAACTGAGGAATGTTAGCAATGCAGGGAATGCTCTTAATATCGGTTCCTCAAAGAGCTCGGGGAAATTTACGACGAATTCTTCAAGACAGTTTCATACCACATGTCGCGCTAGAGAAAGCAGGTCCAATGACCATGTGGTAAAGAATGATACCACCGCAGATGTTCTCGTAGTTGGTGGGGCTAATGTAGACAAGACATATAGATTAACTGAAGAACGCGTTCAGGTAAGTTAACAAGAAACTTACGTTCGACATCACATTAATAATATTTTTACTTCTGTGCCGAAGAAAGGTTATATTTTTCGAGCGTGAGACTTTGTATATTAGTTAGTATTAATTTTGGCTCGCTCATTCGTCAGATTTGGAAGGAGAAGTTACATAAGCTACCTGCGTAAGCTTGAATAACACTTTTTTTTTCAAACTTACTGAAATATTGTTTTTGTTAATTTCCAAGTATTACAACACAAACAACAATTATGTACCTACTTAGTGTGTTTAATTAAACGCCGTGTTGATAATTAAATATTTCAGTTTTTATTTATTTAATACATTCTTCTTCTGAATAATAATAACACTTGACAAATCGAATTTAATACATGACACAAAAAAAAACAAGACCGTTAATTGCAAAATAAAAACTTACATAAAATGATAAAAATAAGGTTAAGCTTTTAATTAAAAGTCTAAAAACGGATTTTATCGCGTTTATTTAAAGTTACTGTTTAACATTATTCGGACACCCACCACCTCAGTCCCCCGAGATCATAGACGCTGTAAAGGGTCCGAAACGTCGGGAAATAATTTAAATTAAATTGTTAAACAGTAACTTTAAATAAACGCGATAAAATCCGTTTTTAGACTTTTAATTAAATGAATAAAATTCGCGTAAATATAAGAGAACAGTATAAGGTTAAGCTATTAGAAAAAATTGATATTATATATATATATATATATATATATATATATATATATATATATATATAGTGCGTATGCACTAGAACTGTCTTTGGTTAAAATATAAATGTGATTAAAGAAATATTTTTGATTTTTTATAATAGTTATTGTTATTTTTGATTTTTTATTACCTTTTACCTTTATTATACCTTTTACCTTTATTGATTACCTTTTCTAAGATATAAAACAAAACAAAACTGAATTTACTTTTATAATACAACACGAGAATAAAATAATAATAAGAAAAATAAAATAAAGAAATAGTACTATATAAAACATCAGTATGTACATGTTATATTAATTATTAGACAGTAGTAATGTAAAAATATTTTATTGACGTTCCCACTCCCACATAAAAAGAACCTTGTAGGTGTTACTTAGAAATACACTACTAATACGTTATTAGTACATAATATTTATATTGTAGTAAATTTATTCTTAATTATACTGTAATTTATCATTTTAAAAATTTTGGTCGTTATACAAAACTAATTTCGGTGACACAGTAGACGACTTTAAGCTAACGCAAACTATTTTCCTATATAACATCTGATGCTGTAGTGCGGTTGTTTCGTTGTTTCGATGGCTTTAGCGTTGATTAGAAGCCAGCTAGTTCTCTAAACATCAGTAAATCTAGAGACGGTTTCTGCAATACAGATTTATTTGCTAGATTGAAAACTACATCATGAGGAAACTTTGGTATTCGAATACATACCTAGTTTTCATTTATTGAACTGTTATATGTTAGGTAATTTTAAACAAAGATTTATTTTAAATGATAAAATAACATTAATTTTGAAAATCGCATGTTTAATCTTATTGTTAGACTAACAATATCATTTAATAAAAATTAAATTATGTCATGTATTGTAGTTCTTAAAGAGGAATAATTATTTATAATTCAAGTAATATTTTGAAAAACAAACACAAAACATAATGCTGAAAAAGAAATCACCTGTCTCAAATCTTTCTCAAAAATATGCACAATAGATCTTATATTTATTTATTATTAATTGGGATTAATGGCTTTCATGATGATGATGATGTTGCACATAGAATGAAGATTAGATGAATCAAATCAATTATTGTATTTTTCAGTCCACGAAGTATGTATGTTTCATATTTTTGTGACAATTTGAGAAAACGATATAATTTCAAACAATTTGGAGATAAGCATCTAGTTCTAAAAAGTTTTTCCGTCTGAACGAACCTTATGTAAACAAAAAAAGGTTATCTTTTGTAAGATAATTATGTCTGCTGTTATTCAACCCTCAGCCAATATTCACTACACAAAATAGAAAGCAAACATAAAGATGTCTAGTGAATGAACAAATTTTCTTTTCTGCGATCAATTTTCATGTGTTTAAAATGATCACAGATGACATCTTCTGTCCCATCCTTAGACCTAAAGTCCTACTGTCTCTCGTTGAGAATTCATAGAATATGTAATTGTATGCGACTGTAATTATCTCACTACTGTAATTATCTCAATGATTCTGCCGATAACTTGTAGCAGATCGCTTGGTCTGTAAGATTTTGAATACATGTCACCCTTACTACTTTCTCTGGATATTATATTTCCATTGCCTTTTTGTAGTTTGATAGCAACTGGTATCGGTTATTCGGTTTGCACCACAAACACCTAACTGCAGTTAATAAGCAGATTGTTATAAATCACAGAAAATCAGGTTTTTACTTCATGCACTTAAAATATCTAATACGGACGGTAGGTCATCATCTGACAGGATAGTTAATTTTGCATCATATATGGTACAGATTTTCTGATCTCTCAGAGTTTTTATGTTAGAGCTGGCAAGTTTAGTTGATTCTTTGATGCTGAAACATCACTCGTACACGGTCTGTCTTGTCTGTAGATTTCAATAGTCTGGATGACACCAGTGTTGGTAGGTGTATGTCGTTCATGCAGCAGCAGCAGCTCTAGTTCATGTCGTTCAAGCAGTAGTATCAGTAGCTCTTTATCCTTTGTTATTGCTCTCCTGCCAAAATTTTGTTATTTATATCTTCCGCTATTATTAAATTGCACATTTTTAACTTCTCGCAGGCTTCAAGGTGCGCGCTAGTAGGATTCTACAACTCGATTACCCTCGAAATAGACGAACACCACTCCAAGAGTCAACCGACCTACCAGCGAAACTGTTACTTTAATTTCTATCACCAGCTCAAATTCATATAATATGTCTACCCACTGCTACTACACTACGCCTTCCACTTAAGAGTACACTGTGACTGCGGGTGACTATTATCTCATTGTATTCTAACGTCATCTCCACCGACGGTCCTTGTAATACTTATAATGATCAAAACATTCCTTTTGTCGCCAATATCAGTCGAGATGTTGCAAACTTGAAGAATTGCAGAATTATTTGGGTGACGTGTGATATTATGTTGTTGCCCGTCGTTTTCGCTGCTCAGGTCGTCCTTAAAAATATATAATACTCGTTATGCCGACTTTAAATTTTGTGGACATGTTACAATAAATGTATTATGTTCTCAGTCTAAGCTCTTCTTGTTTTTCTAATACAATTCTTGCAGGATGGAAGTTTCCCTTCCAGTATAGAACAGCTGAAAGGGCATTTCTTCCAAGAATAAATTTATTTTTACAGTAATTGCAAATGTTTTGTCTTGCAATTAATTTAAATTTGATGTTTAAAAGGGTAGTAATTTTTAAATATGACCATGATATGACCTCATATTGTTTAAGTGGTGATACTAAGTGGTGAAAATAAGTCGTAAAGTATTACAAAGTATATTCATTTACTTTTTTAATTAAAAGTCTAAATCGGATTTTATCGCGTTTATTTGTTTTAAAACTTTACAGTTTAACGATTTTTTAATTAAATTAAATTATTTCCCGACGTTTCGGACCCTTTACAGCGTCCATGATCTCGGGGGACTATTGAGTAATATTCGCGTAAATATAAGAGAACAGTATATATTCATTTACTTCATTTAATAAATGTTATTGTTTATATATTGGTAACTTCGAAAAATAATGATAAGCGAAAAATATATTTACTTAATAGCTTTTCAATGAGAACATCAAATATTCATCAATATTGTAACATTAATTTATTAACACAAGTGTAAATGACATTGACTGATGATCACACAGTCATGTTATATTCGAAAAGCTATATTTTGTTTATTCAAATATTAGTACTAGTATGTACTTCTCAGTTTATAAAGAATGAATACTATTTATTAATAATATTACGTTGATTTTTGTGTCAATTTGTATAATACTTCCATAGTAAGGGGGAAGAAACAATTGTAGAGCCTTTTTCAACTTCAACTTCTTTTGCTTTTATGCCTTTCATTGGTGCCAAAAGAGCACAGATTTTTCGATGAGAGACTTTTTTAAGCGGCCATTCACACCAACACTTTTTGTTAATTTGACAACTAGTAACGAACGACGTCTACCTTCTATCCAAAAATTAAAAGAAAAAAAAAATATTGGGTTCATATTTAGATGTATATAATCGTCGTATTATATTATATATTCGTAATGTCAGAATATCGCGAGTAGGTACGAATGAATTTCGTTGTATAAAGCTTTTTAACACTGTTGTAATCAAGGAGCGTGAGACTACAGCTAATAGAACTAAATATTTATAATCTCTAAAATGACTATTCAAAAAGTAATTAAAAAGCTATTTAGTTGAATATATAATTAGAATTTAATTTAAATCTCAGATATGTTAATTTTTGTTATACAACCTTTTAAAAACATAAATTGTTTCTTATCTACATCTAAGGCAAATATTTATTTTGTTTATTACTAAAATACTAATAGTTGTTATGTGATCTCCTGAGTATATCTATTTATATATCTATTAATATTTAATCAATGCAGCATAGTAAAATTTTCAATTTTTTACGTGTATTTTGTTGCTACATTACGCGTTGGCGCCGTGGTTACAGCTATTGACTGATGTGCTAGCGGTCGCGGGTTCGATCCCCGCACATGACAAATAATTGTATAGGCCATACAGATGTTTGTCGTGGTCTGAGCGTTTGTGCTTGTGTGTTGTGTGTGTTTCCGGACCCCCGACGCAGGATTCAAATCCTACTGGGGGCCGTTGAGTGTGAGACGTTTATTTATTTAATTTGATCTTTTTTCTGATTGCATCTTTAAGTCTGGCACGACCTCTTTTAATAATTTTTCTTGATAACAAATATTGCAGTGACTTCGTAGCAAATCGGAAAAATAATAGAGTTGTTACAATTGTTTTCATCATTATTAGGAAACTATATGTGAAATAAACTATATAGGAAACTATATGACGGCCGGCTGGTCCAGTGGTCAGGCAACTGGACACTTTACGCAGCGGTCGCGGGTTCGAATCCCGCCAGGTGCAGATAATTTGTATGACGAATATAGATGTCTGCACCGGGTCATGGATGTGTATTTATGTATATATGTATTTATATCTTAAATTTATTTCCGTTCCTAGTACCTGTAACACAAGTTCTTACGAACTTAACACGGGGCTAGGTTAACGTGGTGTGATTGTTGGTTAATATTTAATATTTATATGTATAAAGAGATTCTTCTCCGTCACAATCTTTCGCAATGTTCAGATCGTGAGGTTAATCTCATATGTACAGGATATGGTCATTATAAGTCATTACTTTGACATTTATATTTGAAACCTCATGATTAAATATAATCTAATACATAATTAAGAATAATCAAAGAATAATAATAATAAAACCTGTACTTTACCGTCCTTTAATAGCCTGTAAATTACAGTCTAGTGTCGATTCCCGTTAGTTATTAGTTAGTTATTAGTTATCGTTTAGTTAGATATTCTTATTGTTATAGGTTGGTACCTACAATTATATAATTATTGACTATCGTTGTTTTACACTTGTGCAATCCAAACAATCCACAAAAAAAGTAACAACACAACCCACAAATTGTATTAAGCTATTGGTCCATCATCAGAAAGTATTATTGAATGAAGGATTTAATTCATACGTAAGGCTTTGTGGCAATTTATATAACTACGCAAATCACATTATATAGATAGATAGATAGATAAACACTTTATTGCACTCACATCAAAGTATACAGAAAATAATGTAATACACAGAAATAAACAAGAAAATGGTGCAAGGGCGGCCTTATCACTAAAAGTGATCTCTTACAGGCAACCTTATGAATGGATTAAAATGAAAATTGGAAAGGTGGAAACGGTGCATAAAGTCTATTTTTCGATTTGTGATTTATATAAATGCGCAAACATATACATACATACAAACATACATACATACATACATACATACATACATACATACACACATACATAAATACATACATACATACAAAAATATAAACATACATACATACATATACTAGTTAAATTTCATATAAAACATATGTAAGCTTTTCTTATTTGTTCAAATAGTAGTGCTTGACACGATTTTTAAAAATATCAACTGATTCAGATTGCCGTATGTACCTGGGTAAAGCGTTCCATAATTTAACCGATTTGACTGTGAAGGACTCACTGTAACATTGAGAGACACAGAAAGGAATCTCGAGCAAGTTATCGTTTTGAGACCGAAGATTCATTGCGGAACTTAAGTTTGTACCAAGAAATGTAAAACGTTCTTTGAGGTAAAGAGGAGTGTTGGCATGATAGAGGATAGAATAGAGAAGAGTTAGAGAGTGAAGATTGCGGCGATACTGCATAGGAAGCCACTGAAGCTTTTTGCGGTGCTGTGAAATATGGTCGAACTTTCTTAACCCATATATAAATCGAATAATTAAATTTTGCAGTCGATCGAGCTTGCCAAGTAACTGCTGTGACAGGTCTAAGTAGCAGCAGTCTCCATAGTCGAGAAGTGGAAGAAGAAGGGATTGAGCTAAGGCTATTTTGGTTTTGATAGGCAAAAGATTTTTCCATCTTTTCAACCTACCAATAGAGCTGAATATACTTGCGGGATTTCATAAATAATACAACGTTTTAACAAAGATTTTATTTAATGCATTAATTATGATAATATTAGCTCTCAGTCGCCTAGTGCGTACCTTCGGAAAGTTGTAACAAGACTAGTAATAAACGCTTGAAACACACATTAATATATGTGATTTTATATAGTTAGATCAAACAAAAAATTTACAGGTTTTAAAGATAATTATGACAAAAATAATTTATCTATAATCTAATATTTTAATTACGATTGATAATTTACGTTAAAAACATCATGACAATTTTAAAAACGATTTACATAACAAATAGATTATACTTGATCGTACACAAACAACCCTCTAAAACGTAAATCAAGATTAATTCAGCTTGCTATTTGTACTTGATATTAAAACTGTTTTATTATTTTTATACAAAAGTTACGTGTTTGTGTGGAAGTTTTTTGGGTGTTGAAGACATTATTGATGAAGTTTCAATAAATAAATTTAAATGGTAGTTTTTTATATTTTCTTACAAACACATAATTGGTAATAGAAATTTATAAGCCAAGGCACATGTTATTTTACCATTTGGAAGAGATGCAGGATTTAGATTTGATCCTAGCTACAGATTATCCAACTTTCCGAATATAGGTACAAATTTTATTAAGATTGGTACATTCAGTGACAACAATATTAAAAAACTATTTTTCTGCATAAATTCACAAAATATTAACCCTACTCTAAGCGAACGTAAATATTAATTTTAATATTCATTACAATATTTTCTAAAAAGTTACATCATATTAGTACAAATGTACGACTATGTGTACGGTTGCGGAATGGATACAACGGGGACAGTTTCAGGCGAAAGAACTAGTCATGCACGTCGTTAGGACTATGTCTGCGATGTATTTATTTACATTGTGTTTATTTTTGGTTCATTTCTTTTAAAAATTCTAAATTTATTTTAACATGTGTTTACAGTCATGCTAGTTCTTTCTATCCAAGTATGTGTATATAGCTATTTGTAAATTATCACTGCCTAACTCACGGCACTGCGTAGCAAATACTATTACTATTAATTTAAACAACACTAAACATCTGCCTTTTTAATAAATACTTATTTGAAATCCGCATTCTTAACGTTAACGTTTTCGTCCGCTTTCTGTCTTATATGTTATAACTTCTTAACTGGGTTGTTTCCAGTTATACAAAATTGGATAATAAAAAATAACTGTTTACATAAAATTAAATAAAAAAATGTACTGTAAAATAACAATCCCTGAAAATAAAACGTGCTTTCATATTTTTTATTGAAACATTACAAACCTCTTCATTATAAATTAAAGTCCATTTTTTTTAAGGAAACAACCCTATCATAGACGAACATTTCGATCAAGAGATTTAATTATTTATTAATAAGGAGGAATAGGTTATACCTATTTACACAGCCATTAAATACGTAAATGCTCCCATGACCTGATGAAATAAAAACAATACACACTCTAAATTTTAGCTGATTTTTAAACACATTCGAGAGAACTGAAACTTGATATTTAAAAAATGTTATTCATTCTAATCTGTTCATTTATAAGCTTTATACTTAGGCACTACGTCGTTTAAGCTCATATCAGTACTATTTTGTCAACCTGTCCATGCACAACTCGCATACTACACGTGATACAAATTGGATCTATTATTTACAATCATCAATAACAAAGGAAAGACATCAAATATTAAATTTCTGATCAATAATTGGTTCAACTAAAATATAATACTTAAGAAAAATAATTAGTTTCAAACGGCGTTGTGATTTCTAAGAAATACTAATGTAGCTAACCAAGCCTATTATAAGTATTAATAATAAATATTTATAATATCTTTTTTTTAATCAGTAAGAACCAACGAATGATCAGATGAAAACAATGAACAACATTAAGTAAATTGATAAAAGATAATTTTGTTAAAACCTTAGCTAAAGTACATATAATTGTAATCTATCATTGGTATACAATAAAAAGCCGACTTACGCCTAAAATAATATAATAAATATTTTTATATTTTTTTTGGTACAAATTACGATTTCGAGTATAACGATACGCAACTTCTCTCAAATAACATACACTACCGCCCATTTACGGCCAAACACATATTCTCTCACTCGTCTATTACTTTACAATAATTATTCAAAAAAATATTGTTATAATTACTAAAATTCAAATAATAAAATTCATTAACTGCCAAGCATAGGAACTAAACACAAGCTTTGCTCGTGGATTTGGTTTATCTCATCTAAGTTTCTCGTTGCCTCTTAATAATTTATAGTTCACGCAGATCACAATTCTTCTAATGTAATAACATGTAATGTCATTTACACATACATAACCGGGATTGATGTAAATACTATGTTATTATAAAACATAAAATACACATAGTCACACCAACAGTTGATTCAATTGACGGCGGCGATAACTACACCGCGTTAGAAGCGGTTGTACCGGCATCGGTTGACGATCGCGCACTTAAAGTTCGAATTCGGAGCGTGTGTGACGGCGGTGATCGAGGCGAACGCGAGCCCCCGACCGGCGCACACACACTGGCACTCCACGCGTCATCGGGGGCTCAACCTCAAAGCCACCTGCCGGAAATGAGCGCCATCGACGCCCGAACAACCGCTCCAAGTAACATCTTAGTCAGATTCGAGTTGCTGCACTGTCAGCTGCCAGGGGTCGGTATTCTCCTCGTGCTAACTCACGCATCTCACAATTATTGTTACCGTTGACTGTTTTTGGGCCGAGTGGCTCGTCGTGCAGACTGCGTCGAGAGCACGGTTCTGAAGCTCGTCCCAGAAGAGCTTCTCTTTCTCCCGCTCGCTCTGGGCTGCCACCGTGAGTGCGTACTCCGCCATTTGCATTCACTGCATTAACTACTACGGTTTGAGATAAAGGTCCTCCATGCAAAGGACTTCCTTCTAAAAGCTCACCCGCACCGAGTTCACTTCGTAATATTCTAATTTTTTGTATCATCTCTTTTATTTCGTAACGCAATATTCCAAGGAAGCACAATTTTAAAAATGCTATAACGCAATACCCTAAAACAAATAACGCATCCGTAGTTCTTCGTAACCAAGAAAGCAATCTTTCAGCACAAGCGGCTGTGTGTGGCACACATTGTACTGATGTGAATGGTACAGTTGACGTAGCGGAGGTTGTAGCTAATGTGACTGGCGTTACAGCGGGAGTATGAGCTGGCATTCGACAGCAACTAGGTGGTAATGTAGTACGGTTAAATGCGGTAAAGTCTGCAGGACCCGTAACTCCGCAACAGCGTTGTTCTCTTTGTAATCGATCCCAAGCTTCAGCAAAGTCGACATCCAAGTCGTAGTCCTTTGCTAGCCGATTGCGTAACTGAGGTCGTAACTCTCGGCAAACTTTTTCAAATCTGAATGCCCAATAGACACCAATCGCAACGTCTCCAACGAGAAGCGCTAGCAGGGCAAGCCAGTAGGCGTTTAACATACGTTCTGAAAGTCGCAGTGCAGCCAAGCAACCTAAAAGTTGCAAAAGGCCAGCTTGTGCAGGCAAGGCTGCGTATCCGTAAAGAAAACCAGGCTGCGCAGCGCCTAGTCCTGGAACTAATGCGCGACGATAATCCGCGAGTGCGCGGCCCGCTGCTGCACAAAACGCGAGCGCCCCTAGCAGCAGTGCCCCGTTGCACGCGTAGATCCAGATGCGATAATAGCGCATTGCGCGATGCGCGGCGGGGTAATGCGCGGGGCGCGCGGGCGGCGGCAGCGTCATGGTGGCGGGCGCCGCGTCATGGCGCCGCCCGCGCCCGCGCCGCCGCCACGCGCCGCCCCCCACGCCTCTGCAACACAGATATAGTGGGAATGAGAAGAATATAAGAGTAACATAATATGTACGCATAAAAAGAACCACGTAATTGTGTTTAAAAAAAAGTTGGCTTTAAATTATCGACTAAAACAATTTATGCGTCTCGTATATTTCCTCTCAATCCAGACCAGTAGAAAAATACGGGAAAGTTTTCTTTCTTATTGACAATAATTAATTGAAATGCACCAATGTAGTAGGATCTTCCAGACCTATTTAATCATAAATAGCGCTAACAATATGTATATTACGCACCCAGATATAATAAAAAATATTTTTAAGACACAACACACACGGTCGTTTGATCCTAAAGTAGGCAACTTAATAATCGAACCTACAACTCTGAAGCAAAAAGCAGGGTTACTGCCAACTACACCAACGGGCCAGTCGGGGATATTATATCAAAACATTTCATAAATTAAATGAAATTAAAGTACTAAATCAAACTAATCCAAAAAAAAAAAAAAAAAAAAAACAAGAAAAGGGTTAAAGTAAATTAATAATTGTCTAATATTTCTTTCGGTGTCACAATTTTTTTCCATTTCTCTCTAAAGCTCTTTATCGTCTTGTGCATCAATAATTCAATAGCTTAGCCGTTTCCTCCTAAATCATAATCTCCTTAACCCTTTCCAATCTGGTTTTCGTCCTGGTCATAGTACTACTACTGCATTGGTCAAAATGATAAGAGATTATGTATATAAACAGGTCAAGATGATATTCGGTTGATTATGGACAATTATTATTATCGCTTCTAGGCTTTAATAACGCATTCAACACCGTTTTTGATTTTGAGTTATTGTCAGACATTTTATGTACTCTTAATTTATCCTGAGATAACTAACTAGTTTCAAAATTACTTGTAAGTTCGACGGCAACGAGTTTGAGTTAATGACTCCTTTTCTAATTGGACTACTGTCAGTACTGGCGTACCGCAAGGTGGCGTGTTGTCTCCTCTTTTAGTCTCTGATCTGGCTAGTTTTAATATCAATAAATATAGGACATTAAGAAAAATAAAAATTAAAAGTAAAAAAAAACACTTTCCCGCCATTTTTCAATTATTTTTCTATCTGTCAAAATTCTATACATTTTAAACTTTATTACAAAAAAAAAAAGGAAAACTGCGACTCAAACTGCGAAAAAAGTTTGCGGCCGCTTATTGACCTAATGCAGTGTCAGTAACAGTAGCACAAAGTTGAGAGACCTTGGTTGGGTAGTGTTAATGCGTCCACCATATAGTCGTGACCTTACACACTCTGATATTCATCTATTTCTATCTCTTTACAATTCTTTGGAAAGTGTTAGGTTAACATCAAGAGAGGATTGTCAAAACTACTTTGTGTATTTTTTTTTTAAATCAACAATACTGAGATTTCTACAGGAACGGAATTATGTCATTACCTGCTATACTGACTATGACTACTGCTATATGACTGGCCCGTGGCGCAGTTGGGAGTGGCCCCTGTTTTCTGCTCCAGGGTTGGGGATTCGATTCCCGCCCCGAGTCTGGGTGTAATATGTATTTATTTATATATGTATTATTTATAAGTATATTTATTTAAAAAAAATGTATATCAGTCAACTGTTATCTAAAACACAGGCATTAAGTTGCCTACCTTAGGAACAGATGACCGTGTATGTTAAGCATATTTATTTATTTATTTATATTATAATTAAATTTGAGTAAACTTTGAAAAAATAATTTTGTATTTTTATATAAATTACGAAGAAACTTTTCGCTATTTGTATATTGTATGTATATAAAACCAAACTGTTCACCTATACCATCAGCATACCATTTCCTCTGCCTTTTTTACGTTGCCTGGAAAAGATCACTCATTAGCGATAAGGCCGCCTTTTGTATTTATTTCATTTTTTTTGTAATTTTGCTAATTCTTAGTGAACAATAAAGAATAATACTTATGCTTTAACATTATTTAGCAATAACGGCTACAATTTATATTTTCATCAGAACTGTTCTAAGCTCTGGTATAGTAAAAAAAATCTAAAATCAGACAATAAAACAATGGAAATAAAGTAGTAGCAGTGTTAGTGTATTAATTAATCTTACAATCCACCACCCGTGCCTTGTGCTCCAAGCCTCGCTAGTCACAGAAGAGGTCGCGAAAGCCTCTGCAGTGCGCCTACCAGTCCAGTACGGGGCCTAAAACAAACAATTTGTTAGTTGTTTAACATTTGTTAAAAATAATTAATTTTGTACATAATAAAGTCTCTTAATAGTAATATAAGCTAAACTATATATCTTCATAAATTGAAAAATTGTGCACCTAATTTGTTGCCTATAGTATGGCATAAGTATGCACATCATTTTGTGGCATTATTAAATTGAACCACATGACCATTATGGCTCATTCCTGCTTCATTAACGTTAAAGAATTTTAACAAATTTCTGTAGAAAAATTCAGCAGGGACTGCACAATCCAACGATATATTTTTTAAAGTATTAAAAACTAGCTGTACCTGGGATTTCGTTCGCGATTGCTATCCCTTTCATTACTCTTAAGATAAGGCAGCTTGAAATGAGCTATACGTTCAAAGATTTATTTTCATTCCGAGCATCGAGTTATTTGGAACGAATACCAAAAGTTATGTCTATAGTTCTAACGAAAAAATTATAACTGAAATCAGATTACGCATTAATGAAATACTAGTGGTCGCCCAGTAGTCGAAATTCGACCTAATCTATAATTGACAGCATTATCAACATTATAAAAATATGATTATGCATAACATGGTGAGCATATGCAGCAGCCATTGGACCTGATCCGTGATTATAAATTTCGATAAAAAATTCGTCGCAAGACCTGTATTTAAGACCGTGTTGACAACAGACTTTGACAATAAACAAAATTTGTGTGTATATGTCATTGTACATATGTGTCTCTGCCGTAATGTGTGCAGTGTTTTTTAAATTAATTTAATGTACTTTTTGAGCATTATTATAAAAAATATGAGTATTCTGAACTTCTTCTCCATATAAACTTTAACTGTGCTAAAGTTCATACTTCTCCGTCCGTGTAATTTTCGTAAAAAGGGGTAAAAAGTTTTTTTTAAAAGCTTCACGTATTAATATATAGATAACTGAGTACACAATTTGACTTTCATCCCTTCTCCCAAGGAACTGTGCTAAATTTCGGCAAAAAAATACCCAGTGTCCTAGCTCATAATATGAACTCTAATCGTGTCCAGTATCGTTTAAATTAATTCAGTAGTTTTAGCAGGACGCTTGTCCATGATACAGACAGCCAGAGCAACAATATGAAAAAATAACACGTTTTCGACTTCAGTATCGATATATATATAAAACAATAGATATATTAAGAGTAGATATAAAATATTTATATCGACGACGCGTTGGCGCAGTGGTCATAGCAACTGGCTGATGCGCTGACGGTCGCGGGTTCGATCCCCGCACATGACAAATCTTTGTATAGGCCATACAGATGTTTGTCGTGGTCTGGGCGTTTGTACTTGTCTATTGTATGTGTTTCCGGACCCCCGACACAGGATTCACATCCTACTGGGGGCCGTTGAGTGTGAGACGTTTATTTATTTATTTATTTCTACGAAAGATTAGGCTAGTATTTAATCATGACTTCATTATACATTTTACTATAAATACAAAAAAAAATACTATCCCTCTACGAATTATACTTTATAGATATATCAAGAGAAATATCAGCATAACTTTTCATGAAGTAGAAATTTCATATCATCCCTCTTGTCATTTTTAATCAAAATATGTCCGTCAACGATTTTTCGTGATAGTGATAGTGACATCATTCGACAATTTCCCTTCTCAAAGACTGAAAAACTATTTATATGCAAATTACTTTTCATAGGTAGCTTCGTATTTTACGTTTAATTTTGCATCATAAAATATCTACGTATAATCGAATTATGCAAACGAAGTGGATATCTATAATATCTATTTGTATATGAAATCCCCAATAGATCTAACTAACAACAACAATAATCTAACTATAATAACATAACTATCAATAATAACTGACTATATTATCATTTAATAACTAGCTTGTAATAAATGTTATTTCAAAATATCTATACATGTAATAAAATGGTAAGAAAAACTGTACATCGAATATTTTTTTTAAAGTATACTTTGGTTGTGATCTGCAGTCGATACCGAAGCCAAAAATATAGTTTTTAGAATTTTTGTCTGTTGATCTGTTTGTCTGTATGTCCGGGATAAACTCAAAAAGTACTGCATGGATTTACTTCAAATTTGGCACGAATATTATTAAGAAGTCGGGTCAACATGTAGGCTACATATTATCACGCTATCACATACGGGGAACGAGCAGTGGGCGTTTATTTCTTCAACGCTTTCTGTAACAACGTGTAATTAGAATAGCGTTCACGCAGACGACGTCGCGGATAACAGCTAGTAGCATATAATATGATACGTTTAGTATATATACACGTTATACGTATTAGCAGAATTTTACACTGCAAACTTAAATACTTATGCTTAATCCACTCAGTTCGATTCAGCACCATACTATATCTTACTCGTATCTATTTCTTGTTTTCTATAGTCTTGTGAAGTTGTCAGTTGATCCTATATGTTTATTCGTAAATTAGTATTCTAACCGACTTCAAAAACACGAGGAGATTCTCAATTCGTCTGTTTTTTTTTGTATGTTTGTTAGGCGATTACTCCGTCATTTATGAATATTTTTTTATGAATGATCCTTTTTTTAATTTGTAGGTTTAATCAACACAAACAAAAAATAAAATTTAATGAATTTTAATAAGATAACTAATAATATAATAATAATAATACAATACTACTATTACTAATAATAATAATAATTCTATTCTTTTTTTTCCAACGGTCTTCTTCTCGTCCCTACTTTCTTCCAAACGGCGCTTTCTCGTTTGAGCAGGAGATTTAGTAGGCCTACCTATATAACAGGGGTTAAAGTATGAAATTGCCGTTTTATTTTAATAGGTACTTCGAATTGACATAGAACCTTCATGGTTTGAGATTTTTGAGTGAAACTTTTTACATGGTACCTATGTAATTCTTCTTTTATAAAATGTGCAACATTCAATTATCGAATTTTAGTTGTTTTTTTTTTTATTCAATTTAGACGATGATGACACGAAAGATGGATACTTCGAAAATTCAAATAATTTTTGAATACGAGTTCCGACGCGGAACTAACGCGTCAGAAATAGCTTGCAATATTAATGTTGCATTTGGAAAGGGGAATGCTAATAAACAGACCGTGCCATTTTGGTTTAAATGTTTTCACGATGGAAACTTTGTTTTAAAGAAGGAACCACGTGGAAGACCAGGTCACTAACACACAGGTCACTAAAAATTAATTGAAAGCGATGGTGGAAGCCGATCCGAGCCAAACTACTAAGCAATCAATGGCATGGTTTAACGTCACCTTACCAAAAATATTGACTCATTTGCGTCAAATCAATAAAATAAAAAAATATGAAAAATGGGTGTCTCATGATTTCACTTATCTGCAGAAAGAAACGCGTGTTGAAACTTATGTTGGCTGGTTGAATCGATACAGAAATGAAGGAATATTGGATCGAATCGCGACATGTTGCATTGCAAGCATGGTGTTATCTATAATATAAAAATAAGTCGGGTTTTCCTTCCTGACGCTATAATTCCAGAACGCACGAACCGGTTTCCACGGTTTTGCATTCGTTAGAAAAGTCCCGGGCTTTGTGAGCTTTATAAGCAAACAAAATTCAGGAAAAATTTTCAACAGAAAAGCAGGAAAACAGGGAAAATCATTTTTCACATACAGCGCCATCTCTTATACATAGCATGTACTACAAACCAATATGGTTTTGCATGGCGGCAGTACGTGGTGTGAGTATCCCTCACGAAAATAAGTTGGTGGCGAAACGGAGTTCGCCGGGTTTGCTAGTTCACTATAGCTTTCTCCTATCTGGTCAAGCAATAACGGTCTACTGTGCCGAATTCCGAACAATGATAGCAAAACTAGGAGTGAAACAGCCCCGACTCATGAATCGATCTTCACCATTATTGCTCCATGATAACGCGAGACCTCATACAGCACGAGAAACCGTTTTGACTCTACAGGAACTGCAATTAAAAACCATTCGTCACCCTCCCTATTCGCCAGACCTTGCTCTAATGGACTACCATTTTTTTCGTGCTTTGGATAATTTTCTACGTGATAAGAGTTTTCTTCTCAATAGGCAGGACAAAATGCTCTCACACAGTTTGTCGAATCTAGATCACCAGAGTTCTATCGCAAAAGCATAAATGACCTTAATTATTTAATTAAATTTAAAATTTTCAGTACAAATTGGCACTTTCATACTTTAACCCCTAAATATAATATTACTAGAGACAAACATTTAAAATAATTTAAATTATTGTAAAAGTTTTTCACTAAAATTAATTAAATATTTTGGCAGTTTACTACACTTAATGAAACAAAATACACTTGCCACTGAAAATTAAAACATAACATTAATTAAAAAAATAAAACATGTACAAACTTGAACTAAAAAGTAGAAAATAATATTTTAATTACTTCAAAACATAGAGCGTTAAAGGACGATCAACGAAGTTATCGATTCTTATTTAAACATTCACAATTTATGATAAGTTATTTTTGGAGTCGGTGCCAATCAACACACAATCAACGAGTTGTAGTAAACTTAAAAATTATACAGTTATTTAGCTAGCAGATTACAAATAAATAATTTATTTGTAGTAGAAAACTGAGGTATGCTTTAAGCTATGTATATATGTAATTATCTAGATAATTCAATGTCAAGTTCATCATTTTCATTCATGTTCAAGTCAATATTCACCATCCTTGGCAAGCGTGTTGCTGAGCACAGTGTGTTATGTCAGGATATATGATGACGCTGCTGCCCATCACCACTGTGATCGGTGCACTCAGCAAGATTATTTGTCGGATCTCAGATGATTACTGGTCGAGATTATTCTTCTTTACCGGTCACCGCACGGCAAATATATACATATACAAATTATACATACGTAATATACAAATATTACAGCCAGACTCAGCACGGGAATCGAACTCAACAACCCTGGAGGGAAAGTAGCTGCCAACTGCGCCAAGGAGTCAATCAAAATAGGTTCTAGTATGATGTGCAAAACATTTTTTTTTTTTTATAAATAGCCTATTTATTAGTAAAACGGTAATCGTAAAACATTTAATCATTGTTTTAAGTGTACCAAATGTCTAGCATTTAGTATAACTTTCGACGTTATTCCTGCAGATACTCTTAAGCGTTTGAAATCTCAGTTAGTTGCCAACACGTTAGCTCTCTTGTCGTTTCCATTGCGGACGTGGGGGCGATCAAGATTGGAGATAGTTTGCGGTGCGAATGGATTATTGAAAGCGGGTCACAACGTCTCGAGCAAGCGTTTATCTCTTGAAATTGTATCAAACTTGTATGCTTACATGTAAATCTATTTCGATATGAGTTTCTCTTGACACTGGCTTAGTAAGATTCTCAATATTGAACGAAAATTTTAACTTTAATGTTGTAACATTGTTATTTGTATAACAATCTTTTTAAAATAAATAATAATAAAAAAATTTAATATCAATACCTAATGGGGACAAAACAAAATTTATCTATAAATACAATTAAAACATTTTTTTTTTAATTTCAACTTAGAATATATTATGTAACGCATAATAAGTTTTCAAAATATTTAATGAAAACTCTACACGGTGAAGAGTGTATCTCATGATTTAATTATTAGTTGCAAACTGCTTCAGTCGAGAGGATTGAGAGAGTCATCTTGTACGACCCAAGTCACGGGATTAAGTGGAAGTAAAGTACCTAAAATGGAGTCAATAACATGGATCTAGGAAGAATTATCGAATAATATTATGTCTATGTGCTTAATATTATTTATATAAAAAATACTACTCGGGCCTTTAATATAGTATATATTTAAATATTTCTATAATTCTTAATGTAATAAAATTAAAGTTTAACTTTATATGGAGGAAAACGTTTATAATTTTTTTACAAATGGTAAAATGATTAAAAATAATTGAACGGCATTAAAAATAAATAAGCACAATGACTGATACGAATTATTAAATCAGCCTTCTGGTGTTGTTATCGTATGGCTTTGAGAAAGTCATAAATAATAGAGTTCAGTATTTATCTGACCTTAGACGTTTATCATGAAACAAGTGTCAAATGTAACAATGTAACATTTACAAGTGTTGCGGTAAATAGTACAACGCACGAGGCCCCGAAGCAACACTCAACTTTTTCACGTCTTTATTGATATTCAGAAGTCAGTGTTGCCGAGTGTTGACCTGCTCTAACGTCACTCCTCAATGCCCTGAGGCCCGCTAAAAATATCACTTGACAATAAAAAACATCTGTCAGGAGTACCAACTTGACATTCAAAGCTCTCGTCGTTTTTTTAGAAACCCTACGCTGATGTTATTGCTCTGTATGCGAATAAATGTAGGTACTGTAATTTAAATTTCGAGAACTTTTCTGGCATATCACCTACTGGGTACTATTTTTATCTATTATAAATGTAAGAAAATTTAATAATATGCTTTAATGCTTAGGGATGAAAAATCACATGGTTTGTCTAACCTAATATGTTCTACTCAATAAAATTAAGATCCATTTTAGCGTCCCGCTTACTTACTATTTATACAAACAGCGTAATTCCCATGTTTTAATTTGTTTGATTTGATTTTAAAGTCTACTCTCGTCGCCTTAGCAGTCTTGAAGAGACCTCTCCATCCTCTGAGCATAGACAGCGACGACCACCCCCCACGTCTATGCCTGCCTATAAACATAGGTCCCACAGCAGTAATGATGAAACCGATCGACTCATAGAGTACATCCAAATGGCTATAGATTCCGTGCTACAACAGCTGATCCCATCCTCAAAGATCGTGATACTGGGTGATTTCAACGCCCATCACAATGAGTGGATCGGCTCGCGAACAACCGATCGTGCGGGAAGATCTGTTTTGTCTCAGCATAATTATGATCTGACACAGTTGGTAGTATAACCAACGAGTATCCCTGATGTGGAAGATCATATGTCTTCCCTATTGGACCTTCTGCTGACCTCTAATCCAGACAGTTATGTGGTTTCCACGGATGCTTCACTTGGCTCGTCGGACCACTGTCTAGTCCGGAGTTTTGGAGATTCACACGCCCACCTTGGCCTCGCTTCGCAGGCAACCATCGCGTTTGGCACTATAGGTCAGCTGATTGGGATGGGATGCGGTCCTTCTTTGCATCCTACCCATGAAAGCGAATTTGCTTCTCGCTGGATGATTAAACTAGAGCATACTCCTATTTGAAAGGCCGGCAACGCACCTGCTAATCCTCTGATGTAGCGGGTGTCAATGGATGTCGCTTTGACTTACCACCGGGCGCACCGACTCCGTTATCACATTCGCCTCTATTGCATTAAAAAAAATCCATGTATGTATAATTGTATATAGTAATATTATATTAATAGAATGCAATTAGAAAGAAAATATTACAGTAAATTTATAAAAATCATCATACAACTCTTTTAACAATAAATGTACTTTCCTGTTTCGTCATTCTATTTATAGCTTACATTCAGCTTTGTAGATGTGATGTGGGACCATTATTGAAAATTAATTAAGGATACATATTTGATATTTCGTTTCTAAGTATGTATAAAAAAGGAAAAAGAGATCTTTAACAACAAGTAATAAAATAAAAGGCGCGTTGTATATGTATAATAATAATAATTCGAGGATATATACACGACACTATTGAAATAAATAAAAAGAGGTTAACATTAAGAGCTATACTAATTAATGTATTATATACCGTGTTACAGCTGTCAGTTTTTTGATCCCCTTAAGGTAATAAAATAATTATTTGGATTTTACATAATTTGTATAAAACAAATTTACCACTTCTGAATGTGTGTTCATGTCTTTGTTTGTTTGTATGTGTGTATGTATTGTGTGTATATATAATAGTTTTTATGCGTGTGTAGAAGTGTTTAAATATGTTTTTTATTTGTTTTTTTTTTCTAGTGAGTGAAATTTAAATGTGAAGAATATTCTCTGTTTCCACATAGTTCAAGTTCCTAATCCAATTTTTACCACATGTTTACACTTGTTTAAATATTTGGTAGTGAATAGATATTAATTATTATTAACTTTATTAACCTTATTGTATAAGTAGCTAGTCAAAATGTAGTACAGACTACGAGCAAAAGTTGTTCTATAAGAAGCTCTGTCGTAAGCCCTATGTGCATAACGATTATGGATAGGCTTAAAAAAACAATACGTTTGTACTTACAGCGGAGAACAACATAATGTAAAGTTGTCTTACAGTTAGAACTGAGCACTTACTATAGAGTAAATCAGTACTGTACAGCCTTGTTTTCCCAAGCATAACTTCTAATAAATGTTGTAAATTTTGTTGTAAGAGAGACTTTAATTTATTCCCAGGGTAGTATTTCTGGATTCTATATTATTGATCTAAAGTCAAGGCAGTGTCCATACCAGGTTTTATTAACGTGTTTATTATTATTGCGGCTAAGAATATTTATTTATCGAAATTATGTTTTTGAATTCCCTATAATAAACAAACTGGTGAGTTTAGTTATGGCCTATCCAAAATACAAATACACATTAAATATAATCCATAATATAATATATAATCCACATACACATTAAATATTTGATATAGGATAGGACGTTAATATTGTATAGAACGCGTTTCTGTATTCAATATGTTTCCCGAAAATTCATGTTACAAACGATATAGAGAGCTTTACAACTCGGAAAATGTACTCGAACAAAACTCACTCTGAAAGAGATTTATTTTGAACATGTATATACTTTTTAGTTCGAAACTACCAAGATCTCGCTGGAGGCGAATCAAATTTGTGAAACACTGCATTAGCCCTTTTCCTTTGAGTTTGGATCGATCTTCAAACTTCGTGTAAAGTTTTCTACTCTTCAACATTTCGCTAGGTATAATTAAAAAATATAATATTTTTATAAAATCACTGATTAGTGTTAAGGTGACTATAAATGTTAAATGACTTCCGAAGTTTGATTGTAGTCGTCGTAACTAATAAGTTAATTTATATGGACCTAATAAATAAATCGAGACGCCGGTCAAGGTCGAAATATTACAGTATAATTCGAAGCTAACTAGCGATAAATATAAACCGTAGAATTACAATGTAGCAAAATATTTACTGATTTAATCACGAAAAGTGCAAATAATAATAAGCATTTGTACTGGTGACATTTACATAACACGGGAATACATATAAGGGGGCGTCCATAAATTACGTGAGGTGTTTAAGGGGGGGAGGGGGTCGAGTCAAATCTCATCTAATCTTACGTTGGAGAGAGAGGGGGTCTGGGCAAATATCACGCAATTTTTTTTCTGATTGAAACAAAAAAATTATACTAAGTATTTTGGTCCATTTAATCCAGATTGTACATGCTTAAGATTTAATCTTGAGCGTAATCGCGTAATACGATTAAGATCATTCACTAATTCGTTCGAAAGAAAATAATTTCATTCATACTTCGACGTTATACACGTTTTTACGACGTTTGAAAAATCTCACGTGAGATTGGGGGATGGGGGAGGGGGTTGAATAAAATCTCACGACATCTCACCAGGGGGGGAGGTAGGGACAGAAAATAAAAAAAAATTACCTCACGTAATTTATGGACGCCCCCTAACCCACGTTTATTACCACTTAGTTTATTACTATATAGATTAACTTCATTAAATTTCAATTCACATTATAATAGTACATTATGGTTTCGAGTAATTATGGTTTCAATAGCTACTCATATGTCAGTTTAACTGAATCTCATTACCGATGTTCATTTATATGGAATACCTACGCATGATCAAACGTGAATATCGACTCTAACAACAATCGCTTACTATTTTTAGTTTAATAATCAGATTTTTAAGGCTTTTTTAATGTTTGAATTATTTATATTAAATTAAAAGGTTCAAATAACGAAAATCGAAAATTCATCAACTAATTTCTATAATTCTTGTAGTATTATACAGAAGATGTTAAATCAAAAGCGTCTTTGAATTATCAATGTAGTATTAAAAAGAGACATAAAATGTTGTATTCAATATCTCTTACGAGTACAAAATCTGTTTCGGTTGGAATCGAATGACAACAATTTAAAAGTGATTGTAAAAATGTATTTTAGCGAGTTGGCAAGAGGCCAGACGACGCGAAGACGCGAGGTGGTCACTACGAGTAATGACTGATTAATTACCTAAGTTTTTAAGAAAAATTAATTAAGCCTTTTATGTATTAAAAATAATGGATGATGTTTTCACGACTTGAGAGTTAAAATATAGGCCAAAACCCAATAAATTACCTAACCAAATAATTACCTACCTAAATAATAACCCACGACTAACCCCAATAAATTCTAATAACTCAAAAATTTTAAAATTTCATACAGTTTTGACGAGATTTGGTTTTTTTTTTAGTTCTTATTAACGTTTATAATACTAGCCTGCTCTTAATAAATATATTTTTCATCTTGTTTTGTAATTCTGAAATAAATACTAAACAGTGTCAAATAAAGAAAAGTAATATATTATTAATACCTATTGATCTTAAATGACTAATAACTATACCAACTTTTATCCCTTCCTTAATTCTCTTAAACGATTTTTTTTTTTTTTTGAAAATTCACAAAATTGTTAACCAAACATAACCTAACAGTAATCTTAGCTTTCCTAAATTATAAATTATTTCAAAACATTTTTTTCATCACATATGTGCTACAGTAAATATTATTTTTGTATTGTATTAACTTTCTCTACATTCTATTTTGTATTAGATACGTATGTTATATAATAAAACTAAAATATTTTTACAAATAAAATAAAACATTGCGCGTTCTAGTCGAAGAAATATGACAGTTCGATTTAAAAATATCATTTCGAAATGGCTAACGATCGACCAGATAAATAATATAATTTAATTTTAAGAAAATATTTTTTTAAATTACATTGAAAAACCAACAACAAACATAAAACAAATAAAAATATATAGCTAACATTTGTTATCAAAGAGAGAATATTTTGCAGCATCAATTTAATATATTGTAACTTAGGTATTTCAAAGCACGTAATTTTGTTAACAAAATGTAATACAAAGTGAAAATTACACCCCTTTTAGAGGGGAGAAAAGCAATATATTAAGCGACCTTGTGCTAGATATAAACATATTTGTTAGACAGGAGACGCCGCAAGTTAACCACCAAGGTGTTGCTAGGTAATATCATGCAAATGTCACTACGGCCTGCAGGTCACTGTGTCACTTTTGTATAAGTAATATTGAGTCATAACACTTTTCTTTTACTGGCTTGGTATTAAATTCATTTTTAGCGTTATTACTGCTAATCCGATAAATTAATATAGATTATTTCGATAATATCTCACTAATGTTTATAATGCTAAAATATTCAAACCTCAGTTTTATAAAAAAAAAAAAAACTATTAAGTCTTTATAAAAAAAAATGTATTACAGAACATTGAAGCAATATTTTTTGTTTTTCGTATTAATGTTAATATTCTTTATTCTACACCAAAATAAAAACAACATAACAGTAATATACAACAAAAATGTATAAAGGCGATCTTATCAAAGACAAAAATGTACTTACAAAATGTACAATAATTTAATCTACACAACCTTCATTCGCACGTATACACGTTTGGTGAATGAACCGGAGGAAGAATTGCTATTGATCCAGAATTTATTTTTAAAATTTTCTTTTTTTTTTAAATAGTCCAGTGATGAAGCACGTGTGTTGTAATTTGTCAATAAACAAAATTGTCGCATTTAGTGCATGAATATTCGACAAGCCATTATCGAAGTAACATTATTAATGTTCGGGGCAGTGTTATCACTGGTCTTTAAAAAGATAATGGTTAAAATTTTACAGTTAATGGTGAATGGCATCGAGCCATATTTTGTAACTTTTTTACACCCCAGTCGAAAGCCATTTACGTTACAGACATGTTTTCAGAAGGATGGCGCCACTTGCCACACTTTGCACGATAAAATTAATTTACTCAAACGAACACTTGACTATTGAATAATTTCGAGAAATGGAAGGGTTAATTGGCTACCTCGTTTGTACAATTTGACGCCATTTGAAAATTTTCTCTCGCAATAGTCACACATCTACGTTGATAAACCAGAAATAATTGAGCACTCGGAAGCCAATACTTGATACGTTATATCTGAAATTCAGCCGTATTTACTACGAATATACACTGCTACGATTTTCACACGAAAATTAGACCTCCAGATAACACAACGTATGCTTCAGCTGTGTAATCAAATATCCGAATTTATATTCAAACATCATTGCCATAAAATCAAATAAGGCCAAAATACTTTCTATCATTTTATTTCAACGTAAAAGTCCCGCCAAAAAAAAAAACATTTAGGTTTTTTTTCTTCAACTTTTTTTCAAATACAATTACGTAAACTCGACTGCGTCTGTCATTAATTTTATTTGATTATTAAAAAATAAAATATAATTATAAGAAAAGTCAGTATTCTTATATTATTATTAAATAACAGACAGTATCCGTTTTGTCATTATAAATTAAATAATATAGCAATCGGTTTTATCTTTTTAAGTCTCATTGGCTCCAAACTGAGGGTTTTCAATAGATTTTTTTAACCCTATATTAGCATTGCCTAAATCCACATATTTGATTTCTTTATTTCTCTTATTCGCGTAATGAGGATCCGTAACGTTTTTAGTTGAGAATGCAGATTTATAGAGCTAAGAAATCCTTAAGATACAGTGAAAAAATTTTTGTTCTACGACAAAAATTGACGAAGTTATGATCAAATTACTAGCGGAGTTCACTAACCGGCCGGCACGGTAGGCTGTGACGTCACTGTGTCCGAACCCGTTGTCAGCGATAAGGCGCGTAGGTGTTTTCATTGGTTTATTGTGTCTTTGAAACTAATTAAGTGTCCGATTTGTGTCTAATTCTCCTTTCTAACTATGTATGAATATTGTATAGTGCCGTAATGTACAAATACTTCTTTTAAAAAGCCTGAAAAACTCTTTTTATACGTGCCGAAAGACCCAAAACTACGTGAAAAATACTATTATATATAATACTATTATATATGCCGTTGTGAAAATAGATGATAAAACTCCACCTTCTTCCCGGGCTACAAGACATTGTTGCGAAGATAATTTCGATGTAAGTACCTACATAACTACCTATACCTATATTATTTAGTTAATATGAATATAAGTTGGTACCTACTACAACGTGTCATGTACTTAAGTATTCACTCATTTTAAGCCTGCTGTATTAATAAAAACATACCTACTTACTTTTTCTGTGTTTTGTGGATAAACCTAAGTACTTACCTATTCGCCCGTTCCGATTTCTATATAATATTCCAAGGTCAAAACAATGACACAGGGATGTACTCGGGTAAAAAAACAAAGAGTAAAGGCCTCGGCGCCGGCGTGATCCGAAAAGAGTAAGTCCTTCCGGGCCCTCTCCGCCGCCTCTTTCTGCGAGATGACGTTCTCGCAGAAGATGGCGACCGCGGTCCAGGCCCTATTACCGCCAACCAAAGCTCGCGAAATGGCCGGCGGCGACAGGTCCTCTCCAATGACTGCAGCGAGATCCCGGCGCTGCTCAGCCCAGGCCGGGCACGACACGCTCGTATCTCGCGTATGTTGCGCGGAGTCCTCACAGCAGTCACTATGGTGGCAGTCCGGAGTAGTCTCCCTCCTTGCGACGACGTGCAAGTATTTGCCGAAGCAGCCATGCCCCGACAACACTTGCACGAGTCGGAAGGTGAGAACTCCGTGCTGCCGCACCGTCCACTCCTCCAATATCGGCTGAAGCGCCCCGATGGCCCAAAGACCAACCCGAGACGTCTCCAGCCGAGCCTTCCACCGTGTGAAGGTGGTGCGGCGGGTGTCATCCCACCATGCGGTGAATTTGATCGGCTGGGGATTAGTGCCCCCCGTCCACGCCGCCGACACCCGCCGATAAACTTCGGCGAGCGCTTCCATCTCCAAGTCCCATAGGGGGGTTCCGGCCAATACGCAGGAGGCCTCAGCAACTACCGTGCGGTAGCCGCGTATGGCCCTGACCGCCACGACCCTCTGTGGACGTCACAGACGGGATCTATTGTGGGCAGTCAGGGACTCTGCCTACACGGGGGCGCCGTACAGCGGCATTGACCGGACTACCCCGGCGTAGAGTCGTTGGCACGCTAGACTTTTTCCGCCCATATTCGACATTAGCCCACCGAGGGCGGACGCCGTGCCGACGAGCTTCGGTGCTAGTTGGCGAAAGTGCTCGTCGAAGCACCACCTTCCGTCAAGTACCAGGCCCAGATATTTCATGTGGGCTCGGATACCGATCACAGTATTGTCAACCGTATATGTAACGTAACCGTACCATTATCGAAGTACTGGCGGGTGGATCACATCGAGACCCATGGAAAAGCAGGGCCTCAAATTTGTTAAGGACCACCCTAAGCCCCAGTGCCTCGATCCTCCTGACCACCTCCGCGGTACCTGAGGTGGCCAGAGATGCCGCCTCCACGAAGGTCCCGCCCCGAGCTGTAACCAGAGTGTCATCGGCGTAACAAATCCCAGCCCGGGGGGGGGGGGGGGCTACGGAGGACTCAGTCGTACCCGATGTCCCACAGGAGCGATCCGAGAACAGAACCCTGTGGGACGCCACACGACATGGACCTCCTGACAACGTCCCCTTCACGAAGAGTTCACGAAGAGGACATTGTGACCGTCAAGGTAGTCTGCCACTAGCTGCCTTAGGTAGAGGGCACTCCATTGAACCGGAGTGCCTCCATAATGCAGCCGAATGGCAGACTATTGAATGCGTTGGCGATGTCGAGAGACACCGCCAACAGCACTTCCTTCGAGGCGACGGCCTCTGAAGCCACGATCTTCAGATGCAGAATGGCGTCGACCGACCAGCCCGAAACCCGAGCCGGACGTCGGACAGGTCAGGGCCGACCCGCGTGAGGTGCTGGACGATGCGAGCAGTGACTACCCTCTCCAACAGCTTGCGTACCTCGTTCAGCAGCACGATCGAATGAAGCCAACGACTGATGTCGAAGGCCTTCCCGGCTTCGGCAGTAGCACGAGATTCCCCTCCTTCCAGCTGTGAGGGAATCGTCCGGACACCAGTCTAGTGTCGAACAGTACCCTGATGCGGGACTTCATGTGGTCGAGGACCAGGACTAGGGTACGGGTACCCCATTCGGCCAGGGAGCGGCGCTTTTCCGCATACGGCTCACCGTGTGTGGGTTCCAACTCCAAACCTATAGCAGAGGAAGTTTTGCAAACAGAGATAATTGGTGCTATAAAAGTTCACATTGAAAGAAGCATATGGAAGTTGAGAGACTTCAAAATGATCGGACCTGACGCATGTGTCGATATTTCGTACATAAATTTTTTGGATAATATTGTAACAATAGCCTGTAGTTTAGTTAATTTACAGGATTGTCTATTTAGTAATCAAGTTTAAAAATAAAAATGCTTTTCTTTCTTTTATAGAGTTTTATTTCGAAATCTTGCATAATAAAAAGCACATGTCATATTATTAATAGAAGATTAATTTCAAATCTCAATTCGTTTCGGAAATATTGATGTTTTCCAAAAATGCGTGGACTTCTCTAAAATATCAGTACAATAGTTTTCATCATAATATTCGAATATTTCTTCTTTGTTTCTTGCACAAAACCAGCTTCTACTTTATTAGTACGATTAGTAAATACGTTTTATATTTAAATATCAGAAAATTACACTTTATAACAACACTATATTTAAATAAATTTCAAATAAAACGACCAACCGCGTCGCCGCCGCTCCGTTGATTCGTGAACTGCGCTCGTTCGGGCACAATGACGTCACACGCACCCGCGTACACTAACTTTTAGCGGCAGGAAGGCATAATGTTTATAACTTAATATCTTCGTAAGTAATGGTCCGATTTGGATAATTCAAAAAGGAATATCATTCTTATGTCATAGAGAATAACGTGGATACTAGTTCTATTGAATTTGCTATACCTTTACTGATCCTCATTATAGTGGAGTGACAAAAATCAAACATGGGAGTTTACATATACATGTTCACAAATTTTTACAACATAATTTTAAGTGGCTAACTATATTTTAAGTTAGCTATACAAAAAGTTAAAAAAATTTAAAAGCGGATATTTATTTTTCTAGAGATATAAAATAAGAATGAATGTTACAAAAATAATAATATTTAATTCAACGTCCATCCGAAAATTAATATTATTTAATTGAACCCAATGAGAAATAACTCCAATATATTAGATATAAGAAAATATAGAGGAATAAATACATTTCGTTACTCACGTTTTTGAATCAGGTACATCAGTACGAAACGCTTCTCTTAACAAGTCACTTTAAAGTACTTTTTTCTGCGTGACTAAATTGTGTTTATTTGCCCAATTCGTTAGCACTAATTAAATCTAACATATAAGTATACTTATTGATGGCTCACTTCGACGTTCCAGTAGCGATCGAATCACGTACCACTTGCTGTACACTTTACGAGACTATATTAATTATTTATGGTAACAAAAAAAAACTGTAACAAGTGCTTTAGTTTAATACAAATTTAACATTTTTTTTTAAATTGTAATAAGTCACTTTTCACCATAAAATGCTAGATATACTCGTATGTATATATTAGCATTTAGCATTATAATTAATAAAAAATATAGCTGCGATGTTCTATTATAAAATACCTTCATTTAGCATTTAAGCAATGGATGTGTAAAATCCGTACTTATACTACGAAGTTAAAGATTTTTATACAGCTTAGTAATTTCAGGGTTAACTGGTTCAATTTTACAAATTCTTCCTCACATTATAAGCTATACCACACGACTTATAAAGACGAAAAACTAACCATAAACGTCGATATGGGTGAAACAACGTTCAGCCGCTGTAAAAATACGGATACTATTGCTCTATATATCTATTGTTTATGAATTACTCCATTTAGATAACAACAGAATAAATATAGTTTTATTTTATTCATATACGAGTATAATTGTTAACAATACATATAATTGTTTACAAAATTATTAAAAAAATCAATTATTGGTTTAATTTAAAATTACAATCCGAGATTTGATTTATATTTTATTTACATTTTTAATTTATTTGTGTTATTTATTCAAGATAGTGTTACTGTCAACAGCTTTCCCAACTTAAGGCATGTTAAAGCCAAAACCAAGTAGTGGTTACAGATTATCTCCTAAGTAATTAAACTATACAATATTCTCTGAACGACCGAATATTAATTACAATTAACTATTTATAATTAAACCACTAATTATATTGTAATTTAAATCTTACTGCTAAGATGTATGTACATTTTTAAAAATAAATAAATATAGACTCCTAAAATATCTACTTCAAGATGATATAATATAGTTAAGTACTCTGTTACCTCCAGAAGCATGTTGAATATGTTAAAATACTGCTTTTTATTTTTAATTAACGCAAAACACGCGCTAATATTAGGTTCTGCGCGCCAATATAATATCTGTTTGTACGAAAATCAGACAAAAATTACGTGTTTTTTTTTTTTTGTTTTTTTTTTTAACAATACGTGTACACGAGCCGAATATATACAAACGAAAATAGAAGCAGCACAAAAACTATTCCGACATAAATTCGCCTTTGCCGTTAAAGCATTAAACATTTTAGGTAAACTTCAAACGAATTATATATTATTATGCATTTATATTCATTCAATACCTGAATATGCTTTCAACGTCTCAACGTTGCTGCGAGGAAAATGCAAAACAACACCGTTCACCGGCATGCATTCCATTTCCCCCGACACAGTGGAATAAAATCACTATCCATGATCATACATTACAAACCACTTATGCATTTCTAGTTTGAAAGGAAAAATTTTCTTTGTAATTTGGTATAAATTCCAGCTTTAAGAAAACGATGAAGAAAAGGCTGGATAATTGACGCTTTAACGGCACCGTGTTTGAGACGCAATTCTATTTAATATGTATTTCTAAATAAGCAAGTCGTTGAACATTGATGATCGTTAAACTGCTTTTGTTCTAATATTTTGTACTACTTACTTATTTATTTGATGAATAGATTAAACAACTATACTAAACAAGTATGTTAATCTTATTGCATCTGTTGCTGGCTTTATCCGACTTTAATTTTATGGTGAATCTACATTACAGTTACTTTTTATGGAGCAGCCTTTGATATTCTCATATTTTTAAGTTTTTATAAATAATTATACTTATAATTATTAAATATAATATATGTACATCATATTTTTTAATGGTTTAAAAATAATTATAAAACAACAAAGATCTATTTGTTGTTATTAAATTTTGTCAACAATAGCACCGGATATTTCAATTCTTATAATATTCTGATATTGTTGTATTAAAAAACTTCGTGGATTGTTTCATTATGTAATGAATTAATTTGAAGCATTTTTATAATGTGAATAAAGCATCATATTTTTAAGTGTTGAAATATAATTATAGATTATTAAAAGAAGGTATAGAAAAAAAGACTACTTATAATAACGAATTATAATTTATTTACTCATTTTACGTATTAAAACAGCACGAACTTAATCAGTCTATAAAGGTGTGTAGTGTCTGTTTAAGTTCAGTTGCTGTTCAGTTGCTGAACAAAGGCCTCATATAGATAAATTAAAATTCCGGATATTGACATTAATTTAGATAGACTCACCAGTTTCAAACTAAAACTCATAAAATATGACGTACCTACAGCCTACCTAGCCTAACATATTTATAATGATATATAATACTATCTATTACATAGTATCAATAGATTTTATTGTCTTATTATATACATAATTTATAAACTTCATAAATTCTGTAACACATAGCATGCTGAGATTACCTTTAATTGTAAGACCAGTTAGATAATAATTTATTAATGCAATGTAATGTAATCTTTAAAACTGTGACATTAAATAAATTAATAAATAAATATAAAAGAAGGGTTAGAGCTGAATCCGATAACTCTGTTCTACTACGAATTGGCGGATAATTTTCGTACCATGAGCAACCATAGCCATCAGGTGTTTATGATAAAAATGTGGTCAACGGCTTTACGTGCTCTCCGAAGCACGGTGGAAAGACCAACGAGGACATACATTCATACCAAAAACAAATATTTATACAAACAGAAGAATCTGCACCGCGCGGGAATCATACCTGTGATCACAGGCGTTAAGGCGACTAGTCATACCACTACACCAGAACGTTGTCAATAATAATAAATCAGCCAAATACTACGATATTATCATAATTTAAATGAAAGCACATAAAGATAACAACGAAAAGTAAAGCGTGTTTTTAAGAAAATATTTAAGTCAGCGAAAAAATATTTCTTTTACGGAAATTATGTTTCAGGAAGCCATTACAGTACCTATAGAACGTCCTTCAACCGAAAATAGGTTATAGAAGCTAATTAAGTCTCCCAATCTTACAATCGACCGACCGTTAGTAATATACGATATAATAAATTGCAGTGGTTTAGGATGGTATAGGTGAACGCTTTACGCTTATAGTAAAGCGGAAAATATGTCTTTTTTTTTTGTTTGAATGCGATAATCTCTAGATCTTCCCGTCCAATTTGAAAATTTATACATTTAAAAGCTCCGGATTTCCGTGTCTTCAGCGACACAACACCGTTAGAAGCTTTTTGCTCATTTTGATTATCATATTAAAGCAAAATTGTTGTTATCATAAATAAAAATAAAATAACATAAACTCCTCACTCTTAACGCTCCCCAGTAGGATATGTCGGGGGTCCGAAAACAAACACACTATACCCAAGCACAAAAATTCAGACCGCGACAAACATCTTTATGCCCTATATAAATATTTATCATGTGCAGGAATCGAACTCGTGACCGTTAGCGCATCAGCCCATTGCTGTGATAACTACGCCAACGCTTCGTCAGTCAATCGTTAAATATGTAATGAAACAGTCTAACAAACGATCGATTAGTGAATAAGTAGGGAGAGTAGTTTTTTTATATAATAAAAGCCATTATTTGTAATGAAATCAGCAAAAAAAAATCACCTAATACCCTGAGCTCCAATATGAAGTCTGCCAGTGATATGACGCGAAAGTTAATAAAATTTGTTTTCATTCATAATTACTAATATGGAAAACAATTTAAAATTCATCAAGATAATTTAAAGTCAGTAAATATAGCTTATATTTTGACTTAAACTGTTGTATGCAGTTTGTATTTAAACTGTTTTCCGTAACTATTTTTGTATAAAAGAGGCTCTTGAATTATTTCGAACATCGATGCTGATATGGAATATTTATTATTCTAATTAAAGTAACATAAATTTAAAAATAGTAGTTAAAAAAACTAAAAATCACGCTTTAATAGAATACTAAACTAATAAGTAGAAAATAAATTATGTCTTAAATTTATGATACATCTGGCCCTCAACGATTAATAGTTAATTAACAATTGTATAAATAAAAATATTTAACTATAATTAAATCAAAATAATTTAGTGAATTAATAACAATCGTACTTACTCCTTTTTTTACAATGAATTTAATCAAATTTGACATCTGACCACTTTAAATGGAAAGTGTGAATTACCCGTGGGAAAGCAATAAAATTTCGTAGTTTGCATTAAGTGTAGTATTTTTACGATTAGTTGGAGCGAATAGGCAGACAGGGTTAAACAGATTGGTGAGTGATGATTAATAAATATTGTTGCTACCCGATATAATTATAATTTTATCCTCCTATCTTTATCTCGAGTTATTTTTAGCATTAAGATATTAAATCATGTTCGGTAAAACTCGAATGAATTTATGTGACATCATACTGATGTTTGTCTTTTTCTTTAATTCAATAAATAAATTTTTTAAAAAGAGTATGTGAAATAAGATGCGAGAAAATGAAACATATTAGTGACTTTTTTTGTATTCGTTTAGTTTTGTCACATACTCAATGGGCGCTTGTGCACTACACGGAATTTTACTGCCCGGCGTCCGATTTTTTACGGTCCGATTTTGCAATGAAAAACACGAATCATATAAGTTGTATTATAATATTTGACGCCAGATGGCCTGAAATACGCGAAATACACATTGAAAATTGTATTATTATTACTTGGTCGTTGATCCGAAAATCGAGTTGAATCGGCTTGTGGAACGAGAATCTAACTAATGGTCTCGAGTTCAAATCTAATTTTTCAAAAAAAAAAGTACCTGGTACAAAAAGGAAAAGGAAAACATAGTGATGAAATGTGCATTACTTTGAGATTGTCACATCTGTTAATCTAAGGTGAATATCGCTCCAACACTTCTCTTTAATGGGAGAAATAGCCTTCCCCTAGCAGGACATGTAGAGGACAGCACTTACATATAATTACATTTTGCTAAAATGAAATGAAAGAACAATTATAACGGTCATCTCTCTTTTTAAAGCTCGGTCTGATTACCTGAACGTAAAAAGCAAAACGTATAACAGTTGGCGAATCAATCAATGGGACGTGCCGAGCCGTGCCTATCAGAGGCACATCGCACTCTCCGATTGCTTTGTGCCACAGGAAATTAGTTTCTAACTCGTAAACGAATTCCCTGTACAACTTCGAAGTTTGACTAGTGGTCAACGCTACGTTATAAAATTTCTATACAGTCAGGCAATATATAAGATTAGAAGAAAAGATTATTAAGTTTTATTTTATATTCTGTTTATCTACCTATCGTATACATTAATATTTACAAATAATGAAGAGAAGTTGATTTAATTTTTTTAACATATTGATAATACATAATCACAATCTAATTGGTAACAAATCATGTTACTAAGCTAAAAAAAGACGTTCAAGGACAACAACCGTCTTTCACTTAGTTTCATTCTTGTCGGCACTACAAGAAGCAAATGCACTTAAATAAACCTTTTGCGCATTCGGATAACTTTAAGGATTTAATATTAAAAACACCAACGCCATTATAAATAAATAGGAAACAGAAAAACTTATGTTTATATACGACCTATTTCACATAATTTGTTTAATAATTTTTCAATCTTCTTCAAACTTCTCTTATTATTTTTTACTTCTACAAGTATATTTTATAATTTGAATATTAATTATTCATTTGAAAACTAACTTAGATATTTTTAGTTTTCCTTTTCTTTTCGTTGTACATAAATACTGTATTGAATATTTCATATTCCTAAAACAACCATTTATATGGATGGGGAGACACTCAACAAAAATAGAAATATTAAAGCTTAATGTCTCACAAACAAATCCCTAAAACTTTGAATAAAAGAAAAATAAAATAGTTTAATAAATATTCACTTTTTCCACGTAAAATTATATATCTGAAATCAAAATTCGGGAATGGTTATATTATAAAGATATTCATCATCAGGATACAAACTAGACATAGACTAGATTAGATATATAATATATATCTAATCTAGTCTATACCTATATATATATATATATATATAAAATAAAGAATAACGACATACGTCGGTACATAAAAGCTCATAGCAATTTATGTTAAGGCATCTTTTTTATCGTTCTTGGTCTCAATATAAACGCTCAACATTCAGCATGAGTAGCTACTTTCTTGAAAGAACAGCAATTTTAAGAAAGATTATTGTTTGAAGTTGTTTCCATACTTTATTTTATACTCAAGCTCAATATAACGAGTCTACATATTCAACTTACAAGTATGTAATATAATATACATCACCCTCACAAAATAGTGATTATCTGAGGCATATACTCGTATATACACACGGTCGTCTGTTCCTAAGACAGGATCCTTAATGTCTGTGTTTTAGGTAACAGCAGACTGATATACGTATATATTTTAATGTATATACATAAATAATAATTTTATCTAGATATTTTAGATATTATTACCTAAATATTAATACGTGAAGCAAAAAGTTTGTACCCCTTTTTACGAAAATCACGCAGACGGAGAAGTATGAAATTTGGCACAGTTAAAGTTTATATAGAGAAGAAGTACAGAATGCTAATATTTTTGATAATAATGCTCAAAAATATTAGCATTCTTACATTGGTAAACTTGGTAAAGTAATTTTAATTTAAAAAAACACTACACACACTATGACACACACACATATGTACAATGTAGGTACATATTATACACAAAATTTGTTTATTATCAAAGTCTGTTGTCAACACGGACTTAAATACAGGTCTTGCAACGAATTTTTTATCACTGATCAGGTCCAATGACTGCTGCATATACCTACTCACCATGTTATGCGCAATCATATTTTTATGATGTTGACAATGTTGCCAATTATAGATTAGGTCGATTTAGTCGACCACTGGGCGACCACTAGTATAAATAAATATATATATTACACTCAGACTCGTGGCGAGTCCACACACAACCCTGGAGCAGAAGAAAGCAGGGTCACAACAGCGCCCATTGGCCAGTCGTATAATTATATAATATTTGTTTGTTAAACAGCGTAGGCACTACAAGCCGATAATGTGTAACAGAAATGAGATAACTTTACCTCAACGACTTAATGCTATCGCAATGCCATTTTATTTAGTATCTTAATGTAAGAAATATTTTTATCAAAATAGTTTCCGATCTCTGCTAGCAATATCTACCAAGTTATTGATTTGTATGCGGTGGCGATATCCCACACGTAACCGACGTTTATTTGACTTCCTTAGATGAATAAAAACTGCACAATTTTATAACATCACTATCATCTTGCAACATTTCGTAAAGTATAAACGTTAGCCTAATGTCCTCCTTATTGTCATTTAGAAAATTGGCAACCAAGAAAGAGAATAGATAGCTTGAATGGTATAAACAACAGCAATATCTCTTATGACCAAGGTCGCAAACAAAACAAGTTATAGTTCTTTTTTAGCCTTGTAACATTCAGAAGAATATTGTAATATTGTGCTTTGATGCTATAACACTTTTATAGCACAAATTTTACCATTTAAAGTATAATTATTTTGAGGGAATAAGGTACTCATTAAATACTCATAATGCGAGATAAATCATTTCCATAATTTTTTACGTTGATTATATTTATATAAAAAAATATTTAAAGGCAAATTCATTCATCATTCATATACCAATCTCGATTATTGAAAAAGACAGAACTAAAGCAAAGTGGGACACAGTTTTTGTTAGATTTACCACGTACGTGTTTATTATTATTTTTGTTGTATGAGTAAATATAATTGTATGTCGCATTTGATTTTTGAAAACTAAAAATCATAAATTCAAAACAAATGTAATAATTATATTTTAATACATGTTTTAGTTTATACTTATTATTCACAAACGGAATATCGGACGTGACCTTGAGTGTGATAACAGGGAAGCCAAACAATTTTGTTAGGTAAAGAAATGTCGCGGGAATAGAATAGGGTGGGAAAATATTGGCTTGCGAATCTTTCTCTAGCTGTACGAAACTTATTTTCTGTGAAATCGTGCTATACCCGACGGTTACAAGCTGCAGTCGATTACTTCCAACAAGGCTTTATTACGATTCCCGATATCTTTTTTGTACAAATAAGTACTTATTTCTAGTCTGGGTGGTATGTCCTTGTTGGTCTCCCCACCGTGCCTTGATAGCACATAAAACCATCGATCTGGGTTGTTATCATAGACACCTAATAATGGAACTATTTATCATTTACCCCATTTATCATTGATAATATCATAATATCATATTTCATTTTACTCATAGTTGTGAAATTATCCGCCTACCTGTATTGGAGCAGCGTGGTGGATAAAGCTATAGAGAGAAGGCCTTTAACCAGCAGTGGGACGCTTAGAAGCCGATTCATTCATTAATTCATAGTTTAATAAAATAATTATACAATTATTTCAAAACTTTTAGTTTTTATGACTAAATTTTTGACTTATGACTTACTTTTGGAATATAAACACAATTTTACTGTCTTACTAAGCCTCAAAAACTGAGCGTTTGAATATATTGGTGGCCGGACCGTGTCGAAATCTGACACAATACAAGACATTTAAGTTTTAGCTAAGACTAACAGAACCAATAACTGTCCAAGACTTTGTACGAAAAACCCTTCGCAAGCCTCAAAAATACCTATTCATCAAGTAGTTTGTCTATCTAAGGGAACCAAAACTATCAATAAACTGTCGGATATGTGTATTTTATATAAAATTGAGAGTAAATAGTATATAATTATAACTATGCGTAGACTTCCTACTTATCTACTTGCCTACAAGTACAGACTAAACGTTTTATTTTATACGCTTGATGAAAGAAGAAATAAAAAATAAAAACATTTTTTAATTAATCAAAGTCACAGTCATATATAATGGACTTTATCGATAAAATCTAAATTCTTACTTGCTCCACACGTATATATAACAGTATAAAAGGTATTGTCAGTCCAGGGCGCATTGTCAAAGCAGTGATTTATGAAGCAAGTTGTTATGTCTCAATGACTTACGTAACTCAACGTACATTTTCTTATTCAACCTTCTATCATTATATTTCCTATGAAAACTTAAACAATTAACATCAATATTATAAAATTAAACAAATGGAATTTTTGTATAGCTATGATGGAGATGAAAACCACCAGAAAAGCTACAGATGCGCTACTGGTTGAACCAAAATATAAAGGGATGAATAGTAGTAGAAAAAGAAACGATTGATAGGATTTTGACTATGGTTTTCTTATTCACTGTACGAAACATAACCACATATAATAGACAATTTTGAGGATCTGTGGTACTGTTCTGATAGAGACAATCTTAAACGAACTGTAATCAATTGGGCAGCTGGCTACAGCTGGGCCCTACACAATAAAAAATGATGTCGTTCATTTCGAATAATACTCTTAGAATACAGCAATTGTAAAGAAAATGAACCATAAACATTTTATTTTTATTTCAAATACTACTTGACGCTCACGAGCGAACTGAGCTCTCTTAGTCTCTCACAAGATCTTTCCTCTTTTGTTGAAATATATTATTTTCAGTAATCCTATTTTATTAACCTTATTTCAGAAGACTTAGTTATGAGTATATCGTACATATATAGGTATGTCACTCCAACGTGCCCCTTATCGTAACTTTCCATCAGACATCAGAATTAATACTGGCAAGGGTTCCGACGACTTTAACTACAGCACTACTATTTTATCTATCAAAAATGTTTCAATGTAAAATACGGCTCTGATTAATATCTTATATCTTTAAACGAGCAATTCTTGTATATATATATATATATATATATATATAATCGGAATCTCGGAAACGGCGCCAACGATTTTCATGAAATTTAGTATGCAGGGGGTTTCGGGGGCGATAAATCGATCTAGCTAGGATTTATTTTCAGAAAATGTTGTTTTATCCCTTTTTTTACGCAATTAAAAATACCATTAGAATACGAAGGTAAATTTCGCTGTCATTGACAAGCTTCTATTAGCTCGGATAGGAATCGGGCGTATTCGAAACCAGAAAACCTGAGTTCGTATCCAGGATTCTACAGACCAATCATTTTTTTCATTTTTTTCATTTTTTTTTTTTTTGAATTAAGAGCTCTTTATATTTTTTATTTTAATAACCAGTTCCTATTATTTTACTTTTATGTCGGTAAGATCGAAAATATTATTTATGTTTCATCAATATGTAATGTATCTAAATATAATTTAACCGAGCAAAGCTCGGTCATCCGGGTTTAGTACCCGGATGATAGTATTAATAGTTGAATAACTACATAAAAACGTAACTATGATGAATCAATGTCGCTTAAATATGTGATTTTATTTACGAAATTTGTCCGAATACAATGATCACTTTCTACTGAACTGAAAAAAAAAATTAATACTCAGTTTTTTCCCTATAAAACCAAAAATCTAATATATTTTACAATATTTTTTTTTTAATTTTTTTTATTTTATATATATTTCTTATACAGATAAATTATACATATTTACAACGGAAAACTTAAACTAATTATTTATGAACAGTTTTGATATAAATCATGTCCGCATTTAATGGTGCCAAGAATACTGGCAGCATTTCCACGTTGAATTGCAATTCCGATTCTCTGGGAAAAAAATGCACCAGCCCTCCTGTCACCAGTGGAGGCTATGAGACATGGAAATCATGATACTCATACATCAAATGATAAGTGATATTCTGTGTAGTAATTTTGATGTGAATAAATTTGAAATAAATCAATAAATATTTTAAAATTAATGTTGCTTTCGATGAGGTAACTAGATGTGATAGTTAATTCCGTTAGATTAAAAAATATTTTAATATAAGAAAAATTATTATACAATACTAATTTTATTATTTATATTTCAAACTTACTTAGGTGGCATTTCGTAGTTCGTTGTCTTACACCTCCGTTTCCTGCAATAAAAAGAATAGTCAATCAAATACACAACAAAGTGAAAAAACATCATAATATTCTTTACAATAGAAATTATAAAACATTTTCAAAAATAAATATAACAAAAACCTAGACCGAGACCTCATTCATATATTATTTTGGTATAAGAGTACAATCATAATTAAATTATGAACATAAACAACGTTGGTATAGCCGTGAAAACACAAAAAGAAATGTAGATGAGTGTTTTTATTTTGTTTTAAAATAATATAATGAATAAAAAAGATAATATAATGAATAAATAAATATTATATAATGATTCAATCAGTATGACTTGATTTATACTATAATTATCCAATAGTTTTTTCTTTATATAAGTGTAGTGTTTGTATCTATACAATAGATATAATACACTGTCTCACGTACCACATTGGAAGGGGCAGCTGTCAATGTCGGGTAGTTGAATAACGAACGCGGTACAGAGCGGACGTGCGCCTGCGTTCCAGTGTGGTAGTAGTGAGCCAGTGCCTATCATAAATCCTCATTGAGGGACCGTAGGGTCCTACATATGGCGACGAGTCAAAGGTCAGTAAAAAAAAAAAAAAAAAAAAAGTAATAAATAAATAAAAGAAGTTAATACTCGTGTGTGTAAATTAAAACATAGCTATCAAAATATTTCATTTTGTGACTAGAACTGGAGTTCAATTATTATAGATTTCATAATAGAAGAAAGATGACAATAGGATTATTACGAACACTAGTTTACAGTCCAATATAATTTTATAAGTTGTTTACGCGTAAAATAGTGATGATGACTCATTGCAGCATGCATTTGTTTATTAAAGTTTAGTTTCACAATAACTATTAATTTTTAAATAATGTTACAAAGTTATTGTGATAATTAAGAGCAATATTTATTCAAAAATACCTAATTGAATTCATTAAAAATTAATTATTAAACTTTCGAGTACTTACAATAACAATCTATATAAGTATCAACTTATGTATTTCCTTTGTTTATAAAGATTTATTTTTCTGGTACGTAAAAGTGGTCTATATCCAATAATCTTCGATCTTCGATATACATATATGAAGTTGACATAAAAAGACAGGTACAGGTCGTATTTTGAAAATCGGCTATCATTTAAGTAAATTAATATCATTTAAGTAAATTAACAGATAGGTAGTGCCCCGGATTTCCATTAAATTGGAGATATTTTATTTTCTATTTTGGATTTCCATTAAATTGGAGATATTGTCTATTTTGATTTCCATTAAATTGGATATATGAATGCCTAAATAGGTATACCTAATAAGGTGTTTTCTGTGTACTGAAAAGTTACACATTTATAATTTGGATTTCCATTAAATTGGAGATATTCTAAAGTATTTCATTAAATTGAAGGAAACAAAATGAAATTCATTAGATTGGATTTTAGTGTCTCGGACTTCTTTTAAATAAGAAGTATTAGAAAAATACAAAAGACTTTCATTAAATTGAAGGTATTTTAGATTCCCATTCGATTGAACATTTTCAGGTCGCCTCAATCCAACCCATCATGGCAAATCAGCTTCCACCACCCGAGAAATTGGATCTCGAAGGCGACAGTACATCGGTCGGTTTGAAATGGGAGAAATGGAAGCGATCTTTATACATATATTTGGAAGCAGCTGATATTGTGACGCCTGCTAAAAAGAGAGCTACATTATTAGTACTGGGAGGAACGCCACTGCAAGAAATATACTATAATTTACCGGGCGCAAGCGGCGAACCAGGAGAAAATGTGGACGTTTTCGAAATAGCCATTAAGAAATTAAATGAGTACTTCCTCCCAAAACAAAATAAAATATATGAACGACACATTTTTCGTTCAATCAAACAAGACGCCGGTGAAAGTTTTGAAAAGTTTCTTATAAAACTTAGAAACCAGGCAGCAAAATGCAAATTCGATAAACCTGATGAACATATCATAGATCAAATCATTGAGAAATGTATTTCATCAGAATTAAGGAAAAAGATGTTAACAATGGGAGACGAAATAACTTTAGACAAAGTAATAACACTAGCAAATACTCTAGAAATTGTTAATTACCAACTAGAAAGCTACGAACAAAAAGATAGAACGGGGAATAATGAAGTAAATGCAATAAAGAGTAAAAACAAAGAAGGATCAAGATCGGAAACACATAGTAAACAAGACAATGAAGATAAAAGACCATCAAAATGCACCAGATGTGGAACTACAACTCACCTTTTCCAAAGATTTTCATGCCCTGCAAAAGATAAAAAGTGTAATGGCTGTGGAAAATTGGGTCATTTTCAAAGATGCTGCAGGACTAAATCTAATCAACTGAAAAGGAAATTTGAAGGAAAAACTTCTGGAGATAAAAACGACAACAAAAGGCATAGGAAAGAAGCCACAGTAAATTCAGTGGAAGATGGAGATATTCACTATATATTTAATATAAATGATGATGCAACAATAAAATGTGAGATTGGGGGAATTAATTTGGAAATGCTAATTGATTCGGGCTGCAGACTGAATTTGATAACTGCTGAAACCTGGGAATATCTTAAGAAAAATGGGGTTTGTTGCTTTAATCAAGAAAAAAAACCGAATAAAACATTTCTTGCCTACGGAAGTAATACACCTTTAGGTGTGAAAGGATCATTTGAAGCCGTAATAAAAGCGAACGGTAAAATGGAACGCAGCACCATTTATGTTATTGACAACGGACCACGTGACTTACTTGGCAAAGATACAGCCATGCAACTTGGCGTCTTAAAATTGGGCGGTGATATAAACCAAGTCCAACTAAATGAAAAACTAAATAAGCCATTTCCGAAATTTAAGGACATTTTAGTAGAAATTCCTGTAGATTCGTCTATAAAACCAGTTATGCAGCTTTACCGGAGAATTCCTATACCTTTAGAGGAAAAAATAAATAAAAAAATAGAAGAACTACTTGATTTGGATATTATAGAGGAGGTACACGGACCATCACCATGGGTCTCTCCAATAGTTCCGATCCTTAAGGATAATGGCGAAGTACGGGTGTGTGTGGACATGCGACGTGCGAACTCAGCAATTTTAAGAGAGAACCACCCATTGCCGTGCATGGAGAATTTACTACCGAAAATTAAAAAGGCTCAATATTTTTCAAAGCTGGATATAAAGAATGCGTTCCACCAAGTGGAGCTACACCCGGATTCAAGATATTTAACTACATTTATAACATCGAATGGTCTTTATAGATACAAAAGACTTATGTTTGGGGTAACATGTGCTCCGGAATTATTCCAAAAAATTTTAGAGAAAATGCTTATAAGATGTGAAGGGGCTGTAAATTTTATAGACGACATTTTGATTTGGGGAAGCACAGAAGAAGAACATGATTCGAGACTGACTAAAGTGAAAGACATACTTAAAGAAAATAATGTTTTGCTAAACCAGGACAAGTGTATTTACAAAGTTGAAAAAATAAATTTCTTGGGACATGAACTCACATCAAAAGGAGTTAAACCACTGCCAAAATACATCAAAAGTATATCAGAATTTAGAGTACCAAAAACGATTGAGGAGTTGCAAAGCTTTTTAGGACTTGTAAACTACATAAATAAGTGGATCCCTAATTTGGCCTTGATGACGGAACCAATAAAGGAAATACTGAGAAGAAAATTAGGCAAAAAGGCAAATATCGAAGAATACTGGACTCATAAACAAAATAAAGCATTTACAAAACTGAAAGAGGCATTATCGGGAATACAAAATTTGGGATATTATGATGTCAATGACAAGACACAAGTGATAGCTGACGCAAGCCCGGTAGGACTAGGAGCAGTCCTGGTTCAGATTGATAACAATGGACCTAGAATTATTGCATACGGAAATCGAACGCTTAGCCAATGTGAAAGGAAATATAGTCAAACGGAAAAAGAAGCCCTTGCCCTTGTGTGGGCTATAGAGCATTTCAATACATTTCTCTTTGGTAAAGAATTTGATTTGATAACGGATCACAAGCCGCTTGAATTTATATTCAGTCCGAGATCAAAACCATGTGCTCGTGTTGAGAGGTGGGTTTTGCGTCTTCAAGCATACCGATATAATGTGAAATATAAACCGGGAAGGACCAATATTGCGGACCCATTATCGCGATTGTGCCAGCACTCGGATCATTCAAATGAGATATCACCTGAAGATTACATTCTTCAAATAGTTGAACTATCAAGACCTCGGGCAATTTCAATGCAAGAAATAATTAAAGAATCGGAAACTGATAACGAAATCACAAGAGTAAGAAATGGAATTTTTAATAATCAGTGGGATGAAAGTATAAAATGCTACAAAACATTTTCTGAAGAATTATGCTTTTACGAAAATATTCTATTAAGAGGGAACAAAATAGTCATACCACAGAATCTTAGGAAACAGGTTTTGCATGCAGCTCATGAAGGCCATCCAGGAATTGTGGCCATGAAAGGTCGTTTGCGGTCTAAAGTTTGGTGGCCTAGAATAGACAAAGACGTCGAGGTGATGGTGAAATCATGCAAAAGTTGTACCCTCGTCTCCTTACCAAATCCTCCAGCACCTATGAAACGTAGGGAGCTTCCTTATGAACCCTGGATAGACATCGCGATTGACCTATTAGGTCCATTGCCAAATAACGATTATATTTTAGTGATTATTGACTACTACAGTCGATATAAAGAAGTGAAAATCACCAGGACCATAACAAGTTCACAAATTATTAAAATCCTGAAGGAACTCTTTAGTCGACTGGGCTATCCACAATCAATCACTGCAGATAATGGCCGGCAGTTTGTGAGTGAGGAGTTTAAAACTTTTTGTGAAGATTGCAACATTAAACTTTTTAGTACTGTCCCATATTGGCCGCAAATGAATGGAGAAGTTGAGCGCCAAAATAGAGACATCTTAAAGCGCCTCAGAATAGGTGCAAGTGAAAAAAGAAATATGAGAGAAACATTATATGAGGATCTGATGATGTACAACTCTACTCCTCACTCAGTAACAGGAAAGAGTCCTTCAGAACTTTTCTTTAAAAGAAGGAATAGAGATAAGATTCCGATGCTACAAGATATTGACAAAGAAGATGATTCGGAAGTAAGAGATCGGGATAAGTTGGAAAAAGAAAAAGGAAAAGAATACGGAGATAGGAAAAGAAGAGCAGAGCATCCAGAATTGATAGAAGGCGATAAGGTTTATGTTAAAGAATTGGATAAGACAAACAAACTTGCAAGTACATTTAACCCTACGCCTCATGTAGTCGAAAAAACTACATGTGGTGATGTTACAGTAAGAAATGAAGAAACTGGACAAATACTACGAAGGAACGTGATACATCTAAAGCGAGTAGAAGGAGAATGGAAATCTATTCAAGACGATAATTTAAATGAAGATACAACAAACATTAATAAACGAAACAATCTGATTGAGAATCATTAATTGATAATTAAATATATATATATATATATATAAAACATAACATTTGAGGTGAAAATAATAATAATAAAATAAAACTTGTTAAAAAGGAAGGGATGTAGTGTTTGTATCTATACAATAGATATAATACACTGTCTCACGTACCACATTGGAAGGGGCAGCTGTCAATGTCGGGTAGTTGAATAACGAACGCGGTACAGAGCGGACGTGCGCCTGCGTTCCAGTGTGGTAGTAGTGAGCCAGTGCCTATCATAAATCCTCATTGAGGGACCGTAGGGTCCTACAATAAGTATATTTTTTTAAGTTTTGTATTGTATGTAAAAAGTTTCATATACACCTTTTATTAATAGCCTTCATTTTTATTTATCAATCATAGACAGATACTCTATTATTTTTTATTTATTTTTTCTTCTTTAAAAACACCATATACTTTTTTGATATATGTCCATGTATGTATATTGAGTTGAAATAAAGGTTGATTTACACACGAAACGACGCTTACTCGTAATTTTAAGTTTCAGTATACAAGGTTTTACGAGCAACCTAATCCCATGTCCTACCTCCAGTGCCTATTGTAAATATGCCTGAAAAAACTCGTAAAACGAAGTCTTTCAATTTTAACTAACCTACTTAGGTAAGGTTTTATAGCTGCAAAAGCATACCATAGTGTCGAATAATCGTTAATATAAGTATTATGGTAATGTTCTAAGAAACCCACTGTTGTTTACTAGTAATTTAATTTTTATTCCGCTTTGAGGTTTTTAGTTTTCATGTGCATGTATATACGTATTATTTTGTCATACTCTGTAGCGTAAAAGTCTTAATATATTTAATTTTCGAAGGTCATTTAATATGTAATGTGGTATTTTTGTCTAGGACTACAGCGACGCGACAGTTATAGTTTCCAATGATTTTATAAGTCTGTATGTCTGATGTAAGTCTTTTTTTATGTAAGAGGCAAACGGACAGTCGTTGCACCTGGTGGCAAGTGAAAACGACATCCATAGACACCCGCTACACCAGAGGATAAGCAGGCGCGTTGCCAGCCTTTCAAATAGGAATATACTCTCTTTTTGAAGGTCCCCAAGTCGTATCGGTTCGGAAATAAGAAGTCTGCTAACGTTTTTACATTAAAAGTGCGACCAAACTATGGATATTTTTGCTTTTTACCATATTTAGGACGTTCACAGTCCACGGTATCAAAATGTATACGAAAGCAGTATGTATTTTGTATGGTACAGATTTTTAAGTGTAAAATTACTGTCAATTTTTAGTGATGTTTATGATATATTAATTTTATTATATGAATGTAAATATAAAAACAAATAATACATTATCGCCTGCTTATTAAGAAAATACATAGGAGCTCATAACGCTATAGCTCACTAAAGAAAAACAGCAACAACAAAATTATTCCGCCACTAATTCTGACGATTTTGATTTTTAAACCGTTCAAGTTCATTTCAAGTTTAGTAGTTTCGAATAAACAAACAAACAAATACTTGCATTTCATTACAATAATATAGATTTACTCATATATAATTTTAAAAAAAGTCACAAGCACCACAGCAAATTGATAATTATTTACTTTAAAAAAATATTAACAAAATTTTATCATAAGCAATAATAAATACCTAATTTATAGAAACCGCTATCTAAGCTTTACAGTTCGTAATAAACGTAACCATATGTAATCTGCACCGTAAGATAAATAAATAAATAAATAAATATTAACCAACAATCACACCACGTTAACCTAGCCCCGTGCTAAGTTCGTAAGAACTTGTGTTACAGGTACTAGGAACGGAAATAAATTTAAGATATAAATACATATATACATAAATACACATCCATGACCCGGTGCAGACATCTATATTCGTCATACAGATTATCTGCACCTGGCGGGATTCGAACCCGCGACCGCTGCGTAGAGTGTCCAGCTGTTGTCTGACCACTCGACCAGCCGGCCGTCAAATGTTATGAGCTGGCTGGAAACGGACAAAAATATTGCTTGGGTGTTATTAAATAAACGTTATATCCGACACATGGTCCTTTATTTTTACTTTTGGAACGAATGGAATATCTAACGTATACATTTTTGTAATAACAATGGAAGTATGAGATAACCACAATCAAAAACGTTATAAAATATGGGTTTGTTTTGTTCGAACACGCTAATATACAATAATTATTAAACAAAGTCCTTCGCTGCGTCTCTCTGTCTGGATGTCTGTTCGCGATAAACTCAAAAACTACTGCACGAATTTTCATTCGGTTTTCACCAATAGATAGTGATTCATGAGGAAGGTTAAGGTATATATACATAACCCGGGCAAAGCCGGGGCCGGCTTCTAGTACACAATAACATAGGAGTTAACAAACCGTTTTTTCTTTTGGCATATTAGGGAAAAATGATGAGAGTAAATTTTTACGATGCGCGCGCACACTGTGATGACACCATGAGTGTCTGTCTGTCCCGATGTTTGTCATCAAATCTTGCAAATTAAATTTGATCCACTTTCGGGTTACCGATTGAGGTGAACTTTTGCATACATGTGTAAATCGCATGACAATGCAATATTATGATGACATGGTGTTGATCTGATGACGAAGCTAGAAGATGGCCATAGGAACTTCGCAATGAAACGACTCAACCTCATCGAGTTTGGGCTCGTTTGAATCGTCTTGACGAGTAGTGTGTCTTTCAATGATAACTAGTGTCTGATGATGGAGCTGGAATACACACTTTTTTTTTAATAATAATAATATTTTTGCATTAGATAACTTGTTATTTAGAAAGATGGATGGATAAATAGGTAACCATAAATATCACAAAACAAACATAAATGTTACAAAATAACCCACGTTGTTTTTCTGATCTCGATTTAGTAATGTTTAGTTTTGAAGACGAAAGTTAAGTTCATGTCGCAACAATTATTCAAGTCTTAAAAATATTTGTGTACATTTTTGTTCGTTGAAAAAGTTTCAATGAACTGCAAGTAAGCACCAACGGACAATTTATTTTTGCACGCAGACATTTATTCATTTATTTTTGTTTCTGCAGTCTTACTTTTAAATTTATTATTCGAAAGTGAAATCGTCTATTTAGTTACCTTTTGTAAATACAACAAACATTTTATAGTATATGAAACTGACGACCGTTCTGGTTTAGTCGTGTGAGTAGTCGCCTCAACACCGGCGGTCACGGGTTGATTCCCGCTCGGGGCAGTTATTTGTATTTGTATAAATATTTGTTTTCGGTCTGAATGTATATCCTTATGGGTCTATCCACCGTGCCTCGGTAAGCACGTAAAGGTGGCGGTCCCGGTTGTTATCATAACCATCTGATAACGATCGTTACTCATGTTAGGGAAATTATCTGTCAACTCGCATTGGAGCAGCGTGGTAAATTAAGCTCCAACCTGCTCAGCAGTGGGACGTTTACAGGCTGATTAGTTCAGTTCAGAAACCTGTCTATTCGTATCTTATTTCTATTAGGAAACAATAAAATTAAAATTATGACAGTAAGACTTACACACTAAAGTCCGTAGAGTTGACTGAATATTGATTTGGACATTGTCTACATACACATATGAGATAGAATAAAAATATTTTTAGTATTAGGTATAATTATTGAAAATTAGAAACCAGTGGTTTTAATAGCACGCCTCCTTGTGGTACTTCTACATAGAGTTACCCGAAGATGAGAATGTATCATCCAGTTTATTCCGAGCCAATTGGCATCCATGTAGGCAAATGTAAAACTAGTCAAAAATTTTAATATAACCCCAATAGGATATCAAAATTAATATAGTTGAAAGTGTTACTTAAATCTAGCGACGTTTTTGCATCGCGAACATACTAGCTGTGTAACATCACAATCGAGTTCGAAAGTGTCGGAAAATTTGTTGTTGGAAAAAAATTAAGTAGAACGTATAGTATATAAAATAGTGCTTTATGGTGTCAGCGATGGAGTTGGTGTTCTCACTGAAGATTTATTTTTAGGCTTAACTGGTGTATTGATATCAATATAGCTTTTTTATGAAGTTATTGAAATTTCAGTTCTTGGTCAAAATTAAATATATTATGTGTATGTATATATATATATACAAAAATACTGCGGCACTAACTGACTTCGTAACGAATACGTCTACTACTATGAAGACATTATTATAAGTTCTAGAAGAGACGATATAGACGGATATAGTTGCATAAATTATGTGTAGCAGGAAAAGGTTAGATGTGGATATTACAGTAGTTTGTTACAACGATTGATATTCTAACTAAAAGGAATTATATCTTCGTAATATATATATATATATATATACTTCGTAATATATATACATACATATATACCTTTGTAATTACTTCGTAATTTTTTTTATAAGTTAAATCAGAATCTCGCCACCTCCCCTGCTACATTTAAATATATTGACATAGAAATTGATTGGTTTGTGTCACATATTACCATTAATCATTTAACAAAATATTTTGTTAATATCGTAGTTGTCAATTTGTCATATTCCAATACGAATGTCAGTGTAAAGCACCAACATGAATTTGATGAATGACACGACCAACGTGAATTGTAAGACTAAAATAATATACAAATCAAATATATGGTTTTCTCTATGATGCTTGGTAATCATTGAATTATTGCAACATTTCAATTATAAATACCAAGGTGGCTATAATCGACAAAACGTTTATATTTATATGAAACTAAATTATTTAAACAAGAAATTAAATGGCCCGGTGAACATAACTCGACATTTACTGAAAGATCATCTGCATTCATATCCAGGTTAACACCCCTGAACGAAATCTGATGTTCGGCGTTGAAGAAAAACATAATGAAAAAAAAAATTATTTCGCTAGAGAAATTCTGAGATCTGATACATGATCAACACGTATACGCTACCTGCCATTCCGCAGTGAGGCATACGGTCTGTATAGTACATGTACTACTACTACAAACTAGATTATTCCACAAGTCTTATTACGCATTACGTTAGTCGTTACGCATTTATAAACATAATGTAAAATTTAGGTTTAATTATTAATGCAATATATTTTAAGTTTATAAATGCGTAATGTAAGCTAATTTAGTTTATAATCAAAAAGTTTACACGAGCAGTCAATAATGAAATAGTACGTTATATTCTATAATTAAAAGTCATACGCTCTTTATCCTCATGTCACTCTTGTGTTTAAAATTCATTTGCAAGTTTCCATACCGAAACCACAGCTAATTGCTGCTCAATATTGATAGCACATCAACATACCTGAACACGCGGGCACATTTACCACATAAATTGCATTAATTTACTTCTACTGCCATTAAAGAATATTATGAGTTGTTTGCTCTTACTTGCAATGTAGTGTAAATACAAATGCGTGATATATATACTTCTAAAGCAAGAATTTGCGAGGATGTAAGAATATATTAGATAATTAAGAGGTGGTAATTTTACTTTATCAAAAGTTATTTTGAGTTTAACTTGAATTTTGTATTTTAAATTACGACGTTAGAAAAGACTAGGTAAGTTAATTCATTTAACTGTGCTCCTAAAAAATGTTAATACCGTTGTGTAAAATAATATTTTATAGCATTAAAAAAAATAGTTAATATATATATATATATATGTAGGTATATGGAAAACTCAGTAAACAAAAAATACGAAAAAGACAACGTCAAAATGTCGGATTTTGGTTGATTTTTACAACAGTTTAGAAGTACAATACCATCATAATAATTGGCGCTGGTGGTGCTTTCTTCCGTGGTTAGAAAGTTTAGTTAATACCAATGAATTTATATCATAACTGGAACGTTCACTTAATAAAATTTTATATTCAAATATGCACCTTGAACTCACCGACATAAGGTTGAAATTTGTTTCCAACATAATATGAAGTAAAAAAATCGTTCTGAGCATTTCGTTAACTACTGGTATTTTGTCTCTTTCTTACGAGCTGCCTTGAATCCATTATAGAAAGAGATGCAATCCCTCTCATATAAAACTTTTTTTAGTGCACGTGCGCATTCCAGATTGTATATAAATTCCTTGAGTTAATACCTTAATCGGTTACACAGGTACATAGATAAAGCAAAGCTCAAGTGTGGGCCACGCCGCGGACATAGCTAGTAATCAATCAATTATAAACACTTTAATTGTAAAACAAAATCGTACCCTTTAAATATGATACGCTATTAGCATAATTCAGTGAAACTAAACGAGGACGTGACGCGAGAGATTTTAACGAGACAAAATACGTCATATATTTCAGGACGCATTTCACTACTACGGAATTCTTTAAGCGGTTAGCTCTCAAAAATCTCTTAGCAATCGATTTTTCTAACTTCTTTCTTACTTATAGAATTTTTGTCTGATGTTATTAATAATAAATATAAAAACTGAACTGAAGCAGCCAGTAAACATCCCACTGCTATGCAAAGACCTCTTCTCCATATAGAAAAAGGGTTGGAGCTTAATCCAGCACGCTGCTCCAGGCTGGTACAGGTTGGTGATAATTTCCCTACTATTAGCTATGGTCGCTGACCGTTGTATATGACAAAAAAGCACTGTGGGGAAACCAACATTGACATACACCCAAACCAGAAAAAAATATTTGTACAAATACAAATATCTACCCCGATCGTGAATCAAACCCGCGACCATCAGCGTTAAGACGACTACATACACCATTACACGAGAACGGTTGTCAATTAAATTTAGAGCTGATTTAAAGGTGGCTTTTATGTTAACTTGACTGATTGGTTAATTTAACTTGCAAAAGACAATGTGTCTACTATTATTATAGTTACATTAAAATATAAGAGTTTTATAATATAAACTACACATTTATAGTACATTTATTTTTAGTATTTTAATGGATCCATAACCTAGTATTTATGCACTCAACTACAGATAATGTTGCGGTTTCGGTCTGTAATTTCGCTCTCACAGGTACACGAAACGTCATTCATTTTGAATATCGCAAATGGATCGTTTAAACTATCAGTTACAAGCTTCCGCTCGTGACTTCGCCCGCGTTTTTGTATTGACACAAAGTAGTCTATGTCCTTCCTCAGGCTTCAGACTATCCGTATCAAATTCTGACTCTCATACAAAAAAAAATCCTCCACGTTCACAGAGTACACAGTAATAAATGTTCCCAGTTGACACTTTAGTGAATTCTCGCGAAAATAAAGTCGTAAGCGGAGTGGTATAGGCGTAACTTACAGGTTTTCGCGTGATAATTTTTAAACTATGTTATAATTATGGCTTTAAAATTTTCATTTTACAAACTATATGTTTTTAATTAAAAAATTAAAGTGAAACTACTATGTCAATTTTGCCTAGAAGAATCGGCAAGAAACCCAATAGTTACCTTAAAAAAAAACATCAGTATTATATAATAATTATTAATTTCATTCATTATAAATTCAGTTATCACAAACCAAAGGTACTATAAAAATAATTATAGATATCGATTTCTCAAATCGCATCTAGCACACGAAGTCACGAAACGTTTAACGATATCACTTCTTGAATTTCCGATATCGACTTTTGATATAAAGTTTTGAATCGATACGAAAAAAGGACGATATCAGTCATCTATACAGTGTATACTCTATAGGTATACGAGCTCGTTAGTACGGCGAGAGATTACGCACTACGCTATTCGGCGATCCGCCGAATAGCGTAGTGACGCATGCCGCATGTCGTGACGCGTCGCTCCGCCAATAATCGGTTTAACCCGCCGCTATAGATGTTTCACAATAAAAGTAACACAGAGTATGTTACGCTACGATTTAATTAGTAAAATAAGTAGCCATAAATGTCAACTCAGGTAAGTAAACCATGTGAGATGTCTAACCTTTGTAACCTACCCTACACCTACATACATACACTAACCTACATAATTACTAGGTATATGACTAATCGGTGGTATTTAGAATTATAATTACACTCTTGGTGTTTTCTAGAAAAAGCATTTCACATTCACATCTATATTTTTATTTACGAATGACAACAACCATTGAAAGGGCTATAATAAAATTGTATCGTAATATTTTATTCATGGTGTCACAGAGCAATTAAACACTCAGCGCTGTCTTAAAATAAAGTGATGATTTTTCGTCCTCTATAAATAAAACACATAAATAGCAGAAAAATTGAACGCTAGTGTCATGAGTGCCTAATGATCTCTTCTTCTCTTAAAAACTGTATATTTTGCCTTAAGGGCCGAAACACATAACCGCGTTGCGACGCCACAACGCTAAAATCGGCGGTGGCGTCACCGCCGATTTTAGCGGCGCGGCACCGCAAATTCTGGCGTTATGACGTCATACTTGTTGACAATGATTTATTGACATTTTGTGTCTACTTTTATATTTTTATTTTTTGTGTTTATTAGACATGGGTAACTCAATGAATTTGTTTGAACCGCAGATAAGCTCATGAGCCATAGCCTATAAATATAAATTTAGCTTTACTTATTAATACTCTACTTATAAAAGAAAAGAAACACTTATAAACTACTTATAGTATACATCTTGTAAAGAACGAAAAATGAGTTATGTAGGTACTATAAGCCCCAATAGCATTTCTCCACTAGGCTATTAAACTTTGAGATTTAACTCGTGAACTGGAGGCAGGTAAATCGAATCGAAGTTACCTAATGGAATATAGAAACAAATGTATTTAAATAACATATAAAGAAATCCCTTTATATTAATGAGGCTTTCTGTTGAAAGTATTCGTTGTGGTCAAAATTACAAGAATCTCATGGGACAGACAGTAAATTTTCCACGTTCAAATTCCAATCGTGAAAGTCAAACAGTTAACTAAATAAAATATATAACTAAAATACTATAAAATTCGACTTATCTGTGTCTGACGTAAAAGCAGTAACTAACTTATAACATATTATTTGTTATAGAAATATAATATAGTATATACAATACGAGTATCTATGCGATTTTCCAATATAAATACCTACTATTTATAAGAGAATACTTATATAAAATACGTTCCATATTTGGCGGTTTGATATAAATCGATTTTATAACATATAATATTTGTTCATACATAAATACATAATAATATACATAACTTCTAGTTAATATAGCTCTATAATGATAAAAGAGTTGTTGAGACAGGGTTATGTAAACAGTTTCAAAATTTATCAACTGGCAACCTATCGAACTCAAAAAATCAGTTGAGTGAAATAAAATAAAAAAATAATAATATTTAATTTGCTTAAAAGTATTAATTACTAGAAGCCAAAATATGATAATACCTGCCTCGTGCAATCCACTAAAGTATATAGATGACGTCGGCTTCAGCGTGTAATTTCCTGCTCCAAATAGTGTCATGTGGACATTGTGACCGTGTCCGACATATTACGTGCAATACGAAAATCAAGTAAATAAGCCCCTCGGCTTGTTTTAAAATTTAATTAATTTTACTAACATTACCTCGTTTAAGATAATTTATTTTAAACTACAAGAGCACGCAATAGGATTTCCCAACGAAAACAGTGGACGAACAAAATTCGAAATTTTTAATTCATTTAATGAAAATTGAATATTTTTTTAAAATAATACTTGGGGTGTGATCTACAATCGATACCGAAGCCAAAAATATAGTTTTTAACATTTTTGTGTGTTTGTCTGTTTGTCTGTATGTATGTCCGGGATAAACTCAAAAAGTACTGCATGGATTTACTTCAAATTTGGCACGGATAATATTAAGAAGTCGGGTCAACATATAGGCTACATATTATCACGCTATCACCAACGGGGAACTAGCAGTGAACCTTTATTTCTTCAACGCATTCTGTAACAACGTGTAATCTAATAGCATTCACGCAGACGACGCCGCGGGCAGCAGCTAGTTACAAAATAAACTAGGTAGTCAAAAATCCCTTTTTATATTTACATTACACACTTTTTTTTTGTTTAAAGCTATGATTATATATGTGGTGTACGTGTTTGAACTACTTGGATATGCGTGTCGACACTCTCGAAGTAATGTCGAAAGTTTTATCGAGATCTAAAAATTTATTATTGAGAATACGACCGATTAAGAAATCATAAGCGATGGAACCGATCATGATATTCAATCAATCAATTCAATAATATTATAAAACAAAGTCTTCCGCCTCGACTGCCTGTCTGTTCGCGATAAACACAAAAACTACTGCATGGATTTTCATGCGGTTTTCACCAATAGATAGAGTGGTTAATGAGGAAGGTTTAGGAACATATACATACATCGGGAGCAGCCGGGGCGGGCCGCTACTATTCAATAAAATGAACAGTTGATCTATTTCCAACTCAGGCTTGTTCGTGATTTATTTTAAGAATTATAGTTTACTTATTATAGTTTTTTTTTATTATTTCAAAACAATACGATGGTCCTAATGTAGTGTGCGAGTAATCTTAACACCGGCGGTCGTGGGTTCGATTCTATTCTAGTATTTGTTTCTGGTCTAGGTATATCCTTAAAGGTCTTCCCATCGTGCCTTGGAGAGGACGTAAAGCCGTCGGTCCCGATAGCAATCGTTATTCAAAGTAGAGAAGTTATCCACTAACCCGCAGTGGAGCAGCGTGATGGATTAAGCTCCAACTTTTCTCCTTTATGGAGAAGAGATACACTTAAATTATAATATTATAAAATAGAACTTATAATAATATTAACGTCTTATGTTTGTAGTTTTAGAAAACGGAAATGAATTTAAACTTGAAATAATTTTAAAATTGGTTTAGTTGTCGGTATTTTAATCTTTTTTCTCTATTTAACCTTAGCGAGATTAATTTTTCAGTTATGTAATAAAAATAATCAAGTATCCAAATATATTTTTCCCACTTAAAAACACAATGCAATTGCTTAAGTTGAGTTGGACTTGTAAGGAAGGGGGTTCCATACCTTTTATTTAAAAAACATACGTCTCGTATGCGGGGATCGTCTTTTATTTTAAATTTTCTTTACTTTTATCTTTATAGCGGGCATAGTAATAATACATATTCAGTGAAATTTTCAAGTATCTAATTATTAGGGTTCTAAAGACAGTCCTGTGACAGACAGTACGGACATACCGACGTAGCTTGCACCCCTTGGGTATGGTATCTAAGCAACGTACTACAAAGTCTTAACTGATACACAATGTATACTTGTACTCATTAATTATGAGAAATAAAATTTATATAAATTTGTTGCTCGAGTAGTTTGTTTCGTAGTTTTAGTAATAAACTCATAATATAGTATAGTATTCGAGTCGTAATAATAAATAAAAATAGAAATTTATATAAAGGAATTAAACAAATAGAAACATTTATTATTCTATCGTTAAAATAATTTTTAAGCATCATTAAAATACACCTGATAACCATAATTGCATGTTTATCTGTTTCATGTTGTTTTTGTTAGTCGTGAATTAAACATTAATTGTATAAACACATTAAAGTTGATGGATTTATTATTTTTAGAAACACACTATCCGAAATAATATAAATAAAGAACCAAAATACATGTGTATAGAGGCGTGAGAAAAGATATTTTGTGATCACCTTCCGTTTCAGTTAGATAAATAAGGGTGGATGTATTCAATCGTTATCAGGTTTAGAAGTCGCAAAGAAAATCTTTACTGTTTCCGATCAAGTATCACATTTTAGGCTCACGGCAATTTATTATTCTTGATAAGAGAGAAACAATTTCTCTATACGTCCGTACTTTTTATATATCACTATTTTATAGATGTATAAGGGATGTGTAGAAAATGTACAAGCTACAATGCATATTTTCTAGCTTGTAAATTTAAAAATGTTAATTTTGATTTTTAAATCAAATTTTACATTACAACAAAAATTATGTATAAGTACACGAACAAAATTTTTAGACGTCTATATCAATATGTATTCCTATATATATTGTTTCTCAATATAATATATTAATTTAACAACCTAACAGAGCAAAAAAAACTGGAAAATCTGGAAAATCTTTAGCGTGTGTTAACAAATAGTCAATACAAATTCGGGTTATGATAAAAATTGTAATTGTAATAAAAACCAAGAACAATATTTAAGAACACATACAAAAGTACTGACCAGCGGAGCCACTCGTATTGGTAGTGTCAAACATAGAAACAATGTTCAAGTGTAGGTTAAAAATAAATGGAGTCCGGTCAAGCCTCCTCAAGCCTCTCGCGGAAGAGAAGTGAGTTGTCACCCTCCCCATGATTTATATCTTTGAAGATAAGCAATTTCTCCCACATTGTAAGATTTTATAAGGTCATACAAAACGGAAAATTTTTCAGTCATTTCATACTTTTTATTTTTTATTGTAGTTCATTTAACTTCCCTAACGTGCTGAAGTATTTCCATATAATTTTAATGTACAACTTATTTTATTTTACGTATTTACTTAAAATTTTGTACAGCGCCTATGTTCCATCTCGATTTTTTTGACAAAGATTTATAAAAATAAAAAAAAAATAAAAAAAACAAAAATGTATTTTATTATTACTTACATTAGTAACAAGAGAGCAAAAAGAGTAGCTACCGGCAAGTTACGTTTTTTGTTAATATTGCTTAAATAAACTCTAACGAGTGTGATTGACCATGTGTTTTTATTTTTATTTCCAAGAAATCTTATAGTTTCACATAATAAGGAAAAATAATGAAATAATTAACCTTGAATTTTGTAAATATCCATCAAATTATTATAATATTTTCATTTCATGAACAACTATAGGTATAGTATAGGTAAGTAAACTATAGGTATATAAAAGTTTAATATTTATATGAAAGTACATTAATGTAATCTTAAAATCTAACAGTCTAATTTTAAAGTAATCTTTAAGAAAGTCAAATTCAGGAGAGTTATAGGCAATTAAAAAAATCATTATACGTCTCATAGAAACGGTAACAGTTACCATAAAGTTGAATATTAATAACACAATAGAATAATATAAAAAATTTCAACATGGAAACTATAAATAAAACAAATTTTATTTGTTAAGTTTAAGTGTTATTGTGTTAAATTTTAAAGAAATAATTTTGTTCAATATTTAAAAAAAAATTTTACGACTTAATTTTATTATTATTCTGTTTAATAATTTCAATTCTTTTCTTACTCATAAAATAACTATAAAATTAATGATTTGACTGGCCCTCGGCGCAGTTGGCAGTGGCCCTGTTTTCTGCTCCAGGGTTGTGGGTTCGATTCCCGCTGCGAGTCTGGGTGTATTATGTGTTTATTTATATATGTATTATTTATATGTATATTTATTTAAAAAAATGTATATCAGTCGGATGTTACCTAAAACACAGGCATTAAGTTGACTACCTTAGGAACAGACGACCGTGTGTGTGTGTGTGTGTTAAACATATGTTTATATTTATATATTTAATGATTAATGAAAAATCATCAAATATCATTTTACGCAATTTACATTAATTACTATTTGTAATAGACACCAACCATCTGAAATTTTCATTAAAATGTTTTGTGTGTTGTAAAATAAGTTAAATCACATACTTCACTACTTTCCCGCAGTGTCGGAACCATTTTGACGTAATAAATTATTTGCGGTTCGCGCGGTAGGGTCGGATTTTAATATCGCAATCATTACTGAACTGGTTTTGAATCTACAAAACTAATTAAAGTAGGAAAATTTAAACAGCTATACTTTAAGATATCTCAGTGATTTCATGTTGTAATATAATTTTAGAATTTATTATACAATATTACATAGGAATATATATCCTTTTCCATAATTAGAAACTTAGAAGTGCTTTCTACGTTAAAATTTAGGTTAACCTTTACAAGGCCTTCGAAGGAAAATATCTTAAAGGTTTGATAAGAAAGGTCATACAATTTTGGTGAGGTTATCGATGTATTAAATTAGTAGCCTTTTCTCGCGTACAATGATCCCATCGAAAGGTTAAGTGAGGGAAACTGTCCCAATACCTTATACGTAGTACCCAAACCCTCTTACGTCAGAAACAGACGACCTACTTTCTTATGATTATTATTGGAACAACATACTCGTAGGTACTTTAATTTTAATTGTACATGTATGTCAAGATTTAATGCTCTTCATATCATAAACAAAAATAGCTACAAATATGATCATTTGTTTCTCTGTTACTCTCTTACAATCGTAATCTTTTTTGACGTGATAACGTCTTGTAAATCGATGAACGCCAATTGCATGCATAAAAAAGCATAACTCATTGTCACGTTCCGCGATCGAGAGCGCGGAACAAGCGATAGAGAGGCTCGATCGGCCTAAGCGTTCGGCTTGTGGCACATCTATCTCTCTTCCACACCATCGGCCGATGCATACGAGTAGAAGAGACAGCGGCAGCATGCAACCTACACATGAAATGTTTTGTCAACTATTTATAATGTAAAGTAAAAAGTATATGTGGTTTCCATTGTTTATTACAACTACAATTGCGGCCAAATAGGTAATTAATTCTTGCATTTTAAGAATTTAATTAGCGATATAATCTCATATATTCATATGACGGCCGGCTGGTCGAGTGGTCAGACAACTGGACACTTTACGCAGCGGTCGCGGGCGTCGGCGGTCGTTCGAATCCCGCCAGGTGCAGATAATCTGTATGACGAATATAGATGTCTGCACCGGGTCATGGATGTGTATTTATGTATATATGTACTTATATCTTAAATTTATTTCCGTTCCTAGTACCTGTAACACAAGTTCTTACGAACTTACCACGGGGCTAGGTTAACGTGGTGTGATTGTTGGTTAATATTTATATTTATTTATTTATTATTTATATTTATTCTTTGATTATTAAAAAAAAGTAGCATCGGTCGGTGAGTGCAGTAATAATAGATTATGTTAGAATTTTGACTAAAAATTATTATGACTCAAAAAGTCAACTGCTTTTTCTGTGACTGATTCACTATTTAATGAAAAAAATGATCGTTTATGATATTTATTGACATTGATTTGATTTCAGTTTATTTCTATAAGTTTATTTCTATAATTGTATGTGATTATATTTAAACAAATTGTTTAACAATGTTTTCTTATGACGTTATCACGTAAAATTATCGTCCGTAAACCGACTTTACAGACAACCAATATACATAGATACCACGATATAGTTTTTTGACGATTTTTATCGATATTTCGGACCAGTTACATGATCCGCGGTCACGACGAAACTTGCTCTCACAATCAGTTTGAGCCAAATGAGTCAGTTTCATTTAGTTAAAATTGAGGACCTACTGTACACAAATACATGAATTTCAGTGACCAAATCATGGACATATAAATAAATGAAATTTTGTAGATGAAAGTAACATTTGGAATTAAATTCAAAATAAAAACATTTTCAAACAGCAACTTATGACGTAGATCAAAACATTAGCTCTTACTAGCTGTCCGCTTTACTTAGGCATGTCAATCCTTATAATATATTATAAACACATACACTAAGTTTTTTTTTAAATTAGATTCAAAAAAGTGTATAACTTCTAAATATGTAAAATTTTTGAATTAGGTACGTGACACATAATGACTTAGTGTATATCTTAAAATTCGCAGCAATTATATTGTCGGGCCGCGCGTTCCTTCCGGATAGTTGGCGAGAACTCGTTAAATATGCAATTGGAATGCCTGCGCTATTGTGCCAGCATTTCTTCTGCTTTCGGATATCAGACCTAAAAATAACCTTTTTTAAATTCGCTGACTCAATCCCTTTTTAAGATGTAATGGAAATGAGTTTTTACAGATTGTTTTCGCTTTCTTTTTCTTTTATTACTGTTAAAATCGCAATAATATAACAAAAAGATTAAGGAGTTTGCATGCCATCATTTTTCAACAGTTGTATATTCAGGAGGTTTTAAATAAGATATACATACTTAAAATTGCGTCATATACTAGCTTTCGCCCGCAAGGCGTATTGATAAAATAATTACTATGCCAAAAATAGTAATAAACGTAATATGAATAAGAAGGAATGATAAAATTGTAACTCCAAGTTTCTAATTTCGCAAAGTAAAGATTTTTTTTCTAAATAAATTGTAAATTTCACTTATCTATTTGTTTAGAATTTTTGACGAAAGTTTTTGTAGGGGCTTAAACCACTAATTGTATACATTTCTATTATTTTAAAATTAAAACAACATAACTTTACCGCTACTAGGTGATTTCTTTGCGACGCGACGGACAGGGGTCGTACCTAACTAAGCGTCGGCATTGACATAAGCTATATCACTAGGATTTCTTCCTTGCTGATGTACAGGTGATTTTCCGATCCGGTGAATTACGCCTTCCCTACGTCGTCTTCATCGACGCCACTGATGCCTGCGTTGAATCTCGGCTGCGGTGACAACAGAAGCTCACGAGTTAAAAGACGCATGAAACGGAACAATCCCATGTAGGTGAACAGCACGCACCTTCGTCCGTGCCAGCGAACATAGTGCGCGCCAAGTGACACATACTCCTCCACAGGGAGCGTCCTGGTGTCATGATGTATTACCTCGATTCTGATGTACCTCCGAGCTCCCATTATCGATCGCAGACATCAGTTCTCTTAAATCTGTAACCTTCTAGGTAGGTGTGTAGAACAAAATGCATACCAGGCCGGGACCGCATACGTCATCCGCGATTGGACGTAGACTGTAGACCTTCAGCTTGCTTTTAAGAGCTAATCGGAGGTGAACTATAAATTATCTAATTATATCTAAACTCTAATTTATCACCTGATTGACAGTAGCGACCATGCGCAACTTCCAGTCGAAGTGACACCCCAGATACCTTACTGAGACTACTTTACGTCCTGGCCTGGAGCCTGAGCTGCCGTAGTATTTTTACGCAAAGTATAATATTTTGAACTACAACACTATTGTAATAAATGGTGCTGATGGGCTTTCTGGATTGCAGTTACGGCGAATTTTACAATTGCCGATAAACAAATTTAAAGTTTATATTAAAAAGTCTATAAAAACCAAAGCACATTATTCGGTACAAGATTGTACTGTATAATTTAATTAAAATTAGGCAACTTTAAAAAACTGTACAATATGTAAGTTGCTACAGCGTATCTAAAAATGCCTCGGTTAACCAGACTTTAAAAATCCTTTTTTCAGAGCTACTTATTTATTTATTATACATAAAGATAATTACAAAAAAGATATAAGTCATTGAAACAAATGTATAAAGGGTTTGCTTATCCCTATAAGAGATTTCTTCCAGCACACCGAAAAGAAATCATCTTAGACCTAAATCAGATAAGGTAGACGTACAATTACACACAAAAAAAAAAATTAAACTAAATGAAATTAGAACTACATTTACAAACAAAATTATGGGCGAAGGAAATATAGATCATAATATATTTAATTATATCCAATATGTATACGCTAGACATATATAACATACATATACATTACATAAATTATTACTTAAATATAAATTACACATATTTATAAACTATAAACTATCATGTCAAGGACAAAAAATGCTCTTTTAACTTTTTTCCTTCTAAAATATTCGCAATCGTTTATCGATATCTAATTATTAATTGGTACATTGAGTATCAATTGAATTAATAGATTTCCCTAAAACCATTAGTGACAATATTGTTACTTTTTCAGATAAAAAAGAAATTCAATATGCCAAAATTTAAAAGTTAAAAACAACAATGTTTAATAATATATTGTTATTGTTTGTTTTTAATAATATCCTTATATATAATACAGTTACCTACACTATATAAACTTAAAACTAGTAAGTTTTTAATAGTATATGTAAACTAATGTCCCCAATCAAATAATTTACTACTTCACAAAATGTTTATTAATAAAGAATATAAGTGAACTTTAAATTTGTTATGTTATTAGTTATTGTGTTGTCATTCGTTGTTTTTAGTCGTTCTATTTGTTTTTAGCTGTAGTCTGTTTGTCCTTCAAATAAATTTCTTTTTTAACACTTGTGAATGAAATTTTTGTTATAAGCAGCAAACAGCAAAGCGCATAAAATGTGTTAAAATATTTAATCCCGACGTTTAAAATGAATGTCTTATAACTGCCAGATGAAGTCCTTAATAATCAATCACCTGATTTGACAAATAAATTACCAGCTACTTTATCTGTCTGATACCTACATCTAGTCGCAACCTGTAAGACTGACTTTATCAGCAACTGGTGAAAGAAGCCTTAAATAGTTTTAAAATCTCTCTTTATAATTTTTTTAATGATTCTTAGTATATAAATAAAACTATGTAAATATTAACGCAGCAAATATATTTTACTATCTGTTTCCCGCGACGTCGTCTGCTTGAACGCTATTAGATTACACGTTGTAATAGAATGCGTTGAAGAAATAAAGGTTCACGCTCGTTCCCCGTAGGTGATAGCGTGATAATATGTAGCCTATTATGTTGACCCGAATTCTTAATAATATTTGTGCTAAATTTGAAGTAAATCCAAGCAGTACTTTTTGAATTTATCCCGGACATACATACAGATAAACAGACAAACAGACAAAAACTATATTTTTGGCTTCGGTATCGATTATAGATCACAACCCAAGTATTCTTTTAAAAAAATATTCTATGTCCAGTTTTGACTTTCCTACCATTTCATTATATGTATATAGATTATTTATATGCTAAGAGATAAAAAAGGCGCGCATCGTCACGTGCATGAATGACGTACAACATCTATTTATACGAGTATTTACATGATATTCGACGAAGCTAATAATATCACGTATATTAATAATTATATAGAAGAAACAACCGTTACGACGCGTTGATGCATGCTACACATGTAGATCACGCTACGCTGCGCCGCACGCGGGCACGCTCTCCACCACACTACGGCGCTACGCACTACGGAAAACTTTGCTTTTATTATTATTTACTATCAACGTCATTAATGTTCGATGTACTCGTATAATATTTACAAAAATATTTCAAAGAAATAATTCTATTACCTACTTACAGGACAAAGTATGTGTGCCAGCTTATTATGTGTCTTACGTTTAAGAGTTTCTCTACATTCTAGGTTTCAAGTAACTGGACCCCTTATTGTGGGTTATATGTCTGTAATTTCTGAACTGTCTGACCTAAGATCTTGAAATATTTACTTAACCATTTTAAATGGATCTCATTACTAACAAAAACACAATAAATTATAACGGATGATACATTAATAAATATACACATTTTGACTTTCATCCCTTCTTCCAATGGAGCTGTGCCAAATTTGGAATAAAAAGTAAAAAGTGTCCTAGCTCGTAGTATGAACTCAAATCCTACCCAGTTTCGTTTAAATTAATTCAGTAGTTTTGATGTGATGCGCAATAAAGGTACAGACAGACAAAAGTGGAAAAAAATACATTTTTGGCTATCGATTATAGTGTTCTCCGAAATATTCCAAATATCTTCAATTTTATGTATATTGGACTTGTTACATTTTTATTATAAGGATAGATTTATATCCATACATACCTACACGTGATATCGATTTAATAAATACTTTATATATGATTAATATTAGAATCCACGACCATTGTGGGTGGTGTCAGTTAAACGCGCCTAGAACCTATTTCTTAAACATACACATCATTTTTTGTTTACATGTAAATACACGAAAACTAATGTCTTTTGTAAAAAAATTGGTTCATTAAAACAAAATTGTTAACAATCAACATTTTTAGTAATATAAATGTAACACAATCTTTTTAAATATTATCATTAAGTGAAATCTTAAATGATTTCAGTTAATTCGACTAAATATAACGAAAATATCTAACGACGAAAAAATTAATTACTAGTAAAATCTTGATAATCATATACATGCAACGTATACGGAAGAGTACTTAAATGTAAAGTATGTCATCAAAACTCATTTAACGATGAAAATGAATTCCGGTGTCGACGAGTGAACATCGCCTCTCGTTACCTGTACGTTTACTCTATTCACTGTCAGCATTAAAATCGTCAGCTTAAGTGCACTAACACAAGTTATCTATATATTAATACGTTAAGCAAAAACTTTTTAATTTTTTTTTTTGTACGAAAATTACGCGGACGGAGAAGTATGAAATTTGGCACAGTTAAAGTTTATATGGAGAATATAAATATAAATAAATAAATATTAACCAACAATCACACCACGTTAACCTAGCCCCGTGCTAAGTTCGTAAGAATTTGTTTTACGGGTACTAGGAACGGAAATAAATTTAAGATATAAATACATATATACATAAATACACATCCATGACCCGGTGCAGACATCTATATTCGTCATACAAATTATCTGCACCTGGCGGGATTCGAACCCGCGACCGCTGCGTAAAGTGTCCAGTTGCCTGACCACTCGACCAGCCAGCCGTCATCAGCCAGAAGAAGTGCAGAATGCTAATATTTTTTATAATAATGCTCAAAAAATACATTATTTTCATTAAAAAAACACAACGCACACTACAGCACACACACATAATATAGGTACACAAATTTAGTTTATTCACAAAGTCTGTTGTCAACACGGTCTTAAATATAGGTCATACAACGATTTTTTTATCGAAATTTATTATTACAGATCAGGACCAATGACTGCTGCATATGCTCACTATGTTATGCGCAATCATATTTTTATGATGTTGACAATGCTGTCAATTATAGATTAGGTCGAATTTCGACCACTGGGTGACCACTAGTAAACTAAAATACCAACTGATATTACAATTCGAACGCTGAATTTTTAATTGAAAATAAGAACAATATTTTTTATCTTTCAGGGTCATAAATAAAAGTGAAATTTTAATCATGTGTATCTTCGCCAGTTTTAGAAATATTAATAATAGCTTTTAGCCCGCGATTTCGTCCGCGTGGAAGTCGAAAATGGCTCTAATAGGATTTTTGATCACATATAGTGTATTATAAAACGGGCTCGTTAACAGATTTCTTATTTGTATGGATTGAAGGTTTCTTTGTTTGATAGTTAAAATCGTGCGGTTTTTGCATTTGCAATTTTAAAAAGCTAATGTCGATTCTAGAATATGTTGAAATTAAACACTATCTTTAGTGAATCATGCAAATTTCCGAGTTAATTATTAGCATATGTTATTTTCGAGGTCCTAAAGTGCATGTTATTATTACAGGCCAAACGCCTAAACCGAGAAAAAGGAACAAACAAATTCATATTCAGTAATATATTATTAACATATTTAGGATGATATGAAATAAAGTTTAAATGATTTGTTTATTTTATCAAGTTTTTATTTGTTTTGATAATTCTTTAGCTTTTAACTGCAATCGGCCGCTTACATAATATATATAGTTTTGTTAATAACATTTTTATTGAGAATTTTGCAGAAATAAATCAAGATGTTTTTTCATTAAAAAACTAAAAACATGCTGTACGTGAAAATTTTAATAACTAAAATAATCGAAGGTCAAAATTAAAAGAAATGAACATTGAAAGAATCTATTGTTATTAAAATAAAGCATTGTATCTAAAGGAGAAGCCCGCCTTAGTCCACTAGAACGAATTCTGTACACCGGTGAAGAGGCACTCGACAACAGCCAAATTACATTTAACCCCCGAGGCGGGCATTGTAGCCTTATTAAAATACTTGACAACGTCTCTCTTGTAGCATGCTTTAATTACGATTCAATAACGACAAAATATCGCCCGCAATAACTGTAACTATAAGAGAAAGAAAAATATCTATAAATAAAATACTCGTAAGGAAATATATTTTTTAAGTTGCAACATTTTATTATATAAAATGCATATTTATATATGCATATTTATATATGCATATATATAATTGTATATTTTAAGATAAATATAAACAAATTGATTTTCTTAATCGATGACGTTAATTTTTTTTGTAATTGTAACAAAAAGTGTTATTCTTAAAGAAAAGTCATTCCACTGAAGTTGAATATAATAAGTATAAATGTGTATTATCTATTATCTCGAGTACTCTGAGAGTGACAAAGTACCGGTGAAGAATTTACGGAAAAGCTGACGTTAACAAGTGTCTATTTTGACACGAACTTGTAACCTAAAGTCACTACTACAACACCTCATTATGACGATTTTGTAAAATTTTTATCTCATTATATTTATTTAATGATAAGGAAAATCTGTAACTTTGACAAGCCAGAGAGCCTGGACGTAATTATTTAGAGATTGACGATTTCGTTTGTACAAAAAATGAAATAAAAATGTTTGGAAATAAAAAGAAAATTTTCCTTTAAAATTAGTAATCAAATATTTTCTGTAATTTTACTTGTTGACAAACAAATACATCAATCGCTCCTTCAATGTTTTCGCAGACACTTAAAATACTTTATAAATAGATCGAAGTATCTTAAAAAGTTTGAAAGGACAATTACTTAAACAACAACAATAATTTAATTTTATCCGATCGAGACAATTAAATTACTTTATTATTTAACTAAAATTCTGCTTTATATTATTACTAGCGGACATGACAAACGCTATCCTGGGATTAAAATAATCACTACATATTATAAAACAAAGTCTAAACAAGATAAACTCAAAAACTGCTGGACGGATTTTCATGCGGTTTTCACCAATAGATAGAGTGATTCATAAGGAAGATTTAGGTACATATACATATACATACCCCGGGCGCAGCCGGTGCTGACCGCTAGTTTACATATAATTATTGTTTAATTCTTAATAGTTACTATACACTCTGTTTTTTCACAATATTGTTTTTTATTATACTTCATTTGTACTCTATTTATAATAAAACTAATAGATCCGATTCTGTAATCTGAAAATATTTTGCCAAGCCAAATTTTTTTTTTGTCTGTAATATAAAAGCTACGTATCACGCCAAAACTACTTCTAAATCAAACTGGGCACGATTTGAGTTCATACTCGGTACTTTTTATTCCAAAATGGGCGCGGTTCCCTTGGGAGAAGGGGTGAAAATCAAAATTATACATTTTGATTTTCACCCCTTCTCCCAAGTTATCATATAATAAATATAATAATAATATAAGTATATATTATATAGTCCCAGTTACAATTAATTAATGCATATAACGATTTCATTTTTTTTTTATTATTATTACAAAGGAGATATTTTAATTATCATTAGGTAAATATGAGGTCTTAAGGATGAATATTCACTCTATAAATCAATCGAGAATCCATTGTATTGTATTACACGTATAAATGTCATAAATTAAAAATACACAAACCTGTAATGAATCAATAATGGACATTCCTAATATTTAGAAAATACCGTTTGATCCTTGGATATCGATCAAGCAGAAAATATGTGCTTACAGAATTTATGAAGGATACCTACTCGTAAACACGAGTATCAATCAAATTACAACCGATAAAAACCTACTAATCACATCAGATTAAGATAAGGGCTACTCGCTGTATAATATATAATACTCCTATATCTGTTTACACTAGCAAGTTACGTCCGTAACTATCTTCTCTAATTAATTTCACATGTGTAATTATGATAAGATCCTTTTTTATTAGACAGTATTACTCGTAAAATTTTAATCAGTATATACGTCAGACGGGTAGCGTTGCCAGGAGTCCGGATAAAGCCGGACATAGTTAGGCTTTTTGATTTCGTGTCCGGCCAAAATAAATGGTGTCCGGCTTGTTCGGCTTTTGTTAGGCTTATTACAATTTAATAAGATTTATGGTAATAATCAAAAAAGCTTGATTTTACAAACAATTTTTTTATCGTACCTATTAATACTGAGACAATTCTCAATAATGTAGGGTGTCCGGCCTTTTTACCCAAATGTCCGGTCAAACTGGCTGGTCTGTCCGGATATTAGGTTTGGCGACCTGGCAACCCTACACACGGGAATGCTAAGTTGGAACATGTATACCGTTAATAAAACATCTCGCTCTGACGTAAGGGAAATATAAAATTAAATTTCACGCCCCAGTTTAAAAATATACATTCGATTTTTTTTTTAATTAAACAAGAACGTCGTTGTTCATTACGGAACAAAAAATATTATCAAGCGTGTTTTTATTCGTTATTAAATAACTCGTTTCATTTTACAACAATACGAGAAATAATTTTGTAAATTTTTTTTACATAACAACGTATGTGTGACTTTTAATCATAAAAACCTGCATATACATAATAACTGTTGTAACGTTATACGTACATATTTTATATTACTACACTAAAATGCATTTAAACTTAATATTTACAATACTTAAAACTAATTAAAATTACTATAAAATTGAATCTTTTATTAAAATCTATGTTTAAGTATCGAACACAATTTTATTACAACTAATTTTAAAAAATAATTAAATAATATTCATAATCAAAACTGGTCATTTACAATAATTAAAATATATATACAGTTCCTAAATGGCAACATTTTTTAGCGAAGTAAATCTTTTGTTCGATTGAATTAAAACTGCACTACCTACCCGGCGCCGGTCATTTTCAACATCGACCTTATCTCGAGTTGCTTGAGTGAACGCACGTCACAGGAATATTAAATATTCATTAAAATTTTATGGTCGCTTATACGGAATTTTCATAGAAAAGGCCGTAACCGTAAAATTTATCATCTCCGTGTTCGTCCCTAGGCGTTCCTCAAAGAATAATAAATTAGTGAGTGTTGATCGCCCCTAAACTGGGTAAGTGGTAATTTTTAATGTCGCAAATATTTATGTAGTCTAGTGCCAGTAATTCAGTGTGAAACCTAATGTTTTTGTTCAAACGTAGTTATTAATAGTAATGTGAATCACCCTAGAATTGATTTTATATAGCTATTTTCATTAAAATATTGCTTCATCTTACAATTCTACCCTCATTTTTTTATTAAATTTTAATAACTGTAAATTCTATTATAAATTAATATATTTCTTTTTATTATAATCTCCGTTTCTGATTTTGCTGATTCCACGGCACTGCTACTGCAGTTTAGGTGCTTTCCTTTATAATGCAGTGCCCGTGGATGTTCGCAATAGTACTGGACCGCTTCTAATGTTATTGATGGCGCGTTCCAGGGTACGACGCTAAGGTTCGAAGCTCAGGTACGACGCTAAGGTTCGAAGCTCAGGTACGACGCTCAGGTTCGACGCTCAGTTTCGACGCTCGGGTTACCGAAATAACCGGTAACCTCTCACAGCCCTAACATCACAACGACGACAAGGGTGCTCTCCGCCGGGTTTGGTTACCCTCTCCTGCCGCCACCGGGCGCCTGCGGTTTCCAGAGCGTGACTCCCGGGATCACCTATATATACGCAGGAGAGTACCCGAACTGGGATAAAAATTTAACTTGTGTGAATTAAGTGCCGAACACCGACTGAGAACAATTATTTTCTTTTAATAAATTTATTAATATAATTATTGATTATTTTTTAAATAAATTTATTTGTGTAACGTTTTTTTTTTAATTTTAAATTTTGATTTTTTTATTCTTACGTGAGAGCTTTTAATTTTTCTTGAATAAATTCATTTATTAATCGTTTAATTTTAATTTAAATTTTTTTTTAACCTAATGTGACACTGTAAAACATCTTTTATAATCCTACAATATATTATTTGGAAATAATCGATTTAATAACAAAACAATAATCCATCAGATATTTTATTGAGAAATTATGACTCCGTATTTTAAAACAACTACATTTGAGAATAGAAAGATTTGATTTATTTTTATAACTAAAATAGAATAATACGACATTAAGAAATAAAAAAATAAAATAAGTGCGAGTCGGACACGCCCATGAAGGGTTCCGTAGCAGCAAGTAACATCATATAAAAGTTCTTGTAGTTCGTTGTAACTTTGATCGATGTTTTAATAATAGTGTACTTTCTTTATAAAATAAAAATAAACTACTTTCTAGATCTCATTTAAACCAATTTTCGGTGGAAGTTTCCATGGTATTGTACATCATATTATTTTTTTTAGTTTTATCATTCTCTTATTTTAGAAGTTACAGGGGGGACACACATTTTACCACTTTGGAAGTGTCTCTCGCGCAAACGATTCAGTTTAAAAAAAAATGATATTACAAACCTCAATATCATATTTGAAGACCTATCCATAGATACACGTACGAGTTTGATGAAAAAATATTTTTTGAGTTTCAGTTCTAAGTATGGGGAACTCCCAAAATTTATTGTTTTCTTTTTTCTATTTTTGTATGAAAACCTTAATTTGGGTTACAGAATATATCTACTTACCAAGTTTCAACAGTATAGATCTTATAGTTTCGGAAAAAAGTGGCTGTGACATACGGACGGACAGACAGATAGACAGACAGACATGACGAATCCATAAGGGTTCCGTTTTTGCCATTTGGCTACGGAACCCTAAAAAACGAATAAAGATCGTTTGTAAGATTAAGCACAAATAAAATAACGACAAGGAAAGTTGGCAAACAAAATATCTTCCAATTCGCCTTGTCTGCCGGGTACATCGTACCGAATGATATAACTGAGCAATCTAAGTTATTGAATGGTTTCTATTCGATCATTGTAAACACAGAATCCAATTGAAACGTAAGACGTTCACCTGCAGTTTGCATAGATTTAACTTGTTCATTCCTTTACAAATAGAGACAAATACGTAATATTATTTCCTTTTATCGCACATCTTTGTATTTCCTAGATTTCTATAGCAACAATCCAATTCGTATTTCTTTTTACAATGTTGGTCTAGTGTTCGTAGATAGCTTTAGAACGCCATAAGCGTACTTTGTTACTGCAATATGTAGCCACAAACCGCTCCAAAACACGCCAAATATTCGAACAGCAGACACGCGATACCCAAGCCTGTAAAACGATTACATGGATATATATTTCTGATTTTTAACGATTAATGCTTTTCACATGGCCTCATTATCCATTTATCTTTGTTGTTTTTTGATGAACAGAAAGCTATTCTGTCTGATTACTTAAGTATCTACATACTCGTAATAATACCGTTTAATTTACGTTATAAGATTTGAGTTTAATGTAGAATTTTAATAAAAAATAAGAAATTTATATATTATCTCCTTTGACAAAATAATGAACTTTAATCATTCATCAAAGGCCTGTTATCAAAAGTTCGATCGTCCGGCCTCTTAACCTCTACTTTTAAAACACATAAAACGTGAATTAGTCTTAATACAATTTTTAATCAGTTCAATCAGTTCATCAAAGTTATTTTTATTGTTAGAATGGATTAGAAAAATAAAATAAAAAATACTGTGTGTATAGTATTTATTGCTTGAACTGGTAACAGAAGGTGGAATTAATTTTTCTTTTAAACATTTTGAATTGCCTTTGCTTTATTAAGCAATAGCTGATATAAAAAAAATGCAATAGTATTAGATAAAAATATGAGCTTTTTTTCAATTACACACAAGGTCGTCTGTTCCTAAGGAAACTTAATATATATATATCAGTTCGACATATATTACAAGTACAACCAAAGCAGAAAACAAGTCAATGCCAACTGCGCTACCAGTCAAAATGAACAATATTTGTATTTTTATAATTATTGTTATTAAAAATTTTGTCAAATTGCACAATATCGCCCATGACTTTTAAAAATGTCGGATATGAAAAAAAATAACTTTACAGGAGAGCGATGCAAAGTGTAAATTGCATGCGTCTTTTTACATATTTTTTTAAATACCGACATTTATAAATTAAGTGGTTAAAAAACTATGCATAAAACAATATTTTTCTTTTCAGCTGATGTTAGACTTGGTTATTTCGGAACGTTTTATGAAATCAATCAAAAAAATCGATTTTGCAGTTCCGACGATGTTAATAGTCATGGGCGATATATACTTATATAATTTTTTGACTACTAAACACAATAAACAACTTTTTTATGAATGTCATAAACAACCTGACCTCTTTTCCATCAACAAGCAGACCTACTTACATATATTTGTCAAAACAACTACCAATATTCCTAGAACGAAAAAAAATTTAAATTGCGTGTACTAGCGTACACTCGTAAGAAGTGAAACTTATAATAAAAACAGTTTACTTTTTATACGATCGTAATTATATGAGTCCTGTGTTTGCGTTCGGACATATTTATATTCGAATTACCTACTCACTATAGAATACATCATACAATAACTGCAAACTTCTATATAGTGATACTTAATTTCACTTGTAGCGACATCTATCTCGCCATATACGAACTAGAAGAAACTAACGAATCCTACATCCCGCTATCGAAGTTTTCAAAGCGATTGAATATATATACAAGAACTCGACAATAAGCGTTAAGTGGCGCGTAGCCCACCAGACACACATCCGTCTGGTCGAAGGATCCTTCCTTTTCAATAGCAGCCTCTCCAAACCCAAACTGGTGACCCCGAGCATGAACGTCAGCGCAGCCTTCGTAAAATCTACGTCATCGTAACGTCATCATCCACCTCCTCAAGCTTTCGAGCAGCGAGTCACACAGCCAGCCAGCATCCACAGTTACTACGGGTATCCTGACCACAAGCATGCAGCGGACGCGCATTCCTGGTCATCGCCCACAGCCTTCGCAGCGACCTTGGCACAGCACACTGCACTTCGGCCGGTCAGCAAGCAGAGACGCACTTCTCTCCTGGTCGACGCAGCAGCCAGCCACTACGCAGCACTGCACCACCCCGACTCACTGGGGCATTACCGCAGACAGTTCCGACTCACCGTGAACTATGCGGCATCTGGTTCCGACTCACTGGAACATTCCACTGGCCCGGCAATCATCACAAGATGTAGTATGGACGACTCAACCTGCTATCGACCTCCGGTCTCGGAGGGGGAGTGATGTAGCGACATCTATCTCGCCATATACGAACTAGAAGAAACTAACGAATCCTACATCCCGCTATCGAAGTTTTCAAAGCGATTGAATATATATACAAGAACTCGACAATAAGCGTTAAGTGGCGCGTAGCCCACCAGACGCAACACCGTCTGGTCGAAGGATCCTTCCTTTTCAATGGCAACCTCTCTCTACGCCAAACACTCAAGAATCTTAGAGATTGCTAGCGCAGTGGCTGCCAACGCGAATTGAATTTCGTATATCGCTCGAGAGCTGCAAGTTCAAAACCCTGCGAGAGCCACATTTTGTAGCATTCAAAATTTGATATTTGATTTATTTAGTTTAACTATTTATTTATATATATAGGATTTCATCTACTACCACTCGGAATCTTCCTTGCGCATGTGTTTATTGAAAAACGACTGAAATACGCAATAATCAAGAACAAGATGGCGCGTAACGCAAGATGGCGCGTAACGCAAGATGGCGCGTAACGCAAGATGGCGCGTAACGAAAAAATCTTTCCAACCCCGATAAAGAAGTTTCACTTCAAAAATAATAATCTTATAACAATGCAATAAGACTAGTACTAATAAATGTTTTCATTTAAAATGGTAAATTCCTGCATGATGGATAACAATAATTACCTAGCTGTTTATTGACCAGTTATTTCACTTCATCATTGTCATTTCTATTTTACGAAAACATTATTGTACTATTTTGATGAGGAGAATAAAAAAGTTATTGCCTATTATATGAATTTTTTCTATAACCAATTTCACCAACAATGTGTTCATAAAAAAACTGAAACAAGATGTAAATGTCTCACTGCTGGGAAATTACCTGTTCTTCTTATTAAAGAAAATGATTGAAACTTAATCTGGAATATTATGCATTGGCGAATTAATATACATTCACAGTATTTCTCCCAAAATACACATTTTTCCTCACAAAATGCAACGATAATCACTAAACGAAATTGGTAGCCTTTTAATTAGAAAATTTAGTGGCGTTGGAACGGATTTGAGTCCGTGACCTTTCATTTAAAATCCTTGCATTCTATCAACTGGGCCATCTCGACTTTATCCATAAAAATGCCATCGTAAAACTATTCGCATATTTTAAGATACGTTCTTTGATAAGTTCGTTAATAATATTCACGATACGAGGCGCCAGCTCTTTATCGTGGCTCCAAATGACGTGTATTAAAACGTTATACTTATTTAAGGTATATATATTTTTCATATATATTATAAGAATTAATTTATAAATTTTATTATTGGATATTGAAACTAATTTATAGATATAAACTATTTAAACTATCATCTATACTACTTTTATAGAAGGTAAGAATTTGTTATAATGTTCGAAATCAATTAAATAAAAAAATAAATATAAAAAAAAAAAACTGAATACCTATGGTAAATTTATCTTCGCTGCTAGCTACGCTACATTAAACAAATATAATGTAGTCTATTAAATATTACTCACACGTTACACACGTTAGGACACTGTCATTCTTATTATAGTAATTGTTTACAATAAAGAATAACTTATCTATAATAATTCAGGTGTTATATATTCACAAATATTAAGGATAATCATTCATTTATTTGGTTTGATGGCTTTCAATAGTGTTAATAGAGCATAGATAATTCCAATGTCACGTAGGAAGAAAAATAAAAGGAGATTGATCCGTGTACGGATATGTGAGCAATTGTCCTTACATACAAGACATGGAATATAGAGGTAAAGGAACACTATCTCATATGGCGGTTTAACACAAAAAGTATACCCAAAATTGCATTAAATAAAGGGGGCCACTGGTGTAGTGTAGAATATGATCTGAACTTAACTGTTTTAACTGTAGAAATAAGTATAATTTCAAGTATTCTCATTGATTAGAGTAATTACTAAGTGTGTGGTAATTGAAAGTTAAACGAGTAGCGAGTTAAATAAACTACCCAACCTAAAAACGATCTTCTAAGTTCTGATACAGCAACGCCATCTTTCTTTAAGGTTTTTTGGGGACACTTTTCACAACACAAGGTAATGCTCCTTTACCTCTCTATACTACATGATAGAAGACAAACAAGTGTATTAACAAACTTAGTGCCATGGTTACAAAATAAATCAGTCTCTCTCTCTCATCTAATCTCTCTCGTTTAATCTATTTTTTTTTCTTCTATCTTCTTAGTTTAAATAAGTAAACGCCTCATACTCAACGGCGCCCAGAAGGATGTGAATCCTGTGTCGAGGGTCCAGAAACATGTTATAAGCACAAACGTCCAGACCACGACAAACATCGGTATGACCTATTCTAGTGTACGACGTAATCCCATGACGTATGTAATAAAAACAAAGAAAATAAACATTGTATTTTAAATCATATTAAGATTAATATCGAATGACTGTAACTTGATACATTACCAAATACTATTTTTATTTTGTTAAATAAGCATCAAATATTATAAAAACATTGAATATTCTATTTTCATGATAATTTCTGTTATCTGATCTAATTACAAGTAAATAAAATTTAATATTTAAACTGTGACGTATCTACCTACTTGTAGAGCTACTGTAAAAACCCTTGTCTTTCTTTCAATATATGATCATTTTAGAATCGACTTTCGTTGTATTATTTTATCTCTCGACGCTGCACATCACACCTATACAAATATTTGTTACTAGCAAACCCGGCGAACTCCGTTTCGCCACCAAATGGCTTCGTTTTTTGTAACATTTCGTTTGGGGATTAAAAGATGAAGTAGTACATGCTATGTATCAGAGATGGCGCTGTATCTGAAAAATGATTTTTTCCGTTTTCCTGTTTTTCTGTTGAAATTTTTTCTAAATTTTGTTTGCTATAAACTTCACGGAGCCCAAGACCTTTCCAACGAATGCAAAACCGTGGAAATCGGTTCGTGCGTTCTGGAATTATAGCGTCAGGAAGGAAAACCCGACTTATTTTTATATTATAGATGTGCGGGGTTCAAACACGCGACTGTTAGCTCATCAGTCATTAATGTGACTACTTTCCCAACGCCTAATTAGCAAAAACTCGCCAAATAATTTGTGTCAAAGTGTCATAACTAAAAGTCATACAACAGAAATTAAATTGACAAAACAAATTAAAAACTGTTTTTTGGTTTAAAATTGTTAAACAAACATATACAATAATTCACATTTTTAAAACCTTTACTCTGAACGTTCTACATATTCATTGTTTCAATATTTTAAAGATGAAAGAATAAATAAATAATAATAAGCTTAAGAACTTTGTCGTAATATTTCTAACGGATAATCGCACTTAGTTTACGAATGGCGGCCATTATACTAAGCGGCTTAGACAATCAATTACAAAAAGAGTTAACAAAGCCTTTGATGAATTATAATACTGGAAATTATATCAAGTGAAATATTTCTTTTTTATCATTTTCTGTTTATAAGTACATTTTTTTTTTGCCTTTTTACAAGGAAACTTTTCTACTTTTGACAAGGTATTAAACATTCCACAAATGAGAGAAGTTAATTCTCGGTATAAAAGATTTTTCAAAATAAACTGTCTTAAAGTTTTAAGCAATAAACTCGAAATAATTATGTATTAAGCAAAACTCTAATTTGTAAGCCGTTTAAAAAGTAATTTTATTGCACAATTATTATTTTTTTAAACTTATTTCAATATTTAATTTATTTTTATAACAAATTCGTGATTATAGTGAAGGTTTATTTTAATTAATAAATTGTTTTCAGTGTACCAAAAAAAACCCGACTGCGTAAAATACTCTTATTATAAACTAAAAAGAATAAAACAATTTACTAGCTTTCATTTGATACCCATATTGCTATAGTAAGAAGAAAAAATTCAACTCCCCCCCCTCAGTTCGCCATTTGCGGGCGCCATTTTGAAAATTTATATAGCCTATGTCACTACTACAATTTAGACAAATCCAACGACACCTCATATGTCAAAAACCGTCCAGCCGTTTGGGCTGTAGGGCGTGCCAAAGAAATGGACATACATACATACATACATACATACATACTTACATACATACATACATACATACATACATACATACATACATACATACATACATACATACATACATACATACATAAATAGATACATACATACATACATAGATACATACATACATACATACACTCGAAAAACATAACCCTCCTTCTGTCGCAGTCGGGTAATAAGGTTTTAAAAAATTATGAATAATAAGCCATAAGTACATAGTCTATCCGTGTATACTTTAAAAATATGTATAGGTACTTAACGAACTTACTTAGGTTATGATGATATAGACAAATAATATTATTTAAGATATAATAATAAACATACTCGTAATTAAAATATAATCCGAAATTGTCTTTATGTTGATACTATACTTTAATCAAATAAACATTTTTTTTTTTTTTTTAATGTTAAATGAATAGGCAAACTGACAGACGTTCCACCTGATGGTAAGTGGTTAACGTCGCCCATGAACATAAACTAGTTTACCTGGAACTAGCCCAGGCAACTCACTTATGTGTTGCCTATCCAGAGACTTAAGGTGTTAGTCTCGGTGCCAGTAATTACACTGCCTGTCTTGCCCTTCTCTCCGAAACACAGCAAAGCTGTTTCACGGGAGAAATAAGCAAGATGGTGGTACCCATGCAGCCGGGAGCGCGGCACAGCGCATCCCTCCCACCGGTAAAAACATTTGATTAAAAATTTGATTAAAAATTTAACATTTGATTAAAAATTTAAAATGAACATTTTTTTTTTCTATTTTTGTGACAAAACTGTAACAGGTTCAATTCTGTACCTACAATAAAGATATTATTAAAAAAAAATTATGAAGTTCAACTTATAATCGACACTGAAGCCAAAAATGATTTTTTGTTTCATATATTTTATTTCAAAATAAAGACAGACAGACAGACAGAAATACGTCTGTCTGTCTGTCCTGTCTTGTATCTTGGCTGCGCATCACGCCAAATCTACTAAATTAATGGAAACGAAACTGCATATTATTTGAATTCATACTACGAGCTAGGACGGATACAAACGTCAAAATGTGTACTTAAGTTGTAGTTCATGAACACTTAGTTAGTATTATTAGTTTACATTATACATATTTAATACATACATAGATATTTAGATTTTTATAGGATTTCTTTGCATTCTTTGATGATATCTCTGCCTACTCTCTATTGATCTATGATGCAGGAGCGAATAACTGAGCAACTTAATTTCTCACTACCGATACCGCCCAAAAATCGTTCGCACCTCGATCGGAAAGCTTTACACAAATGAATAATATTTTACGAAAAGAATTTTAAAGCCTGTAAATGAACTCGATTTTACAATACATTTAGACATGGTTAACCAGTGAACCAGTAAGCACGACGTGTGTTAGGGGCGCTACTCAGCCGAAAAAATTGAACAAAATGTATCGACTTGACTAAATTATATACTAACCTAGTCGACTACATTTTGATGCTCAGTCACTGTTACTAAATGACTCGTTACTTGACTCATTTAATAGATTAGAATTGATAACAAGCACAAATTTGAAACATCATAAATATTCCTCAGATTTTTTTAGCTATATATGGATAATAAATATTTACAATGACTAATTCAAGTCTAGTCTAAATACAATACAATAAAGTAACTTATTATTTAATTATTTTAGAAATTTTAAGTTACCGCAGTAACCACATAGTTTTATAGCTTATAATAAAAGAAAGAATAAAGTTTGTATAAAGTTTCAAAACTCTATAATATTTAATTTGCATTCCTTTCAGAATATAAACTTTGTTTGTTAAAATACTTCAAGAACATGGTCTTCTCATTTTGTTTTTCGCAGCAGTCCTATTGAAAAAAAAACTTATGTCAAATTGAATGGGGATGAATAAAAGTACGCTCGAAACGAGGTCGCGACTCGTAGATAAAAAGCCTCCTGATAGTGAGGCTCGTGCCTTATCGCAACTTGCTCGTCTCTGTCTCCGTTTGATAGCGCTTTGTCACACTAAATAATAAGCACCTGTTTACATCTTCAGCCTTCACCTTTGCGATACAAAATTGCTAAGATAATAAGCAGTGGCTGTCTCATTGTTTGAAATATCAATTTTAGTAAATACAAGGCCTAAGTTATAGGTTCTTACGTTTTTTTTAAGCGACAGATGAATTTTATCTTTACTAGATAAATATTACGTCGAATCGTTAAGATTACTGAATTTATATACTCATTATTCTAGTTATCATAATTCATTAATGTTTTTAATAATGTAACTTTACTATTATGTTTGCAAACATACACAGTTGTAATAAAAGTATTTTCCTCGAATAATACTAGTGAAGAAGTCATATATTACACCCGGATAAAAAGTATACCAAGTATGTACCTATACATAAGAGAGAAAAAGACATAAGTATGTATATTTACGTTTTTTTATCTTGATATATAAGCTTATGACACATAAGTATGCATATGTAACTTTAAGTAAAAGAAATACATATAAAAAAAAGCCATAGGTAGTGTTCACGTATTCATATTTAATATTTTATTTAAAAAAAAATTATAAATTAAGTAGAAATCCTTACTAAGTACGAGATTGTACTGATGAGTACCTACAATACGCAACTATTAAAGGCATTGAATTATAGGCACGATTGTTATATGTGTCATATTAGCGATTGTATAATGATTATTATATGATTATATATATATATATATATATATATATATATATATATAACATTCATTTAAATGAATATCATATAAATGAAACACAGAAAGAATGACGAAGAATGGACAAATATAATTTTTAACTGAAATGGATATCATGTCATATACTTCGAAAAGACTAATTTATAAAGATTTTATACGAATATATATTTACTAACATAATATAATAGGTACGTATATAATATAACACATAATACTTAATATTGTATATGTATCTATTAATATTTTCGTTTCATGAATACAGTTATATTCATTATTTACGGTCTAATTAATTATAAACGAGCTATTTATTTACGTTCAATTAAAATTTTATTCCAAATTTTATATAAATAACAGTGTTTAGGTAATGGAAAACGTCCTTGTTTATATTATTCTCTAGAAGCTTTTATGTTTCAATCTAAAAATAAACTTAAAGTTCAAGTATAACCAGGGCCGGATTTAGGGGAGGGCAAGCACCCCAGCTGCCCCGGGCCCCCACATAAGAGGGGCCCCCACATCCACAAAAGAGGGGCTTCTACAATAGAGACGACCGAGTTGGAGCGGGCCGGAGTTGGGACGACATTTTTTTTTCGTCGTCATTTTTTTGTGCAAGAAAGAAAAACAGTTCAAATCAAGGGGCCTTCACTCCTCTGTTGCCCCGGGCCCCCACAACTCTAAATCCGGCCCTGAGTATAACATTGTTTCATCTTTACCTATTTCATCACTCTTTATTAATCGTTCTTAGTAGTTTAAGTACAATTTTAACATAAATATACCATTGAAGTCTGTACGAGTTTTTCGAAAAGTTTTGAAATTTATTTTAGTTCGTACGCGCGGTTTCACTCACGTTGATGAATTATATACTCAAAGAAAGCATTTTTGCAAATGTTAAAAAATATAACTTTTACTAAAAAGTTGTCCTCCATATCAAGTCCATACTATATTCAAATACAATATTGTCACACCCGTTCATCCGCTGACGAGTAGAATTTCGAAAAAACCTTTTTATTGAACCTGTATCACAAGAAGAAACTACAATCCAAAAGACAACGGACAAAATAGATCCAAATGTCTACCGCTAATGAAACCTACATAGGTATGTATCAAGATCATGCTTAGCGGAATAGGTAATCGAGAAAAAACAAATAAAAAGTTTCTTTATACGAGTAGGTAGGCTTCGATGGCACTTTTAAATTGTCATTTTACTAAGTATATAATATTCTTTAGTTTATTAATTATAATAAATATGAAGCCACCACAGATTCGGAACGTAGATTTTGATAAGAAGAATCGGCAAGCTCAAATTAACGTCCCGTAATGCATGCACCATTACGCATTCCGCTGACACCAGACAAACTCAAACAATAGAAGAATATGAAAATTTAACACCTTTTATTATATTCAGTCTTCGTCTAGCCTCAATTCAATAAACTTATGTTTAAATATTTAATATTAACATTTTCAAAAAGACTTCTGTTGGTTATCCTTATCATAACTCTCAACAAACAAAATATATTCAAAAAAGAAACGCACATCAGTCATGGCCAGGTTATTTATTGATAACTGAAAAATTTAAATTATATCACTGTGTTTAAAGAGGACCAAAAGAGAGTGTGCATTAGAAACTATGTTTACTGAAATCAGGGTTTTGAGGGTTGGATCGTGTAGGGAGCTATTTTGAAAACATCAAAGATGTTTATTTATTTTGGAATCCGTTTAAACAATTCCACTTGGTGCCTGTCTATTTTACCTTTAGAGAATTTTTTATTTTCTGAAGGCGCGAACGGTGAACAGTCTCGGCCTCCCCTAACAAAGAAAGCTTGTGCTAATAGCCTAAGCATTTTTTAACACTTAATCTTATGTAAATTACAACATATTAAAATTGTAGCCTTATGGGAGAAGATTAAAAATTTTTTTTTTGACATTTTCAAAATGTTTTATGCCTGCCAGACTTACAATTTCATAACTGACCGATAATAAAACATAATTTTAAAAAAATCTAGCTTTGTGGGAAACGGGTTACTAGGATGGTTCAGTTCTCCTGCTAAAAAGACTGTTCAACCCACAGACCGGAAGCCGTCCGTGTCAAAGCAACGTAAATAATATTTTAATAGAAAATTTTTTTCAGAAATAACATTTTATTAAATATTACGGTTTCACATGTTACGTTTTTTTTTTTTAATTTAAATCATTTACAAAAATAAATTGTAATTGTAAATAATAATCATTAAAGTAAATAATTACTCTCACTTAAATTTTAGTTTGGATAGTTATTCAGAATGATTGACAATAATCGTCAATAATTTATTAAAGTAATCATACTTACCGTAACCAATAAACACACATAATTATATTGTATAAATATATTTATATAATATATGTGTATAAATATTAATATTTACGTAGATTTAGATGTTATGTCAGATTGGTTTTATCATTTATTATGACGTTTTATTGAAATTGCTATTAAGCCTTTGTTTAATATTAATCACCAAATTAATCTTTTTTGACGAGTTTTGCTGAATTATGCGTAAAACATTTTAGTTTGTAATTTATATAAAGGTATCTCAAGCTTCGAGCTATGTTAAGCTATAGCTAGCGATGTTTGAACTTTTTACCTGACTTCTAAATGAAGATTATATTTTTTTTATCTCTGTAGGTTACACAGTTACACAGATAGTACTCGTATATTTTTAATAATAGGGTAAATGGACAGTCAGATATCAGTAATCAGGTATGTAGTATTTAATTTACCTACAAATATAGATTATACAATACCTATTTTCTTGACTATTCCTTTGTATTGTAAGTTAAGCTTCATTATTTTGAAGCAATGGAAAACGAGAGCTCCAATCTGAAACAAAGAAAATATATCATTGCTAAAATTTTGATACATTAATTATGTAATAATTCCGATTTAATATAAATGTACAAAATATTTTTTCGTTAAAATTTATTTGAATTTTCTCTATTGCCTACAAAATATAATAACATCTATAAAAATAGTAAAAAGTATGTTAAATTATACATATATGTATATTGTTACACATTATGCCCAGCAGTAGGAAACTTTGAAATACTTTCGTTGTGCAGCAGTGCAAAAACTTACAAATTCGGTTGGTTATTGCTATTTTTTATGAAAATGTTTATTAAATAGTATGTACCTATCGCTGATCTAATGTACCCAATTAAAAATCACTGGCAGCATGGGTGAAAATTGTATATATATTGATATATTATATTTTAATCGCGAGAAATCAAAAATCAGTCAAAAAAATAATATTCTCAACTAAAGGTCGAAAAGGTACGAAGTCCGTAGCTCATTCAGATCAACAATTCTACAGTTACAATATAATCAAAATATAAAAACTTATTTTTAAAAATCACATCATCAAAGCTTGTGCCTTCTGAGTGGACTTTTATGAAATACGTTCTTCCAGCTACCCGTTTCCTTAATATCTTAAGACATTTGTTCATGACAGTCTCATTCATTTTACGAGTCGGAAAACTAGCCTTGTTTTTAGAACCTTTTTATGGAATTATCATTTTGTTTTTCCTATTTAAGGGTGCAATCGAAATAATATCTAGTTATAAAAAAAATAATTTTAATAAACTCATACTGACTTAATACTAACTCACTCCCGCTGTTCATGTTATTATGTTTAAAATAATTAATTAATATAAGGATTAAGAAAAGACAAAGTTCAGACTGTATTTTTTTCGTTCTGACGTATGGAAATAATATATTGGTAAAAAAATGTTTTCCTCTAATACAAACATTGATCTTAACAGATAAGAAATAAAAAAAAATCCAAAAAAAAATCTGATAAAATTTTTCTATTTTTTTATGTTTTGTGTTGTTAAATACGGAATAGAGGAAATTAAACGACGAGTACAAAGGAAAAAATGTGTTTAAAGGCGGTCTTGGCACGCAATGTTATTCGTATTGTGCATTTTTAATCTATACTGTCGACTGCTGTAGTTGTTGACAGCGAGCTGTCATTTGAAATGAACTTCTATCAGAGTTTTTAAAAAAAACCTGCCAAGTCCGAGTCGTACTCGCACACAAAAGGCACCGTAAGGCACCACCGTACAATTAATTAATAATAAAAAAATGTTGAAAAAAAAAATACTTGTATAAAGAGACCTCCTTAAATTTTGAACCATAGTTTATTTTTATTATTTGTCGTTAATTGGTCATAATGAGTGTCTCTTACAGTGCAAAAGACAAAGGCCCTGTGACAGACAGACGGACGGATGGATGGCCAGCGAAGTTTTAGTAGTTGCCTATCCAGGGACCAACAGAAATCTATTATTAATCCTCGGACCAAGGAACTCTAAAATATTCCTCAGCACATGGCACTTTATGGCGAAGGCAATAAAACTAAGCCCACTTAATCGTTTTCTATCAATGTTGCCAAAACTGTTATAAAGAGAATAATCAAAAATATATGGTAAGTCTGTACTCCTAGTGCGCCAGACGGAATCGCTTGCCAAGTCACCCAACTACATTAACTTACCCAACCTTTTGCATTTAACTTTGACTTCAAAAATATGTATATTTAGTAACATAATGCGCCGACTCTCGTTTTAATGCAAAGACACGAAAAAATATTCAGTCATGTTATAAGGTATGTGAAACTTTCATCTAGTTAATAGATTATTTTATATATGACATGCATATACTTAGTTATAAATTCACTCTAAAACAAAAATTTACTCAAGATAACATTTTTATATAATTCAATACTATTTAAGCAATGAAATCCTTACTCTAAATTTCCAGCTGCGCACCACAAACGAACCCACATAAAACTCGAGTAAAGAGCTTAAATTATAATGTGATAAAAGCGAGTAAGCGACAAGGGTCCGCTAAAAATAACCGAACAACGTATAGTACAATCCGACCGGATATCCGTCTGTCCGTTCTTATACATATGTCCGGTTTCCTTCTATTGATTGTACTACGTTTCCAATATTCTCGAACGAATTCAAGTAGAATAATAAAATGGATACTCAGGCTAATTGCGTTTCAGACAGTGATATCTAGACAGGGTAAAATATTATATTTATAGTAACACTAGATGCCACGATTTCATTTGCGTTGATTTGAATCTTGTCAGATTGGTTGTCAGTATTAGTTAACCAACGAATTCTTCTGATAGATCAATGTGCTGTATTATAACTTATAGCGTAGTTTTTTTTTCTTTTGCAATAAAATATATATCATGAATATTAGTAATTAGCGATTAAATTAGCAAAATATTGAAACCGTCAAAAACAAACATTTTGAAGACTTCTGATATATTCAGAATGAGAATATTTTTGTTTATAATATTTCTATTCATTTATAGTCTGTTGCAGTTGCAATAGAATTAGTAAAAAAAAAAAAAAAAACTAACTTAATTTGGAAATGTTTCAATTACTAAAAAAACAGGTATTTACTTTAATAAATAAATTATTTGAATAAAAAAAATAAGTATTCAATTGACTAAAGAAATGGGCATATAATGCTATATTAGTACGTTTAATGTTAATGTGGCATTAAAAAATATAAAATAATATAAATATATGTTTCAATAAATTTCATTCAGGTCGTCAGCGAAGTAACAAACACGAAAAACATTAATTCATTCCTAAGATATATTGACGGTAATTTTTCACAACACAAAAGTAATTTGTAAAGTTTCGGTCTCATGTTTGAGTCCGAATAAAATAATAAGGAATCTCGTTATAAGTTGTACCTTGCAACTTAGAACATTTGTATTAACTTACTTTATAATTGTATTATATTACTAGGTATATATTAACGATCTGTTTTACTTGTATTATTGGTATATATTAACGGTCTATAACATCCCAAGGCTGGCTACTGGTCTCTTCTCGAAAAAAGGAAAAGAGTTGAGTTTAATCTGCTACGCTGTTTTACCGCGGGCTTTACATGCACAAGTTGTTCATGGAGGATGTGCATGTCTTACAATTAGAATTTCTTCCGAGGTATGCGGGTTTTATCACGATATTTTCCTTCGACTACAAATCCGGTGTAATTTTGTGTGTACTGTCAACTAGGCTACCTCAGCTCAATTAAAAAGCTTAGATATAGATAGAAGAATTCATTTAATTACCTATATATCTAGACTAAATAAATAAATAAATACCATATACAAAAAAAAACCTGATAATTTTAACAGTAAAAATAAATGGTTATTATAATTTATACTCTGTATCCTAATGTTACAACTGTATAATAAGCTCATTACCCAAAGAGTGCCAACAGGTCTTTATTTCTGAGATGTTGCTATTCTTCCAGCATGTATACCGTCGCAGAATAGTCTAAAATTTCACAGAAAACGTATAATTTTAACCTTTTGTAAGTCGTTTTGATGTTTTCTGCTCGGTCTTAATTTGTATTTGTTGTCAAATACGCTACGGTATTACGGAACGTAGTGATTGTCGTTAAATAGACGTCAGACTCGCTTAGCCGGCTGTTTACAAATAATTACGGATGTTTGGTGGAAAGATGAACTAATGGGTCATGTTCAAAAATACTTGGTGCTCTATATATCTATTGTTTATGAATACCTCCATTTAGATCTCTCATTCTCATTACCTGCGTTCATATGGCGTCTTTCGTGTCTGTGGACATAGAGGAAAAAGCGCCCTCTCTGGTTCGCGTCTAGACATCCACGCTTATCGAGTGTCTCCTTATAAATATTTAAATTTAATACTAAATACAGTGCAACCTCGATATAACGAAACTGAAGGGAATTAGGAAATATTCGTTATACCAAGTAATTCGCTATAATGAGGTTTGTTATATAGAGGTTAGACTGGACTGCGATTCGTTTTAACGAGGTAAGAACTTGGAATTAAGTGGAAATAATTAACAGGATACGTTATATCAAGGTTTTAAGTTGAAAAAATTCGTTAAATAGATGTAAAAAATACCTTCTACCTATATTCTGCAATGATTGAAAAATCGTTATAAAGAGGTTTTTGATAAATGTTATTCGTAATGTAGAGGTATATTTTGTGTTATCTCTTACGGGCAGTTCTAGGGGATTTCGAAAAATCCGTTTAATCGAGGAATTCGTTATATTGAGGCTCGTTATATCAAGGTTGCACTGTATTACACTTGGAAGCAAAATGTCATTTTCGCATTTGGTCCTATATAATTATCTATTAGCAAAATGACTTAAATTTCAAAAATACAATCTCATACAAAAACTATTTAATATTTTTCTTTAGTATATTTATAATATTAAGAAATATTTATTTCTATTTTACAAGTAACCACGCTATGCGGTTCACAAAATAATTAAAATATGTGGATCAATAAAAATATTCATAAAGATGTGACAAATAATTAAAATATGTGGATCAATAAAATTATTCATAAAAATGTGACAAATGGGTTTTACTGTTTTAAAATTCGAGGCTATTATGTGTATGCGTAAGTATGCGTATTTTTGTCTTGTCCGTACCTAAGTTGTAAAACCAATGTAATGCCTCCTTCTTATGTTTGTTTGCTTAAGTATTGGGACATTCCAATTTCAGACTTCTTCAGACTTTTACACATATCAATTACAATGTTGGCTTCTCCATCATCATTTTCATCTACGTTTCCATTTCCAATGATAAGTAGTCAAAGAGAGCAATCAGGTCACCTCCAGCTGTGAATCTTTGCTGTATTTCAATTAAGCCCCGTGTGTATTTCTGCAATAAAGGCTCCATGAAGATAATTCACTTCTGCAGCGCACTAACATATAAACCGTTATAGATTTTTTCGCTTTCCTCTTCTGGTCCTTTCAGGATTTTTGGTATATATTGTTATTAAATTTATTATTAACTTCTTTAAAAATAAGATTTGTTATCGTTTAGATAACAGGGCTGCATAATATTTTCGTAAGTTCTGTAGGTTGTATTATTTTCAGGGGTCCCAATTGTTATATTCTCCCCATATTATTTAATACCGTATTTTATATCATAAAACCAGACATATATACAAACAGAGTAGATAGCAAATTATTAGTAGTAATAAATTATTCTGATTTTCATATATTTTTATTTCGCGGAATATTATTTTTACTAACGACCATTAAATTAAATGCGCTCAATCAAAAAATTAATTCATTTTGGAAATAGGATATTTCGAGACGGAAGGGATATAATAAATACATAAAAAACATAATACTACTACAATTCAAAGATTAAGCGTAATATTCAGCGATAGATAGCTCAGCGACATGGACTTTTCGTACGGTACAGTGCATCTAATCACAATGCAAACGGTGCATACCTATATGAAACCCGTCCCGCGAGTGATCAAAATTGACGTCAAAAAAAGTTTATTTTCATGCATCGCAGCTATGTGTGAAAGTATGTAGCTTAACCGACTCCGGATAGTTGTTGTATTGTTATTCAATTATTTTTTTATAAAAATGTTTTTATATTATTATATGTATTTATTTAAACAATTTATGTATCAACAAATTAAAAAAAACTAAACTTTGGAACTAAAGGCGGACTTAATGACTAGTGTTATTCTCTCCCAGTCAATCTTTAGGACAAACAGGAAAAATTTTAGGCGGTAACAACATATATATTTAATTGGAGGTACCCGGATCTACAGGCAACAGGATCCCTCCAGCGACATACTGACCTCGGCGAAAAGGCCAGACTTCTACTCCATTAACATATTCCATCCGATAATAATTGAGTAATATCGATAGGTAGAAGCGACGACCTTTTTTATATACGATATTGTCGAATAGGGAGAGGAGATAAATGACCTTTTTTTAAGAATATGGGGAGGCGATGACTTGATTTATTTAATTTTTTTTTTTTTTAAGAATACACAATATAGCCCGATAGAAACAATATCGGTCTGGAGTTGCGTCGACCTTTTTTTGGGAATATGTGTAGCCGGCAGGTGTAAATATCGGTGTGGGATCGCGATGACCTTTTTTGTTTTTTCATGTGCACTTACTATTTTGGAAATAAATTTGGGGCCAAAGGGCTTCCACTCCTTTGTTGCCCCGAGGCCTCCAGACCTCTAAATCCGGCCGTGACCGAAATCCTATTTTTATCAGTCTCCAATCGCCGCTAACCGTAAGACTGTAATTTGGGTAAGTAAAAGTATTTACTGGATCTTGGTTTATTTTCGTTTATGTGGTAAATAATTCTAGGTTATATTTAATTTTAATCTTATCAATGAATTTTTTTGTATAAGGTTTTTAGCTTTTTCGAATACATTTATAGAAAAAAAGAAAAGTGCGTTTAATATTACTATTAAATTTAAACTTATAGATCATAATAATATTACTTTCCCACGATACGTATAAGTCCGTCTTAAAATATAAATATTAAGGAATCGGAACATTCAATCAACGAAACATATTTACGATTTATAACGCACCTCTCGTACTTGATTTTTCAAACAGTGATTTTATCGACTTATAAACTATGTAATTTTTATTTATTCCTTCCTCAAATTAAGCTTATAACATGTTGATAAAGCAAATAACAGCTTAACAAAGTAGGATTTCCGGAAAACGCCTCATGACACGGCAAATTTCAAATTACAACACAAAAATAAACAAAGAAAGTTGCGTGTCTCGCCTCATTTGTCCGGCAGCGAGATAAAGATTGACCCAAAAAACGTCTTTTTTTCGCCCCTTTTTTAAGACCTCATAATTTCTTTATTAAAGTAGATTGAATAATTTTTCAATAATGCTTTAAAGAAAACTACATTTAGAATCGGTTTTGTTTTTAAGACTTATGTTACCTGTATAATATTATATACTACTACTAGCGGCCCGCCCCGGCTTCGCACGGGTATTTAACTAAAATTTCAAAAAATATAAATTTATATTCGTTATCACCTACACCTGCGTCGATACTGAAAAATATTTCGTAATAGACGGATTAAGTTGTCAAACATAATATTTTAGCCCGCGACTTTGTTCGCGTAGAAGTCGAAAATGTTTATAATAGGATTTTTTATTGTTTTTTTTTTTACGTTATTAATTTTGTTATAACATATAAATTATTATGTTAAAATATTTGAATACTTATAAAATATAACAATCATTATTATAGATTTAAAGTTTAAATAAACATTAAAATAAAAATAAAAATTGTTACCTATATTTTATGATCAAGTAGCTCTGCCTTTGATCTGGAGAAAGTTACACGGGGGTATTATCTTTTTACAACGAAATCGAAATACTACACCTTCCGTACTATTTCTTTATAAACAATTTTTTTTTCGTTCAGGGTGCTAGAATTACCAGGCTATTCTGGAATATGCCGCATACAACTGACTATGAGAGAAGCAGCTTTCGTTTAAGTATACTCCCGCTACAGTAAGAGTTTGACCTAAAGCTTTGTTTATGGTAAATACATACTCATATACACTCATACATTATATTATTATATGGTTCCTGGAAATCACCATTTCCTATTTTAAGCAACAGGTCTGAGAACTGTCCGGCAGTAACATCTCCCCTTAGACGGACTCTCATATTTATGATAAGGCTCAATTTCGTCACTGCAGGCCACAAATGCTCCTGTACTGTAGTGTATTGTATCAGCCTGTAAATAACCCACTGCTGAGCCAAGGCCTTTTTTCCATATAGAAGAAGCGTTGGAGCTGGAGGTGGATTAACCACCACGCTGCTCCACTGCGGGTTAGCGGATAATATCAATACCATAAGTAACAATTATTATAAGGCATGCATGATAACAAACAGGACCGACGGCTTTACGTACTCTCCGGGGCATGGTGGGGAAACCGACTATACACCCAGATATACACCCAGACCTGAAACAAATATTGGCACAAATACAAATATCTGCCCTGAGCGGGTATCGAACCCACGACCACCGCCATGCGTTAAGGCGACTACTTGCACCACTACACCAGAACGGTCATCAATGCTTCGTTCGTTGTAACGTAGGTATAATTACACCACAAATCAATACGATTTTGTCTCTTAGATTTGAATAAACCCGCAAGTAATTATTTTTTTAAATTTTAATTGACTCTGAACAGTTAGTAGTGACCCTGATTTCTGCTCCAGGATCGTGGGTTCGATTCCCGCCTCAAGTCTGGGTGTAATATGTATTTATTTCTATATGTATTATTTATATGTATATTTATAAAAAATGTATATCAGTCGGCTGTTACCTAGAACACAGGCATTAAGTTGCCTACCTTAGGAACAGCCGATCGTGTGTGTATGTCAAACATATATTTATATTTAATAATAGTCCAAGACAGCTTTTATCTCCTCCTTCTTAGTTTTAGTGTAAGATAAAGTTAAATGGATACATGATTTATAATGTTTTCTGATCTTGTTCCAACATTAGTCCGTGGTGCCAATCTGTACGAATTGGGGTGTTAATGCCGTATAAATCAAAAAATATTTCCAAGTTCACTTCGGTGTCTTCTATATATTCTGTATCATTGTGAACTACAGATGCCTTGCTGATGAGTCAATTACTTTAAAACCCTTGACTTAACACAACCCCAACATTGAAGTAAAAATATTATATAAGACACTATTCTCAATTTTGTTACGTTTCATATAAAGTCTTGCCTGTTTCATCAGGAGCACCCAAAAAAAGATATCACCTACACGTCAATACTGAAAAATATACTATAATAGACGGATTGATTGTCAAACATGTGTCAAAATAAAATATAATTTAAATCAAAAGCACTGAGGATTTGTCTCTGATGCATGTACTACAAACCAATATGGTTTTACAAAAAACGAAGCCATATATATATATATATATATATATTCAATGCACTTCAGTTCATTATGAGAGTATAAGATTATATTATTATGATTTTCCCTGTTTTCCTGCTTTTCTGTTGAAATTTTTCCTGAATTTTGTTTGCTATAAAGCTCACGGAGCCCGAGACCTTTCCAACGAATGCAAAACCGTGGAAATCTGTTCGTGCTTTCTGGAATTATAGCGTCAGGAAGGAAAACTCGACTTATTTTTATATTATAGATTACAAAATTTATAATTTTTAAATCATTTGATGAGAGTCAATGATGACCCTTCTTCTATATGGAGAAGAGGCCTTTGCCAAGCAATGTGTTGTTTAGAAGTTGATTCAATGCACTTCAGTTCATTATGAGAGTATAAGATTATATTATTATGATTTTCCCTGTTTTCCTGCTTTTCTGTTCAATTTTTTCCTGAATTTTGTTTGCTATAAAGTTAAATAAAAAGTTAAGTTAAACATATAAATTATTATGTTAAAATATTTGAATACTTATAAAATATAACAATCATTATTATAGATTTAAAGTTTAAATAAACATTAAAATAAAAATAAAAATTGTTACCTATATTTTATGATCAAGTAGCTCTGCCTTTGATCTGGAGAAAGTTACACGGGGGTATTATCTTTTTACAACGAAATCGAAATACTACACCTTCCGTACTATTTCTTTATAAACAATTTTTTTTTCGTTCAGGGTGCTAGAATTACCAGGCTATTCTGGAATATGCCGCATACAACTGACTATGAGAGAAGCAGCTTTCGTTTAAGTATACTCCCGCTACAGTAAGAGTTTGACCTAAAGCTTTGTTTATGGTAAATACATACTCATATACACTCATACATTATATTATTATATGGTTCCTGGAAATCACCATTTCCTATTTTAAGCAACAGGTCTGAGAACTGTCCGGCAGTAACATCTCCCCTTAGACGGACTCTCATATTTATGATAAGGCTCAATTTCGTCACTGCAGGCCACAAATGCTCCTGTACTGTAGTGTATTGTATCAGCCTGTAAATAACCCACTGCTGAGCCAAGGCCTTTTTTCCATATAGAAGAAGCGTTGGAGCTGGAGGTGGATTAACCACCACGCTGCTCCACTGCGGGTTAGCGGATAATATCAATACCATAAGTAACAATTATTATAAGGCATGCATGATAACAAACAGGACCGACGGCTTTACGTACTCTCCGGGGCATGGTGGGGAAACCGACTATACACCCAGATATACACCCAGACCTGAAACAAATATTGGCACAAATACAAATATCTGCCCTGAGCGGGTATCGAACCCACGACCACCGCCATGCGTTAAGGCGACTACTTGCACCACTACACCAGAACGGTCATCAATGCTTCGTTCGTTGTAACGTAGGTATAATTACACCACAAATCAATACGATTTTGTCTCTTAGATTTGAATAAACCCGCAAGTAATTATTTTTTTAAATTTTAATTGACTCTGAACAGTTAGTAGTGACCCTGATTTCTGCTCCAGGATCGTGGGTTCGATTCCCGCCTCAAGTCTGGGTGTAATATGTATTTATTTCTATATGTATTATTTATATGTATATTTATAAAAAATGTATATCAGTCGGCTGTTACCTAGAACACAGGCATTAAGTTGCCTACCTTAGGAACAGCCGATCGTGTGTGTATGTCAAACATATATTTATATTTAATAATAGTCCAAGACAGCTTTTATCTCCTCCTTCTTAGTTTTAGTGTAAGATAAAGTTAAATGGATACATGATTTATAATGTTTTCTGATCTTGTTCCAACATTAGTCCGTGGTGCCAATCTGTACGAATTGGGGTGTTAATGCCGTATAAATCAAAAAATATTTCCAAGTTCACTTCGGTGTCTTCTATATATTCTGTATCATTGTGAACTACAGATGCCTTGCTGATGAGTCAATTACTTTAAAACCCTTGACTTAACACAACCCCAACATTGAAGTAAAAATATTATATAAGACACTATTCTCAATTTTGTTACGTTTCATATAAAGTCTTGCCTGTTTCATCAGGAGCACCCAAAAAAAGATATCACCTACACGTCAATACTGAAAAATATACTATAATAGACGGATTGATTGTCAAACATGTGTCAAAATAAAATATAATTTAAATCAAAAGCACTGAGGAGTATTTATATCAAAACTAGCAAACCCGGCAAACTCCGTTTCGCCACCAACTTATTTTCGTGAGGGATACTCACACCGCGTACTTCCGCCATGCAAAACCATATTGGTTTGTAGTACATGCTATGTATCAGAGATGGCGCTGTATATGAAAAATAATTTTATAATTAATTAATTTTTGTTAAATTATTTAATTTTTGAATCTAGCAAACCCGGCGAACTCCGTTTCGCCACCAACTTATTTTCGTGAGGGATACTCACACCACGTACTTCCGCCATGCAAAAAACAATATTGGTTTGTAGTACATGCTAAGTATCAGAGATAGCGCTGTATATGAAAAATAATTTTCCCTGTTTTCCTGCTTTTCTGTTGAAAATTTTCCTGAATTTAGTTTGCTATAAAGCTCACGGAGCCCGAGACCTTTCCAACGAATGCAAAACCGTGGAAATCGGTTCGTGCGTTCTGCAATTATAGCGTCAGGAAGGAAAACCCGACTTATTTTTATTATATCAAAATAACTTTCTACCCCCTTTTTACCCCGTTGGGGAATGAATTTCTATAAAATACGAAACACGTCTTCAATCAATTCTGTTAAAGAATATTTATGCAAAATTTGAAGTAGATTGGACCAAGGAATCACGTTGTCCCATACAAACTTTGCCTCCCTTTTTCATCCCCTTAGAGGTAGAATTTCGTAAAATCCGTTCTTAGCTGACCTCTACTTGACAAAAGGAATATTCCTACTAAATTTCAAGTTTTTAGGTCTCATAGTTCCAGAGATATCGTGATGAGTGACTATATCTATAGAAAGTCTCCTATATATATATAGATCATAAAAATAAAAATCATAACTTGATTTCTCTGTATAAATAATGATTATTATATTATTTCCTTAATTTTAATTGTTCAAAAAAATCAAGTACCTATTAAAATAAGTAGTAGGAACCATTAATATTATATAATAATAATAGAATGTAAATATTATTTTAAAAAAATACTGATATAAAATGCATTTAAATAGAAAATAATGCAAATGCAGTCACATAAAAAAGTATAATGTAAAAAAAATGCTAAGAAACTCCGCTTGAATCATATTTGAATCATTTATGAGGGCGTGAGTGATGAGACATACATTATTTAACAGTGTCAAATCAAATATTACAAAGCAAAGTACTTTCCACGTCGCGGTCTTCGTATTCATATACGTAGAAGATTAAATGTCGATGACGCTGTTTGAGAAAGATTGGACGAGCTATCTGCAATAGTACCGACTTTTTTATTTTATAAAATATTATTCTTTATTGCAAAATACAATTATATTGCACAAAAGGCGTGCTTAGTGCTAAAAGCATTATTTACCAGTCAACCATAGGACATAAGAAAAAGGTCATTCGTCGGTGTGCAATATATATATACATACTTAACTTAAAACTTTGTTTAAGAACTACCACTTGTCCTCATAGAAAACTGCTACATGTTTGAAACTGTTATATTTTTAAACCCAAACGATTTAATTAATTCTTTTACCATTAAAAATCTTAGTTATCCCGAATTACCAAGAACTGTATAACATTACACAGCGACTCATGTATTAGTGTATATTTTTTGTAAAATATCTGGCCATGGAAATATCTTTTCGACATAAATCATTCGAATCTCATTCGTGTATATTTGAACCTTGATGTCTTTGTAGCGAAACCTTGCAGAGATTATTGATTGGACGTCTTTCATTATTAATGCAAATTGTCGTCATTTGAATAGACTACTTGTACTAAAATTGTTGAAATATTCTGTGCAAGTCTATTTATACATTAAAAAAACCTTATAGTAAATAATTGTTAAGTGGTTTTAATAAAAGGAAACAATGTAGTAAGACAGCCAATGCATAGATTTTTTTTATTCTTGGCATAAAATCTAAAGTAATCTTCTACCATCATAATTTTAAGTATTAATTTTATCTGTTGGCAAGGTTTCAGTTCTAATTTAAAGACGAAAGTTTAGTGTAAAAAAGCGGTAAGGTACTAGCTACATCGATGTTAGTACGTTCTACATCTTCTTTCTGGATGTCAAGTGCCTAGCTCGAGTGACGTAAACCAATCTAAGACATACACATCGCACTAGCTTTTTAAACTTTTTTACGTGTGATACAAATCGTTGTCAAATAAATCAAAATTTACAAGTTTGCTATCTTTACAACCACTTTATTTGAGCTTCCTTTTCACAAATTTTGACCTGCTCTTAGTCGTATTTTTTTTAAATAATTAGAATTATTTATACCTTGCACTAAAAAAATATTTGGTCCAGATAAACAAACTAAAACGCCGTTGTGATTCATGTATTCAATGAATGTTGCAGGAGCAGTTGCTCATCGACGCTCCCCTAACCCACTTCTATATTAACATCGGGTCAATGCCAATTACACGCCAACCTTATTTTGATACGAAACCCCTGAATAAACGTTGCCTTTATCAATTGAGATAATGAGATATCGATAGATTATAGACAGAGCGCTTTTTTAGAATATGAATTTAACTGGATAATATTTTTTCTTATAGTAAACTTGTAGATATTGGAGATAATCTTAAAAAATCTAATTACTTAGATCACAGGGTATATTGACTACAAAATAATTTTAAAAATTAGAGTTTATTTAATATTTGTTGTAGAGATGTACAGAATACAATCAATAACCCACTTTCAGAAGACACTTCTTTTAAATCGATTAGGTATCGTTGTGGACTTTTAAATGACAAGCTCATGATACGATTAGCGAAATAATGCTTTGTTCTGACATTAATGGAATGCGAATGTAACCTCCACATTCATATCGTGTGTTCCACTTGTATGATCCGTAGAACAGCTAGATCTTCAACGTCATTTTCCACATAATAATTAATTTACCGTAACAAAAATCTATATTTTTTCTAAAAGAAATCGAAGACTGAGGTATACGAACCAGGATAACCTAGAGAAGAGCAGAGATGATTTAGTGAATAGAATACGTGTATCTTAATAGGTAGATTGTCAGCTTAAGTCCAGGCTAACAGCGCTAATTTTTTACCGTATAAACAATTTTAAATTCATCTCATGGTCAGCAGCAAAAAAAAGCATAACATTACAAAAATGTATCTTACATGTAAATTTTTATAGCAATTGATAGTGAAGTAAGGTGGCGGATTATACTTCTCAAACCACACCTGTTGGCTGTTACAATACCAACAAGGGCACTTACTAACTCGGCTAAAAATCCTTTGACCTTACAACAGCGACTAGCTAACTTACTTTAACTTAGTTTCTTCTTATTATTAAGTTGAACTAAACTTATTTAATATTGGCTTAACTAATGGTATCCTTTTAAATAAAATTCTACCTACGTGGCATTATTTGTTACTTAAAATATAACATTTCCAGCAATCCATTTTTACCTAGAAAGCTATTTTATTATATATATATATATATATATATATATATATATATATGGTTTTGCTAACGAAAAAAAGTAAAATCTAAAGTTTTAATATTTAAAACTTTCCTAACAAGTTGCTTAAAATCGATGGCGACGACTGGCAATTTAAAAGTTATTTTTCATAAATGAGATTATTTTATCTATTTTGATCAAATTAAAGCACAATCTTTAATTTCATTGAAATAAATCATAAAATTTGGACAAAGTTGACTACGTTGTTAGTTGATTAGGTTAATTAGCATGAACTAAATATTAACAGGCTTAATTAAGACCGTTAATATTTACATTTTCTTTACAAATACATACATTTAACGATATCGTTGACGGTATAATTAAAAGCTCCGAATTATTTAACATTTTACTAATATGAATAATAATAAAACATTTCTTATTCGATTTGGAGTTAATAGCGAAGTAATTGATGTAAATTTTCGCAGTTTTTTATACGTTAAGATTATACAATAAATTAAAAAAAATACTCTTTATAAACCTATATAATTATGTACCTTATTAACAGTGCCATATTTAATACAAGTATCTACCGTTCATTTTGCAGAGACTGTGCCGAGTTTGATTAAATTTAAACATTTACTGCTACTTTCATACATGTATTAAAATATTTAAGTGGCTGTCTTTGTGTGCAATATTTTTTTAAATAAATTATTCGAAAATCATTATATTAGTATAAACTTTTTGCTTCAGTGAATTCAAAAATATACAAATTTGTTCGTTCTATAAATTATAAATCATTTCTTATTCTTTTCATTTATGTTCCAAATGCTGTAGCCAAAAATATTTATATTTCCAAGGTTCATGGACGAATTTACAGAGTCAATTCGTAGGAATTGCACTAGATGGCCTAGTAAATAGGTACAACTTGGACCGAATATACTAGGTTTTAGTTATTATAAACATATAAAAGTAGGGGAAATATCAAATGAAAACATGAAATTCTCCAAAGTTATACGGAATTAAATGTTTATTATAGAACTAATATGAAGCATTATGAGCTTTGAAAACATCAGCAAAGACTGCAATATTAAAAAATATATAATTCGACGTGATATGAAATTTAAACGCTTTATAAAGTTCGACGTAATGCTCACCAGTCGCCACACAAAGTTAAATAGTTATGCAATATTTGAATCATTAGTAGTATTTTGAGCCATTCTATTTACAATTAAATCTTAGGGTCATTATATATTTTCAAAAAAAGTTTTTTTTTATATTTACAAATAAGCTTATTAGTTTGTCTTGTTTGATATTATAGAAACTATTCTGACAGTCCATGACTTGCAACAGCTCCTAGCGTCCTATATTCTATTATAATAATTAGTGCGTCACACATAATTTGTATGTATTTTATTCGAATGGCTACCAATCACATATCATGTCGAATACAATTTAACTAAAACAATAATTCTGGAAAATGGCTCTAATAGTAGAAGATCCGAACCTAAATCAACCTTCACCGGGGTGATACTCTCGCCATAGTTTACGTACTACTCGCCATAGTTTACGTACCGAGCATGCGCACTCAGAGTCCCAGCAGAGACGGCTGCAATGCTCGGTCCTTTATTATTACACGGTATACTTACCTTGGATCTCTCTGTCACCCATTTCCGCACGCGTTGAAATTAAATTTTTTAAAATTCGCAAACCTCTATTAGGACCAAATTTTTCACAGAAAACCCTATGTCAACGTGTTCACAATAAAACAGCGCTTATGCTCATATATATATTTTTTTATATTATCCCATCAAGTGAAAGTAACTGGTACCGACATACCTGTTTATACCTGCCAACCTAGTAGTTTGTCCACGTAAATATTAGAAAACCCTATGACTGCACATTCTGTATGTTTCATACTTCAAGTCTATTATTAAACAAGTATGCTTAATTAAAAAAATAAAACAACCCGACTGCGTAAAATACTCTTATTATAAACTAAAAAGAATAAAACAATTTACTAGCTTTCATTTGATACCCATATTGCTACAGTAAGAAAAAAAAATTCAACTCCCCCCCTCATTCCGCCATTTGCGGGCGCCATTTTGAAAATTTATATAGCCTATGTCACTACTACAAATTAGACAAATCCAACGACACCTCATACGTCAAAAACCGTCCAGCCGTTTGGGCTGTAGAGCGTGCCAAAGAAATGGACATACATACATACATACATACATACATACATACATACATACATACATACATACATACATACATACATACATACATACCATACATACATACACTCGAAAAACATAACCCTCCTTCTGTCGCAGTCGGGTAAAAAAAAATGATTATCTTGATATTTCAAAATTAAAAAAAAATGATTTTTTAATAATTAATTAAAAATATCCTGTCAAGGATTTTTCGAGCAAACCCATTTTTAATACATTTTTTGATAGAATAAATTTATTATAAAATAGGTCTCATTCTATTATCACCCCAGTGAAGGTCGATTTAGGTTCGTATCTTAGACCATAACGATATTTTTTAATATTCGTAAACCTTTTCTATATCCATTGTTTTTATTTCGTTTGCTAAAGTAGCATAAAATCCAATGTTACATAGTTAGGCCTACACTTTTTTTTAGCATAAACGGTTTAACCTATCACGTTGCACCGGTGAGTAGTTGAACGAAGCTTGCATGAATTAACCTGTTTAGAATTGTTTCTTTGTCATCTTACGATTAGGACAAAGGTTTCATGTAATTTTACTACATATTTATACAATAATATGAAACGAAATCGGTTTACAAATTAATAAATTAATAAATAAATATTAACCAACAATCACACCACGTTAACCTAGCCCCGTGGTAAGTTCGTAAGAACTTGTGTTACAGGTACTAGGAACGGAAATATATTTAAGATATTAATACATATTATATATATAAATACACATTCATGACCCGGTGCAGACATCTATATTCGTCATACAGATTATCTGCACCTGGCGGGATTCGAACCCGCGACCGCTACGTAGAGTGTCCAGTTGCCTGACCACTCGACCAGCCGGCCGTCAAAATATGTTCTAATCTTGTAATGTTTTTATTAGTTTAATTGGGAAAATAATGATTTTTTTAAAACAAATTTGAACCTAAATAAGTAAGCTTAGCTCATAACCAACATTTTTTCATCACTGCTTATGCTCTGCTAACCGTAAATCGGAACGGAGTGTTTATGCCTACGAGCTTCCTCAATTGATAGGACCAATAGATTCAGAGATAAGCGTCTCCAAAAAAATAATCTCTACAGCTTTTTTGAATGAACACAAAAATATTTATACATACAACTGTACACACAGATAAAAAATAATCAAAAATAATATTAGTGCAGATATACAGACGTAACGTTTGCAAACCGTAGTCTTGTCATAAAGGTTTCACTTTACCAAAAATATAGAAAAATATATTTGTTAATATAAAAAATAAACCTTAATTTACTTTCACTGTTAAATATAGCAAAGGATTTTACTAAATTGCCGGTTTGTTTATGAAATTACCAATTACGTGTTATCGGACACGGTACACGCTCAAATCCTATAATTATCCTATCCATCATTTGAGGTATAGATTATCAATTTCGCCATGGATTATAATTATATAATTGTTAATATTTTTCAAATAGTAAATAGTAAATAATAATAGTTTAAAAGAAATTACATGTTATTTAAAGGAAGTAAATATTTTTGACGTGATAGCGTCTTGTAAATCGATGAAGAAGTGTCACGTGTCACGAGCTAGAGCGCGGAACAAGCGATAGAGAGGCACGATCGGCCTAAGGGCACGTACGCACTATGCGGTTAGCCGGAATGCGGCCAGCCGTGCGGCTGACCGCATGACGCAGTTGCGCTTGCGGTTAGCCGGGTGACGGATAGCCGCAACCCGAACCGGAACGTCGATAAACACGTTCACCATCAATGGTGGGCAACTGCAAACTAGCACTATCCGCGTAGTGTGTAGGGCAACCGTCCGGCTGACCGTCAGTCTCAGTCGGGCCGCAGCGCTCAGAACAGTTCTGCCATTTTAGCGCTTTCGGCGCTAGATCTAGCGCTTTTTTGACATGTTTGGCGCGTGTCTGAGAATTTTAGCGCCTAGCGGACAAGTTAGCGCTTTTTTAGCCATGGCCGATATAGAACGTGTCTTTAGTTTCATGAATGTCGTCAAGACAAAGTTGCGTAATTCATTGCATTTGAAAACAATTAATGCCATTCTCTTGATAAGAACGGGATTGATTGCTGCAAACAGTACTTGTCACGAACACAAGCTTCCAACCACAGCCTTCCAACCGACGTTATCAAAAAGATAGGGTCATCTGAAAAATATAAACTGAATGCATTTTATAATTCTGACTCGGCTGGCCGATCGAGTTCAGACATTATGGTCTATGGATGCAGATCTGGATGGATGATTTGTTTTCACTTTATGATTATCTATTTTAGGTTTTTTTTTTGTTGTTATAAACCTGTATGTATTGAACATGAATTGTATTTTCTCCGAAAATTGTAATTTATTGAAAAAATTTTTTAGTTTCTGATTTTATTATTGAACGACTATGTTTAAATTTAAGTTGAGTTTTCTTTTTTAGATTTTTTTACTTTCTTAATAAAAAAAAGTTAGCGCTCAATCTAGCGCTTTTTTTTCTTTATTTTTTTATAGAATATAGCGCTTATCGCGCCGTTATTAGCGCCGAAGTACATTTTGCATCTGGCAGCATTGGCTCAGAACAACCGGAGCGCTCGGCCGGTAGCCGTATCGCAGTACGTATAAAAACGACTTTCTCGTACAAATATTAGATTACGGTCAGCCGCATGGCTGGCCGCATTCTGGCTAACCGCATAGTGCGTATGTGCCCTAAGCGTTCGGTTTGTGAATGAAAAACAATAACACAGATTGGAGGATCCTAAATATTACACATGTATTTAAGTTGTTAATAAATTGTTAATAGCATATTGCTCCTTGTAATTAATTTGTATAATTTAAGTAATTAAATATTTGAATTAACGAGTGCTTAAGTAATTTATCGAAAAAAGTAAGTAGTAGTAATTAATTCAATTCATAAAAGTATGCAATTTTTGTTCAATGTTTTCTTATGACGTTTTCACGTAAAATTATCGTCCGTAAACCGACTTTACAAACAACCAATTTTTTTATTTTTTTATTTAATTAAATGTTATAAGCCGGTATCTGTCCTTAATGGATATTTACGTAAAACTAATAAAGGAATTTTCATAAGAGCATTACAAGCCAAAAATGTTTTTAGAATCTTTGTGTGTCCTTATTTTTAACATCACCACAATACCACTAGATTGAACACTTGTGCACACGAGATTGTACTCGTATATAGTTTTCATAGTTGAATTCGAATAGGTCTAACTTAAAATCTAATGTTCTCTTATATTTAACCGAATTTTACTCATTTAATTAGAAGTCTAAGAACGGATTTTATCGCGTTTATTCCAAATTACAGTTTAACAAAATTTTATTAAATAAACGCGATAAAATTCGTTTTTAGACTTCTAATTAAATTAAAATCTAGTGATAAATTTGTCTTGATGCATCGTCCAGAAGATAATTTATTATCATAATATAGAAATCTAACAACTTAAATACATCACCACGCAATCGCTTCAACAATGAGAAGTACATACATTAGAAGTAGGGTTCTCCTATTTGCCACTAATGACATTTAAGAGAAAAGTTGTGTTAACCCCAAAGAATTTATATACAAACTGGAATGCGCACGTGCACTCAAAAAAAATTCCTAAGAGAGGAAATGCATCTCTTTCTACCGTGGATTCAAGGCAACTCGTAAGAAAGAGACAAAATATCAGTAGTCAACGAAATGCTCGCAACGATTTTTTCACATTACATGTTAGAAACAAATGTCAACCTTATTTTAGTTATTTTAAGGTGCATATTTGAATATACAATTTTATTAAGTGAGCGTTCCAGTTATGATATAAATTCCTTGGTTAACCCTTCTTGTTTCATAAACAGGCAACTGTTAAAAGTTTTTGTCTAAAATGTTGTCGACTGACTATTTTAACCTAGAAATTTCTTTTTTGGTAAATTTTAATTATTCTAATTCAAAAATAAGATTATGTGTATACATATATACCTATAAAAAAAAGTGATAAATAAATAAAAAATAATACAAAAGACCTGCTTACGAAAAAAACGATGAATATGATTTTAAAAAATATGATCCATCTAACAATTGCTTTAAGAAAATTATCCACCGCCATACAATATTTCTACAGAACAAGTAACCACTTTTATGTCTATAATAAATAAAACAATAAAAATATAGGTTATTGTAATAGTTTTTATATAAGCAAAATATATGTATTCTCTTATTTTTTCGATTTCCAGTAGCTTCTTCTAGATTAAAAAAAAAATTAGGTCAGTTGCCTTTGAGTAATCTGCAATACAAATAGTCGAATATAATAGCTCCCTTAGTCGAACACTTTCGAAAACTTGTAGTCAACTGCTGAACAGAATTCTTATTAAATTGTTCTAAATTAATATTGTTTTGGTGGCATGAAGTTATAAGTTATAAGTTGTGTGTATAAGTATAGATATTTGTTAGAAGTTCCACTAAAACTACAAAACAAATGTTATTATTTTATAAGGCTTTTATAAAACAAGTTTTCTAATAAATTTTTCACTGCATACCTAGCAATAATCGTAAAGAGATAGAATTTACGACACATCTTAATTTTGTAGAATTTAGTTTGTTTTGAGGTCATAAGCTCGACTAGTAAAGGCTATGTTGTTCTCAATCGGAATAGATTTACTGTTTATGGCTTTCCCATTTTTCAGGTATTTTATTACATACAGATACAGCTCATATTACACCTATTAGAAGGTTTAGCTATCTGTCTATATATTATATAAGTCGTGGCCATATCGTAGAATTTTCCACATCATAAAATGCTCGAGAATTTCATGAAGTGGTCACATTTCATGATATAGGCAAGGATTTTGTCATCCATGATTGACCATATCATGAGAATAGGATGTCCATGAAATATATTTAAAAAATCCAGAATAAATTTTTTTTCTTGAATATAATATATTCCTCATCTCCAGTTTCCATATACAGGTGATCAAAAAGTCGTGGATCAAACGAAACAGGGAGATAGAGGAGGTAGAGAGATAGAGAGTCGGGCAGTAGCTCGAGTATTGCCTTCACAATAGCCATAGAGATAATGCATTTCTGCATACTCCCGTTGGGTGTATGCTCTTCTCGCAGCAGCCATCTTCCACTTATCTAGCCAATCCGTATAGTCCAGTCATTTAAGCTTAAATTAGGTAAGAATCTCGGAATTCGAGATACCCAGCTGTAAGTCTGTAAATACTTGTATATTGACACCCTAAAAGTTGTCTCAAAACCTACATATGGTAGGGTGTAAGCAACTATTAAATTTCAATGTCAAAGGTCACAAAAATCGTTTTTTTGCACTTTTTTTGGAAATATCTCATTTCCTATGGGTTTTTTGCTATTTATATTTATTATCAATATTGTAGAATACAAAATTCTCTACAAATTTTGTTAAAAAAAAATTTATACGGTGAACCGTTTTCGAGATAGAGGGCGGAGAGCGCGCGGTCACAGCATCACTTCAGTTCAACCGGTGCCTCCGGTCGAAAACGCGCCATATATAGTTGATGAACTATCGATAAATCAATGATTATAAATATTTGTCAATTTTTATTAACTATTATATTAGTATATTTTATCATTTTCTTCATGCATTAAATCTATATTATATTGTTCTCAATGAAAATAATGTGACGTTCATTATTGATGGCGGATTTCTTCTTCGAAGATACTTTTTCTATTATTTTTGATAAATACATGAATTATTTACAAAGGCATTACAGTTCCAAAATAATTGTTGTATTTGACGGATATTCAGACTACAGTAAGAACGTAAAAGCTATGCAGCAGCAGAGAAGAACTGCTGCACTTTCAAAAACGTATGAAGTCTGTTTCGATGAAACAATGGTTGTACCAGTTACTCAAGAAAAAATCTTATCAAATTGAAATAACAAAGATAACCTCATTAAAATGTTAATTGAAAAATTACAAGCTGCAAATATTACTACTAAACAAGCCAGAGATGATGCGGATGTTCTTATTGTTGAAACTGCAATTGAAGAATCAGAGTCTAAAAAAACTGCAGTTATAATAGGACAAGATATTGATTTACTTGTCATTTTAATTGGGCGTACACTGTCTTACGAACAAGCAATTTGAGGAAGAAAATTGTTCGGCCCAGAGATTATTAGATAGTGGAACTCAAACCTTATTGGCAGTCTTTAATGCTCGGAAATCTGTGAAAAGTCTCGATCATCTTCGTTATATGCGTTACGTCAAGTCTACAAAACTTAATAAACCTGTGCAGCTTTCAAATATTCTACCAACAAGTGCAGCTGCTCATCAACATTTCAATCGTGTATATTATCAGATGATTAAAATTATAAATTGTAGTTTTTGTACCCTTTATTCCATTTTTTTACTTTCAATAAAAATAAATGTATTGAATGATATTTTTTAATAAAAAGATTAATTCATAATTTATTTGTTTTTTTTTCATCATGTAAGAAGTTATTGCTATTAATTAGGTTAAAATAAATTAAATCCTATATTCCATTATTAATTCCTATATTTTCATTAACAATTCTGCAATTACATGGGCAGATAAGTGTTGTTAAATAAATTAATACTGAATAAAAAGTGGATAGGTTAGGGAAAAAATGATAAAATATAATATAATAGTTAATAAAAATTGACAAATATTTATAATATTTGTCATAATTTTTGATCATTGATTTATCGATAGTTCATCAACTATATATGGCGCGTTTTCGACCGGAGGTACCGGTTGATCTGAAGTGATGCTGTGACCGCGCGCTCTCCGCCCTCTATCTCGAAAACGGTTCATCGTATAAAATTTTTTCGTAAACAAAATTTGTAGAGAATTTTGTATTCTACAATATTGATAATAAATATTAATAGCAAAAAACCCATAGGAAATGAGATATTTCCAAAAAAAGCGCAAAAAAACGATTTTTGTGACCTTTGACCTTGAAATTTAATAGTTGCTTACACCCTACCACATGTAGGTTTTGAGACAACTTTTAGGGTGTCAATATACAAGTATTTACAGACTTACAGCTGGGTATCTCGAATTCAGAGGTGAACTTACTATAATGACTGGACTAGTAGCGAAAGAGTGTCTGTCCATTTCATAAATCCTAAATGTGACAAGAACAGAACAGTTATAGCATTCCAACGTACAAAAAACTGGCCGTTTATGATAAACTAATAAATTATTTTGAATAAGGCAAATTTAATGAAATTTGCACTTTGATATGAAAAAACGACCATAAAACCAAAACTAAAGCTCAAACAGTAAAGTGTTGTACCTCATTTGAATCAGCATTAAATGAACAAAAAATTTTAATACAGGGTCACTTTTCGGTAGTACATTTTTTTTTCACAGGATGCTCTTAAAGTGAGAAGTAATTTTTTGTATCGCTTCAAATTTTACGGAAAAAAATTCATTGCTCGTGAAATTTGGTACCAAGAGCTGCAATACAATTTTTGTAGTATTGATACATTATCGAGTCATAGTAAAACACTTTTTGTTTTATTGTTTTTAATCAATTTAATTTTTTATTGATTAAATTGTTAAAAAAGTCGGTAGTTTCATTGAAAAAAACAAAAATATTCATAACCTTTCGTGCAATGAAGTTATGGCCATGCTGTAGAAAAAATTTAAGTTGGAAATTACCTCCTCTATCTCCCTGTTTCGTTTGGTCCACGACTTTTTGATCTGTACATGTTATATTTGGATAGCCAGTAATAGTCCATAGACTTTTTTTCGCATGGTCACTACTATCCTTTATTTGTTTTATAAACGATATGACCAACTAATCTTGACCAATTCACCAAGTAGCGCGCCTTATTTGACCATATCGACAAACGATTTCTTATCATTTATTTGGCCAAGTCATATCATTTTATGGACAATGGACAGTGAAACATTTCATGAAATGCGACCATTTAAATACCTAAGAAAAGCTTGAAACATTTTGTATAAAATAATCACTTTTACCTAAAATATTCAGTGTTACTTAGTTCTTGTCATTCTAAGGGCCTGTTTCACCGATTTCCGATAAGTCGTATAGCTACCCTACGTATAACGATATCCAACAAATAAAAGTTTCTGATATGTTTTATTCTGTTTCAATATTAAATTCCTATTTATCTATCAGATATTGCTATTCGCAACCTGTAAAATCAAAAGTTAAAGTTTATTAGTCGAAGTGAAACAGGCCGTAGGGCTTGTTATACCCCACGCTGATAGATTCTCTGATAGCCTATCAATATTATGTGTGAGAAAATCTTTATCAGAAACTGGTGCTGGACCCTAAGATAAAATATTTTCTAGCGGTCGACAATCTGCATAATCGCGAATCTAAATAACTGAGGTCCGAATAATCGAGTCTTCTCCGTATTTCAATTTAAAAAGACTATTCTATTTCTATACCTTGGTGGGCATCCTATAACGTTTGAGCACGGACGTTTGGACGTGATGATGTTGAACAGTAAATCCCTTTAAGTATTTACTTTTCTATAAGATTTTTCTTTGAAGATTTTTCGATGATAATTGCTGTATGAAGACGCAAAACGGTGGTTAGACACAGCTTGCGATCAACGAGGCGGCTTGGCGAGTCGCCAAACGAGATCTCAGTCGCTTCAGTGATGCGGCACTTTGCTTGCTGATGGTAACACATTACAATAAATGCCTTGTATACCCACACTATGATATTTATCAACATACAAGGCTTTAGATGAGAAAATAATTACTATATACCTATTGTAGAATTTTGCTTTATCTATAACATCGCTTAATCGTTGCAAACCCTTTCAGTCGAAATGATTACTATAGATACTTTTCTTTACATTTTATTGATTTTTAAGTGTATTTTTTTTAATTTAAGAACAATTCAATTTTGTAACTTAAAGTGCTCAAGTTTTACAATATAGCTCATAGTCACTCAACGAGCTACGGAGATAGATGCTCAGCGTATTATTTCGAGATAGAATCAAAAATAACGAGATCAGCAGAACTCTGAGGAACCGCCCCGTACTCACCATAGCTCAACGTTATGCGAAGTTGAAATAGAAATAGACGGGTGAAGTAAAGATTGTCATCAGCATATTAATGAGCTGAGCTGAAGCCGGTAAGCCCTATTGTGACAGAACTCCCCCTAGGTAGACACACAACCTTAAACGGGTTATAGGGGACTTCTTGCATGCCTATATCCAGAAGCAGTATAGAACACGACCATTGGATGACGATGAACACAGCAATTTTTCGAATAAATATAAATAATATTAAATATATAAATATTTTGTGTTCCCTTTATTAAAGTTTATTGAATAAAAATAGAACAAATAAAATCTACAAAAAATTAAAATTACTTCATAATAGTTTTTAACAACAATACAACAAAACTGTCTCTTTTTATGTCGTTTTTGTCATTTAAATTTATAACTTATAAGAGTCGTACTTTATTTATGAAAGAAGAATGCTACTCTCCATAGCGGCACTAACAATGGCCACCGCCATAAACTTTATAACAATGAAGTCTTGATTCTGGATGTCTTATAAATTATAAACGCTCTATATAAAATAATAAATACCTAAAAAATGAAAATATCATAAAATTATTTACTTATACAATACATGAATACACGGTTATTAATGCTTATCATTATGATTACAAACACTTTGAAAATAACTCTCCTTTAAGACCCAGTTTCACCACTTGCTATTAAGTTCCGGCTTACCTAACTGGCACTTTTTTGACAGGTATGGGTTATCTGTCAAAGTAACTGCCAGTTACGTTATCCGGAACTTAATAGCAAGTGGTGAAACTGGCCCTAAGTCTGGTTTATTGTTATTTATTATCTGTATTCAAATGTTTTTGAAAAACAATTATTAATTTAAGTTTGAACCGTTTAAATTTACATGTATAAACTTTGTTATAGTTTATTTTGCAAATATAATAAACATTGTCTAATCACCGAAAAATAAAAATTACGCAATTGTTTAGAAAAATTGTTTATATTGTGAAAAATTGTTATAGCTGTAGGCAAAATTTTACATCCAAACTGAATGGTGTGAATTGGTGATTTGCTAGTCCAACTAAAAATATAATAACTATTTCAACAAAGAAAGGTTTTTTTTTCATTTTGGATTTTTTTTTTCATTTTGAAATTTCCTGGTTCCACTTATAAGTAAAATTAATATTTTATAAGTAAAATTAATTTTTATATTAATTTATATAATTTCATTTTCTACATTATAACATTTTCAATCAATCTCTTTTGTTATATTATATATATCTGTAGCATTTTAAATTATTTCAAAAAAGTTAAAACTCTGCAGAACTGAAGACTTAATTAAATAAGATATACGAGTAACAACAATTGCTCGAAATTTAGAACAATCAAGTAGTAGACGCGAAGTTTACATTCAGTTTAAATTGTCCTTTGTCTGAAATGCTCGTTCGTTTTGGCAGAGGTTGCGTTATTGATTTTACATCTCTGTAAATAGTTATTGGTGTAAACTACTTTAATTGAAATTGGTCAAGAGGAAATTTATTGGTTTGTTCACGCCCTAATTTGTTAGTTGTTGTATATTTATTACTAATCATAAATTTTGTTTTAGTGCGATTTATAAGTATTTATAAAGTATTTATAAAGTACTTTATAAGTATATAATTACCTTTTTAAAGATTTTTAGTCTTTTCATCGGATTTTTTTTAGCTGTAGAAAATACAGTAAATATCGTGTATAATAATATATGGTATTATACCTATCACATAATTTTCTAAGAAATGGCACAAAATATGTGCAAATGCAAAATATGTGAAAAATTAGTCACAAGTCCGCTTGTTCTACTACATAATCTGTAACTTAACTACTCGTATCTTTATACTATGCTTAATAATGTATTAGTGGTATAAAATAAAGAATAAATAAATATTCCAAGATTATTCAACTACTTGCATACTTTAGAACAATTTGGTTGTTTGTTATCGGTTAAAACCTCATATTTATTAAACTAAGCCAAACCAGGATGAAAATGGCATAATACTAAAACTGAAATGAACATCAAGGTGTGCTTTCCGTTTTTATAACAACCCTCACAAGCGCTTGCTTCATTCCAGGATACTATTTCGACTTCTAAGCATTTTAGCATTTCTTTTTTTGTGTAATCAAAGAAAAAACAGTTTTAAACGCCGTTGAAGAAAAAAATATATATTAGTTATTATTAAATTAATTTAGTCCATAGTCCTTATGGTGATGTTTTTGTAACATCGGCTACAATGTACCTAAGTATTAGATAAGATCTGGAGGCACGGCAGTGCCTCCGCCAAGTCGAGCAAAAAAAAAAGTGGCACGGCCGTACTATCTTTTCTCGAAGCAACTCAGGCCATTTTCGACCCCCTATATATGATAGACACCTAAGTATTGCTCCAATTGTGATTAATAATGTTGATACGACTCGGCTTAATAGCTCAAAATCAAAATAATAAAATAAAAATATACATTAGATTGTAAAAAATATTTCAAAATTGCTTACTCTTTGGAACAAATAAATTTACTTGTTTACATATTCATGGATAAAACCAAGAAAACTTTACTGTATCACTTATAAAGTATCAATTCTTACTAAATTTTTTACTAAAAAAAATCCAATGCTTTAAAATATTTCTTACTTTAAAAAAAATAGTAAGGCATTTGAGCCTTACTATTTTTTTTTTGTCATTATATCGTTACTGCCTTATCTCAGAAAAATATCTGTGAAATCTTACTCATTTTATACAATAGCGAATCTGATTTTTTATAATAAGCCGATCGTGATAATAAGAAAACAAATAAAAAAAATCCTTACATAAAAGATTATAATTTAAAAACAAAGTACTAATATTTGTTTAAAAAATGTAGTTATAATACCGTCTATTATAACTACATTTTTTAAACAAAAAAACCTAGGTGAATCTATTCTGATTTACAATTGAATTAGTGAAAAGCTTGCATATTTTAGTCCGTTGCATTAAATCTATATTTCTTTTCTCTTTTCAGACAAATTGTAAATGAAAACTTAATTATTAAGGAATAGTTAAACCTCAAATTACGTAAAACTGTATTACTTAATTATTTATTTACACTTTATTATACGTACAGTATTATAAAAAGATACAAATCATTGAAACACAAGTACAAAGACTGTGCTTAGCCCTATAAGAGATTTTTTTTCCAGCATACCCGAAAAGGAACAATTATAGAGAAAATAGAAGATGGTAGGTGAACAATTAATAAAAGAAAATGTGAAATTTTTTAATAATATCAATAACTAATAAAATAATAATTTAATACATCATACAAATATATATTTCATATTTATGTATATTTGTGTATATATATATATATATACAAGATTTGTATATATATATATATATATATATATATATATATATATATATATATATATATATATATATATATATATATATATATATTTATGTTTATTTGTATATATACAGACAAGAACTGAAACTGCTATTTTTAACTTCTTTTAAAAAATAAATATACATGTGCTAGTGCATTTTGACGAAGGCAACGAATTCCACAAACTTATTGCGTGAACGGTATAGGTATTACAATACAAATTTGTAAAGTGTAAAGAAATTCGCAATAGAAGTTGCGCGATGGACCGGCATGAAAAACCCGGAGTATGCAAAAATTTAAGGATTGAATAAGATGCTATAAAGGAGGCAGAGTATGTGAGTTTCCCTGCAAAGCCGTATAGGAACCCACTTGAGTTCAGCTGAAAACTTCGAGATATGGTCAAACTCAAACGAAGACCGAAAATGAAGCAAATGCACAAGTTCTGTAGTCTCTCAAGTTAGACTTGTTCTTCAGTAACATCGAAGGAACAGGAGTCAGCATAATCAAGAATAATAAGTAAAAGTGATTGAACAAGAAGAGTTTTAGCCTTAATAGGAAGGAAATATTAGAGATTTTAAGGGAATGTCATGAAAAATGAAGTTTTTAAAGATTTCATTAATATGTTTGGACCAGGTCACTGCTAAAATGAAGACACAGATTTTTTGCTGTGTTGACGTAATTAAGGGCCTACATTCAAAATAGTGAAGGTTTTCTACCCTATGCCACTCTTTCATTATGCAGACTAGGAATGAAAATTTTTAATATATGTTTTTTGACGTTGTGTTCTATTATTGTATAATTAGGAAAACACGATTTAATGAAATTTTCTCGATAGAAAAAATAACTAAAATATCATCTAAAATTAGACATTTTTCAATGCCACAGCTAAGCATTTCTAAGTGAATGGAAATTAATTTAAAAAATAGAAGATAGTTGTATCGAAATTTACTAAAAATCTGATTTTTATTTCATGACATAGTTTATTTTTTAGATAATTAAATGTGTTTTGGCACTTAAGTACTTTTATTTCGAGTTCACGCTCAATCTCTTGTTTTGCGTATAAGAAGTAATTGCGTCATTTTCACTTAGTCGTCCGCTGACATTCATCGACGTCGGACCTGTGCCTATTTTACCGACAAAATTTGTCCAATATTACCAGCCCAAAATTCCCAGCCCAGGAATATATCCGATTAAGGTCCTTATTCACACTAGCGATAGCTTCCGCAACATCCACAACACTAGATGAAAATGGAGAATAACAAAGGACACAGAACGCCACCCTGAGGAATACCCGACTTGAGAGTGCTCAAATTCGAGTAAATTTGAGCCCAATGACCACACCTCGAGCATCGACATGAGTCAAACCAGCTACATGTAGAGGAAGAAATATTCAATAAACTTAAAATACTTAATAAAATGTATAAATCTACAGAATTGCATGCCGATTTTCCATGGTGTATCTAATATCCTCCGTTACCCTTACGAGCGCGGTAACATTGCTAGGGCCGGTTTGGAATCCGTACTCCAAAAGTTTAAAGGATAGGTACTTATTAAGTAATAAAAAATGTCGTAATCATAATTAAATCATAAACACATATAATATTTACGTTACGTACGTATATATTATGTATAGGTACAGCTTTGATACTGAAGTAGAGTTTTAAATTTAAATCAAAATAAGTATAGATAAGTTTGATTGAAAATTATCTGAAGTAAGTTACTTTTTTTATTTTCAAAATGATAAAGGAAATACATAATCTATATATCATTAAAATAAAAATGTTACAACTATTAATACACACAAGCATGCTGACTAAACCCTCGTCAAATTATCGGATTAGCTTACCCATAATCTTTAATAAAGTCCGTAATAACCAAAACTAGATTTTAACAAAAAAAATGAGGTAACTGCATACATATAAACAATGTATACAAATGCGGCGTACTATTTTTTTAAAAATCTTTAGCTATGGATACAATTTAGCGCAACAAAAACGCGACCTTTATCCATGATGCCAAGGGGAATTACGCGCCCTAGGCAGCCGTCAGCTGCGCAACACGATACATATGTTTATTTGCAAGTACATGTTTTTATTTAATTTCATATATTGTTACAGTATTCTACACTGATACCGTATACATTTCATTCAAGTATATTGACTTGTGCATAACATTAATGGCGTCGTAATAATAATATACGTCACTTATTCAAAGTTATCTTTTTGTGCCGTTTGCAGTCGAAACACTTGGACCTTGGAGTAGCAGTGCAAAATAAATTCTAAAAGAATTAACCCCACGTCTCATAGCCTCTATTGGTGACAGGAGGGCTGGTGCATTTTTGCCCAAAGAATCAGAATTGCGATTCAACGGGGAAATGCTGCTAGCATTCTTAGCACCATTCCACGCGGACATGATTTATACCAAAACTGTTTGTAAATAATTATTTTAAGTTTTGAATTGTAAATATGTATAATATTGTTAAAAAAAAAATTTAATGATTTTTTTTGACATTCGTTAAGTAAATATTAACACCTCTACAATAAAAAAATTAATACATTTGAACTCCTGACAAAAATACACCTGTAGCTAAAACTTTTATAATCCCTTAATATAAAATTTCTTTTAGAATAATATCTTATTTTATTATATATTAGACAAATTAAAAAATTGTCTAACTATAGACTGAAATTTTTTTTTTTTTTTTTTCGAGAAGACTGTAATTGATACTGAAACCAAAAACGTACTTTTTTTTTCATTTTTGTGTCTGTACCTTGGCCGCACATCATGCCAAAACTACTACAGGAATTTAAGTGACTGGGACGAACTGGGTACGATTTGAGATCATACTAACAGCTAGGACACTGGGTACTTTTTATCCCATTTGCCGCCCTTCAAATGGTATGAAAGTCAAAATGTATACTCAGTTGTAACTAATTAACGCGTAGTTTGGTTCATATTCTTTTTTTTTAGGGTTCCGTAGCCAAATGGCAAAAAACGGAACCCTTATGGATTCGTCATGTCTGTCTGTCCGTCCGTATGTCACAGCCACATTTTTCCGAAACTATAAGAACTATACTGTTGAAACATGGTAAGTAGATGTATTCCGTAAACCGCATTAAGATTTTCATACAAAAATAGAAAAAATAATAAATTTTGGGGTTCCCCACTACACCACCACTATACTAGAACAGAAACCCATTTTTTTTTTCATCAAACCCACCCATACGTGTGGGCTATCTATGGATAGGTGTTCAAAAATGATATTGAGGTTTTTAATATCATTTTTTTCTAAACTGAATAGTTTGCCCGAGAGACACTTCCAAAGTGGCAAAATGTGTCCCCCCCTCCCCTGTAACTTCTAAAATAAGAAAATGATAAAAATATATATGATGTACATGACCATGCAAACTTCCATCGAAAATTGGTTATTTGGAACGAGATCTAGTAACTAGTTTTTTTCTTATAAAAAAATACACTATTATTAAAACATCGATCAAAGTTACAACGAACTACAAGAACTTTTATATGATGTTCCTTGCTGCTACGGAACCCTTCATGGGCGAGTCCGACTCGCACTTGTTTAATTTTTTTTCTTTTTTCTTTTATTTTTTATAGTAATGAGATATTTTAAATATTATCCGGTATACATTAGAAAGTATTTGGTTTGTCAGTTCAGAAATCACACACATCATAACCCTCAGTATGAGGTCGATAGAACTTGAACTTAACTTGGTTTATTATAAATAATCTTATATCTTTAAACGAGCAATTCTTGTATATATATAATCTGAATCTCGGAAACGGCTGCAACGATTTTCATGAAATTTAGTATGCAGGGGATATCGGGGGCGATAAATCGATCTAGCTAGAATTTATTTTTAGAAAATGTCGTTTTATAGCTTTTTTCCGCAATTAAAAAATATCATTAGAATACGAATACAGGTGTGTCTACAGACCAATTTTTTTTCCTTTTTTTTTTTTCAAGTTTCTTATTTTGTGAGAAAAACTATTATTAAGAGCTCTTTTTATTTTTTATTGAAATAACCAATTCCTATTATTTTACTATTATGTCGGTAAAATATTATTTATGTTTCATCAGTATGTAATGTATCTAAATATAATTTAACCGAGCAAAGCTCGGTCATCCAGGTACTATCATTATTATTTATCAAATAGGCTATAGTAAGGGATAGCAATCGTTATTCAAGTCGTGGCCAGAGCTAGCAATCATTAATTTAGCACTCATAATATTAAAATCATAACACTGTAATAATTGAATTTAACTTTTAAAAAGAACATTGATAATTATATTTGAGGAAACAATCTTATATTTTTAATAATAGGCATAGAAGAACATGAAAGTTCCAAATATAAGGTTCTATCTAATGTTTTCTAATTTTTACAAAATTATGTTTCAAGAATTAGTTTTTGATAAAAAACATAATTCACATTCAATTAATAACACGATATTTCACGTAAAAACGATATTAACATTTATCTGAAAATGCGGCTATAAATATTAAATCTTCCATTTATAAGGCCAATGCATTTCCAGGCAATAAAACTTCAACAATTTATCATTCTTCAACATCACGCGATTAATGTGTTCGCCATTACTTACCTATTAATAGTCCAACGTCAGGTATAAAAACTACAATTTAATAATGCCGCGATTTAACTTTATGCTCAACATCATTATTTACTTCATAACTTTTATATACATTGAATATAATAATAATAATAAAAGCCGTGTGGTTCCCGGCAGAGTAAAATAGGACCAACCCATCCTCAGCCTAGGGTGTCGTAAAAGGCGACTAAAGTCAACTAAGCTGCATAACATCAACGCGGCCTCCTCGGGGAGCGTGAGCGACTCTCCGAGTGAGTATTTTACTGCCCAAAAAAAACTAAGATGATGGATACACGTAATAAGAATATGAGACTAGGGCCGCTACCTGGGGGGCGCCAGGGCGCGTCTGGAGCTGGCGCTGGACGTGGCAGCATGCGGACCGCCAGCAACCCCCGCCGACCGGTACCACCACCTAGCCGGCCGTGTCTCCACCATCCCCACCAGTTGGCTTGGCGCTGACAGAGTCTCAATGGACTCAGCATTCGGCGCCCGCCGCTGGTGGAGTACGCCGCATAAGACGGACACAGGAGATGAATCGAAATGTCATGCGCACGTATTTTAGGGCTGTAGGGGGGGAAACCGGGCGGACTGGCTACCGAGCAGTAATACACCGCGAGTACCTGCTGCTTGAGCCAAATCTAACTGTCACGGAGCAAAACCTGGCAGATAGAGCTCGGTACATACAACGAAAGGGCGTATTCAACGCCGCCGAGCTCGATGTCTGCCAACGGTTTGATCCCGGTTAGCTTCGCTCACCATCTGAGGCAGCTGGGTATCCGTGACGGTTCCCTCGCAGCCAGGATGCAGAAGGCGGTATTGCTCGACTCGGCTAGGATTGTCCGCCGATTTCTCAGCCTACACCTACAGCCCTAACCCCCGGCCGTTTGATCTCCCTGCCGGGGCGTAATTCTCCACCCGCTTATATTTATCTATGTAAGTTTATGTAATAAGTATTGTATTACATTACATATTATTATATTTATTATCATATACGTATTGTATTAAATTACATATATCTATATACATTATTGAACGGGTGGAGTGAAGCAACTAAAAATAATAATAATAATAATTTTATTTGCATTAAACATGACATACATAATAATTATACATGTTTAGTCAACAATATGACATGCAAAAATTTATTACAAAAATTTAAAAACTAATGTCAATAAGTACATTAAATTTATCATTTGTCAAGTATAAGATTATAAATTATTATTAAGATTAAAAATCATACAATAAGATGTCAGATCAAAAATAAGCTTTAAATTTACTAATGGAATACAATACATAATATATAACAATATTTTAGAGCAAAAAACAATTATGTATTTTCAATTACAATTATTATTTAGTATTTATTTTCACCTCATCCAATTTTTTAACACAATAAAATAATGTTGCTTTTTAATATTAAGAAGCTGTAGTACAATATAATGTTTTTAAAATTCTATTTATAAAGTCGGTTAGCCTTATTCTCGTAAATTATAAATGTCCCTGATTTTTATAATGAACTAAACTGAACTGAATCAGCCTGTAAACGTCCCACTCCTGGGCAAAGGCCTCTTCTCCATCTAGAAGAAGGATTGAAGTTTAATCCACCACGCTGCTCCACTGCGGGTTGGTAGATAATATCCCTGCCATCAGTAACGATCGTTACCAGGGGTCTATGATAACAACCGGTACCGGCGGCTTTACGTGCTCGCCGAGGCACGGTAGGGAAACCCACAAGGACATACACCCAGACCGGAAACAAATCGAGCGAGAATCGAACCCGTAACCGCCGACGTTGAGGCGCACCACTACACCAGAACGGTCGTCGATTATTAGAATAGTTTTTAATAATCATTTGTAAAAGGGTAATTTAGACGTAAGTGTATCAAATAATAATAAATATATAACGTAACACATTTTAATGAATTACTACAATATCTTTATTTACATTTAAATTGAAATTCTTGAATTCAAATAAAAGTGAATAAACCAAATAGCCACAAATTTCAGTAAAGATATAAGAATTGCTTTCAAACTGTCAACTGCAGCCCATTGTTCAATTTAAAGTGGATAACTGTATTCCGATCATCCAACACATCGAACGCGAGGAGGTGCATCTATAATATATCCGGCTACACGACTGCTTTCGCGTCTGAAACATTTTAATCTTGTTTGTAAATTATTTATACCGCAACCGTTTTATAACACAATTTTAATAGAATTTTTAAAACTATACGTACAAATTATAAAATATTAGTTGTTGAAAAGCGGTTGGATTTACGTTAAGACTTTTTATTCAGTTATTTCGTTTTGTATACGCAATATTTTACGAATATATATATATAATATTCAAACATGACTCATTTTAATCATAATAAAAATTTGTATATATTATAATTAAAGTAGAAATACATTCTTTGTCTGAACAAAAATGTCGTACTAACATTTGATTAAAAGTCTATACCGGATTTTATCGCGTTTATTCAAAACTTTACAGTTAACAATATTTTAAATTATTTCCCGACGTTTCGGACCTTTACAGCGTCCATGATCTCGGACTATAGACTATCATAGACTATAGACTTTTAATCAAATTAGTAAAATTCGCGAAAATATAAAAGAACAGTATGTCGTACTAACATTTTATTAAACATTAACTTCTGTCTCATCATCATCATCATCATCATCAGCATCATAATATAGACAATCTCGACCGAAATAGAAAGCTTGAAAAAGAACGGTAACGATTTGTACTCAAAAGAGAGCCTTTTTCCGGAATACGTAAGAGTTTTAGGAAATTAAACTCTCGTAAGATTAGAACTAACATAAGATTAAAACTGCTTTTCTGTTCCCCATTTACCTGAAACTTCTAAAAACTTTTACGTTAAATATATCTCCTCAACAACATATATCATGAAGTATAAAAGTTTTCATTGATCCATAGACTATTAAAAAGATGTATTATATATTGTTAAATAAAAGAAAAACAGGATTCAAGGATTATTTACAGTAAAAATAATTTTAAAATTGCATTTGCTGTTATTCCGAAGTTGTAACATCAACAAATGCAGAAACCCGAGTTAATTCTATATATAAACCAAACGTGTAATAAATTACCTTTAATGTCTACGTAAATACGTGAAGTGCATTCATTGTAAAAGCGCAATACAGGAAAAGAAAATAAATTGTTTTAAAATTTTATCATCTATATGGTTGGAAAGTCAAAACTGTACATTGAATATTTTTTAAAAATAATACTTGGGTTGTGATCTACAATCGATACCGAAGCCAAAAATATAGTTTTTAGAATTTTTGTCTATTTATTTGTTTGTCTGTTTGTCTGTATGTATGTCCGGGTTAAACTCAAAAAATACTACGTGGATTTACTTCAAATTTGGCACGAATATGATTAAGAAGTCGGGTCAACATATAGGCTACATATGATCACGCTATCACCTAGGGGGAACGAGCAGTGAAAATTTATTTCTTCAACGCATTCTGTAACAACGTGTAATCTAATTGCGTTCACGCAGACGACGTCGCGGGCAGCAGCTAGTAAATAATATAAAAAAATTATCAACTTTTAGACAATTCCACGATTGGTTCATTACGTATTTATTACAATATCATTAGTTTTTTTCAATTTGTTACTATAATATCAGCACATTTTCGTATATTTGTTGTTTTCATACGGCGATCATATGGTCTGCATTTCGGTCTACCTCATAATTATAACGCATAGGTACCTAATCTTTTAAAATGATTTTTGTATCACTAATTTGCTAATAATCTTGTAAAATTAGGGAGATAAATTTCTTTTAAATTATTTCTAAGTTTTATTATAGTTTTCATATTTGTAAATTAATTTCTCTTAATTTCAAGTGATTTCTTGCTATAATTAATTATATATTTATAAAATTCAAATCGCTATATACTATAAATACAATTTGATCTTCGGCATCGATATCTTTTGACAGCTGTTCTAAGTTACTTAAATAAGGAAATTTTCAAGTTCACTCTTCATTCGTAAAGCCTGTAAGCCATAGTACCAATTTATATTTTACAGAAAATTATTTACTAAGATCTTTTCATTTGAAGAACTGCACGACTTTCAATTCTATACAGTAACATAGCGCTTTTTGAAAATTCTAGTTCCTATTTTTAGCGTTCCTAATTCCTTTTTTTTTTATTATTATTGATCAGTGGCCTTTTCTTCTTCTAGCTATCTAAAGCTTGGTTTTTATATTTCGATTAATTCCTTGATACACTTCGTGAGTGTGAACCTTTGAAAACCCGTCAAAAACTCTTATTTAAGAAAAATAAAATAAAAATAAAAAATACTAAAATATTTTCTGCACTCATTTTTAAATTTGGTTTCCGAAATCCCATATAATTTAAAAACATTTTAAAAATTTAATCCATATGCCAATTATAATTGATATCCTTCTCTTGTTACACTATGTTATAATCCTGGTTTCTCCTGTTACACTATATGATAGTTAATGATAATATCCGGACAAGCTGTAGAAATATTTTACAAGTATAATAAAGCTTTGCTTTGATCACATTTCCGCCCTTGGGCAAACCTCCGGAACAGGGTTCATTTGAGAAATAACATGCAATATACTCGAACCGGCTTCATTAGTTCCTAACATTTTTATTCTTGATCAATTATAACATACAAAAGCAATATTTTAAAAAATCTTAATATAATGAATTTATTTAATAAGTATATATAAATTAATGATCACATCACATTTAAAATTAATTAAAAAAAATCTATTTTGTTTTGTTTTTATTATTTTGGAAATATTTTAATTATTTTTCTGTTGTTCATTCTTATTTTAATTGTATTTATAAACGTATTTTAATTTTTAATTTTTTTGTATACTTCTCTCACAAATTATTATAAATCATAATAATTGGTTTTAAGATAAATTTTAAACTATTGTAAATTAAAAGAAAATCTGTAAGAATCTCTTTTAATTCGAAGGAATGTTTAATTTAAGGTACTGAAAAAAAAATTAATTCATTATTCAACTAAAATATTGTCTACGGATGCACAGTATTTATATTTATATAAAATGGAATCTATTTCGAAATCTATAAAAAAGAGTCGGTGTAATTATAGCGAATATTTATTAAAATAATTAAATCCTTATTTATACTTGTTTCCTTTTACCATTACATTAAGATTCATTACTTAAATGTTCAGACTCGACCGAAAAGCCGACTTACTGTACTTACTCTTCAGGAAAAAGTACCTTGTAACATGACGTGGACGTAACGCCGCCACCACCCAATTTTATTCGATAACCACTAATCTGCTGTCACTAATCATTTCATTTAATATGGCACTATTTATCTCAATCGCGTAAGATTTTCCGATTTCTGTCAAAAAAAAGAAGCGACCGAAAACTGGAAAGATATAGTCTATTAAAACAGCGGAGCTGCCGAGGGACGATTGTCCGCAAATGTCGCTTGGATAGTAAATGAAAGTTGTATTGTCATGTGCACTATTGTTAGTTGGCTAAAACAAGTTTCACGAGTGCGGAGAAGAGCGGCGGACGCGCGCGATGCCTCTCGGCGGACTGGCTTTACACTCTAGGGCTTCAGTGGCGCGGGGCGGCGCGCCCACGCTCGATACCGCCGCCTCCTAGCGCCCTCCCACATTGCAAAAACCATTGAAAAACCAACTGTTTGCTGCCAAAATAGTATCCAATACACTCTATTAATGATCAGATAGAACGTAAGTTTTGATAAAGTAATATTTCTTTTACCTAACTGATGGGGATAAAAATACTTATTTACACTATTTCATACCAAAGTTTCATAGAAAATACCATATAGTAAAATTTTGAAATAGTTATATTATACTAAGCCAAAAAAAATATTATAAAAAGTCGTTAAAAAACGAACAAAAGCCATACAATTAGCTGAAACAAAACGTGTCAGTTAAAGATCACTTTTTGTCAAGTGATCGCTGAACCATACTGGAGTAGGCTTTAGAGAGAATTAACGACTATCTTATTGTGAAAGCGAGACGAACTGCTAACATTAAACTCCTCGCAAAGCGCAGGTTATTTTAATCCTTTTAATTTATGCATCGTTTACTGAACATTGAATGCTTCATTTCATTAATGTGTCATAGCCTCTTACATTCAATTTTATATAAAAACTTATGGATGTAAATAGAATATGGGAAGAAAATTACACTACGGAATCTAACACTACTAATCTTGAATGTGTTCTATGTATGCGTACACTGGTAATAATAAGCTTTATTTACTAGGTACAACATTAATACAAACAGACAGAATTTTTAACTTATTTTTTATTCAATTTTTTTACACGTAACATTACTCATTGAATTCTTCTTTATTACATATTTAAGCCTATGAAAATATTTTTGGTATTCGTGAAAATTTCACCTTGTGCCCTAACATTATTTTATGATGTCAGTAAAATGTAGTTGGAATAAATGACCGACAAAGGCTATATTTCAGGGATCACGTTTTAGTAGCTCTCTCTCTAATTCTATTATTCAAAGAAATTTACGCACGCATTTTTTATGAAACACTCATACAACAAAAACTAATCAATCGTAACTCTATATTTAAAAAAAAAATGTATATTATAGCATGAAAAATTATAATATCTGTGTCTTGTTCAAAATATGTTGTTACTGTTATTACATACTGTGTGATTTTTAACACATATAAACACAAAGAGTTACATTTCAATTACTTGTTTACTCGTTACGATCAAGCTTATCCTTACAAAGATGAGATTGTACTTACTCTACACTTGCAATGAAATCTTAAAAAATAGAAACGTAGTACATTAAATTACTTAGTTTTCTTAACTGTTCTTTTATATTATTATGTAATATATGTTTGTGTATTATTATACTATACTAACTGTTGCCCGTAGGTAATGCAAATAACCTTAGTTATATAAAAAAATGTTCCTTATGTTGTTTTACCTCCTTAAAGGTTAAACTGAAATATATTGATATACAACCTCATTGTTATGCAACCAAAATCACAAATAATTAACAATTAAAAAATACGGCGAAATAAAAACTCTAAGAAAATAAAAAATAATGTTACTTTGTGACGAATATTATTTAATTAATGTTTTGATCCAAGCTTCGTCGATCATCGTCACAGAACCTATACGTCATAAAAAAGTGTTACGTCTGACGTCTCTAACGTCTGACGTCTCTAACGTCTGACGTTTGCCAATCTGACATGAAAGTAAATACGTATGCGTGGGTATAGAAAGGAGAGCTGTTGTTATCTACTTATTTAATTTTGTCCACTAGAATAGGTTAAATAGCATTCTGTTATAGAATACTAAATTTCGAAACGATCATGCCTCCACTATTATGTTAATTGCTCATATCAACAAGAAAAGAATTGATGATGATCTTGAAATGGCTAGAAATACTTTTTAAAACAGCGAAAAACACTTTTGATAATTTAATCTTCAAATATGTATAAAACTAGATCAAAATCGGTTCGATAGCTACGATGACAAATAGGTAGCTACACATTACTTCAAATTTATAACACTCTTCATTTTTGTCGAGAGTTAATTTATAATAATTTTTTTCTCTTCTAGCTTAAAAATGGTAGAGCTCCTATACAAACTTTTCAATTCGTCTATTATTTTATATTATACGAGTATTTACGTGTATATAAATAAAATATTGACGTTAACCTTACCGACGTAACGTAACGACTTACCGTCTAAGTACATATAATATGTTGAATTACCTACTAACTAAATAAAAAAGTAATATACCAAAATACAAAATTTACTTATACAAAGTCTGACTCAAATAATTTACTTTCATGTCAGATTGGCAAACGTCAGACGTTAGAGACGTCAGACGTTAGAGATGTCAGACGTAACACTTTTTATGACGTATAGGTTCTGTGACGATGATCGACGAAGCTTAGATCAAAACATTAATTAAATAATATTCGTCACAAAGTAACATTATTTTTTATTTTCTTAGAGTTTTTATTTCGCCGTATTTTTTAATTGTTAATTATTTCTGATTTTGGTTGCATAACAATGAGGTTGTATATCAATATATTTCAGTTTAACCTTTAAGGAGGTAAAACAACATAAGGAACATTTTTTTATATAACTAACGTTATTTGCATTACCTACGGGCAACAGTTAGTATAGTATAATATACTTGACTATTACTACTTATAACATAAATATTACATTTCTTTAAGACACAAAAATAAGAACGACTACGTGATTATGCCTAAATATTTCTAAACAATTACTCTAAGAGTGCCCGCCTCGTTGGTCGAGCAAGCACTACTGCCGAGCAAGGTGTCTCAAGTTCGATTCCTGGGTCGGTCAACGTATTATTGAGTTTTTTTTTTATAATTTTTCAAATATTGTCAGTAAATAGCACGGAGTCTGGAATGGTGGCCAGTGTATGGCAATAGGCTCGCCCCCTATTACATGGGACTCATAACTGGCGAAATGTGGGTAATACATTTAATATGTGCATCTCTGCCTATCCCTTCGGGGAATAAAAAGCGTGATGTTAAATTTACTTTAAAAGTGGAACTATAGTAAAAAAAATGTCTCGGGAAGAGTAATAAAGGACGCAACGGAAGCTCTCAAGAAAACAATATTTTTTCCCGTTTTTGTACAATAACGTTTCTTATTATTACTCAGCCCTTGTTATTTGGTCAAAGTATGCTATTATATAGCCTTCCTCGATAAATGGACTATCCAACACAAAAATAATTTTTCAACTCGTAATAGTTATTCCTGAGATTAGCGCGTTCAAACAAACAAACAAACTCTTCAGCTTTATAATATTAGTATAGATTAAATTTGTATTACATTTATTTTAATGTACCACGAAACGAGTAGATTTAAAAATATATTGCTTAAAAATTGGTTTAGTGATTATGGAAAATAAATTAAAATAGGTATATCGCTTTATTATATATTCAGTATATAAAATACAACTAAAGAACCGTACTACATATACAACACGATATACAATACATTTACTAATATAAAATACAACGAAAGAACGGTAATACAGATACAACACGATATACAATACATTTTCTAATATAAAATACAACGAAAGAACGGTAATACAGATACAACACGATATACAATACATTTTCTAATATAAAATACAACTAAAGAACGGTAATACAGATACAACACGATATACAATACATTTACTAATATAAAATACAACGAAAGAACGGTAATACAGATACAACACGATATACAATACATTTACTAATATAAAATACAACGAAAGAACGGTAATACAGATACAACACGATATACAATACATTTTCTAATATAAAATACAACTAAAGAACGGTAATACAGATACAACACGATATACAATACATTTACTAATATAAAATACAACTAAAGAACGGTTATACAGATACAACACGATATACAATACATTTACTAATATAAAATACAACTAAAGAACGGTAATACAGATACAACACGATATACAATACATTTACTAATATAAAATACAACTAAAGAACGGTTATACAGATACAACACGATATACAATACATTTACTAATATAAAATACAACTAAAGAACGGTAATACAGATACAACACGATATACAATACATTTTCTAATATAAAATACAACTAAAGAACCGTACTACAGATACAACACGATATACAATACATTTACTAATATAAAATACAACTAAAGAACGGTTATACAGATACAACACGATATACAATACATTTTCTAATATAAAATACAAATAAAGAACGGTAATACAGATACAACACGATATACAATACATTTTCTAAATGTCAATATTTCAGGCCATTATATGGTCCGTGATTGCGACAAAATACAGATCTTTGAAAATCAAAAGTGTCAAATTTACGATAATTTTTGCATCCTAATTGATTAAATTATTTTCGTTTATTAAGTATATTATATAAATATATATAATTATCATGGATATTATATAAATATATGTTGATTCCCGCAACCATAACAATCATCGATTATTGTGATTGCGGAAAAATCAAATAAAGTAATAAAATGTAATGTTTACAATGACATTAACATGAAAACATTAATCACTTTTTAAAGCATGTCATTACTCGTTAATCGATTGACCTCATTAATTTGTTATTTGATACCCACGTGTAATACTTCATTAGGTACAGCACATGCCCAATTCGAACAAATTAACCGTTAACTGGAACTTAACAGCTATTATAATGTTACAATTTGTAATTGTTCAGACACTTCACACACAGACTTTGACGGCCGGCTGGTCGAGTGGTCAGGCAACTGGACACTTTACGCAGCGGTCGCGGGTTCGAATCCCGCCAGGTGCAGATAATTTGTATGACGAATATAGATGTCTGCACCGGGTCATGGATGTGTATTTATGTATATATGTAATTATATCTTAAATTTATTTCCGTTCCTAGTACCCGTAACACAAGTTCTTACGAACTTAGCACGGGGCTAGGTTAACGTGGTGTGATTGTTGGTTAATATTTATTTATTTATTTATTTACTTATCTACTGTTCTAATTTAAAAAAAAAAATATGTAAAAATGCTTTTTCGATATTCTAGTAAGATTCTTGTGATTGTATAGTAAACATTTCAATTGTTTAAAACACTAACGCTTCTATTGTATAGTCAATCTCAGGAAATTTTAATTTCTTATTAGTACTACGATTTTTGTCAAATAATAATAATATAACTTTAACTTCGACTGGCCCGTGGCGCAGTTAGCAGTGGCCCTGTTTTCTGCTCCAGGTTTGTGGGTCCGATTCCCGCCCCGAGTCTGGGTGTAATATGTATTTATATATATATTATTATATATATGTATTTATATATATATATATATTATTTATATGTATATTTATTAAAAAAATGTATATCAGTAAACTGTTACCTAAAACACAGGCATTAAGTTGCCTCCCTTAGGGACAGTCGACCGTGTGTGTATGTTTAAACATATTTAAGTCGTTAAACGTGTATAAGCTATTTTTTAATTTAGCCGTCTTCTCCCCGGGATGGGTGTCATCTGCTACGTGATTGACACCCTCGTTTATTCCCGGGGACGAAACTACAAGGAGGCGGCGCGGCTGACCGAGGTCGGACTCGACCTCGTGATCAGCCGCATAGAGAGTTTAGGGCTTCGTGTCAGTATCGAAAAGACCGAAGCCCTGCTCTTCCGCGGGACCGGCCGTAAGGGACCTCCAACGGGGGCTACCCTTCAGATTGGAGTGGGGAGGGTCAGGATGAGCCCCCAAATAAAATATCTCGGGTTCATCCTTGACGGAGGGTGGACCTTCGGTCCACATTTCGCGATGGTGGGACCGAAGGTTGTGAAGGTGGCAAGTGCACTGGGCAGACTTCTCCCGAACCTCGGAGGACCCAGCGCCGCCTGCAGGCAGCTGTACTCCGGAGTCTGCCGGAGTATGGCGACGTACGGTGCCCCGGTTTGGGCGGATCGCCTCACCGCGAAAAATAAGGCGGCGCTGCGCGCTGCGCAGCGAACAATCGCGGTGAGAGTGATTCGGGGGTACCGTACGGTATCATGGGCTGCAGCTACTGCTCTAACCGGCCCCCCCGTGGGAGCTCGTAGCGGAGGTTCTTGCCGAGACCTACTCATAGGTCTCGGGTAGGAGGGGTCTTGGTGAGAACCCTACGTTGGACGGGATCCTACGGGTGCGTCGGATAGGGCAGGAAGCGCTTATGGGGAGGTAGGGGGGGACCTGGCGGGGCAGCCGTACGGCACACGCGTAACGGCTGCCATTCGCCCGGTCCTTGAGCGGTGGATGCGTCGAAAACGCAAGCCCCTTGCCTTCCGTCTGACGCAGGTTCTCACCGGGCACGGTTGCTTTGGTGACTACCTGTGTCGGACGGCCCAGAGGGAGCCGACGACTGAATGTCATGATTGTGGCGCGGCGGTGGACTCTGCCCAGCATACCCTCGAGGTGTGCCCGAGTTGGGTGGTGCTGCGTCAAGGTCTGACGTTGGTCGTCGGAGGGGACCTGTCGCTCCCGAGCATCATCACCGCGATGCTCGGCGACGACGAGTCCTGGAAGGCGATGGTCTCCTTCTGCGAGACCGTAATGTCCCAGAAGGAGGCCGACGAGCGGGTGAGAGAGGAAGCCGCCGACGTGGCCTCCATCCGCGGGCGACGAATGGGGGTGCGTAGGAGTCGCTACTTAATGAGCCTCCAGTAACGCCACTGTGTCCGTGTTGGGCCGGGATGGGAACCCGGTCCTGCTAGACACGGCGTCGTCGGGACTGTTCAGAGGTGAACCGGACAGTCCCCATGGAGGAGAAGTCTGGCCTATTCGCCGAGGCCAGCCTGTCGCTGGAGGGATCCTGTTGCCTGCAGATCCGGGACCCTCCAATTAAAGCGGCTGAAGGCTCCCGCAGGGGTTTAGCACGGTATTACACTCTCAAAGTGCCGAGTCCGACATAGGTCTAGGACTGCCGACCCGGGCATCCTGGATATCATCCGTAAATGGATTCCCTTGCGACAAAAAAAAATTAATTTATAGCTTTAAAATGGCAGAACTGCATAACGATTAGAAAATCAAGACTAAAAATAAACTTTAATATTGTAGCTTCAAAAATAAAAATAAAATATTACCCAAAAAAATGCAGAATTTTCCAAAGAATGAAAACATTTTTGATGTAATAACGTTTTATAAATCGATGAACGCCGGCTGCACGCACAAAAAAGCATGAGTCATTGTCACGTTCCGCGAGCGAGAACGCGGAACAAGCGATAGAGAGGCCTAAACGTTCGGCTTGTGACCCATCTATTTCTCTTCCACTCCATCGCCAAATGCGTCCAAGTAGAAAAGAAAAAATATTTCAAATAACGAGCGCAAATAAATATTAATTTATCGAAAAAAATGTAATTTTCAATTAACTCCTTCTTTGTTTTATACAAAATAATGATAATGCAGTGATAATAATTCAATTTAATTCATAAAAGTAAGCAATTTTTCATCAATGTTTTCTTATAATATCGTTATCACGTAAAATTATCGTCCGCAAAGCGACTTTACAGACAGCCATTTTTTTTTTTTTATAACCCAGCAAACTTTTGTATTTTTAAAACTTTTAAAAAAATTACTTTCATTATAAATTTCGTTCCCTAATTCATCCATCTACTTAAGGCTAGAATTTTCATTGGGATTCCCTTATTGTGTGTGGATATTGTAAAAGGCGTACCTATACCAAATTTCATGTGGTAGTTGAAAGTTTAGGCGCAGCGATCACGAAAGAATTACAACAGTTCTGGTGTAGTGATGCGAGTAATCGCCTCAACGACGGCATTCACGGGTTCATTTCCTGCTCAGAGCAGATATTTGTATTTATACAAATATTTGTTTCTGAATTGGGTGTGTGTCCTTGTGATAAAAAATTGACACCTCGATTATTATAATAAGCATCCAATAGCGATCGTTACGCATGGTAGGAAATTATTCCCCAAATCTCAGTGAAGCAGCGTGGTGGGTGAAGCTCTAACCCTTCTCCTATATGGAGTAGAGGCCTCTGCCCAGCATTGGAACGTTTACAGCCTGATTCAGTTCAGTTTAGATGATGATTAGATAATCTGGCTGTTTTATTTTATAAATATATATGTACATTTAAGCTTATTTATGTTAAGCTTATGCTTAAACGGGATAGCGTCAACAAGAAAGCTTGTAATGAGATTTTTATGCTAACAGGTTGCCCTACGGTCAGCAAACAGCGTTTACTAATTTTTCAAGTCGCTTTCGTTTAATTTACATAGACTCATTTAACTGCATTCAAAGAGACTAACAACTAACCTTATTCGTAAAATATTGTACATTACGTTTTAATGTAACATAAATTATTCTTATTTATTGCGGGAGCAAAAATACTTAGATTGCATAATTCACTAGCGCACTTCAGCATCGCGTGCAGGGGCTGATACCATTACTGCGGTCAACGCCACATGCTAGCGCGATACTAGGCATAACAAAATGGTACCCTAACACGAGTGGATCTAGATTGTTTTGAATAAAATTCTATATTTGCATGTGATTTTCATTTAAAAGCGGGAAAGACTACGTTTATATATTTCACTGTGTTATCGTAAGCTTTAGCGTAGCCTACAAACGCAAAAATCGTTAAAATTATTTATTGATATTTTATTTAAATGAAGCATTGATTGTTAATCGCTAAGTTATTCGCTCTTCGCTCAATATACATATTTTATAACTTGCTGGTCGTATAACAACCCCTTTAAGCAAGTTTATTTACAAATGCGTAATTATTAACTGCTTAATATTAGTTTGTACTCAAACGCATAAATACATATCTAATTTAATTATCTAAAAATTATATGTATAGTTTTAAAGACAATTTTTTTTAATGATAAAACCTAATGTTTAATATTTACACAAAAATCTTTATTTTATTCATAAACAGTGTGTTAGGATTATCAACAAATAGTTCTATTATCATTAAAGCACAATAGTGTTAACGTTTCATTTTTTGTTTAATTTTCAAAAAACAAAAACAAAACAGATAAAAGCTACAATTAAATACCTAACCGTTTATAAAAACATTTATCAAACAACAAAAAATGTCAAAAAATATTGAGCAATAAATAATGATGATAACACACTGTGAAGCAGTAATACCAGTGGCGGTAGCTTCATACAAGCCAAAAAGCCGGGCTCGCCCTACTTCAAATTCCGTACCGACCGAAAACATTGACTTTCATATTTAAATTTTCGCGCGCCAATTCTTTCACTTCGTTTTGTTTTTTATCTATGACTATTATAAGTAGTGTCCGAACGCGCCGCGCCCGCCGGCCGCCAAATACTACGTAGCGTTGACGGCCATATGCATCTCGCTCACACTCATTGGCTTGCAACGGGGCTTCGCCGACGTGTATATCTGCACCGTTCTAACCTATGAAAAAGTGCTATGTCTATAGATATAACTACTGTGTGTTTCTATAGCAATTAGTATGGAAGAATAAGCCCGGCTTTCACTAAGAAGTTAGTCACAAACTAGCGCCACAGTATTAGCGCCACGAAGTTGGTTTTTGTTTTCAAATTTCACGGTACATGTCAAAGAGTGTAAATATTTATAATGATGATATACATTTTGTTTAGTGATTGAGCGGATAACTGATACATTTTTCATTTTATATATATAGAAGAAGGAACAACAACAAGGAACAATAAGATAGAAATCTTATTGTTCCTTGTAAGAATTTAAAGTGTGTGAAAGTTTTAATAGGCGAGAAAAAGGTGAAATCTTTATCTTTCACGGAGAAAAAAAAAACATAGCTTCGGAATAACCTAATACACCGAATTTGTGTATTTCGCAAACAAGTAAGTCTCACAAAAGTTTAATAGATCAGTATACAAGACTCATTGGATTGTAGGTTGCTCTCATTCCAATAAATTGTATTGTTGGTGTTGCATATTTCTACGACCTTGTTTTAGAAAAACATATGCAACAACAAGATAGCGGCAAACCGGGGCCTAGTTATTTATCGAATAAAATTCAAAATGATATCATTCATTCCGTAGCCTATGTAATAAAATCTCGCATCGAGTTTGAGATCAAAATTACAAAATTTGTTTCAATTATAATTACTTTATCTTATTATTACGTTAAACAACCAATAAATTTTTCAAAAGTCAATCGTGCAGTTTTCGATACCTATCATAAGCATTTTTAATGTGAAATTTTATCTGGATGTTTCTTACTCTTTCACGCAAAAAGTACTGAAAGGATATAGACGAAACTTTACAGTAATATAGCTTATATATCAGAACAACACATAGGCTATAATTTATAAAGACTTTGTGTAATTTTGCCATAATATAACATAGTTTAAAAAATATTACGCGAAAACGCGTAAACGCCGCCTATTCCATGGCGCTTACGACCTTCTTTTCGGGAGAATTCGATTGATCAGAATGTAGCGTTAGTCAGCGCGGCGCGCAGTGTAGAGGGGCGGTGCAAGTAAGGACGCGCGATAGCCGAGTGCGCGAACCGAACGCGGGTAGACACGTGAGAGCAGACGTCATGAAGACGGTATATGAAAACGCTTGTGTTCAATTTGAGGTTTTTTCTTATAGCATAAGCTATTTTTTTTTATATCTTAATTATTTGAATGAATATATATGTCGAATTATCGATTCTCGAGTGATTTTATTACTTACGATTAGTACAGCAGGCATAATTATTACATTTAGTTAGTATATTTTAAGTAGAAATATAGATTACTTTTTATTTCTATTTCAGTAGTATTAGAAATGATTTTTTTTATATCATTATATAATTGTAGTTTTAGTTATTTAGTTTTTATTTATGTAAATATATGTTTCGTGGTTAATCTGCTGCGCCGTTAGTGATAAAATTTGATAGGACATATGTTACTTTTTATTAATACACCCACGCGGGCGAAGCCGCAGGCGGAAGCTACATTGTCATAAATCCTAATCCAATACTCAGGTTATAGTCACTTTTAGATTACTCAAAATTGCCCAGAAACGACTCTTTACAAACTTATTACTAGCATACTTTGTATTAGTATTAGTAGAGATAATACTTTTTAATGTAGACGTACATTCGACTTCATATCATTGGCATTTCAGCTGGACGGTAGCACTCACGCCTGTAAGACGGAGCAATGCGCTGGGGGCGTAGCGAGAAACATCGCGGAAGCTTTGTGGCGCCTACGAAACGGACGCACGCGTCTCCTTACGGCCATTGGCGATGACTCAGATGGACAGTATTTGCAAAATATTGCGCCAGGATTAATACTAGATGGTAAATATAGATTTATTTTAATACAATTTTAATATATATATGTACGATATATCTTATATCTGTTAATATACCTATCCCAAAATATCCTTACTTTTTATCCAAACGTAAAAAGTAATTGTATCACAAGAAATGATAATAAAATATTTATAACAAAGATTCAAAAATATCCTTACCATTACCATAAAGAAATCCAAATAAAAGTTGTTTAATTCTAGGAGTTAAATTCATTTGAGTATAAACTGTTAAAGTAATAATATCATTGTTTTCGCTGACTAACACATAATTGTCAGATATTTAGCTGATATAACATAAATATCATAGAATTAAAAGGATTCCTCGCTTAAGAACTAAAATCGATAATCAAGGGACAAAAAAGAGCAAAGAATACAAATTTAGGAAGAATTGCTGATAATAATGGATAAATTCACTCGTTCACAAATGTTCATTCAAACCGAATGGGTCGGTTAAAAACAAGGTTAAAAAGTGTATCACTCTCTAGAAGCTACATTGCTCCATAAAGTTATCAATCAATAGGATTAATGAATATAAGTTTCTACCAAACCTGAGACATGTAGGTTCCTTGTATTGTATTCTTTTACTGAACAGCACAAGGTAAACTTTCTAAAAAAAGTACTTTAAAATTTAGCAATGAAAACCTGAGGCAAAATATTACCTAATAAAAATAATATTTCGATTTAAATCCCTCTCACTATGAGAGCATGTGTGCGTGTGTGTGTGTATGTGTGAAGTGAACAATTAAATAAATACATAACTAAAAATTTCAAGTGTTTAGTAATAAGTTCCGTTCCGTTGGCAACTTTTAGGTACCAAGCTCTGACGCCTTGTATATTGAATTAGCCCTTGTATTTATGTAAATGGTATATTTCATACAGTTATCAGCTCATACTCTTACTTATTTTTTTCGCCTGTGGTGAGGTTAAAGCCCCTGAACAAGTTATATAACGTCAATAATAATATTTGTGCAATTGTTGATGTTCTGATAAGACATTTTACTTTAATTTTGTAATTTATCGAAATAACACTGAAAAATCACTTTTTGTACTGTAAACTTTTAGGATGCGTAATAAAAAACGAACGGACAGCAATTTATGCCGCCATATTTGACAAAAAAGGCGAATGTATACTGGGCCTCGGAGACATGGATGTTCACAATCAAATTACTGTAGATCTTGTAAGTAATGTTTGAATTACTTAGAAAAATAAAAATATATGACCTGTGAACTATTACTTACGTGTGAAGTCTATAAATATTTATTTATTTATATGTAGGTCATAGTCGACAATATTAAAAAACAGTATAGTATAAAACTTCTACTACCTACGGAACAGAGACCTAGAAAAAAAATCGTTAGTACGCTTAAAAAATATTTTAATGTGTATACATTTATTGAAGTCATTTACCTATGGTAAAATCTTTTGCCAAGTCGCTCATGATTTGAATTTAATATATTTTATTATACATTACATTGTAAGAAAAACCCAGCAGACAAACTTAGCAGTATTACGAGTATTCGATAACAAAAGCCAATATTCAGAATTGAAATGATTTGATTTTTATTTAACATGGCCGGAGTGATATCTCTAAAATATTTTCAGAGAAATATTTAAAAGACTTTGAAAGTCTTATCATTAAAAAAAAACTCTGAAAAATGCTGAAAAATGCTGAAAATTCTGATAAAGTTAATATTTGTCTGAAATTTCGGAATTTTCAGTAAAAAAAGGAATATTTCCATAAGGAAAATAATTAACAAAAAAACTTTAATTATTAAAACAAAATATATGTAAAATTATTTTTAATGACATTTCGTCGAAATATCCGTACATATTTTAATATAATATCCTATAATAGAGCATATCCTTTTTTACAGTATTTCAAAAATTAACAAGTGTATATTTATTACAGGTAAAAAGACACATAGACGTTTTAAAAAATGCTCCGCTCGTTGTAATCGACGGGAATTTACCTTTGACTACCATGGATTATATTCTAAAGCTATGCAACAAATACGGGAAACCTGGTAAGGGATCATTCTCTTTCATAAAACACAAAAGAAATTAATAAATACTACTGTTTCTAGCTGTTTCCCTAAAAATCTCTGTGATTATTATTGGTTTGTAATCCTCTAGTTATTACAATTCGTTAAATTGTCAAATAATACAAAACTTACAGTTTACACCAGTTAGGTATATTAAATCTGTCATCATTTGTCTTAAAAACTCTTAACAATAACCTAAATTTATCCGTTTTTACTCACCCATAAGTTCACCCAAATATCGCCCGTTTACATACATATATATTTACTAGTTTGTCTTGTGGATCGTTGCTCCATAATATCATTGTTTATTAGTACTTCATACTACCTTTTACTATACAAAGTTAAATAAATGCATACCTTTTTATTAATGTCAAACTTCCCTCGCTGTCTTAACTTCACAGTGAAAACACTGTGTTCGTGAAAACACTGTGTAAGCCACATAGGTTTCACAATGTTTCTACCGTGTTGATTCCATTTGAACTCCGTGTTTCCACAATAGTTTCTCGCAGAACCCACGGCACTCAACACCAATCATAGTTTACATTCGAGCTCCATAGATAGCGTTGTAGGTCGATTGAATCGCTCTATGGTTTTATTAACAGAAAATAATATGTATAAGTGGATGAATTAATTTCACTTCGTCGACAGCGCAAAAGCCCTTCGCTTGTTCTCCATCCCCTTTACCTCTAGTCACTATGATAATTCTTTGGAAATACTGTGGAACTGCCAATGTTTACCGATCGAACAAATACACAGTGAAATCAATCGTGGTTGCACAGTGTTTCCACTGTGACCACGAGGTCTTCTAATAATATGTTAATTAGGAAAAAGCACGAAGTATATACAGGTGACTGGTAAATTACTATCAATACTTAATGAGAATACTCGGTACATTCGTCTCATTCGAATTAAGTAAAGAAATAGGTACTTAATTTTTTACCAAATTTCCATAAATTTCAATTCAAATAAATGAAGCGTGTTCACTTTTCCAGTCATGCCGGCGCGGGCGGCGCGTGCATAGGTGTTGTACTGTACCGCTTGTTCACACCTAAAAATTGCCAAAGTTCACATAATTTACCTAGTCAACAAATTTTTTGCTTAAACGAGTAAAATATCTTAGTATTTTTGCCTATCCTAAGCCAGGATTAAAGTATGAAGGGGGGTTGGATCATGCTTGTTTATCCTGCTACCCTGCTGACACGTGGCGGCGTTTGAACGTAGGTAAACTACCTGTTTTGTGTCGAAAGTGCAGCTAGTTGCTAGGGTGTCCAGACGACGCGTAAATAATTAGATAACTGTTGAGTAACTTTACTTAGAAGTTTATTAATATTTACCTATTTTTTTTATAACATAATTTATTAACATAATTCGAATGAAAATCATGTACCATTTTCCTTCAATATTGATAGTAACTCACCATTCATTCTGTATAATTCAAGCATTTTATATAATTCAAGATAAAAGAATTGTTAATCGGGTAATTAAATACTATAATGATGTTTGGCCTAAAATATGCCTTTATAAATAGGCTTTCTAATTTTTTTTCTTTAATTTTAATTTAATGTTACTGTGGGGTAATGCTGCAGATATATACGCGACTATTCGCGGCATTTACGACCTTGGAGCTCGAGTCTCCCTACGGGATGTTTTTCCAAGGGAAGACATATTAACAATTGCGTCGCAATATATTTATAACAATATTTAATATTATATATATTCACCAAAATATTCATTATTTTGAAATAAATAGTATTAATCGCAGTGTAAACACTAGAAGGAATAACACAAAATAGTAACTCCAAGTTTCCGACTGCGCAAAGTAAACGTCTTCATTCTGAATTTATGGTATTCGCATGTATAATAAAATCCCACAAACAATTTTGGAATTGTCTCAACATAAATTTAAAGATTTTTTTTTTTTAAAAAATAGATAAAGCGTATTATTCGGTGCAGGATTACTTAGTCGATAAAGATATGTGGACTTAGTGGCAAGATAGTTCATGCAAGATATTACTAATTTTATACTAAAACACAGTTTATATATTATTTTCAAAAGAGTAACTGCGGAGTTTCTTGCCGATTCTTCTCTGCCGAATCTACATTCCGAATCGGTAGTAACTTTACTTTTACAAAATAATAATCACTTTAAAGTTTTAATTTCTAAAATGACGATTCGAAGGTGCTCGTGGGGCATATTTGAATAAAGTTGTTTTTGATTATGATATTGATTTTTAAATGAGTCATGTTAATAAAAGTTAAAATGTAGGTACATATTTATTCAATTAACTAAACAACAGCAAACTAGTCATTATTTTAAATAGTTACTTATTAAACCTCACTGAATGAACAAGCTAACAAATTATATTATTTTTCATTAAATATTTTGAAATAATAACAACCAGTTGATATGTATAAAAATATCTTATATCTTTAAACGAGCAATTCTTGTATATATATGTATATATATAATCTGAATCTCGGAAACGGCTCCAACGATTTTCATGAAATTTAGTATGCAGGGGGTTTCGGGGGTGATAAATCGATCTAGCTAGGATTTATTATTAGAAAATGTCGTTTTCTCCCTTTTTTTACGCAATTAAAAATCTTATTTTATCTTATATCTTTAAACGAGCAATTCTTGTATATACCTATATATATAATCTGAATCTCGGAAACGGCTCCAACGATTTTCATGAAATTTAGTATGCAGGGGGTTTCGGGGGTGATAAATCGATCTAGCTAGGATTTATTATTAGAAAATGTCGTTTTCTCCCTTTTTTTACGCAATTAAAAATCTTATTTTATCTTATATCTTTAAACGAGCAATTCTTGTATATACCTATATATATAATCTGAATCTCGGAAACGGCTCCAACGATTTTCATGAAATTTAGTATGCAGGGGGTTTCGGGGGTGATAAATCGATCTAGCTAGGATTTATTATTAGAAAATGTCGTTTTCTCCCTTTTTTTACGCAATTAAAAAATATCATTAGAATACGAAGGTAAATTTCACCGCCATTGACAAGCTTATAATAGCTCGAATAGGAATCGGGCGGATTCGGAATTAAAAAAACCCGGGTTCGAATCCAGGTGTCTACAGACCAATTATTTTTTTCCTTTTTTTTTTCAAGTTTCTTCTTTTGTGAGAAAAACTATTATTAAGAGCTCTTTTCATTTTTTATTTAAATAACTAATTCCTATTATTTTACTATTATGTCGGTAAGATCGAAAATATTATTTATGTTTCATCAGTATGTAATGTATCTAAATATAATTTAACCGAGCTAAGCTCGGTCATCCAGGTACTACTTTTGATACGAGAAACTTTACACTATAGAGTAAATGTGCACTATTAGTTTAGATTTTAAAAAATAATTATATATATATGGGTTTATTAACTACTTAAAATATTATTAATTAAAGAAGTTATGATTAATTTAACGTTAATTTTCATATCGGCTTCGACAAAAGGAAAACGCCAATCTGAAAGTGAAAACTACCCGCCAGGTCTCATTTTTGGAATATTAGCGATAATTATTTGAAATATTGTCGTCTTCCATAACCACAATTTATAGACATTTTTGTTAAAAAAAAATTAAAAATGTTTTATTTCAACTGAAACTTAAATGAAATAAAAACTTTAAAAAAATATATTCATTATATTGATGTGATTTATGACATACATTACTAAAATTTATGAAGATTTTCTAAATTTAAAGCAATTTCTACTAAAATAAAACTAAAGCTTTATATTTAAATATATTATTTCATTATACCATAAGCAAAACAAATTTATTCTTATTTAAATAAAAAAGTTACAAAAAAAACTTAAATTATAACTTATTAAGAATCTATAAAAGTCACAAGTCAGTAATAATAATAATAGAGAAAAGAGAAAACTCATCAAGACCCATATCACTTTTCAATAATGGCATATTCTTGGCAGTTAATGTAACAATATTATATACAAATATTGGTAGCCGTTATAATATAATCTGAGCCTTATAAGTTGCTGTCAATAAAAAGTTTTTACAATTTATGGACGGATTTCATTTCAAAATGAGATTCAATAGTCACATTTCAATGGTATATAAGTACGAGTAATATCATTGTTTTTTTTTTTTTTTTTTTTTAGTTTATCATAAATTTCTTAACTTATTCTTAATGTTTTAAATGCATGGAATATTAATATCCTTTAAAAAAGAATATAATAGGCCTTTAGTGAAGTTATCTTGATAGGCAATAATATTTTAATGCAACTTTAACTTAATGCATTAATTCCAATTAGATCTTATTGGAAGAAAATTTAAAAAATATCTTAAAATAATTCAGCTTTCTGCAAATTCAATCTTGTCGTTTTATAACTTCAGTACTGTAGTTATATATGAACATTTACATAATTTAATATTGTACATTTTTTTTTATTTAAAATAAATGTGTAGAAGTGTTTAATTATTTATAGTCAACTTTCAAATGGTATGGGAAATATTTTGTTTATAAATTTTGTTATAACTGTATCACCATGAAACTATGTTTATTCATAGATTAAACATAGATTATTGTATTATAATAAAGATTAATTTCTAAAGTATCCAAGTTGTTGTTGTTGATGCAACTGATCACGTAACTGGTGCAAAGCATGTTCAGGTTGACTATGCTGCATCTGGGCTACAAGATTTTTAGCTTCCAAGCGTAGTTCATACAATTTACGTGATTCTAAAAATAATAAAACTGCTGCCAAACCTGAAAGATATAAGAATATATAATTTTATCATTCTGTTTCTACATTGCTAGGCACATAAATGAAAAATGAATAGTACCAACTACCACAAATCTGATATTTATATAATATTTGTGATATAACAAAAATTACTAGGTATTAGATTTTATCAAAAATTAAGTATTATTTACCATATTTTATTATTTTCTGTTAATATTATATCAATAAAATATAATATTGTATTTAAAATTAATACATTTCTAATAATAAAGTAACTTTTAATTTACCGAATAATATGAAGGCAACAACAGCAAATGCATAAGACCAAGAAAGAACATTAAATGAAGGGTAGAGCATCCAATCACGACGGTAGCAATTACCTCCAAATATTGCAACAGACAAGAAAAGAAATACACCTGAAATTTAAAAAAAGGGCAATCGATTTAATTTTAATATTTTCTACAAATGTTATATTGTTCATAGCTTCATACATTATAATTTAATTATTTAACCAACATGATTCATCACATTAATTTCTTTATTTTATTTTATACTTATTTATAAATATATATATTTATATAGTTTTAAATATTTTATTTGATGGTTACTGTTTAACCTTCTAACTGCCAAGCTGTTTTGGCCATGACTTCCCCAGGTGCCAAATGGAAATATCAAGTGTAGGCTTTCCTTATGTGAAAATTTGGGATCTTTACCGGATTACCGGAGGGTCGGAAAAAAATAATATTCCTTAGATGTACAGATGAAAAATTGTGAGGTAGCCGGCGGCCCTCACGGCACCTATTGTTGGGTATCGTGAGGTAGCCGGCGGCCCTCATGGCACTTAAAAGGTTAAGAATTCTTAATTTCATTGCTCATAAAGTACACAACAATACATACAAAGACACTTACTTGTTATTGCAACCATAATAAATGAAAGAGATACAAATACCCATTCATATCTCAACACTATTCTAAGAGGCATACGAATTATCACACAAGCCAATAGAATCTGTGCCGTAAACGACAGCATTAAAGCGAGAGTCACAAATATCTGCACTGCCATCAACCATCCCGGCAACAGATATTCACGGATAACATATAGCTCCTGCAAACAATAACAAGTTATCGTCATATCAAATTTGGCAAATTTATTAACATAAAACATGATATAGAAAAATATTAAACATACTTGGCTAAAAATATAGTGACAGCCATCAAAATATTTATCATACTGAAATGATGGGAATCTAAACCGATCAAAACAGTATTCCCATAAGCCCATGTGCTTAAAGGACGAAAACATCCCTGAATACGACTCGATCCAATACGGTCCAGCAAACGATAACAACAGAAACAGTCCCGCGACATAAGTAATAGTCGCTCCTATTAGTGTGGCATCTACAATACAAACATAATTAAATGTGCAGAGTGCTTTTTATGTAAGCAATAAATTATATTTTAAAACTTTATTTTATAAAAAAGTAAATATTTATTGTAAACAAAAAGTAAACCGAAAGGGCGTGCCCGCAAATAACTTACTCGAAGCCTTCGGATATTCATTATTTGCCGTAGTCATAGTAATTTGTAAATACTACTATTCTGTTTCAGTTATTAGCAATTTTGAAAAGTATTTGTTTTGTTCTAATTAAACTTTTCTCCCTCACTTTAAACTTATTAACAATAAACAGTAAATACGTTTTTTAGATTCTTTTTGATGTTGACAGTTGTTGTTTTTGTCGGTTATTATTGGTTATTATCAAAGGTTGTAATGACAATAGCGATGCCGATCTGAGATCGATTAATCTAAGAATCGATTTCTCGAGCCGAAAAGATCGATTTTTGGATCGATATTTAATACAGAATCGATCCAGTAAATCGCTATTTTACCCTCGATAATCGACATTCGATTTTTAAGCTCTATTAAAAATATTATCAATTGACTTACGAAAAGGGATAAACTTCCGAAAAGTGAATACCGAATTTCGTCATGAAATTTAGCACGGATATTCCATTTGACTACCTAAGAGACCCCTTGAAAGGATTTTTGGTGGCTCGCAATATTTTTCGAAATATTGAATTTTTTGAGTACGAGTACTAAGGTACGCTCTATATAAGAAAGCGAAAAGTGAATACAGAATTTCGTCATAAATTTTGGCACAAACATTCCATTTGACTATCTAAGAGTCCCCTTAAAGGGATTTTGGCTCTTAGATAGTCAAGTGGAATATCTGTGCCAAATTTCATGAGGAAATTCGGTATCCACTTTTCGGAAGTACGCCCACAAAAAGTTATACAAAAGGATAATAAAAGATTCAGTTAGTTGAACATACACATATATATATACAATAGACGAGCTTAATGTTAAAAGCATTTTTTACGTAATGTTTTCTTATATTTACGCGAATTTTACTCATTTTAATTAAAAGACTAAAACGGATTATTCGGACACCCACCACCTCAGTCCCCCGAGACCATGGACGCTGTAAAGGGTCCGAAACGTGGGGAAATAAAATAAAAAATCGTTAAACTGTAAATTTTTTCAATAAACGCGATAAAATCCGTTAGTCTTTTAATTAAAATGAGCATTTTTTACAATTAAAAACAGCACCAATTTCTAATATTTTTTTTTAAAACACTTGGCATGATCAGTTTACATAAAATAAGGATATTTGTCTTAATAGATTAGAAAGACTAGACTTCGACTTTTTAAAGAATCGATTCATGTTGCTGTAGGCTACCTAGCATTCATCATTTATTTATATTACATATTTATTAACTATTAATATTTAATTTATAAAATAATATTTTATATATATTTATTAAACAAGCATATCCCCGCGATACCCGTAGTATACAAAGTTTATGACATTAGCTCTTTCACTTGCGATTTTTATACACATTTAAATTCGGAGATGGAACAATCTAGAAAGAGCTCACAACGCGTGATCAGGATTTTGACAGAGACTAGAGATACACGTTATTTGATGATTTTAATAAAATAAAATTGTGAATAACTAACATATTTAATTTAAACGCTAAATTGCGATTTGAATCGATTTAAAAATCGATCTTTTTTAGAAGAATCGACATCCCTAAATGATATAATGACATTAAGCCGTGTTCCGAAATACACTAGAGGACTGTGAGGTGTGACGTCAATTCAGTATACTGCGAAGTCGCTCCGTTTGTTTGCTATAATGTGCTGTACTGATTACTGTTTAAAACGGAACGCAGTCCAGTATACTATCTTTTTCATTTTTCGACTTTTTTATCAAATGAAAATATTTATCATGTACACGTTTTCTATTCAACAAGAAAAATATTTTTTAAAATATTATTGACTTTTTTAAATAACAATATCAATTAATATAATAATTACAATCATTCGCGCTGTTATATTTTTTTATCACGTGATCACAGTACTGAGAGCACCTTACCTCGAAAGCACCAGTACTCTTGAAAATTTTAAGAATAGAAATGTAATTTTATTTGAAATAGGCCACTTAACATATTATACAACTTCAAGAACATTTTAAAAATAATATTAAAAAAATGTAAGATATTTCGACCTCATAACCAATATAGGCACAGTTTATTAAAGCGGGTTTCTACCGCGAAAGGGTAATGAGCTAGAAATGGTTAGGCGGTACGAACTCCTTTTAAATGAAATTGGTTTACCAAAGAGCTTTGTCTTTTGATTTCCACTGCAAAAGGAAATGAGTCAATTTCCACAGAGAGTGAGTTTAGTTAGAGTTTTGAACTGGTTGCGTGCAGTCATGTTTTGTTGCGATTTCGCGATGTTGTCGAGTGACACGGAATCAAATGAAGACAGTGATTATGTATACAGAATGAAAAAGTACATATTATTGTATCTTAACAAAACAGCGAGCGATTCCGTTTAACTAGTTTGATAGTTGGTTGAGATCTTGACGTAGTGGACTTGTTTCAACTACTTTTTACTCGTTCGAACTGCCCCTCTCACCTCTTTCTCTGTGGAAATGCCACTATCTAATTATCTGTCATTGCAAGTTGGACGGACTCCGTAATGACTCAGCTCCGATGCCTAGAACTGAGCGAGTTCATTTCAATGCTTTTTACTCGTTCAGTACGTTCCGCTCGACTGTTTGTTGGTAGAAAGACAAGTATGCAGTTTATTTTTGTGAGTTAAGTGGAGTCCTTAATGGGTCGCTCCGCTCGTGGTGAGAACTGGGCTATAGAACGTAAATCTTACTTGTAATCATAGAGGTACAAGTAACGTTAAAATAAATTCTTCAAATAATAAAACTTTTATTATATTAAATATTGATTCTCTTAGATGTGGCAGATGTGATGGTGTGGAAGTTATAAATCAAGTATTAATAGTGTCCAAACGCATAGTTAGGATCTTATTAATAATCAATTTAAAAGTATATAATATATACAGGTGAATGGTGAGTTACTATCAATATTTAAGGGTGTCCAGGCGACGCGTAAATAATTAGATAATTTTTGAGTAACTTTACTTAAAAGTTTATTAATATTTACCTATTTTTTTAACATAATTCGAATGAGAATCATGTACCGAGTATTCTCCTTAAATATTGATAGTGACTCACCAGTCATCCTGTATATTTATTATGTTCGTTGCACAGAGTACATTGAATAGTTCGTTGTTGATAAGCAGACTTCAGTGGAGACTCTTTCCTACGCTGCATCGAAGCCAGTACGGATTCATGCCACAGAGGGGAACGGAAGACGCCCTCTACGATCTTGTCGAGCATATCAGACAAGAAATCAAGTTAAAGAAAATAGTGCTGCTGGTATCGCTCGACATAGAGGGTGCCTTCGACAACGCGTGGTGGCCGGCTCTCAAAAAACAGCTGGTGGACAAACATTGCCCAAGGAACCTTTACGCCATGGTCGCCTCATACCTTCAGGACCGCAGGGTCATTGTTAACTACGCCAGAGCGACCAGTGAGAAGGAGACCACGAAGGGTTGTGTCCAAGGATCAATTGGCGGACCGACCTTCTGGAATCTTATCCTGGATTCTCTTCTGAGAAAGGTCAACGGCATGGGGGTATACTGCCAGGCCTTTGCGGACGACGTGGTCCTCGTTTTCTCCAGCCAAAAAACCGACAACCTACAGACCTCAGCCGAAACCACCTTAGCTGTCGTACAAGAATGGGGTATACGTAACAAATTGAGCTTCGCCGCGCATAAGACCAACGCGATGGTACTTACAAAAAAGCTCAAATACGATACCCCCATAGTTCATATGTCCGGCACTCGACTGAGACTTGTAGAGGAAATTAAGCTGCTGGGGCTCATTTTGGACTCAAAGCTCACTTTCAATGCGCACGTTACCGCCGTATGCAAAAAAGCTGCGGACATATATAAAAAACTCGCGTGCGCTGCGAGAGTGTCTTGGGGTCTGAACGGGGAAATCGTACGGACCATTTATGTGGCGGTAATAGAGCCTATCGTTCTGTACGCGGCGAGCGTATGGTCCCCTGCAGCAGAGAAGTTGTCGATTCGAAAACAACTAGACTCACTGCAGAGAGGATTCGCGCAGAAGATGTGCAAAGCATACAGGACGGTGTCCCTGACATCGGCACTAGTCCTCACGGGCCTACTTCCACTTGACCTTCGCGTCCGAGAGGCGGCCATATTGTTTAAGACCAAAAAGGGTCACAGCACGGACCTTCTTCCACCGGGAAGAGAGCTGGAGCGCAGGGTGGGTCCAATGCAAAATCCCCACCCTTCTCTACTCATGACAACTGAGTATGAGCGCTTAGAGAATCTGAACCCCGAAGTCCTTGAGAAGCACAATATCGTCGGGCCTTTCATCTTCACCGACGGCAGCAAAATAGAGGGCAAAGTAGGAGCCGCCCTAACATGCTGGGACCAAGGCAGGGAAGTAAGATACTCTACTTTCCGGTTAGAACGGCACAATACTGTCTTCCAGTCGGAGATGTACGCACTCTTCAGAGCCGTGGACATGGCAAAAACCTTAAAGTCAAGCTCAATCAACATCTTGAGCGACTCCAGGTCGTCACTCGATCTGCTGAGAAGCCCATCAGTGACCCACCCTCTGGCCGTGGAAATGAAGAGTCGAATTAGGCGTCTCCGAGAGGAAAATAAGACAGTTAGGTTCTTTTGGCTGAGAGCCCATGTTGGAACGCCGGGCAATGAAAGAGCGGACGAGCTGGCAAAAAAGGCGGCCTTAACAAAAAAGACGGCACCCGACTACGATAAAGTATCTATATCGTATGTCAGAAGGCAGATCCGGGAAGAGACTGTCAGGACGTGGCAGGACAGATACAATTCTTCGGAAACTGGTTCGGTCACGAAAATATTCCTACCGGATGTGAAGACCGCTTGCAGACTGGTAAGGAAGTCGGCACCAACACCTGTCGACACAAAAATAATGACCGGCCACGGAGGGTTTGCGGCGTATCTGCACAGGTTCCACCTCACTGACAGTCCTTCATGTATCTGCGATCCGAATTGTGAGGAGACAGTTCTGCACATTATACTGGACTGCCCGAGGTTCGGTAAGGAAAGGCTGGATCTGGAGCTCAAACTCCAGATGAAACTTGATCAGTCATCACTCCATACCATCTTAGAGAGCGAAACGAGCAGAACGTCTTTCCTCACATTCGCGAGAAAGGCCGTCACAGTAGCCGCAAAAAGAAACAGCACGACCGCTCTACCACCAGCTGTAACGCCTGTACAGAGTGCCAACACCGTCGTTCAAGCAACACAGACACAGACACTCTACACACAAGGAACCGCTCAGCAGACCACTCCAACGGCTTCGCCAGTGTCTCCTGGCCGTGTCCTTCTGGACCGAATAACTCAAGCCATACCCTCCTCTTTGCAAAAGCTGTTCAGGAAAAGAGCCAACAATAACGCACCTTCGCAACCGACCCATAGCAGGATCATGCAATCCTCGCCCAGCGAAGAGATCAGAGGCGGAGAAGTTGGAATTAAGACCAGATGCGTGGCTCTCTTCATGGACAGCGGGGTGGAGAGGATAGGAATCTGCTTTTGTCGCCCCGAAACACGCGATCGGCTGGCGATTTCACCGGGGCTCGCTTTACTGATAAAGGGTAGCACACAAAAGACCAGCATTAAGCGCACAAAGATCGAAGCGCTAGCGCAAGAACAGGAGGGCGACTCGACCTACCGTATAATACGTTTAAAAAGCAAACTCATCGTGCTGTTCGAATGGGGAGAGATATCAGCCTTTGCGCAGTCTAGTGTGTGGTTGAAGCGGTTGAGCGAGATCCCCGGGGGAATCCCTGGAAGAATCAGTGTGGATTCAATGAGAGTCGGCTATGACAGAGGCAACGTATCGGATAGGTACGGTTGCCTTATGGCCTCCAAGAACAGTGAGGTCATTGTCTACGAGGACAGGGGGGAGGATCTGGGTTATTTAAGACCGAAATCCATAACACCTTCACCCCCTGCATCGCGGACTGTCGATGAACCCACACTTAGCGGTTCGGAGCGCTTACAGCTCAGGGTCGAGGTCCAGAAGGCAGAACAACTCAATAAAAGGGCCGCACCCGAATCTAGGCCAAGCTCGATGTCAGTAGCGACATTTATCCATGCTACCATCTCCCCCAAACAAGGCATGCTCCCACATCATGCCTCCCCCAAAAGGGCGGAACAGGGAGAGCGGCAAGCGGAGGCGCTGAACAGGTTCACCAAAGACGACAGTCCGAGGCACCCGAAGGCGTCACCGGCCGCTCGAACTAGAGCCGACATGGGACAGGTATCACCACCGAGACTTCGACCTGCGTCCACACCGCTCCAACACGCGGAAAACGCCCTTATCGAGTTCCTGGCCATAACAAAGGCAAACCGCGAGGTAAGCCTGGCCATCTGCAATAAGATCATGCAGACCTACCGGTACGACCACCAAAGGTTACTGGAGGCGCAACTCGAGGAAGCCGAAGCAGCCATATATAACAGCGAAACCCGTCAAGTACTCAAGGGCAAGATGTCGGGTAAATATATGGCTGCATATAACACCACAGCAGGCTTCGTGAGCGCGGTTGAGTCTGAGGGAAAAGATGAGGAGCCGCAGACCTTCGCAACACCAGAAGGGGACCCGGTGGTGGTAGTGGCCAGATGCACGAAAATAATGCTGGGGGACCGGATACTTCAGATGGCGAAAACCATATCGAACGACCGGGAAGCCGGCTTACTGTCCGTGACCTGGGGACTACCATCGCTGGAGTGGATAAATGGGGTACCGGGATGCGGCAAGACAACTCGCATAGTCGGGGACTTCGATGAGGACACGGAGGTCGTGATCACGACCACAGTCGAGGCGGCCAAAGACTTAAAAGAAAAACTGGCGCACCGCTATGGCAACAAAGCCAAGCAAAAGGTGCGCACTATGGCCTCCGTTTTGGTAAATGGTTTCCGTGAGGGCTCGACAATCACTCGCCTAACGGTGGACGAGGCCCTCATGAACCATTTCGGAGCCATAGTAATGGCCGCCCGACTATCCGGTGCAGAGAAAGTGATCCTTATCGGAGATATAAATCAGCTGCCGTACATCGACAGGGATAACCTGTTCGAAATGCGGTACTGTAGACCTACTCTGCTAACAACCATCTCGTGCGAGTTGTCATGCACGCATCGCAACCCCAAAGATGTCGTCTTTGCCATCAGCGAGGTCTACGAGACCATGTACAGCTCCAGCGCCAAGATCCGATCGTTGCGAGTGGAGAGCCTCACAGGCGCACGTATCCCCGTAGGACGGGATCGGACCCTATACCTGGTCTTTACGCAAGATGAGAAGAAATTGCTAACTGACCAGGGATATGGGTCCGGCGAGGGATCGCGCGTCTTAACCATCCACGAGGCGCAGGGCCAGACCTACGAGGACGTCATCGTCCTCCAGACTAAGGCAGAGAGGCTTCGAATCCACGACAGCGTTTCGCACGCTGTAGTCGCGGTGACTAGACACACCAACACCTGTGTCTATTATACCGACGACTGTGATGACGCAATCGGTCGCTTTGTGGCGAGGGCGACGCAGACCACGGAAAAGGAAATCCTCGAGCACAGTCTCAAGATGGCGATTCATCACAGAGATACCGCCGTGATTGAGAGTGTGCTCGATATGTTAACTAAAAGTATCGGTGTGAGGACATAGTTGTTTTAGGAATATATTTATAACAAATAGCTGTAAGATTGTTAGTACGAAAATAAATTAAGTAGTAATAATAGCATGTTGTGCATTATAGAAAAAAAAAAAAAAAAAAAAAAAAAAAAAAAATTGTAACAATAACGACGGAGACATGTATATATAATAGGCATAGATACACACATAATATATTTCTATTATTTAATTATAAGGTCTTATAATATTAAAAATTATAAAAAAAAAAAAAAAAAAGAAAAAAAAAAAAGAAAAAAAAAAAAATTATGCATGTACCTAGATTTAAGAATACATTTTGGGTTCGGTTCGGTGGACTCACGTCCAACATTAGAGATACTAGTTTTAATTAAGTTACCACTAATGTAAGATTGTAAGCAGCTACTATTATACCAAGTAAACAAAACAAATTGGAATAAGAAAGGCATGGGCAAAATGAGCCCGTTAATTAGAATAAAATTGCAAGTGTCAAACAACTAGGCCAGTTTCAATAACTGGGTCCTTTACCTTATGTATAAAATAATTATTCAAGAGCAGAGAAATAAATAATGACTCTAGAAGAAAAAAATTAAGTACAAACAAGTTGAAAAAATTGATTAAAAAACAAGTTTAATGATCCTTGCAATCATCTAATATTTTTTTAAAGTATGAAAAAAATATATTTTGTAAACTGAGACGAAGAGATAATGTATAAAAAAATTACATGACTGTACCTACTTAAAGAATTTAAGGCAAATTTTTTTTTTTATATTTAATTTTTTTTAACTATCGTCTAATATTTTTAAAAATGTTAAAAAAATATATGTTGTAGATCAATATTAGAGTAATTCGTGAAAAAAAAAAACTAAGGTGTACCATACGTTTTTGGCTTAAAAAAATTTTTTTTTAAAATATAATTGCATTTTTACCTATGACCAACTTACCCGATTATCGAGCGAATTTTTCTAGGAATACTAGTTAGTGATATCTTAAAACCCATAAACATTTTTTTAAATATTGTCAAGTAGATTCGGAGAAAAATGGATTTCAAAAAAAAAAAACTTTTTTTTTTTACTCAAAAACGCGTGATATTTCAGAGTTGAAACTGGGCTGAGATGTTGTCCACAGTATAAGGTATTTCAGAAAAAAAAATTAGCCCGATTGCTTTGGGGGCATTTTTTCCCGGCTTATCTGGCAAGGGCCTTTCAAAAATCAAAAGCGGCGTCACTATCTGTCTCGCTCGCTCATGGCAAACATGTACACTATCCATCTCTCTCATCATTTTGCTGTTAAATTAAAAACCTACCAAGAGCTTGTGCGAATAAAAAACATTTGAACTGAGTATAATGGGTTAGCAAAAATCGGGTTACTTGAGGTTTTTATTTTTTTACCAGTTTTTTTTAGTATGAAACTAACAAGTATTGTACCATTTTACAATCCTGATTAAATGCGCGAACTTTTAATGGTACTTGCCAAGGCACTTTAGTACATTTTTTTAAAGGTGGGCCTTTCAAAGTCGACAATTTTTGAAAATTTTAAATTCATAGTTTAACAAATAGTCTTAATTCTAGGAAACTTGGGGTAATTGTGTCATTATTTTTGATTGTGGTTCTAGAAATGTTATTTAGGGTTACGATTCCAAAGTTTAAATGAACAAAAATAATAAAAATTAACCACAATAACCGAAAAATGGTTACAGTTTGACCAATTTTAATATCAAGACTTTAACTTTAAGATCTAAAGTACATGTTCTATTCAATCCAATTTAAACAATGCACATTTTTTTGTCATACTTAAAAAAAAACTTCGAGAACTAAACACTTTTAAGAACTAAACAACACACTAAACAAGTTATTAGTACATTTATAATGTTCTTTACAATTTATGATTATTTATTAAAATTTAGGTAATAGAATTGTTTCATATAAATTGAATTGACTGAACTTATGACATTTTTTAATCGTTACGCCTTCGACTCATTTTCCAACTCGAAACGCGCTTGCGATTCTTTAAAACGATTGCGTTTTTTTAACTGAATATTCGCTTCGGTGAGGAATAAGGCTGCGGTGACGATGGAAGCCACAACGCCCACGACGCCAAGGCCGAATGACCATCCTTAAAAAAAATATGACACGTCATTAGAGTTAAATGATTTTTCATTTATATTTTAATTTCAAATCTTATACATAGACATCAGTGGCGTAGCTTGCCTTAGACGAGCACTGTATCAAAATTTGTTGTGTTGCCTAAATATAGATTTTTAACTAAAGAAACAAATCCGCTCTCATTTAATTAAAATAATTTTATATTGATTATAAGTTAATTATTTACAATGAATAGGTACTCCAAGGAACTAAGCTAGCCAAATAATTCGAATCAAATGAACTTTGGCGAACTTATTTTTTATTATTATTCTAATTAAATTGTTCATAGCTGAAGACGATTTCAGTTTTTCTAAATTTTCTATCACTATTATTTATAGTGATAAATCTGACAACTTTAGGTGTCTCATAGAAGTTTTTAGATGTTTTTTTTTTTTTAATTCTTGGATAACATTTTACGAATTTATGCTTATACACGTTCGGGGCCCATCGGGGGCGGTAGCTACGCCCCTAATAGACATATTAATCATCAATTTTATTTTTTATTTTTATATTTCAGGCGAACTAATTCTTAACAAACTACTTTACTTACTAAGTTTCAGTTTAAAAAAAATACCAACAAAACACAAGTATCAGTTTTTCATTTTTTTTTTTTGAATCAGTTTGATCTCTAACAACCAAATTGCTTTAAATACCTTGATCCTATATTTATAGTTAGCATAACTATATAATAATAATACACTTTATTGTACACCAAAACAGAAATGTTACATAAGCAAAACATGAACATATAACAAGGTATTATACAAAGGGCGGCCTTATCGCTGAAAAGCGATCTCTTCCAGGCAACCTAGGGGCAGAGGGAATGGTCTTACTCATAGTCGGCATATAATATAATATATGGTTATATCCGGGTATCTATATACTACATATTTAATATCTATCTATACCGCAATCCTACAGTTGTAAATTTTTCATAATGGCAGATCAGTGGTCTATAAGTAACATCATATTAAGTATTTTTGACAGTTTTATAATTCAACTAATTCAGTAATATCACAATGATATTCCGCGAATAATTACCTATTCAATAACAATCTTTTAAAATATTTATATCTGAAAACTCGCATAATAAACTCTTAATTTAAATTTATAGATTTTCTAACGCTTTTTACATTTTTTTTTTATGCAATTATTAGTGGTCATTCTACTGTAACGGAAAAAACATTCTGGTAGGTATTATCTATAATATAAAAATAAGTCGGGGTTTCCTTCCTGACGCTATAATTCCAGAACTGACGAACCGATTTCCACGGTTTTGCATTCGTTGGAAAGGTCTCGGGCTCCATGAGCTTTATAGCAAACAAAATTCAGGAAAAATTTCAACAGAAAAGCAGGAAAACAGGGACATAGCATGTACTACAAACCAATATGGTTTTGCATGGTGGTTTAATCCCCAAACGAAATGTTACAAAAAACGAAGCCATCTGGTGGCCAAACGGAGTTCGCGGGGTTTTCTAGTTAATTATAACGAAATCTTTTCAGAATGATAAACCGTTAATTAGCCATTCGAACTCGATTGAAACAACATAAATGCGCCTCTTATATTCAATAATAAAACATTTGGCAAGGCCGTACCTAGTAGGTTAGAGTTTCATATTAGTAAATTATTACACATATGCTAATTATAACTATATTCTCTGCATATGAACAAGAAGCAACGTGAACTCTATTTATTTAAATAATGTGAATGTCGTTAACGTAACAGACACCGACAACATTTATGACTCCTTTCAAAATAGTAAAAAAAATTAATTTCAATTAAAAGATTTTGTATATTAGGCTTTTGAATTGTATTGTATATAACTAATTTGTGGATACGTATATTTTCACTATCCCGGCTATATTTTACTACATTCGTGTATTTTTACAAAGAAAAATCATCAGAATGAAAAACTTAAACTAAATTTAAGAATAAAGTTTAAATTTAAGAATATTTTCGCAAAAATTAAAAAATATATCTCGTATAAAAACAGTTACTTTAATACTGTCTTTATGTTATAAATGAAAAAGGTGACGTTCAAGTATTAAGTAACGCAATTTAGGGGGGAGGGGTTCTTATAGAATGTTACGATGTTTTACAAGGGCGGGAGGGGGGTTCATACAACGCGTTATGTAACACGTTTATTTTTATTTAAATAAAAAAAAATAGGAAATTAGTCTCCCATATTAACGCAAACGCGATTAAAACAAAAGCAAAAGTATATTAGCGACTTTCCGATACCTTACGCAATATAATTGTCTTTGAGGTAAAAATAGTAACTTGGGTGTTCCGTAACGTTTAGGGAGGGGGGGTACAGAAAAACGTTACGGCCCGTTACATAGGGGGTAGGGAGTGTCAAAAATCTTCAGAAATTGCGTTACGTGATACTCGAACGCCCCCAAAGTGGACCTATATTGAGTGATTTTTGTCAAGTTTTTAATACGTTAAGGATAAAATATCAGTCAAATAATTATACCTATATCTAACAATAAGCGTAATTAACGCAGCACCGCACTCATACTTCGCTAACAAAGGTAATTTAAGTAACTGGCCTTGCACTCTAACAGCGTCATCTTAGCGTCAATTAAACTTGCTATCGTTATAATATTCGTAGTACTCACAGAAAAAAACAAATACATTTGACCTAAATATTGTCAACTTGTAGATGCAAAAAGTTTCAATTTTTTTTTTTTTGTATTTGTTTTCGAGTAGACAATAGATTTATTTAATAGTTCAGTGATACAGAAAAATATTAAAGTACCTAAATAGTTATTTGGGTGATCGGGCATCCATCCATCAGTATTTCCAAGCGATGCGAAAACTATTACTGCTATAGCTCCACTTATTCCTGTAAAATATTTTTATTGTTTACATTTAAATAAAAAATAAAATTATTATTTGAATACCAAGTGTTAAATGTAGCATTTCTTCTTTACCTGCACCTAGCATTATGTATCCTATAACCTTAATTAATAATACATGTCTGTGTTGATTTGGTTCGCTGCATAGGAAGAAAAATATAACTAACAGTGTTGAAATCAAGATCCCAATCAGACAAAGAGTGAAAAAGAATTGAGTTGCAATCATGAATCCTGAAACAAAAATATATTAAATAATAATTGATATGTTACTGTTTTAAATCAACCGCAATGTTGCAGTGATACGTTATTTGTTTTAGATTCAATAAATATTACAATTAATGCATAATAGTTTTTTGTATTCTGTTTTTTAATTGAGCCAGGCTAAAAACAAATTATGACATAACAAATATAATGTTTCATAACATTCCATACTGATTGTGAATCATGTATTAAATACCCATTAATCTCATAAGTTCATTCACTAGATATTCACTAATATTTATTACAAGCTGACCGACAAACTGTATACTGTTAAAAACAAACCCTTTAAATTATATCCTATATTTTAAAATATGCGGATATTTTTATTTATGTTATCTTTAAAACATGAAAAGAACCATTTACAAAGAACATTCAGTGCAGCCGTTCTCGAGTGATGAGTTATTATTAAAAAAGAAAACAAAAAAAAAATGGCATTCTATATTAGTTTTATAACTGAACTGCGGGATAAAAAAAAATCTTATATTCATTATTTGTCATTGCATCCATTCGTTATTGTATATATTATTGGATTTATCAGGGAAGTGGAATTCAGATATTAAATAATTTCGATATCAAGTTAAGAACAAAACGGCGTCATGAATACAAACCCGGTAGCAAATATCCACGTATCTTGTCGTATCCAGTAGTGAATGGATCGTAAACCCAACGACAACCGACAAAAAATCGCCTCTGATTTACATCTAGAGGATCTGGGAGAGATCTGAAGCAGTGACTCCATAATCCCAATCTATAAAAATACATAAAACTAAGTCAAATCTTAATTTAAGTTTGTATAACCACCCGAAAATATTCAATAGTTAAATATATAAAAAATATGTGCAATATAAGTTCTCAGTAATATTCACCTGTCTAATTTAGCTCCCCGTATCCTATTGTCACTAACAAGCCAGTTAGGCGTACCGAATGCCAATGCCACAGTTACAAGGGCAATAACAAACACTATTATCCCACAATTACCGGCCATGCTCCTTTTCTTCATTTTTACTGTAACAAAAACTTTATAAATCAGTTTTTAAACATATAGATAATTAATGGTACAATGACCTCCATACTCTATATTTCCCACTGACCTCTTCCGCTCTCAATTAGAAACTTGACCTTTACGTAATGACAGATAACTCTGTGACCTGAGGATGGATAAATTACATAAATATAGCCTCAAGATTGCGCTTGATTGCATTCATTGAATAGATACAATTTAAATATTGCAAAATATAATAAACAGATCGCAGTTTTAATATTTACCTTTATTTGGTGACTGAATTGAGTATGTATTTAAAAAGTTTAACCTGAGAATTTATGTACCAATTTGGATAACAATATCAATGAAACGTTTATAAATAATTAATTGAATATTACTATGCCAGTAATATTCAATTAATATAATAGTTTTTTGCAATTTTATTCTAATATAAAAGAAGACACAAAATACTAAAAAATAATATACAGGTACATTTTATCTTATAATTACTTACAGTAATGACAACTCGATAACAACTCGCAAACAACTGCGTATAAATATATACGACTACGTATTTATTTATTATTTTGACTGTTCTTATGTTTTCGTATGAAGCTTAAACATAATAAAGTTTATACGCATTGAACAAATCCATGACCATAATATACTCAATTTTAAATGGGACAACAAATAAAACAAAGTAAAACTAGAGCAATAGCCTCGGTACAGGCCATTAATGGTTTCTTGGTTTAAAGCAGTGATTTATTTAACTTAAAACCCAAGGCCATGAGACTGCGATGAATAACAAACATGAAAAGTTTCGCAATCCTTCCCAAATGAATAGCAGTCAAACATTTGTTACATTCACACAATGCTAAAAAGTTCACACGCGCCGCTTACTGTGAGAAAAGTAATAAGATTTCATGTTGAAGAATAATAATGCAGACACTTTGACAAATGTTTTAATTTTATAATAATATAAAAGGAACATTACCAATATCATTTATTTGCACAATTCAAAAATTTACTTACACTGGATTTTATATATACGAGGGGCATTTGAAAATTTGGTACCCTAACCAAGAAAATGAAAAGATAGGAACTTATTTATTTTTCAACGTATTTTCCCCTAAGTTCTATACACTTCTTCCTTCGGCCGGGCAGGGCTTCTATAGCAGCTTTAAAAAAATCTTCGTCCATACCTTCAAAATACGCGACAACACCAGCCTTACCTTTACCACCTCATTTGTAGAAAAGTTTTGACTTTTTGAGCTTTGGGAATAGAGGAAAGTTAGATGGAGCAATATCAGGAGAATACGGGGCGTGCGGTAACAATTCAAAGCCACAATGATGGATTTCAGCCATAGTCTGGACTGACGTGTAACTAAACTCGCGCATTATTTTGGTGAAACAAAACTTTTCTTCGTAACAATCCAGGACATTTTTATTTTACTGACGTAAACGTAGCAGGAGGTTACAATAATAGGCCGAGTTTATTGTTTGACCCTTTTCTAAGTAGTCCACCATGATTACACTCTTCGCATCCAAAAACTGACAGCATCACTTTACCGGCCAACAAAACCACTTTAGCTTTTTTCGAAACTGGAGATGATGGTCTTTTCCATTGTTTAATTTGGTTTTTTTATTCTCTGGAGTATGGTGATACACCCAGGTTTAATCCATAGTTACAAATCTCTCAACAAATTCAGTTGGGTCAGCCTCAAACAGCTCCAAACAGTCTCGGGAAATTGTTAGTCGAAGGCGTTTTTGTTCAACTGAAAGCAGCCGAGGTACCCACCGTGTAGACACCTTTAAAAAGTGCAGCTCAGTGGTAATTATGTGGTACGTTCGTTCGTTCGTTGTGGTACGAGATGCCAATGGTGTCAGTTATCTCCTTAACAGTCAATTTCCAGTCAGATAAAATGAAATCACAATTTTTTTTCGATGTTTTCGTCGGTGGTAGACGTCGATGGCCGACCGTTATGTGGGTCATCTTCGACACTTACTCGATCACGTTTGAACTCTGCTAGCCACTTTTTTACAGTAGCATACTAAGGTCCAGATTCCTCTAAAGTTGCTTATACGTCTTTATAATTTTTTTAGTGTTAAATCTTTCTTATTCAAGTACTTAATCAAAGCACGATGTTTGGCATTATCCAATTTTTTTTAAATTATTACTACTAACTTGTTCGACGTTATAATGTGAGAAAGAGAGAAATGCTCAAGAATAGTGTAGCTTCAAAATGAGGGTAGTTTCATAAAAATAGCATGCTCCTAACTATATTAGGCTACGAACTTTTCAAATGCCCCTACTATTAAAAGTGTAAAACTGACCAAATAATAAACGAACATTGTATCACTAAGTAAAATTTTATCAAAATTTAACTAACATGAAATTAAACAGTCTGTAAATATCACAAAAATAAGTCCCAGAAAGATTATTATTCTTCTATATATAGTAACTATACTGTATCAGCCTGTAAAGAAACCACTGCAAAGCGAAGGCCTCTGCTCCATATAGAAGGGTTAGAGCTTAATCAACCACGCTGCTCCACCGTGGGTTGGCAGATAAGTTCCCTACCACAAGCAACGATCGTTATCAGATGTCCCTGATAACAACCGGGTCCGACGGCTTTACGTGCTCTCCGAGGCACAGTAGGGAGACCCACAAGGACATACACCCAGAACGGAAACAAATATTTATACAAATACATATATCGAACCTGCGACTGCCTGGCGCGCAGCGTCGAGGCGACTACTCGCAAGCACTACACAAGAATGGTCGTCATATATAGTATTGAACTTTAATGCGACACGCTGCTCCACAGCAGGTTGGCAAATAATTTCCCTACCAAGAGTAATGATCACTAGAGGTATTTGATAAAAACAACCGGGAATGTTTGCTATCGGTGGGGAGCCCCACAAAAACAAAGAAATATTTATACAATTACAAATAATTGCTCCAATGCAGAATTGATCTCTAGAGAATCAGCGTTAATTTAGCTTTCATGACCACTACACCAGAATTGTGGAAAAAATATAGCAATAGACACACCTACACCTGCGTCGATACTGGAAAATATTTTATATAAGCGGATTGAGTTGTCAAATCAACTTCGAAGCAAAAGCAACCCCCTTTTAACCCCGTTAGGGGATGAATTTTGATAAAATACGAAACACGTCTTCAATCAATTCTGTTAAAGAATATTTTATGCGAAATTTGAAGTAGATTGGACCAAGGAACTACGTTGTCCCATACAAACTTTGCCCCCCTGTTTTGCCCCCTTAGGGGTAGAATTTTGTAAAATCCGTTCTTAGCTGACCTCTCCTCGACAAAAGGAATATTCCTACCAAATTTCAAATCTCTAGATCTTATAGTTCCAGAGATATCGTGATGAGTGACCTTTCGCTTTTATATATTAAGATTAAGATTATAAAACGAACTCGTTAACAGATTTATTATATGTATAGATAGTACGGATGAAACATTTGAACTGATTTTTTTATTAATTATATTTTCATTGATGAATATCACTTTTTAATAAGTATTATTCCCGACGAAGACAAATCCAAAAACACAAAAATCATAAAAATCGTTCCACTCGTTCTCGAGTTATAAACGGTGTAACTAACACGACTTTATATATATAGATTACAACTTAATTAGCTATAACCATCCAATTTTGTACAATCAACAAACAAATAACGACCAAATATTTTAAATTTTAACAACAAACAAACAATCAAGACCGTAGTACCCTACAGTATTTAATTAAATGCAAAAAAGAAGAACGTTTTTTTAAATACGGGCGAGTGTCATTCTTTTGGCCGAAGTTTTGGTCAGCGCGATTCAGAAAATTATCTGCGCCATCTATCGTATGATATGGTAGAATATCGTTTTTATATTTAGTGACATTTAACATAATTAATATTTAACATAATAGTATATTAATTGAAAATGATGTTTATTAAAAATATTAAAACGATTTCTATTTCTATCCGACATATTTAGTAAGCTTTTAAGTTTAACAAAATAATAACTCAAAAATAAGTTTTGTGAGTTTTTAATATTCGTTAGACCAGATGGCGTCTATGTCGCGTCTAGGCGTATTTCTATTTTCTTAAATATTTATTTTTAAATTTAATTACAATGAAACAAAAACTAAATTATACTGTGAGTTATGAATAATTTTTATGTATTAAAGTTAATTATAGAAATACGCCTACGCGACATAGGCGCCATCTGGTCTAACGAATCTTAAAAACTCACAAAACTTATTTTTGAGTTATTATTTTGTTAAACTTAAAAGTTTACTAAATATGTCGGATAGGAATAGAAATCGTTTTAATATTTTAGATAAACATTATTTTCAATTAATATACTATTATGTTAAATTATGTTTGTCTAAATATAAAAACGATATTCTACCATTATACAATAGATGGCGCAGAATATGTCATATAATTTTTTTTAATCGCGCTAACCAAAACTTCGGCCAAAAGAATGAGACTCGCCCGTATTTAACAAAAAAAAAATTTTATTTTTTTATTTAGTACCTTAGTGTACTATGGTCTTGGTCGTTATGTATTTGTTGATTATACAAAGTTGGATGGTTATAGCTATTTAAGTTGTAATCTATATATATTCAGAAAGTCGTGTTAGTTACACCGTTTATAACTCGAGAACGAGTGGACCGATTTTTATGATTTTTGTGTTTTTGGATTTGTCTTCGTCGGAAATAATACTTATTAAAGAGTGATATTCATCAATGAAAGTATAATTAATAAAAAAATCAGTTCAAATGTTTCATCCGTACTATCTATACATATAATAAATCTGTTAATGAGTCCGTTTTATAATCTTAATTTTAATATATAAAAGCGAAAGGTCACTCATCACGATATCTCTGGAACTATAAGATCTAGAGACTTGAAATTTGGTAGGAATATTCCTTTTGCCGAAGAGAGGTCAGCTAAGAAAGGATGTTACGAAATTCTACCCTTAAGGGGGCAAAACAGGGGGGCAAAGTTTGTATGGGACAACGTAGTTCCTTGGTCCAATCTACTTCAAATTTTGCATAAAATATTCTTTAACAGAATTGATTGAAGACATGTTTCGTATTTTATCAAAATTCATCTCCTAACGGGGTTAAAAGGGGGTTGCTTTTGCTTCGAGGTTGATTTGACAACTCAATCTGTCTATTATAAAATATTTTCCAGTATCGACACAGGTGTAGGTGATAAAAATATAAATTTATAATTTTTTAAATTTTAGTTAAATAACCCGTGCGAAGCCAGGGCGGGCCGCTAGTAGTAAATAAATTTTTAACTACGATAAAAGAACCTTATATTAGAACTTCAAATTTTTATTTTTAATTGTAGTGTTATTTTTGTTGTAAAATTTTTCTTAATTGAATTAGTTATGCTTTAACAGTACTTTTCAATCATTTTACAATGCGATTGTAATTACATCAAGTATAGTTAAAAAGTGAAGCCACCACTGATTTGGAATAAAGATTCCTAGAAAGACCGGCAAGATACTCAACAGTTACTCCTTTAAAAACAGTCACATATCAAAAGTATCAAATTATAATAAGTAAGGAATTAAATTACTTTAAGATATTCGATCAGTCCGAATATGTGAGTGGTATGAATTCTTAAAATATATTTTTTAATACTAAATTGTTAACATATTATGTAAGCCGGTACATATAAATACAGCCTTCTTTTTCTTTTGTTTACTTATTTTTGTTTCCTTTATTTTTCATAACATTATAAAAGCTTTCTTTTCCTATTGCTTTTCTTATAGGAAGTATAAATAAGATGTTACTAATTAGTATTTATAAATAATAACTGTAAACTACATACTAAGTATAAAGTTAAGTCAATGACTTTTTTTATATGAATGGTAAAAAATACCTATACTATAATATATTTACTGAAATGACCGAGATATAAACACGTCGGCAAACAATAAACAACACGTTTTAATACAGAATTTTACAAAGAAATTTACAGGTACTTACTAGGTAAAGTATTTATCAGATAGAGATAAAATGATAAATGCATTCAAAAAATATGATCACTTACTTGAGAAGTTCTTTAGATATTTCTTTTTTCAGACACAAAACTTGATTTTCTTTAAATGTTTGATGTAGTTGATCAATTGTTTATACTACTTTATCATTCAAGTAATACGAACACCACATAAATTTACAACAAATTTTAATTACCAGTCGAGTAGTATCTTAATATTCGCTTTATTTTAAAATTAAAAGTGCAAAAATACAGCTTTGTTTCACAAAATACTTCTACGTAATTTTTAAATATTATTTTACATTAGCGAACGTTGTCAGTCATAGCCAGTGTTATTAGCGTAGGGTGGAGTCAGTTCTGTGACACTTCAGTGAGTTGATCTCTGTCAAATGTATACCTAACCACGGTCTTAAATACAGGTCTTGCAATGAAGCCCAATTTTTGTACTGAGATTAGTACGATTGTGTTTATAACCTTACTTTCGCATCAACGCCACCCACTGTACGTCGTTGCTGTCGATGGGTCGGGTACGCAGTTTGGTGCACAGTTGCACTGCGTACACTGGGTCACTCAACAGCATTGAGTTACTATTAGTAGAGTAATAATAGTTCAATGCTCAACAGTGACAAGCAACTGTCAGCAACTCAGTCTCATTTCTCATTATCAATCATACGGCGTATATTTTTCTCTACCTAATTAATTATCTCTATCTAATTAATAATTGTTTTGCTGCTGTTGGAATAATTATTTTTGAAATGATTCGTCCACACCCAAAAGCTGCACCTAATGCTGCACGCCTTATGGAGTTGCTGAAAATCACTACTGAGTTCAGCAGCTCCATCAAGATGCAGCTTGCAATGGATAAGTTTGCGATCGTGCATGTAGACAGGGGAGAGGTAATGCAATCGGAGGAGATTATTCTAGAGTTTTAAAACTTAAAGACTCTTTCCAAAGTTGAATCTTAACGGTATCTGGGCATGTTACAATGCATAGGGGTGCAGAAGGCGGATATGAAAAGGGGGGGGGGGGGGGGAGTTCGCGAGGTCTATAGTCTACTATAGTCGTAAACCTATAGTATAGTACTGTTACTTTGTACTGTACTGACCGCGTGGCCGTATGGAAGAACAAAGAGCTACATGGTCGGTCCTGTAAAGCTGTAACATACCCTGATATAGATCAGTTCAGCTCCATATCCTGGCTACAATACGGTACCCGCTTTGGAGGGAGTGAAGGTTTTGTCTGATCAATTATGGACAAAGTCATTAAGACGAATAACTACCGGAAACATATTACGAAAGATGTAATTTCCGAGATATGCCGAGTATGTCAAGGCCCAGGAGAATCCATAAGACATTTGTTTCTAGGTGTAGTCGTCTTACTAAAGTTGAGTATTTGCACAGACATAACCAAGTTGCCAGAATTATCCACTAACAACTAGTGCTTCGAATCGGTCTCATTGAAAATGAACTGGGATTGGCCTATTGTCACGGACAGGCTTATAACAGCTAATAAACCTGAACCTACCACTATGGTAGTAGACTAATGCCGGCAGTGTCTCTATGATGAATTGCCATCTTGAGGGTGTCTTCGAGGTTTTTTTTTTGTATTGGCCACCACCGCCCTTCCCACGAATCGGCCGATTGAGTCATCCCTGTCGTCGGCGTAGTAGACACAGGTCTTAGTGTGCCTACTCACCGCGACCACCGCATGCGATACGCTGTTGTGTTTCGCAGCCTCTTAGCCCTCGTTTGGATGACAATGACTTCTATACTCGTCTGACACTGTGCCTCGTGAACGGTCATGACGCTCGACCCTTCTCCGGTACCATATCCCCGGCCTATTAACTCCTTCTTCTCCTCTTGTGTGAAGACCAGGTACAGGATCCGGTTCTGTTTTTCGGGTATTAGTGCGCTAGTGAACGTCTCCGCACGCAGGGAGTGGACGATGGGGTTCGAGCTGTAGACCCTAACGTAAACTTCACTGATGGCAAGAGCGACATCCTTGGGATACCGATGCGTGCACGACAACTCAAATGATATATTTACCGTCCGATAAGGCCTTTTTCTTTTTGTATCGCAGGGAAACCCATTTGGGGTGATACCCAGGACGCCCGGGTAGGCAATCCTAGACCGTATGTCGCACTCAGTACTTGAGGGTGCAATACCGTACGAAAACCCTGCGGGAGCTTTCAGCTGCTTTAACTGGAGGGTCCCGGATCTGCAGGATCTCTCCAGCGACAGGCTGTTCTTGCCGAAAAGGCCAGACTTCTCCTCCATGGGGCCTGTCCGACGCACCTCTGAATAGTCCCGACAACACCGTGTCTACCAGGACCGGGTTCCCATCCCGGCCTGACACGGGCACAGGGGCGTTACTGGAGGCGCATCAAGTAGCGCCTCCTACGCAACCCCATTCGTCGCCCGCGGATGGAGACCACGTCGGCGGCTTCCTCTCTCACCCGCTCGTCGGCCTCCTTTTGGGACATTAATGTCTCGCAAAAGGAGACATCCTATAAAAGTGATGAATTATCAATTAGAAGAGGGCCCGCGATCGTACCCTAAGTACAACAGTTGATATTACACGATCTAATACACAGGTCTTGCATCGACGACTACTCGATCGATCGACGATCGAGTAGTGGGGATACGATGGCTTAATAATGGCTGTTCTTTTCAATTTACGACCACCATAGGCATGACGATAGATGGGTGTGCTGTGCGACGAAGTCAAATCATGTTTTGAGCAATGTAAAATCTTAACAGAACAGTTAAATAACAAAATAAAAATGACAACAAAATCGCAAAACAATTATTAAACGACACAATACTTGTGAGAGAAATATATACGCCGTATGATTGATAATGAGAAATGAGACTGAGTCACTTAGTTTACATGTCGCTTGTCGCTGTTGAGTAACGCAGCGTCCGCATAGTGCCAACTGCGATCCGCACCCATCGATAGCAACGACGTACAGCGACGATGACGCGTAAGAAAAGTTATAAACATGATCGTACTACTCAGTACTGAAATTGGGCTTCGTTGCAAGACTTGTATTTACGTGATCACACTATTATAACATCACCTTTAGAGTTGACGAAGGTTATTTCGACTGCCATAGACAATATTATTTTAAAGCGCGGGAGTTTTCGAAAAATTACGATTATCCTATGTACCACCGCCCAACTTAACACAGATTCCCCCAAACTTTTAACTTATTTATTTACACTTGTAAAATCGTTTGTGGGAATTTATTATACAGAATTTAATCCTTAATCGGTTCTAAGATACACTGTAAATCGTTCATCACAATACAAGACGTAAAATAAAGAATTTAAGATCTACTAAAGTATTGTACCTACATGTATGGGAATGATTAATGCCAAAATTTTTGAAATTTCTCGTTTTATTTTTAAAAGTTTTTCATGTTATTTTATTTATTTAGTGGCTCACTTTCAAAATCAGTTTATTTATTATTATTTCTAATACTTACAGAATAATTATAGATAGAATTAATTATATTTCTATATACGAAAACTTTGGCCTAGAAAGTTAACTTTTCGAACTCGGACGTATTTTAAAGTATCATCACTCATCAGTATTTCCCAAAAATGATGCTGTAATTATATTTTAAATACAGCATCATTCTGGGGACATTACGACTTCATAATAACTTAACTGTATTAATATTAACTATTATTATAGTGTCATTGTGATACTATTTAATGATGTAGATTACTGAAATTCTCATAACATTGATATTCTGGTGTAATATTTTTTTCCTAGTTTTCTATGAACCGACAGACCGAAGAAAAGCTGTTAAAGCTCTATCATGCGATCATCATATTAACTACGCATCGCCAAATATAATGGAACTCAGAGCAATGGCCAACTATTTGAAACCAAACAATAATATAAGTAAAAGTAATAACTTAGAAGAAATTATAAATCTCTCCAAAATCGTATTAAATTTTATAGACGTTTTGATAGTAACAAGAGGTTCAGCAGGTGTGGTTACAATCAAAGCAATGGAAGAAAATACCATTTCGTCATCTAATACTAAAAAAATGGAAGTCCGGCAATATGTCTCTGAAGTTTTAAATACTGTTGAAAATGTATCTGGAGCAGGTGATTGTTTTTTTAGTGGATTTATTAATGGTCATCTTTTGGGCCTTCAAGAATGTGAAAGCATAGGCGCTGGTTTTAGTGCTGCCAAAGATGCTCTGCTTAGCAAGAAAACGGTTCCTGATACATTTAAAAAAAATAATTACGAAACAAAAGTTATATACAATTCTTGGTATTATTAATCTATAAGCCAAATTATCTATCAATTAAGAAGAATTAATAAATAAAAAAAATGAAGATAAAAGAGCATTTTCTGTTCTTGTCATGATTTTATTGTGTCAATAATATATGTATGCATATTTGTATTTTAGTATAAATATAATTATATATATATATGTAACTAATATATATTTGTATTAAAGTATTATTTTATTTGTTATTGCTATTATTAAAAATTTTATATTTTCTATTATAAGTTGTACATCTAACATCTTTTATCTATATTTTCTGTCTGTAATAGTTTTTCTTCGGGTATGCTGGAAGAAATATCTTATAGGGATAAGCACAGCCTATATACTTGTGTTTCAATGACATGTATCTTTCTATAATACTGTACATAATTATAATAAAGTGTTAAATAAATAAAATATCATATCATCTCTATATATAATAGAAATATTAAAAACCAAATATCTGTGCTATATATCCATTATTTGTTCAATGAGATATTCAGGTATACTTATAAGTAAGTTACAAAAAGTCTAGACTGGTATTGTCAACCACTGGTAAAGATAATGAAAAATGTAATATATATTTTAAAAATAAATACATGCCTCGCACTCTAGGGCCCAGTAAGATCTAATCTTGTCTCGGGGATCAGAAACACATTAACAACTTGACATTTTATCAATAATAACACGTTTTACTCTATCTCTTGCTACGTATACAGAGTTTGTCTAGAACTCTGTACTAGCTTAACGTACAAATAGCACTGTGCGGTAAGATGACTTATTAAGCAATCTATATGTAAATTTGAATATACCATAAATATTTTTATCAGATTAGTTTGAAAGTTAAAATCAAATGTACTAATTATATATTTATTAGTTAATAATTCTTAATGTATAAAAATACAAATCATACAGTATATCTTCATATTTTGTTAGTTTTTATATCTAATTTCACATGGGTATATTACATCAATATACAAATAATAAATCTCAATCTATCATATATCTGCCTGTTTATGCATGTATTCGTCACTCCTATGTATTATTATTTAAAATAATTTTTATATGTTAAATTTTAAATACAAAATATCATTTGATCATGTGTTTTATTATAACTTTAATACCCAGATGACAGATAAAAGATTTGTCTTTAACGAAATTCTATCTAAGCCTACAATTAAATATGTCAAAATATAAAAAAAAAATATGTTATGTAGATACTGTATTTAACATTACTTTTCAAGTAATTTAAACACCTAAACAAATGGCCAATGTTTATTCAAAGGGTTAAAGGGTCATTAGTACTTATTTATTTGTTGTCTGCCTTTTACTTTAACAAAGATAACAAGTATGCTTAATTAATAAAATCAAAAAACCCGACTGCGTAATACGCTTATTATAAACTAAAAAGAATAAAACAATTTACTAGCTTTGATTTGATACCCATATTGATACAGTAAGAAAAAAAAATTCAACTCCCCCCCCTCATTCCGCCATTTGCGGGCGCCATTTTGAAAATTTATATAGCCTATGTCACTACTACAATTTAGACAAATCCAACGACACCTCATATGTCAAAAACCGTCCAGCCGTTAGGGCTGTAGGGCGTGCCAAAGAAATGGACATACATACATACATACACTCGAAAAACATAACCCTCCTTCTGTCGCAGTCGGGTAAAAAAGGCCTGAAAATTAGAAGCTAATATAGCTCATGTAGAATTATCTAACATAAGTAACACTGATAACACAAATAACTGCACATTATTGAGATGATATATTTAAAAAGTTATCAAAATCAAAAATAATTATGCTTTTTAAGTTTTTTTCAATAAAATTCATTGATTTAACACCTGACAGAATGTGAATACATTGTTCATACATAGTCATTGTCATAAAAAAAGTTTAGGCCCAATATGTCACTACAATAAGTCACTTTTAAAATACATTTTTATTTAATTGTTAAATTCATCATCTAAAAAAATAATGAATTGTTATAAAAATATAACAATTTTACAGATTTATTTATTTTTTTCTAGTCGTTTTGCATTAACCACTTATACAACAGTATTTGATCAAAGCAAGGAGATGTGCACATTCTATATGAATACTATATACTGTCAATATCTGCTCAAATATATTTAAAATTAAATTGAAATTCTTTTATTGGACGGAATCTGTTATTTAAATAGTCACAAAAGTTGCTATAGTGTCATTATTCAACTTACATGATAGGGAATTATCAGCTAAACATATTTAAATATCAGTATGTCCTGGATAAGCTGCTTTTCTCTCACGCATGCTATAAGAGGGTTCTCTACTCTGCATCTCATGTAATCTCTTATACTTGCGCACTCTTGCTTCAATAAGAAATAGTATGCCTGCAGGAAGGAGGAATACAACACCAACAACCCCTAGAGCAAATGCCCAGCCAAGATCATTATGCTCCCAATCAGGCATCCAGTCTCTTCCATCACCTCTAGCTCCAAAAGTCACAACTGATATTATTCCAGAGAATCCTAAAATCAAAGATAAATTATATTTATACATGTATGTGAGTATGGTAATTGCATATAGTGACAATAATAATTATAATTAAATTCCATAATTTTACAACTTACCACCTATAATAAGGATTGTTCCAAATGTCACTAAAAGTGTCACATAACTGTCATCATCTTCATCCTTTTTCATGTAAAAATATGATATGAATAGTGATATTATTACACAACACATAGATATAGTAAAGAAAAACTGAGTTGCAATAAAAAACCCTGGCAATAGTATATCATGAATAATATAGTATTCCTCTTCGAAAATCCACCAACAGCTTTTAAAAACTGTGTCGTACCAATGATGAGGTTCTTCAAACCCATTAAAACATACTTCCCATAAACCTGTAACAATTGAACAAATATAATATATACTAGTTACACCAAATAAGACAAAACCAAAAAAAAAATACTTACCTATTTTTATAAATTGAGGGTTTTTCAGCTTTCCGTCAGTTACTAACCAATAAGGGCTAACAAAAGCAATCGTTATCAATAACGATGCAACTCCAAAGAAACTGAGAGCAAACAACCCTGTTTTAGATTTAGATACCATAATGTATACCTATATTATAGAAAAAAGATCAAAGCAAGCTGACAAAATAGAACAACAGTTGTGGTAAATTTGGAAAATGGGTGTGTACTTTCATTTAAATATACTGAACCATTAGTCCATCACCAAAATACCAACAACAACAAAATTGAAAATAGAAATGCAAAGAGCAATAGGAATGACAAAGTAGAGATGTGTCAACTCGATTTCAAACTCAAGTTAACTCGAGTTGTGCTTAATTCGAGTTAATTCAAGTTAAATTGTCCCTAACTCGAGTTTGAACTGGCGGTAAATAAATCAAGCGAAAGAGCGAGAACGCGATTCGTTCATTGGGTGCGCGCTATACCATGCGCTATAAAAAATTATCGATAAGTTTATTATCGATAATTATCGTATTGTGTTATCGATACTTATCGATAATTATCGACTGAACACTTATCGATAATTATCGGATAAAAGTTATCGATAGTTGACGACAGTTATCGATAATTATCGGATAAAAATTAAAAATTATCGATAGTTGACGATAGTTATTGATAATTATCAAAAGAAAAATTATCGATAGTTATCGAATCAAAATTATCGAATAACACTAATAACAATCAAAATTATCGAACGATAATTATCGAATGAAAAATTATCGAGTAGTTACGAATTATCGATAATTATCGTACACCCCTACTCTCCATTGCATCGACCGAATGACACCGACGCTGACAAGAACACTACTACTACTACACTACACTACTACTAGGCTACGCAAAGTTAGCACCCCACTGAAGGATTTTTGAAATCAAAATGACTTTAATCGATAGGTCTACGTTAGGTCTGTATAGGTCCACCAAAATTTTTGTTAGGTCGCCTATTTTTTTTAATAAATATTTTTAATAAATAGGTCTATTTTTTCAACAAAAAAAAAAAAACTAACAACCTAAAAAAAGACCTAATAACCTATTATTGATAGGTTGTTAGGTCTTTTTTTTTTTGTTGAAAAAATAGACCTATTTATTAAAAATATTTATTAAAAAAAATAGGCGACCTAACAAAAATTTTGGTGGACCTATACAGACCTAACGTAGACCTATCGATTAAAGTCATTTTGATTTCAAAAATCCTTCCATGGGGTGCTAACTTTGTGTAGCTCTACTACTCCCAGAGACATGATACTTACAACTAGACAGTGTACAAAAAAATTTTGTTTTGCTAAAATGAGATCTATTCTTTGACTGTTACGGTAGGTATTTCCCTATAAGCGGTAGCTAGCTAAAAGCGGTCCGAGCGAGAGCGCTCCCGCTGGTAGTGTGTCCTTGTCTGACGTCTTGCCAGCTCACATAATCATTTTGTTTAATAGAAACGGTAGAAAATTAAATACTTTTCTTTTTAATAATTTACTAATACGAACGGTTGGTAAACTTAGAAACGTATTTAGACGTATTTCTACAGTGTCAATAAATAATAAATCAATCGGTTGTATTTAAAAAATAATTAAATACTGAGTAAAGGTAGTATTAGATGTTTGGGACTGGTAATACTAAATGTAAGATGGTGGTTTGCTTATTTGATTATTTGGTTGATTGTCGTGTTTCGATTTGCGATTGTTTCAATTTTCTTAATGAAATTGAATGTTTTTCCATGAAAAATGGTAAATTCTTGTTGTGTGACAGGGTGCAATAATGAGTTTTATTCCGGTAGTCGCTTTTCTTTCCACGAGTAAATAAAAACAACAATCTTAATCTTTAGGGTAACCATGAATTTGAATTGGAGATGTACCGGTCAATGACAAGAGTATACAAAATGAGCAATACCCGAAAATTACATTTTTTATAAAACACTTAAATTATTTTGTTGAAGTTAACTAGTCATTCTACTTTGTAAAGATGATGTTTATCATTAATAATAAAAGTAATAATAAAAGATAATATAAGTAAAGGGTCCGAAACGTCGGGAAATAATTTAAATTAAATATTGTTAAACAGTAACTTTAAATAAACGCGATAAAATCCGTTTTTTAGACTTTTAATTAAATTAATAATAAATTTCTTGTATCTTAGATTTCCGAATAATGAAAACTACTACTTGATTGATGTTTGTGAATTTTCTTCTTTTACAGCCTTTGTAGACAGAGGAGGCCTAAAATATGCTTCAGCATTTATGTCAAGAGTTTACAAATTAACCTCAAGCGCCCGTATCAAGTAATGGTCGCCATGGCTATATTGCCCATGTCAACTTTTTTTTCGACACGGGCATTAGTACGCGAAGTGCACCTGTCAACTTCAGGTTGATTAACGTATATTACATTATCACCGGTGGGAAATTACGTTACAAAACGTGAGAGGCCTTGGGCAGTTTTGTGCAGTTGGTAAACTAAAAGGTCATTGCCCGACTCTCACACAGGACACTCAAGCGGTTAAATAGAAAAACTTTTTTTGGTAATGTCTCCTAATTACCCGAGTGCCGGAGGGTAATGTTTTTATCATTTACACAGTTTGAATATGAAAAAGATGCTTAATATGACATTACATCAATTCTCTCCGAAAATCAAGCGTGTTTCACCTGTCCATCCAAGCTCTAACGAAACTCATGAATTGGAATTGATTAAATATATTCATATTAAAATTATATTTATTCGGGTGCTTACCGCGTTTGTAATTTTATTGAGGTCCCTATATATCGGCAATGTTTTAATCGCCATGATCACTTGGAGACTGACGTACGGTGATGGTGGATGGTGGCAGATCAAAAAAAATCTGTCTACTAGAATGGTTTTGGTGTTTTTTTTTTTTACTTTTACAAAAATTAGGTACATACCTGTAGGTAGTGTAGTTAGATTACATCAGTATAAATTATCAGAATACTTACACAATCGTTTGTATACTTAGTCCCATTTTTTTGTTTAGTTATGGTCACCTCATTAGAAAGGGACACACTACCACGGGGGGCCCTCTCGCTCGGACCGGTTTTTGCGCCACGGTGCACAGTCTAGTTGTAAGTATCATGTTTCTGACTACTACTATTATATACTCTTTGCTCTCGCTCTTTTCTTGATTCATTCATTTACCGCCAAACCAAATTCGAGAGCTACACAAAGTTAGCACCCCATGGAAGGATTTTTGAAATCAAAATGACCTTAATCGATAGGTCTACGTTAGGTCTGTATAGGTCTATCAAAATTTTTGTTAGGTCTCCTACAGTTTTTTAATAAATATTTTTTTTAATTTTGCAAAAAAATTACACAAATTTAGCACCCCATCGAAGGACTTTTGAAATCAAAATGACCTTGATCGATAGGTCTACGTTAGGTCTGTATAGGTCCACCAAAATTTTTGTTAGGTCGCCTATAGTTTTTTTTTTTAATATTTTTTTTTAATTTTGTAAAAAAAAATACACAAATTTAGCACCCCATCGAAGGATTTTTGAAATCAAAATGACCTTAATCGATAGGTCTATGTTAGGTCTGTATAGGTCCACCAAAATTTTTGTTAGGTCACTTACAGTTTTTTAATAATTTTTTTTTTTATTTGCAAAAAATATGCATCTTAGCATCATTTAAAAGGAAACTGATTTATCTTTATATTTCAGCATTCTTTATCGTTAGGTCAGTATTGGTCTATAGTTTTTGCTTTTATATTATTCATTTTTTTTTTAATTTTTTTATTAACAATTATAAATAATTTATCACTCGCGCATGCGCTAACGCACATAGCATGGCGGGAAATTCAAAGTTTCCCTGTTCCGTTTTCATCGCGTCAATAAAAAAATACAAACTGCTCGCATGAAGCTCTCTAATTATTTCTCATGAGAATGGAACTTATTGCTTACACGTATGTAAATAAACGTAAAACCAACAACTTCCCGATTTCTTAATAATCCTCCAAATCAAAGAAAAATGGCTCCAAATCTTAATTAAATGTTTTTTATTATTATTGCTATACCACCTGCCCATATGCAAATGCAATATTTCTGTCATCCTCAGGTTGTCTGGCAGAAATTGCTATTTAGCAATAAGACCGCCTGATTGTACAGCTTAAATGTTGTTAGCTTATATCTTTAATTTTTTTCTTTGTTTTGGTGTGCAATAAAGTACATTATAGTTATAATTTCTAAATATATAAAGAGTATTTAAAAAACATTACGGCATATTATTTTTTACTATATTAATTTTTATTTTTACATTATATTTATTCCACGTGAATTACACAATTTTAAATTAATAAATATTATTAGTATTTTTAAGAAAATTCTATAAACGATAGCCAAAAAGTAAATAAAGTAAATTTTAAAACGCAATATTTATATAAACTTTTCAAAAACATTCCCACGTCTGGATTTTTTTCTATAATTTTTGAGAATTAAATAAATAATAAATCTCCAGAAGAAATTAAATTATTTGATATGTCAAATAATTTAATGATACATTAAGACCAATAAATAACTAAATGTTTATTATTATTATTTCCACTTGAGTACCTATGTATTTCAAATTTAAAGAATATTTTTCTTCTTGAATCTTGATGACAAATATTAAATTATGTTGTTGTTTTAAAATTTATCCCCAATAGGAAAAGGCAAAGGAATATAGCCCATACAACCTAGTCTTGTACGTTCTGATATAATAAAAGGCCGTAGCCAAATCTGAAGTAACTTCACTTTTTTTTTCGATTCCATTATTGATAAGGCCGAAGCCAAATCGGAGATATCACATTTTCGTATACTCTTCTTTGTCCATAAATGATATGCAAGGTCGAAATAATAATAGTGCATACCAGTCAGGCTGGAGCCTGAAATGTCATAATAAAAATTTCACATCTGATAAATTAAATAGGTCCTGTTTCAAATATTATAGACAGTATTGCAAATAAATCAAATATACTAGTATAGTTGTCTAAATTAGTCAGTATATCTTGAGAATTGTGCGAAAAAATTTCTGGTCCAGACGTAGATAACAAGTTGGCTATCAATAATACCCACCAACCACCCACTAACCCCACTAACCCACCCACTAACAGGAAATGGCGTTTAACATCGCGATGAACGTAGGTGTAGCCACGACGCTCACGACTCATCGCGATGATTTGACAACGGCATTCACATTGCCGTTTGGCGTTAGGTGATAGTTCAAGTGGCGGTATAGTATAAGCGCCAATTTATCGCCAAGAATGGCCACTCACGTTGAACATTCAAGTGTAGCCACTCACTTTATCTACAATTTATTGCGATGATAATAGGCATTGACGTTTCCCGTTAGTGGGGCCTCAGTATCAAAGGCGTTCTAAATTAAAAGCGGAACATTAAAAAAATATGTGGTCTAATTTTTGACTTCTCGCTAATAAAATGATTGTATATTAAGAAATCGGGAAGTTGTTGGTTTTACGTTTATTTACATACGTATAAGCAATAAGTTCCATTCTCATGAGAAATAATTAGAGAGCTTCATGCGAGCAGTTTGTATTTTTTTATTGACGCGATGAAAACGGAACAGGGAAACTTTGAATTTCGCGCCATGCTATGTGCGTTAGCGCATGCGCGAGTGATAAATTATTTATAATTGTTAATAAAAAATTTAAAAAAAATGAATAATATAAAAGCAAAAACTATAGACCAATACTGACCTAACGATAAAGAATGCTGAAATATAAAGATAAATCAGTTTCCTTTTAAATGATGCTAAGATGCATATTTTTTGCAAATAAAAAAAAATTATTAAAAAAGTGTAAGTGACCTAACAAAAATTTTGGTGGACCTATACAGACCTAACATAGACTTATCGATTAAGGTCATTTTGATTTCAAAAATCCTTCGATGGGGTGCTAAATTTGTGTATTTTTTTTACAAAATTAAAAAAAAATATTTAAAAAAAAAACTATAGGCGACCTAACAAAAATTTTGGTGGACCTATACAGACCTAACGTAGACCTATCGATCAAGGTCATTTTGATTTCAAAAGTCCTTCGATGGGGTGCTAAACTTGTGTAATTTTTTTGCAAAATTAAAAAAAATATTTATTAAAAAACTGTAGGAGACCTAACAAAAATTTTGATAGACCTATACAGACCTAACGTAGACCTATCGATTAAGGTCATTTTGATTTCAAAAATCCTTCCATGGGGTGCTAACTTTGTGTAGCTAAATTCGAGTTAGGGAAAATTCAACTCGAATTAACTCGAACTTAGCACAACTCGAGTTAGTAAGTCTATACTAGACTGTGCTTACAATTTTAATTACCATTTATTCTTCTCTATGGTTTACAATTCACAATTCACTTTGACATAGGGGTGTTCATCGGAAAAAATTATCGATAATTTTATTATCGATTGAGTTATCGATAGTTATCGATAATTATCGAATGAACAGTTATCGATAATTATCGGATAAAAAATTATCGAAAGTGGCGAAAGTTATCGATAATTATGGGATAAAAATTATCGATAGTCCACGAAAGTTATCGATAATTATCGGATATCAATTATCGATAGTTGCCGATAGTTATCGATAATTATCGGTACAATTTTCGGCAGCCGAAAAAAAAAAAAAAAAAAAAAAAAAAAAAAAAAAAAAAAAAAAAAAAAAAGGTCATCCGCCGTCCGGTGTTGACATAATCCTCCGTTCCCTATCTGAATACCTAAAAAAAAAAAAAAAAAAAAACGGTCATCCGCCGTCCGGTGTTGACATAATCCTCCGTTCCCTATCACAATACCTACAAAAAAAAGTCATCCGCCGTCCATCATCCATTTATCGGATCACACAAAAATATCGATAAATATCGGATCGGAAAACATTATCGATAATTATCGGATCGCAAAAAATTATCGATAATTATCGAATGAAAACTTATCGATAATTATCAATAATTATCGAATTAAAAATTATCGATAATTATCAAATCAAAATTATCGAATAACACTTATCGATAATTATCGATAATTATCGAATGAAAAATTATCGAGTAGTTACGAATTATCGATAATTATCGCACACCCCTACTTTGACATTTGGCATTGACATGATGACATCAGTTGATATTATTTAATTATTGATTTATGTAATTAATAATTATAAATTTAATACTAGGATATGAGTCCGTGAAAAAAATTTAAATTATTTATTTAGATCGTCAATTTGGACCGTTTTATTTAACAGAACATAATGTTTAGGGCACCGTATATGATTTGTGGAAGATTATGTCATTATGACTTATACTTTTGGACACCAATGTATAAGCGTTTAAATTTTTCTACTCAGGAAGATAACATACAATTCCTTTGTAAATATCTTAAAATAAGTGAGAGTAAAGCCCATTATATGCAATTAAAACATCCCATAATAAAGAAGTTAGATAGTGATCAAATAAAAAACTTAGCTGATACCTTATATGATCTAGGGTTTCAGAGAAATGCTCTTTTAAATGAGCCATCACTTTGTAGTATACTACCAGCCACTTTGAAATATCGATTTATTGTATTACAAGAATGTGGAATAATCAATATATCAACCCAACATTTAGTTTCATATTTAACATTAGTGAAACAAAAAACAATAGGGCATTTGAAACAATCTGGAATAATACCACATATGTTAAACATCGAAAATAGACTTGCCAATTACATGAGCGAATGGCCAACGTCACTTACCACATTAGTGTATGGAAATGTAAATGACTTCACATTGCACTCATTAAGAATAAAAATAATACAAAGATACCTTGAGCTTATGTTAGATGTAAGTCCAGATGAATTTAAAAGAGGTGTACATACCTATCCAACTATTCGTCATCGCCCACTACAAACTATCAATGAAACTCTGAACATTTTACAATGTGAAATTCTAATGCCAAAGCATAAAATTAAATCTAATCTTTATTTAGTGCACGCTGACCCAGAAAATTTGAAGAACATCTTATACAAGTTCAGATCTATTGGGGGAATAGATATGAAAGAAATAATTAGGATGCATCCCAAGTTAGCTATGATAAAGTATCAAAAATTATTAGAAATAAGAAAAATTTTTGAAGAATATGGAGTGAGTAATGAAGCTCAAATTAAATGTTTTCAAATATACACATTAAGTCCAGCTACAATTAAAGAGAGATTAGAAAAGGCAAAAACTATTCCTGAGTTTAACACATTTTATGGACACCCAAGATTTCTGAAAATGATTCATTATAACAAAACAGCATTAAAAAGATTGATGAAATTGTACAGCAACAATAAGAAATGCTTGAGCCTCAATATACTCTCTGGTAGTTCAGCTCATTATGAAACATTTGAAAAAGCACCAGGTGATCGACTGGGAAAAGGCAAAGATTTAGTATTCTGTATAACCAAGTCATTAGGTTACTCGTTCAACACATCTGATGTACGTAGTGTAATTAAACGACACCCATTTTGGATTAATATACCTTTAATACAAGTAAAATATGTTTATGAGCAGCTAAGTACTGATTTTTCAGCTAATGATATTTATGAAAATTGTCCTATTCTATTGTATCCTTGGAACAAAATTCGTGAAACTATTAATTTATTAGACAAAAATTTATTTAAAAATTCAACTGTACTACCTCATGAGCAGATTGACATAACTTTATTAAGTAATTCACAAAAATTAAGTCTTGTGTTATATTTACTCGAAAAGAAACATTATTTTACTGGAAATGGGGTCTGGTCTGAAGAAAAAAATAAGAATATTATAAATTCATCCCCAAATAGCAATGAAGCAAATAAATTAGTACTGTAATATATAAAATTAAATAACAGTTAGTGTTTGCATTTTTTTCCCCCATATGTGTTGTTTTTATACAAATATAGTATATACCAACAAATTATATCAAATATTTTACTCATGGAATATGATATTACATGACATTTTTATTAATAATCCTTTTATATTTTGAGTATTTAATGAAATTATTTTTAAAATATATAATAATTTATGTTTATTGTACTTTTCTAAAAATATAGCCGTGGCATCATAGCCTTTTACATGGCATACAACTACTACAACATTATTTCTTAAGAAAAAAAAATTATTAAGAAAATACATACTTATAACATTATGTTCAATGTATTAATTTTTTAAAGCAATAAATACCAGAGAGATTATAATTTTATATTTAACTAGCGACCCGCTCACGCTTCGCAAGGGTAGTAGAGCATATTATACTGTTTATGTCGTAGCCGCTGCCGAGCGGCGAGCATGTAGCAGACCACGCTCGACAGCGAGATGTCTCCGCCTATTACAGCAACCAGGGCATGGCGCTGGGGCCCTCAAGGAGCGCACTTCTCGAGAGTGCGACGTGCCATGTCTATTAGCGCGCCACACTCGTGGCTGGCAGGGGTTACTTCCCTTCCCGCAATCTGCTGCAGGTCCTTACCAAAGCATACATGCCCGGTAAGCAACTGCGTCAGCCGGAAGGTCAGTACTCCGTGCCGCCTTCTGACCCAGCGACGAAGATGGGGACGTATGGCGTCCACTGTCGCTCAGCCCGCGACAGGGGACTCCAGGTCCTCCTTCCACCAATGGATCAGAGCTCTCTGAGCCTGAGCCTTGATCCGAGCCGTCTGGTCTGCATTTGGGAGTTGTCCTCTAGTTCTGCAGAGGCTCGACCGGAAACTGTACACTTCCGTGAGCACCTCCACCTGAAGTTCCCAGGGCGGATCGCTCGCAAGAAGTGTCGCCGCCGTCCATGACACCATACGGTATCCAAATATCGCGTTTACCACTATGACCCTCTGAGGTCTCCTCAAGAGAGTCTTGTTTTGAGCGGTGAGTGCGTTGCACCAGATGGGTGCACCGTACAGTGCCATGCTCCGCACTATGCCGAAGTCTCAAAGCGAGTATATAAGCGCTGGCAAGGGGAGTCCGGTCCTCCTACGTTTTTCCTTGTTTTCTTTTTTTTTTTTTTTTTTATTACTAATCCTCCGAGATTAAATTTTCGGATACGTTTTTTAACAATTAGTATTATATATCAATCTAAATCAATTTCCTATTAACAAAAATTTGTTCTAACAATTTTTGTTCCTTACGCACTTTACATTTTTTAACTTATAAACTATTACTTTTTTTTACAACTATTACAATCTATACTTAAAACCACTTAAAACTACGGAGACAGGTAACAGGTTATTCTTAGGTGTAAGCTTATCTAATACACAACAACTTAACTTCTAGCAGAAACTTTTCCCTCTTCCTCCATGGTCCTCCTACGACCTGAGGACCTGCCCGCGACCTGACCGCCCGCAAAAAAAAGACAGCAACGTCTTTTTTTAACGATGAGAAATGCATTTACGCATCCCACCGTGAGGCGGCGTGTATGTGGGACTCGCGGCCGGACGCCAGAACTGCACGTCAGTCTGGCAGACTGAATACCCACTAAAACCCATTGATACCGTCGGCACCGTAGTGGAGCGCGCCATGGGATCGCTTACGCATACAACCATGACGCCCCGGCGATTGGTCTTGCGGCCCCTCCGAAGAGCCGCTTGCCCTTTCTCCTACTGCTCGAGGTACCGGGAGCGGCCCAACTCCTGAGGTCAGGTTACTAGCCACCAACTCTCTTCCGAAAAGCAGAAGAGTGCCAGCATTTAGCGACTTAGGGTTCGTCCATAAATTACGTGAGACAATTTTGACGATTTTTTGACCCTCTCTCCCCTCTCGGTGAGATTTCGTGAGATTTTGCTCAACCCCCTCTCCCCTACCCTAATCTCGCGTGAAATTTTTGAAAATGCGTACCTATTAGTAAAAAGTGTGCAAGATGTGCACACGAAAAAAAAAGAAAAGAATCATCAGGTCATCACCGGTACATAAAAACTATTTCACATTTTTAATGAGGGAAAAAAATTACGTTATATTTGCCGAGACCACCCTCCCCCCCCCCCACGTGAGATTCTGTGAGATTTCGCTCGACCCCCTCCCCATCCTAAACACCTCACGTAATATTTTTTTTTTCGCCGTCCGATAATTATCGATAACTATCGTCAACTATCGATAATTTTGATCCGATAATTATCGATAACACAATACTATAATTATCGATAATAAAATTATCGAAAATTTTTTCCGATGACACCCCTAACGCCACCGTGAGCCGAACGCTTAGGCCGAGCCGATCGTGCTTCTCTAACGCTTGTTCCGCGCTCTCGCTCACTAATTGTGACTATGATTTCATGTTTTTTGTACATGCACCCAGTAGCTTTCATCAATTTACTAGACGTTATCACGTCAAAAAAACTTTAAGCACACGGCCGTGCTTTAAGCTATGCCCCTATGTTCTCGTTTTTTTTGTAAGTGCCTATACGTAAATTTTTTAATGAGTGTCTGAAAATGTATAAAAATTCCTATGATAATAAGAATAATATGAAAAAAAAAAACCAAGACATAGGGGCATTGTCATGGCAGTTATAAAAAAAACAGTTATAAATGACATGATAATTATAAATGTTTTGTGTTACAAAAATATTTGATCTAGTGTGATTATTTAGGGAGGACGAAACAGTCGACTACGTTTGTAAAGAGAAAGAGCCTGTATCCTTTCCTCTTAACAGCCTTTCAATTTTATCAATTGAAAGCAAGCTGTCTCATAGTCAATTGAATATTTGGACAGAGTTAATTCATTCTCCGAAATGAGAGTAAGAAAAGCGTTTGTACCAAAAGAGACTATGTATCTATCAAATGTATAACTATTTATACACTTAATTAAAACCAAAACAATAAAATCAACGACGAAAATTAAACATGGAAATATTTTTTAAACAACATAGGTGGGCAGTTCCGCCAAAAGTTGTACATTTGTGTTTTTTTGATGTCCGAGCACTTAAGATTTATTTGTGTTGAACTAAGCTACAATATAATTAAAGTAAGTGCTTCAAAATATTTTTGAATAAATAGGCTACGAAAGAATATCCCAATAAATAAAAATATATTTACAATAATTATTTTAAAGTTACTCTGAAAATTGACAAAATTGGCTTCCCATACTGTCATTAATTATAATTTTTCTTCTACAACCTAGAATATGAGGATTTGAGATTCAAGTGTCAGTAAAGAGCTATCTTTTAATTGAATAACAAGCAAAGAAAGTAAGTGATATATATTATTAATTAATTAAATTAGAGTGTACCTGGATTTACGCTCATCCTGACATGGTCATTATAGTTACGGTGTTTTATACAATATTAGGTGGAAATTTTGCTTTGTTTTGGATTTTTCATATAGAAATAGCAAAACTTAGATCATAGACTACTCAAGCAAGGGTCGCCGTTTTTTTAGTTCGCTAACAGGCGATGCGTAAAGGGCTGTGGTTCTATGAGGTGAGTTTTACCCTTGATTCTTGTCAGTATAGTTACGCAATTTATAGAAAGATTTAATTATACTACAATTTATACGAGTACCTTATAGTAAACTGTATTATATGTTGATTATATTTTTAGAATAAGTTGCTAATAAATGCGCTTTTTGGATTAAATATGTAATTTTGTTTTTGTCGAAGTCGCAATTCGTTACGTCGGGATAGTTACGATTTGGGTGGTAACGTACAGCCTGACCTAAATTGTAACGAACCTGACTTCATAAAGTTGAAGACACAAAACAACCAATTTAAGAAAATGTTAATTTAATAAGACTTCTTTTGATCTCTATTTAGTGTAATAAATATCTTCTAATATATAAAATTCTTGTGTCACGGGGTTAGTAATTGAACTCCTCCGAAACGGCTCGACCGATTTTCGTGATACTTAGCGAGGATACTAGCCAGGGGGGAGAATCGAACAACATCTATTTTTCATCCCCCTACATGTTAAGGGTGGTCCACCCCTAAATTTTTTTTTATTTTTCAGACAAAATTTTTTGCTTTTATTTTTTTATGATACATCATACAAAAATACATGAAACCCTAAATTTTCACTCCTCTACGATCAACCCTTATTTTTTATTTGGTAATTAAAAAATTTTATTTTTTTGAGAATTTTTTTTTATTATTTTGTGATGACTTAGAATAAAAAAATCTCATATTACTCTCAATTTTCACCCCTCTGCGATCAACCCCTATAATATAAAAATAAGTCGGGTTTTCCTTCCTGACGCTATAATTCCAGAACGCATGAACCGATTTCCACGGTTTTGCATTCGTTGGAAAGGTCTCGGGATTCGTGAGGTTTATAGCAAACAAAATTTAGGAAAAATGTCAACAGAAAAGCAGGAAAACAGAGAAAATCATTTTTCACATACAGCGCCATATCTGATACATAGCATGTACGACAAACCAATATGGTTTTGCATGGTGGTGGAGCCGACGGTGCCAGTATGTGGTGTGAGTATCCCTCACGAAAATAAGTTGGTGGCGAAACGGAGTTCGCCGGGTTTGCTAGTTATGTAAATAAATTTGTGTTTATATATTGAACCCATGGTCGGACTTCGATGTGTTAACGAAATATTTAAATTATTCTCTCGAACCCCTTGAATAGCACAAATTTAATTAATATAATAATAATTTTAGAGATAAAGGCTCCGCAAAAAAAAACCGAAAGTATATTTAGAAAAAGAGTCCGAGTAAAAAATACAAAATGATTATCAAAATACTAGCATGATAATGTCAAACAGTTTACCTAGCGCGTCATCAACATCTAGTATGTTGTAAATTTTTTGTACGAGAATGTGATCCACTCGATTCGTAGACATACAGACAAACCAAAAAGAAAAAGTCGCTGAATACTATAGTGAAACGTACGTTTAAATGTAACAAATGTTATAGACCTCTAGTATCGTAAATATCGAAATGTATGGCGTGCAATAAATGGTCTGCTTTTAATTTACAAATTTCAAGTAGATCGAAATAATACTTTGAAAAGTATTATTTCAATCTCTCCACAGTGTCTTGTAAGTAAATAAAAACGAGCGATACATTTTGTATGGAAACTCTAAAGTTCTGACCATTTGGAATAGGATTTTATTTTGCTATCTTGTTGATTATTTCTGGTAATTAATTTTATGAACAAGAAAAGATAAAAAGAATAAAACGCTTAGCGTACATAGTAAGTACATTAAAATAATATTTATTCTAAGTGTACAAATGCCTTGGTGTGATATCAACCTTACCTTGTCACTCTCGTTTTCGTTTTGTATAAAAATGTGATTTTTACATGATTTTTGAATATTTAAAGCTCAAAATCTATAATAATTAGTTAGTTTATAGTAAAGGCTGCAATTTGACTGTGATTAATTCTAAATAGAACTAGTTTAATAGTAAAAAATGTTAAAGTTATAATTAAATAATACCCAAAACGTAACGAAACGGGTTTATGGTGATCTAATTACTGTATTTTTGCACGAAGAGGTGAGATTTTTCTTCCTAATTTGATTACTTATTCCCTAAGTTTAGTAATAAAAGTAATTTATAACTACTAAAATGTCTATATTATTGACTAAAATAAGAAACATTTCATAATACCAAATGGTCTTTCATTAACAAAAATATATATTTTAACAATAAAAACAACAAGAAAAGCGAGGTTTTTTAAGTTAACATTAAAATTAGTTATATATATCGACTACCTACATTAAAAAAATTGTTAAAAGTTCAAATTATTTATTTATCCTCGAATTTATTATTTGTACAACTTTCGGCGGAACTGCCCAGGTACCCTGTTTGTGCCAAGTATGACAGACTATAGTCCTCAAAATTTAATAGGCCCGTTTTGACATTTGTCATCGCGACGCAACTAGCGATGTAAACATACAACTCGGTACTCGATACTGACGATTAATCGATTCAAGTTTGTATGAGTATTTGATCGATTTGATTATCTATTGTAAAGTGCATTGTATTAAAGTTCTGATTTGATAATTTAACTTGATTTTTAATATTGTAGCTATTTTGAAATGATACAATGGTGCGAAAGGTTAATTTGTCTTTAATTTAATATTTTTCGTCACAATAACATTCACTCATTTCGTTTATTATTTGCGTTAAATATATCAATACCTGTTACAGGCTTGCTTTTCTTCCACTTTTTAAGCATATGTAATATATTTTATTCAATACCGGAAGGCCCCTACTTTTCCTTCAAGATGGTTCGAATAGTTTTTTTTTTGCGATTCTAAGTGCTTCTGCGACGCGATCTTGCACTTGCGTTACGGGCAGTAAAGGTCCACCATTAACTGATTCGCGTTCAAAGTATTCGGTTAACTTAACAACCAATTCGCCTGTCTGCCTATTAATTGTACATCCTCTTTTTGACATGTTGAAACAACGTTCGTACCTGGGCGGATTTCTCAGACGTTGTTCGTGACGTAGTGTAATTCCGCAATTTCCAAAAGTCTTTTTCTTACTAATCGTGTGTTGTAATTTATTTACTATTAATTAGTATTTATGACAGTATAAATCTGTAATCACAATATTTATTACTTTTTGCGTAAATTTTATTCAAAGATGTACCCGGTCAGTGAAGTGTTCCATTACGTCACGAAAATAAAATCTTGTCAAATAAAAGCTAGCCAGTAATATATTTTTCAGTATTTATTAACTGAACACATACAATTATCAGTTTTATATTAAGTAATCACCTTAGGATAAATCCACTCAGATTTATACAATTCGATACTTTAATAGCTTTACGTCACTTCTGCGTACTTATTGCTTTACAAAAATATCTTTTTTGGGTACATTCATATGGCAAATTGATATATTTAAAATAAACTTAAAAATATGAATCTCTTATCTTTCATTAAATACAAATTTCCTTACACTGAATAAACAGCTGAAAGAATTATTCAAGGAAAATAGCACAATAAAAAAGGGACACGAAACGTACATGGAATGTGACGTTCCGTATGAGAACTATTAGGCTCAGTCTCCATGGCATCATAAAATATTATAATATAAATTTCTGTTTAACTTGAAAAGAACGAGAAATTAGATGTTCGTATTAGATACTTGTGCAATTGACAGACATAGTTTTCGTTTTTCTTTTTGCCTTTTTTCTGTTCTCTCCACTTTTTTCTCCTTTCAATTTTTTCTTCATAATTTAATTCTTTATATATTTTTGTGCGTTTTTCAATTTTTGCAATTTTTTTATGGTTTTCATATTTTTCTGGGTTTTCTTTAATTTTTTCCCTATACCGTTTTGCTCTTTCCACAGTCGTCAACGCCATTTTGAAAGTCTAAAAAAATAAATAATACAATTTACTTGTAGTTTTAAATACGCACCGAAATCATAAAGTCGTCTTTGAATCTGGACCTGACTTTGAAAAACTACAAGATAAATTTTACAAGTACAACTAGCACACATAGCGTCATTTGAAGTTTTACAGTCTACATAATGTTATTTATACTTATACAAAGACGTAAATTTCACAATCGCTCAATAATAAGTGAAAACGAAACGACCAACGACGAAGTCGATACTTTTCAGTAAAATCCTAATTAATTACCGAACAAAAAATTCTAAATCTATTAGTCAACCATGTAGACGTTGCCTATGAATTCCATTACGTCACATTTCGGGATCCCTTATACAACACGTTACGTAATGGATGTGACGTATGTTTGCCGGTCGTGAAACAAATCAAAAATAAGAAAAATGTTTAAACGCTAGCAACCTATAATTAATTATTATGAATAATGATAAAGTGTAAAGTAAAAATAAATAAAAAAATAAAATATTTAATACTTACATACCTTCAAATGCAGCCGTTTGTAATGGAATGAATATTTTGAACGCGTGACGGACCACCACTTCAAGTGAGATTTTTGGTTCACTGGCTATCAAATTCGAGTTTGATGGTTACTTTTGTTGTAGTAATGTGGCTTATGTTTTAGTATTAATCTTAATACGGTAGTTTTATTCACTAAAACTTAAGAAAAGTTTTGTGACGTATTGTGGAATTTCCACACGGCCCTATTTCAAAGATTGCAAATATTTTACTTTATTTCATGTTTTTAAATCTAAAAGTCTTAAAATAAGGTTTATTTTTACATTTTAAGTATATAACCTTTTCAAAAAATGTTGAAGTCAATACTAATCTGGGCCAAAATGAAAAATATTTTGTATTGAAATATTGAACTGGACGTGGGATACATGAATTTTTCCATTTTTAAAATTTCTTTTTCGTCCAATTTGTTAAAAAATCATAATAATTACTAACGTATAGAACATTTTAGTTTAATTAATATATGTTTTACCGATCTATGTAAAAAAATACATGTTTTAATGTACGTTCTACAGATAAACTGAGTTAGAAGTCGTGTGACACAGCTATTTTCAGTGAACAACGTTTGAGAAATCCGCCCACCTGCGATATAACAAACACTTTTTTCCGAAACTGAAAGAACTATACTTCTGAAACTTGGTAAGTAGATGTATTCTGTGAACCGCATTAAGATTTTCACATAAAAATAGAAAAAAATAATAATAAATTTTGGGGGTTCCCCATACTTAGAAGTGAAACTCAAAATTTTTTTTTTCATCAAACCCATACGTGTGGGGATCTATGAATATGTCTTCAAAAATGATATTGAGGTTTCTAATATCATTTTTTTTTCTAAATTGAATAGTTTGCGCGAGAGACACTTCCAAAATAGTAAAATGTGTGCCCCCTGTAACTTCTTAAATAAGAGAATGATAAAACTAAAAAAATATATGATGTACATTACCATGCAAACTTCCATCGAAAATTGGTTTGAACGAGATCTAGTAAGTAGTTTTTTTAATACGTCATAAATCGTAAACCGCAATTTATCTTTCATTCAATCAAATCAAATATTAAAAAAAACAAGAACTTTATATGATGTTACTTGCTGCTACAGAACCCTTCATGGGCGAGTCCGACTCGCACTTGGCCGCTTTTTACAGTAAAGATCACTACAAAAATTTAAATTACTATTAAAATCGAATGAAGCTGGTGAAATTCAATAATTAATTAGTTACAGCACGTTACTGTTTTTGAGACGTTTCGTAATAATTAGAAATTGAATGCTACTATAAACTAAGCGCAAAAAGAATACTCGTAATATATTCTATCATATTATTTAACGCGCCACAGCAATGTATGTATTTTTTAAAAACACTTTATGTCATTAATCATCATTTTATTGTTTCTTACAGTTTCGTTACAAGTTACATTCTAGGGTCTTTCTCAAATGTCAAAACGGGCATATTATATTTTGACGACTATAGAATATAAAAGGTACCTACTTATTTTAGTTGTTATAATTTTTTTAAGCATCGTGAAAAACGGTATAAAATTGGAGTCTATTGATTTGTCTTTTAAAAAATATTCAGCTGTAGAAGATATTTATTTCAAAATAAAATAGGTACACAGGTAATAATTTAAATTGACAATTCGTTGTATCTTTGCCATCACAGCTGTGAGCTGGCAATACCATTATATGTAGTGAAAATGGCGACTTTGCTACCTCGTTCTTTTAGCCTTGCTGAAACTATCTTTTTAAAAAATGGAACAAAGGTAAGGTCTGAATCGATTTTATATATTAAAAGATATTATTCCATATTTTGTAGACTTTTGATATATTTAAACTATTCCAATATACAATAACAAATAATTCTTTTCGTTGTCGTCTCATTCGAATACACTTATATATACGTATTGTTTCGATATACAAAGTCGCGCTAATTTTGAATTTTATAGATTCATTTTTGTTACGTAAAAGTCCTCGATGTCAATTTATGTAATTATAAATTTGACCTTGTCATTTTTAGCTCACGGTCCTTACGTCATCAACACCCAATGTTTATTTTTTTGATTTAACAGATTGTAATTTGATAAAGTAATCTTAACAATGACTTAAAATACTACCTAAAAACTCTTTAACAATTAATGTTAATCACATTAGATCAGTATAATCACTAAGTGATATGTTTATAATTTTAACTCACATTTTTATTCATACTCAAGTTTTATATATACTTTCTCATCAATTATTCAATGGCATTGTTTGCCTACACTTAAACCTCTTTCATTGTAAAACCTTGTGTCTAACATAATAAATGTTAAACAAGATTAAAGTATTTTAGTCAATATTAACTTATTCTTAACACATTCATTCCATTAAAAATGTAACTGTCATTGTTTCATATTAAGTTGGTAAAATCGTTTTAAATAATAATATCCTCGTTTTAAATATAATATAAATAATCGTAATACTTTGTTATAAAATAATCATACACAAATAATAAATCAAGTAATAAATAATTAAATAATACCTAATTAATATAAGACTATTGTCTTATTGTTAGTATCAAAATTACCTTTATTTAGTTGATGTAAACTTCTTGATATAACAAAACACCAATACTCACTAAAATATTTTTCGGGTTTTTCACCTTTGCTTAAATATAAAATAATTAATTTAATGTGAAGTTACTACTAATTCAGAATATAGATTCTATTGAAAAGAATTGGCAAGAAACTCAACTGTTATTTTTTTTTTAAAAATGTGAATACATAACTGCCCTAACATCCTTGTCATTTACATAATCTTATACCGAATAAAATTATTTGCTATTAAAGATTTTTTTTTAATATAAACTTTTAATTTATTAATTGACAACTAAAATATCAATAAAGATCTTAGTTTTGTTTTTCATAACTTCTTTAAGTCTCCAGTGGTCTTTCCATATATTATCAATTCTTGAATCTGTTTCTTGGGATTAGTTGGCCTAAGTAAATTTACTCCTTTACATACTTGATAGGTTCACCAGTATAATGGGTTTTTCGGTCATGCTTCTTATGATTTTATTTTAAAATATGTTCAGTTGATTTTTTTTTTTGGAAATTCCTATTGGATTACACCCGACCCAGGGTAGATGAATGGTTATGTCGGACTTTTACCAACGAAAACCCCACGATATTCCTTCACTCTGTGACGCGCGCGCCTGCGCATCAATCCGTGATCCAGTCGACGCCAGTTCGTTTTGCACGAACACCACTCCCTTTTTTAAATAATCGCTCTATAACTAGTTGTTTACGGTCTACCCGGAACATTCGGCACTGTTTAGTCTCAGGCTTAGACTAGAGTTTCCCAGATTTTTCTCTTAGAACCACAGAACCACTTTCAAATTTAGCTGGTTCTAGTGGACCCCCTGCAGCTTAATTTCTACCATATTCCCAATTTAAAGACTGAAAAAAAGAATTTTAATTTGTCAACGTATCTTTATATAGACATCTGCCTATTCCAAAAAAAAAGGTCTTCGCCTCTACCTATCAAATAGATATATATCGATTGTAACCTAGGCCTGCTCATAAAAAAAAGTTCATCTATCTATATCGAATGCATCGAGCATTTACGAAATATCGATATATATCGCACATTCCTACTCGTTACAATCGCTGTGCTTCTTAAAATATTATCTGCCAACATTGATAGTTGAAGTCAAGCCAACACTTTAGTTCTTCACTATGGAAAGCAGATATATTTTCGTTGACCCTGGCTAACAAATTGAGAACCCCCATACCTCTCGGACCTCTAGGGACGATTTAGACAATACTGGTCTCAATCTAGATTCTGAAATATTTATTTGAAGATGGCCGTGAACAATTAGGAATAGAGGCCTTTTTGGTGAATGCTTCTTTTATTATTATTTTCTTCCTTGCCTTTATAACTTTATTCTGGCTGGCTACTATTATTGTATATATTTTTCAAAATTATAATTAATAATCTTCAGTAGATTACTAAAATAAATTTAAAATTTTAGTTGTTGGCAGCATCTGGGTCTAATAACCTGCCAACTAAACAGCAGGTCAGACACCTAAATGTTCATGAGTATGTGAGCTACACATTGCTGAGGGATCATGGTATCCCTGTTCCGAAATTTAATGTCGCTAGGACTCAGGACGAGGCAGTAAAGTTCGCTAAGGAACTTAACACCAAGGACATTGTATTAAAAGCACAGGTAATTTGGAAATAGTTTTATATATATACTTTATTATACATATAGGATAATGATCTTAAAAAAGCTTATTTTATAATACTATTTAGTATTAACCATTGTAAACCATTTATTTTTTAGATTTAGTACTGCCAAAAATTATAACTTTATTATTTACATTATTAATGCCTAGAGGAAGAAAAAAAAGAAGAAACAGTTTTAATGCTGAACTCTAGAAGTGTAATATTAGTTTTTTTTTTCAATTTTAGGTACTTGCTGGGGGTAGAGGAAAAGGTGCTTTTAAAAATGGGTTGAAAGGTGGTGTCCGAATGGTTGACAAGTAAGTATGCATGTGCAAATGTTACATATTCTTCATTTATTTTCTGACATTATTTCATATAATTTTAATCGCAGTTATGATCTCAAGCTTGTCTTAAAGGGTTTTTACATTCATTTTTATTCAATAGCTAGATAAATGTTTTTGGTTAACTTCTATTCTATAAATTATTGTTCTTTATTTGCAACAATCAAACAAACATGCTAGTAATAAAAAAGTAAAATTATTTAAAAATTAATAAATCTACACATTTATTCACATCTTTTAGCCCTGAAGTTGCAGGAGACCTGGTAGGAAAAATGCTTAAGCAGTATTTAGTAACGAAGCAAACAGGTGCAGCCGGAAGAATCTGTAACATGGTGATGGTCACAGAGAGAAAGTTTCCTCGTCGAGAATACTATGTGGCAATAATGATGGAGCGCAGTTTTAACGTATGTATTAATGTTAATATATCTTTTCTAATTCAGTACTAATACTTAGGGCGTCTTTCACTGGTTACTGATGAAGTCTCTGGATAAATTTTTTTTTTTTTATATATTTACATTGTATGGTGTTGAGAGGATGATGGATGAAACATTAATACATTAACGAGTTTTTTAAAAGTCACTTTCACTTATTACTAATTATTCTGTAGCTGTCCTTTTTTAAAATCAGTACTGTTGGAAAGATTTTTTTTAATATGCATTAAAACAAAATATATCGTTAGAATAATGTTCAATTAATTCAAAGTAGTTTAAACTTTTTAATAATAATTGATTCGTGAAATGAATTTTTACATAGTATCTTGTAGTGTTTGCACTTTTACTTTTTCCCTGGTGTATCTTTTTACGACATTGTTTAAAAGTTTTTAAAAAAATTCTGTTGCTAAAGACAATTTAAATATATAAAATAAATGATTTTTGACGTGATAACGTCTTATAAATCGATGAATACCGGCTGCACGTACGAAAAAGCATGACTCATCGTAACGTTCCGCGAGCGAGAGCGCAAAACAAGCGATAGAGAGACACGATCGGCTTAAGCGTTCGGCTTGTGACGCATCTATCTCTCTTCCACTCAATCGGCAGATGCGTCCGAGTAGAAGATAATAAATATTTGAATTACGAGTGCGAATAAATGTTACTGTACTGTATCAGCCTGTAAACCACCCACTGCTGAGCGAAGGCCTCTTCTCCATATAGAAGGGATGGAGCTTAATCCACCACGCTGCTGCATTGCGGGTTGACTGTATAGAATAATAAATGTTAATTTATCGAAAAGATTGTAATTTTCAATTAACTCCTTTGTATTATACAAAATAATGATAATTCAGTGATAATAATTAAATTAAATTCATAGAAGTATGCAATTTTTCATAAATGTTTTCTAATGGCGTTACACAATAGCTAATAAAAACAAATTTAAAGTTCAATGCAATTCTTCAGCCTAATTCACAGTCAAATAAGTGTGTAGTGTGTACCTTCTAACAAATGACAACCGTTCTGGTGTAGCAGTGCGACTAATCGCCATAACGCCATCGGTCGCGGGTTCGACTCCCGATCGGTGAAGATATTTGTATTTATAAATATATATATTATTGTTAAAATATTTTGCATCGAATATCAAAATGCAAAAAAGTGACGAATTATCTGCCAGTTAGTTTAGTAGGGAGTTTGATGGTCAAACAAAAAAAATATAGCAGACACTTTTATCTGATAACTATCTGAAACTTTATCAGCAACCGGTGAAACAGGCCTTTACCCTTATAAAAATGTTCGCCATATTGATCATTTAATGAAGATTAAAATTATAGGTACTTTGTATTATTTTTCATTTAAACGAATTTTTTTGAATGAATTACACTTTAAAATTATTTGAAATAAAAAATATTCATAACGAAATCGGTAGCGTAAGGGTGCCTGTTCAACATGCAGAGCCCTTGTCCACTATAGCGTAGGGGAGATCTTTTGCAATCCTACCTGTACAAATAATAAATCTGTTAAAACCTCCGTCTTATTAATACACTATATATCATCAAGAATAAATTTCAATAGCGCGTATTTTTTTTTATCAGCGCCATCTCTTATCGTGTTTTTCTCTGATCACGTATCACGTAAAAAGTACAAAACCAATGTTAATATCTTTAATACATAAAAATTAGAAATAACTCACAGTATAATTTAGTTTTTGTTTCATTGTAATTAAATTTAAAAATAAATATTTAAGAAAATAGAAATAGGTACCTACGCCGCCAACGCCATCTGGTCTAAGGAATCTTTAAAACTCACAAAACTTATATTTGAGTTATTATTTTGTTAAACTTAAAAGTTTACTAAATATGTCGGATAGGAATAGAAATCGTTTTAATATTTTAGATAAACATCATTTTCAATTAATATACTATTATGTTAAATATTAATTATGTTAAATGTCACTAAATATAAAAACGATATTCTACAATTATACGATAGATGGCGCAGATAATTTTCTGAATCGCGCTGACCAAAACTTCGGCCAAAAGAATGACACTCGCCCGTATTTAAAAATCTGTTTTTCTTTTTTGTATATAATTAAATACTTTACGGTCTTGATTGTTTGTTCGTTGTTAAAATTTAAAATATTTGGTCGTTTTATTTGTTTTTTGATTGTACAAAGTTGGTTGATTGTACAATATATATATATGTATATATAAAGTAATGTTAGTTACACGGTTTATAACTCGAGAACGAGTGGAACGATTTTTATGATTTTTGTGTTTTTGGATTTGTCTTCGTCGGGAATAATACTTATTAAAATATGGTATTCATCAATGAGAAAATAATTAATAAAAAAAAAACAGTTCAAATGTTTTATCCATACCTACTATCTATATACATATATATGTATGTATGTATGTATAGGTATAGATATAATAAATCTGTCACTCAATCCGTCTATTATAAAATATTTTCCAGTATCGACGCAGGTGTAGGTGATAAAAAATATAAATGTATAATTTTTAAAATTTTATTTAAAGACCCGTGCGAAGCCGGGGCGGGCCGCTAGTTAGTTCATATTTCTCTGTTTCTCCGCTCCGCCGCTTCGCTCCGCATCAATGGACAGGCACCCTAATGCAAGCCGTGGTCTACCTATGAGTCCCATGATGTAATTTGCATTTAACGAAGCCGGATGTGACGCTCATAAAACATAAATGACAAATAATGCATTTCCTTATTATTTTCTTATGAGTTTCTAAAGCAGGATGTTTGTAAATTTTGAAGAAATTTTTTTTTTTAGGATGTGTTAATATGTATATGTATATTTAAATAAATCAAAGCATTTATTTGAAATTTGTTTGAAATATATAAATTGTTTTGAAGAAAAATGAAATATAATAGAATCTTTTTAAATATATAAATTTATGTACCCAGTTTTTCGGCTAATAATTCATAGTATGTAATTTAACTAAAGGACTACTGCTATGTTTACATTTTAATTGTTCATCAATAAAGCAAATTATATGTCGTTTACAGTGGTCAATGACAATCATCTTTGATAATAATACATTGTTCTATGTCAATTATAGTAATGAATCCAGGGACTTGCAATACATTCCAGAATTCTTTTTATTCGTAAGGGGCCATTCATTTATTACGTAAGACTATTTAAGGGGGAGGTGGTCGACCATGTCTTATTTTTTATTACAAGTGGTGGGAGTGAGTCTCGATAGTTCTCACATAAGATCACAAAAATGCGCAAAGTTAAAATTATACTTTGAAAAAGCGCGGGCAACCGCGCGAGTGTAAAATATAGCTAGTTCTGGTAATTTACAGCTATATACTTAGGTATATAGTATAAGTTCTAGTTCTTTTTTTTTTAAATTCATATGGCTGATTATTATTTTCCAATATTTCTTCACTAATAAGCTATACCAATCTTAACATTAAACCTTTTTACTATAAAATGAGATGAACAAGTGATACTAGATATATATTAATATTATTATTTTAAATATATAAGATATTAAAGAATATATTTCTAAAATATTTTGAATTTGTACTTTAATATATTAGAAATAAAACAAGGGCTCTCGGCTAACACAGGATAATCCTTTATATATATAATATTCTTTATTGCACTTAAGAAGTATATAACAGTAATTAGTATAAAAAGTTGTTTACAAAGGTGGACTTATCTCTAGAAGAGATCTCTTCCAGCCAACCTGTGGTAGTAAGAAATAATATAATTAACTTTATCATAATTTTATGTAAATTTTTTATATCTTTTACGACGTGTAACTATATAAAAGTAGATAATTTATTAAGTAGATAATTATTTAACTTGATTTTAGGGTCCAGTCATCATAGCATCGTCTCAAGGCGGTGTAAACATTGAGGATGTAGCGGCGGAGAACCCGGATGCCATCACGTATGAACCGATCGACATTGTCACCGGAATCACTGATGAGCAAATAGCGCGTGTAATTGAAAAGGTATTAATTATAAACAATTACAATTAATTAGAGAGAGAGGACTGTCAAAACTACACTACCCAAAGAATTATGAAGAGACAGAAAGAGGGGAAAACCTGACGCTCTCAATTTTAGATTTGTGGCTAAAGATGTGTGTGATATGGTTTTTTCATGATGATTCTTTTCTGTTAATCAATTCCAGCCATTTTTAAAATTCAAGACGGACATAATGTAACTTCTCCATGGAGAAGTTACATATGTCCAGTAGACATTTTAATAGACTGAGTAAATTAAAAAAAATTGTAAACATTCAGTTGCTAAAGTGATAATCAGCCGAGTGGTAGGTAACACGTGACAAGTTTATTTCCCACGTGTAGCTTAGGAATGTGCGTGCCATATATTTCATCTTTCACTGCAGAGATTGCAAACATTTTTTAACTTTATAAATAACTAGCAAACCCGGCGAACTCCGTTTCGCCACCAACTTATCTTCGTGAGGGATACTCACAGCACGTACTGCCGCCATGCAAAACCATATTAGTTTGTAGTACATGCTATGTATCAGAGATGGCGCTGTATGTGAAAAATTGATTTTCCCTGTTTTCCTGCTTTTCTGTTGAAAATTTTCCTGAATTTAGTTTGCTATAAAGCTCACGGAGCCCGAGACCTTTCCAACGAATGCAAAACCGTGGAAATCGGTTCGTGCGTTCTGGAATTATAGCGTCAGGAAGGAAAACCCGACTTATTTTTATATTATAGATAATAATTGTCTAATATTTAAAATAATTAATTTTTATTAAAGGATGTCGCAAATAAGTTGATTATTTACGTTTTAATATTGATTTTGATATCGTAGTTAACGAGAAGGAAACGTATTCACACAAAAAAATACTGTATTTTTACATAAATATATATAAACGTAAATACATATGTATCATATAATTATGTGAAACTATAAAGAATATTTTTTTAAATGAAGTAAAATTTATTTACATATTAGTATTCATATACTTTAATATATATATATTTTTTAATGTTAGTTAGATAGGCAAACTGGCAGGCGTTCCACCTGATGGTAAGTGGTTGACGTCGCCCATGAACATAAACTAGTTTACCTGGAATCAGCCCAGGCAACTCATCTATGTGTTGCCTATCCAGAGACATAAGGTGTTAAAGTCTCGGTGCCAGCAATTATACTGCCTGTCTTGCCCTTCTCCGAAACACAGCAAAGCTATTTCACGGGAGAAACAAGCAACATGGTGGTACCCATGCAGCCGGGAGCGCGGCACAGCGCATCCCTCCCATATATGATATTTATTAGTTCATTTATATCTTAACTAGCACAGCAACGACACAGTTATATATTTAAAAAAAATTACATATTATTTTATTTATAAATAATTATTTTCTTTATAGATCGGTCTGCAGGAGCATGCCAGTGAAGCCACTGATATGATTAAGAAAATGTATGATTTATTCTTAAAGAAAGATGCCTTGCTCATTGAAATTAACCCATACGCAGAGGATGCACTCACTGGGCAATGTAAGCTAATTCATTCTTTTCTTTTTTCCCAGTTAAATAATGGGCTGTTTTTTAATGATACTATAAAAAACAAAACACCATTTCGATTTTCTTAGAAGTTACCTTCTTGAAGTTTGCCATCCATTTGATTAAGCCTATAATATAAAGAATATTAGTATATAAGTTTATATTGCTTTATATGCTTGAAATGAGCTGAACATTTAAAGGTTTCTGTACATTTGGGGTTTCAAGTTATTATTTATCTAATGCTAAGGGTAATGATTTCTATGATTTCTGAACTAACAAAACAAGAATCTAGAAATATGGGACTATGATTTATATGTAAAATGGGATATTGACCACGTTTGTTGTTGGTTATTTTGAGTTGCTGATATTTTGGCACTATTGCAAGTGCCATGACACGGGTCAGTGCATCAAACAACCGTTCTGGTGTATTAGTGCGAGTAGTCGCCTCAAACCGCGCGCCGGCGGTCGCGGGTTCGATTCCCGCTTGGGACATATTTGTATTTGTACAAATATTTGTTTCCAGTCTGGGTTTATATCCTTGTGGGTCTCCCCACCGCGCCCGTTGGGCAGACCAAACCGGCTGCAGACAGTCCAAAATGGTACTCGCGGAAGTATCACCACACCTGTCGAGTCGACTACTCAATCTGAACCGTATGGACATCAGAATAGTTGTTGGTACGATTACCGGCCACATGGCGCTCAACCACCAACTTTTCATTATAAATGCAACGGACAGTCCTCTTTCCCGGGCATGTCTAGTTGCTGAAGAAACAGCCGCCCACGTGATCCTGGAATGCGAGGGAGTGGCCACACACCGGGCAAATATCCTTAAAGAAATAAGGATGCTCCGAGACGCCTGCGAACGCCCCAGGAGGCTTCTGAGCTTCTGGAAGGAGCTTGGCTGGCTGAATTAGCCAGATCTCTTTCACGCATAATGGACCAGAAGCGAGTCTAAATGCGGAAAATTGAGCCCACAACCAATACCAATACTCCCCACCGTGCATCGGAGAGCACGTAAAGCCGTCGGTCCTGGTTGTTATCATAGACACCTAATAACGATCGTTACTCGTAGGGAAATTATCCGACAACCCGCTGTGGAGCAGCATGGTGGATTAAGCTCCAATCCTTCTTCTATATGAAGAATAGGTCTTCACGCAGCAGTGGATTGTTTACAGGCTGATACCAGTACAGTACAGTTAGTAGCATGAAAGCTTAAAAATTTATGTAAATGTTTACATTATGTTTTGAGAGGCTTTAATGAGATAGTTTGAATCTTCTGTAACAAGATCTGATGTAGTTTTCAGTCAATCGATATTATTATATGTGCTATTTTTTCAGTCTTTTGCTTAGATGCGAAATTCCGTTTCGACGACAACGCACAGTTCAGACAGAAAGAACTGTTTCAGCTGAGAGATACGACGCAAGAAGATGCTAAAGAAATTGAAGCAGCCAAGTTTGACCTTAACTACATAGCCCTCGATGGTAAGAAATAGTTTATTCTCTAAAATATTTACGTTTTTCATCCGCGTTGACTTTTTTGCGCACCTAGACGATTTCAGACAAAAAAAATAAATAAAAAAAAACATTATAAATGTTTATTTTCAAAACTATTAATTTTTGTTTTTGACGATTCGACTGGAATCATTCAATCATTCAAATCTTCGAGATGTAAAGTAAGATTTAATTCCTTTATTTATAGTAAAGACTATACGTTAGTCAATTTTATTACCCGACTGCGACAGAAGGAGGGTTATGTTTTTCGAGTGTATCTACTACCCGTTCGCGCTAAGTTTGCCGTTGGCGATGTGACGTCACTCGAAGGGTAGCGTCAGCAAAAAATAAGATACTATATATATATATATATTTTTTTTTTTATAATAATACTTTATTTCCAAAAAAAGATTTATATTTGTACTTAGATTTACATTGTGTTAGATGAACATTTTCATAGTTAGTAAACATTTCATCAAAACAACTTCCACTATATACATTTTCGTAAATATTTTAAAAACCATAAGTCCTACTGACTTGAACCTTCTAGTAAATCTCGTTATGAGTCAAAACCTTTCTTTTAACGCTACTTTCAAAATGATATCTCTGTAAACAAAAATTCACTTTTTCAACTTACGTAATTATTTACAATAAAAATCCTTATTATTTAACACAAAAATATTTTACAAATAAACCTTATAAAATTATTCTGACATGTCGATACATGTCAGAAGCCGATGGCTTAACTTGGGGTACGTCGCCGACACAAAGAATTTTTATGAATAAAAACCACGCATGCGATGTCGTTGTCAACGATACTGAGAGGGGCGCGGTAGGCGGCTGGGGGAGGGAACGCGCATTCCATGGACCGGCAAACTTAGCGCGAACGGATTATATTGTATGTATGTATATATGTCCATTTCTTTGGCACGCCCTACAGCCCAAACGGCTTGACGGTTTTTGACATATGAGGTGTCGTTGGATTTGTCTAAATTGTAATAGTGACATAGGCTATATAAATTTTCAAAATGGCGCCCGCAAATGGCGGAATGAGGGGGGGAGGTGATTTTTTTTTTCTTACTGTAGCAATATGGGTATCAAATGAAAGCTAGTAAATTGTTTTATTCTTTTTAGTTTATAATAAGAGTATTTTACGCAGTCGGGTTTTTTGATTTTTTTAATTAAGCATACTTGTTAAATGTGCTTACAAAACGACTTGGTTATTATTTTTCTACCATTGTTTATAGAGTAGTAACTTTACTTCAAGACAACATGAAAGCGATCCGCCTCCACATAAGTTACACTTTCAGGATTTCAAAATGTGAAATTGCAACCAGTTTCGTGTGATGACCGAACAAACATACAGACGTACAAATTTTTTATAAATAATGGTATAGTTTTCTATTGTTCTCACGCAGACGTCTATAATTCGTTTTTCCTCTCATGTACAGATATCGGTTACAACTTAATTATAATATGTATAGGGAGGTTTACTTATGTAACATGTTTCGAATTCCATGTAATTTTTTTTTTTTTTATATTTGTATACAATATAAACAAAATAGTGTAAAATAAAGATTCAAAAGTACTTGTATTAATGAAAATTTTGATTTTATTATTTTGTAGAGCCGAAGTATATGTTTGTTTTATTTCATCTGATTTAAATAATCCCTTTGTGTTAGCAATCCTTTTATCAGGAAAAGCTTTAAGGCTGTAAAAGTGCACATGTAAACAGAAATTTGAGTGATTCTGCGGGATAAACGTGAATGATTGTTTCTTTTTCACACTAAAATTACTGAATTGAAGACCCTAATTAACACATAACCTAATTTATGTTCAGAATTTCCCATGGAATCGAGATTTATGCGAGTAAAACCACTCTTATATAAAAATAACATTACTCGTTACTATTGTGCAGGAAACATTGGGTGCATGGTGAATGGCGCAGGGCTAGCCATGGCCACCATGGATATCATCAAGCTGTACGGCGGAGACCCCGCCAACTTCCTGGACGTGGGCGGCGGTGCCACCGCGCAGGCCGTCGCGGTAACCGACACTACTCCCGCACCACCCATATATATCTTACACTCCCAATATGATACAGTCAGAAATAGTTACCATGAATCTCGAGCACTAATCTCGACCTGCACAATCTCGATACAGAAACGAATTTTGGATCTCTTTGATGATATGAAGTGACAGACGGGAGCGGGGGAATCTTATTGTCGTACAGGGACTGGCTAACCGCGCGACGAGTCAAAGCCCCCACTCATGCGCGTTTCGTGATTCATTCCTTTCTCTTGCGTTACAACTCGGGTGCAATTTGATTGCCTACAACTGTAAACGTCACTGTTTTACTGAATTAACGACTTTACTGATGAAATGGCTACCACTGCTAACATTCGTGGTTTTATGGAAGGTGTCAGCTTATCATTCTATGTAATCATTTTTTTTTTGTAACAAATACAGATACCTCGAAGCGGCTATCGGTCCTTTGACATACGTGACCAGCCCACTGCCAATTAAACTTGTTGATTTTACGGGTTATGTCGGCTACCAAATGCCGCCCAACTCAATCCTCTTATCGGCTTCCTTTTCGAATTCGTTTGTTAGATTCTATGGCCTAAGAAGACATAATCCTGTACAATTCATTTTAAGAAGGATGCCATCGACCGATATCTGTCTCTGCATGACTTGTTTATTAAATATAACTTTCGTCTTGTCCAAATTCATACCAAAACCGTCACATCCTCCATCTCGTTCATCATCTATGGTTTCGGGGAGATTATATTACTCTGTTTAAACCTGCGACAAAGGTGAACGGGTCTTGTTCGTTGGTCCTGAATTTAAAGTCAGTCGCTGCGTCATTGATACATCTCATTACCTCGATAAATCGCCAGTCGATATGACATCTCGATAGAATCGAAGGCTTTCTCGAAGTCCACAAATAACATACACAGCTGTTTATTATACTCTTCAGTCTTATGTACAATCTGGCGAACAGTATAGATGTCGGTGCTGTAGCCATTTTGAAACAATAACAATTTGAATCATGTCATGAGGCGAGAACATTCGTAACGACCCTCGAAAACACCGTATAGCATGTCTCATGTGTTTTCGAAGATTACTACACTACTATTACAGACCGATCACACTTCTAACTCACGACCTACAAATGAGATCGGACTTTATCACCTTTCTTGAAGAACAATACAAACACTCCTAGAACTCGTCATCATTCATCGATCAGGATTTTTTTGTCGCGTTTTATAATCATGGACGAGACTAGGATCCACTTGAAAAATTGGACTTGGAAACGAGCCTCCTCACTGACGCCGAAGAAATTTAAGGTGTCAAGTTCGGCTGGAAAGGTTATGGCGTTGGTTTTATTGGAGCGCTGAAGGAATAATTATGGTGGAATACTAGGAAAAGGGAGTCACTGTTACAGGCTCACACTACGCAGACCAAATAAGAGAATTCCGGGACCTTGTAAAACGACGGTCCTTATAGATTCTATTTATTATTGGAAATAGGAAAAAGTCACACGGAGCCATGTCTGACAAATATGGAGGCTGCCCCAGTCTCAATATTTGCCTATTTGTCAGACATGGCTTCGTGTCATCGTTACAGTATTTATTTTATCCAAAAATTCACGGACGAGCAATGAAGTTTGAGCAGGTCCATTATTGTGGTGTAAAAGCCATGATTGTTTTTTTTTTTTACAAATCCAGGTTATTTTTTCGGATTGCTTGACGCAAACTACGTTTAAATCTGAAAACATAGTAAGCACTAGCGGCCCGCCCCGGCTTCGCACGGGCATTTAACTAAAATTTTAAAAATTATAAATTTATATTTTTTATCACCTACATGCGCCATCTATCGTATAATGGTAGCATATCGTTTTTATATTTAGTGACATTTAACATAATAGTACCTATATTAATTGAAAATGACGTTTATCTAAAATATTATAACGATTTCTATTCCTATCCGACATATTTAGTAAACTTTTAAGTTTAACAAAATAATAACTCAAAAATAAGTTTTGTGAGTTTTTAAGATTCCTTAGACCAGATGGCGTTGGCGGCGTAGGTACCTATTTCTATTTTCTTAAATATTTATTTTTAAATTTAATTACAATGAAACAAAAACTAAATTATACTGTGAGTTATGTATAATTTTTATGTATTAAAGTTATTTACATTGGTTTTGTACTTTTTACGTGATACGTGCACGAACAAAAAACGATAAGAGATGGCGCTGATTCAAAAAAAAACGCGATATTAAAATTTATTCTTGATGATATATAGTGTATTAATAAAATGGAGGTTTTAACAGATTTATTATTTGTATAGATAGTCTTCAAGTTTGACCGCACTTGTCGAGCCTTTTTCGGTTTGGGCGAGCCAGAATGCCTCCACTGGGACAATTCAGCCTTAGTTTCGACGTCATACCCGTAAACCCTATGTTTTCCCATCGTCGTTGATTTAGTCACACCTTATCAGTATTCATTCGTCGCTATTTTCGTTCAAAATTTAACGACTTTGGAACAAATTTTGCTGCCACGAGTTTCATACCCAAAACATTCGTTAAAATTACATGGCATAAACCCAATCAATGTGCCGACATCAACGACTTCTCTCATTGTGATTCGGCGATTGTTCATAAGTTTCTATCAATTTTTTCATATCTTTACCGGTTGTTGATGTGCTGGGGCGTCCGTGGCGTTCGTCATCTTCATCGTCTTCACGGCCATTTTGAAAACGCTGATACTACTCGTAATTCCTTATTTTACTCATAGCAAAGTCACTGTAGGCATTTGTTAACATTTCTCACACACTTTATTTCATTTTTTTTTACGCAAAATTTAATACAAATTCTTTGATGCATTTCTTTCAACAAATAAAAATCGCCGAGCTTATATAAACACGCCTAAACTTTGGGGCTGCCATATTCTGAACAAGCTTGTATAACTTTCGCAAGTTGATATGAGCTTGGAACCTTATCGCATTAACGTCATTAGAAAACTTAATAATAATAATTTAAACCTGATAAGAAAAATAACATTAATTAGGTGCCTACATTGCAACCTTTAACGATAATAATCCATATTCGTCTACGTTACAATAAACCCATATCGTAAGTAGGTACTAGCCTGTTAGAAATATTTATTAAACCCTAAAAACTTTACACCTTGTAAATCTTTGCGTTTTATCACATACCCATTTTTTTTTATAAATAAAAGCGTGTTACATTGTGAGTGCTAAGAAAAATAATGAAGGTGTAAGAATCATATTATAATCCAGTCATTACGTCGAAAAAAACGATCTTCGATCGATCGATCGAATCTTGGTCGACAATTTGAAGTTAAGCTTTTCTAGGTCCCCCTACATAATATCCAAAATTTACCCCTCTTGGTTAAAATACATTTCCAAATGTATATAATGACTGGAGTATTACGCTAAATGTCCTTTAATGTTCCATCAAAAAAAAAAATTTTTTTTTTCTTTATATATTTTTTTAAAATTGTCACATGAGAACGAATGCATCTATACTTAAGCCAAATTCGATGTGGAATGTTTACCAACAAATCGTTGCTTAGCAACCAACCATAGGCAAATGTTCACAGCCTATTGGAAAATAATTATAATAATTATATTTTTTACCCGACTGCGACAGAAGGAGGGTTATGTTTTTCGAGTGTATGTATGTATGTATGTATGTATGTCCGTCCATTTCTTTGGCACGCCCTACAGCCCAAACGGCTGGACGGTTTTTGACATATGATGTGTCGTTGGATTTGTCTAAATTGTAGTAGTGACATAGGCTATATAAATTTTCAAAATGGCGCCCGCAAATGGCGGAATGAGGGGGGGGAGTTGATTTTTTTTTCTTACTGTAGCAATATGGGTATCAAATGAAAGCTAGTAAATTGTTTTATTCTTTTTAGTTTATAATAAGAGTATTTTACGCAGTCGGGTTTTTTGTTTTTTTTTGTAATTAAGCATACTTGTTTAATATTTATACATAGTAGTACAAGCTACATAAAACTTGAAATAAATACGTCAGAAAGTTAGACATTATATGTTATCTATAATTATGTGTAAAATTTACTTGTTAACGTGGGTTTACTAATTTCCCACTGAATGATTTCTAAATATTTCTATAAATATGTATATGCTTATATTAAAAATAGCTACACTATCCCTGAACAGCATTCAAAATAAAACAACATTTGTTTTAAAATGGATTTAATATGATTAAAAATCTATGTTCAGACACTGATTCTCTTTTATTATTTCTTTTACTTTACTTACGTTGAATAAACATAATAATTGTAATATTTGAAATCGTGTATAAAAATCGATAACAGTTTACCTTTAACAATATAACGACTGATCAAAAAAAGACCAAATGTTGCTTATCTGCGAAATTTTCCTGTCAGTGCAAAAATTTAGGGTTGTTAGATGTATATCGACTGTCCCTACGTACAGTATCGAAACTGAAAATTTGCGATTTTTTTTATTGCACTAAGAAACTCCTTTTTATATATGTTTTCATAAAAAAAAGAATAAGCTAAAAAAATAGATATTAAACCACATTTTTCATGAGTATAATATCGATACTTAACAAACAAATGACAATTTTGTACACAAAATTAACTTAAAAGTACTGTAAAGTACCTTTTTTCAGTTTCGATAGTATACGTTGGGACAGTCGATATTAGTAATTACAAATTTGTTAATTTAAGTTATTATAAGCAAATTTTCTTGTATATTACGTATTTAGCGGTTAAGTTCTAGGAAGCAATGTTAAAGTAAAATTATTAATGTATAACTCGGAAATTGGTGATAAATTACAATTTTTCATTATTAAAAGTGTGAAAACCCTATACACGATGACATTTGGTTTGTTTACATAAATTCCACATCGAATTTGGCTCAATTATACATACTAACATACACTTTTACAAATAATTTTATTTTTAAAAATGAGATTATGAGGCGTGCACTTTTGGATTTTTCAAACATTTTTTTATTACTTTCCCAATTATGATAAAGTCAAATTATTTGATGGCAAGCCTATGATCTCAGTAAATATCTGTTTAAAAAAAATGGCATGTTGATGTATAAAGGTTCGCCATCCCTGTCATGGACTATAAGTTACTTTTTTTGAGTTTATAAAAAAAGTTCTTATGTTGCTTTTTCATGCATAGATATTAAAAAAATATCTCTACTTATCTAATACGTCATGATTCAGTACGAAGTCACTGTGATACGCGTGATTTTATCACGGGATATATCACGTGAAATGTCAACCTTTATAGACATGAATCGATTCTGACATGTTTTTATCTTATCTCAGGAGTAACTACTACAATTTTAAAGTAGGTACCTACTTATTGAATTTGGTAGAATTTTTTTAAAGTAAAATTAAAGATAAAGATTATTAAAAGTCATGCTGCTTCAGGCATTCGAAGCATAACTAATCATATTAATCTGACAAATCTGACATGTTTGACGAATTTGTTTGACGTAAATCAAAATGTATGAACGATAAATCGTTTTAAATAATTATTGTATTATAAAAAGACATATTTTATTTACAATGAGATACAAATACAGGTAATAGTAAGTGTTTGCCTCTCACAAAATGTTTACAATGCACTTATCTAACTTCTGAACATAGTCACTATTTCTTTCACACAGTCGCAGTTTCTTTTTTAAACATAGTAATGCTGTTGCAGTCCTTTATATGATTAGGTAAATTGTTGTAAAGCAGGATTCCATCAATCATTATCATCTTCTATCCGTAATTCGTTCGTACAGAAGGCAATTCAATTTTATGTTTGTTTCTTAAGTTAAATACTCTTTTATTTAATTTTATATTCGCTTTTTTGGACTTCATTGTAATTTTTCTTATATATACGCAGATGTAATTTGTATATAATTGATGTATATTTAATTTTTTATTTTTTGTATAATTGAGTTGTAGTAAGGTAAGGATAGTGAAAAGAAACTGTGTGTCAGCTCCGGGCGCGGCGCACACCCGTCCGCTTCCTCGGAGCTCGTGCGCGGACTATAGGTCTTAATACTCACGACTTAAAAGTGAAAATAGGTTGCACACGAAAAACGTAACGAGGTCATTCGATCAGTAGTAGTTTACTCCTCATATTTTTTTCATACCGGGAGCCTTATATGAAAATAGATTCTTTAGGAATAAACTCCAAAAAGGTAATACAGAACCGCTGGATTTGGGAGGACATAATATAGTAAAGATATTTTTTTCCTTACGTGCTCAATGGTGGCTTCCAACTTAGTTTATCACAATCAAGACAACAACCAAGACATTTTTCACAGTTCGATCTTAATATTTTTTGTAGTTTAAAGTAAGAGGTGTAAATTCAGGAATAGGTTTATTTTTTTGGAGTGAAAATCATAAATGATGTTTTTTTGCGTGTTTATTGTTAATAGTTGTATTTGAATCATCCATTAGGCTTATCGAGATCATTCTGAGCGTCCGTTATGATATTGTAAATTGACTTGTCGAAATAAAAGAGAGTAGGTAGTGTCGTCTACGTACAATGTGAGATATCCTGGTAGACCGATCTTGTTTACATTGTTTATATAAATTAAAAACATTAAAGGATCTATTATCGAGCCCTGCGGAATACCATATGTCACTGTTCTGGTAGAGCTTACGAAGTTATCAATTTTTACAACTTGTCTCCTATTTCTTAATTACGACGTAAACATGTGCCTTATAACCTCAATGTCGTTTAACTTCTGTAAGTGCTTTTGGTGGTTTACCGTGTCGAAAGCTTTTTTCAGGTCAATAAAGATCCATAATGCGATATTATTTTGATCTAATATGTGCTTTTATTTTCGATATTGAGTCTATTGCGTCTGAGAGAGTGCTGACTTCGGTCTAAACCCATACTTAAATACCCTAATTTTAAGTTTTTATTTTCAAATTTACGAATAGGTAATCAGTATCACCCTGTAAACAACCCACTGCTGAGCGAGGGCCTCTTCTCTATATAGAAGAAAGGTTGGAGTTTAATCCACCACGCTGCTCCACTGCGGGTTGGCGGATAATTTCCCTACCACGAGTAACAATCGTTATCAGGTGTCTACGATAACAACCGGGACCGACGGCTTTACGTGCTCTCCGAGGCACGTTGGGGAGACCCACAAGGACAAACAAATATTTGTACAAATCCAAATATCTGTCCCGAGCAGGAATCGAACCCGCGACGGGCGGCGCACGGTTTGAAGCGCATTCGCACCAGTCACCACTACACCAGAACGGTCGTTAAGAATACTTATAAAAGAAATAAATTCGATATTTCTATATATTAATGTCACGATGTCGTAACAATTTAATTTGTGGCTTTTACATTAGTAATTGAGATTTGTAAATAGATTATATATTGCAAGTCTATTGCTTACAGGAAGCCTTCAAGATTATCTTATCGGACCCGAAGGTGACGGCTATCTTGGTGAACATATTCGGAGGTATCATGCGTTGTGACGTCATCGCGGAGGGTATCATCAACGCTGCGAAAAACTTAAATATTCAAATTCCCGTCATTGTTCGTCTTCAGGTAACTTTATATAACAGTATTAAAATATTGCTACCGCCGTAGGTATGGAAATTGAAAATATAACCTTTGCATAATATTTTCACACTATGACGTATTAGTATACTTATATTTTCTATATCAACCATGGTACAATTTCAAAGTAAAAGTATTTATTACATTTACACTTTTTTTAACGCTAGACGGAAATGCGTTTATACATCCCGCCGCACAATGCGACGGGTATGTGGGACTCGCTGACACGGCAGAACGTGCCGGAATACCCACTAAAACCCAGCGGTGCCCTCATCGTCGTAGTGGGGCGCCATGGGATCGCTTTCGCATGCAACCGTGACGCCCTGACATTACATTTAGGCCCGATCCACATTACAGTGCTGATCTCGGCTCGTTCTCGGTCCGATCTCAATCCAGTAAAATGTTTTGTATGACGAATCGTTGCTGGAGCGTGACTTGATCGGACCTTGACTGGCACGGATAGTATGAATACTCTCATTGTTTCTTGTGTAACAACATTTTACCGGATCGAGATCGGACCGAGAACGAACCGAGATCAGCACTGTAATGTGGATTGGGCCTTATAAATGTATTTTATTGGTCTATGTAATAAGTTAATACAACAAATGAGTTGTGTTGGTAGTAATATAATAATCATAAAACTTTATGCTTACCATATTATATCTCAGACATCAATTAACTTTTGCCCTAAAATAAGACAGAAATAAGTTTAATCTACGTTTGCAGACATGCGATTGTCATTTAATTTAATATAAAAAAAAAAATATATATATATTGATTGATGAATATAAAAAAATATTAATTTTGTATTCAATATTTACTCATTATAATGAATCTTTTTTAAGTTGGAAATGTTTCCATTTTAATTTATAATACTGTCAATAGTGATAAAACATTTTAACTATTATACAGAGATTATTGTTTTTTAATACATCCACTGCCATGGACACGCATAGCGTGTTCCGGCCAATTTCTATCACTTCAATAATGAACATTATAAAAAATTTGGTGGCAATGAATTCGTTAACAATTTTTGCAGCTCTGGTGAAACCAAATTTGCACAATCCACGTGTTTTATTCACTTAACTATCAAACGAGCGAAAAATCTCTAATACTTTCTATATTATAAATGTGAAATGTAAGTTTGTTTGTTACGCTTTCACGCGAAACTGCTTAACCGATCATCATGAAACTTAGTACACATATTCTTGGAGTCATTAGAAGTAACATAGGCTACTTTTTATAAACAAAAATATTTTTATAAAAAAATATTTTTTACGAAAGATAAAAAAAAATGTTTGTCAAAAAATTTCAAAATCTAGCTACTTCAACGCCGTCTAGCATTTCCAGTATTTGGTTCATTTCTAACGTAATGATCTCTGATACTTATTTAATGGCTTCAATGCGAGCAAAGTCGCGGGTAAGAGCTAGTAATTTATAAAAATATAAACCAAAACAGGGTACAAAAGTGAACGAAGCCCGGAAGCTGATCGCGGACTCGGGCCTGCGCATCGTGCCGCGCGACGACCTGGACGAGGCGGCGCAGCTCGTCGTGCAGCTCTCCGAGATCGTGGCGCTCGCCAAGCGCGCCGGCGTCGAGGTCAAGTTCGACATCCCCAAGTACATGCTCGAGAAGTAACGCGCTGGCGCCCGGTGCTGGCGCGCTGGCGGTCCGCGCCCGCGACGGGGCAGGCGGAGACAGCGGAACCGAGCGATACAGCTTGTCGCGGGCGCGGACCGCCTCCATTTATAGTCTACGGGGACTTCCGGGATGCGGATATTGGTGCACAGATTGTATATCCGTTGGCCTGTTTATATTGATTTGTCGAAATTTGTAATTATTTGAATATTCGATTCGAATTCGAGAACAATGAAATGGGATTACTTCTCGTCCTAGAGAGTTACTGATCATTAAGGCCAAGGATTTGACAACAAACTTATCAGTTTGTATTTGTGGAATTTAATGTCTATGTGTATTACATTAGAACCCAACGATACAACTAACTTAAATTAAACATCGAGGAACATGAGTGTGAATAACGCATGCAGTTGCATTCAGTTTTTGTATGATCATACAGAAACAGACATTAGTTGAAATTAAAGGTTTCCCAAGCAAAAAAAAAATATTTAAGAGAATTTACTTTGAATTTCAGTATTGTATTAAATAGTTAAAGATTTAAACTAACAAACAAGTTGCTTTATTAAAAAAAAGTTAAAAACCACCAATTAACACCAATCGGTTCATTAAAAATTAAAAGATAATCTGTGCACTAATTTCTGTTTTAGAAAATAGAATATTTAAAAACATCCTATTAATCTCATGCTTGAATTATCTTCGAATAAAACTACGGAAAAAGCTTGTCTTGAATTAGTCACGTCTTGCAACGTGACTTATGTTATTTTGAATTACGTCAACTGTGTTATTTATTCATATTAGATTGACATGTAGATAGTAGAAACAAAATGTTTCATTTATTTTTTTAATTAATGTATTTATTATAAATTTAATTAATAGTAGTTTGATCTTGATCATATTAAGTTCCATATTGTTTGTTATAAAAATATTTACAATTAGAAATTAAGAACATCGTGTTTTTTCAAATATAGTCAATGTATTAAAAATGTCAAACAATATAATGCTTTAAAATATTCATTTTCGAGCGTATAAACCTTGCACCTATTACAGAGTTATTTATTGAGTTCATTAGACTAAGTAAATCGATCACATTCATTGTTGACCTTATTGTTAAACTTTTGAAAATATATTTTATTACTTTTTTTTTTTATAGCATCAATCTCATTAATATTTTTTAACACTTATTTAGCTTTCATAAATGTTAATAGTATTTATCTTACCCTCTATTGTAAGCTCTAGTAAGCATCATTGATAAAAATGACATTTAATTTACGAATGTATTTTGACTGTGAAATACAGAATTAATTTATAGGACCCGTCACTGGGTCCTCGAACGTGTATAAGCGCAATAATGTATTAGTACAATACGTACTACGTATGTTCCTTTGTATAGTGAACTGCCATCTAGTTCATGTATGTATTTGTCAATGGGTATTCTTTAAAAGTACAATAAGTTAATGTTTTGATTTATCCAAGTGATATTATTTTGTCTGTTAAACAGTAAATAAAACATTATTAAATTGTAGAATGTAGTTTTTTTCCATGCTTTATTTAGTACATATACATATTATATTTTAACGATTTCTAAAAATATAATTCACTAATTGAAAGTAAAATGAGTAAAACTTTTAGTATAAGTTAAAATATTAGTATAATTAAAAATAAACCTTTAGTTTGAATTAGCATATAGGCAAGAGTACTTATATTGAGTATTTTATAAACAAGAAAGACAATTGAATATTGAAATAAGTTGGATTTTTATCTTTTTCATAATTAATGGTATCATAATTATAGCAGCATATTTATTTTTAATATAAAATCTTGTGAAAGCAGTGACCTATGTAGTAAGGTAGTTAGAGTTGAAGATAAATCAATATATTAAAATTAGGGATGTGAGATTAATAGAAAAGAATCGATTAAATAAAAATCGATTAATCTTGATTCAATATTAATCGATTTCTTAAAAATCGATTAATACGAAAAAAATAATCGATTTTTACGAAAAATCGATTATTTTATTAATCTTTTCTTCTTCTCTTCTTAATCTTCTTATTAATTTTTTTCTAGAGTGGAGATTCTGTTATTTAAAAATCTACATGCTTTTCATATTCCAATAATAAGCCTAAGAGATTCATATTAACAATTTATCAGGTTAAAAATCAAATAAATAAATAAATAAATAACCAATTTTAAAATAAAAAACAAAGCGAATGTTCCTGAAAACTTTCAAGGTAGAGAATAAGGAAGGACAAATTTTCAGTACGATTAAACGCTTTACTATAATAAAAATGAAATGGTGAGCATCCCAACAAAACCTTATGGTCTGAAAAACTAAAATATAAATCAATTTAAAAAAATCGTCATAAATTTTCAGTACTATTTTATAATCACAGCACAATAGCATTTTTGTTGTATGGAATGTTTTTTATGGATCTAGCTGAATTTTCTACACTGATTTCAAATCTATACTCAGATTTATGCTGATTTATGCAGCTCTACTTTTTGAGATATGAAGGGTAGCTATCTTTATCAAAAAAACATGGTTTCTCGTCACATAACAATTTATTTAACTATCTAATTAGAACAAAACTTTCTGTTATTCATTTTTATTATTATTATATACATACTTCTGTTATTAACTTTCTGTTTTAGACGACCGGCTGGTCGAGTGGTCAGACAACTGGACACTTTACGCAGTGGTCGCGGGTTCGAATCCCGCCAGGTGCAGATAATCTGTATGACGAATATAGATGTCTGCACCGGGTCATGGATGTGTATTTATGTATATATGTATTTATATCTTAAATTTATTTCCGTTCCTAGTACCTGTAACACAAGTTCTTACGAACTTACCACGGGGCTAGGTTAACGTGGTGTGATTGTTGGTTAATAATTATTTATTTATATTTAATGTTATGTGACTTTCTTGAATAAGTTGGAGTTTTATTACTATTCTGGATAATCCAACAGTAGTCAGTACTGTAATAATCATATTTTCACTCCAATAGCCTTGGTAGCGCTCCTCCATGGTGTAAATATCCTGATAAAATCCTCCCTGCTCCTCGCTTAAATCTCAAAGATTTTCACGAAATCGATCAAGGTGGCTATGAGGAAAATGCATCTTAGTGCTGTTGCATCCAAGTTGCTGAAAGTATAATAGTAACTACTTGACGTGGTCAGGAAAGTCAACGGACTTCTTATTTCTCAAAAAGTTTTTTACGAGCCAAATAAACTCATTCCAGGCATTTTTGTCTGTGGTGTTGTGGAGATCTCTTATTAAATCATTTAGGTCCTCTTAGTTTAATAGTATTAGTCTTTCGGCATCTTCAAATTTGCTACCACTCTCTTTGCAGCTTGTATCACTTTCCTTCATTCGTTGAACAATTTTGTGTGGACATACCTGAGATGTACTTGGTTGGGCTTCTAATGTATCAGTAGAGCGCAGGACAGGTCTAGTATTGAGGGCACAGTATGATAAACCCACATGGAATGATTTTGGCGGTTAATTCCTGTTATGTTTACAACGCAGAAATAACAGTCGTTGTGGTAGTTCGACGGTTCACGCCAAATCATAGAAATAATAAGGTTCAAGGGATCCCTCTTATTATTTTTCAATAATCGTAAAGACTCCATACACGTTTTACACACTTTATTCGGTATCCAAGACTTGTTGTTTGTTTCCAATGGCTGTTGAAAGTACTACATGTAGGCATTTTTCACAAAGTCTGATACATTTAAACAGAATATTTTGAATTTATATTTGCCACAAAAGTGACAAAAATTTATTTGGATTGTTTACACAGGTCCTTATAGACGAAGCCATTACAAAAAAAGAAACAGAAACTAGTAAGACGTTGACAATAGCGATATCAACAGTCAAATGGAGAGTACATTTTAAGGGTGTACCTGTATCTCCTAAACTAGAGCTGCTAGAAAAAATCTGAGGATAGATTTAAAAAAAAGCGAAGCTAAATTAGTAAACAACAAGTGAAAAATGTCAGACAACAAAAAAAGTTCGATTTTGTTGTGGAGTGAATAGACTAGTTTTAAAATAAAATACTTAAAACGATATGTAATTAAAAAACTAAACGACTACGTTGTGGTCTCAAAAACTAAAATATACACTCGCGTCGGTATTTATGTTGACAAGGTAATTTCGGAAACAAAAATATTGCTAAGTTAATTATAGATCATTGAATAATATTAGGGTTTATATATTTATTACTTCGTGATACAAAGAACACACAGTAGATATTTACACCTATATTTAATGAGAAATTCTGAAAATATTAATAAAACTTAATAAATTCACAAGTTGGAAAATATGTTGACAAATAATTTAAAAAAGTAATTACACGGAATGTCAAAATTTCAGTATGACGTATGATACCCATTTGCTTTTATGATTTCCCTTAATCTTGATGGTATACTTCTGACTGCTTTCTTAAATGTCTCAATAGGTATATTAGACCACTCTCGTTTCAATGCTTCAGAAAACATGATTTGTTGTAGAGCTCCCGTTGTAGAATAGAGCGGTCGAGTTTATCCCATAAGTGTTATATTGGGTTAAGATCTGGACTTTTTGGAGGCCATGGTAGCGTTATAATATAATCTTTTTGTAGAAATTGATTAAAAATTTTAGGGGTGTGTTTGGGGTCATTGTCATGTTGGAAAGTAAACAACCCGCTATTTCTAATTTTTATTACAGTTTCAAGAAGATGAGTTTTTAATATAGTAATGTACTTTTCGGTTGTCAATATGCCATCAATTATATTTAATTCCCCTAAGCCTTTGTAGCAAAACAACCCCATACCATAATTGACCCACCGCCTTATTTAACAGTCGCCATAATTTAATTAAATTTGTATGCTTATTTGACTCTCTGCCAAACCATTTTTCGTCTTTTATTAGATAATAACTCAAACTTGTTCTCATCACTCCAGATAACATTCTCAAAAAAAGACATTGGTTCATTAGTATATATTTTTTTTAACTGTAACTATACCTGAGCAGTTATATGAAATATATGGTCTTGTTCTGGCTACTCAGCCATGTAACTTTGCTTCAGCAATTCTAGTTTTAATCTGTGTCAACTGTATATTTAAATTCAGTTCTTCTTTTATTTCTTTAGCGGTAACGAATGGATTACGTCGTACTTTTTTTCGAAAAATTCGATCCATCTGAGATGCTGTTTTTCTTTTTCTTCCTGTTCTTGGTTGATTAATAGCAGATCCTGTGGTTTTAATCTTCTTGACAATTCGGTTGATACCCTTCCCTGATATTCCGTAATCTATGGCTATCACTTCTAATCTATCTCCTCTCATTCTTCTCTTATATACTTGTTCACGCTCTGCTATCGTTAACTCTCTAATTTTAGGCATCTTGTAATTAAAAATAAAAATATCTTCATATAAAAACTGTTTTAATATTAGTCTTTAAACAAGATAACACAATTAAAATGCAAAGCAATAAAAGCAAATCAGGTTGTCACAGAATAATAAGCGACGAAAAATAAATAAGTGTACACGTCAACTTACTTTCCGACCGCCTCGCTCACTGAGTTTCGATATTTGATCTAAGACAAAACCACGTAAATACGCTTTTAATGTGTCTTCTTTTAACTATCAATTACGAGTGTAAAGAAGGTTACAATCGTACCAATATGCCACTGATATAATATAATTTAGACTTGTAGCGTGTTGATCTTATAAAATTGACACATTGTCAACATAAATACCGACGCGAGTGTAGGTAATCTTTCGCTGTTTATAAAATTGAAACTTACTTGAAGTCTTTTTATGGCGCTATGATGAAAATCGATTTAAATGCGTAATTTATATAATCGATTTATAAAAAATCGATTAATATTACTTTAACAATCGATTATAAAAAATCGATTAAAATGAAATAAAAATCGATTATTTTTTAACATCCCTAATTAAAATATGTTCAAAATCTTAGTGACAAGTAACTAGCACGTATTGTTATTTAGTTTCCTAATATTCATAAGTAAATTTCAACAAAACATAAGTTTAGGGACAACAAAAGTACAAACCACTAGTCAGCGTATGTTAAAATAGTGGTAAATTATCTCCAGTTTCACCATCAATCGTCATAATCAAAGTGTCTCATCTGCAGATTCTTATTGGTTCATTATTTATTTATAGGTGGCAATTACTTATAAAAAAAATGGCACAAAGGGCGGCAATTCGCCATGTCAAGATTGAACCAGTTATTGAAGAAAATTATATTTTGAAAAAAAAAAAAAAATTATGACAAATACTTTTATATAATTCATTTGTATTTTTTTAAATGACTTTTAGCGGATTTTAACTAAAATAGATTTTCAAGTGTAGAGTAATGACTTTTATTAATTTCATGTTTTATTTAAATAATAACTTTCAATAAAACTGTACATGATCATATATATTTATTAGACTACATCAATAGAAATATATGTTTATTTAAATGGACATGTTTCATTATAAGATGAATGAAAACATTGCCTATAATATATTTATATATGAAAATAACTATAATATAACTAATTGTTCAAATAAACAATTGCACTGAGAGTGTGTGACAAGAATCCTGAAAAAACATTATAACTTTTATGCCATACACTATATAACTTCTTTGCTAGGCGTGGAAATACCTAAAGCTTCTTCATATCCAATTTTTGTTTCGTGTTTATCTGTAAAACAATAAAAATACTTTTGTTTAAATTATATACTATTTAAGTGAAAATAAAGCGTAGACTAGAGATTTCCCAGAGGATAAAAAAATTATCGTTCCAAAAGTTCATGGGTTCAAAGCTAGTTACATCACAGCCGTGCGAAAATTTCGCACAATATTGGAGTCAAATATTAAATGTTAATATAATGTGAAAATAAGTCACATAGGAGCTTTTGAGTTTCTAAAAAATCTTTGCACACTTGAGCGCCAAATAATTACTGGATTTGACAGATTTATTTAGAACAGCTTTGACATGATCGTGATTTTTATATATTAAATTTCCAACAATAAATGTATTTAAATATTGAATACCTATATTAATATAAATATTTGTAATATTCGTATCAGTAAGTTATATCGTTCTGAGTCATTCAGACGTCGGTCGATATTTATTAATTTGCGCGATAATATGTAAATAATATCACAGCTGTCATATTAGTTACAAAAATTATTCATATATGGCGACGGGGTGCCGTACTTGTAGTGTAGGAGTCACCGAAGTTAGCCGCACATTGATTTGTTATTTTTATTTTTCAATTTTCATTTGCACATATCGTTAGTTCGTCGTTTGTTCTTGATTGTCCGTTATAGATAATTGTTTCTTCGTTAATCGTATATTTATAAAAAAAGAATATGCCTACAAATTAGCCCCCCTTCAATTTCTAGTTTTTGTTGTTATTAGTAAGATTTAAATATTTTGTAATGTTTGTTCTTTTATAAAGCACGTTGTTTTTCTATCGATATACGGTCTTACTCATAAACGTTTCTTAATATTTAATCCATTGCTTAACAACTGATCAGCAAAAACCTAACTCATAAACACTATTTAGCGTTAAGAAGTCCTTAAGTAATGCGTAAATCGCTGTCAAAATTAAACCCTGCCGAGACATAGTTTAACCCTCGTTGAGCGGCAAGATGGCGGATTTCACATAAATCAGCTGTTCTAGGACGACGTCTGATCTACTTACTTGCGTTTGTTTGTTAGTAAGAAGAGATTTAGAATGAAATTTCCTCTATATAAGAATTAATATATACTAAATTAGCGTTATCTCTCTGTTTAATACAGATATTTAGAGGTACCTAATTTTAATTATAATAACATAATTTAACTTAGGTTATATCTGAAGTAAATTTATTAATTTAATATTTAATAAGCTTTGTTGAATTTGTAATTGAGGATCCGACTAATATAAAAATCACCCATCAAAATAAAAATGATTAGAAATTAGAATATTGATCCAAGTTCCTGTCAATAGAGGTCACTAGTAGTGACTCACTACCAACAATATCGAGCTAGAGTTTTCTCTATAATGTTAATAGATGTCGCTTGAATATTATTTTTAACAATTTCGTTCATTCAATTTCTCTATCTAATCGATTATTTTGGCTATAATCTGTGCCAACCATCTATGTATCGTTCTTTGTTCGTTTCTTAACTAAGTAACAGCTAGTCAATGTTTATAAGTAAACAAAAGTTAATCCTTGATTTATAGCTTATGAGTGGATTAACTAAACGGTGGCTAAATATTACTTAACGTGATTTTTATAAGTAAGACGGATAATGTCTAGTTTTTTGTTTAATTAACGATTTTTATTTAACTTGATAATAGGTTTGATGACTAATTTAAGAAAAAACAGTATTATAATACTCAGATTGGCCTACTTTAACCTACATAAATATTATTTTTGCGAGAAACTATTATTAAATAGTAATATTTTCTATTTTTTTTAATCCTCTTTCATGGCGGCAGTCTGACGCCATGTTTATGTAAGCGTGTTTGAGTTTTTATTTTAATGAAAATATTTGTAATCCGACACTTATTAAAAAATAAATACATTTTATGCTGTGATATTAGTTACAAAAATTATTCATAGATGGCGCCCCATGTACTTGATGTTGTTGTGTAAATATAGTTCAACATACTATCAACAGATGGCACTCGTATTAATTTTTAATTAATTTTTTTAATATATATTTTTTTTATTTTTGAACAAAAGCAGGGAACTTAAGCTTTAAAATGCTATATAGTATGAATCATTAATTTTGATTAAGTATTTTAAAATGATCTACGCTCTCCAGGAAAAAACACCTTTTAGAAATAATATATGATGATGATTTTTTTTTTTTTTTAATCACCGGGCAGCGAAAACAAACAGTATAAGGATACTTGGATGTCTGGAAAGAAATTCTAAGGCATGTCTGTATGCTAGAGGAGCGTGGAAAACTAGTTTCACATTTACGATTCAAAGAACAAAGAGTAAAACTGTAACGAAAGTATAACCTTTTTTGGAAGATTTCTTTTTCTTCGAATCCTTGTCTTTAACATCTTTCTTCGACTTCTTTTGTTTTTCAGTCTTAAGGTTCTCCTGTTGCTTCTTATCAGAGACGTCGTTGGTTGCAAGATCATTCTTAGAGTAATTGTCATCTCCAGTTTCTATTAGTAAATTATCTCCTATATCATTCGCCTGTTCAGGTAACATTAAATCTATTTCCTTATTACGTTTAGATTTTTTAACTTTCTTCTTATGAGTACTTTTCTCTGGTCTTTTTTCTGATGATTTAGTTTTCTTCGATTGTTTTTTCTTACTCAACAAACCAGTTTCTGGTAATGGATACTGTTGTATTCTAGACGTTAACAACTCTTCTTCGCGTAACGGTCTAAAAAGCAGACAAAAAGTGTAAAGTGAAAGCATCATGAAGAATAATTAGGACCAGTGACATTTGCTTTTATTAAAAAAGAACAAATCTTCATATTTGAACACTGATGGTCAAAGTTTTAAAAAGTAAGGAATGTAAAAAAAAAACAGCTACTTATAGAATAGTTACTTATATGTCATCATGTACAAACACTTTATGAGATTATTTATGACCTTTTGTTCTATATTATGGTTACAGTATAAGGGTTGATTTAGGATTCAATAACAATCGCGAGTCGTTCTCGTTTCGGTTGCGGTCTGGTAAAATATTCTTGACTAAGAAACGATGTTAGCATTCACACTATCGCTAACAATGGAGTTCTGGTCCAATCCAGTTCTATTTGACATAAATGGACATGAAAAAACCGAGAATGAACCGTGATCGGCAATGTAGTGTGGAGGGGGTTGTATTGTTAGACAAAAAAGACATAAGGATCGTGTATCGACGAATTTGTTTGTTGACATGTCGTGTGTCGTGTGAGTGTGCGTGTGGGTGTGAGTGTGAGTGTGCATGTGCGTGTGAGTGTGAGTGTGCGTGTGCGTGTGCGTGTGCATGTGACTGTGCGGATTTGTGTGTATGAGTAAGTGTGTGAGTGTGCGTGTGAGTGTGATTGTGCGTGTGCGTCTGAGTGTGAGTGTGCGTGTGAGTGTGAGTGTGATTGTGCGTGTGAGTGTACGTGTGACTGTGAGAGTGCGTGCGAGTGTGCGTGTTTGTGAGTGTGAGTGAGCGTGTGTGGGGGAGGGGGATCGCGGTACGCACAGGTCGAGGTCGAGGTCGAGCGCGCGGTGCGGGTCGTCGCGCGGCGGCGGTTCGTCGTCGGAGGGCGCGGCGCCGTCCGGCAGCTCGCCGCCCTCCGCCACCGCCGGCCGCGCCGCGCGCGCTTCTGTCTCTGCAAACACGTCTAGCATCATGACTGACTAAACATTTTCAAATCAAAGCACCGCCTTTAATTAATTATTTATGTAACTGCTGCAATACAAGATACAATACTTTATCCACACCCATAATATGGATCCTCTATAAAAGATTCTGAAACAGTTACCTTACTGCTAACATTAAAACGCGCGTGAATGACAATGTTCTTTTTTTGAAATTCATACAGATACCACACATCAGTACCAACGTGGCTGTCTGTTGAGTAAACCCTTTGCGCAGATGGGATCGAAAAAAAAAAATTGGTTGTCTGTAAAGTCAGTTTACGGACGATAATTTTTGTTACGTGATAACGTCATAAGAAAACATTGATAAAAACAAATTTAAACTAGGCTGTATGAACTATAGTCCTTTGCCTTTCCCTATTGGGGATAAATTTTAAAACAACAACAACAACTTTGATAAAAAATTGCATACTTTTATGAATTGAATTGAATTATATCTTTGTATTGTACAAAAAAGTGATAATAATTCAAATCAAAGGTGTTAATTTAATCATTTTTTTTTTCGATAAATTAACATTCATTTGCACTCATTAATTAATTTTTTTTTAAAGTTAAATTATACAGTTTAATTACAAGTAACAATGTGCTATTAACAATTTGTTTACAACTTATATATCATTTTTTTCATTTAATACTAAATAAAAACAGTTGACTTTTTATACGATCGTTTATATGAGTCATAATAATTTTTTACCAAAATTGTAAAATAACTATATTACTGCACTCGCCAACCAATGCTGCTTTTTTTTTTAATAATCAAAGAACAAATAATGATATTATATCACTAATCACATTCTTAAAATGCAAGAATTAATTACCTTTTTGCTGCAATTGTTGTTGTAATAAGCAATAGAAACCACATAAACTTTTCACTTCACTTTTCACTAACTTTACAAACAATAAATTGACAAAACAGTTCGTGTGTAGATTCAAGATTACGTCGCGTCTGCCGCTGTCTCTTCTATCGCTTGTTCCGCGCTCTCGCTCGCGACACGTGACAGCTTTCATAAAGTACCAGGTAGCTTTCATCAATTTACTAGACGTTATCACGACAACAAAAGTGTTTTTATGAAATTCAGTACAACATTATATCATCCGTTTGGATTATATTATGGTTATTATAACATTGGGTGTTTTAATGTTGGCAATAAGCTAACTTATTCAGAATCTTTTATAGAGGATTTAAAGCATGGGAATAGATAACTGTATTTACACTATCGTCTCTCATATATAACTCGTCATTTTAATTAACGATTTGTGGATTGGGCCACTTTACACTGAATGAAATTTTACAAAAATGATGGCGTTTTAAAGTCGGTTATACTTCAATTATAATTTTTATTTAGAAGGTAGAAACCAGAGATGCAGAGTCAAACTCATTTATCAATTATGTAAGTGATCCATTCACTATTTTCAAAAAAAAAAAAAAAAACAACTTTTATTCCTTAAATTAATAAAAATGTATTTTTAAAACATTAAATTATATTACTGTACACTTACCGTCACTATCAGATTCTGAGGAATGTCTTTCAACTTTATTCTTTCGTTTTTTAGACGGTCGTTTCTCTTTCTTAGTCTTCTTTGAATTTTCTCTTGAAATTAAGTACTTATCAGATCGTTTAGCTGTAATCAAATATATATATTTTATATACTTATTTATTATTATTATTTGAAACATATAACTTTACTTTTTTTAGTATGGAAAGCATTCCATTTTTGAGAAAGGCATGCTATGTATATACAGGGTGACTGGTGAATTACCATCAATATTCAAGGAGAATAACTGGCACATGATCCTCATTCGAATCATGTGAAAAAAATAGGCACTTAATTTTTGACCAAATTCTCATATATTTCAATTCAAAACAAATGAGGCGACGTAGGTATATTTCCAGTCATGCCGGCGGCGCGTGCGATGTGGTGTTTCACTGTGCCGCTAGCACCCGCACTCCCGCCCCGCGGCTAAGGCCACCCGCAGGCGTCTAATATTGCGTTCAAAAATTTCATGTACTTACTTTTTGGCTATCGTTTTTAAAAGTTTCTTAAAAATACTAATTTATTAATTTAAAATAATGTAATTCACGTGGAATAAATATTATGTAAAAATAATAAATAATATACTAATAAATAATAATAATTAATAAATAATAAGCTGTAATCTTTTCATAATATTAATAAAAATCATAATGTATGTGGAGAATACTGATATTGTATGGAATTCCGGGCTTTCTGAATTAATAATATGAATTCAGAGAGACATTCGGATGTTTGAAGCCGGCCTAATTCCCAGTAATTCGCTCGACGAATTCCGCTAGTAGGTCACTAGGTCAGTAAGGCATAAGCCTTGGCATGGCGCGCACGCGCGTGTCGTCCCGGCTCCTGCGCGTCTAGTGATCGATCATACGCGTATACCTAATCTGTCGTGTGTGAGTGTAATCTGTCATTAGTTTAGGTATGGCTTATCAATACACAAATGCAGAATCACCATTGCTTTCGAAACTGTTAAAAGTGACTGTGTGTGTGTTAGTGTAGTTATGTAGGTAAATAGGTAGTTTAATGATTGACAATCATTGTAAATAAGTATGATTCCATTTTAAATACGCCGGAAATACCAAGATAGGTAAACAGTTCATATTTATTTTTGTTCAAAGTTTACATTATTTACCTAGTCAACGAATTTGTTGCTCATCACATCAAAATCAAATGGAATAAACATATCTTTCCACTCGTAAGTAATATTTAAAGTAAATTATTTATTTTGTCTAGAAAGTTCGGTGATTACCATGCCTCTATCGGCAAGTAGCAAAACTACTGGTCTCCCAGAGTCGTACTTAGAATTTTTTTTAAGTCGGACACTGACTACGAGTTTATTGGAAGTTTATTATTGAAGATAGCTCACTCACTCAGCGAATAAGGTGTTCTTCCGAGGCAATTTCAGTCGAATTATTGTAGTGAAAATTCTAATTATGTAATTTAATATTCTGGGCTAAGGTTCGAACCGGTAGTAGTTGGTTTTGACGTTCAATATTTAAATTATGTAATGTGATGTAGTAAAAAATATCTTCTTTCTTGCTATAATAAGAATAGTAATTCATGATAATATTATGTAGCCGTGTGTGCCATCCAACTTCAAATCACACCTATGATTAACAAAAAATTCTGAGTACAGCCCTCTTATTGCGACACCAAGTGAAATATAGCAGAACTACTACTGGCTACTGGTCGCTAGATGGCTTGATTCTATTATTGCTTGCTTTTATTTAATAAACAACAGTTAGCTGTTCAACAAATGACAAAGTTTATTTTTATTGTATTTTGTTGTTTTTTTTTTTTTTTTGTTTAAATATTTTCAAAAGTAACTATCATTTTTCAACGTATAAAAAAATCTTCTATAAAATCTGATCTTATTCTATGATCTTGCGATTTGAAAAAGAAAAAAATTGATCTTTCCTAAAAAATTTTAGGAAACTTACACAAAACACTATTAAAAATTACATTTAAAAACTATTTAAATTAATTAATTATTATTAAATGAAAACACGACGCGCGACGTTCTGGTGTAGTGGTGCGAGTAGTTGCCTCAACTGCAACGCCACGCGCTGGTGGTCACGGGTTCGATTCCCGCTCGGGACCGATATTTGTATTTGTACAAATATTTTTTTTCCGGTCTGGGTGTATGTTCTTGTGGGTCTCCCGACCGTGCCTCGGAGAGCACGTACAGCCGTCGATCCCTGTTGTTATCATAGACAAGATAACGATCGTTACTTATGGTAGGGAACTATCCGCTAACCCTGTTAACACTTGGCGGTGTTTGGACGTAAGTAAACTATCGCGTGGAAACTAGGGTGTCCAGACGACGCGTAAATAATTAGATAACTGTTGGTCAACTTTACTTAGAAGCTTATTAATATTTATGTTATATTTTTACATAATTTGAATGAGAATCATGTACCGATTATTCTCCTTAAGTACTGATAGTATCTAACCAGTCACCCTGTATAGTACGTGTACAAAAAAAATATTCTCACCACTATAATGAAATGTGAAGAGGGACATATAAATAGCTTTTGTATGTATTTTATTTTAACGGACAGCTTACGCTTGACCAAAAAGTAATGTATTCTAAACTGTTTTCACAAAAATAACTAATCTTCTCTCAGACAATTTCTATACATTTCTTAAGAATTCGGATTTCTCCATACTATCCAAAAATACAATAGTGCACTTTCCATTTACAAAAGCTCCATAAATATGAAATAGTTCTCACACTGCACTTGCAGCGGCACCTCCAGCGCGATCTCGGCGACGGGCGCGTCGTCCCGGTAGGAGCGCGGCGACTCGTCCTTCAGGTAGTGCGGGTTGCTGGCGCGCTCCTGGCGCCGCGCCTCGCGCAGCTGCGCGCCCCACAGACAACACGGCTAAGTATACTTCGATCGAGTGAGCTTTTTAGGATCGCCTTTCAATTGACATTTCATTTTACAATGCAGAAATATTTAATATTTCTTGGCATTTTAAGAATTATTAATTTAGTTTTTATGGTAGGGCCTAAATCTAGCTACAGGTAATCGGCTGTAGGTCGTACACGACTATAGTCTGTTCGCGTTAAGAAAATAGTGACTCATCAAAGTAAAGGCGTATTCATACTAGGGGTAAAAATTAAACCATTAATATTAAAGCAAAGTTTTTATGACAGTATTTTAAAATATTAAAATTAAGTAGTTATTAAATTAAAAAATGATTAGAATCGTCAGAACCGTATTTTCAGAAACACCGCATGCACTAGCCTTTTTCACTCCTATACTCTCCATAGTCACGTTTTGGTCACCACACTGTTTTAAGTACTTAAAAACATTGTAAATCACTCGTCTTTCTCCGCTCTGTAATATTGATCCACTATTTTTAAGAATAGGTGAGGTATTCATTTTTAAAATTGGCAAAGAACACGTCCGTACTGTCTGAAGGGTTTCAACTGTTCAAAGTGAACACGACTTTATAATTTACTGTGATCTTATTGGTCAAGAGGCGTGGCTAAGCTGAGTGACAACGATGAGTCACTATTTTCTTAACGCGAACAGACTATAGTACGACCGGGACGAGATAGCTACTATGACTGCATTTCGTGCAGCGAGTGAGAGTTTCAGAAACCAACATTAACCTCGGTTCTTCGCCTTTAAATTCCTCTTTTCCACTTGTACCTCAAGCCTCAGAAAAGTGTGTGAATCTGGTGTCGCTAGACGCCGAGTGCCACTCGCTTTTTTCCTTACAACGCCCCTATAAAAATAGGAAATTCGAAAGCCGCTAGTGGCGCGGCGGCGTGGTGTCGAATTTCAATACTAACTGAGGCTCAGCTCGTATTGAAATTCAAGAGCACAGCGATTTCTCGCGATCGCGCAATTTACGTAATAGTCCCCCGGTCGGAGCTACGGTTACCGCGTGCAGGTCCTCGGGCGCGAGCGGCGCGGCGGGCGGCGCCCGGTCGGCGCGCGTGAACAGCGCCGCGCCCTCCCCCTCCCCCTCGCCCTCGTCCTCCTCGCCCGACGAGCTGGAGCTGTCCGACGACCAGCGCGAGCGGCACAGCCAGCGGTTCAGATCTAAGCTGTTCACACACAAAACATCTATATTTCTGTTTTTTGTAGACTGCAACGGGCTAGGGTCGGCTAGGGCCGACCACCCTCACCCTACCTACTACGTTGTCTAGTAGACCGTGGATACAGGCAACTGTACATAACTGATAAGAGTTGTGGCTTTGTTTCATTCCCGTATGTCAAACGAACAAGTTAAAAAAAATCAATCTTTTTTGTTAGTATAGTATTTTATGCAAACAAGTTTAAAGTGTATTAATGATTACCAGTTAAGTGTTAAATAACTACACAATAACAAAAATTTTTAAAGTATACTTACTCAGCCGGCATTGGTACTTTTTTCTGTGCCTTAGGTGCAACCGGCTTCAATTCTCCTTCGAAAAGATTAACAAGCTCTTCAATAAGACCCCCACTTAAACTTTTCCTAGATTCTTCTTCATTAATTTCGCCATTTTCATTATTTTCATTATCTTCCAAACCATTACTAAAAATTACAAAATTTATAATTGATAAAATTAGAAGAAAATATTCCCTTTTTTACATATCATACATATAAGTAAATAATTTTCAAAGTTAGTGAACCTCACTATCATAATATATTTAATTAATACGACAACAATGTACAAAGTCAATCATTGAGACGATTAGCGGAAGTGTAGAGGAATAGAACGGAAAGATTTCCTAATAAAAGAAGTACAATAAGGAGTTTATAAATTAACTTATTACTACCAACTACAATATCTTGGATTTTAACAAAATTAATTTTAAGGCTAAAAGAATTACTCATATCTAAAATTTGATTCAAACAACAATTTATTAAATTGATATCGTAGTGTGTATATGTAGCCGGTTATTATAAAACGTGTTAAATCTATCATCTCTAATCAAAGACACAGGATTGATAAACGAACTTTAGAGCAAACAAGTCGTTGAACCCGACATTACATTACATGGCGTCCCTGCCAGGCGGTGCGCGTGCGAGCGCTATATAATGCACGCGCATCGCAACGTCCACCACTACATGAATAAAACATGATATCAATAAAAGAAAAGAGGCAGAAATAGTGAAATAAAGCGAGAGGAAATTTAGAAGACACGAAGATAAGATAAGAAGACAAAAAAAAATTGTGTAAAGGAAACAATTACTGTAAAATTAATATTTCAAACAAATTTAGAAAAAAAATTCGTTATATCAAATATAGTATCGCAGAATGAAGTAAAAATTGTAAGCTTAATGAATAATGAGATTCATAAAAAAAAAACATACACAGTGAAAATGCTCGATTTTCGAAGCCAAATTACCTAGACTTCGGCCTAGTGACCTCGTCTTCAGAAGAATAACAATGATTTTTAAGAAAAAGATTCGAAAGAAAGAAGTTATCAAAATGATTCAAGTCCGTGAAAATAAGCCGTTACATACATCATCATACACCTTCCTATTCAGTTACAAGGTAATTAATAAGTTCCTTCCACTTGCGTTACAGGCAATAAAGTTTCACCATTAACTGATTCGCGTTCGAAGTATTCGGTTAACTTCACAACCAATTCGCCTGACTGGCTGTTGATTGTGCGTCCTCTTTTCGACATGTTGAAACTTAGTTCGTATGATATAACAACAAACACCAAAATCAAGTCCAAATCACTATGTTTAAAACAATGTCCAAAATAGAAGAACCAAGGTCAACATGACAGTAAACAGAAATAGTCCAAAAGCAAAGCCGAGTCGAGAAAAAATATGAAACATAAACAAGCGCACAGTCAAGTTCACACGATGGCGGACGAAAGACTGCGCAGAGCGCGCGTGGACGCTAACAATGAGTCACCCACCGCCAATTCTAAATTTTATTTACGGCTTTGAGCGCCAAGCTCATTCTTTTCAGTAAAGATCACTACACAATATTTAATTACTATTAACATATGATGAATGAAGCTGGTGAAATTCAGTAATTAATTGATTACAACACTAGTATTTAAGAAAAAAAAAGACAGAACTGACGTAACTCTTTTTGAGACGTTTCGTAATAATTAGAAATTGCATACTACTATAAAGTAAGCGCGAAAAGAATACTCGCAATATATTCTATCATATTTTTGAACGCGCCAAACAAAAAAAAAAGTATTTATTATTTAAAAACACTATGTAATTATTCTTTTATTGTTTCTTTTAGTTTCGATCCAAATTACATTCTAGTGTCTTTTTCAAATATCAAAAATGATGATGATTTTACGTACATTTATGGGTGTGAAATCGCGTTACGCTATCACGGTTCTTACTTTACATAAAATGCGTATGCGTATTAATGCACACACGTTTGAAGTGAAACTTTTTATTATATATTTAACATTAATTGGTCAAGTGAAGCTTACGAAAAAAAAGTATGTGTACTTATGTACGCACGTAAGAAGACGAATCAAACGAGCCGAAACTCGATGGGGTTGCGTCGTTTCATTACAGAGTTCCTATGACCACGTTCCAGCTCCATCATTAGACCCTGGTTACCATTGAAAGGCAAACTACTCGTCACGACGATTCAATCGAGCCCGAACTCGACAGAGTTGAGTCGTCTCATTACAGAGTTCCTATGACTACCTTTCAGCTCTATTATCAGACCCTGGTTACTATTGAAAGACAAACTACTCGTCACGACGATTCAATCGAGCCCGAACTCGACAGGGTTGAGTCGTCTCATTACAGAGTTCCTATGACTACCTTCCAGCTCTATTATCAGACCCTGGTTACTATTGAAAGACAAACTACTCGTCAAGACGATTCAATCGAGCCCAAACTCGATGGGGTTGCATCGTTTCATTACAGAGTTCCTATTGCCACCTTCCAACTCCATTATCAGATCCGACCCTGGTAACAATCTAAAAACAAAGTACACGTCAAGACGAATCAAACGAGTCGAAACTCGATGGGGTTGCGTCGTTTCATTACATATATAATACGGAGTCCCGAAATAGAGTACAATACCATATATGGTCCGAAAATGTGACAGTTGTAGTGTGACTATTCTTTATGTTTTCACCCATACGTCGATGTAAAAGTTTTACTTCAAAAATCGAGTACCACTGTACTATCTGGTCGCGCGCGCCATGCGACGCAGCACTTTCAGTCATAATCAAGGTCGGCTACCTGTGCAGGTGGTCGACGAGCGGGGTGGGTGCATCGGATGCATCGGGCGAGTGGGGCAGGTCGGCGCCGAGCAGCGCCAGCGCGGGGTCGGCGGGCTCCAGGCGGCGCAGCACCACGGCCATGAGCGCGGTGGTGTTGTGCGCGCGCTCCTGCACCTCCATGTCCTCGCTGCTCAGCAGCGGCCGCACGCCCGCCAGCACCTCGTGCAGCACCTGCCCGGGCGGCCCGGTCACCACACACGGGAAGTGTCAGCGCAATGCGACATCGATAGAGCTAGTCGTAGATTTTTAGTATTTGACTCCTTTTTCAAAACTCTACGAAGGAAATTTACAATAGTAACATTTACTACTTATTTACTTGTATTCATAAAAACTGAACTCACAAAAATGAAATAATCAAATTCAGGCTCGATTCAAATTATAACAGTAGTTACGGTTTACCCGGTGTAAGGATTGTAAAATATTTTCGAGTGAAAAATAAGAGTTAGCGGTATCGGTCAAGTTCCGATTCAATTTAAACGCAGTCTAACCGACCGCAGCGGGAAGTACGTCGCAGGTCGCCCGTAGGTCCAGATAGTCCAGACCTCAGAGCGTATACTACTGGAGGCGCCTTCCCGTAGGCCGAAAGTGTAGACGAGGTTGTAGAGGGAAACAGACATATCGCAGTACATGCTATCACTTTTTAGTCACACGCGATCGGTCATAGCACAGCTGACTTTCCACTGCTTCACCGAATACGAATGAAAGAAGGAAATCAACAGCCAATCGCGTGCGACTCGTCGACGTGCCTCCAGTAGTATCCGCTCTAAGGTGCAGACGGTGCACACTCACGGCGAGCACGGCGCGGCGGTCGGCGCGCAGCTCGAAGGCGCGCAGCAGGCGCGCGGCCAGCTTGAGCGCGGCGTGCACGCAGACGGCGCGCGCGCGCACAGCCGGCCCGCCCGCGCCCGCGCCCGCGCACAGCGTCAGCGCCGAGATCGACTCGCGCATCACGTCCTCCTCGCTGCCGACAGCCGCGCGGTTACACCTCGGCCGACTCGGCTTATTCGTGTGGTAAGTTCGGACCGAGGAATTTATATCATAACTGGAACGCTCACTTAATAAAATTGTATATTCAAATATGCGTCCCGAAATAACTTACAGAACGGTTGACATTTCATTTCACATTCATTTTTGCTGAATTTTCGTTCTAATGATCGAAACTGAGCGATAGCTTTGGCTTTTGAATTGCCCAAATTTTCTTTAAAGTTTGATTTTAAAGGCAGTCGGACTTCATACCGACCGTCTTCTCGCCGAGTGGTCGTGTCCTGATAGTACTGCACGCATTGCTTATCTTCTGTTGATAGGTTTGATTCTTCTGTGATATCTTCAATCTCCCAAAATTTATGTATTTCCTCTAGATTTGATAGTACTACATTGCAGTAAAGTGTTCTGACATTTCCGCTTAATATCCAGCCCAGACGTGTATTTTGTGCTACGGGCGAATTTTGATCTGATCTACAAATCCCTTCTAAAAGGATTAACGAATAAATATCGGCACCTAATAGTAAATCCACCGGTTTGCTATGATTAAATTCAGGATCTGCTAGTGTTATGTTGTCCAAATAGGACCAAGTAGGCTTGATAAACGAATAACTGGGTAAATTCTTGATTAGGTTTTTCATGATTAAGGCATCCGTTTCAAATTTAAAATCGTTGTTGATCGCAGAGCATTTTATGTGAATAGTGCCCTTGCAGTTACTTTCTTTGATACCTACTCCCGAGATAATTCCATGACATCTTTGTCGAGGTAATCCTAAGAGTTGTGCTGCATTTTCAGTGATAAGTGACGCCTGAGAGCCCTGATCTAATAAAGCCCGAAGGTTGATATAGGTTCCATCTGCTTTTTGAACCTTGAGTTGTGCTGTCGCTAATAGTATTTCAGGTATGTCACGTTGTAAAGACACGTGCGAGTTACTACGCACGGCCTGCGGATGTTCGTATTTCGAAACGCCGCGCGTGTTATTTGAGTTCGCCGCGCCGGCTGAAGGCTCAAGTTTCTCAAATGCTCCATGTAGTAAGGTATTATGTGCTTGATTACATTCTCGACATCTTTTTTCTGAAATACATGCCTTTCCATGATGGTAATAAAGACAATTTTGGCATAATTTATATTTTGCTACAGTGTCGCGTTTTAACGGTTGCGACATGTCGATAAATTGTTTGCAATGGAAAACTCCGTGGGCATCCGTTTGACAAATAGGACACTTGAAGAATTTTGTGACATAAACGTTTTTGCTTGGTAGAGATTGCGAAATTGCTCGTCCGGTGTGTTGAAATAGTTGTTTACTGTTATAATTATTTGATTTATGATATTTCGATCCAAAAAATGATTGATGATTTTGACCACCGTTGCGCATAATCGGCTTGTTAAAAGGCTGTTCTTGCTTACGACGTGTCGATTCTATGGTAGTAAACTTATTCTCCAAAAATGATAGAAATTCTTGTAGCTTAGGTACGTCTCTTGGATTCTTCACGGATGCTACATATTCTTTATGAGTCTCAGAATCCAATTTTTGACACATGAGATAAATGAGAAGTGGGTCCCACGAATCTACCTCAATGCCAAGGTTTTTGATTGCGTTCAGGCTTTCCAAAATGTTGTCATGAATCCTTTTGATATGATTGTATGATGGTTGTTGCGCTACAGGAATGTTGATCATGATATCGATATGAGAATTTAAAATTAGTTTTTTGTTGTCAAACCTGTTATTTAAGATTTCCCAACAGATCGAATAATTATCAGATGATATAGGTAAATGTTGTATAAGTCTCTCCGCTTCACCCTTAACTTTAGATTTCAGGAATTGCATCTTCTGGGCGCTAGAAAGTGAAGGGTTACTATGAATTGTTTCAGTAAATAAGTCCTTGAACGAATTCCATTGATGATAACTGCCGGAGAAAGTCGGTATTTCTATTTGCGGAGTTGACTGATCACGATGCGAAACTGACCACATCTTTTTATTGATAGATTTAATAGCGTCATTATAAGCTTTTTCGTACTTGAAGAACGCAGCTTCGTAACCTGGGTCCCTACCCCCTAGTTCGCTGTCTAGTTCCCAATGAAGAGAGTCGATTACAGACCAACGAGTATTTAAGGTACGTAACAGGTGATCGAACTCCCATTTTTCTGACACTGAGTCCAGCATGATATTTGTAATTGTATGTTGGAATGCTTTAAAGTTGCTACTTTGTTTCCTAAGTAACTCATCTGTTTTGCTAGATGAGCCTTGATGAGCTTGGCTGGTAGATTGCTGGCCTTTGGGCACTCCTAAAGGCGTTGCCGGTCTTATCAGAGGAGGTAATGTCTCCTTCTTTAGAGGTTCGTAATTTTGTATAGTAGATCTGATATTAGCGAACCTGTCCTTCATTATTTCGTATTGATTTGATGTAAAGTATGAATGCGACTTATCCCCCAATCCACACAATTGAATATGATTTGATTGATATTCTTGCCAGTAACCATCTAAAGTTGTTAACCGACGTTTGATATAATCAGCATTTTTGCGCTCCGCGCTGTCCTTTTTAAAGTTGCTGTATAATTGCTCTATAGCTCCGACGGTTTGCTCTTGGGTTTGCAATAAATCTTCCAGGCTTGTCATCGTGATATAAAGGTAGAAGGAGGAGAAAAAATAGAAAAATTGGAAGGATCTTACTTGTATGCTCTCGGTCGTTGAAACGGCTGGGAGGTAGCTGATGGTATGTCTGGAACGTAGCTGTTATTGATGTACGATTTTCTTGATATTACGGAAGAGCTTGACTGGATTTCTTGTTAGGATAACGATAGTTCACCTCACTTGTAAAACAGAGTCACGTTTTGTCCACGTAGTCACTGAGTCACGCGCGAGGTCCTTTTGCTCGAAGGACCAAAAAAGGTTATGTACGGTCCGTACTGCCTTTTAGTGATAGTTGATAGTTGTGTGAAATGAAAGTCTCTGATATTAAGTATTGATTGATATATTGATTAATAGAAATAACTATGTACTAAATGATATAATGATATGAGGACGCGCGCGGTGTGTTTGCTAGCCGTACACGAACTGATGAAATAATGTAAAAATACTTATAATAAAATTTGCTTATGCGGCGATACATAAAACTGTACGCGCTGGCTCGTACAGTTTCCAACATGTAAAGTGAAAAAATCGTTTCGAGCATTTCGTTGACTACTGGTATTTTGTCTCTTTCTTACGAGTTAGCCTGAATCCATGATAGAAAAAGATGTCCCTCCTTAGGAAATCCTCTCTTAGGAACGTATTTTAATTGCACGTGCGCATTCCAGTTTGTATATAAATTCCTTGGTTTGGACATATTTACCGAGTGAATGTGTGATGGGAACGAAACTCGTCAGAGTGAATAGATAAAAATTGAGTCAATTCAACAGTAGATGCGTATTAGGTTGCGATTGCGCAGAGGCGCGCACGCACAATACTGTAACACATAGCAGATAGAGCGACTCACGTGCAGTACTCGCTGAGCACGAAGGCAGCGGCGTAGAGCACCTCCCGCGAGGCGGCGCGCGGCGGCGAGGCGGCGGCGCGCGCGCACAGCGCCGCGCACTCGCGCGCCGCGAAGGCACGCGTCTGCGCCACGCGCGCGCCCACCTCCGTCAGCTGCGCCGCGATCATACAGCCTGCGCCGGCACACACACATACAGACCCGCTTGTCTAATGCGCGCAAATTTGTGATAAACTTATACCGCTAGAGTACTCGCTGAGAACGAATTATCATTCGCTTCGGGGAACGAGTGAGTTTTGTGATTAAAAAATACCTATCTATTACATATATGTATATAACATACATACATAGGTAAATAATAATATAATGTATAATAAATTATAATAATAATATAACGTGCAACACACGCACACACGCACGCACTCACACGTACTCAACACACGCAGACACGCGCATGCGCACACACACTCCTACACATAAACAAACAAGAGATATAAGATATATAAGAGATATGAGCGGGGCCGGTACCGTGCTTGGCGCTGGTCTCCATCTCGGTGAGCTCGGCGAGCACGGTGATATACCACTCGAAGTCCACGACGTGCTGGTAGTTGTTCTGCGCGCAGATCTCGATCATGCGCGTGAGCAGCTCGTCGCGGTACAGCGTGCCCTCCGCGCGCTCCATGTGTACCATCAGCTTCTTCACTATCTCCATGAGATTCTTCTTCGATACCTGATTGGCCATGTTGCATTATATATTTAATTCAAGTTAAAAATAATCGTGCTAAAATTGTAAACTCTGGAGTTATTGAATAATTATATATGCACATATATTCAAATAATATTTTTTTAATTTAATTAATTTAATGGCGTTTAATGCTGTCTTTGCTATCTCATCAGTGGTACAGCGTGGCGGAGTAAGCTTCCTTCTCCTTCTTAGGAAAGATTTTCGTCGACCTACTTTAAATACGTTTCATATGAGTTGTGACACGTAACGTGATGCTTTATAGCTTCCTCGATAAGTTATTTCTAACAAGATATAAACTGGTATAAAATAATCATGTAATATAATACTAAAGCGAGTATCATTTTTTGTTCGATCGCTCTGTATTATATATCTCTTTTGTGTTATATTTATGGATCACACTCCATTTTACTCCGGATATGTTTCAATTACTCACAACATAAGGTTGTCTGGAAGAGACTGCTTATTAGCAATAAGACCACCTTATTGTGCAATAATCTTTAGGCATATACATATCTGTACTTTTTTTTTTCAAAGAGTGGTTATGTATTAAATAATTATAAATAAATATAGAAGATCCAAATATGTTCGCATCAAAACAAATAAATAAATTCTTTTGTTTTATTACATTAAATTAGATATGGCAAGATAGGTAGAATGAAAGAGAAACAAAAGTTGAAAATCTTTCTTAAATTAAGTGTCTGTCTCTGTTTAATATTGAAAATTAAAAAATCTTAATGTAGGTACCATTCCATATAGAAGACCTAATGCTCTGAGTCGAATAGATTCATCCTTGTCATCCAGACACGCCAGCACTAAATCTTTATGAGCTTGTACGGATTTCGGATGAGATTTGAGAATTCTCGACATCGCCAGCAAGCCCAAGTATTTTACTGTAAATAGGTAATAATTATTAGATAGATACTATATTAAATAGAATTGTTCCAACCGGAACTCATATTATTTTTCGAAAATAGTAGCAGCAACAGTAATGAATATTCCACCGATAAACCGATCCCTCTGTTTCGAAAATAAAACGAAAAATAAAAAAACGACGGGGAAATAATTAAAAATTGTTCAATTGGTATAATTATGTACTTTAAAATTGACAATACAAATAGACACATCTATATTACACATTAAATTAATTTCTTAATTTATTTATCCCTCTACCTGTTTATTGTACAGAAAAAATATAGAAATTATTTACATTAATAGCTTCTATAATTAAGATACTTTTTCTTTGTCATTGCATTATTTTTTTTTGCCACATATTATATACAAATTAAAGAATAATACATTTTTTAAAGTATATTTAAATGTTTTTTTCTTAATTAACATATATGCATTTTTTAGTAATTATTAATAAATAAATAGTTAACAGACATTATTTTTGTATAAATCATGTCCGTGTGGAATGGTACCAAGAATACTGGCAGTATTTCCTTGAATCGCAATTCCGATTCTCTGGACAAAAACTGCACCAATTTAAAAATATATTATGCAATGACAAATTTTTTTTTTATTTTGACAACTTAAACATGAGTGTTTTATTATTTCGCCGTGCGGTGGCGTAACTAAAGCGATATAATGACATCACTGGCGTTTGAATTTACATTTACTAAATCTAAAATTACACGAAAAATCAGTTGTTCTTTTTTCTTTTTTTTTTAAATTTTTCTTAATAATTTTAAGTGAACATGTAACTTCTTTATTTAATAGAAGTTAGAGCTGGACCTCTTTTTATTTTTTATTTTTTAAAAAACTAAAATATTTTCCTTATAACACAAAATAAAACACAATTCAATATCACCATAATTTTGATACATATTTATAATATATATTTTTTCATTAATATACATATTCAGATTCTACGCATGTTAGATAAGCCATAATAATTATAATAGTGGTCGAACTTGTCAACGCTAATAGGTATAGATAAAAATGTCTGCCTTGACATCCGAAATAACAATATATTAAGTTATTTGAATACCACATATGTTTCCATTGATAGGCAAATTGTTTAAAACACTAAACTTCTTTATAATATATAACTATCCATTTAATAATAAAAATTAAATTAAGTATCATTCTTGTATTACAAATCATGAAACATATAATGTTTTTATTTAATTTTCAATTATATTTATTTATACGCATTATCAACTTTGAAAGTGAACAGCCAATATAAATTTACGTAAATCTTAATAGTAACTTTTTAAAGAAAAATTAAATATGTAAAAAACCAGTTTGTATATGTATTTGTATTAAAATAAATGAAGTAGTTATTAGCCTGTTTATCTGTATACAATTTTTTTTAAACAATGCTGTGATATTTATTACATTACAATATGTGTTTTTTTAACAGCAGTCAAAAATCATCATAAAAATGTACCACAAAATCCTAAATTCGTTAATAATTGTATTTAATCATTGAGACACGTTTAAAGCTATATGCCACACATACGCAGATTTCCTACTATTTTAAAATTAGCTGCATACACTCTGTACAGTTTGATAGATGAGGTGATTAAATATAATTTATTTAAATGTAATCAGCCTTCAAACGAGCAATAGACGAAATAATATTTTTGAAATGTTTTACTGTTCATCTGTATGTTTGTATCCACATCATTTAAAAGCTACTGAAAAAATGGTTGTCTGTAAAGTCGTTTTACAGACGATAATTTTTACGTGATAACGTCATAAGAAAACATAGATGTAGAATTGTATACTTTTATTAATCGAATTGAATTATTATCACATATATAATATGATAGTGTGTATTACTTTACATATATATGATAGTGCAGTACTTTTTTTATATATATGATAAGTGTGATATTCAAGATTTTCCAATCTGAGTTATTTTGTTAAGGATAGGAAGATGATAGGAAAAGTAGGAAATCAAGGGGAGTGTTTCAAGTGGTAATGTCTACCAAACAATTGACAAATCACAGAACAGTAGGGGTGTGCGATAATTATCGATAATTCGTAAATACTCGATAATTTTCTATTCGATAATTATCGATAATTATGGATAAGTGTTATTCGATAATTTTGATCCGATAATTATCGATAATTTTTCATTCGATAAATATCGATAACTATCGACCGATAATTATCGATAACTTTCGTCAACTATCGATAATATTTATCCGATAATTATCAATAACTGTCGCCAACTATCGATAACTTTTCCTTCGATAATTATCGATAACTGTTCATACGATAATTATCGATAACTATCGATAAAACGATTCGATAATCATCGATAGTATAATTATCGATATTTTTATCGATGAACATCCCTACTTCTACCAAACAATTGACAAATCACAAAACATTAGGGGTGTGCGATAATTTTCGATAATTCGTAAATACTCGATAATTTTCCATTCGATAATTATCGATGTGTTATTCGATAATTTTGATCTGATAATTATCGATAATTTTTCATTCGATAATTATCGATATCTATCGACCGATAATTATCGATAACTTTCGTCAACTATCGACAATTTTTATCCGATAATTATCGATAACTGTCGCCAACTATCGATAACTTTTCCTCCGATAATTATCGATAACTATTCATTCCATAATTATCGATAACTATCGATAAAACGATTCGATAATTATCGATAGTAAAATTATCGATATTTTTTTCCGATAAACATCCCTACAAAACAGTTCGCGTGTAGATTGCGTGGCGCCACTGTCTCTTTTACTCGAACGCGGTCCGATGGAGTGTAAGACAGAACGCTTAGGCTAATCGTGCCTCTCTATCGCTTGTTCTGCGCTCTCGCTCACTAATTGTGACAATGATGACGTCATCTTCTTCGAACGGGCACCCCTTCATCAATTTACTAGACGTTATCACGTCAAAAATTTATTGCGAATTTCAAAAAACTGGAAGTTTAATTTTAAATCAGGTATATTTCAGTTACAGCCTTTAGGGAACATACCCATACTACGTGACCCATTTTTTACAATTTTCTGCAACCCTGCCCCTATTGGTGACCACCCTTAGTATTTGCAAGACCGTACCTCAAATTTTCACAGAGTAATTTATAAATATCATTTAAAAACCAATGATTTATTGGAAACAGGAAGTCAAAAAGTGTAGTCAGTAGTAGTATTGGTAATGTAGGTTAGTTAAAAAGCGCAAATAGCTACGCGCCATATTTGAATATAACTCGAAAAAGCGCAAGATTTCTCTAGAGGATATTGACTATGTGACGAAAACCTAATAACGTAGAATGAGTACAGTCCCTAAGATGAATATTGATATTAAGTCAATTACAATTATTAGCCAATTACAAGTATTTCAGTTGATTTCTTTTAATATTTATCCTTGTTTGTATTGTATTGAATTTTGATTTATGTTTGATATTAAAATATGAATTATTATTTCCATATAATTTTGAGTATTGCAGTTGCTAAATTTCTTTTAATACCTATTTATTTATTTTTACATTGTTTTAAATCAGAATTTAAAGTTGTAAATAATTATTATTTTATTAATTTGTTATAATTTAATGGAAATTTTAATGTGCATAATTAATTACTTACCTATTTATTTATTTATTATTATTTTTGTTTTTATAAACTGTAATTTTTTTGTTTGTTTTAGATTGTATTTTTGTGGGTTAATTCTTTTAAATGTCTGCTTTAAGCTCTTCCATGAACTGTTTATCATTGGAAACTTTATTGGTTTATGAATTTATTGTATCACTTTTTTTAATTGATTGTAAACTGTTTGTATTCAAAAAAAAAAAAAAAAGAAAATAAAAATTATAATAATTTTACACCTCACACATAAATTATTGGTTTAGGACAGAGGTCGGCAACCGGTGGCACGCGAGCCGCTTGTGGCTCTTTTTAAATTTTTCGTGGCTCTTTGCAAAAAAAGAAATATTGGGTTCTATGCTATGATTGCTTATCAAACACATGAAAAGTGCAAAAAAATACGATCAAAATTTTTACTTAAAGATTTTTTTTTGCTCTTTACAAGGACTTTTTTTTATTGTGCGGCTCTTTTACTTAAAATTTGTAGATCTTTGGTGAAATTTGGGTCTTTGCCGAAAAAGGTTGCCGACCCCTGGTTTAGGATTAAGTTTATCAACAGCTAGTGTTTATATAATCTTTAAAATGTAAATACTAATGACTGTACTAATTTTTTAAGGGCGGTAAAGAATATATATTAGAGATGCAACGGATATCCGGTAACTATCCGGTATCCGGCCTATCCGGCCTTGTTTTCACTATCCGGCCGGATACCGGATAGTAATTCAGTATCCGGCCGGATACCGGATAGTAAAATTCAAAAAAATATCATTATTTTACACAAGGCAAATCAATAAATAATAATATAATACCACAATAGGTTATGGACACCGTTTATTTATTTAACCGCACGTCAAAAATGTTTGTTTTATTAATCAGTTTAGTACACAAAATTAACAAGAGGCAAATCGTAGTGAATGAATACCAGATTTTCTGCATTTGTTGGTAAGAGGCGACTCCGCTTGCCTTCTTATACCAGACAAACTTCTGAAAATAACCTTTCGCTGTAAACGCTACTGCCAGGTGCTAAAAGATAAATTCTAGCAAACGTTAACAACTGCGGGTACTGATTCAAATTAACTGACCACCAAATGTATGAGTCGTGATTGCGATCAATTCGAGATGCCTTTAATAAAAAGTAAGCAAGTCCATATGTCGGATTTCACTGAAATAGCGAATGCACTCGAAATGTTACGTTTGATTTTCTCGTAAATTCTGTCATATACATATATCAAGAACGATTTTTCGCTACGCAAGTGTGTGTGTGCGATGCCAAACGGCTTAAGGTAGTTCCAGCGTGGTGAAGTGTAGTCCTACCTTAAAACCTTCTGCCTTATATCGTTAGTTATAGTAATCTGGCAACGTTGCTCTGAGTGTTTTATATATTTTTGTTTATATGGTCTTACTATATACAAATAGTATTGCGCTTTCTAATAATAGTTTTATTAAATTAAAAAGATGAGAGCGTTGAACACAGTGTTGCCAGATCACTATAAATTTAAAATTAAAATTAATATTTATTATTTTAATATCTAGATAACAAAACCGTGAAGTGCTACTTTTATTTTTTTAGCTTATTCTAAAAACATTTATCACCACTCTCCTAGTTTTTTTTTTTTCAATTCTGTCGAGATAATTTTTTAATATAATAAAAAATCGGACATTTTACATACATAAATGGGACATTACTCTCAAAATCGCGAACTTTGTCTTTAAATATCTCGCGATCTAAACCGTCAAAAATTATGAAATTTTAGGAATTCATAAATAAAGCTATTCTAAACCCGTGAAAAAATTTTTAGCCGAATCTGTGGAAGAGTGGTTTAATGTTGGAACTACCTTAAAACCAAACGGTTTAAAACCAAACGGCTAAGTTCCGCCGGATATCCGGCGGCCGGATATCCGGCTATCCGGCCACATGGTTGGCCGAATATCCGGTATCCGGTATCCGGCCAAACTGCTATCCGTTTCATCTCTAATATATATATGTGTGTGTGTCAGAATAGTAAACACTTACAGTTCTGATCGCTGTCCTCGATGAGTATCCTCAGTTTCTGCACACATAGCTGCACGGAGGCGGCGGGGCCTGGCATGCCACTGCTGATACTGATCAGCACCGCAATAACTGTGTTGATACACTCATACAGGAGCGACATCGCCGTCGTGCTGACCACAGATTAAACACCTTTTATTGTTATTGCACTCTTCTTTCACAGATATAGACTGATCTAATGTTATTCTCACTCTTTTATTAAGTGCATTTAGAAATAAATTTGTATACAAGATAGACTTATTTAAATTAACATTAATACATGTGATTTAATGTGGGCAAAAAAGATTCAGTAGTAAAAGTGCACTAAAACATGAAAAAAACAAGCGTGATTCTATATATTGTCATAGATGAGCCTAATTATTGTGAACATGGTACCTTAACAGACCTCTAAACATCGCGATTTACTTGACAACTGTTTATAACCTTGCAAATGAAGCTACTACACCTATTTAATTGGTAAAAGAAATAAAAGCGTTATTAAAATACCATAAAAAGAAACTGATAAAGCTCTTTCTAAGATTATGCACAATGGACAAATAGTTCTTGATAACAGATAAATGTCACTGGTAAAGTTATCTTCGCTTTTAGCCTTCCTTCACCCCATAGAGTCCATAAATAGTACAGTTTTATATAATCCTCTATAATGCTGACTCACCTATGTATTAAATTAGTTAATGGTTCTATCAGTTTCTTGCCAAGTCGGGGCTCTAATGGGGTTAAGGCACCAAACTGGAACAAATATAATGATGCTACATAAAACTAGCCTATGCGAGCTAAAATAATGATCCTCTGTACTAGAATGGTATAATATATATTTGCCATGTGTACAGACCATTTTTCAGAAATAAGTACTACAATTGGTGGTTTTTTTTATCTTTTTTTAATTATAGAGATCCATTGTCAGCAGCAGCGAAAATAATACAATGTGTGGCATGCCAATTTTGTGTAAACAAGTAACTGTGTTAAGTGTTGATAATTGAGCTGAATATTTTCAAGATTTCTAATGCATTGGTTTAATTCCATTATTGTATAATTTCAATGAATAGCAATAACAATGTAAGTGGTTCATCCTCAATGTTATAATGTAGAAAGCTTTACACACAGAACTGCTAATATTGATTTTGTTGCAAACAAGACTTGCTAATAGCTGCAACATATTTATGAATAAGCCTCTTTTTAAATGTGTTTTACTCAATACAATTCAAGTGAAGTGTGGTGGATGGATCTAGCTGCTAACTTTTTTTTATAGTGTTACTAGGGTACCTGCAAATTAGATCTATGAGGCTTTGAGTTATTTTTCTCCCAATGTCGGGCTCATATTGAGTCATTAAACCAAACTGTGAAGAATTAACAATAAGAGATTAGAAAGCTTTGAGATAAAAAAATTAATACCTTCAATGTATACCAAGTTTTCTTGTTTTTTTTTTAATGAATTTTGTGTCATGCAGATAAATGTTCTTCTTTAGTATAATTATTGCTTGTTTTATACATAAAGCCATACATATAATGGTTTATTTTAAAAGATTTTCAGGAATTTCTAGAAATAAGGATATACCTGAGTACCCTGAATTCTGCTATATTCCTGATTTTTTTTCTTTTTTTTTTCAATTAGATATACAAAATTACAACAAAAATTATATTCTTTACAAAAAATCGTATTCTTCATACAAGTCATGGTGGACCAAATTTAACATAAATACATTTCTTAATTTTAAAAATAATCTAGATATGGCACACAGTATCACATATAAAAAATGTTTGGATGTTAAACTTAAAATACTTCTGAATTTAATGAACCATAACTTTTTTATCGACAAACTTTTTATAAATGTTTACCTTAAGGCTGCTTAACGCAATAATAATTTTATATTTCATTGATAAATACTTATAATCTTAGTTATAAACAAATAATCTTATGGAGTGTAGGATATACATATAATATAATTAACTTACCAGTTTGATGATTTTAATCAACATCCAATTATTAGTAGATGTAGTCATTAATTTAAAAAATACAGGAGCTAAGGACAAATAGTTCTTTGGGTTTTTTCTGGCCAGTTCACAAACAACATTGACTGCTGCTGATTGTACACCTACAGTAGTAAAAATGCATATTACTTTCAATCCACCTTGATAATAATTTTATTTAAAAAAAATTGTTTCTTACATCTAAAGTTATAATACTTATATAAAATACATCATACTAACCAGGATCTGGATCTTCTAATTTTTCTTTTAGCTTAGGAAATGCTGGTCTTAAGGCTTCCGGATATCTTAAAAATACCTTATACATCATTAGTACAGCCTTCATTCTAAGGTAAGGTTTTGTAGAGCTCATCTGGAATATACTTATATATTTAATTTGTCTACAATACATATTTAATAATTTAAATAATGACAAATTTTTATACTAACCAGTGTCATGATGTCATTGGCAAGATCTCTCGCTAAATCATGGGATATGAAACAACTGAGCCCGCTGAGTGCTAGCCCAGCTTCGTACTGATTCTGAGCATTTAAATCTTTTCTTATCATGTTAGTGGTAAGCATAAGCAATTCAGAATCAGCATGAAATGATTGACTAGCAGCTAAGTACCCTATTCGTTTATAAGTAAATTTATTAGAACTCATCACTTCTATTATATTAAATATAGCCCACGATATATCATATCCTAACATTTGGAGCTGAAAAGTAAGTCATTATAAAGATTATAACATTATCTACATTAATCCATTTTAATTGAAATAAAACAATATTTTCTGTATTAATTAATTATGTAAAATATTTTTCATGATGATTGAGTAAAGTATTTTCAATTTCGTTTTCAAGTCGCGACGCTCAGTATACTTGACTACTTACATATGTTAGTTTTGCGACAGCATTAGCTTTCACTCCGATGTTGTCTTGTCGCAACTCTACTTTTATTTCTTCCATACATTGCGCTATATATTTTGCCTGAATGATTAAAATAATATAAAAATAAATTTTACTCTAATCTCCTTTACTTTTTATGAATATTATTTAATTATTTAATTTCAGAGAAACATGTACCTCATTATCTTTGTTATTTCTGATCCCACGAACTAAGTCAGTGAGATTTTTATCAAACATTCTTTCAAAGTTACCCTTAACTTTTTTTAAAGCCATTATGAATATTCTTCTTCCTTATTCATAACTTCATAAACCTTAAATAATTAAAATGATAACAGAGAAATTAAGAAATTGTGAACAATGTCAAAAAGAAATAATTAAACTGACAGTCTATCAAATTCGTCCATGCAATGTTGGCCCAAATGCAAAGACCCAAATGTTACTAGTTTAAGTATACGGTATAACGGGGTGAATAGGTACGATTTTAAAGTTCACACAGCTTAATAACCTTTACAATCCTAATTTTACAATTTTTATTTCATTTAACACTGTAGCATCAAATCTACAAATACTACATTTAAGTTAGTTTCAAATATTTAACAACCCTATGCATTTCTCCCTATTTTCCCTTTTCTTGTTCTAATACACCACGGTTTAACTATCAATAGGGACAGCCTACATTTATAGTCTAGTCGACAAGTTGAAAATGGTACAAAATAGATATACTACTCTTAAAATTATGTGCGATAGCTCATTGAATCCGGAATGACGTCTAGAAAAATGTGACAAAAGCGTGTATTAGCACATAAAAAATTGCAAAAATTATAAACAATAAAAGATCCAACAAGTAAAATTTCCAACGGGAATAAATTATTTATAGTGTTCAGAACACACCATAATTTTTTCAAATTAAAATAAAAATATTCAATACCTTAAATAAATTAATTAATGTGCCGTATTCGCTTTTGACGCCACGCGTGCAACCTAAAAATGTGGCGGGCAGACCTATTTTGAGCGTTAAATTAAAATTATAAATAATGGAGATAGAGTTCCGGGAGTTAGGAGTTTTTTATTGGTAATTTCCTCTTCTTTCAGAATCTTTTTTTGAAGTTTCTTAAATATTAATATTTTATTAAATATTGGCAAAAAACGAAATACCACTTTTTTTTCATCTTTAATTGTTTATAATTTTTGCAATTTTTTATGTGCTAATACACGCTTCTGGCACATTTTTCTAGACGTCATTCCGGATCCAATGAGCTATCGCACATAATTTCTAGAGTAGTATCTCTATTTTATACCATTTTCAACTTGTCGACTAGACTATTAGTTAAATATTTATATATATGTATGTAAATATATATGATGAGGTATAAGCTCATTACATTAGAAGCTAGACGTAGTCTACTTGAAGCTATGTTTGTGTATGATTTATGTCATAATAAATTTGATTGTCTGTGAACCAAGTATATTATGGAGTGCCAACTAGAACCCACTGTCGCAGTGCCTGCAAGATTTTTGCCACTTCTCGATGTCGTACAAATGCTGGTAAAAGGTCTCCCTTGCATCGAATGTTGAATACCTTTAACAACCTGTTTAACCCTTTCAACGCCAACGTCGCCTTAAGGCGACAAACGTAATCGGCCGCTAGAACGCCAACGTCGCCATGAGGCGACAAATAGATGGGCTACTTTGTTAACAAATATTATACAAAATATGTAAAAGGATAATTTTTCTTTTATTTTGTCGTCTTATCCATATGTCACTAAATGATTTTGAACCAAAATTAAGCTAGATATTTGTACTATTAATTCGAAATTTGAATTTGTTTTAGGCAAAGATAAGACCTAAAAATATACGTTCACCACACGCCTTTGTCGCTTTAAATCGACACTAGTGATGTGGCCACAGTCGATAATTTTTGAAACCAAAAAAAAAATAATAGTATAATGAAGCCCATTGGAAAAGGAAGAGAATATAACAAGAATGAAAGGAAAAGTAATTTTAGGGTGATCTGAGGTCAGGAAGTGGAAGGGGTTGGGGGTTGGGTTAAGAGTATAAAGCCGTTTATCTCGATTTCCGGCAAAACCACAAGTCCTGTGTGAAAAAAGTTAAATGGCAAAATTGTAAGTAATAAAAAGATCTACAACTTTTGTGTTTACATTTTTTTCACATAATCTCAAAATTTATGTGAAAAATTCAAATAACAAAGTTGTTGGTTTTTTATTTGTATATTTTACAAAAATAATTTTATTTTCACGAAATTTGGTGAAAACATACCATAAAAAGGTAATTTTTTTTGATATATAATATTTTAAATATTAATTTTTTTACCGCCCTCCACTTCCCGACCTCAGATCTCCCGTAAATTATTTTCCTTGCATTTTTGTTATATATTTTCTTCCTTTTCCAATGGGGTTCATCTTACTATTATTTTTTTTCTATTTTTACCATTTTCAAAGGCTTCAGCTGCACTGGTCTGGGGTATTTAACCTTCTACAATTTATTTATTTATTTATTCATTTATTTCTCAACCATAATTTACATTGTACTTATGAAATACAAAAGATAATTGTGGACCCCGCAGGGCACGTAATATTCAGGTACAGAGGAAGCTCTTTCTTAGGTAAATATAATTATTTACATTACTAATTACATATCATCAATGACCTCGATTGTGGCATGACAAGAGTCTCGTCATCTGCAAAACGTGCACCAGATTATCGACAAATCATCGTAGACCCCTATTGCGCCATGAGACCAACGTCACCGGCCGAGCCTTTTATATACAGAAACTAAGAATAATGAAGCACTCTGTTCTAACATCGAACTTAGTCACCATGTTTTAGTTTTATAGTAATTTGTAATTATTTTATAATAAAATACTTTTAGAAGAAATGTCATTCTTTTTCGACCCTCACGGTTGTAGTCAAATTAACTTACTTTTAATAAATATAATAGATGTTGTTATTGTTTATCATTAAAATATTCATTTATATCATAATAACATTTATTAATTAATACATTCTTTACTTTATTTATAAATTTATAATCACATTCTTCTTGATTCCACTCTAGGTACCTATTTTATTTTTATTTTTTTAACGATGGGAAATGCATTTACGCATCCCGTCACTCGCAGGAGACGGGTATGTGGGACTCGCTAGCTGCGAAGCCAGAATACCCACTAAAACCCATCGACTGTCTGCGCCGTAGTGGGGCGCCACGGGATCGCTCGCGCATACAACCGTGACGCCCCGACGCTTAGCCCGGTGGCCCCTCCGTATGTGATTGGGGCCACTTGACTGATCCACTCTGCTAATTCAGAGAGGTACCAGGAGCGGCTCCACCACCGAAATCTCCGCGCCCTCTCGGCTCCACTCCCTCACCAGCCGCACCTCCTGTGCCAACACTCTCACTGCACTTTCGCGCTCCACCCACCACTAGACCCCAGCTACCCCAGACGGCGAAACCCCTGAGCTGGGTCTGCACATCAGCTGGTCCAGGGGCCCAGTGGCTTGTGCGCCTTCGCACCAAACCACTAAGCTTTCGCGCCCACTTCTACGGAACGGACAACCGAAGCCTCCCGCTTCTGCCACCGAATGGGGGAGAAATTTTCCCCTCGATTTCTCCGCACCATCCCGGCACCACGCCCTCGCCAACTGCACCCCCTGTGCCCACACTCTCACCGAGCTTTCGCGCCCCGCCCACCACTGGACGCCCAGCTACCCCAGACAGCGTGCCCCCGCGGATGGGTCCACACATCAGCTGGTCCAGGGAGCCCAGTGGCTTGTGCGCCTCCGCGCCCACTACCACGCTTTCGCGCCACCGAATGGAGGGGGAGAGCGAGTCATCCCCCTCTTGCGCTTTCACGCCCACTGCTGCTGATTTTGGTCCGCGGGGGTCCGAAGACCCCTACCACTCGCGAGGCATTCGAGTGGCGTTCCCCTATCCACCACCGGGGAACGCGCCTAGTAGGAGACCAGCAACTCCCTTGGGACCCACTCTAGGTACCTAGTTTATTGTATATTTTTATCGACTGTCTCTCATGTATGAGCAGGCCTGAAATTAGACATCATGTCTGATCAGGTCTGTTCATGCATGATCATATCTGAAGAGTAAAAATACGTTCAGGCCTGATCATACATAGTCACGCCTACTCATACCTGATATCAGACACGATCACATGCGACGACACACGCTACACATCTCTGGGGGGAAGCCCTCGACAAATATGGTGAGGCCCTTGCTGTCTCACTTGACATTTCGAAAGCATTCGACAGGGTCTGGCACGATGGTCTTATAGCGAAGCTTCCTGCTTATGGTATTCCCACTACTCTATGTACTTGGATCTCTGATTTCTTGAGGGAACGGTCAATTCGTGTAGTTGCTGATGGCTGCTCGTCTGACCTATTGACTATCAATGCCGGGGTACCCCAAGGATCTGTTCTCTCCGCAACACTATTCCTGCTCCACATAAACGATCTGCTTAAACCCGGTATCTTTGGGTACGCAGATGACAGCACTGTCGCGGAGAGATACTTCTCCAGTGCAAGAACGAGTCAAACAGAAGTGAACGATCTTAGAGAAGCAATGGTCAACCGTGCCAATCTTACTCTTCAGGCTGCCTCCGATTGGGGTGATGCCAATCTAGTGAGATTCAATGCTTCTAAAACCCAGGCGTGTCTCTTCACCGCTAAAAAGAGCCCGTTTAACTTGGCTCCCACTTTCCGAAATGTACCTGTTCCAGTCACTAACCATCTTGAACTTCTCGGTATAGACTTATCGTCCAAACTCAATTTTGGAAACTATATCGAGTCCAGGGCTAAGACTGCTTCAAAAAAACTGGGCATCCTCTCCAAGGTCCGTCACTATTTCACACCGGACCAGCTGCTAAGACTTTATACAGCTCAAGTCCGCTCCTGCATGGAGTACTGTTGCCATCTGTGGGACGGTTCCGCCCGGTATCAGCTCGAAGCCCTGGAATCTATCGACAGGCGCGCCAAGAAACTCATTGGCGATGAGATGTTTGCTTCAAGACGGCTCCAGAGCCTCGAACATCGCCGTCTGGTTGCTAGTCTGTGTGTCTTCTACATTTCGGTGAGTGTGCACAGGAATTGCACGAATTGATTCCGCCAGCACCATTCCACTATCGGACGACGCGACGTGGACGGGGATTTCATCCATACGTGGTCGACATTCCTCCGGTTCGCACCTCGCGGTTCGCATCTTCTTTCGTTATTAGAACTGCAAAGGAATGGAATTCTCTTCCTGCGTCGCTGTTTCCCGATACGTACAATTTAGGGATTTTTAAGGCAAGAGTGAACAGGCACTATTTGAGTTAGCGTGCTCCACCTTAGACTTCATCTTTGTTTACCATCAGACAAGATAGAAGTCAAACGCGCTCAAATTATTTCATAAAAAAAAAAAAAAAAAAAAAAGATCATACCTGTTCATGTATGAGCAGGCCTGAAATTAGACATGATCATGCCTGTTCATGTCTGATCAGGCCTGTTCACGCCCGGTCATTTTTCATATATTATCAGGCCTGATCATTTTTCCCGGGAAGGCAACTCAGTGTGAAGAATGTTTCGTGAATTAAAGACGAACATCCGAGTTAAATCCGATCCGAATAAAAATGAATCTCGATGCACTCTTATTTCCGAGATTTGTATGTAAATGACCTTCAGATAATATTAACGAATATTTTTCTAGTTAAGTTGCATTTGAATTGGAAAAAATCAGGCCTGAGGAAAGATCAAATGTCTTTGGGCAGATCATAAACAGGATCAGGAGATGCCGTGGAGAAAATGAATTTTCGTGACTTTCTGTATTATACACATACATACAGATTCGTAATACAACAGCTAGCTATTAAACGTGTTCATTATATTTTATATTTATTTATATTTTATTATTTTATATATTATTATTGTACATGTTTAACCATTACCACATCCCTAAAATAATCATATTTTCTTTGAAGCCATACGCCATTGTCGCTTTAAAGCGACAAGTATTGACGTCACTCTCATTTTAGGGATGGGCTTTGTTCGATAAAAACTTTTTTCGGTGAAGTTTGTTAATTCGGTTATTTCATTTATGGAACTTAATTAATGCTACTATTGCAAAGTTTATTTGATAAATTTAATGCTCATTTATAAATTTAACACCTATATATGGAAAAACTATTACAGCAGGAGTGATAAATATTTATCGATATTTGTGAAAGTCTCATCACTAGCATTTTGTAGGTATTTAATAGTATAAAAAAGGCTTGGCGTGGAGGGCACGCTTTCCATGCGCTGCGCTTGGCGGTCAAAGGGTTAACGCATTAGATATTGCAGCAACGAGTCCCCGCACTTATAAAAAACTTGTGTTACAATGTTTAGATTAATTTACTATATATTTATTTTTTTCTTTTTAAATTGTATAGCTGTTTGTCCTAATTATTATGATCGACTAATTTTTTGTACTGAAATTAATCTGTGCTAAGCGGTGTTGGTGTTACAGTAAGTAATTTTTGTTTATATCACATTTATGTATTCATACTGTAATGCTGTTTGTTTACCTCAATAAAGAGAAAAATTTGTATAATTTTTTATCATTTTATTAAAGTAGAAATATGCGGAGAAATTAAAAAAAAAAACTTATTGTTCATATTTTTATGGACAATATAGCTTTGTGAACTTCAAAATTTCTTCAACCGTTTTACGGGAGCTACTATAAAAAAAGTTAATATTTTGTCAATATCAAATATCAATGTCATTTTAAATTAAAAATTATCCTTTATTCCTGACATATATAATTATATACAGCTTTATCTATTTTCATGTTAAATAATAATTTGAAATTAAAAGTCCTTATATCTATCCTATCATAGTAATCCTATCTGATCCTTTTCCTGCTTTTGTCAGTGGCAAGTCAGTGGTATATGCTACTTATATACTCTTTGGTATATGCGCAAAAGAGTGCGATGCCAAAGTAAAAAAAAAAAAATTATCCTTCATCAAAGAGTCCTTCATTGCTTCAGAAAATGAAGAATATTATACTTTTTGATAAAGAATTAAAATCATAAATAACAATAAACTTTATAAACTGCTGCAAATACCTTGGCATATAGTGGGCATATAGCAATATCTCATTTTTATTTTTAAATTATTCAAACTGAACTAACACCTATAACAGTCTTATATTAGAATAGAGATTTAAGTTTATCAATGTTTCAATAGCTTTGATTAATAATTAAAACATTTTTAAAAGAAAAAAAAAATATAAACATAATATTAAATACCTACCTTTAATAATTAAAAAAATACTCTCCACAATGATAATTTTTTTGAGTGAGTTGCAAAAAGAACACATGAATATACTTCGTCAGCACTCTACTCAGGGTTAAGTATAGATGAAACTTAATAGTAACCATTAATTTCTTGTTTTAATTTTCAAATAAAATAACCTTTTTTTATTACAGTTTTAGTAGATTTTTGTAAACTTACTATTGACTATATTAATAATGGCATAAATGAAAAAAAATGTTTTATTGCTGCAGGTAAAAACATTCTAACATTTTTAAACTTAACAGATTTAACTTTTTTGCTTGTAATGAATGTCAACCACATTAAAACTTTTACAGAAAAACTAGATGTTTCAGTGTCAGCAGTCCAAAACCTTATCTATGCATTAGCCTACTTAATCGTAGAAGGATGCAAATATAATGTAAGTAACTTAAATCTAAAATGAATCTTTAACACGTTCACGGACAGTATCAGCTCAATGTTTGATCGTGTTATGACACTACAAAATTTCATACATTGCCTAGAGGCGTTGTGTCACAATGCAAAAGTAAAAAATGGTGTGATGTGACAGTACAGGTATAGGCGTACACTACAGAATGCCCTTCCTTGTCTCAGTATAGGAAATGGAGCGCTGTGTGGTGTACCTACTGATTGTACACAAGTAAAAAGTCAGACGTCGATAGGCATACTGTCGTATTAATTTTTACAGTGACAACGTTGAGAGGCGTTTTGTCCGTGAACGTGTTAACAATTATGTGTATTTGTTTAACCTATTTTTATATTCATTTCAGTTGTCAGAACCAAATTTTCGATCTTCACTAGCTTTAGCTGGATTTTCTGAAGAACAACAACAAGTACTTTTAAAATTACACAATACTAAAAAAGCAGAAATATGTGGGGCAATAAACTTATTTCAACAGAAAGATCCCAGTTATCAAGATCTTACTTGGAGATTTGAAGTTCAGGTAGATATTATTAGAATAGAATAGAATAGAATTTATTATTTATTTTGTATTAAGAGTTACAAAATATATCGATGGCTCCTAAGTATACTGAGTCAACTCTACTTCTAATAACTTTACAGGAAGTCGATCAGAAGAGCGCAAGATTATATTTCAAATGTTAACACAATCAAGAAAAAATAACTAATGATTTTGAATTAAATATATTGATAGCCTTCTACAGTGTAAAATAAAATTCATATTATTTTATTAATTTATGAGATAATGTAGATACATTAGTATACGTCGACTATTTGTTTCTTAAAAATGGATCAACTACCACTTATATTTTTATACGTCGTATTATTGAATTAACGTTTTGTGTAAACATTATTTAGTAAGTGCAGTAAAATTTATTTTTAAATACTTATTAAATTTTTTCTCTGTTACAATTTCCCTGAAATACATTATTTTTATTAAAATATTAAAAGTTGACTCACTATACATGGATATAATTTTAAAAGTAAACAATCGTTGTATTGGATCAAGTGTATTACAAAATAGATAAGTAATTAAAAAAAAGTTCAAAACTTTCATTTTTATTAAAAAGATCACAAAAAGGAATTAGTAACCTTAGCACAACTTTCGAATTTTCATAAAATTAACAATACTAGAAATAGGGAAGATGTGTTTGCTAAACAATCATCTTGTTACTTATAATGAAAATCACAGTAATTATATAAGTCTAAATGTTTTTGATACAATCTACGATTTAGGAACAATTGTCTTATTACTTATAATGTAAATTACAGCATGTATACTAGTCTAAATATCTTTATTAGGTACTAATAATTGCTTAGAATAAAATCAGTCTCATAAATTAACATATGTATACATATATATACTTATATTTATATAAACATATATATACATATATATACTTAATAATTACGTGAAAAAATATCAAAAAATAAATAAATGAAAAAGCAAAATATATTTTTGCTTGTTCTGAATCGCTTGCAACTCTATTGCTGTCAGATTTAATCAAATTAGAAAAAAATAAGTGATATTCCTTAGGTATTATCAGTTTGTGGCACATGTCCATTAAATCTTTATGTTTATTTTTATCGATTGAGATTGGCCTATTGTAAGTTTGCACAATCAATCCAGTTATACGAATCTTGCATATTACCAGTTTTATAAAATAATTTTTGAGGATTTTCTGCCTCGATTCTTATTTCGGTGACTTTATGACTAATTTGTATTTTATGTTTATAACTTGCCATCATATACATCAGAAAAACGATCCTGTTTCGATTCTGACTACCGCAGTTATCAGACCAAAATCGGTACTCCTTTATACCGTCGTTGACTGTTTGCTCAATAAATTTATAAACGCAGCTAGCAATTTTATTTGCTCCTCTTTTAGCAGTCTGTTGGTGCCAGCAAAAGCAATAACCCTGACGACATCCTATATCAAATATAGTAAAGTTATAAACGGTAAGTTTTCGTTAATAATAAAATGTATAACGTTTCCATGGGGACATTCAAGCACTTTTGGAGATCGTAAGCTGCTGTTAGGATTTCAGGTTTCTGTTGTGCTAATTATTTGTCTTCTGCTTTTAACTTTCTTGCTAAATCTTTTTCTTTCAAGTGTTCTGCTTGTTTTGCTATTTCTTGCTCTATATGCTGTTTATTGTTTTCGAATATATGACATACTTCACAAATATCTTTTTTGGGCTTGTGGAAACTAATATTTAAGTTTTTGATGACAAAATCACGATATTGTCGCACGCTAATTACTTTGTTTGTGTATTTATTGAGATCAAACCATTCTAGATACAAATTGTACATTTTAGGAAACGATAGAGATCCATCAAGATACTTTCTGGTGGAATCTTTACGAGTATAGTGTGATTCCACAGTCGACAAATTTGTAACATGATTGAGTACACTACATTTTATTTGATTAGTTATTTTTTTCATATGGTGAACATGCTTTCCTCGCTGATGAACTCCTTGTCCTTTTTCTAGTTTTTCTAAAGCTGTATATAGGAAATTGAAACTTATAGATAAGGTATTTAAAAATATGGTTTTACATACAGGAACATTTCTAATAAAAACGTTGTCCGTTTTATAAATAGGTAAAGTGTGAAAAATAGTACTCAGTCTTTTAGTATTCTTCTTGTCCGTAGTTATCTTCTTGTTCATGTTTTTCGTAGCATACTTCGTCAAAAAATCCCACATCCTAGAATGATTTCCAATGTTCCAAAACATTTTAAATATGTTTGCTCTATTCTCTTCCGAAATTTTGTCACTACATTTCTTTCTACATGTTGCAGAACATGGAGATTTCAGTCGTTTTTTATTATGCACTTTTCCATTTCTATTAGTATATTGAAAGCCTCTATTGACGTTCCGTTTCCTTATTTCATCTTTCCAGTCCTTCATAAAACGTTCTCTTTGTCTACCTTTGTCTTTCTTGGTCCCTGAAATTCGTTTGAGACTCCGAGAAGTTGGAGTAGTCACTGGTGAGTCTGTGTCGTTAACATAAGTTGCAGGCGTAGAGGCAGAACTATCTAGACAATAGGCGTCAACGCAAAAGGATGCAGGACAAAAATCAACGTACGGTGATGGCATCGGAGTATCATCGTTTATTTTTTCAAGACAGTAAGTGCTACTAGGGTTTTCTTTGATATTAAAATCCATAATGTTCATGTTTTCGCAAAAACATTGATTAGGTATGCTTGGTTGAGAATCTTCAATTTCTGATGGCGTTGAAGATTTAGTAGGGAGCAAAGTCCCAGTTTTATTAGGAGGTTGTTCAATAAAGTCTTTATTGTTAGAAGCTGGTGAAAATTCAGGAATATCATTTGGAAATATAGAAAAGTTAGATGCTAGATCTGGTAAAAAACCCTCCGAAACCATCGTATCTTCCAAGTTAATGTCGTCTAATATTGATAACTCTTCTGGGGTGAAATGTGCATCTGTAGGTAGAGGAGAATCTGAAAAAAAAACAACATCGAAAATCAGTGCAATGAGTCAAGTTAAAACTACGCAAAAACATGTTCAACGTATACTAATCTATCTCCGTTAGACCAGTATACGCGGTTACACTCTTAAAATAAAAAATAATTAAATCAAGTACCAATTTTTATATTTTTATAAACTAAAAATTCACAATTTCAACTATACTTACCTCTATCCTCCGTTCCGACGAATACTGAGCCAGTTGAAACTTGCACCAAAATTGCCGCGTTCGCGTCTCGCGTATACTGGTATCATGCACTTGACTCAGTTTGCTATGTGCAACAATAAACTAACCATGTACTTGATCCAGTCTACGCCATTTTTTTTCCGTTATTTATAGGGATATGATTTTTTTTTTAACACTGGTAGATAGGAAATGAAATAAATGTTATTAATATCTTAAAAAATGAAATTATCGAAATTTGCTAGTTGACTCAGTATACTTAGGAGCCATCGATATAATGTAATAAAATTATGAAAGAAATCGATAGAAGCTTGTATGTTGTGGGTGAAATATAGGAAACTTATCATCTATTGTTTTATTTCTTATCTAAATTTGAAATTTATTAATAAAAAAGTAAATTGCAGGTGGCTTCAAAGAACTTACAAGTAGACATAAAGCCTATGGTCGTTATGGATTTTGCAGTAACAATTCCTAAAAGCTTTGGTCAAAGTGAAGAGGACTTCGCACATACAATATCAAGAAAAAAAAATAGTTTATCCTTAATTAGTGTTGTGTCATCAATACAAAATGCAAAGACAGCTAGTCAATGCCAGCATGTAATAAATCATGTTCTTCTTCAGTCTGATCTTCCTAACTTAGTACATCTAACACATAGATTAGAAGAAGCCTTAAAAGAATCTAAAAGTCAGCATATACGCAAAGTACAAAGAGCATTGTAATAAAGAAAACATTAATAAAAGAACATTATCACATATTACATTGTATATAAATTAAATACTTATGTAATATTTTATTATAGTAATACTAGTGGTCCGTCCCGGCTTTGCACGGGTATTTAACTAAAATTTCAAAAATTATAAATTTTGACACACATAAAAACAACTTTCTTTTTGCGTTGTGGGTTCCTAAAAAAGACTACATTATAAAGAGGTTTGGATATTATTATTTAATGAGCTATTTTTCTTTTTTTTAAATATTTGATTATTTTATTTTTATTTCAAGTGTTTGTAAAAATATATCTATAAAACATGAGCCATTAAATTTATTGGTTCAGAGCTTCTCCGTAAACGATATTTGATGTTGTTTTATTTTGTGGCAGCAACATAATTAATTTTCAGAAACTTCAACCCGCGATAGGCCAACATACTGTTGGCTATGAGTAACATTCTTTTCGTAGGTCGATCCCTATTAATTTAAAGGTTTGTTGTTTTTGTTTGCCTTGGGACTTGTTAATAGTTAATGCGAAAGATGTTTTTACCGAAAGTTTGAGCCGTTAAAATGGAATTGGCAGATCAGTTGGGGTCATCGGTGATAATGAGATTAATTAGTTAATTTAATATTATTGAGTGAAAGAAACTTTTTATGTGGTTAAATAAGTCTGAGTATTTGTAAGGTTTGGGACTCTCTGCCAAAAGAGTTATATTAAAATAAAGTTAAATGCTTTGAACTTTGAATAAAAAAATTAATAAAAATATACAATTAAAAAAAACATTGTTGTAAAGTTATTTTTTACTGGAATATTTTTAGTTACTTAACAAGTTTTACGTAGTCTTTGATACTTCAAAACTTTGAAAAAGTCTTTCTGTTATGCTTAATTTAATGAATTAAGTAAATCTGAATAAACCTCACTAAGACTTTATAACTCTTCTGAAAATTCCGAAATTTCAGACAATATTTGACTTTTTCAGATATTCTTAGCATTTTTTAGAGTTTTTTTACTTAAGATAAGATTTTTTTTTTCAAAGAGAGTAATACTTTCAAAAGGTATTATTCTGACTTTTGAAATCTTTTTCAGAGTTTTTTCAGAGAAATATTTTCACAAGGGAGTCCAATTCGCCTTCACAGGAATACATTTTAAATCTACTATACCTATTCTGTTTAACCCTTAACTTGGCAAGTGTACTAGAAGGCACATGAAATTAAGATATGAATTTCGGCATGTGACCTATAGAGCACGGGTCTGTTTATAGAGAATACAAAAAATATATTAAATGTCAATGTGTTATAATAATTTTAGCTTCTAGCTCAATTAATAAACATTCATATGTCAGCGTCATAGTTTTTGTAGGAAGTCATTTTTAAATATTACCCGCCAAAATTTCGAAGTCACATCACTCAGTCACATTGTTCCCAAAAAAACGCCGCTAATTTTTCTCCTTGCAGTTCAGTACCGACACCAGCAGCATACATAGGTATCTATCAACTTATAATCTGTTAATTCAAATAATAGAATATCGTCGTATCAAGATAGCCCATTTCAGGAAGATGGCGAAGCACAATCTTCATTGATGGTACACTGCAATAATAACCCATCTATAGAAATATCAAGTCCATGTCCAGCTGGTGCTAGTGATCTCAAATCATCAAGGAGGTCAAAGAAAAAATTAAGTGCTTCCGCCAAATCTACGTTTTGTAAAAGATGAGCTCTATCACCCAAACCTACGACATCCAAAAACGGACAAAATAAAATATCAGGCTTTCCCTGAAACAAAATTAATAGTAATGAAAACAAAGTCTACCCAGTAAAAGTCAAAACAGTAAATAAAAATATAAGACAAAATTTGATTGGAAAAAACATCTATTTTTACACGAAGTTCATAATACTAGAGAAAATGTTTTATCACAATCAGAGATAATTCGATCACAATTCGAATAGATTTTACAATTTTTTTTTTTTTTTTGTAAACTTTTGTTTAGATTTTTATAAGTTTTGTTATTGTTATTGTCTTGTCATTTTTTTAATAAATTACTTATTTTGTGAATAAAAAATTATGTTTTTATTGTTATTTTGTAATTATTTCCACTTTTACACTATTGTAAACAAAAGCGGCACTGTGCCTTGCAGGACACAAATAAAAGTGATCTCTAATTTAAGCGAAATTCGTACTGTACCCTTTGGGGCACTATCAATATTTTATAAAGTAACATACTAATGTTATAAAAAATATTCATTTAAATGTATTTAGGCCCCCTTAAAGCTATTTAAAAATAAATAACTTGTTAATTTGAAGTTTTAAACTTTGCCAGAATACTACTGAACAGGTCATTTTCATTTTGCCAAGTTAAGGGTTAATCATGTTGCACCACCCTATCTAAAGGAACGGTTTAAATTTTTTAGGGATTCCCATAAACGCAGTCTTCAGTATAACGATAATTTGCTCCTTAAAATCCCTTCTCACTCCTCTTCCTTTTATACTAAATCTTTCACAGTTCAAGCTCCTCGCCTTTGGAATACCTTACCTATGCATATTAGAGGTGTACAAACTCTTTCTCTTTTTAAACAGACTGTCAGGAAGCATTTCCTTAAAATTCAACATTAAGCAAAATAACATGTATGTATATATATGTATGTGAAGTATGTATATATGCGTATACTAGCGGCCCGCCCCGGCTTCGCACGAGTATTTAACTAAAATTTTAAAAATTATAAATTTATATTTTTTATCACCTACATGCGCCATCTATCGTATAATGGTAGCATATCGTTTTTATATTTAGTGACATTTAACATAATAGTACCTAGGTATATTAATTGAAAATGACGTTTATCTAAAATATTATAACGATTTCTATTCCTATCCGACATATTTAGTAAACTTTTGAGTTTAACAAAATAATAACTCAAAAATAAGTTTTGTGAGTTTTTAAGATTCCTTAGACCAGATGGCGTTGGCGGCGTAGGTACCTATTTCTATTTTCTTAAATATTTATTTTTAAATTTAATTACAATAAAACAAAAACTAAATTATACTGTGAGTTATGTATAATTTTTATGTATTAAAGTTATTTACATTGGTTTTGTACTTTTTACGTGATACGTGCACGAACAAAAAACGATAAGAGATGGCGCTGATTCAAAAAAAAAACGCGATATTAAAATTTATTCTTGATGATATATAGTGTATTAATAAAATGGAGGTTTTAACAGATTTATTATTTGTATAGATGATCTTATATTTTACTATAAAAGTTAATATTAAATTTCTACATATATCTGTGTCAACATAAGACCGTTTCTTCTGCCCCTCGGTTGCCTGGAAGAGATCGCTTTTCAGCGATAAGGCCGTCCTTTGTAAATACCTTGTTATATGTAGATTTTTGTTTTTCTATGTACATAACATTTCTGTTTTGGTGTACAATAAAGTGTATTTTTATTATTGTCTAATTGTTTCACTCCATTCGTTCAATATATTATAGCCTGACTGGTGAATCACTATCAATATTTAAGGAGATAACTCGGTACATGATTCTCATTCGAATTATGTAAAAATATAACATAAATATATATAAACCTATAAGTAAAGTTAACCAACAGTTATCTAATTATGTACGTGTCGCCTGTACACCCTTGCGCTGTCGACACAAAACAGGTATGTAGGTAGGTACATTTAGTTATCGTGCGGTATTTTACCTACGTCCAAACGCCGCCACGTGTTAACAGGGTAGCAGATACTACCTTTGATGAACAAGCATGATCCAATCCCCCTTCATATTTTAATCCTGGCTTAGAACAGGCAAACTTTACCAAGATATTTCACTCGATTAAGCAACAAATTTGTTGACTATCCAAACGATGTGAACTTTGCACCAAAATTAATATGAACTGTTTATATATAAGGTATATAATAAGTAATAACAAACTTACATACATAAATATAAGCGAGTGGAGGATTACGCCTTGGCAGGGGCCGAGGGTTAAGGCTGTAGTTTGAGAAATCGGCGGAATTGTGCATCCTGGTTGCGAGTGAACCGTCACGGATACTCAGCTGCCTCAGATTGTGAGTGAGGGTAACCGGGATCAAACCAATGGCAGATATCACGATAGGGATGATTTCAGTAGACTCCACACCCTACGTGTCAACAATCTCGTGCGTCAGATACAGATATTTACGTTTTTTCTCTGTTTCGGCTTTCACAAGGTTCTCGTCATGCGTGATGGTTATGTCCACTAAAAACACCCTCGATTTGGCTTGTTCGCCAGTATCGTCCTGTCCGTGGCGACCCAGTAAACAATATGAGGTCTTTAACAGTTCTTCAAATAATCTCATTTAAGATTTTGACATCTTAATGATATCACAAATGTGGTCTCCACGACGTCTTCAGGATATCCGATGCGCCACCTTAAGAATAAATCAGAACTTCTTCGAAACTTCGAAAGAGCCCTTTTTTCTGAGTTCATTTGCAATAAAATTGGCCGAGTAACCTATATTATATGCCTATGTGGAGCGATAGCGAATCAACGCGTCCCCATTCCAAAAAATCACCAATCTTATAGGTTGGCTGCTTGACAAGCAATATAAGCTCATATATACTCTAATTAATACAATAATAGCTAATGGGCTACAAATTATCGTAGTAAGTAATATTAAATATAATATCTTTATTACCAAAAACAAAAATTTTACATTGAAAATAAATACTATTGTCCTCTGCACTAGGCATATAGCTTGTATCACAACTTGTATTGCAATGTAAGTAGGAACATCGCTAGCACGATTTAATGTAGGTACTAGTAGTGACATCTACTGAGAAATGTTTAATCGACGCTCTAAAAAAAGAGGTCTTTAAGACATCGTAGTTGGACATCTTATAGAAGTCTTAAGAAAGACTCCCTCACGAGATCTTTCTGACTTGTTTGCTGTCTGGGGACAGGCAGGTCCCAGAATAGAGCCCGACTCCGTAGCGTTCGAGTACCGATGTGTATTAATAATACGGCATCCTCTGTTCCAGGAGACTGTACATAGAACCAAGCCCTTGATGGAGGAATAATTAAGATAATAATTCGGACACCCACCACCTCAGTCCCCCGAGATCATGGACGCTGTAAAGGGTCTAAAACATCGGGAAATAATTTAATTTAATTAAAAAATCGTTAAACTGTAAAGTTTTTAAACAAATGAACGCGATAAAATTCGATTTAGACTTTTTATTAAATGAGTTATTTTCATGATCCTTGATCAACAAATGGGATATACAAAATTTCCATGTTTATATGGTAGTGGAACAGTAGACCAAGATATCAAAATTGGTCTAAAAAAACAATATGGCACTTAAGAAAAACTAACACCTGGCACAAAGAACATTTTACGTAAAACTTCAGCAGACCCAAAAAATCCTTGCCTAAAGATGGTAAATGTTTTAAATATCTGTGCAAAAACAAAATTCTCATTTATCAGAAGCAAAACTGAAAGAAGGAGTTTTCGTTGATATTTGTAAAATGATGTTCGATTCCAATTTTGATGTAAAGATGAGAGATGACTACAAAAGTAAAGGAGGCTTGGTTTGGGCATTGTGAAATATCCTAATTATGAACTTATCGTAGCTAATATGTAGCCAAAGTTCAAAAATCTGGGCGGTCTAATGAGCCATTTTTTTTTTCAACGCTGGGAAATGCATTTACGCATCCCGCCGCACAAGGTGGCGGGTATGTGGGACTCACTGACACGGCAGAACATGTCAGAATACCTCACTAAAACCCAGCGGTGCTCTCATCGTCGTAGTGGGGCGCCACGGGATCGCTTTCACGTGCAACCGTGACGCCCCGACGGTAGGTCCGTCTCTGCGGGCCGCCTTCGCTTATAGAGCTCTCTCGGGCACCTTGAGCGCTCTATTGCCCTGGTGGCGAGTGGAAGGATGTAGTGCCCTCTCCCACTCTATTGCGGAGGGTGGAGGAGTGCATATCGGCGTCTCCTCCTCCCCGGTCGTCTACTGCGGAGCGAGCCAGCGTGTGCGGTTGCTTCCCGCTCTCGCTCCGCGGCCTCCTTCAGTGCCATAACCTTCTCGCAATATGAGGTTACGGCCGACCAGCACCTCTCGCTGCCAAGCATGCAGCGGACCACACTCGACAGCGAGAGATCTCCGCCTATCACTACCACCAGGGCCCTGCGCTGGGACTCCCAAGCGGCGCATTCCTCCAGGGTGTGACGCGCCGAGTCGACTGGCGCGCCACACTCGTGGCGAGCAGGGGTGGCTTCTTTCCTTGGAATTTGGTGCAGATACTTACCGAAGCAACCGTGCCCGGTAAGCACCTGCGACAGCCGAAACTTTAGCACCCCGTGCCGCCTATAGTTACCCATAACCCAGAAGTTGAGCACGTATGTCGTCCACCGTCACTGAGCCCGCCGCTGGGGACCCCAGGTCCTCCTTCCACCTGTGGATCAGGGCTCTCTGAGCTAGAGTCCTGATCCTGCCGACTTGGTCCACACTTGGACGTTCGCCACTCGCTCTCAGGCGGTCTAATGAGCCTTAAAATCCACTTCTTGCACAACCCTGTTAGTTCTTTTTTTTTTTTTTTTTTTTTTTTTTCTAAAAATTTGGGTGATGTTAGTGAAGAGCAGGAGTACGGACATTGTCGGGGCGTCACGGTGGCATACGCCAGCGAACCCGTGGCGTCCTTGTACGACGACGAGGGCACCGCTGTGTTTTAGTGGGTATTCTGACTTCGCAGTCAGCGAGTCCCACACTTCCGTCGCCTGCGGGTGGCGAGACGCGTAAACGCATTTCACAGCGTCAAAAAAGAAAAAAAAAAAGGAAAAAGGGGTACGGACATTAGTCACGGTTGTATGCGCGAGCGATCCCGTAGCGCCCCACTACGGCGCAGACGGTCGATGGGGTTTAGTGGGTATTCTGGCTTCGTAGTCAGCGAGTCCTACATACCCGTCGCCTTCAGGCGGCGGGATGCGTAAATGCATTTCCCATCGTAAAAAAAGGGGGTACGGACATTAAAAACGATAGAAAAACGGTATCAGGGACAATAGAATATCCATATGATGGGTGATTACTAATGGTGCATCACATTGGTGAAAAAGTTATGCAAAAAACTTTACATTGAAGGAATAAGGAACAGTAAATATAAAAGAATAACCATCTAAAATATTGTCAATGAAATAATACACATTTTCATAAATCAAAAATTGTAGTCTAAAGAAATAAAAGGACGGTTAAAGTTCAATGTTTGCATTTTTTACCTATAAAGTATTCATTATTTTGAAATATAATTAATACTAGCTTTTGCCCGCGGCTTCGCCCGCGTGGATGTCGCTTATTGCGACCAAAAAAGTGTCCTAATGTTACTTCTATTACCTCCAACAATTTGTGTACAAACATTCATGATGATCCGTTCAGTAGTTTTCGGGTGAAAGCGTAACCAACCAACTTACTTTCGCATTTATAATATTAGTACCTATGTAATCACATTGTGATTGAGCTGTTGGTGATAAAAAAAATTGATGCTAGATATGGTTTCAGCATCCAAAAATACTTAAGATTTTGATACATTGGTTTAAAAGAACTGTAGTAAGTTTGTAAACGACAAATATATTTGACGTGATAACGTCTTATAAATCTATAAACGTTTTCACGTTTCATTTTCACGTTCTGCGAGCGAGAGTGCGGAACAAGATAGAGAGGCACGATTGGCCTAAGCGTTCCGCTTGTGACGTATCTATCACTGTTCCACTCCATAGGCAGATGCGTCCTAGTAGAAGAGAAAAAATATTTGAATTACCGAGTGCAAATAAATGTTAATTTACCGAAAAAAATATAAAACCTATTCAATTAACTCCTGCTTTGTATTATAGAAAATATTAATGATTCAGTGATAATAATTAAATTCATAAAAGTATCCAATTTTTCATCAATGTTTTCTTATGACGTTATCACGTAAAATTACTGTCTTAAATCTATATATAATATACATGATATACAGAGTGGCCAACTATGATTGCTGATGCCAACAGAGTGGTGGACAACTATGATTTTTTTGTAAAGAATAACTCTATATTAAGGTACTTTTTAGCAGTACTAGCAAAACCTTGGTGGTACATTCTTTTCACAGGATTTTTTCGAAAATCAATATTTTGCCGAAAAGTTCAAAAAAACTACAGAAAAAATTAAAATAAAAAAATGCAGTCTAATTATTTACACTAGTGACTAGATGATCCTATAGCGGGAGAGGTAGGTTATTGCGCTATACCTATACCAAATTTCATTCAATTCGATCCAGTAGTTTTCATAACAGAGTGGTTTTGTGTCAAAAATATTGTAACTTCGGATTATTTAAAAAAAAAATCATAATTTCTAAACCATAAGTTTTCGCTTAACTAAAGTATGTTTTAAATGATCACTCATGATGCTCTCAAGCTGAAAAAAAAAAAAAAAATATATATATATATATATATATATATATATATATATATATATATATATATATATATATATATATATATATATATATATATAATATCCTAGGGTAGCCATTTCAAAAATCTGTCAACCAGGACAAGATACGTGAAAACCCCGGATTTCGGAGCCCACGACTCGGACGTTTGAAGAGAGTAATTAGAGAGTATCAGTCTTCTTACATTAAAAAAAAAAACAACAAAATTATACTTTTATAACAAATAAAACAAAATTATACTACTCTTTTGTGTCGAGTTGCAGAAACCAGCCGGATTACGGATCGGAAGCCTAGCCTTACAAACTACTTTTTTTAAGAGAAGATTAAAACAAAGTTTATAATAACTACATTTCTATTGTCTGTAAATAAAACAAAAAAAAATATACTTATTAACTTCGAAAAAATCAACTTAAACTTCACTTAAACTTTCCTTACAAAATAAAACTTTGGGGTGCCCGACCGCGGGACGAGGCGCGTTTTGAGTGGAGCGTCGCGAGCTACACGTAATTTTAATCAAAACTAAAATTATTTTTTCTATGATCAAAACCCGGACTACAAATACAACCCCGCCCGGACGCTCCCCGGACGCCTTCTAAACTAGGACAAATCCGGGGAAAACCGGACAGATGGCAACCCTAATGTATCCGAATATTAAGTGAAATCCGGGTATTGCATTTTATTAAACATTTTGATATGTACCTATAGATGGGCAATCCACCCACCCGGGTTTAAACCCAGGTGGGTTTAAACCGGGTGTTTTGGGTGTTTTAGGATAAACACCCGATTTCCACCCAAATTTCGGGTGTAAATGATTTTTATACATAAATGACATTTAGTTTTTAATTATTATTCTTTTATTAAATTATACATAATTAGGTGAAATAAAATAATGCAAAAAAAAATCTTTTTTTTGGTACTAATAAAAAAAAAATGACCTAGGTACTTAACAATCACTCACTATCGGATTCTCCATTATCATTTTTACAGACGAAAAAATGTAATGCTGATTTTAGTGTCAAGCTGACCGTCAGCGCTGACAGCTCAGACCGTAGCTCGTCAGCGCTGACGATCAGCGCGGATCGTTTTAATATCCTGCTGATGTGCTGATTGCCGCGGAGTGCAGACACATACAAAAATGAGGCATTTTTGTACGCAATCGGCGTGTACGGTCAATACGATACTAATCGCTCACTGAAGACAGAAGCGCGCGGGGGCTAGTTGGCGCCGTATCCTATGTCCTTTCCCAAGTTCAGTTCTATCTTCATAATAAATTTCATCAAAATCGGTTCAGTGGTTTAGGTGTGAAAGCGTAACAGACAGTTACTTTCGCATTTATATATTAGTGTATTATTATATTTTATTATTATATTTTTGCTTTTTCCGTTAAAGCCGATTTCGATTTTATAATATAAAAATAAGTCGAGTTTTCCTTCCTGACGCTATAATTCCAGAACGCATGAACCGATTTTCACGGTTTTGCATTTGTTGGAAAGGTCTTGCGCTCCGTGAGGTTTATAGCAAACAAAATTCAGGAAAAATTTCAAGAGAAAAGCAGGAAAACAGGGAAAATCATTTTACACATACAGCGCCATCTCTGATACATAGCATGTACTACAAACCAATATGGTTTTGCATGGTGGTTTAATCCCCAAACGAAAAGTTACAAAAAACGAAGCCATCTTGTGGCGAAACGGAGTTCGCCGGGTTTGCTAGTTATGTATATATCCTTGAATACTGAAGGAACGCACAGTTGCTGCTAATGTACACGGAGCTGACAGGATGCGTACCGCTACTTTGCTTAGCTCAGTCGAACTACAGATTCCTTTCCCCACACAATGGGCTCAATGTTACGCACTGAATTACATATAAATTGTCTGGCCCAAAAGTTTTCTTTAGCTTTGTAACAAGCCAGTTCAGCCATTACATTTTATCCATAGCCTGAAGTTCTTCATCTTGAGTAAGTTCAACATCCTGAGCTGAAGGATCCAGCATATACGCTGCCAAATGAATTGACTGATGTCAGAATTTTCTGTTTGCCGTAACGTATTTTAGCCAGTATATCATTAAACGTAATGTATATTTTGTGGATACCAAACTGATCTCCCTCCAAGTTAAATATGCTTTCAGTAATAGGTTCTAGAATACTTATACATTCATCGATCTTCTTTCCTTAAAATTAGATTTTTAATATTCCTTGCAATCAGCACATCTTCACTAACAGCCATTCTTTGCAAGGCTATCTTGTTTGTTTTTAAACTTTTTAACGAAATAACGTGACTTTCCCATCTAGTTACACAAGGTAGTTTTAATGTTCATGTTGAATCCTGGTTATGACTCAATTTTTTCAGTAGCGAATTTAGTCTTTAGTAGTAGTTTCGAAGTTAAGCGTAAAATGAATACGATTAACGAGCTAAGCGTAAAATGAATACGATCAACGAGCTAAGCGTAAAATGAATACGATCAACGAGCTAAGGGTAAAATTTGTTGCTAAGCAGAATAGAAGGCAACCAAAGTGATGATAAAAATGTTGCATTAAAGCAGATGATTGAAACAAAACTACGTGAGTATTATAAATAAATTAGATACATACTTATAATTGTTCTGCAACATTATGTAGGTATTATAGCCCAGTTTAATTTCATTTTTATTATGTAATCGTAGGAGAGAAAAAGAACAGACTTTCCTATCGGAACCGGTCGCCAAACATTTTAGATAGTGAGACACAATGTTTAGATGATTTAGGTACCGTCACCAACAAACCTACATAGACCAAGTTCTCCATCTATTCTTTCTGTCCCCACGGGTATAAAAAGAAGGAAATAATTAAAAGATGATGCAGTTAAGAAGTCTAATTGTTCAGAATGTGCATAAAGCATGGAGAGGTAGAAGACAAAAAGTAATAAGCTCTTCAGAAAATTATTGGCGGAGGAATTTAAGTATATTAAGCCATGTGAGCGCACCAAATGCAATAAACAAATCTTAAAGTATTTACATGAAGCTGGGGTATCATGTAAATAAACTTAAAAAGCGATAAAAGAGAAAGGTAAGGATGCAAATTAAAAAAATCAAAAAACCCGACTGCGTAAAATACTCTTATTATAAACTAAAAAGAATAAAACAATTAATTAGCTTTCATATTGCTGCAGTTAGAAAAAAAAAATTCAAGTCCCGCCCCCTCATTCCGCCATTTGCGGGCGCCATTTTGAAAATTTATATAGTCTATGTCACTACTACAATTTAGACAAATCCAACGACACCTCATATGTCAAAAACCGTCTAGCCGTTTGGGCTGTAGGGCGTGCGAAAGAAATGGACATACATACATACATACATACATACATACATACATACATACATACATACATACATACATACATACATACATACATACATACATACATACATACATACATACATACATACATACATACATACATACATACATACATACATACATACATACATACATACATACATACATACATACATACATACATACATACATACATACATACATACATACATACATACATACATACATACATACATACATACATACATACATACATACATACATACACTCGAAAAACATAACCCTCCTTCTGTCGCAGTCGAGTAAAAATGAAGAATATGACAACTAACACGCTTACGAAACGCTAATTACACACTACAACATAAAATAAGCTATTCAAAAGCTGAAATAATATAAAATGTGATTTTTGAAGCTTAGTTTTTATCTCGTACCATTTTATTTTTCCCTCCCTGATCTAACTAATGTTGCCTACAATGAAATAAAATGAATGATAATCACTTTTAAAACATATTTTATAACATTACTAATTTAATTTCATCAAATCAAATAAACACCCAATTTTCTGGGTGTTTATGGGTGCTTGCGGGTGTTTATCGGGTTTTTATCAAAGCACCGGGTTTAAACCCGGTGGTTTGCCCATCTATATATGTACCAAATCGTATTGTAGGTCTTGGTCTAAAAAATTAATTTCATCAGTTTTTATAAGCTAGCATCTACAATACTTATGATAAACGACAATTATTCTAGGGGTGTGCGATAATTATCGATAATTCGTAACTACTCGATAATTTTTTATTCGATAATTATCGATAAGTGTTTTTCGATAATTTTGATTCGATAATTATCGATAATTTTTCATTCGAAAATTATCGATAAGTTTAGTTTTGATAATTATCGATAATTTTTTGCGATTCGATAATTATCGATAATATTGTGGTATTCGATAATTATCGATAATTGTTTTTGGATCCGATAAGTATCGATAATTATGATACGGCGGATGATCTTTTTTTTTTTTTTTAGGTATTCGGATAGGGTACGGAGGACAATGTCGATACTGGACGGCGGATGATCTTTTTTTTTTTTTAGGTATTCCAATAGGTTACGGAGGACAATGTCGATAGTGGACGGCGGATGACCTTTTTTTTTTAGGTATTCGAATAGGGTATGGAGGACTATGTCGATACTGGACGGCGGATGACCTTTTTTTTTTTCGTCGTCCGAAAATTGTACCGATAATTATCGTCAACTATCGATAATTTTTATCCGATAATTATCGATAACTGTCCCCAACTATCGATAACTTTTTATCCGATAATTATCGATAACTGTTCATTCGATAATTATCGGTCACACAATACGATAATTATCGATAATAAAATTATCGATAATTTTTTCCGATGAACACCCCTAAATTATTCAGCAAAAAACAGGTTCACGTGGAATGTAGAGCGAGAGACTGATAAGCGATACTCTTTGCGATAAGTGATATGAATCTACAATCACATCCACGCGCATCGCTGATGCGATCGTTCCGGTGTTACCAACTAAGTGGTTTTACTACTAAATTAATAGTAGTTATTGTATTTTGTTTGTAGGAATATTTAGTTTTTAATGGTAATAGTTTTTTTAGTTGTTGCTAGCGTATCGTAATTATAATTCGTAAATACTTGATATTTTTCATTGATAATTATAGATAATTTTGATCCGATAATTATCGATATATTTCATTCGATAAGGGACGTACGAAAAAGCATTATTCATTGTCACTCCATCCATCCAACTAGAGTCCAGATAGAGAGGCACGATCGGCCTAAGCATTCGGCTTGTGACGTATCTGTCTATTTTACTCGGCCAACGTGTTCGAGTAGAACAGACAGCGTCAGAACGCAACCTACACGTGAACTGTTAAAAGAAACTTTTACTAATAAAAGATGACTATTATATAATTATAATATTGGTATGGCATTTTATTACTCAGTTTTTATTATTTCGTCTATTACCTTTTAATTATTAGAACATCTGACGCATTGCAATTAGCCATTGTTTGTCGTCTTATTATGTATCATATTAGTTACTAGATATAGATAACTTAACTTTAAAATTTATATACTGAAATTGGTTTATTTTCCAATGTGTTACTTTTATTAAATTACTTTGTAGTTCGAATCAGTTTGACGATATTTTGATTAAAAAAATTGGTTGTCTATAAAGTCGGTTTACGGACGATAATTTTTACGTGATAACGTCATAAGAAAACATGAATGGAATTGAATTATTATCATTGAATTATCATTATTTTGTATAATATATATATATATATATATATAAATATAATATATATATAAATATAAATATATATATATATATATATATATATATATATATATATATATATATATATATATATATATATATATATATATATATATATATGTATATAAGCTACAGGTAATTAATTGTATTTAATATAAAATCAAAATAAAGTTAAATACTTTGATATGTAATTCAAGAAATAATCAAGTTTAATAAAGAAGGTAAGTATAATAACTTAAAGTCAGCAAAACAAATTAGATTATCATTAACCACTTATGAAAATTGTAAAAATATACTAAATAAAACCAGTTTACTTACTATCGTAATTATATGAGTCCTAATAACTTTTTAGTCAAAATTGTAATATAACCTATTATTACTGCACTCGCCGACCGATGCTACTTTTTTAATAATCAAATAACAAACATATGAGATTATATCGCTAATCGAATTCTTAAAATGCATGAATTAATAACCTTTTTGGTAATGTTATTGCTGCTGCAATTGTTGTTGTAATAAACTATGGATACCATTTTAACGTCATTTACTTTTCACTATTTGACACATGGAACTAGTACATAAGTACATAATAATTCCATGATTTGACATTTCAATATTGACAAAACAGAAATAGCGTGCGTTTGCCGCCATTTGCCGCTGTCAATTCTACTCGGACGCCACCGTGAGCCGAACGCTTAGGAAGAGCCGATCGTCCTCTTCTCTAACGCTTGTTCCGCGCTCTCGCTCACTAATTGTGACAATGATTTCATGTTTTTTGTACATGCACCCAGTAGCTTTCATCAATTTACTAGACGTTATCACGTCAATAAAGTTGAAAACAATACAGATAAGATTGTAAGATATTAAAATTGATTTCCATAGTCGCCATCTGTCGCTAGTAGCTAATAACTTCAATAACAATTACGTTATTACACACACTTTTCATTAGTGTTTTCTTATGACGTTATCACGTAAAATTATCGTCCGTAAACCGACTTTACAGAAACCAATTTTTTTAGGAATACGCATAGCCAGGAGCTAGGAGGTGTAAACATCGGTACGGGATCGCGGCCTTTTTTTTCATGTGCACTTCCGAGATAGGAAAGTTATCGATATTTTCATCAGATAATTATCAATAATGAACATCCGTCAATATTCCATGAACATCCCTACTTAGTGGCAGTGGCGTAGCGTGACTTAGATGGGCTCTGTATCAAAATCTGTCAAGGGGCCCCAATGAAGGGTAAAGATTTTTCAATAAGGGAACAAAAGCACTTAATACAGGGCCGGATTTAGAGGTGTGAAGGGCCAATATATTTCTTTGCGTACGACGACGGCGACGAAAAAAAAAACAAAGGCTGTCTCAACTCCGGACCTCTGATATTTAATCCGTGGGGCTATATGTATTCCTAAAAAGCAGCCCCCTAAATCCAACCCTGCCTCAAGTCTGATAGTCTTTCATGTCCCTACACGTTCAGGACCCCTGTAGACCCCGTATCATTGATACGATTGATACGGCGGTAGCTACGCCTCTGCTTAGTGGTTTTCTATCGTCTGTCTAGTGGGTTTGGAAATTGATTGTTGGCAACACTGGATCTGTCACTTATCATTAGTGTAAATAGTTCAGACCGTGGTTCAGACCACGGTCGTCCTAGTGATGCGACTCGAGTCCAATTTTACCACTCGAGTCATTCGCGTCATTTTGCAATTTCACTCGAGTACCACTCGAGTGGTCGAGTCACTCGAGTGGTTTTGGAGTCACTCGAGTACTGAAATCACTCGAGTAATTTGTCACAATGCTTGGAAAAAACATGCATTAAATGAAGCGTAAAAAAAAAAGTAATGTATATGGATGTTAGGGATGTTCATCGGACAATTGTTATCGATGTATATCGATATTTTTAGCTATAGATAAGGATCGCTATTTTTTTTTTCGGACGACGAAAAAAAAAAAAAAAATTCAAATCACAATTATCAATACTTATCGAATCCAAAAACAATTATCGATTATTATCGAATAACACGAAATTATCGCTAATTATTGGATCGCACAAAATTATCCATAATTATCGAATCAAAATTATCGAATTACACTTATCGATAACTATCGAATGAAAAATTATCGAGTACTTACGAATTATCGATCTTTATCGCACACCCCTACTAACGGCTTGTCACACTCGTACATATTTAAACTTGTTTGTCTCGACGAGTGATAACTCGAGTCCAAGTGAACTCGATTCAATATTTTTTCACTCGAGTATGATTTTTTCCGTAGTCAACTCGAGTCACTCGAGTAAAAGTGACTCGAGTCGCATCACTAGGTCGTCCTATTTCGGCCGTGGTTCAGACCCAAGGAATTTATATATTAACTGGAATGCTCACGTGCACTCAAAAAACTTTTATTGCGTCTCTTTCTACCATAGATTTAAGGCAAAACTCGTAAGAAAGAGACAAAACACCAGTTGTCAACGAAATGCTCGGAACAATTTTTCACTTTACATGTTGGTAAGAAATATCAACCTTATGTCGTTTATTTCAAGTTGCATATTTGAATATACAAGTTTACTAAGTGAGCGTTCTAGTTATGATATAAATTCTTTGTTCAGACCAGATTAGACTTCAGTTCAGTTTGGTTCAGTTTGAAGGGCGACTCGGTCTCGGAATGGTGCCGTGTATTCGTGTCTGAGCACTTGCACGAACCGGCCGCTTACCATTTGTCTGTGATACGGTTTTATAATTGACTGTAATATTTTGTTATAATTATTATTTTTAAATATTTTAATAATAAGTGAAATTCAGAGTTAATTAATTAATAATAAAAAGTGGCCTTGGCGATGCAAGTGCGATCAAGTTTTTTCGTGGAATCATTTAAAAGCTACTGATTCTTAATTCATTATGCAATACTCTTCCATAAATATCCAGCTATTTATGTTTTAACACAAAAAAAGACTATAAACACGACATGCAGATTTGTACCAAGTCTCTGCGAATAAAATAATTTCTGTCCAGAATAATTGAATTTGGTGCTTATACACGAACTTAATTGTACTTATTAAACTAAGTATTTAATAAAGATACCGGAGGAGGAGGAACAAATTTTGTAACTTGTATTTCCATTATTGCATAGACTTTGTTTTGGACAGTGGAATTTTTAAACTCTTCAACATGGACTCTAAAGTGGTGCTGACGGAAAAAAACCCCCATGATAAAGCAAATATTTTATCAAAAATATTTTTGTGGTAAGAAGTGTTTTTTCTAAATATTTTATACAACTTTTTTTTTTCTGTATACCTACTTACCTAGTTTAAAATTAAATTAAGACCGACAAAACAATTGTAAAGTAGTTTCAGTGTACTTATTTTTAAAATGTTAAAAAAATACATGGCTCTATTTTTTTTTTTTAAATAGGAAATTGTTCATCTACCTTATTTAATTTCTGTCTGTAATGGTTCATTTTCGGGTGTGCTGGAAGAAATCTCTCTAGAGATGAGCAAATCCTTTATACATTTATTTGCGTGACTTGTATCATTGTGAAACATTTCTGTAGGTACGTACCTTCGATCAATAATTACTATTATTGATCAAAAGTACGTACCTATAATAAAGAGTGATTAATGTTCAACTTCAACTTCTTTTGGTTTAATGGCTTTCAATTGTGCAGAAAGAGCACAGATGATTTCGCCAATGTCACGTCGAATAAAGAATACATGGAGCAGTGTTGCCACATGCCAAACCAAAAAATCTGAATAGGTAACTCTATAAATCTGTATAAAATCTGTATGAGATCATTTAGCCAAAATCTGTATGAAATCTGTTTTGCATACTTGTCTTTTTGGCGCGTTTTTTGTTAAATAATCTCACCATCGTTTTTTGGAAAAGTAATTATTGAATTCGCGAGCATAAGGAGGACTAATAGATGACTAAGAGACGTATTTTATATTCTGTAATTGTATGATTCGATGGTGGGAAGGATAGTTGTTACTTTACTTTCAAATAAAACTAAGTTATGTTACATATACGGCATATTATTTTATGTTAGTATAATGTGTTAATTTTTACAAAGCCAGATCTGTCATCTGTATTCGAAGTAAAAAATCTGTATAGGTACAGATAAATCTGTATATATGGCAACACTGACATGGAGTAAGGCGGCATTCATTATTACATGGGGCCTTTAGGGAAGCGGAAGGGTTCGAGCGAAATCGCACACAATCTCACGTGGGGGAAAAGATGGTCTCGGCAAATATCACGTATTTTTTTTTTCGTCATTAAAAATCTTAAATAGCAGTCTTATCTTAACTATAAAAAAAAATAAGAAAATTGATTTTTTTTTATAATAAATCTAATGTAATCGAGCACAGAGTATCTCATTTTCATTACAAATACGCATTAAAAATAATCTCAAGTGAGATTAGGAAGGGGGTCGAGCAATATTGCACACAATCTTACCGAGGGTGGAGGAGGGGTCGAAAAATCGCCAAAATTGTCTCACGTATGTAATGATGCCCCCTAATTAATGTTTCAGTAGTAGGTCTTTAAAAAAAAGTATATTATTTATTTTCATGATATGCCTAACTTAACTAAGAATTTTTTATTTATAAAATAGATCATAGCAATAGCATTTTTTATTTACAAAATAGCATGTTTTGAATAATTGACTAATGCTTGTTAGTGCCGAACTGTTGAAGCTAGCACTAGTTCCCATCTTTGGGCTTTTGATTAAAAAAAATCTTATATCTTTAAACGAGCAATTCTTGTATATATATATATAATCGGAATCTCGGAAACGGCTCCAACGATTTTCATGACATTTAGTATGCAGGGGGTTTCGAGGGCGATAAATCGATCTAGCTAGGATTTATTTTTAGAAAATGTTGTTTTATCCCTTTTTTTACACAATTAAAAAATACCATTAGAATACGAAGGTAAATTTCGCTGTCATTGACAAGCTTCTAATAGCTCGGATGGGAATCGGGCGGATTCGAAATCAGAAAACCTGGGTTCGAATCCAGGTTTCTATGGACCAATTTTTTTTTCCTTTTTTTTCTTTTGAATTAATAGCTCTTTTTATTTTTTTATTTAAATAACCAGTTTCTATTATTTTACTATTATGTCGGTAAGATCGAAAATATTATTTATATTTCATCTGTATGTAATGCATCTAAATATAATTGAACCGAGCAAAGCTCGGTCATCCAGGTACTAACTATTATTCTAGCTAAGTTTAAGTAGCGGGTACAGCCACAAAAATATCGCTATCTGTTTTAGAGTCATCGTTGGAGAATGATAATAGTAAAACTAGTCAAGTGAGGGTCGAACTCAAACACGTGCGTAAAAAAAAATATATATAAGTAGGTAGTTGCGTTCTTATCTGTGTTCTTCTTTAATGTTTAACTTAATAAAAAAGATATCACTATACTGAGTAATTATTTTCATAACATAATATAATTTATAGCGATTTGCAAAATAGAGACTCCTTTAACTCGTTTTAATTATTTTTTGAAAAAGTTTATTTATTTTGCACTCTGCTAACAACCGAAATCGTACAGGGAAATCTTCGCGTAATTGTTGAATAAATGTAATGCATTTTTGACATTTTTTTTTGTTTTCTAATCGTCGGAGCATGCCGTGCAGATAAAATTTGGTGTTCACTTTTAAGGCGGGTAGGTACTCACTAGCGTGCTGTAACCGTAACATACGTGATACAGTACGAGGTTCTAGTGTGTACGCTTGTTAAGGCGGGTACGCACTAGCGAGCTGTAACTGTAACCGTTGCATGCACTGTAACTAAAAAACATAGTGTGTACGTGGTTCGCTAACCTGCTGCGAGCGGTACGCGGGCGGCTTGTAGCGAGCCGACGTTTACAACGTACTCATTTCTGGACTCGTAACGTTGCACGTAACTGTAACCTTTACTGTTACCAAAAACATAGTGTGTACGTGGTTCGCGAGCCTGCAACGAACGCTACACGAGCGACTCGCAGCGAGCCGACGATTGTCGGTTTTTGCCGCGAATCAAAGGGCGCTCGCAGTGCGCTCGCGGACGTCAAGAGGAGAAATTGTTTTAGCCGCTGCGAACCAGCTAATTCGAATATATACATGATAAGTAGATCACTTGTTTTTGGTAACAGTAACGGTTACAGTTACGTGCAAGGTTACGGGTCCAGAAATGAGTACGTTGTAAACGTCGGCTCGCTACAAGCCGCACGCGTACCGCTCGCAGCAGGTTAGAGAACCACGTACACACTATGTTTTTTGGTTACAGTGCATGCAACGGTGACAGTTACAGCTCGCTAGTGAGTACCCGCCTTTAGAACGCACCGATCCGCCATGGGTGTGTAGTAAGTAACCCAGAACGTGGTATTTGAGTGTATAAGTACGTAATCCAGAGGTCGACCGGAAAGGCTTTCGCGCATATTCGGTAGCAATCGTTCTTCTAATTTAGAGATGAAACGGATAGTGATTTGGCCGGATACCGGATATTCGGCAAGCTACTAGGCCGGAGCGCCGGATATTTGGCCCTGACAGTAATAGATCATCGTCGTCTTCAACACCAGATAAACGAATGAAAGAAGATGAAACTGGATCCAACTTCACACGTGAAGCTCATGACACTTTTTGGGACTGTTTCAATGTTGTCGCGGTCAAGAAAAACAAAATCCAATTGCTAACGTGATTGATTTTTTCTTAAAGAAATCGCGAATCTATCGCAATCACGACCCATATATTTGCTGGTCAGTTAATTTGAACCCACAATTGTCAAGGTTTTCTAGAATTTATCTTTCAGTACCTGGTAGTAGCGTTTACAGCAGAAGGTTATTTTCAGAAGCTGGTCTGGTCTACGAAGCCAAGTAGAGTCGCCTCTTACCAACAAATGCGGGAATTTTGGTATTCATTCACTACGATTTGCCACTTGTTAATTTTGAGTATTAATCTAATTCATAAAGCAAACATTTTTGACGTGCGTTTATATAAATAAACGGTGTCCATAGCCTATTCTGGTATTATTTGCCTTATGTAAAATAATGATAATTTTTAAAATTTTACTATCCGGTATCTGGCCGAATAGTAAAAATAAGGCCGGATACCGGATAGTTACCGGATATCCGTTTCATCTCTAATCTAATCTACCTAACGAGAGCACTGCCTTCTGTTTCTTTCCTTTCCTCCACGCAACAGTTTGCTGGTGGCACTCAGAGGGTTAAATTAATTACATTAAATTAATTATTTCCTTTTCCGAAGATAGAATCTGAATCCGAATAATAATAATCTATTAGAACATTTATGATCATATTATGTAGAATATTTATGATCGATAAGATAAATTGGATAGAGAAAGTACAGAGATAAAAATCGCTAGTGACTATTAACATCGTCGGAACTGCATAATCGATTTTTTTTTTATTCATTTCATAAAACGTTCCTAAATAACCAAGTCTATCATCAGCTGAAAAGAAAAATATTATTTTATGCATAGTTTTATAATCACTTAATTTATAAATGTCGGTATTTAAAAAAATATGTAAAAAGACGCATGCAATTTACACTTTGCATCTCTCTCCTGTAAAGTTGTTTTTTTTTTCATATCCGACATTTTTGATATTCATAGGCGATTAATCATTGTCATTACTGAAGTAGGTCAAAGTGGTTAACTCCATCGATGTTTTGATTATATGAACATTCGTAATTTTGTACTTGTTTTTGTTACGATGGTAAACGATGGTAACTAAATCGTTCAATATTTAAGGCGCTCATCTCAAAGTTAAAATTATAAAATCGTGTTTTTTGCAATATCTTAGAAATCAACAACCGTACCTTAAATTAAATACATTTATTAGCTGATGTTCAATTTTAAACAATGATAGACTTGGATTTGGACTTTTTCAGCGGGTCACAAGGATTTTATTCTCAAACCTCAAAGTCATATAATTTTTACCCAATATTTTTTCTTGTCGTCTGTGCATAACGTGATCAAAATATCTCAAACGTAGTTTATTAGCTACATCCATAACACTACATACATACTCGTACTGTCGCCAGATTTAGTTTCGGAACGCCGTTGATAAAATTGTGTCTATTCTGGATGTTTACTCGTTCTAAGTTATGTTTACTCGTTTAACAAACATGTGTTTTAAACTGACCCTTAGTGAAAACAAAACATTACTAACATTAATTGGAAAAGGCATAGTATCAACAGCATTTTTATGTACTGACTCGAAATTGTGCTCTAAAGCTCTGATAGCTTATCACATGAATAAATGTGACTCACGAACAACATTTTTTTTTTTCGAAATTCAAGAAGCCGTACTTATCGTTCTTTACTTTTCCCTGTGACGTTCGGTTAGCATTTTAAACATTGAATCTATGTATGTAAGCACTGACAAAACTCCTAGGAGAGCCTACGTCTACAGATTTGTCTGGCTTTTCAAGCGAGTCCCGTTATCGGTGTGAAACCCGCGCTTGAATTTATTTTCGCACGTGTTATTTTACAATTATTTTTTTTGCGATAACTTCTAATATATTCATTTAAATTCTATGGTGTAAAGGGTTATAATAATGTACATGTATTGCTTGAGCATTTCATGTAACGTTATATATTTGAGTTTATTTATTTACTTGGTATCATACCAACAGCATAACAAAAATTATACTATAACGATCTTATTTCTATATAAATACATGGATAGAATGCATGCTACTTACAGGTACATCATTCTCCAAACAATACATGTTGTTTTAGCAATACAAAGCAAACCGAAACAAGCGAGTTGACGTTAATTACAATATTGTACAAATATGTTTTATATGGAACTTTGAAAAAAAAAAGAAAAATAAACAATTAAACAAATAAACTAAAAACGTGTGCAAAAAAAATGGCAAGTCCCCATCCCTTTAACCCTTCCGCTATCAACGTCACATATGTGTGACGTCCCTGTTTTCTTTGCTGGGCCCGGTGCGTGTCACAAATATGTGACGGGTGTTCATTATCAATTTATGATAACTGTTGTCGTACTGCACATAGATGTAAAATGTTATACAACAATAAAATAAATGAAAGATGTTATTGGTCTGGCAATAATTACAGTTGTTTATAAGATCTGAGCGTTTTTCTCCTGAGGCCCTGGTAGCGAAAGGGTTAGGGCTTGAGAACTGAATCATGAAAAATATCTGTCTATGATCGACTGAATCATTTGCACTCAGGACACATTCAAGGTAGTGAAGAACGTTTGAGGGCAGTTAGTTTTACATATGTGGACCTTTAACAGAGATATAATTCCACCATTGTTTTGTCATATCTCAGAGGGAATTAGGGCTGCGTTTTCGATGACAGTTCTAAATTTACACAAAACCTTAAAAATTATACACCCAAAGTTTTTCATGAATTACTCAGTAGTTTTTGAGTTTGTCAAGAAAAGCCAGATGCGGCGGGATTTTTGTTTTATAATATGTAGTGAAGTTAATTTTTTTTTAAATTTAAACCTGATTTTTATATACCTACTATTTGAGTGAAAATTGTAAACTCAGCTAACATTATCGATTGATATCAAAAATCAACTCAAATTGGACAACGTACGTGTACACGATATTTTTAAATTATACATTTTATTCAGAAGATTCCGAAGAAATGGGAAGTTCCAGCAGAAACAACGTTCTGCATGATCTGTTTGGTTAACACTCTTTAACACTTGATATATGTTGATGAATTATAAATTAAAAAAAATCATTTCATCATTTCATTTTTATTCATTGTTACAGTTGGAGCTTACCACTTTTCAAACGAGGCTACAAACAAGGATTAACCGTAGATGACCTATTTCAAGCTCGCAGTGGTGACCATTCTGGTCGCTTGGGCGACCGACTCGAGGAAGCGTGGCTAAGGGAAGTAGAAAAATGTAAAAACACAAAAGATAGACCTTCGCTTACAAAAGCAATCTTAAGTTGTTTCTGGGTTGAGTACATGATGTGTGGGTTATTGGTTGGATTGCTTTTTATCGTTGTATGGTAAGTATAATCTTTATACAATTTTTTTTATTAATTTGTAAATCATATTATGGTATTCTTAGACTTACGATGGGCATTTCCGTTATTCCACAAGACATAAGCCGCTATTCATATCAAATAAATAATTTATTAATTCTTTTACTAATAAGCAATCCGGGGTCGTTTCAATTATCTTAATAGTTGTTTCGATGTAAAATCTTGTTTGATTATTTGTTCTTGGAGCAACAACATCGAAATATCTTCATGAGCTCATGTTGCACGTCGAGCGTCGTCGTCATTTGTGTTGTGTAGGCTAGTCAACAAGTTCAAAAACGTGTTAATTCTTGCTAAGCTCCAAAAAATATGAGCGATGGCTGACGATGAGATGACGTCTAGAAAAATGTTTCACAAAAAATTTCACTTGTTATTACCTATATTAAGATGAAATAAAAATATAGTATTTATTTTTTTCTTAATAATTCAATTAAATACTAATTACTAAATTAAATACTATTAATATTAATTTAAAAAAAAAGATCTTTAAAGAGGAGGAAATAGCCAATAAAAAAGTTCTAACTCCCGGAACTCTGTTATTCATAATTAAATGCCTAATGTGTGTGTTTCCAGAACCACGACAAAATCTATAGAGAAAGAAATAATAAAACAACAGCTTAACAATTTAAATATTCTTACACATAGGTATATAGAACTTTGTTTTTATATCTATGAGTAAAAACGCACCAGGGGAGGTCAATAGTGTTAATAATGTTTTTTTTTTAATTTGTACGTTTTGTTTTTGAATAATTATTAATGTTTTCATAAATTTATAATATAATGGGTCTACGGAAAGGCCTTTTTTTTCGAAAATAATATACAACGGTAACAAATGAAAATATTTTTTCAGGCCCGTGATACCCTATGTCCTAGCATTATTTATTGAATATTTTGCCGGAGTAAAGACGCCTGAAACATACAGAAATGCACATATTTATAATTTTTTATTGAACGTTTTAACGATAACGTCCGCTTTAATGTTAAGTCACGTGACTTTATCTCAAAGCTGTGTCGGTATGAGAGTAAGAATAGCAGCTTGTTCAATTTTATACAGAAAGGTTAGTACCATATTATAACAAAACATAAGTACACATGCACTCATTGCACATTTTAGTGGTCAATTTAGAAACTTGACACAGATCTCGGTATGATAAAGCAGTTTTATATTATTTTCCTTTACTTTTTAGATATTGAGGCTGAACCGAATCGGTTTAAGTAAAACAGAACCTGGACAAGTCATTAATTTGATGTCTAACGACGTTAATCGTTTTGATCAAGCTGCGTTGTATTTGCACTACATTTGGATGATGCCAATTGTAGTGCCAGTGGTGTCTTATCTCGTATGGCAACACATCGGATATGCGACTTTAGCCGCTCTTGCTGTCATAGCCGTACAAAGTGTATTAGTGCAAGGTATACCAACACTTCTATTTTTTTTTCCTTACCAAAGAATTGGTTTGGCTCAATTTTTAAAGTATCGTTCAAGACTAAATCGATATTTGAAAAAAAAAAAATTTTAAATACTTATTTTTGTTGTTATGAAACTTTTAAAAACATGTTCCGTAAAACTCCTAAATTAGTGGTGTGTATATGATTTAAATGACAATACTCTCTAATGTTACTATTATTTTTTAGCTTATTTAAGTAAACGTCAAGGTGCTTTTAGAGGGAAAATAGCAAGACGTACTGATCAAAGAGTTAAGGTGATGAGCGAATTAGTTAACGGCGTGCAAGTAATAAAAATGTATGCATGGGAAAAACCTTTTGAGAAACTGGTAGATAAATTGCGAAAGTGAGTACAGTAAACATTTTAATACTAACACCAATTTAAGTCGAGTTCCTTTTAAAATTGTTGAATAATTACTTGATACAATTAATAGTTTAGCAGTAGGACTAATAGTTGTTTCGATCTGCGTACTATTATAATTAATGTATATTATCGTCTTAAGTATTATAATTAATTTAAATAATGTCATATTTAAGATTACAATAAAGAAACCTAAGCAAATTATTTATTTCAGATGGGAAGTGAAATTTATTTTACGTACATCGTACATCAAGGGTTTTTCGGTAGCTCTCAGCGTTTTCACAGAACGGTTCATTTTATTCGCAGCAGTGGTAACTTTCGTATTTCTAGGGGGTGAAATTCGTTCAGGCATCACGTTTTCTCTTCTTCAATACTATAATCTGATGCAACTAGCTTGCAACATCTACTTTCCAATGGCGCTGGCGATGGGAGCCGAATCTAAAGTTTCTATCAGACGACTCGAGGTAAAACAATACGTTTTTTTTCCTTATTCTTATTACACTTATTTGATGCCTGTACGATTATATTTTAAAATTATTTCTGGTTTTAGGAATTTTTGTTACTCGAAGAGTTGGATAAAGAGGAAATAAAAATGGTGAAGTCGGCTCCTAATATTATAAGTAATGGAACCGAAAAAGATAATGCGAACAGTAAATTCAAACCTTCAACCTTAGTTCTGTCAAACCTAAGTGCCAGTTGGCAACCCAACCCTATCGTGCACACGTTGAGGAACATTTCACTGACCGCTCGCCCCGGCGAGTTTGTTGGTGTGGCTGGATTAGTGGGATCGGGCAAGGTGAGGATATCAACATTAATTATCATATCATTATCATATTATAATTTGTTGTCGCATTTTTCAGTTCCTCTGGTTTTTAACTTTTTATATAAAATTTCGTTTTAGTATAATGAACTTTTTTTTATTATTTGGCATTTGTCTATAAAAAACCCTAGATACACAATCAGCGTGTCAAAAACGTCCGGCCAAAATAGCACACATTGTGTGCTCATTTCGATCAAAGAATATAGTCGCTCGTGTCACTGCCGGCAAATTTCAATGGCCACTTTTTCAGTGTAAGAGCAATGCATTACAATCTCATTTTAATTTAGTGGAATAATACAAATTGACTCTGTTCTATTTATTCAAACTTCTGTCATAAATTTTATTGCTTTTTGTACACTGCTTTGTAAATACAACTTTAAGTTATGAGCGTAAGGTTGAATTTCCAAAAAAGTACGTCATGTCATGAACATAAGTCTTTTTGTTTATTTGGAGCATATTTGGCTACACTTTTAAGCGTTACTTTCGTATGAGACTATGAGACTTTGCATCTATGGTTTTTTAAATCAATGTTATTTGGTAATTGATTTTCATTCATTTGAATGGCTTACGTTAGTCAAAAATGTACAAATGTAATAATAATAAAGAATTGAGAGTCCCATATAAATCATTCTTGCCGCTTCTGGTATTTTATCAGTCGATCAGACAAAATGTTTTAATGTTCTATGTATAAGATTATCCAATAATATATACAGATTCGCATGTAAAAACTATTTGGAACAATCATAAAACTATTCTCGGCCATCGTAATTACCATTAAAAAAAATTTATTGGTAATAATAACAAATAAACACTGCTTAAAAGAGATAAAAAACAACAATATTTTAACTTAATATTAAATTTTAAAGTTATAAAAAATAAAACTTGTAATGTCACCAATCGAATGCCCACTCAGTAACGTTGTGATTTGTGACATTGTTGCCCCAACACTGATTTTCAGTGAGCACCGTGTATATGATAAGTACAGCACGGACAGTGATAACATTAAAAAATATTAAAAACAAATAAATAATTAGAAAACGAGTAACAAAAAATAAAATTCTACGTTTAGTCTTGACTATAATACAGATCTTTATCAGTTTGAATACGAGTTTAAATAAAATAGCTTTATTATTCCACAAAGAAAAAAAAACTAATTTACATTACAGGTTGGCTATTTGTTAGTAAAAATTGAATAATTTTATAATAAAATAGTTAAAATAATAATATTTGTATAATCATGCATGTTTAATTTGTGGACCCCCTTAGGGTAAAAGCCTCCTCCAAAGAATTTAATTTTTTTTTCTTCTATTTTTGGCGGTGCGGTGGTCATCCAGTCCCTTACTATGTAGGTAATGTAGGCCACAATCTCGTCTTGCCACCGGGCGCACGGGTGATCTCTCTTTCTAACGCCAAACGGTCCGTTTCATTTCGTTATGTTGATTGTCCATCGATTGTCATCATATCTTGCCTCGTGACTAGCCCACCTCCATTTTAGACTTTGAGATAAATGTAGAGCATCTTTTAGCTTGGTTACGAGTTTAGATAATTAAAAAAAAGCATACATTACCAGATAACTATGAATACTTTTTAGATCAATAATACTATTTTTTTTCCACAGTCGACCCTTCTACAAGTGATCCTAGGCGAGCTGCCGCCGGCACAGGGCACGATCAATATCGGAGGCGCTCGCATCGCGTACGCCAGCCAGGAACCCTGGCTTTTCGTGGCTTCAGTTAAACAGAACATTCTATTCGGCCTGCCCTACGACAAACTGAGATATAAAAAGGTAAGATTAAGTGACGTATCATTATGTTTCTGACAGAAACCGCTACGGTGTGAAGGCTCTCCCAGCATCTTGTTTCCTACCGCATAGCTTGCGTACCTTTAGATGGAGAGATGATAGAAACATACACAGTAAAATACAGAAAAGATATACAAAGGCAATCTATATTATTGCGGTTATAAAGGCTAGTGTCCATTTTCAGACCAGTTTAGACCTTATATCTGTTTTCTATCAATCAAGATTATCGCTAGGTGCTAAGACTGTCTTTTTCTGATAATATGACGTCTTACGAACAATCTACACTTAAAGCTGGCGGAACGACCAAATATATTATGGCTTACGATTAGACTGCTACTATTTGACCAGAATTCTAACCTTAAATATATTATGTCAATATACTTTATTATTATTTAGTTATATAGTAAGGAGTTGTTAAAGGAATATGAAATAATTACCAAAACTATTCATATTTATAAAATATTTTTTATGAATACAAACAACATATCGTTACCGTCTATAAAGATGTACCCATTAAGATAGCCCTTCTCAACACGAATCATATAAATCGATACAACAACGCCGACTTAATAAACATGGTCAGGGCGGTATTAAAATAAGACGAACTATCCAAGTTTATATAATATTCAAAACAAAAAAGCGAAACAGATGAACGAAATTATTGCCACTCATGTTCATGTACTCGTGTGAAATTACTGCTTATATAAATACAAGAATCATTACGACATCAAATTAAAATGATTAGTGGACTTGTGCTGGTCTGGAATTAGTTGTTGTTGTCGCTAGTCGTTCGAAAAATTTAATTAGTCTAGGCAACATGTGCCAATTTAGCCAAGTTTTTTTAGCAGTGTCCAAAAAATATGATTGAGGTGTTATTCGATTCGGAATGACATCTAGATGATTTTTGAAAAAATTTAAGTTTCGCTTGCAAAAATTGCAAAAGTTATTAACAAATGTGTTTATTAACAAATGTGTTTATTAACAAATGTGATTATTAACAAATGTGTTTATTAACAAATGTGTTTATTAACAAATGTGTTTATTAACAAATGGCACATGTTGAGTACACTAAATGTTCAATTAAAAGCAATAAAATGTTGTATTATTTACTCAAGAAAGATAAGTTTTTTATCCTTCGATGACGTAATTTTTTGCAGTATGTTATTGGGTATTCGGATAATAATAATGCTATCCATTGTATACATTTATGTAGTTACATATTAACTAGGGTCTACTTTACACAGTTAAAGACAATCAAAAACATACAAGGGTGAGGTTGCTAATCGCCTCACCTTTTTAACACAAAAAATTGTGCAGATACTCGTACATTTTTTTTAAAATGACGGATGATATCCAGGATGCCCGGGTCGGCAGTCCTAGACCTATGTCGGACTCGGCACTTTGGGAGTGCAATACCGTACTAAACTCCTGCGGGAGCCTTCAGCCGCTTTAATTGTAGGGTCCCGGATCTGCAGGCAACAGGATCCCTCCAGCGACAGGCTGGCCTCGGCGAAAAGGCCAGACTTCTCCTCCATGGGGACTGTCCGGCTCACCTTTGAACAGTCCCGACGACGCCGTATCTAGCAGGACCGGGTTCCCATCCCGGCCCGACACGGGCACAGGGGCGTTACTGGAGGTGCATTAAGTAGCGCCTCCTACGCACCCCCAATCGTCGCCCGCGGATGGAGGCCACGTCGGCGGCCTCCTCTCTCACCCACTCGTCGGCCACCTTCTGGGACATTACTGTCTCGCAGAAGGCGAACATCGCCTTCCAGGACTCGTCGTCGCCGAGCATCGCGATGATAATGCTCGGGAGCGACAAGTCCCCTCCGAGGACCGACGTCAGACTTTGACGCAGCGCCGCCCATCTCGGGCACACCTCGAGGGTGTGTTGGGCGGAGTCCATCGCCGCGCCACAATCGTGACATTCAGTCGTCGGCTCCCTCTGGGCCGTCCGGCACAGGTAGTCACCAAAGCAACCGTGCCCGGTGAGAACCTGCGTCAGACGGAAGGTGAGGGGCTTGCGTTTTCGACGCATCCACCGCTCAAGGACCGGGCGAATGGCAGCCGTTACGCGTGTGCCGTACGGCTGCCCCGCCAGGTCCTCCCCCCCACCTGATACTCGTACATACACCAATTGATTTTGACTGTATTTGTCGTTCCTTTCACTTTAATACATACATCGATAACGTCGACTCACTATATAACTCTAATAACGAATATTTTAATTTATTTAATCGACGTGATAAGTTATTTAATTAATATAAATGCTTACTTACGCTAAGAATATTTTTTGTTAATAATATTTATTTATTTATTCACTATGGTGCACAAAACAATACAATAATGTATTGATACTTTTACATAATATAGAACGTTAATAATAAATTTTAGGGCTGGATTATATTCGGGAGGCCCATGTCGTGCGGCGTCCCACAGGGTTCTGTTCTCAGACCGCTCCTGTGGGACATCGGGCACGACTGGGTCCTCCATTGCCGGCTCCCTCCTGGGATGGGCTTAATTAGTTACGCCAATGACACTCTGGTCACAGCCCGAGGCGGGACCTTCGAGGAGGCGGCATTTCTGACTACCTCAGATACCGCGGAGGTGGTCAGGCGGATCGAAGCACTTGGGCTGAGGTTGGCCCTTAACAAGTTTGAGGCCTTGCTAACTGCTACTGTGGTCGGTATCCGGGCCCACATGTAATATCTGGGTCTGGTACTCGACGGAAGGTGGTGTTTCGACGAACACTTTCGCCAACTCGCGCCGAAGCTCGTCGGCACCGCGTCCGCGCTCAATTGGCTAATGCCAAATATGGGCGGATAGAGTCTAGCATGCCGACGACTCTACGCCGGGGGGTTCGGTCGATGGCGCTGTATGGCGCCCCCGTGTAGGCGGAGTCCGTGACTGCCCACAATAGATCCCGTTTGTGGCGTCCACAGGGGGTCATGGCAGTCAGGGCCATACGCGACTAGCGCACGGTAAGTGTCGAGGCTACTTACGCATTGGCCGGCGGAAGCGCTCGCCGAAGTTTATCGGCGGGTGTTGGCGGCGTGGATAGGGGGTACTAATCCCCCGCTGAGCGAAATCACCGCATGGTGAGACGACGCCCCCCGCACCACCTTCACGCGGTGGAAGGCTCGGGTGGAGACGGCCCGGGCTGGTATTCGGACCATAAGAGCGCTTCAGCCGATATTAGAGGAGTGGACGGTGCGGCAGCACGGAGTCCACACCTTCCGACTCGTGCAAGTGTTGTCAGGGCACGGCTACTTCGGCAAATACTTGCATGTTATATGGGCTATGGGCCACGGAGCAACGTACGCGGTACCCGTAGTCCGCCTTGTAAGGATCGGTGAGGGCGCACGGCGTGTTATTTTAGTAGGTGAGGGCCTCACACTATCACGTTGTTTCCCCGGACGACGGGGTGTGCATTCAGATACATTTTTTTCCGCCGAAACAAAAAAAAATGGCTGGATCATATTTCTAAAGTATGTACACATACTTCATGATTTTAAACATTATTAACAAAGCAGTATTTTAAGTAATTAAATATAATATAATATTATAGTAGTTTATTGATTATTCTATGCTATTGAATCAGTCTTGTTAAGAATAACTATGACCTCTCTAGTAAATTTAGACTTACTTTTATTAAAAATATCCATACTTTAATTATTTTCTGCATAGATAAAATATGAAGATTTTCTGTGACAATATCATTATAAAGGCGACACATTCTAACAATAGGGTTGTAAAATGATGTATTAAATATGATAAAGATAACTTGTATTATTTACAACAAACTGTTAAATCCAAATTGTTCACGCACGATCATTGTTCCATGTTATTAGTTGAAACAATAAATAGGACAATTTTATATCGCGTGAGTTTTTTTTATTGATTTTGGACAGCGATACTTCTTCAGATCGTTCCAGTAATGATAAAGGTATTTAAAAAAAGTGTTTTTACAATTATAATTCCTTTGTTCGTAGTAATCAGACAAGTTTTTTCTAAGTAGGTATAAAACCTACCTTATATCTCAAAATTATATTTTCAAAAAATTATATTCACAAAATATATTAATGTTTAAAAAAAAATCGTTACAATTTTATAGGTTACTAAATTACCAGCTTTCCAATAAAACTAGAGTTCATTGATTAATTATTATTTTTTTTACAAAAAAACATTTACTCACACGTTAAGTAACGTCATATAAACATTAGAAATGTTTTACTAGGAGCAAAGTTCATAGTACACTGTAACACTATACCCCACTTACTACTGGTACTCCCACTACTTATTACACAAGGCTTAAAATTAAAGCTTAAAATTAATTAAGATTTTTCAAATAACCATGTTTTAATTTTTTTTTTTACAATAGGTATACGGAAAACAAACCATTTGATAAAAGTTTAATTTTTAATAGTTTTTACCACATCTAAAAAATCGTAATTATTATCGATTTATATCGAACTAAATATACAATAGGTTATATAAATAATGCTTAAAATATATCATTGAGGGTCGTTATCGTGAATCAAGTGCCATCGTCATCTTCTTGCCTTATTTGTCGAAATGAAGTGTATTGACATTGACCTGAAACACACACACACACACACACACACACACACACACACATATATATATATATATATATATATATATATATATATATATTATAATATAATAAAATCATTAGAAAATAAAATCAAGGTCTAACTACTTTTAATACAAAAATTGTTGTTTTAATTACATTAGGTATTAGATTGTATTAGATTCATTTTTTGTCGAATTAAAACTAAAATGATAAATTACCTTTTATGGAAAATATTGTAATTATACCGTTTTTAATTACATTCGCGGTAATTATCATTACTAAAATGTCGAATTTTGTCGTTATTAACCTTACGTTTTTAGAGTCCTGCGTCATAAGTCATAACTAACTTTTCTATTCCCACCCATCAAAATGGAGGATCGAATAAATTTCATAATGGTCCTACTTCTAAAAATAACGATTGCAACTTTCTATCTACTGTTAATAGTCACGCTTGAAACATATAAACACATTTGTATTTATACACATACCTATCGTATGTATTTATGGCCATGTTCCGATATACACTGCAAGTACTTCTCAGTGCTCTAACTGGTGAAAAATTAGTTCCGTTTGGACTACCAGTTACACTGGCACAGAATCCTAGGGAAATATATTACGTAATAAATCACCGCCATTTTGTACTGTGAGCACTGGCGCTTTCGAGGTAAGGTGCTCTCAGTACTTTGATCACGTAATCAAAAAAAATATAATAACGCCTAGAGATTTAACAGCTTCCACGAATTATTGTTATTCTAATTAATTAATATTATTTAAAAAAATATGCTTTAAGTAACTAGAAAATCAATATTTCCTTTAAATAAAATGTAAACTTACGTTTATATACAAATAATTCAATTGTAAATAAACTCGGATATTAAGTAAAAGAAACAACATTTAAATAATATTTTATTTTGTTGTTGATCAGAAAACGTCTAGATGATAAATACTCTCGTTTGAAAACGCTGTCGAAAAATGGGGATGACAGTATACTGGACTGCGTTCCGTTTTAAACAGTAACGTATAGCAAACTAAAAAGCTTCGCATTATACTAAATTAACGTCAGACCTTACAGTGGTCACAGTGTATATCGGAACATACCCTATAATTATGCATGATTTGACGTCCTAACGTAACTTGGAAACCATTGGAGACTAATATAATATTATATTATCATAATAATATGATTAAATTCTTCGTTGTCTGGCTTTAGTTGCGTAAGTATGATAATAGTGACATTATCGATATCATTTGATTCTTTTGACATTAAACCATCAAACCGAATGAATTAATAAAAAATGTGTTTATATTATTGTGTGAACAATTGCTTCTAAATCATTGTTTACAAGTATCAAGCTGACAATAGTTTTAGAAAACATCGTGAGGATATGTGTATGTTCTCTAACGTAACATTGTTAAAGATTATTATGTATTCTAAATTACTGTCTATTACATATTATTATTTAATAAAATCTTTTGGAATTAGTATTATAATGAAAAACTATATGTATTAAGACCTGGTTTTATACACATTATGGTGAAAAATAAACTCAACAATGTAGGTAATGGTGAGAGCGAAAAGAATCTAAAGTATGGACGGCATTAAAAATATTCTGCATATAAAACTTTATTTAATATTTCCTACGAATATATTATGTAGGTAAATCGTAATAGTCACATAATAAGGTAATTTTGTGCTTTTGCTAATGTGTTATGAATACGAGTGTTATGAACGATATTTTCAAGTAAAAAGTCTATAAATAGGAAAATTCGAAAGTAGTCGATCTATTGACTTGAAATTTTTACAGGAAAGAGTGTTTATATTGCCATAGCAACCTTACTATATAATAAATTTATAGTCAATTTAAAACGCAATGTTTTTTTGCCGTTGAAACTACCCACTAGGTAATATCACAGAAATCTATAACGAAGCGTAGTCGGGGTAAAAACAGACCAGCAATAATAAATAATTAATTAACAAGTAACAATTTATAAAATCATAAGAAAAAAATCGTTTCGTTTTTTACAATTTCAATTCTATTCCCTTTTTATTTATCGTACAATGTGTGATAAAGATGCTCAAAAATCGGCCGCTATACTCGTATAATTATGTATATGTCACCGTAAAATTGTCAATACCGTTAGATTATAATCGACCTCGCGAGATTGTGAACTGTCGAAAGATTGTGAATCGTAACAAACTAACCTAAACTAATAAGATTGTGATTTGACAGTTTTATCACTTCGATAGATTTATAATCTACTGAAAAATAATGCATTAAATTAAAAGCAGTATGTTAACGTTTTACCTATTGAATAAAAAACATCCATGCATACAAAACATTTGCATTTATAACATTATTAAGTAAAATAAAAAATAAAAAGGTGTTATTAATAACTAAAATATTACATTTAAAGTTAACATTATTAATAAAATAATAATTAAAATAATAGGAACGTAATGTAAACAAATTATTAAAATATAAACTTATCCAACTTCACCGATATCTCAAATAGTGGCCACCCTAATTCGTTGTTTTTAAAATTTATTATTAATGTTTTATTAATGTTTTATTAATTCGTACAGAATGATGTTTTTTATTCAATAGGTACTGGACAAATATATTTTTAGGATAGCTCAAGATCCAGATTTAAACCGTTACTTTTTATTACATATTATATTATAAAGTGTAGTTATAAATAGTAAATAAAAAAACGCTGTTCTTATTTCGTAGATTATATATTATTATGTATTAATATTTAATTAATGAATCTGTCCGAAGTGGGTGGGAAGTAAATTTGTTTTAAAATGAATTTATTATGATTAAAAATCTATGTTCAGACACTCATTCTCTTTTATTATTTATTTTACTTTACTCACGTTGATTAAATATAATAATCATAATATTTAAAGGTGTGAATAAAAATCGATTACAATTTACCTTAAACAATAACTATAACCACTGTTACAAAAAATTCCTAATGTTACTTATCTGCGAAATTTTTCCATCTGTGCTAAAATTTGGGGTTGTTACGTTGTTAGATGTAAGTATATTGTAATTAAAAATTTGTAAATTTTTGTAATAAGCTAATTTTCTTTCGTATTACTATTTGGCGGTTAAGTTCTAGGAAACAGTGTGAAAGTAAACTGTTTAATGTATAATTTTTTATTAATAAAAGTGTGACAACCCTACGTTTCTTGGTCGTCGTCTATGGGTAATTTTTTTTTTAAGTGTACCCGCCAATTTGAGGCTGTCCCACTTATTCAAAATTTTATTTCAAGATTAATAGTTGTCATATTTTCAAATTCTTGGAATAAAAAGCTAAATCATTATATTAATTTTATGAATTCATCTGCGATCCTGGTAAAATACGTTCAACTTATTAAATATCGAATATTTTAAAATCAAAAGTCACTGTTTATGGCATGTCCCACCCCTTACGTACATTGAATTAACCGAAATTTAAATAGTATACCACAAATATTGTACAAATGATTTTGGTACGACTATATTACATCATTATCGTCACATCTAGATTAAATTTGTGTAATTTAAACGCTAATAAAACAAGCTCAAAATACATTTTCAAAAAATGTTCTTAGTTGAAACTGATCGGACATGTCAGTTTAGTGACGGTCCCAATTTTTCAAAAATATTACTAAAGAATGTGATGGTACCGAAATTGGCAACATTTTGTAAAGAAGACCACTTCCGCCATTTTAAATTGTCAGTATTGTCATAGCGTCTCGAGTAAAAGGGTGTTTTTGTTGGAGCTAGTAGCTGTCTCCACTTTATTTGTCAGGTAAGTGATGTTATTTCTCTTTCCATATAGGACTATTTACACCTTTTAACTGTTTCAAACGAATCTGATATATTTAGAAATAGTTTCACATACTTTTCTAGTGAAAAATGTTTAATTGTAATTATAAAACATTGTTTGAATAAACTTGCCCGTAAATGTGACGTCAGTTCAGTGACATTTTTATTCCGTCACTTATAAGACGGACTACAAATGTCACTAAACTGACACGTAAGGCTGGGATCACATTGACAATAAGGAATATCAATGGGCCCGTTAAATCACTTGAAACTTAATTATAAATGCCGTACTCGCGATATTATACCACTTATACTTTTGATTATCAAAATCAAAATCAAAAACGACTTTATTCAAATAGGCCCCACGAGCACCTTCGAATTGTCATTTTACAAATTAAAACTTTAAGGTGATTATTACTTTTGTAAAAGTACTAAAGCTATCACCGATTCGGAATGTAGATTCTGCAGATTGTAGTTGTATGACACACTTAGGCAATAAACATGATTTCCTTCTTTGTGGATTCGATATTTTAAACGATTTTTGACCCAATCACGGGTCAGGAGTACTCGGGGTATGACGTGCACTGAGCGACTGTTTTAAAGTGACGTCACAGCACCACGCGCTATGGACTTAACTTAAAATTTAAAAATCTTGACAACTTATTATAAAACTATAAAACTTATTAAAAAAATTATACTTATTTTTTATTAGATTACACTGTAAGGTAAAAACTAAAAGTCGATTATAATTTTATTTGCAATATTTATTTTTAGGTATTTTTTTACACAAAAAGAAAAAAAAAACTTCACGATGCCATTAAGTGGTGCAGAAAGGACAAGACGATATAGAGAAAAATTGAAACTAGAACGCCCTGAGGAATATGAAAATCAAAGAAAGAAAAATTTGGAAAAAATTAAATCAAAAAAGAAAAAAATTTCAGAACTGACACCAGAAGAAGCCGAAAATAGAAGAGAAAAGTGGAAAAATAATAAAAGGATAAGCCGGCAGAAACAAAAGAAAAACAAAAATCTGGCTATTTTGCAAGATGAAAATACCATACCTGGCTCTAATCGAGATACGCAAGAAAATAAACTTAATGATATTTTAATTCAGAAACTACGCAAAAAAAATAAACTTCTAGTAAATAAATGTAACCGTTACATGAGATATAATGAAAAAATTAAAAGGAACCTGGAAAGTCATCGAAAGCGGTTCCAAAGGCTTAAACAAAAATCAGTAAAAGATATTGAAGTCCTGAATTTAAAGATAGTAAAAATGAAAGCTAGAGAGGAAATTTTAGAAAGTACACTAAAAACAACATATCAACGATGTTTGGATAGGAAAGAAAAAAAAACCTTACGTAAATTAGTAACAAATTCCGGAAACAAATCAGTTATTTCTAAGCTGCTGGGACTGAAGGGCAAAGTAAGAGAAAAAGAAAATAAATTAAGACGCAGTGGCATAGTTGAAATTACAAAATTCTACACAAGAGACGACGTTAGTCGTAATACCGCCGGTAAAAAAGAAGTTCGAACAAAAAATAAAGAAAAGGTCCAAATTCGATATTTATTAGACACATTGCTAGATACTTTCAAAAAATACAAAGCTGAAGGTGGACGTTATAGTTTCACTACATTTTATTTAAACAAACCATTTTTTGTATTGTCACCTGGCTTGTCTTCAAGATCTACATGCTTGTGCGTAAAGCATAGTAACTTTGTATTTCTTCATAGTGCTATGGTTAAAAATGGTTTAGTCACTGGCACTTTACGGGATAATTTAAATCAAATATCATGTGACATAAATGACTATGATTGCATGTGGAATAAATGTCTAAAATGTAAGAACACACAAGTAAATTATCAACAAATCAGTGAAGAGAAATTAAAGCAAAATGTGGAATGGTCGCGTTGGGAAAGACAGGATTATACGTACCAAAAACTAGAAGACCAAGTGATGAAGCAAATAACAACTAAGAAAACTGTAAGGATGACAAAAAAGGGAACCCTCAATGACTTGAAAAAATATTTTGAAACAGAATTATTAATGTTCAAGAAACATTTCTTTAACATGACACATCAGCAAAACCAATATAAAAAGGCAGTGAATGAGCTCAGAGAAAACGAAGCCGTGATAGTATGCGACTTCTCTGAAAATTACCAAGCCAAACTTGCAGAGGAGATTCAATCTATGCATTACGGAGCATCAAACCTACAAATTTGCCTCCACACTGGAATGGTATTTTGGAAAAATCGTACTCAATCTTTCTGCACATTGTCAGATAATACAAGTCATCAACCAGCAGCGATCTGGGCACATCTAACGCCCATTATTGAGATGATAAAGCGTGAAACTCCTGAAACGGCAATAATACACTTCTTCTCGGACGGACCCTCGGCTCAATATCGCCAGAAAAAAAACTTTTATTTGCTAGTCCATTACACAAAAAAGTATCAGCTGCAATATACCACTTGGTCATTTTATGAGACAGGCCATGGCAAAAACGTGGCAGACGGAATAGGAGGTAGCATCAAACGTACTCTTGATAGAAAAGTATGTATGGGCAACGATGTTGTTGACGCAAAAGATGCTTATAACTTATTAACACAATGTTTGAAGGTGATTAAAGTATTCCTGATTGACTATTACGCAATTGAAAATGTGTCCAATGATTTACCGAATAAAATACCAGTATTGAAGGGAACAATGCAAATACACCAAATTACTACCAGCCAAAGTGACGAGTCGTTCATTATAAAATATAGAGATATCAGCTGCTTTTGCGGTGACCTAAGAGGTCAATGCGCGTGTTTTTCACCGAAGTCACATTCTGTAGTAATCAGTTCGGTCAACATAAATAACTCATTCAAAATTTACCCTTCAACTACAGAAAATCTAACACATGTTGAAGAAATATCCCAAAACCAAAAAGAAACTGAGCATCTAACAAATCTAGAAGACGGACGCAAACAAGTGACAAACGACCCCAAAATGGAAGCTGCTCATGAATTTTCATCAATTTTTTCATCGGAATTTTTGGAGGGACTGAACGATATCCATGAACCTGTTGACTTGAATACTATTAATATTGACAATTTAACAATCACTTTGGAAGAAAATGACGAAAATCTTCATAGAGGTAAAGCAAAAACGGAGGACCCATGGCAGCTTTTTACCGTTGAAAATGAGCAATTAACCACTTTATTGCATACTGAGGAAGACTTACGTCTGACTGCAACTTCACACCAGATATCTGATGTTAAACAGGTGTCTTTAAATTTATCAAAAGAAAAAGAAGTATCTACCAAAAAACGACTTGCAGAAAGTCACAGCTTTATTGATCCCAAAAACGTATTTTTTTTTAAAACGCCACCAGTCAAAAGACAATCTGAAAATCTATTAATCGAAACTAAAAGAGCGAAAAGCGTAGCTATGTTTACTAAAGATAACAAAGTACCTGCTTCTACCTTAACTAAAAACCAGTTATATAAGAAAATTAGTGTAGACAAAGTCCAAAGCAAAGCAATTGGAAATAAAGTAAAAATTTTATCAAACACAAATTTTCTGCAAAGTCATAAATGTTCCTTTCCTGTTCATAGCCGGAAAGGAAAATGTATGTTTTGCAAAAACTGGTTTTGTTATGAGTGCATGGTAGAACCTGATTGTCGTAATAATTATGTTTGCGAGTCATGTTTAGAATTGAAAGGTAAAATCCTTTTTTGTAGAACTTTTTAAGATTAAATAAATCAAAGTATTTTTTTATATAAATATTTTTATTTTTGTTTCAGACTGATTTACCAGTTACAGTTGAGTACATCCGATACAATTAGGTATATTTAACGCAAAACATGGTGATTTTCCATGACGTGGACGAGGTACTCACAAAGCATGATTTGGAACAGTTTTATATCGATGACGCTAACTGGCCCTGGCCCATCACTCATTTTATTTTAGTTGAAAAGTGTAATGGGTGTCAACAAAAGATAAACAATTCAACAAGACCAAAACATTTTACTTTGAAAATGACTAAAATGGACATTTGGAATTTGTTGCAATGTTCGTACTTCTGGTGTTTTTTTTGTAATTATTTTGTTTATGACCATTTTACTTCAGATGAATGTGATGTTTGTTATTAATTAATTACAAACAGTTAAATTTTTGAGTTTTTAGATCATTTGTATAACATTTTTGTGAAGATTTTTATGTTTAATAAGATACCAAAGTAATATGTTTGGGTATATTATGCCGTTGATGTAACATGTGATATATAATGAGTGAGACTTGTAATATAATTATTTATACAGTAAGTTCAGCTAAAAGACTGATTAGATTGATAAAATAAAGCTTCATGATAAGTTTTCTTTAGAAGTTAAACAATTAGTTATGTTACGCTAGTGATATCAAAGATGTAACTTAAAAGACTGAGTTATTTTTAATTTTAATTGCGCAGTTATTTCGTCATGGAGGATGTTCCTTTAGCATACTGATTAATAGACAAATTACGTTATTTAATTGTCGCTAGATAACATTAATAAAACCACATGTTTTATAAAACATTAAAAATAATAATTAAAAATGCTGTTTTCTTTGTATCATGTAACCTCAGCCTAAGGATTTTCGATGTGTCAGTTTAGTGACTGTCCCAATTTGCAGATGGACAAAATATTTTTTTACATATTTATTTTTCGTTATTTTACTAAGTAACTGTTTGGAAATAGTTTTAACTAATAACTACATTAAACGCTAAAAATATTAACAAAGACTAACCACATTATCAAAAGTATATAAATAAAACCGATCTAGGCAGCGTCACTTGTCACAAAACTGAAGTTAAAATCTCATTTTAGAAAAAATAGATTTCAATTGATGGTTATTATAATTTGTTTTCGATGAAATGCAATATTTTGTATTAATAGAAACTAAAAATTAAGTCGTATTACTTAAAACATTAAAACAGGACGATTTTTATATTGTCACCAAACTGACCACTATTTTACGACAATGTCCATTTATTTTCCGTTTTTAATAAGGAAAATATATTACTTATTCAAAATGAAATACTCTTCTCAGTCCGTCAGCCTATGATGTACAAACTAGGACCTTTAAACATCTTAAAAACACAGGTTCATAAAATATTCGTTTTTTTTATCAAGGTACACTTAAAAGTAAAAATGCCCCTATAGCGACAGGGAATGTGGTTCTCGGGATTTGGTTCGAAGGTACCAAATTCCGCTGTGTGTTAGCACTTTTACGGTTCACATTCATTCGACAGTTCACAATCTCGCGAGATAGATTATAATCTAACGGTATTTAGAATTTTACGGTGACATATAGGTACATACGAGTATGTCTAAACGATCAGCAAGATTTTTACCTACGTTTACATGTTTTATAGCCTTATAACCTTTCACATAACATAAACAGGCAATAGAATGTAGAAAGATTTATTTAAATCGGACCGCTAGATCCTGAGATTTCCGCGTAAAATATAATAATAAAAAAAGTTACGCGTAAAAGTTAATAAGCACTAAATAATTTTATTACCTATTTTACAAAAAAAAATATAATATATATATATATATATATATATAATAATATATATATATATATATATATATATATATATATATATATATATATATATATATATATATATATATATATATATATATATATATATATATATATACAGGATTACCGGAAAAGTCGTGCTAGATCCGTTAAGAACGTGGAGTACCCATCATTTCTGACTTATTTCACTATGAAATACCCTACCCTAAACTTAACCCTTTTCGAGATATTCGACTTTTAATTTTTTTATTGAAAATTGCCGATTTTTAGGCTACTAAATTTTTTATATTTTATTTTGTGTGTCTTATTATTGTTATTATTACATTTTTACATGTGTAATAAGATGCTTTAGGACGTCAATCATTAAAATAGTGCATAAGTTAATTGAATAGGCCGCAGTAGACAAGTGAAAGTTAAGAAATTAAAAAAATAATTGTAAAGTTTATTTTTCTCGAAGAGATATCAAAAAAAATATTATGGAAGTTGTTCGGCAGATGTGTTTTAAAATATCTACGTTCATCAGCTATCTAACGAGGTATAACAATCTAGGATTTTATTTAAATCCATTGAAAAAAATTTAGTTTCATAGGCGACAGTGGAGTAGAAAATTAATACTCAGCCCTAAAAAGTAAAATAAAACAATAAATAATAGGTAAGCATGAAATGTCATTTATTAAATCAGGTTTTCACACAACTTTTTTTTACTCTACAGTTCATTTTCAACATGGCCGCCACTGTTTCTAATACATTGTCGCATCCTTCTACGGAGACCAGTCTTTACTACTCCAATGGTCAACGTTGTTCTCATTTTATTCGCTGCATCCACAATCCTTTCTTTTAATTCTTCCACAGACGAAACTGGATTTGGCTCGCTGTAGACAAGACTTTTCATGCGCCAACACACATGAAAATCCATGGGGGTTAGGTCTGGGTATTCTACGTCAGCATTTAGCATAAATCTGCAGAAGTCCAACCTTCTCGCGGGGTCTCCTTCTTCAATAGTGTGTACCGGCGTGTAATGGTACGGGTATAGGCCAGCAGTATGCACTGTAAACCACACTCTCCATTGTGAAAGTCCCAGATCACGGGCAACAATATTAGTAGAAGTAGTCGGATCCGCTCGAAAGCGTTGCACTATCGCATTGTCCTGTTCTTCGTCGTCATCAATTCGTGGTCTTCCCATATCTGTATTTCGTCTCCAAACAGAGCCAGATTCTCGAAGTCTTCGATAAACTCTGTCAAAAACAACCACATCCGGCACTCGACGACCGGGGAATCGAGTTATGTATTCGTTGCGAGCTTGTGCAGACACACAATCGCAGTATCCGTAACAAATAAGCATATCAGCATATTCCTCAGGTGTATAGGACGTCATATTCAACACTTCCGTATCACAAGTACAAATCAGAGTCCGGTTAACAAGCACAGTAGTCACAAATCAGAAATAGTCCAGAATCACAGCCAAGTCGAGAAAAATAGCAAAACGATATCTTATCTACTATGTACGAAGCACAAAAGCAGACTGACAACCAAAACAATATCCCGTGTTGTATTCCTAGCCCTAAACGGTCTCTACAATATTTTTTCTTTCATTGGCACTTACATAAATCGTCACTAGTCTCGCTCGCACGGTGCGTCTTAACTTGAAGGACAATAGGCGCGGGATAGTTAGAACTGCTACCTAGAGCGGCCCAACTACTTTTTTTCCACGAAATGTAATACAAATCCTAGATTGTTATACCTCGTTAGATAGCTGATGAAACGAAGATATTTTAAAACATATCTGCCGAACAACTTCCATAATATTTTTTTTAGATATCTCTTCGAGAAAAATAAACATTACAATTTTTTTTTTTAATTTCATAACTTTCACTTGTCTATTACGGCCTATTCAATTAACTTATGCACTATTTGGATTCTCTGTCTACGCACTATTTTAATGATTGACGTCCTGCATCTTATTACACATGCAAAAATGTAATAATAACAATAATAAGACACACAAAATAAAAAATAAAAAATTTAGTAGCCTAAAAATCGGCAATTTTCAATAAAAAAATTAAAAGTCGAATATCTCGAAAAGGGTTAAGTTTAGGGTAGGGTATTTCATAGTGAAATAAGTCAGAAATGATGGGTACTCCAAACTTCCGCTCCATTCCGCTCCATTTTCCAATTCAACTAGTGGCTTATATATATATATAAGACACTAGTTGAATTGGAAAATCAAACAATGTGTTGCTCTGAAAATCAAAGATTTTAGTATACGATTTTTACATTATGATACAAACGATAACTATGATATATACAATTTACACATTATAATATAAAATAAAATATAAAAACCCTCAACCTACCTGAAAATCAAAGAAACGACATTTAAAGTTATATTTTACCAATTCTTCTAAATAAAATTAAAATTAAATATTTCTTTTATATCTCACTATTATAGTGTCAAAAAATCTCTTCATAAAACAAAATATAAAATTACTGCTATAAAAGAAGGTGTCATACTACATATACAAACTTAAAGGAATAAGATTCCTTTACATACTTTGATTATGGTGTTAAAAATACAAAAGGTTTGACAACAATAAATATAAAAGTTTTTGATATAGAAAAAAAAATTGATGTTTATATTGTAGATGGTTATAAAATATATTATTCAGGTATCAACAAAAAATTAATGAAAATTAAGAAAAATAAATTAACTCAATATAATAATAATATAATTTTCACATTTATTGTCTTTTTATATTATTAGTGGTTGAGGGTTTTTATATTTTATTTTATATTATAATATTATATTATATATTTATTATCTATAAAATTATATATATATATATATATATATATATATATTATTTTATAGATAAAGTAATTGTAACTATGTGAATTGAAAAACTTATCAATTTAAAACTGGATCCTAAGATTGAGATAGACAAGTGACAAGGCCGATTGTGGTAAATTCCGTTAGACTTTGCTAACTGTCACAAATGTATCAGACAGATGTTTTTCTAAAAAGAATAAAAACATTTCAGTTCGTATCAGTTAATGCTATCAGTAAATGGACTATCTTTCTTTTCATTTTTATATCTGCAATGTTTATCTTGTTTACTTTATAAGAGTATTTATTTTATCGCAAAGTATTTTTTGTAAATTATTGCTTTTTCAGTTATATAAACCATCTGAGAAATTAAAATTTACAGTTGTCTTGTAACTTTAAAAAAAGTAATTTGTTCGTGAAAAAGTCACAATGTCGGGTATTTGCACCGGAAAATTTGGTCATTGTTACATAGATTATAGTTACTTTGTTCAGTATTTGTCATTAGTAAATTATTGAGGTTATACTTCTTTAGGCGCGTTATGAAAAATTGATGAGAGTGAAATTTTACGATGCGCGCGCACCGTGACACAAAATTAACAAAATGAAGTTGCACACAAAAGCTACATGTTGAAGTTGGCCACAGAATAGAATTAAAAGTATATATTTTTTTAAATGACTAAGTTAACTCATATACAGGCTAGTTACAAAGTATCCAACGAAACGTTGTTATTTTCAAATTCGATAGATATACCATTTAATATGAAATATATTATTCATGTTAATAATCAATTCTAAAAAATGGTCAATTAAATATTTTAGTTTTTATTAAACTTGATAATAATTTTCTTTTAATCAATATTTTCTCAAAAATAATAGTAATTTCATGAATTAAAATATTTAAACTAAAATATAAATATTGTAGTAGGTACCTATTATATTTAGGTATCTTTTTATTGAGTTCATAATTTTTAATACAGACTCAATCATTTTGTTTATCGAATATAGTAATTCTATCCATATTTTTTTAAATTCATATTATAGACCATTTTAAATAATTAACCGGAATTTTGTTGGAAACAAAATCTAGTTTCGTACTACAATATTTGTCTTTTAATTCATGTATACATTATTTTTGAATAAATATTAATTAAAAAGATATTATCACTAGGTTAAATAATAAATAATGAATTATTTTATAAGAAACATAATATATTTTAAATAAATAATTAATGATACTACAGTTAGCCGACGTTTTTAATTTTTTGATTTTATCTTTAATAATTAAATTAGAACAAAAAAATACTTTTTAAAAATTGCACTTACAGTTCTTGAAGTTTTTTACAAGTGAAATTTTTTTTAAATTTTTTTTAATCATTTTTTCAATAAAAAAAACAGTCAAAGTCAGTCAGCTAACTTAATTTTCATAATTAAAATATTTTATAATTATCGATTATAAACTATTGATACTTTGAAGCTCCAAAATTAGTTTATTTAGAAAAATCTTTAATAATATTGAATTAAATTCATATGATAATTAATGATTTTATATTTATACGGTATAGCTAAATTTTTACTATAATAAAACCTATTTGATTATTTTTAACATTTTTCTTTGATAATTTTTGTATTTTTTTTTTTCTTTAAATTTTTTTTTAAATGCCAAAAAAGTGTAACTTCTGACGCGTGTACGTACGCGTATAAGTACACACACCATTTTTTTTATTTTTTTAATGTTTATTTTTGTTTTGATCTTATTAACTTTGAAGATAAAATTTGCATTGTTACTCGCCAAAAACTCGGTAAATATATATTTTATTACAGTATTTTCTTACGGTTATTTCTGGTTTAAGATGTTTATTTCTTAATAAGAATACAATTCACTTATTTTAAGAAATACAAGTTACTCTTAATACTAGATAAGTTCATACTTTTGAAGCACGACACGGTTATAAGGAACTAGTAAATACATACATTAATAAAAAGTGATTTATATTGAAGGTAACAAAAGAAAAAATACAAACACAGAAATTATGCAATTATGGGCGGTATTAAGAAAAATAAATGCTCAATTACGTATAATGTTTACTGATAGCAAGTCGATCGCAATAATACATTATTCGTAGTTAAGAGTCTAGTTAATATTGCAGGTCCAAAAAGTTATTAGAATAAGTAGTATTTTTTTTAAAGTAATCCAAGCACTTACAGTTAGAATAAATTATAAATTAGAAATAGTAATTAGTATATTGTAATAGTATTTTATATTTAAGAAAAAAAAATAGATTTAAAACGGGAGAAATCCTTTAAGATATGGTATTTTAAGATTTTTTTAAACAAACTATACGATTGAATTTCTTTTAGATCATGTGGCAATTTATTGTATATTTCTGCACCTTCGTATAATAAGTTTTTCTTTCCGTAGTTAGTTCGTGTTTGTCTTAGGCAAATGTTGTTTTTTCGTAAACATTATTTTAGAATGAATATCTTTATTTAATATCTTATGTACCAAAATGCATGTCTTGTATTTATATATTTGTGATAGTGTCATCAGTTTAGTTTCCTTGTAGATTTTTTCTGTAGGAGTTTAGTAATTGTAATGGAATAGTAGTTTTATTATTTTATTTTGACAAGTTTCAATTTGCTTTAATTTTGTTTTAGCAGCAGTGCCCCACAACTCTATTAAATAGTCTAGATGGGGTTTCACCATAGAATTGTATATAATATACCTAATGGATTTCGGTAGGCAGCGAACGATGCTTCGAAGTGTTCCCATAATACACAACAACTTAGATCTTAATTTATCTAGATGAGGCTGCCACGTCAGATGTTTATCTAGATGGAGTCCAAGATACTTTTCTGAATTGACTTGACGTATAGGTTCGTTATTGATACATAAAGTTGAATGATTTCCGACTTTTTTGTTCCTTGTGCAAAAAACTATTTAATTAGTTTTAGTTGTATTAACTGTAAGGAGGTTATCTGGGAACCATCCAGAGAGAATGTCTAGATCTTGTTGCGCTTGGTTAATGACCTGTTCAACATCGCTGCCAATAATAAGCTAGTGTCAACAGCATATGGGTGATTCTTTTCTAACTGTGACTTTTTTTATTAATAATTTTTGGATATCAAAATTATTTTTTTTTAATCTGTTTATGGATGTTATTACTCTAAATTATTGTAAAAATGAAAGTCTGAGACGATTTCGCTACAACTTGAAAATTTCGAGAGCGACAATCAAATTTAAAATTTTTCGTTCCACGGTACTGACATATAATAAATTTGACGAACATTCTTTAGAAAAATCGTTTAATTTATTGTTTTATAACACTTTTAAACTCTTTAATATTAATTAACATTTAATTATTGAATATTTTTATAATGAATAATAGTAATCATAACAATTTTTTTTTTTTTTGACGTTTCAGTTAACTCTATCAATTTCTCTAATTGCGATGAATTCCCCGATTATTTGGTATTTCGTAAGTTTAATCATACTCAGTAAGATTTATCAGGTAATTAGTTTAAATTATACATTGCGACAAAAAAAAATACAATTTATAGGAAAATTCTAGAAATGGACATGCCACGCTACTGATATTTAAGTGATATAATCTCAGTTTCCTCTGAATTGCAAGTCATACTTTACAAAAAAAGTGATGAAATATGTTCATGAACATATAATTAACCCAAAAATTTCATTTATAGATCATTAATTAATGACCAGTGAGAACAAACAGTAAAGGACATAAAAAATCACAGTTAGAATGGAATCACCCATATAGTATTATTATATCACCTGTCAAAATAATTTAAGTTATGTATGTCGTTTACGTAGATTATAAATAACAAGGGGCCAAGAATAGAGCCTTGGGGCACGCCGTAGGTTAAGCTCTCGTGGTTGCTTTGTACATCACCATATCGAACAATTTGCCGTCTGTTGGAGAGATATGACCGAAAAATTTTGTGGGCAGTTTCCCTAATGCCGATATCATGCAGTTTTTGGAGAAGCAAGCTGTGGCTGATTGTGTCAAACGCCTTCTTTAAATCAATAAATATACCAAGTGCTACACGTTTTTCATCTATTTTGTTTTTTAGATTTGTCACAAGGTCAATAGTTGCAGTTAGCGTATTAGGTTTTTCCCGAAAACCATATTGTTTTTTAGAAAAAAGTTGATAGATTTGAGGTAGCTATCTAGGTGGTTGTATAATATTTTTTCATATATTTTGGAAATTATTGGCAAGACTGATATAGGGCGATAGTTGTTAAGGTCTGTCTTTTTTCCAGACTTAAAAATTGGACTTACTTTGTCTTAGTTGGACTTAGTTTTAGAGAGTCAGGGAAGTTACCGTTTAGTAAGCAATTGTTAATATTCGTTGTTAATTTGTTTAATATTAAATTTTTAATGCATTTTATAGTTTTGCAACTGATACCGTCTATGCCGGAGCTAGTATTTGGGTTGAGATTGTCTATAATTTTGCCTACTTCCTGTTCCGTAGTTGGTGTTACATAGCGTAGTTCTTATGTGCTAGACTCAGTTATTAGGGTGGTTGGTTGCGTAACCACTTGTATTTTATTAGCTAAAATCGACCCTATAGTAGCGAATAATGTATTCAAATAGTTGCATATTTCTTGGGTGTCTGTAATTGGTCCTACTTCGGTGTCAAGTTTAGAGGGAGCAGAGCACATCTTTGTTTTATTGCCAGCTAAGTTCTCGATTAGTTTCCTCATTTTCAAGGGTTTCTTTTCACAAGCTTTAAAAACTTTGTAATAGTAATAGCTTTTAGTACATTGTATTTGCTCAGTCACGGCGTTTCGTAGAGCTATAAATTCTTTTTTCATTCAGTCGTCGTCGGGGTTTGCCTTAGAAGCAGACCACAACTGATTTCTTTTGGTTATCATTTCAATTATGTCTCTATTAATCCAGTCTCCTTTTAGGGTATTTTGTATTTTGATTTTCTGTATTTTGTTACTATTTAATGCTTCCCTTATCATATATTCTAAGCTGTTATAGTCCTTGTCTGAGATATTCCTGACCGTACTCTCCACTATCTGGTAAAGTGCTGTATAATCTATTGTGTGATACTTTATTTTCTTTTTCGGTTCCACAGTATATTTGCCAACTTCGAAATATATTTGTTTATGGTCTGACATTGGTGATTCCACTATAGTCATGTAGAATTTGTGATGTTTTAAATTGGATGAAACATGATCGAGGATAGATTTTTTTTGTCAGTATTTCACGAGTATTAAATTTGTTTTCAATTCTATTCAGAATTATGTATACATTTTCCTGTAGCATTTTAGCATAGATTTTTACTGTTCGATTAAGATTAAGAAGATCATAGTTAAAATCACCGAATGCCAAAGGTCTTTTCCTCTTCATGAGCTGCTGTGAGTACTCCTCGAAAAAATCATTATCGTTGTATTTTGGAGTTTTATAAACAGCGCCAATATTCAGTGAGTATTTGTTTAGATGCACCCATAAGTAATGATTGTCTTCTTTACAAAGATCTTCTAAGTAATTGTGTTTTAAGCAATCATGAATAAATATGGATACACCTCCTCTTTTTGAGTTTTCTCTAATATTATATATAATAGTGGCTGTAATTTGGCAGTCTAATTTTTTCAGCTTCCGAATTTGACTTGATCCAAGTTTCTGATAGTATAATTACATGTACTGGACTGGATATGTTACCTTGTATAATTTAGTTTAGTTCATCAAGTTTTCCTGGCTTAACTATGCTACGAGCATTGGTGTACAGAAATTTCAGGGATCTAGTGCTTTTTACCAAGTCGTTGTATGAAGCAGTTATTGCATACATCGTATTGTTAGAGATGGTATCGTCTGTTTCATGTGTCATTAGTTTTTTTGGCTGAATTTTTGTGATTTTTGGAACACCATTTATATATTTTATTGTAAGATATTTTTCTCTTTCTAGTAATTGTTTCGATACTTTTGTTGGTAAGGTGTCTCGTCAGAGTAAAGTTTGATGTTATTACCTTTTATGTTTGATTTATTGCGTAGAATTAATTTTGCTGCCTCTGATGTCGGCAGTATAATTTTTATAGGTCTTGGTATATCAGGGTTGTATTTTCCTATTCGTATTGTTTTGATTGGTTTAATGCAGTCTAGTACAGCCATTTTCATTATCTTCATTACTTCTTCGTTCGAAAAACTTTTGAGAAAAATATTGCAAAGTTTATATATTTCCGAGATTATCGAATTTCTTATTTAATTAGATGTCAATTTAATAAAGAACGGTAAAAAAAGTATATGAAAATAAAATTTAGGAAGTAAAATTTTGAAGTTGCCTTCAAATTGACATTCTGATAATTCAATTTAGATTTTTTTTTTAAATGTTTAGCAAATATTTGGTTGTAATAATATTTTTAAATAAAGAAATTATTATTATATTACTAGTAAAGAACTTTTTATGTAGACTAGTAGTCGTCCAGTGGTCGAAATTCGACCTAATCTATAATTGATAGCATTGTCAACATCATAAAAATATGATTGCGCATAACATGGTAAGCATATGCAGCGGTCATAAAAATTTCGATAAAAAATTCGTTGCAAGACCTGTATTTAAGACCGTGTTGACAACAGACTTTGACAATAAACAAAATTTGTGTATATATATGTATATTGTGTTAGCTTGTAAAATGTTTGTAAATTTATGTCTTAATTTCAAACAAATATTACACATATTCTAGAAATGTTTTATTCATTTGTTCAAAATAATTTGTAAACTGTACTAAAAGTTATTAATCATTACGGAAGTTTGTATATATAATATTGTTTAATTTACTATAAAACAACTTGTATTTGGATATAAATATCTATTTTTAAAATATGTTTATATTTTCTGATATTTTGTTTAACAGTGTTTTAAGTTCTTTGTAGCTCAATTTTGACTTCCGGGTGTTTTAAAGAAATGTCATTCAGTAGTCAGTTGAATGCTTTTTATTTATTTCATATTGGTTTCAATGAGGAAGGCGAACAATCATCATTGAGCTACGAAGCAAGCTGGTCGTTTCGAATAAAAATTGGTGTTAAAAGAAATTATAATAAAACTATAGTTGAAGAAGAACGGTCTTTTAATTCGGAAATTATATAAAAGTGGAAATTTCTAACAATTGTATTGTACATACTATGTGTGTATGTCGTAGTGTGTGTAGTGTTTTTTTTTTTTAATTTAATGTATTTTATGAGCACTTCTTCTCCATATAAACTTTAACTGTGCCAAATTTCATACTTCTCCGTAAGTTTTGTAAAAAGGGGTAGAAAGATTTTGCTTCACGTATTAATATATAGATTTTCTGTAACGGTTACTCGTACATATAAAAGAACGTAAATATATAAGAACTTATTTGATCATATTTATTAATTTATTATATATCTTAACTTACAATATTAATTACAATAATAAAAATGGATTATGTATTAAATTATTAGGATAATAATGATTATAGTATTATTATAATGTGTATGAAATGCTTAAGGTAACAAATGTTAATTGATAAGGATTATCTTGTATCCCTCTAAATAGCAATCCAGTTATCGCATTATTCGTGACAATTTTTTTTTAGAAGTTGGAATGGCTATATGTGATCTCTGACTTTTCTGTAAAAGCTCCCAGTCTGCTTGACTCATTCCGACATTTTTAAAAAATATCGTAATATTTGAACCAATTAACACATTTTTTTATTTTAATACAAAGTTAAGTATTCAAGAGAAATATTGTAGTCTTCAGCTTTATATATGTGTGAAAAGTCGATTTAGTACAGCCGAAAGAAGTTAATGGTAATAATTTTTTCTGATATTAGTTTTATAAATTATTGACTTTGATTTTCATACAGAGAATTACAGGTTTCTAAGATCAGTAATCTAAGAATGATTTTTCGTTTTTAGCAAAACATAATCAATACACTTCTTTAAAATTCTATAACGCTTAAAGATTTAGCTTTAAGCGTTATAGAATTTTATTTATTGATTTAAATTTAATCCCTTAATAGATAATTTGATTGATATTTGTAATATCAATCATCATTATTTTAGATAACGCTTTGGTATCGAAATCAATCGTCTGTGACGTTACAGATTGTTATAAGTACCTACTTAAGATCTAGTTCATACTAATTATTTCACAATAATTACGCAAATTATACAAAGTTATCAAGAGTACTATTTTAGATTTAAAAAGTGCTTAGCAAATATTAGGTTGTAATAATAATTTTTTGAAATAAAGAAATTATTATTATTATGTAATATAATAGAATAGTAAAGAACTTTTTATTTCGATTTTATTTTAGGCAACGGTTACTCGTACTAAATATATAAGAACTTATTTTATCATATTTATTAATTTAATATATATATCTTTTATTACACAACTAGATTTTGCTTAACTAGAAATTGTGACATCACTTGTAATGTTCGCGGTATCGTTCGTTTATACACTGCATGTCATGGTGTATGTAAATAGGTGTATGTTGTATGCAGATTAATAATTTATACAGTCAATTAAATAGCTACACAGTTTATTAAAAGAGCTATCACCATCTTTAATAATTTCATTAAGAATAGCTAAGACCAGTTATTTTAAGCAATGGTTAACGCTACGACGGAATAAATCAGACAGAGGACAGAGAACAGTCAAGCCAAAATTATAAAACATTTAGTACCTAATAATAGAATTTTAAAACAGAAATGAAAAGCGTTATCTACGCTAGTTTTTGTATTTTGAATATTTTTTTAAGCCATATGATATTTAATAATTAAATTTAATACTTTTAATTATTATTTATATATCTAGGTGGTGACCGCGTGTGCGTTACTACGCGATTTTGAGCAACTACCGGCCGGTGACGCGACGCTTGTCGGAGAGCGAGGAATTAGTCTCAGCGGAGGCCAGCGCGCGCGTATCGGACTTGCACGAGCGTGCTATAGACATGTAAGTAAACTAGTTTCTACCCGCGACTTCTTCGCGTAGGACAAAAGCATATATAATGAAATAATTAATCATAAAATAAAAAGTAAGTAAAGTAAAGTAGTAAGTAAGTAAGTAAAAAATCACAAACCTACCTAAACTTTCTATATAGATTTAGATCCGCTATTACATACTTAGGATTAAATTTACTAATCGCTGAAATAGGTGATAGTTGTTTATTATTATTATCTTTTTTATTTCTATTAAAAAAGTATCAAGGCAAAAATAAAGTTTTTTTGGATGTACTTCCGAAAAGTAGACACCGAATTTTCTCATGACATTTGGCACGGACATTTGACTAGGAGGATTTAAAAGGATTTTTGACGATTCTCAATATTTTCCGAAATATTGAATTTTTTGAGTACGCTGCTTAGCACGCTCTTAGATAGTTAAATGGAATGTCTTTGCCAAATTTCATGATTGAATTCGGTATCCACTTTTCGGAAGTTTATCCGTTTTTTTTAATTTTTTTTTTGTATCCTATACAACGTTTGTCTCTCCAATTCACTCGCCTTAACAACTGAATTTGGAGCTTCTCTATACTTAATTAAACAACTTCCAAATTTCATGTTTATAACTATCGGTTGTGCCACTCGTGCGTCAGTCAAGGAACCCCTTCATAGGTTGCTGTCAATATCTAGACTGGTATTATATTTAAACAACAAACAGGGAAACACTAAAGTATTGAAATATGTATGTTATTCAAAATCGAAATATTATTATTTATTTGTTTAGGTAGTCTAAAAAAAAAAAGATCAGGTAACTGCTGTTATTTTGAAAACACTGAGGTAGTTACTATATTTTTTAAACTTACCAATGAATGCCCACGGAACCCTTTTAATAACTAAAAACTTGAAATTTACAATCACAATGTAATGTTAAGGTACGTAATTAGGTTCATCGCATAGCTGGCATCTTTCATGTTTTATACCTCTGTAGTGTTTACTTCATGTAAATAAGTATAAACACATATAAATGGGCTTAATTTACTTGACATTGGCTTTTAATGTGTAACCTGAAATCGTCCTAATACTAAACCTACGATAGTTTTCTATTTTCTTTAATTTTATAAAAAAAGCCCCTTAATTATATCACATGTGAATCACAAGAATAACAATGAAATTTACGTTTTCATTGTTTCGTATTGCTCTTATTAGTCCTATTCGGAACTTTGACTAATTGTAAACCAAACACAGATGGTTTGAAAATACCATTTATTTAATCATCATGTAAATGTATCAAGTAAAGATCCCTTTATTCTTTGACTACTTATAGTTGTTTGTTTTCAAAATAATAAAGTACATTTATATATTTTTTAAATAGGCAGACATTTATCTCTTGGATGACCCGCTATCCGCCGTAGACACACACGTCGGCAAACACTTAATATCTGAATGCGTAATGGGACTTCTCCGCCACTCAACAAGAATTCTTGTCACCCATCAATTGCACCATCTGAAGTCCGCTGATAAGATCGTGATTCTGCGAAATGTGAGTATTGTATAAATATTACATCGTATTAGATTTTGAAAGTGTTACAGTTAAAAAATAGGTTACAAATACGTTATCAATAAGAGAAAAACAACCCAACCGATGTGTGTTGAAGTTTAAAAAACCTATTGAAATATATTTTATATGAATATAAATCATCTTTATGAATAATTTTGACACTTCACTGTAAGAACATACTGGTATCTGAAATCGAGTGTCTTTTAGCCGAAGCCTCGCTGGGGGCGACTTGATCTAGTCCAATTTAACCCCAAAAAGACACAAGTTTGCGCGTTTACCGCTAAAAAATCACCCTTCGTCGTTTCTTTGCAATTTGAAGGCACTCCCCTAACCGCCTCAGCCAGTATTGGAGTACTTGGCGTCGACATATCGAGTAGTGTGCAATTTCGTGGTCTTTTGGAAAGAAAGGCTAAAGTAGCCTCTAAGAAACTTGGCGTGCTCAATAGGGCGAAAGAGTATTTCATGCCTTCACATCGACTACAATTATACAAGGCGCAGATCCGACCTCACATGGAATACTACTCTCACCTGTGGGGTGGAGCGCCCCAATATCACCTCCTTCCATTTGACTGCATTCAACGCCGGGCGGCTTGAATCGTCGACGACAAGGTTCTCTCCAATCGGCTTGATTCTTTGGCGCTGCGTAGAGATGTTGGATCACTCTGCATCTTCTACCACATCTATCACGGAGAGTGCTCTGAAGAGTTGTTCGGATTAATACCTGCAGCAGAATTCCACTACCGGAAATCGCGTCAAAATTCCAAATTGCACCCATTTCACCTCAATATCCGGAAATCTACAATAACTAGATATTCCTTATTTCCTGCCTCGCACGACCACTAGATGGAACCAGCTGCCCCTTACGATATTTCCGAACCGATACGACTAAGGCACCTTCAAGAAAAGAGCATACTCCTATCTGGAAGGCAGGCAATGCACTCGCTAATCCTCTGATGTAACGGATGTTAATGCATGTCGCTTTGACTTACCACCAGGCGAACCGAATGTACGTTTACCCTCTTGCATAAAAAAAATTGTGTGTGTCAGCTCCGACGCACGACTGGAGTTTACTCCTTAAGTACGATTGTCTAAACATACGCAAAAAGAATTTATCCAACTGAAAATAAGATTAATACCATATGAAAGGGTAAATTAACAAATTAATGAAAATAATATACATATATAAATATATATTTATTCATTTTATATACATTTATTATAACTAATCGGCGAAATATTTTACATTAAACTTTTCACAATAGTCAATTTCAGATGTGCACAAATTTTTCATTACGAATGTTGATAAATTACGTAATTATTATTATCTGACAATTATCATTTATTTTTTAAACATTATTTTTCAATATTAATTAGAGCAACATTACTTTCGCACCGCACCATAGGTGCGCGTGCACCGAAAAAGTAACGAGGTCATTCATAAGTAGATTTTACCTCTCATATTTTTCTCATACCGGGCGCCTTATATATGAAAATCGATTCTTAAGGAGTAAACTCCAAAAAATTATTGCTTAGACTCTGAGATCAAATAAAATTTAACTCCCTAATGTTGATATTTAACACTAAACCAACTTGAGCTCGAAATAAGTGTATAATTCTACCGTTTATTACTTTGCATGTAAGTAATGACGATCTCACCAGCCACAAGCGAGTAAACAGCTATAACATGCATAGTATACTCTAAGCATGCATGTATAGCTACCGTCTATGTTCAGATATTACTTTTAATACACATGAAAAACCAATTCTTGCTCGGTTTACTTGCATGCTATCATCTAAAGACGAATTTTTCATGCGCATAAGGTAAGTTACGTTTAATAAATAATAATTAAATTGGTTTAAAGAATGTGGGTATTTCGAGATAAATAAAAGTTGTTTTTATCTAAATACGACTTTAACACCTTAGTTATCTAATTTAGTTATTTAGTCCGTACAAATACCCCGATAAGCATTACTAAATAAATATACATTCAGCATATTTGATCAGATGTAATTTAATCTTTACAATAAAATTGTTTAATCGCTTTCACGATAAAACGTGTAAATTGAAAAAGATTACTTACTTACTGTAATGTCGCAATCGCTATCGTTATCTTACACACGAGGTTATAAAAATACAATCAAAACATTATTTACACGACTCGCTAATCCTATTATATTTTTTATATTGAGGTTTTAAAAATTATATTACACATTACTGATTTATATTACATTTGTGTACAAGAAGTTATAAATTCTTTAAAAAAAAAAGTAATCACGGTTGGCTATGATTAGTGTTAAATATCGAAATACAAATTAAATAATGATAATTGTTATTTGCTTTAAAAATTGAAAATTGATGGATAGAATATACTTTATTGTATATTACTTTCGATTACACACACAAAACATAAATATACAAAGTAGTTAAACAATATATTACAAAAAAAAAAAAAACATTGACAAATAATACATAAAAATACTTGAAAGAATCAAAAGACGTTTTTAATAATCATTTTCTTAATTCGAAAATTTTACAATTTGGTCACTTATCATTAAGAAGTACGAGTATGTGTTAAATATCATCAATCAATTATAACAATAATGTCCCTTTTAGTCGTTGTAGACTGACAGAAAATAATGCGTTATAATTTATAATATCTGTACTCGTAGCTCATAGTTACTTGATAACTATTACTACGTCATTAACAATGTAGTTTGTTTATAATATGTGATAACCTTGTTGGTGAAATAAAAATAATAATCTGTATATTAATACGTAAAGCAAAAACTTTTTACGAAAATTACTCCGACGGAGAAGTATGTTTGGCACAGTTAGTTTATATGGAGAAGAAGCGCAGAATGATAAGATTTTTGATAATAATGCTCAAAAAATACTTACATTAAATTCATAAAAAAAAGGAAAAACACTACACACACTACAGCACACACACACATATCGATACCAGAAGTATCAATTAACGTAAGGGACATTTTGGCGAAAATGAGTTTTATATATCATTGGATTCAGAATTTTCCGCTCTATCGAATGGTATTATTAAAAAATTTCTATCATTAAAAAAAATTCCCTTACAGTACAAATTTTTGCACTGCGTAAAACGATTTATGACAAAAAAAATTGATTTAACAGTTATTAAAAATATTTATTCGCAGAAAAATAAAGTAAGTCATCGTATTAAATACTTTACATCCTAACCTTAAACCTCACATCAGTCAATTTAAAATAACATGTCCCTTACTTTAATTCATGATTCAAATTTTTTAAGAAAAATTCTCTTACAGTAATATCTCACAAAACTATCTTTAATATTATATGCTCCTTACTGTAATATGCCTACTAAATAAATACTTAAAGTAATACTTTCAATGTTCAAACATTTCTTGGGACAATCTCAAAATCTAACCGTTATACAAATCAATTACCTTCTAGCTGGACATACATTATATGCCAGTAGACAGCATGCATGCTGTTATTGAGAGGGAAGTAAGAAAACTAATTGTGTGGGCACCTTCGCAATGGCCAAGTTTCATATACTGCTAGAAAACGGCCTCAACCATATAATGGGAGAGTCTTAGAACATACAGATTTCATTAACTTCTAGAATCTGGCGGATTCTGTATTCACTCAAGCTACTCCTAAAAATAAAAATCTGCATATGAAAAATATAAGAGTGTGCACATTAAAAAAAATGCCTTGTCTAAAATTGATGTGAAATATACAATGTTAGAAACTGGTGATGCTTACGACATATAACTCTCCAAAGAATTTTAACGCAAGAAAAAAGGAAGAATCCCTTTAGGATTGGGAAAAGAAGTGCTGTTAGAGATAAAAAGACAGAAAATATAGAAAACACAAATCACTCTGCAGCTGCCAATTTCCATTCCAAAATACAATGACCTAAAAAAATTGTGTGACACCGGTATAATACCAAAAAGATTTCGTGGAGAATATTTGACCCTTCCGAATAAACCGCCAGTTAAAGATACCCTCAATGAAACTGACGACGATGAAGATGACTTGATTACAGCTAATGATGACGACTAGGTAAAATGCTAAATAGAAAAAGTTGTTCCAACTATTTCAAAGGCGCAAAAATATGTCATTTATATTCATTCATTCGTCTTTCATACAATTCATGCACCTCTTATTCGATCTTCTGCCCTTACCTACATTCATTCGTCCCTTCCATTGGTCATTTCAACTTTCATTGCCAACATACTAATCATCTTTCACATAATTGATATTCTATTTTATTCGTCGATCTTTCGTTTCCAGTTCATTCATTCAATTACATATTAAATAAGACTGCTGATTAAGTCTGAGTATTATTTTTATTCAATTGGTGATGGTTCAAATTAATAATGATTATAATTATAAAACCAATTAAACATAATTAATACAAGTCCAGAGTTTGTAGAGTCCATATTCATATAGTCAATTTAACGTAATTATTTTAACATTAGTTACTACAAGGTTTGTAAGACACTTATTTTTAGAACTTCTAAACTTAACACAAAGCTTTAAAGACTGTTTAGTGTATTGAATTTATAATAGTTATTAATAGATTATTAAATAAAATAAAATATTATAAACAAATTGTTTTATCTTTGTATACCTAAATAAATTTCATTAAAATCTGTGATAGCTAAGCTGTAAAACATGAAACTAACCGTAATTTACTTTGAATGATTAATATTGGTTCATATAAACATGAATCATGCAAAGAACTTATTTCCATGGTGTTAAAATACCATCAATTTTAGTAGATAATCTATAGTTACATTAAATTGCAACACTGTAGAAGTCTTTTACAATAGCATTACATATATTTTTTTTTATCTTGTTTCTTACAGTATGTTCGATGCTTTACACATAATTTTTTAGTATTGTAAGGGACAACTAAACATATTTTTTTAATGTAAGAGACATGCTATACCACTGGGTATTTCCAAATCTTTCGTTTATAGCATAAAAGAAGAGGAAATTCTAAGAAACTTTGCTCTAAACACAATTAAAATTGGAGCAGACCGTAAAAAGTTATGGACAGATTTAAAAAAATAAAATCGTTTTTTGGCTCTCCTGAAAAACCGTGGTTTGTCCCTTACATTAATTGATACTTCTGGTATCGATATGTACAATGACATTTAACACAAAAGTTTATTGTCAAAGTCTGTCGATGTAGGTATGTTTATAACTAGTCCTATTGTTAGAATTTCATTCAAAAACATTATTCGTGTAAGGACCAAACGTCTAGAAAAAAAAAATTGATGAATAAAACAAGAAGTTACATATTTTTCACAAGTTATCCCTTATTGATTTATTTAATTAGATTTTAGTAATTGAGGAATTTTTGTTTAAGTTTTTTGTGCGTGTTGCAATTATGTTGTAAAAGTTACAATGGGACTGGCGTGTCCATGTAGGACAAAAGTCCCTAAAATTAATAAAAGAAAAAAAAACATATTTTTCAAGATTAGGGCTGTCATCAATGCATAATCTAGGGAAACTCAGACTGGTTTCCCTAGATTAGTTTTAGTTTGGAGTGCGTCCAGAAATGCTGGGAAGGTTTTCAAATAAGGGCACTGTCAATTAACCAATGAAAAGTAATCATACCAAATTCAACTTAAAATATCATCGTAAATATACAGCTTTGTAGACGTTTTTATACGGTTTGGACAATTTAAGTGAACGTAGTCTTATTTGAGATGTGTATAACGAAAATACAAAAGTATAAATGGTCATATCTAAATGATAACATCTAAGGCTTCATAGACTTTAAGTTTGAAATATTTTTTTTTACCCAGGGTGAAGTTGAAACTCAGGGTACTTTTGACGATGTTTCAAAGACAAAGTTGTTCGAAGAATTGCTCCAAGAAGAGGAACTCGAAGACGACGTCGGAAACCGTGGTCAGCTACTGAGACAACGAACTATGTCGATTCAGGTAAGTTTGATGTTTATTAGCATCGGCGTGCGGTTTCATTTGGTTTATCCAAAATGAAAATATTAAGAGGAAAGGGTACCTCAGAGACTTTTGAAACTTGAACAAATTATTTTAATACACTACTATTTTAAAACCTAATAAAATTTGAACAAAATGTCATACTTTGTAATTGAAAGATATTGTAATTTTTTTTAAAGTTCAGTTTCCATTCTCGCTATTCAATCCATATGTCACATCGCTATGATTCAAAGACAAAGTAGCGTACCGAATCGTCAAAATGTTGTGTACATATTTTATCTGTGGAAGTTGGTTCTGTTAACATTTCAATTTTAGCAAAAATAATGTGTTTAAATCATTAACTAACAGCTTTTATTAGTGTAACTCATAACTTGTGTGTAATATGTTTCTGAAATAGTTATAAACGATAAAACCAAATCTAAAATGTGTGATTGTCCGAAAACGAGTGATTTTCTTTCAATGTAGTCTTTGTTCACCATTTAAGACACCTAATAAAAAATAGACCATAGATAATTATTGACCAAAACAGCATTTCGTAGTCGACTTTTTCCTTCCCAAAACATTTTTTATGTAATTAAAAAAACCCTTTCTTGTTTTTTTTTTTTTTGTAAATATGCGTATTTTTTTTAAATGAGTGTCTGAAAATGTATAAAAATTAGGCAATATTTGAAGATTCCTATTCCCTATAATAATAAGTATGTATATGAAAAAAACCAAGACAGGGGCATGCTCATGGCAGTTAGGTAAGGGTTTTATGTTACAAATTTTTTTGATCTAGTGTGTGTAGAAACAGTCGACTACGATTGTATAAATAAAGAGCCAGTATCCTTTCCTCTTAATTGTGTTATATCAGGTAGATTTTTTAAGAAGATTATCAAATTACTAAATATGTCTTTAAAAATACGTAGGTTAAGTTATATATTTATTCTTTTCCTCCTTCAAATGCTTTAAAATTTAAAAAAAATCAGTAAGTATAAAAATTTTTTTTTTTTTTAAATTCGATCACGCCAGCGATACTTAGGTCGTCCAACCGGGCGTCGGCCCGATGGTCGGCCCAAGTAAGCTTTCTTCAGCCCTCGTTCCTCCCCCATTCGTTCTACATGACCAAGCCAACGTAGGCATTGTGCTTTTATTTCTCCAAGTATATTTGGCTCGGCCATAAGTTCTTGTAATTCCCCGTTCTTTCGGACTCTCCAGCTTCCATCCTCTCGTCTGGTAGGACCAAAGATCTTTCTAAGGAGCTTTCGTTCGGTGACTAAGAGGTTACGTTCTTCATTCTGGGTTAGAGTCCAGGCTTCACAACCATACATCAATATAGGTCTTATAACTGTTTTGTATATCCGCAGTTTGGTATTTTTACTTAAAAGCCTGGACACGAGCACTTTATGTAAGGCTGCACCACACTTGAGGGTATTTTGGATACGGATTTTAATTTCTTCCTCTCTGGAATGTGAGTCAGTTATTGTGCAACCCAGATATCTGAAACTAGCAACTCCCTTGTACGTCGTATCTCCAACCTGTAGGTCTTGGCGCTGGGTTCGTGTATCTCTATAATGCTTCATGTGGAGATATTCCGTTTTGTTGACATTATTTTATTTACTTCAGCCAAATTCGTTGTGGAATTTTTATAAACAAACCAAAAGTCATTGTGTATAGGGTTGTCACACTTTTATTAATGAAAATTTGTAATTTATCACCTATTTCCTAGTTGTACATTAAAAATTTTACTTTAACATTGTTTCCTAGAACTTAAATTAACCGCGAATAAATAAATAAATAAATATGTTTAACACACACACACGGCCGTCTGTTCCTAATGTAGACAATTTAATGCCTGTCTTTTAGATAACAGCCGACTGATATAATTTTTTTTTAAATAAATATACCTACATATAAATAATACATATATAAATAAACATATATTACACCCAGACTCGGGGCGGGAATCGAACCCGCAACCTTTGGAGCCGAAAACAGGGTCAGTCATGCGAAATACGTATTATACGCAAGAAAATTGGCTTATAACAAAAATTTACAAAATTTTAATTACTAATATACATCTAACAAACCTAAATTTTAGCACTGACAGGACAATTTCGTAGATAAATAAGCAAAATTTGTTTTTTTTTTATTTGGTATATTGTTTAGTTATATTATTTGTTTTTTTTTTTTAAATTAGGTATAATTTTTTTAAAGGTAAATTGTAATCGATTTTATATACAACTTTAAATAATATAATTATTATGTTTATTCAACGTAAGTAAAGTAAAATAAATAATAAAAGAGAAATGAGTGTCTGAAAATAGATTTTTAATCATAATAAATCCACTTTAAAACAAATGTTGTTTTCTTTGAATGCTATTCAGGGGTAGTGTAGGTATTTTTAATATAGGCATATACATATTTATGAAAATATTTAGAAATAATTCAATGGGAAATTAGTTATACCCACGTTAACAAGTAAATTTTACCCCTGTAAAAAATAATTACAGATAATATATAAAAATACATATATTTTCCTGACTTATTTATTTCAAGTTTTATGAATTATGTGTTATTATTATTATTATTTTATTTTTTTATGTGGCTTGTACAGACTACTGTGTATAAATATTAAAAAATATAATTATTATAATTATTTTCCTATAGGTTATTAAGGTTGCCTATGGTTGCCTATGGTTGGTTGCTAAGCAACGGTTTATTGGTGAACATTCCATATCGAATTTGGCTTAAGTATAGGCACCTAACTTTTTAACAAATCAATTAATGACGAGTACCTATCACTCAGTATATTTTATTAGTAAATGTTATGTATTATTTTATATATTAAAATTTCATTTTGATTGAAGTTTGTATGTTAAGATATGTGATCAGATAGTCGTATTTCGAAGAAATCAAATATCTTAAATAGTTTAACAATAACTTAACCTAATCAATATCAAATATTTAACAATTCAACAGGACTGTTATTATTAATATAAAAAGGTATTGTGTAATAAATATAATAAAGTACCTAGTACCTACCTAAATATTAATTTTTGTAATATTTTTATTGTCTTACTAATTATTTATAGTCTCACTCGAGCGTCAGTACGACGATGGATAATACGGTAGAAGAACTTGAAAAAGAAGCAGAGGAAACTACTGAATTAATGGAAAAAGGTAATATCACATTATTTAAAATATCGTTTAAATGCATAGGTACAATTAAAATATTTACTAATATATTTTTACGTTATAATTTGTAAAAGAAAAATAAAATGAGTAAGTATGATTAATAAATAATAATAAATATTAACCAACAATCACACCACGTTGACCTAGCCCCGTGCTAAGTTCGTAAGAACTTGTGTTCGTAAGAACTTGTGTATATACCTACGTGATTAAAATATCAGATTTGTTTTCTTAAAAAAATATTTATATTTCGCGAGAATGATATCTGTCGTTGTTAGAAAGCTGTTATATAATTATTTTTTAAGAAACATATATTACTAATCTTATTAAGCTGCCTTTTGTAATAGTTATAAAAAAATAGGTACTGCATACAAATATATATCAGCAATATTGTGGAGCATTTAATCACCGTTTTATGTATATGACCCAGTCTCGATTATCCAGCACATTACATAGGTACCGTAACGATAAAGATGTACAGACTTACGATTAATGTAATTTACAGTGACAATATTTTGTTACATTTTTCGTATAAAAGATTGAGTATACATAATTTACAATAAAATTACATAAAGTACAATAGAGTTGATGACTAAAAATAGGTACGAATACTATATCGGTAAATTTTGTTCCTAAATAAAAGAAAAAAAAAAAAATCTTAATGTAGTCAAAATCGTTAGTAAATATCATTTCTCGTTTTATGCGATCCCTGTTTACACCATTTTACGGTACTAAAACTAGTGACATAGGTCATTAGAAGCACAACCTATCGACAAAATGAGCCTTGAATGGTCTTGAATATAATTCATAACTTAAATCAGTGATACCACAATCACCACTTGATTTTAATTTACGAGTAAATTTTTATGTTTGTTGATGTGGTATAATAATGTGTACGTAGTCAAATAAGAAAGTAGAAGGAGTAAGAAGTTGCAAGACGCTGAGTTTACTAGTGGACATCGTTTTTGGCAAATACGATTCTAAGTTGGACATCGACGATCTGCACCGCGCACTAGTAGTTTTGGTGCCTGGTGTTAAATTGTTCTTTATATCCTCTCTATTTTGTAGGTCGAGTTTCGAGCACAGTGTACATGAAATATTTCCGCGCGGGAGCCGGTTGGGCTCTGCTCTCGTCTACTGTGTTTTCAATCTTGTTAGCGCAGGTCATCACCTCCGGTAGCGATCTGTGGCTCACACATTGGTATGCATTACTTTCTCAAATATTCTGAATACGTAATCTAGAAATTTCTAGGAGAGTTTCAAAACATGTAGGTAGTTGATTATGGATGCGTTTCGCAATATACTTTTATAGTCTTGTCTGGGCTAATGGCACTAAATCGAAAATTGAAATTCGAAATGTAAGTACAGAAACCTTTAAACGTACAGCTCATCTTAGAAGGCAAACGTAAGTAGGTACTTTATCTTATAGGCTTAATGAAAAGACCCGGGTACAACGAATATATCAAAATAACTTTTTATGTGTAAAAAGATTTTTCAAGATTACGTACATATATAAGACTATCTGTTTCCACTTTAAACGCTAAACCGAATTCAGCACCTTAATGATTGTTATCACTGTAAGTTACTGTAACTGTAGTTTCTAACGATTTTTTTAGTAGTACAATATCAATAACTTGTAAACATTATGAATGGCATGTTTCGACAAGATATCTATCTGATTATCTGATAAAATATTGTACTTGCATTTCCATACAGTACATATGTTTAATGAATACATGGAAAATCAAAGTGTCATTAGTCATTTTATTTCCGAAATTAGCCTCTACCTACAAATGGAAATCAATTTTGTTATTTTTAATTAAGACAATCCTATTAAAATTAAAAAAAGTTTTTTTTTCAAGATTCGGTACTATTGAGAAAAAGTAGATACAGTCTTACAATCTTTTATGTTTGTAGTAGTAGTTGTATTTAATAAATAACCTTAGTCTTAATTATTCTACTCGCGAAAAACTATTTGTGTAAATCGACCAAATCAAGTGGCAATACAACAGCGTGACCAATATTTTTGACAATTTAAATATTATGAATAGTCCGTCCGAAAAAACAACAGTTTTAATAAATATTTCTGAAAGAGTTTATCTTTAGCAAGATCATATTGCAGGATGAACGATGTAGAAGATAATATTGCTAGAAGGGCACTCAGAGAAAACATTAGCAATTCAAGCTTACCCAGTAACAGGTCGTTAGCTAACGATGTTCTGAACACTTTTAATGATACTTCATCCCTGGATAACTTGGCATCGACGAGCACCATGAACCCGAACCTTACAGTTATAGGCACCATGGTGAAAACAGCTTTTGCGATGAAAAATATAACATCAAACGAGGAACAATTTGATCATACAATGTACGTTTATGTTTGGGCTATCGCCATCTTCGGATGCATTCTTCTGACCACAACAAGGTAAATGTTTATTTTTTTACTCGTTCAAAATTTTAAATACTAATGATTTTTTAAGAAATAATATGCAATGGTTACATGCAATTATGGACTTTAGTTTGTAATCGAAAAATCAGACTAGCCTAGCCTAGAAATGCCCCTCGCGTTTGAAAATTATCTTAACCAGGAAAATTAAAAGATAGGATTTTTTTTTTCAACTTATTCTTCCCCAAGTTATATACACTTCTTCCATCGGCCGGGTTTTATACCAGCTTTAAAAAAATCTTCGTCAATGCCTTCAAAATATGCGTCGACAGCAATCTCAACCTCCACATTTTTAGAAAATCGTTGACCTCCTAAGTGGTTTTTGCGCTTTGGGAATAAATAAAAGTCAGATGGAGCGAGATCATTAGAATACGGGGCATGAGGTAGCAATTCGAAGCCTCATTTATAAATTTCTGCCACTGTCTCGACTGACGCGTTATCGCGCGTTATTCTGGTAGAACACAACTTTTCTTCGTAACAATCCAGGCCTTTTTTTATTATTCATTCACGTAACTGCGACGCTTACGTGAATGAATGCGGTTACAATAATAAGCTGATTTTATTGTTTGACCCTTTTCTAAGTAGTCCACCATTTATTTACATTAATTTTTTGTCTCTGGAGTATGGTGGTGCACTCAAGTTTCATCCAAAGTCACAAATCGCTCAACAAATTCAGCTCAGAACAGTCTCGAGAAATTGTTAGTCGAACGCGTTTTTGTTCAACTGAAACCAGCCGAGGCACCTTTGAAAAGTGCAGCTCAGTGGTAATTATGTGGTGCGTTCGTTCAGATGTGATGCTAATAGGGTACTTTCGGTGGTGAAAACTAAATTATGACATTTGATAAAAATTAAAATTTATGTAGAAACGTACTTAAATATTCTTATTTTGAGTCATAAAAGCACATTATTATTTTTATTATATTGAAATTAAAAGTCGTAATTTTCAATCTGTATATCACGTGATCTAAAACACGAGCCGCCATGGTGTGACGCCATAAATATACACTGAATATACCATATACACTGAAAGCACTGCTCAGTGCCATAAAGACAATGTTCCGATATACACTGAAAGCACTGCTCAGTGCTCTCGCTTGCGAAAAATTCGTTCCTTTATGGAGTACCAGTACACTGCCGCAAAAAACATAGAGAAATATATGACGTCATAAATAGCCCCCATTTTTGTACTGTGAGCACTGGCGCTTTCGAGGTAAGGTACTCTCAGTACTTTGATCACATGATCAAAAAATATAACAGCGCGAATGATTGTTATTATTATTAATTAATATTTTTTAAAAATGTCAACAATATTCAAATAAGAATTTTTATAAATATTTTTATTTGAATAAAATGTCGAAAAATGAGGATAATAGTACCTATAGGCTACGTTTCGTTTTATCAGTATAGCACAGTATAGCAAACTGTAAAGGAACGGCTTCGCAGTATACTGAATAATTGACGTCACAGTTTTTTTAGTGTTTTCGTCGGTGGTAGATATCGATGGCCAGCCGCTACATGGATCATCTTCGACACTTTTCGACCACATTTGAACTTTGCTAGCCACTTTTTTACAGTAGCATACGAAAATTGTTTTGCTGTTAAACCTTTTTATTCAATAACTTAATCACAGTGTGAAAAACTGTAACGAATCCAAATAAGGAATTGAAATTTTACGCATTTTCTCAATTATAATGTAGCTTCAAAATGAAGATAGTTTCATAAAAATAGCATTCTCTTCTCTAACTATATATTAGACTACGAACTTATCAAATGACCTTCGTATGTGTGTTCTGTAATAGAGTTAAAGTAAGAATTTGTATCGCATTTCCCGCGTTGTTTTATTATTGCTCATTTACTTTGTGGCAAAGCGAAAAGCGTAAAAATAACCGCCTGCTAGTGTTTTTAATATTAATACGACACTGCTAGTAGCGTGTCTATGTATAGTTGGTATGTGTAATTTCTATGTGGCGTAACATAATTTTTTATAGTCTTATAAAACATTTGTTTAGTCTTTCTAAACGCTGTAGTATTTTCGAATAGGGTAAATTATTCTTAATTTTAAATTGCAGTAGGTATTAATTGTTCTCAATCAATAAGCAAGGTACCTACTGATTAGAGTCTTCTTATTTAGTTTAGTTTAATTTAAATTGTGTCATTAGTACTAGTGTCAGTATTTATTTATTTATTTATTTCACAACTATAATTTATATTGTACTGATAAAATATAAAAGATAATTATGGACCACGCAAAATGTTTAGGTATAGAAGAATCGCATTTTTAGGTAAACATAATTATTTACATTACTTTTAATATATATAATAGCTGTTGTTATTGTATATCATTAAAATATTCTATATAATATAATCTATATCATAAGAACATTTATTAACTAATAGATTTTTTACTTTTTTTTTAGATCGCTCATGTACCTGTGGGTGTGTATGCGAAGTTCCATCAAGTTGCACAATCAGATGTTCAGCAGCATCATGTCGGCGACGATGCGCTTCTTTGACACGAACCCTTCGGGCCGAGTGCTGAACCGGTTCTCGAAGGACATGGGAGTCGTCGACGAGGTCATACCGAGGATGTCTTTGGAGAGTATCCAGGTATATATCGGTACCACGGAGGTACATAACACTAAGTCGAATTTTTTCGATTTTTTTTTTTTTAATGATCCTATTAGAACTTTTTGCGATTTTTATAGTAGTACAAAGCATAATATCCTCATCTTAAAATTTACGGATATAAAATTTAAAGATAACACTATTTCATTGAAAAAACAGCGAGTAAAAACTTCTAGGTATTTGCTCTTCTGTAAAAAAAAAATAAAAATGTATGGTTTATAAAAATAAAAATAATTTGAAAATATTATGGTTTTAATGTAATATTTATAAAAGTCAAATTATGACTAATGTCTGAGTTTATTATATAACTTTTCTATTTCATTCCGTAGGTTTTCATGGTGATGATCGGTATATTGGTAATGGTTGCCATTATTAATCCTTACATGTTGCTGACGACACTATTCTGTGGCAGTTTCATGTACATATGGACCATTATTTACTTGAACACAGCCCAGGCGATAAAGAGGTAAGTAAAAGGCATTTATTATTGGTTGTAAGTTCAATTTACGTTCGGAGCGGATACTTTATACAGATATTTATTTCATAATAGTCTCCTGAGAAAAGACATTACGCTTGGCAGGGATTATTTTTCCATATATTACTCCATCCTTACTTGCTATCATGGACTGCAATAAAACGATCATAAAATTACCTTTAGACAACTTACAAAATCGGATTAAACAACCTACAACTAAGGAAAAACTTCTCCTTTTTTATTATTGTTTTTTCATTTTCTCCCAAAAGTGAAGTTCTAAATACACATGCAATCATTCTGCATCTTTATGTATTTACATGCAGCTTGTGACATTAACAATACTAGCATGCTATTAACTCGCACATAATTTACTACTATTTTAATAGCATGTGTATTTAAGACTCGTAGGCGGGTCATTGTCCGTATCAAATTATTATCGACGCGAGTCAATGTAAGTACAAAGTACCTACATATACTATAAAATAATAAGCCGTTGCTACGAGAATACGAAACGATGTGCGAGGATTCTTCGAAAGGGTTAAATAGTGGGCACATCGCGGGATGACTTTGCATTTACCTTTGAGTCCAATTATATGAAATTGTGACAATCCATGTATAAAAATTTAATATTTCTGTACATTACGACAAATGAATTCGTAAATTGCTAAATAATTTTGTCCAACTCTGATTTTGTGTCGTATCTTTTCTCCTATGGGCTCGTATGATTTCGGTATACAATTAAGGTACTATTAGGTATACATGCTTAAAACTAGCATGCTCTTCAAACTGAAACGTTTGCTCTTGTTTAGCGTGCTTTATATTATTATTATTTTCATATAATTCAATAAGCAAACCTGTTCTGACGTTTTATAAGCACGCCCCCTTCCACCCGCGCTGCAGGTAACCAGGTAACCTGCTAAAACTTCGCTTTTTTGAGCATGCTCATTGCTAGCAATGTTTCAACACATATGCTACTATTTTGATTAAAAGTCTAAAAACGGATTTTATCGCGTTTATTTCCGTTTATAGACTTTTTTCGTATATCCGTTTTTAGACTTTTAATCAAATGAGTAAAATTCGCGTAAATATAAGAGAACAGTACACATGCTACTATACTTGAGCCAAATTCGATGTGGAATTTATGTAAACAAACCAAATGTCATCGTGTATAGGGTTTTCACACTTTTAGTAATGAAAAATTGTAATTTATCACCAATTTCCGAGTTATACATTAATAATTTTACTTTAACATTGTTTCCTAGAACTTAACCGCTAAATACGTAATATACAAGAAAATTTGCTTATAACAAAAATTAACAAATTTGTAATTACTAATATACATCTAACAACTCTAAATTTTTGCACTGACAAGAAAATTTCGCAGATAAGCAACATTTGGTCTTTTTTGATCAGTCGTTATATTATTAAAGGTAAATTGTTATCGATTTTTATGCACAATTTCAAATATTATAATTATTATGTTTATTCAACGTAAGTAAAGTAAAATAATAAAAGAGAATGAGTGTCTGAACATAGATTTTTAATCATATTAAATCCATTTTTAAAAAAAATGTTGATTTATTTTATATGATATTCAGGAATAGCGTAGCTATTTTTAATATAGGCATATACGTATTTATGAAAATATTTAGAAATTATTCAGTGGGAAATTAGTATACCCACGTTAAGAAGTAAATTTTACACATATGACATAATTATAGATAATATACAAATACATCTAACTTTCTGACGTATTTATTTCAAGTTTTATGTAGCTTGTACTACTATGTATAAATATTAAAAAATATAATTATTATAATTATTTTCCAATAGGCTGTAAACATCTGCCTATGGTTGGTTGCTAAGCAACGGTTTGTTGGTAAACATTCCATATCGAATTGGGCTTAAGTATAAGTAGAATTTGCTAATAAGTAGCATGCTTTCGCGCTAGTAATGAGCATGTGTAACTGTACCACATGAGTAAAGAAACAACACAAAGACAAAACTTCATACAAGCGCGCCACGATAGGTACCTAGTACCTACACTACGACAAGCTCCAGGCGAGTGTGTCGTGACTCGTGACTCGTGAGCACTCTCGCTCCGTCACGGTTGGAGAGAGACCGGCCTGCACCGGCTCGGCGAGTGCTCAAACTCAGGGGCTGCAGTAAACGTCGCGCGTCGTGTTTTCATTTCATGATGTTTTAATTTAAATAAATAAATATTAACCAAAAATCACACCATGTTAACCTAGCCCCGTGTTAAGATCGTAAGAACTTGTGTTACAGGTACTAGGAACGGAAATAAATTTAAGAAATTTATATAAATACATATATACATAAATACACATCCATGACCCGGTGCAGACATCTATATTCATATATATATATATTATCATACAAATTATCTGCACCTGGCGGGATTCGAACCCGCGACCGCTGCGTAAAGTGTCCAGTTGCCTGAACACTCGACCAGCCGGCTGTCAATGTAATTTAAATACTGTTTTAAAATCAAAGTGTAATGTATGGTTACAATATGGTTTACTGTACAATGTGTATGAACAATAAAAGAAAATGAATACAGAAAATGTATTGAAAATCACAAATGAGAGAAAATAAAATTGAATGTTAAAAGATGTGAGCAACCTATAAATGTGGGAAAAGATTATTTTTTTCAGCCATTGCAAGGATTTTAATTAAGGTCGTCTACAATCGGGGTTTTTAATAATACTTCCTGATAAGTTTAACGCATTTGTTAAATTCCTTGTATATATTGAGCAAATATTTCGCGAATATTTTTATGTCAAAATAAACATTGTTGTTAATATTGGCAGTGATATACGTGTAGTGTAAGTAAATTTGATACGCCATGTAAGTGAAATGCGAGCGAGCCTTACAGTAGTCATAATTAATTTGTTTCTTTATTAAATCGCAAGATCATAAAAAAGATGAAATTTTATAGAATAATAGATTTTTTTTAATAACTTGAAAAATGATAAAGTATTATAATATTCATATATATAAAGTATTATAATTTTTAAAATATCAAAAAAAAAACCTCCAAAAATAAACTTTGCTATCTTGTTGAAGAACTGACTATTGTTAATTAAATTTTATTCTTCTGTGCCAACCCTACCAATATAGGTATAAATTTTGCTCGCTCCTTAAAAGCTTTGTCTCTGTTCCGTTTTTTACTCACATACTCATTACTGTACCCTTATGTTCCTTTCGTTATCCAGTATCGGGCAAAGCGTTGTGATAGTAATGGGGCGGTGTTCGCAGACTGGAGGGCGTGACGCGCAGCCCCGTGTTCTCGCACGTGTCGGCCAGCATGGCGGGCCTGTTCACGGTGCGCGCGTGCGGCGCGCAGGACATGCTGCGCGCGCAGTTCGACGACAAGCAGGACGTGCACACCTCTGCCTGGTGGGTACACACACGCACACACACACACACACACGCGCAGCCCCGTGTTCTCGCACGTGTCGGCCAGCATGGCGGGCCTGTTCACGGTGCGCGCGTGCGGCGCGCAGGACATGCTGCGCGCGCAGTTCGACGACAAGCAGGACGTGCACACCTCTGCCTGGTGGGTACACACACGCACACACACACACACACGCGCGCAGCCCCGTGTTCTCGCACGTGTCGGCCAGCATGGCGGGCCTGTTCACGGTGCGCGCGTGCGGCGCGCAGGACATGCTGCGCGCGCAGTTCGACGACAAGCAGGACGTGCACACCTCTGCCTGGTGGGTACACACATGCGCACACACACACACACACACGCGCGCAGCCCCGTGTTCTCGCACGTGTCGGCCAGCATGGCGGGCCTGTTCACGGTGCGCGCGTGCGGCGCGCAGGACATGCTGCGCGCGCAGTTCGACGACAAGCAGGACGTGCACACCTCTGCCTGGTGGGTACACACATGCGCACACACACACACACACGCGCGCAGCCCCGTGTTCTCGCACGTGTCGGCCAGCATGGCGGGCCTGTTCACGGTGCGCGCGTGCGGCGCGCAGGACATGCTGCGCGCGCAGTTCGACGACAAGCAGGACGTGCACACCTCTGCCTGGTGGGTACACACACGCACACACACACACACACACACACAGACACACGCGCGCAGCCCCGTGTTCTCGCACGTGTCGGCCAGCATGGCGGGCCTGTTCACGGTGCGCGCGTGCGGCGCGCAGGACATGCTGCGCGCGCAGTTCGACGACAAGCAGGACGTGCACACCTCTGCCTGGTGGGTACACACACGCACACACACACACACACACACACAGACACACGCGCGCAGCCCCGTGTTCTCGCACGTGTCGGCCAGCATGGCGGGCCTGTTCACGGTGCGCGCGTGCGGCGCGCAGGACATGCTGCGCGCGCAGTTCGACGACAAGCAGGACGTGCACACCTCTGCCTGGTGGGTACACACATGCGCACACACACACACACACGCGCGCAGCCCCGTGTTCTCGCACGTGTCGGCCAGCATGGCGGGCCTGTTCACGGTGCGCGCGTGCGGCGCGCAGGACATGCTGCGCGCGCAGTTCGACGACAAGCAGGACGTGCACACCTCTGCCTGGTGGGTACACACACGCACACACACACACACACACACACAGACACACGCGCGCAGCCCCGTGTTCTCGCACGTGTCGGCCAGCATGGCGGGCCTGTTCACGGTGCGCGCGTGCGGCGCGCAGGACATGCTGCGCGCGCAGTTCGACGACAAGCAGGACGTGCACACATCTGCCTGGTGGGTACACACACGCACACACACACACACACACACACAGACACACGCGCGCAGCCCCGTGTTCTCGCACGTGTCGGCCAGCATGGCGGGCCTGTTCACGGTGCGCGCGTGCGGCGCGCAGGACATGCTGCGCGCGCAGTTCGACGACAAGCAGGACGTGCACACCTCTGCCTGGTGGGTACACACACGCGCACACACACACACACACACACACACACGCGCGCAGCCCCGTGTTCTCGCACGTGTCGGCCAGCATGGCGGGCCTGTTCACGGTGCGCGCGTGCGGCGCGCAGGACATGCTGCGCGCGCAGTTCGACGACAAGCAGGACGTGCACACCTCTGCCTGGTGGGTACACACACGCGCACACACACACACACACACACACACACGCGCGCAGCCCCGTGTTCTCGCACGTGTCGGCCAGCATGGCGGGCCTGTTCACGGTGCGCGCGTGCGGCGCGCAGGACATGCTGCGCGCGCAGTTCGACGACAAGCAGGACGTGCACACCTCTGCCTGGTGGGTACACACATGCGCACACACACACACACACGCGCGCAGCCCCGTGTTCTCGCACGTGTCGGCCAGCATGGCGGGCCTGTTCACGGTGCGCGCGTGCGGCGCGCAGGACATGCTGCGCGCGCAGTTCGACGACAAGCAGGACGTGCACACCTCTGCCTGGTGGGTACACACACGCACACACACACACACACACACACACACATACACGCACACACACGCACGCACGCCCGATTGTAATTAGCTCCTTTATTTTTTCTCAGCTCCTCATTTATGTTCAATAGCTTTCACTCTAATTTGATCAAAATATTGGAATATAAATATGAGGAAATAAAACAAATATTCTTTAATACATTTAAGACTACTCGTGGCAAATCTGTTATGAAAAAAATAACAAATAACCGCGTCTTCTAAGACGCAACATCTAGACAAGACATCTAAATAGATGACAGACAGACAAAAGGAGATTATTATATAGATTATTATATATATTAGAGATTATATATTTAGATTTCTAAACTTCGTTGTCACTGTTTGTCTTCTCGTTTTTGTATTGAATGTCGGTTCACTCTCTTCCATAACATTTATTATATAATCAAGCGGTCTAGTATCATACAGACATACACTGACTGACATACATAGACTGGCCCGCGGCGCAGTTGGCAGTGGCCTTGTTTTCTGCTCCAGGGTTGTGGGTTCGATTCCCTCCCTGAATCTGGGTGTAATATGGAGTCGGACCTTAGGAACAGTCGACCGTGTATGTTTAAACATATTTATTTATACAACAAGCGACAGTAAAATTCCCCCTTTCGCAAATCATAATTAGAAATTGAGTCCAACTCCATCTACTCAAGCAAGATAAGCAAAAGCGTTTGTGATATGAAATCGAATTGATACAAGTACATACTCGCAATGTAACTGATAATTTGCCGCTTATATATATTTGACCTCAATGAATAACTCTCCACTTTTTTCTCGATCTTTCAAGTATTTTTGATTTATTGGAATGTATATAAAGCTTTTTTTTAAATATTATATTACTAAAATATACACTTCTTATTAAATATATTCATAACGCAAAATTCTGGACGCTTGTAGACAATATGATATTTTTGTGCGATTAAAGTTACGCCCCGACTCAACGTAATGTGAAATATATAATATATTTTACGCTGAGTCATCCTATAATATAAAAACAAGCCAAGTTTCATGACATTGCGATCATCGTATGATATCTTTATATATTAGCACAAAAAGTCCAACTAAATTAATATAAAAATGTGTATTGATAACGCCTAGTTAATCTTTTTCATAAATATGATTAAACTTATGATACTGGTAGGAACTTGTATGATTGTGATGATTTATTAATACAAAATATGTCTATTACAGGTACTTGACCCTGGTCACCAACACTGCGTTTTCAATATACCTCAGTCTTTTCTCGGCACTGTACGTTGTGATTGTCGCCTACACGTTCTTGTTTCTGGATGACGGTAAGAGTTATTGCTGATGGTGATTAATTTCTTTAAAAAGTGGCATACTAGTAGCTGCAAATCAAATAAGATATCGTGATTTGTTTTTTTAGGAAATCCTAATAGAAATTCTCAGTATTCAAACTATTATTTATTCAGTACGCCGGTAGTTACCACAGTGACCGCACGCGTCGACGTGTTTCACGCGGTAATTTTGCGAACTATAACAAAAGCTTTAAGGCTTTCTCGTAGTCCACAAATGCCATACAGTGGCTTATTATACGCTTCAGTCTTCTGTATAATCTGTCGAACAGTTTGCATGTGGTCCACGGTGCTGTAGCCATTTTGAAACCCAGTTTCAGTGATAGAAATTCGTCGAATCTTGTGGCGAGGCGAATCGTAGCAACCTTCGGAAACGGCTTATATACGTAACATAGAAGTCTAATTCCTTAAAAGATATTTATCACCTTCTTTGAAAAACAACACAATCACACTCCTGGAACTGGCCGTCGGCTTAGTACCCTGGTGAATCTTAGGGCAGGTCGTCCTGCGGCCTTAAGGAGCTCAGTTGTAATTCCGTCAACACCCGGGGCCCTCCCGTTTTTATGCCACCAAATTGCCGTACTAATCTCATAGTGTTCGATATTCGGGATATCCTCTGAAAAAGTGCATAATTTGCCATAACCGTCCTTAAAATATTAGTATGGTCACCCAAATACATATAAACTTTTTAGGAACGACAAAATCCGGCAACGTCGGCCTAGCGGTCAGCCAGGGGCTCATACTAGTGAACATGGTGCAGCACGGCATCAAGATGACCACGGAGGTGGTGTCGCAGATGATAAGCGTGGAGCGCGTACTGCAGTTCACGAAGCTGCCGCAGGAGGCGGCGGGCGGTCCGCCCGCGCCCCGCGACTGGCCGCAACGCGCCCGCCTCGTCTTCAAGGACCTCTACCTGCGATACGATAGGGAAGCCGAGCCTGTGCTGAAGAATTTGAATATCGTCATCGAGAGCGGCTGGAAGGTAAAACTAGATAAGTCCCTTATGGTGGCGATTCGCACCGCGACATGCGACCACGACGCGACCGCGACCAGGAGAAACAGAGACAAGTTGTATCATTGGTCGTCGCGGTCTCTTGTCTCTGTCTCTCCTGGTCGCGGTCGGTTGTCACGGTCGCATGTCGCGGCGTTAATTTCCACCATTATGTTCTCGGAAGGTGTCGCATCGGGGTTACACCCCCGAATCGGGAAGTATGACGGTCACCGGAACGAGTAGACACTTTTTTTACAGATCATGCATTACTATTATGTGTAACAATATTTAAATTAGTTGTAAAATTAAAATTGTTATCATCATGTCATGATGGGTATGAAAATCCAAAAATATGATTTATGGGCAAGACCGACTAGCACTTAGCCGGATTTTTATAGCCATAAAATACAGTTTTACACATTTATGCGTTCGTATGTTCTTTTGCGACTGATGGTTGGTAAATATACAAGTATTTCACAATATTCTTTTCCACGCATGAGTATGTGTTGTATGAGTACGAAGTATACCTATTCTACAAGATTAGGTTATATATTAAAAAAGTTATTTACTTTATTTTTATTTATTAAAACTTTATTGCACACAAAATGAAGATACAATTTAGAACCATCAGTTACAAGCAAATATATTGTAAAGGCCTTATCGCTAGCGATCTCTTCCAGGCAACCTTTAGTGATATTAGTTTAGGAAAAAGTGCTGGGGAGAGTCCGCAAACGACAGTACAATGTTATTACAGATACAGAAATAAACAACTTATAACATAAATATATAATATACATACACAAATAAATATATATCTACAAACATACATACATAATACATACACATATACATAATACATACATATCGTCATAGTCGTAGAATAGAGACGGATCTTACAAATTTAAAACTTTACAGGGCAGACACTTCAAACAACTATGTTGTTGTTGTTGTTGTATGTTTTGTTGGTGTTTCGTCAAAGTCGTAGAATAGTGACGGATCCCACAAATTCAAAACCCCACAGGGCAGACATTTCAAATATACAACAACAACAATATAACTGTTTGAAACGTCTGCCCTGCAAAGTTTCGAACCTGCAAGATCCGTCACTATTCTACGACTATGACGATATAGAAAAATATACCCAATAGATCGCATATTTAAGACAATGTAAGGGAGTGATGATATTTGTGCAACCGATTCTTAAAAGTACTTAATGACTCTGCTTGACGGATATTAATTATTAGGTAGAGAGTTCCAAAGTTTTATAACTTTAGTAGTGAAGGAATTACTGTACGCTTTTAAATGACAAATAGGTCAAGTAAGTTATTACTACGAGAACGCAGATTGCATTCAGTGTCATGTCCTAAAAAAATAAAGTTCTCTTTAAGATAAGCGGGTGTGTGAGGGTGATAAAGGATACTATACATCAAAGAAAGAGCGTACAATATAAAAATAATAGGGTATTCTACAATGTTTGAAAAAGTACTTCAAAATGTTAATTTTCCTAATAAAAAGCCACAAAAAAAATTATTTCGACAAAATAAATACGTTTTTTTTTTCATAAAATTAAATTAAATTTTAACCTTTTTAATTCCCGCGAAAACGCGATCACCTATTTTGGTGACGTAATATGTGTAAAGTTGTGTTCCGATATATACTGAGAGCACTCTGAGGTGTGACGTCAATTCAGTATACTGCGAAGCAGTTACTTTTTAGTTTTGCTTTACTGTGCTATTCTGGTTACTGATAAAACGGAACGCAGTCCAGTATACTATCATCCTAATTTTTCGACATTGTTTTCAAATAAAAATATTTATCATGTAGGGTATACGTTTTCGATTCAAAAAGAAAAATTATTTTTTGAATATTGTTGACATTTTTGTACAACAATATTAATTAATAATAATAATAATCATTCGTGTTGTTATATTTTTTGATCGGGTGATCAAAGTACTGAGAACAGCTTACCTCGAAAGCGCCAGTGCTCACAGTACAATAATTATGTTATTTATGACGTCATATATTTCTATATGGTATTGCGGCAGTGTACTGGTAATCTATAAAGGAACTGATTTTTCACCAGTGAGAGCACTGAGCAGTGTTCGCAGTGTACATCGGAAACATTGTCTTTACGACGTCACACCATGGCGGCTCGTGTTTTAGATCACGTGATATACAGATTAAAAATTACGACTTTTAATTTCAATATAATAAAACAATAATGTGCTTTTATGACTCAAAATCAGAATATTTAAGTATATTTCTACATAAATTTTAATTTTTATCAAATCTCATAATTTATTTTTCACTACCGAAAGTACCCTATTGGTAGCCAACCTAAATGTTTGTGATGTTGAGATACATGGTCAAATTTACACAACCCAAATATAAAACGAATATAAATATTTTGTAATCGTTCCAGCTTATTTAACAATTGTGCAGACAAATCAATATAAACAATGTAGGTATAATCCAATAAGGGTAGCAGTAATAAATTAGCTAAGGCAAGTTTGGTTTTAAAGGGTAGAAAGTTATTCCAACCTTTTAGTGAGCTTATAGTTGTAAAAACATTTCGACTCACCTCCGCAACTTGAGGCACCCAGATAGGAGAAATATCAATTAATAACCCCCGGTCCTTAACGACAGGAAGAGGTGAGAGGTCGATAGAATTGAATAAGATGGAAGGTCAATTCAGTGATTTAATTTTAGATAGCTGACGAGTTGCCAATAATAGTCGCTTGACACTCATTTGGGTTATTCAATAAACCATACCAATGACTCCACGTAACGATTTTATTTATTTCAGTATTTATAGTGATAGCATTAGCGATGTCATCAATAAGTGTTGTGACATATAGTTGCAAATCGTCAGCGTAAAAGTGATGTTTTATTGTGAGAATTAAAGATAAGGAATTTATAAATATAGAAAAGAGCAACTTTATTGCTTACACAAATTAACATACCAAATTATACAAAAATCAAAACGGGCGGTCTTACGACTATTTAGAGATAAGACCGCCGCTATCTCTTTCAGACTATCTATATACCGAAGAAATATATTATAACATTCGTCTAGAAGTATAGAAACGTTATCTACATATGGGTTCCATATAATAGTGAATTCGTAAATATATATTTAGGTAAATCATTCATTATTACATATTTTTAGTACTTTTAGAAATTCAACTTAAAAATAATAATTTAACTGACGCTCTCTGAACTTAATAATTCACAAAAATCCAAGCGGATGGCAACTCGAATATACCTATTCTTAAAAAATAAATTGTTAGACATTGTTTGTTTCTCTAAAGAACCTTATTGTACGAGGGGCATAACAGGTCTTCATTTTGTTTTGGTGGTAAACTTGGTAACCTTCTTATTCAAGTACCTACAACCACAGTACGATGTTCTGTTTTATCACATATTTTATTTAATTATCACTATTTGTTCGACGTTATAGTGTAAGAAACTGTAACGAATGCAAATAAGGAAATGAAATTTTACGCAATTGCTCAAGAATAATGTAGCTTCAAAATGAGGGTAGTTTCACAAAAATGGTATGCTCCTAACTACGAACTATATACTTTAACTATATACTATAGTCAATGTAATGATGCCCCGATTTAGTATACCTATTATTATAACAATGTTCTAAGTTATATTTAGGTCTTTTTAGATTCGTCGATAAAGGCTCACTTGCGATTTGTAATTTTAATTCACGTTATCATTAAAAAATCCAGTTTGTACGATATCTTGATGGATGTTCAAGGAAATCCCGCTTGGACACATCTAGATCAGATTTTTTAAATCTGATAAAATAGCAACAATATGTCATCATAAAGTTAAATGTTTTAGTCAATCTACAGATAAAAATTTATCTATAACCTGTCAGTTTTATTGATAAAATAGTTATAGACTAATCTACATGTCTACTATTGTTGTAGGAGATTTTATTTGTCTACCTAAAATTAGTATGGATTTGTTGTTTCTGAAATGTGGTCTATAAAATTTGTTGCAATGCAAGTGACTATATACGTAATACCGACTCACTTAATTTGCTGCCGTTTGTCGACCATAAAAAGCTCATTCCCATATTCAGTTGCAATAATGCCCTCATTTTATTTACGTTTCAGTATATATTTCAATAGTTCACTTCTAGTAAAACAGTTCAATATTGAAAATGTCGCTTTCCACATCAGTTATCGCTTTCCCTGCTGTTTTTATAAACCAAATTCAAGTACATATTGTCAGTTCAAAATAACGCGGTTTTAACTGTTTCATAAAGATAAAATTTTATGCACGATGCATTTTAACTTTTTTATTTTTATAAAAGAGCAAATTCAATATTTTATAATAATCAATATTTTATGATAATCGATTCGTCATAAGATCTATTTTCGAACATTTACATGGCCTGCTTTTAACTAAATAAAAATAATGATTATAGATTTAAAAAAAAAAATGACCCACGAATCGTCCCTTTGTTGGAATGTCTATTTTGCATTCAGTTGCCGGTTTATGTTTGATGTCGCCCTTCTAGGGCCATGAGATATGCCGCCCTTTTTGCTCTGGGAGGAGGTGACTATCAAAATTAAATAGGCGATTTTGGAAACCGGTTGGGGTTCGTAGAGTGGCAGCAAGTCGGCTGCGGTGTGCCGCAGGGATCGACCTTGGGCCCAATCCTGTGAGACATCGGGTACGACTGGGTCCTGCGAGGCCGTCTCCTCCCCGGGATGGGTGTCATCTGCTACGCGGATGACACCCTCGTTTACTCCCGGGGACGAAACTACAAGGAAGCGGCGCGGCTGGCCGAGGGACTCAACCTCGTGATCAGCCGCATAAAGAGCTTAGGGCTTCGTGTCAGAATTGACAAGACCGAAGCCCTACTCTTCCACGGGACCGGCCGCAAGGGACCTCCACTGGGGGCTACCCTGCAGATTGGAGGGGAGAGTCAGGATGAGCCCCCAAATCAAATATCTGGGGCTCATCCTTGACGGGGGGTTATTAACCCCCGACGCAAAAAGAGAGGCGTGTATAAGTTTAACGTGTCTGTCTGTGTATCTCTGTGGTATGGTGGTTCCCAAACGGATGAACCGATTTTCGTTTAGTTATTTTTGTGTCAGATAATTATTTTTATCCCGAGTGTTCTTAGCCATGTTTCATGAAAATCTGTTCAGCCGTTTGAAGATTCGGCTCTTTTCTAGTTGATGAGGGGATCTGACTAACTTCCTTATTTCCTATCGATTCGAAATTCGTTACCGTATTACTTATATTTAAAGAACGATAAGGTAACCGTGACTTTAAATATGTCATGTTAAGGTAAAGTTTAGATTTCAGTCGGTAATTAACCCTTTGAACGCCAAGCACAGCGCAGGGAAAGTGTGCCCTCCATGCCAAGCCTTTTATTTACCTACGTAATGCTAGTGATGGGATATTCACAAATATCGATAAACCTTTATTACTCCTACTGTAATAGATTTTCAATATGTAGGTGTTAAATTTATACATAGGCGTTAAATTTATCAAATAAATGTTATAATAGCAATATCAATTAACTTTTATAAATAAAATAATCGAATTAACAAACTTCACTAATAAAAAATTTATCGAACAAAGCCCATCCCTAAAATTAGAATGACGTCAATACTTGTTGCTTAAAAGAAAGAAAGAAAGAAAACATATTTTATTGGCCTTATACACAAAAGTAAAGATAACATGAATAATAACATCGACATAAAAGTAAATATAGAAAACAGAAAAAAAAAGAATAATACAAGAAAAAGTGCAATAACATACAACATACATAGGATTGACGGAAGAAAGGCCAACAAGGTACTTGCCTCAGCATTGTTTTTGACAGCAAAAAAAAATTGCTGCCAAAACGCTGTTATTATGGCAGAACCTGTAGTGGATTCCATACAAGGCATTTATATCATAATTTTATGATCCAGATAAATATTTTAATGATAAACAATAACAACATCCATTATATAATTTTTTTTTAAAAGTAATCTAAATAATTATATTTACCTAACGCTTAAAAGCGCTTCCTCTCTACCTAAATATTACGTGCTCTGCGGGTCTATAATTATCTTTTGTATTTTGTAAGTGCAATGTAAATTATGGTTGTGAAATGAATAAATAAATAAATTGTAGAAGGTTAAATACCCCAGTCCAGTGCCCGAAGCCTTTGAAAATGGTAAAAAGTGAAAAAAATAATAGTAGGATGATACCCACTGGAAAAGGAAGAGAATATAACAAAAATGCAAGGAAAATAATTTACAGGTGATCTGAGGTCGGGAAGTGGGGGGGGGGGGGGTTAAGGGTAGGAAACTTGGAAATTTGAATACAATAGTTGTATATCTTTTTATTACCTACAACTTTGCCATTTAACTTTTTTCCACAGGACGTGTAGTTTTGCCAGAAATCGCGATAATCCGATTTTTACCCTTAACACAACCTCCCCCCCCTAACTCTTCCACTTCCCGACCTCATATCACCTGTAAATTATTCTTCCTTGCATTTTTGTTATATTCTCTTCATAACTAGTGTCGCTTCAAAGCGACAATGGCATCTGGTGAACGTATACTTTGAGGTGTTATCTTCGCCTAAAAAAACAAGTTAACATTTCGAATTATTATTACAAATATCTCTAGCTTAACTTTGCTTTAATTTCATTAAGTGACATATAGATAAGACGACAAAATAAAAAATAACCTTTTACATATTCTCTATAATATTAGACTATATCATAGCACATCTATTTGTCGCCTCAACTCGTCGTTGGCGTTCAAAGGGTTAAATGATATCCATTATAAGGCTCAATTACCACTGCGGCAGAGTCGAAGCGACGCGACGCGTCAATTTTTTTAACTGCTTAGTATATTTGACTCAATTTCCATTGAGTAACGTTCAAATTCGTATGACGAAAACAAGAAAACACGCCTCGAAGAGCGTCTACTCCACTTCCAATGTGCGAAATGATGCATCGCGTCGCTTCGTTCCTGCCGAAGCTAGTAACTCAACTAACTAATCACTATAAATACCTTCCTAATATATATACTTATTTTATACCTAAAGCGCCAAATAAAAGTAAAATATTTTTTTTAAAACCCCTCGACACAAAAAATAAACTCTAAAAACTAACATATAATATTTTGATTTTGATTTTTATTTTAAAATTATTATCGTCACATATATTATGTAAGTTCAAATATTTGGTAATTATTTACAATCACAGCTTTTACGAAAAATGGCTCCCAAATTTTTTTCTCAGAAATATTGTTGCTAAAAAATGGTATTCCATAAAAAATTAAGGAGGGGGACGCTATAAAACCCCATGAAAACAACAAAAATGATTAAGTGTTGTTTGGGCAGACTTACCGCCAATTTTATTTAATGGTGTCATATAGGTACCGTATAGCAAAACCGTAAAAGATCTTGGGATATACCTTGATAGCACTTTATCTTGGACATAACAGTTAAAAGTATTGAGTAAGTAGACATTTGCAACTATGAATTCAATTCCTTGCGATGATTGCGTTCTTCTCTTCCAACTGCCACCAAAATTACTCTAACAAATGAACTCCTTCTTTCTATTCTTGATTATGCTAACCTTGCGTTAGCATAATAAATCAAGAATAGGAATCATCATCATAAATCAAATCATCATAAATCAAGAATAGGAATTCGTCTATATTAATATTACTGAGGAACAGCTAAATAAACTTGAGCGTCTCCAAAACATGTCAATTCGGTTCACATTTGGCTTACGCAAATACGGCTATGTGTCCCAATTTGGCACTCAACTCAAGTGGCTACCTCGTGATCGGTCTTCGCCGGAATCTACACATAGTCTCATTTTTGTATTGCATCTTATTCAACCAAATAGTCCTTCGTATTCAAAAGAAAAAAATGTTTTTTTTGGAGGAAAATAGAACTAATGTAAGATGTCGTCGACTTCTTTTTAAGATACTCAACACACATCTAAATTTTACAAAAAATCTTTCACTGTTCACTTCATCTTATTATGGAATTCATTACCTTTACACCTACGACAATCTCAGACACTTCAAATTTTTAAAAATCACCTTAAACATTTTTCAGTTCTTCTAAAACAGTCAATATGTTTGACAGGCGATTAGGAAAGTTTTTTTTTTTTCTAAAAACAAAAGGGCGTATAATTCGAGACACGAGTACGCCTTTTTGGCTTTTAAAAATTATTTTTTTATTTTTTTACTTAAAAATGACTAATTTACAAAAAATCAGAAAGTTATTGATTTTAAACACTAATTATAGATTTAAAAAAAAAAATAACGTTGCACCAAGAAATAAAAGGGTAAATTCAATGTTTAAAAAAAAAATTATAAATTTTCATTAATTTAAAGTGAAACTAATCCACAGAAATAATTTAAATTTTATAATTCTGATATGTCACCACTCCTTAATTTTTTAGGTTCTGAAAATTTTGCCGCCCCCATGCCACCCTAGGCCCGGGTTTCACGGGCCTAGGCGTAAATCCATCACTGTTTTGATGTACAGTTAAATTCCGTCTGTGATTCGATATCTGCCCATACAAAAGCTAAATAAAAACCTTTGAAAAAACTTCGTATTGTAAAACTTACTAAGACATTCATGAGTATTTAAATTTTGAGAGAGATGGGAATTTAATTTACATGGGAATAAATAAAAGTCAACGACCTATCATTATGTCCTTCTTTGTTATTGGATTTGGTTAATACTAATGTGCCAGATCGTTAAAAATATAAAACCGTGGATACAAATTATAATATTAAGGTCTAACAAGGGGAGTGAACGACCTCGAAATTTTATTTGAGGATGAGACTTTGCAGGTTTGTAGTATATCTAAAGGGTATCTATCCTGCAAAGCAAAAAGACTAGATGGCCAGTAGTTATCGAGAAAAACGGCCCTGAAGTTTCACGCGCAGATTATATACCGGTAATTTCACTCACGCAGTAAGCGGCGCGATGGCCGAATGGATAGTAAGCTAGGTTACCGTGTTCGAGCAGGCGACTAGGGTTCGATCCCCGATTGTCGCTTTTTTTGTTTTCGTTTTTTTTTTCGTTTAATTATTAGAAATGGTAAATCTATATTTTATCAATTAATTCTTTAAATTTAAACTTTTATCAATTTTAATTAATAAACTATAGATTTAAAAATATTCAAACTATAATAGGATTTATTAAAAAACAAAACACAGTACTTATTAATTATTGTCATTCATATAAAAAATTAACCAAAAATCATATTATTTATATATAATTGTCATGTTGAAGTTAATTAGTTAGGCTTTTTAATTAATATTTAAAGTAATTTTAATAAGATTTAAAGTCAAAGATCGTGGTGTAATATCAGTATATTATGAGACTGATTTCTTTAATTGATTGTTTTCTTTATCCATATCCTTAGAAAATTTTTAGACTACAGTAACAAATAAATAATTGGTAAGTTCAAGACTACTACAGGAGTGATATTATTATATGATAACAAATTAATTATTTTTATATACCCTTTTATGTCGAATAATAATGGCGAGTTATTCAACTATTCGCCATATGGAATGGCGATTAATCGGTATTCGATTATTCACTATAACAACTATTCGTGGCATCTCGAGTGTATACATACGGACTATAGTCCTATTGTATATATAGTTTTACCTGTCCTACCCATATATCTATAATTGTCAAATTGACGTATATTTACGATTTCTGTGAAGAAAAATCTCCAAACAGAATATTTGACAATTAAACAATAAATAACTTCAACAATAAGTAAGACTACAACTGATTGTAAATTTTAAGTTAGGGTTTCTTTATTATTATAAAAAATGTATGATTTAATTGATAATATATTTTATTTATCATTTCTAATAATTAAACGAAAAAAAAAACGAAAACAAAAAAAGCGACAAATGGGGATCGAACCCTAGTCGCCTGCTCGAACACGGTAACCTAGCTTACTATCCATTCGGCCATCGCGCCGCTAACTGCGTGCGTGAAATTACCGGTATATAATCTGCGCGTGGAACTTCAGGGCCGTTTTTCTCGATAACTACTGGCCATCTAGTCTTTTTAACCGACTTCAAAAAAAGGAGGAGGTTCTCAATTCGTCTGTATATTTTTTTTTTTATGTGTGTTACCTCATAACTTGTTACTGGGTGTACCGATTTTAATGATTCTTTTTATATTCAAAAGCTAGTGCTCGTCATGTGGTCCCATTTAAATTTGAGCGAGATGTGAGTAGTAGTTTTTGAGTAATCCTTAATAATGCGTATATTTGTTCCTGATACCGCGCGTCGCTGCACGGGTCGCGTTGCACACTATCGTTCCTTGAGGCTTAATTTGTTTCGGAAGATTATCACGTGTTATGTTTTTTATGTTTACTACGAGTTAAACTATACAATATTATATTTTGTTTCTCAGATTACGACTCAGGTGTAGTGACATCGGTGATTAACTAGATAATTGTTTTAAAATTTTTAATTTGTCAATATATTTAACGGACACTATTTTGCGTCATTTGTCATAGACTAAAATCTTAAATGTGACATTGTGTGTGCAACAAGTGTACCTAAGTATTAGTCAGTTAGCAGAGGAATCTTTTCTGCAATCTGCATCGATGTATAATTATAATATATAGTAGATACACAGTCTCAAATAAATTATAAATCGAACCTCAGTCGTGTCCCCACACCAGCCTACCTGACTCTACAAGCTAATAAAACAAAGGCCACAATTGGTTATTATTTAATTTTAATAATAGACCTTAAAACTTTGGAATTGAGTTGTAAAACATTTGTGACTGTGTCTTACTTATTATCTTTAGGGTTTATGGATGGAACGAAGTAATAAATCTTAGTGACACCCAAAAATGAAACAAGATATCTAGAAAAATATTTCATATGAAATCAACCTTATAACTATTTAGAAATATATTACAAAATTGTCACAAATAATATGCGAGTTACGTGATTTTGGAGCTGTGCTTATAAATTTGCTGTTGTCTCCAGCTGTTTGAATAAAATAACTAGTGGAGTCGCTTACCGAGTGCTAAATATGTGATTCGTACGATAATTATGTGACGAATGCTAACGCTGGCTTATTATGAATGTAAGCACTGTTTAGTTTGGTTAATTTTAGTGCGCTTACGCGGAATCTAGGGTATAATTCATCGAAAGGTTGTGGTACGTTAGTGCATATTATTACTTTAATATATTAATTATGTATTTTGCTATGAAAAAAAAGATAATATCGATTGACAAAAAAAAAAGAAACTCTATAGGTCATCATCGTAGTATTTCGAGTTGGAGTGGATTTTTTGCAAAAAAAAAATTACTTAGGTCGATTGCGGGTTTTTTGAGGGTGGTAAAATAAATGTAGCTTGTGAACTGTAACCGCCCAGCTTTATATAAATAAATCAGTTATCGAACTACAGATTCACTAAAAATCAAGAAATAAAACAAAATTTTAACAAAAAGCAAAAACCGACTTCAAAGCAAAAAAAAAGAACGGTAAAACAAAAATGCACTAAAAAGTAAAAAAATAATTACGTATTCTTTTGTCTGTAATCAAATTATTACGATAATATAATGTACAATTATTGTTGTCTTTGGAGTCGGTGTCAGCCAAGGAAATAAGGAAAAGAGTGCGTAATAGTGTACACCTATTGTAATGTTAAACTACGTTGGCCAAGGAAATAAGGAAAAGAGTGCGTAATAGTGTACACCTATTGTAATGTTAAACTACGTTGGCCAAGGAAATAAGGAAAAGAGTGCGTAATAGTGTACACCTATTGTAATGTTAAGCTACGTTGGCTGACACCGACTCCGAAGACAACAATAATTGTACATTATATTATCGTAATAATTTGATTACAGACAAAAGAATACGTAATTATTTTTTTACTTTTTAGTGCATTTTTGTTTTACCGTTCTTTTTTTTTGCTTTGAAGTCGGTTTTTGCTTTGCAGGATAGATACCCTTTAGGTATACTAAAAACCTGCAAAGTCTCATCCTCAAATAAAATTTCGAGGTCGTGCACTCCCCTTGTAAGTGCGCGAATATAGATACGGATGGATACGGATATCGACTTTTCTACTCAAATTGTGTACTGACTGACACACTAGAGTGCATGACCTTGAAACTAGTGTTAGCACTTTGCGTTATAGTATTGTTGTTAATAATACGACGCGTTTCAATTACGACGCGTTTCAATTAACAAGTTGAGCCTTGAGCAGGACACTTAAATTACACAACCGAGAATATCCTTACAAACGGTAAAGCTAAAAATAGAATTTAAAGAAACTTTTTTAAAAGAATTCGTATAATAAGCCAAAATATCGCACCACACAAATCATAACTCAATTAAAATTAACTATTTTAATGTGTTTTAACAATATCTTATACATATATCATTTCTTTTTTCACATTCGTTGAGCGAATACTGTCAACTTATGGCTTTCATTCAATAAGCTGTGTAGGTCTAAGAAACAAATGAATATTATAAATAACTTTCTAATTCAGCATTCTTCTAAAAAAAAAAAGAACAATAATAGTTTTAAAACATGCAGCCAAAAAATAAACACATACGTGTTATGGCTTAACCCATTCTTTACCTCTGTTCCAATTTGGGAACAGTTATATTTTCTTTAAATATACCCTCATATTAGTTTTGTTTCCACCCACTTATTATTTCATTGTGCAGTTAAGATTGTACTAGTTTCGTATAATAATCAGTGACTGACTATTTGTTTATAAATATTAGTTTTTTTAAGTGTTGAAGTTTGTTATTGTTACGACAGAGGAAGTAAGTGTATTCATTTTTTTATTTATTAATATTGGTGATAAATTCTTTTATTATTGCAATCTTTAGTATAATATAAACAAATTACCTAATATATAAAAGTATTCTGATGCTGATATTTTAGTTATATAAAATATAATAGTTACCTAAACATAGGTGTACCAATATTGGCAATAGTGGCTACAAGTGTACTAATTATATTTTATTTTTTACAGAATCAAAATGAGTCGAAAGCAATATTTTAGTGGTAGTAATAACTTAGAAGAAGAAGAAGAAAAAGGCTTAGAAGAAGCTATAAACAACTTGGCCGAAGATAGTGACGATGATTTAGAACATGATTTGGCCATAATTCCCCCCGAGCCTAGCGTTGTTACGGATGAAGAAGAGGGTGACATTGATATGACGCTTCGCTGTTTACCTAACGACGTCCCTGGCAATATTGAGGTATTTGTTCGTAATATTGGTACTCTCATTACCCGAAGACAACAGCGATGATGAACCTTTGCCTGTCAAAAGACGACGAATCAGTTCCTCTCAATCAATGCTGTCTACTTCCTCTGCTCGCCAATGCTCTTTCGATGTTCCATGACCATGACTCTCATGAACCTTTAGGAATTGTAAAAAGATGGTGCACAAAAAAAAAAAAGGTTGATGTCCATACTTCGCATGCATTTCAAAATTATAATAAAAGTATGGGCGGCGTGGATGAGTTAGATCAATCCATATCCCTTTATAGGATTAGGATCCACAGTAAGAAATGGCGGTGGTTACTATTCACATATATGATTGATATGGCTATGGCAAATGCATGGAGTATGCAAATGATCGCCAAAGAAGAACAAATGGATCAACTGCTATTTCGAAGAAGCGTCGCCAGATATTATCTTAGACAATCACCTAAAAGAAATAAAGCACGTCCATCATCATCTAATATAGAAGGATTGCGATTAGATGGTATTGAACATGAACCAGAAAAGCTACCAACACAAGTGAGGTGTTTTATATGTCACATTAGAGGTCGCTGGGGCTAAAAAATGCAAAAAAACACTTTGCATTGGAAAGTCGTGCTTTGCAAATTTTCACTCATAAGAAGCCATTGTACCAGTTTGGGAACACCCCTGTAAATTTCAGGTGTTTTTTTTTTAATTGTACTTTTTTCATGTTTTCTTTATATGTTAACTTCTAAAATGTCAACTAATAAAAGAATTTTAAAAATATTGTGGAGAAGCCTTTATATCCACCATTATCATCCACACCTATATACTAGGTATGTATATATATATATATATATATATATATATATAAACATATAAATAAAATTAATTATTATTTAAGAATGTCAAATAAAAATATCGTACGATGTAAACGTCCTCGGCCTATTGTATAACTTCGTCACCCGAATGCATCGTACGCGCCGGTCGGAAATGATTGACAGCAATACATAGTCAGTGTGTGCTAACGTCTCCTACCGAACGATATCATAGTTTGTATTTCTTTAAGTGTCTGCGTGCTTAATAAGTTCGAATCATCATTGTTATTTTATATGCACTATAACGAATCCGTGTAGTGAAATAAACAATATTTAAGTGCTGTGATTGGACTTTCATTCCATATACGACGACCCGGCTTGTTTAAAGATACCTGCATTATATATCGTAATCCACTACACACACCTTCTGAACTGCACCTGATACCGTGGTAGTGACCACCATACTCAATACCATAATATCTTTTGTAATTTTCATTTGGCTTCAAATGGGTTAATATAAGATCTTCATAATTCTCATAACATTATACATGCTCATGGGGACTTGTCGCTCCCGAGTATCATCACCGCGATGCTCGGCGACGACGAGTCCTGGAAGGCGATGGTCTCCTTCTGTGAGACAGTAATGTCCCAGAAGGAGGCCGACGAGCGGGTGAGAGAGGAGGCCGCTGACGTGGCCTCCATCCGCGGGCGACGAATGGGGATGCGTAGGAGGCGCTACTTAATGCGCCTCCAGTGACGCCCCTGTGCCCGTGTCGGGCCGGGATGGGAACCCGGTCCTGCTAGACACGACGTCGTCGGGACTGTTCAAAGGTTAGCCGGACAGTCCCCATGGAGGAGAAGTCTGGCCTTTTCGCCGAGGCCAGCCTGTCGCTGGAGGGATCCTGTTGCCTGCAGATCCGGGACCCTCCAATTAAAGCGGCTGAAGGCTCCCGCAGGGGTTTAGTACGGTATTGCACTCCCAAAGTGCCGAGTCCGACATAGGTCTAGGACTGCCGACCCGGGCATCCTGGATATCATCCGTAAATGGATTCCCCTGCGTCACAAAAAAAAAAAAAAAAAAAAAAAAAAAAAAAAAAAAAAAAAAAAAAAAAAAAAAAAAAAAAAAAAAATTATACATGCTCATGGATAGTTACTTAATTTTTTAGCAAGACTGCAACAAGCTAAAAGTTATTATTTATTTCTTTATATTTAATTAGTTTTTATACTTGTAGTAAATAATTATTTTATTTCGCGTGCATATATAATTTACATTATTGTTTTAATTGATTCGATTTAATTTTATCGAATTAATGTTAGGTTCTTTTTTTTTCGTAGTGTAATTTATTAATATTATCCATAGGGTTTGTTTCACAGGTTACTTTAAGTACACCGTCTTAAATTAATTTAATATAATTTTAATAAAAATTTATTTATCAGGTGGGCGTGGTCGGGCGCACCGGAGCGGGGAAATCTTCGCTAATATCGGCTCTCTTCCGTCTGGCGCCGATCGACGGTCATGTGTACATCGACGATGTTGATACCGGCGAAATAGCCCTCAAGGTTAACGATTTAAAAAACAAACACTTGTTTCATACATCTAAACATTATAACTATTGAGTTTAATTATTATGCATCTGAAATCAGTATTACTGATTTTTTTGCAGTTGCTTATTAATTGGCGCGGTAATCTGGCTTTAATAATATACATATATATGTATATACAGACGGGGTATGATAATACAAAGATAATTGATAACACCGGTAATACTAGTTTATAGGAGTATTTCAAAACCATCAAATAACTTCTAACATCAAAATCTAAAAAAAAGATTTTTCAAACTAAATAAAACAAATATAATAAAATTTTATTACACATGTGTAACTATAGGTTCACTGACCTGTTATGACGCACGGTGACACAACGAACTACTCGTTGGTTTGATTTTGAACACTGATGTACATAATATTATATCTTCTTGTAATGTTATTTATTAATTTTGACATAATGTCGCCATTGGCGACCATATTTTTTACCCGACTGCGACAGAAGGAGGGTTATGTTTTTCGAGTGTATGTATGTATGTATGTATGTATGTACATTTCTTTGGCACGCTCTACAGCCCAAACGGCTGGACGGTTTTTGACATATGAGGTGTCGTTGGATTTGTCTAAATTGTAGTAGTGACATAGGCTATATAAATTTTCATAATGGCGCCCGCAAATGGCAGAATGAGGGGGGGAGTTGATTTTTTTTTCTTACTGTAGTAATATGGGTATCAAATGAAAGCTAGTAAATTGTTTTATTCTTTTTAGTTTATAATAAGAGTATTTTACGCAGTCGGGTTTTTTAATTTTTCTAATTATTAATTCATTAAAAGCTCTAATATTTCTATTTTTTAACTCATCAACTGTATTTACATCTGTTGAGTACACGTCGTTTTTTTTTATAAAATCCCACAAAAAGAAATCCATCGGCGTGAGATCTGGTGATCTCGCTGGCCACCTTGATGGTCTATGACGGCCAGTCGACTGCTGTCCGAACATTTCCGATAAACGTTTCCTGGCAGACACAACTGAATGAGCAGGTGCTTCGTCTAGCTGATGCCACATCTGGCTATAAGCCTCTAGACTAAGCTCGTCAATGTAATCAGCAACTGGTCCGTTTAGGAGTTCCAGAAACTTTTCAGCATTTAAACTGCCGTCAATAAAAATAGTACCAATTATGGTGTTTCTATGTATGCCCGCCCATACATTAACCGAAAATCTGTATTGGTGGGACGTCTCCCGTGCCAGATATGGATTCACGTGGTTCCAATATCGAAGGTTTTGACGGTTCCATAAACCATTCTTCGTGAATGTACCTTCGTCCGTCCACATCCCATTGTACAGGAAGTTGGGGTTGTCAAAAACTTTGTTTAACATCCAGCAGCAGAATGCTCCTCTGATAAGCTTGTCCCTTGACAACATTGCATGCACTTTATTGTATCTAAAAGGTCTCAGTTTGTCACTTTTTAAAACATTATGTATCGTTTTATGATCCACACGATAGAAACGAGCTGCCTTACGCAACCTGTTTGTTGGGTTATTTGAAATATAATTTAAAATTTCTGCATCTGGCACTCCGACTTGCACGTGGAGTAACACTATCTAATTGCGGGATTAAGCGTTGATTTTCCCGTATCTTCTGGAAAGCATTTGTAATAGTGCGGCCATCGGTTGGACAAATACGGGTGTTCTCATATCTCTCCTGGTACTTCTGTATTGCCAAATTAGCATTCCCGTGACATTCTCTGTAAACAAAAACATTTTCAGCGTATTCCGAAGCTGTGTAATTATAACGTGGCATTATAAATACAATAAAAACCATTGTTACTATAAAAATAAAGCGTCAAATATCGCACAATTCACTCAAAGAGTCTTTCGATATAATCCAATAATTAATTAAAACGAACAAAAGTCGTGCGTATATGAATAAAATTGTCAAATCAACGCGTATGACATCAAGAAACATGAGTACCTAAATAAACGGAACAGAGACAAAGCTTCAAACAACCGCACGAATCTTTTGCCACCACTGGCCGCTTGTTGCGTACGCAGCAAGACTAGGAACAACTGGTTTAGGGTGCCTGTCCATTGAAGCGGAGTAAGGCGGCGGAGCGGCGAAACGAAGACATTTTAACCAATAGGATTGCATAAAATATCCGCTCCGCTCCAGTGGACAAGGGCGTGCGAGCTAGCTTAAAAATTAATACATTTTTGGAAGCGGTGCGTGGCAGCGGTGCGGGTTATGTTTTCTTAATGAATTATTATTAATAATCTGCTTTCTGAACTGACCGCCTGCCGACCTCCACTCAAATGACTCTTCGCGTGAACTGTATTTTTGTGACCTACCAAAATAGGTAACAATATTGCACGTTCTTAATTACGCGCAATATTATGAAGTAACGAATCGATTGTTTGTACTGATCGCGTTCAATGGGTCGTTAACCAGCGGGTGACAGTTTATTAACATTATACATTAAGTAGAAATTTTTAAAAATGAAAAATCATATTTTGTGACTAAATTACTGGATGTATTTTATTGATTTTTTGTATATGGGCTTGGAATGCCATTACATATACGATGTCAAATTTATCATTGTATTATCATTCCCACTCTGTATAATACATTAGGAACAGGCGCCCTTCTTTCTATTTCGACTAACCCGTTGGAGCAGTTGGCAGTGATCCTGTTTTCTGCTCCCGAGTCGTGGGTTCGATTCCCACTCCAAGTCTGGATGTAATATATATTTATTTATATATGTATTATATATATATTTATTTAAAAAAAAATTATATCAGTCGGCTGTTACCTAAAACAAGCATTAAGTGTGTATATGTGAAACATATTTATTTATTAACCAAATTACATGCAGTAGAAAGAGTTATAACAATGTTTATTTTTGTAGGATTTGCGATCCAAGATATCCATTATTCCTCAAGAACCAGTGCTGTTTTCAGCGAGCTTACGTTACAATTTAGATCCATTTGACAAATACAGTGATGCCGAAATTTGGAAAGCATTAGAACAGGTAAAGAAATGAATAAAAGGTTATTTAATTTATATTAATTTTATATTAAAAAATATACAGATCTGGAAGACCTGTCTCATCTTGCCCCTACACATTGGCAAACTCTACAGACAGGCTGCCGCTGGCTTTTGGGTTGCCCAAGCCTGAAAAGTCATTAATAGGAATCTCGTAATTGTACAAGACTGTTTATAACACCTCAAAAGGCTTTGTATGTCTCGTCTAAGTAGAAAAGATAGAAAAATCTTTACGAGCTAAAGTAAGGCCGGCTTAACTTGGTGATTAACCGCCTGTAACTTGTACGATACGTGCAAAATCCTTGGACATTGCATAGGTCATCAACAAGGTACTGTTAACGGTATCAGGGTCGATACCATTTTGATACTCATTGAACCCCATCGTCTACTCATATCAGTCTCTCAGCATGAACGGAATCAGAGAGACCGACATGAGGAGAGGAAGTCATCGAGAAAGATCGACGAAAGTGTAACCGCGCTGGTCAACTTTTTGATTAAACTATACTAGCATCCGCCCGCGTGGATGTCTGTTATCGCGACCAAAAAAATAAGTATCCTATGTTGCTTCTAGTCCCTCCAAAAATATGTTTACAACGTTTCATGATGATCGGTTACGTAGTTTTCGCGTGAAAGCGTAATAAACAAACTTACATTTTACATTTATAATATTAGTATGATATATTTGTACGAGGTAATACGACCGTTTGTACGCGTGCAGGTGGAGCTGAAGCAGTCGGTGACGTCGCTGTCCGCGGAGGTGGAAGCGGGCGGCGCCAACTTCAGCGCGGGCCAGCGCCAGCTGCTGTGCCTGGCGCGCGCCGCGCTCGCCAGGAACCGCCTGCTCGTGCTCGACGAGGCCACCGCCAACGTCGACCCCAAGTAAACCAACTAATCTAACCTACTCGCGCACGTCGCGCACGAACAGCGTCAGCTGCTGTGCCTGGCGCGCGCCGCGCTCGCCAGGAACCGCCTGCTCGTGCTCGACGAGGCCACCGCCAACGTCGACCCCAAGTAAACCAACTAATCTAACCTACTCGCGCACGTCGCGCACGAACAGCGCCAGCTGCTGTGCCTGGCGCGCGCCGCGCTCGCCAGGAACCGCCTGCTCGTGCTCGACGAGGCCACCGCCAACGTCGACCCCAAGTAAACCAACTAATCTAACCTACTCGCGCACGTCGCGCACGAACAGCGTCAGCTGCTGTACCTGGCGCGCGCCGCGCTCGCCAGGAACCGCCTGCTCGTGCTCGACGAGGCCACCGCCAACGTCGACCCCAAGTAAACCAACTAATCTAACCTACTCGCGCACGTCGCGCACGAACAGCGCCAGCTGCTGTGCCTGGCGCGCGCCGCGCTCGCCAGGAACCGCCTGCTCGTGCTCGACGAGGCCACCGCCAACGTCGACCCCAAGTAAACCAACTAATCTAACCTACTCGCGCACGTCGCGCACGAACAGCGCCAGCTGCTGTGCCTGGCGCGCGCCGCGCTCGCCAGGAACCGCCTGCTCGTGCTCGACGAGGCCACCGCCAACGTCGACCCCAAGTAAACCAACTAATCTAACCTACTCGCGCACGTCGCGCACGAACAGCGCCAGCTGCTGTGCCTGGCGCGCGCCGCGCTCGCCAGGAACCGCCTGCTCGTGCTCGACGAGGCCACCGCCAACGTCGACCCCAAGTAAACCAACTAATCTAACCTACTCGCGCACGTCGCGCACGAACAGCGCCAGCTGCTGTGCCTGGCGCGCGCCGCGCTCGCCAGGAACCGCCTGCTCGTGCTCGACGAGGCCACCGCCAACGTCGACCCCAAGTAAACCAACTAATCTAACCTACTCGCGCACGTCGCGCACGAACAGCGCCAGCTGCTGTGCCTGGCGCGCGCCGCGCTCGCCAGGAACCGCCTGCTCGTGCTCGACGAGGCCACCGCCAACGTCGACCCCAAGTAAACCAACTAATCTAACCTACTCGCGCACGTCGCGCACGAACAGCGCCAGCTGCTGTGCCTGGCGCGCGCCGCGCTCGCCAGGAACCGCCTGCTCGTGCTCGACGAGGCCACCGCCAACGTCGACCCCAAGTAAACCAACTAATCTAACCTACTCGCGCACGTCGCGCACGAACAGCGCCAGCTGCTGTGCCTGGCGCGCGCCGCGCTCGCCAGGAACCGCCTGCTCGTGCTCGACGAGGCCACCGCCAACGTCGACCCCAAGTAAACCAACTAATCTAACCTACTCGCGCACGTCGCGCACGAACAGCGCCAGCTGCTGTGCCTGGCGCGCGCCGCGCTCGCCAGGAACCGCCTGCTCGTGCTCGACGAGGCCACCGCCAACGTCGACCCCAAGTAAACCAACTAATCTAACCTACTCGCGCACGTCGCGCACGAACAGCGCCAGCTGCTGTGCCTGGCGCGCGCCGCGCTCGCCAGGAACCGCCTGCTCGTGCTCGACGAGGCCACCGCCAACGTCGACCCCAAGTAAACCAACTAATCTAACCTACTCGCGCACGTCGCGCACGAACAGCGCCAGCTGCTGTGCCTGGCGCGCGCCGCGCTCGCCAGGAACCGCCTGCTCGTGCTCGACGAGGCCACCGCCAACGTCGACCCCAAGTAAACCAACTAATCTAACCTACTCGCGCACGTCGCGCACGAACAGCGCCAGCTGCTGTGCCTGGCGCGCGCCGCGCTCGCCAGGAACCGCCTGCTCGTGCTCGACGAGGCCACCGCCAACGTCGACCCCAAGTAAACCAACTAATCTAACCTACTCGCGCACGTCGCGCACGAACAGCGCCAGCTGCTGTGCCTGGCGCGCGCCGCGCTCGCCAGGAACCGCCTGCTCGTGCTCGACGAGGCCACCGCCAACGTCGACCCCAAGTAAACCAACTAATCTAACCTACTCGCGCACGTCGCGCACGAACAGCGCCAGCTGCTGTGCCTGGCGCGCGCCGCGCTCGCCAGGAACCGCCTGCTCGTGCTCGACGAGGCCACCGCCAACGTCGACCCCAAGTAAACCAACTAATCTAACCTACTCGCGCACGTCGCGCACGAACAGCGCCAGCTGCTGTGCCTGGCGCGCGCCGCGCTCGCCAGGAACCGCCTGCTCGTGCTCGACGAGGCCACCGCCAACGTCGACCCCAAGTAAACCAACTAATCTAACCTACTCGCGCACGTCGCGCACGAACAGCGCCAGCTGCTGTGCCTGGCGCGCGCCGCGCTCGCCAGGAACCGCCTGCTCGTGCTCGACGAGGCCACCGCCAACGTCGACCCCAAGTAAACCAACTAATCTAACCTACTCGCGCACGTCGCGCACGAACAGCGCCAGCTGCTGTGCCTGGCGCGCGCCGCGCTCGCCAGGAACCGCCTGCTCGTGCTCGACGAGGCCACCGCCAACGTCGACCCCAGGTACATTCAATTTTTCTTTTTTTAACGCTGGGAAATTTTACCGAAGTAGCGCCATGCTGCTTGCAGCTGAATGGGCCGGCTCGCCTGGGGAAGTACTTCGCTCTCACTTAACACCGAAGTGAAATGACGGCACTGTCGTCGTGTTTCATTCGGTTTTGTGAGAGGTCCGGTGGCCCATCCCTCCCCAACCCCCACAGATCCAGTGGAACATCCCTCCCCTTCCTAAAGGCCGGCAACGCACCTGCTAATCCTCTGATGTAGCGGGTGTCTATGTATGTCGCTTTTACTTACGACCAGGTGAACCGAATGTCCGTTTGAGCCTTATACTATTAAAAAAAATGCATTTACGCATCCCCCCGCACAAGGCGACGGGTATGTGGGACTCGCTGACACGGCAGAACGCGCCAAAATACCCACTAAAACCCAGCGGTGTCTTCATCGTCGTAGTGGGGCACCAAGGGATCGCTTTCGCATGTAACCATGACGCCCCGAAGTAAACTAATCTAACCTACTTGCATACGTCTTGCACGAACACATTCACGTGCATGCATGCACACTGATACGCATACACGCATGTAGTGTATATGTAGACATACGAACACGTATACGAATGTACACGTACCTACACTCGAACACACATGTTTATAGACTATGATGACGAAAAACATTCATCGTCGTATAAATCATCATTATTATATCAGCCGTTGGATGTTAACTGTTGAACGTAGGCCTCCCCTATCGACCTCCAGAGCGACCGGTTCAAAGCAGCCTCCATCCAATGGCTTCCGGCGACTCTCTTCAAGTCGTCTGTCCATCTCGTGGACGGCCGTCCGACGCTTCGCTTGCCGGTACGTGGTCTCCACTCGAGAACCTTTCTGCTCCATCGGCCGTCAGTTCTACGAGCTATGTGCCCTGCCCACATCTACTTTAGCTTGCAAATCCGTCGGGCTATGTCGGCAACCTTCGTTCGTCTGCGGATCTCATCATTTCTGGTTCGATCTCGCAGAAAAATACCAAGCATAGCCCTGCCATTGCACGCTGTGCGACTTGGAGCTTGTTTTTTAAATAGTCATACCCATAGTCAAAGACCACGTTTTAGATCCGTATGTCATCACTGGTAACACAAATTGGTCGAAGACTTTCGACTTCAGGCACTGAAGTATGTCAGATGAAAAGATGTTTTTTAACTTCCCGAACGCTGCCCAACCTAAAACTGGATTCGACGATTGATCTCTCTCTCGAAGTTGGATCTACCAAGATGGACATTTTGTCCTATGTAGATGTACTCATCACCAACTTCGAGATTAGAATCTCCAACCGATATCGGGGTGGGCAATACATGGACATTCGACATGATTTTTGTCTTTTCCATATTCATTTTAAGGCCCACCCGTCGGGAAACTCCATCGAGGTCACTGAGCATAATACCGAGGTCTTCCAGGGATTTTGCCGTAAGCACGATATCGTCGGCAAATCGAATCGAATCGAAGGTGAGTGATGTACTCGCCGTTTATGTTGATGCCGAATCCTTTCCATTCCAAAAGCTTGTAAGCGTCTTCCATTGCTGTGGTTAACAGTTTCGGAGAGATGACATCTTCCTGTCTCACACCTCGCTGCATTGGAATTGCTCTCGTGCTATGTTCCTGTACTCGAACCGACATAGTAGCGTTGTTATATAAGCACTTCAACACTTTGATATACCGATAGTCAATGTGGCACCGCTGGAGAGACCGCAGCACCGCCCAAGTCTCGAATCGAATCGAAGGCGAATGGCCTATTATACTCCTCGGTCTTTTATATAATCTGCCGCAACGTATGTATGTGGTCTATGGTACTATAGCCTTTTCGGAAACCAGCTTGCTCGGGAGGCTGGAAGTCATTAAACTTGCCCGTCAGACGATTCGTAATGACCCTAGAGAACAGCTTATAAACGTGGCTCAGAAGCGAAATGGGCCTGTAATTCTTCAACAGGGTGTTATCACCCTTTTTGAAGAAGAGTACCACCACGCATCTGTTCCAGACTTCCGGCGCTATGCCCTCCAGCAAGACGGCATTAAAGAGCCTGTGAAGGACTTTAAATACCGGTGTTCCACTCGCTTTCAGATGCTCTGACGTAATACCATCCTCGCCCGGTGCCTTATTGTTTTTAGGCTGTCCCATAGCCGTACTAATCTCGTGCAAGCTGATGTCCGGGATATCTTCGGAATAATGTCGGGTTAGCTCAGCTCGTGGATCTTCAGCCGAACTACAAACAGGTTGGTTGTCCGAGATATACAACTGTCCGTAAAACTTCACAACCTCTCTCAATATATCATCTCTGGTCGACGCTATACCTCCATCCTCTGTTTTCAGCCTCGACAACCGGCTTTGCCCAACAGACAAATCCCTTGAGAACACTTTGGACCCCGATTCCGCTCTATCGTGTCTTTAAAACGTTTTGTATTAAAGACACGTATATCGTGTCTCAGAAATCCGCCCGTATGCTTCAGCGTCACCAGAGGACTGCAGGTTTAACCAGCGTCGTTCTTCTATGAGACTTCGAGTTTGGTCAGAGATTTTTTAGGGGCCGCTTTTACGGCCGGGTCTGTAAAATCGGCTCCCGACTGTATGGACAGTGTTCACCAACCTGCTGTTTCTATCGTCCACAGAAACGCAATCGTCAAGACACTCAAAACGATTAGATAATTCGAGCTGAAAGCTCTCGGCGTTTTGGATATGTGCGTTAGATGGTCGCAATGTAGACTTCATCAGGCGTGGCCGTTCCAGTTTAACACTGATATTCAATGTGCCTCTAACCAATAGGTGATCACTCTTGCTTTTCAACCTATGGATCACGGAGAGTCGTCTGGTGGTCATGATGAAGTCTATTTCATTCCTAGTGGAACCGTCAGGGCTCATCTAAGTCCATTTCCTATGAGGCGGCTTCTGGAAGAAGTTCATCACAAAGAGTCCCTCCTTCTCCAGAAAGTCGGACTCTCGACTCGGGGCCTCTGACCCCTGGGGTTCCGCTGTCCATATCCACATTAACCCACTCTCACGTATATCACAATTTTTTCCTAATACATCATCATAATAAGAAAAGTTAATTACAAGACGAAGGTGATGGATTTACTGCAATATTTTAACCTATTACAATTTAAATTGATAATTCTCATGCAAGATTTATGTAAATAAGGTAGCAGTGACAATATCTATTAAATATTAAATAATAGTCACACTACAGGTCATGCAATAAGTGCAATAAAACCTTTTTTTTTTTATTTACAGCACTGACGCCTTGATTCAGAAATCAATTCGTAAACATTTCGCCGACTGTACGGTGCTGACAGTAGCTCACCGCTTGCACACGGTCGCGGATTCCGACCGAGTTGTTGTAAGTGTGCTTATCTACTCTTTCATAATATATTTTAAACGAGTAAGAGTTCCTAGAAAAATAGTATCTAATATATTAATCACTTCCTCAAACAAACAATAAAATTCTGATCGTTCACTGAATGCCATATACAAGAAATAATAATTTGGAATAATGCAAGGTATGATTTTGTAGCAATAAGCATTTAATTTTATAGGTATAGAGATATTGTTTCATTTTTTTGCATTAGGAATTAGAAAATTGTATTTGACAACAAATAATGCGTTAAGAATGTTGCTAAACTTCTGTAAGACATACATAGTTTGCGTTATACTATGCGATACTTTAATCCAGTAGCAAATATAGCTAATAATAATATAATTCACGTTACTATAAATTATAAAATTGATATTTAACCTCATCCTTCAACTTTCGCTCAATTAGAGACTATCACACACGAATTAGTGGCACTTCATTGTAGAGTTCTCTATTATTTTATTATATTTAACGGATAATAATATATGAACTTAATTCTTGTTTTTTGTAAGAAACATGAAACCTCATTTTTAGACTTGTAATTAAAAATAAATAGATATTTTAGCGCTTTTGAAAATACAGCCATAATATGGTGCATTGGGGATGAAATTTTGTTAAATTTTACATTTTTATGTGATTGAGATTTAAAGCATGAACCGTTATTATTTGGGCTTTAAAATGGCGGCTATTTATGACGTCATATATAAATATCTATGGTATTGCGGCAGTGTACTGGTACTCCATAAAGGAACGAATTTTTCACCAGAGAGCAGTGAGCAATGCACGTAGTGTACATCGGAAACATTGTCTGTATGACGTCACATCATGGCGGCTCGTGTTTTAGATCACGTGATATACTGATTAAAAATAACGACTTTTAATTTCAATATAATAAAACAATCATGTGCTTTTATGACTCAAAATCAAGATATTTAAGTATATTTCTATATAAATTTTAATTTTTATCAAATTTCATAATTTATTTTTCACTACCGTAAGTACCCTATTGTGATATTATGAAACATGCGAACAAAGTCGTAGATTACGGCTAGTGTAAAAATAAACGCTTATTTGCCCAGGATTTTAGTTAAAAAAGTAACCAATAGTAGTCTTCTTCGACTTTCCAGACCCCTCCTACCTTGTACAACACTTAAGGTACAGATACACATGCTACTTACTAGCATGCTTAGTAGCATGCTTGTAGCATGTTTATAGTGTAATCGACCAATGGCAGCGGCGTGCACAGGATTATGACACTGGGTATGCGGCGGAGTACCCGGTCACAAAAACTTTTTCTTTTATAGATTTTTAGCATAGCCACAGCCATGGATGGATCTCTAAGTCGGAAACCATACCAACAGAACAAGTCTTAGATGTACTACTATTCATGTACCTATATCTTCTACGGCAACGCAGACAAAAAAGCGATCGATCGTCGCGGCGGAAGAAATTCTAATAAGTAAAATAATAATAATAAGCTAAACCATTATAACTACTCACCTAGTCAGCTTCAATTTTCACATATTAGAATTACTAAACAATATGCAAGGAAAACAATATAATTTAATCGTGTGTACACAACCACACAGCCAGTTATACGTTTCATAACTTTTAACATGAAACTTTCGAGTTACATTCCCTTTTTGCTGGTTTAATTGTTGTAACTCGGGTACACATCTACCTTTAGACACAATTTGAATCTTTTCACTGAATGACAATTGTGAAAATTTGTTATTTTGAATTTTTATTAAATTATCATTATCGTTTCAAAAAAAAATCAACAAACGCCCTAGTAAAAGCAAATCACTACAATTATTACAGAAACTCGGTAATAAAATGTTAAATGTACACACTTTCAAATGTTAAAATGAAAAATCTAAGAAAACTATAAATATACTGGCGCAAAAAAATAGTAGGTATAGTAGGTAATTATAGGTTATCACATGAAAAAAGCAAATGGCTCCCGCGAAATACAAAACATTACATTACTCGGATTATAGGCAATGAACATTTCCGATTAGTCACGACAAGTGCCGAACTTCCGTAGCCTGCCGCAGGAGTCGCGGCTTTCGAATCTTTCAATTTTCATAGGTGTGTACGTTTGCGAACTGTGCACAGACACCAAAATTACTACACACATGCGAACAAATCTCCTGCGGGATGCGACGGAATGAGTTGGTTGATTTGGTACATTATTTTACAGCGCCGCTTGCTTGTCGCCAAACGCATGGCAAACATAATGTTTGTGTGCTCGCTATTTATAAAATATTAGGCGTTTTTAAGTTATTATATTTTGTTTATTCATTTATGTACTATTAATTAAAGTCATCTAAAACGTACGAACGTTTTATTAAAATATCTGTGAATGGCAAGTAAAGCACTGCATTTCTGCCTACAAGGAGCGCACGCCCCTGACCAATGGCACTTGTTGACTAGACTATAAGCATGCTTATTAGCAGCATATAGTCTAGTCGACAAATGTTAAAGCCATTTTTAAAAACTAAACTCCTTTTTTAGTTATTTGTCAATAATTTTTGCAAGCGGAACTTCATGTTCGTCAAAAATCATCTAGATGTCATTCGTCAAAAAGTTCTATTTTGGTCAACTTTTGTCAGCAGTCTCCGAAAATTAAAATTGAGGTGTCATTCGATTTGGAATGGCATCTTGATGATTTTTGAAAAAAAAGAATGAAGTTCCGCTTGCAAAAATTGCAAAAGTTATTAACAAATAATTTAAAAAAGGGGGTTTATTTTTTAAAAATAGCTTTAGCATTCGTCGACTAGACTATAAGCACGCTAATAAGCATGCTAGTAAGTAGCATGTGTATCTGTACCTTTACGAATTAACTTGAGACTCCGCTGGAATGCGACCCCCTTCCCGAGTCCCCGCGCCGCGTCCCGCTCTCGCCGTACGCGCGCTCAGTACCAATAGGCGATAGCATGTTTTTTACGGATACGCGCTTCGACTCTCGTTCGATGTTTTTGAAAATTGTTTGTTGTTTTGTTTAAACTTTTGTTAGTTGTTTTGTTATATTATTTTATCTGTTATCGTTAGTTGCGTTGTTTATTTGTTAATTTTTGTAAAAGATGGGAGGAAATACTTTACATTGCCAAGCACAGACACTTGCTTTAAAAGCTTTAATTTTTTTATTTTTTTTTATTTTATTTTAATTATTTAATTGTTAATTTGTTTTTATGAGGTACCTTTTTATATTTTTTAAATGTTACAAAAATATGATGTCATTACTTATTATTACCCAAAGTAAACAAAACTTCTACTTACAATTAGTTTCAATTACATTCAATTATTTTATTTATTTGAAAAGGCAACAGTATATACTTGTATCAATTATTATTGTTTATCCCAAAACTCAAAACAAAAAATCCAAATAAAAACTACCACGTATGGTTTTCCATGCCGTACATTGAATATGACGTCATCGGTCCAGGTCTCAAGTTAATTCGTACGGGTTATATACGCCCAAACTTTAGATCATGATGTAAGGAAACGTACATTTACTACATGACCCATTTGTCCCCCCTCGGTTAGCACTCGTAGTCAGGGACGGATTTAGAGGGAGGGCAGTCGGGGCAACCGCCCCGGGGCCTCCACATAAGAGGGACCCCACAATAGAGACTTGGAATAAAAAATTCAAATTCAGAGTAGTAAACACTATATATTCATCCGATAATTATATTACTTACACTTACTATTTTGGAAACTACTTTGGGGCCAACGGGCCTCTACTCCTTTGTTGCCCCGAGGCCTCCAGACCTCTTAATCTGGCTCTGCTCGTAGTATATAAAGTTAAAAATAAAATAAACGCATTGTATAGACGGCATTGACATTTATCTCTCGTCGATTTGCTTGACAATTGCACTGCTTTGCATGCAGCCTTTTTCTATATGGTGAAGAGGCCTTCGCTCAGCAGTGGGTTGTTTACAAGCTGATACAGTACAAACATATTACGTAGTATGGGTACGTTCCCTAACTACATACTATTACAATTTAGCACTAATTTTTTTTTTATTCTTTCCCAGGTAATGGAAGCAGGACAAATTGTAGAGTGCGGTCACCCTCACGATTTGTTGCAAAATGAAAATGGCTACTTCGCAAAAATGGTTAATCAGTTGGGCTCTGCTTCTGAACAAAGTCTACGCGAGATTGCACAAAAAGCTTATTTACAACATATAAAATACGTCGATGCTGATGACCACGCGCAATAACTACCTAACTGCGTAAAGTGCATGTTTATGTGTTACGGTTCTAATCGCAATAATTTAGACAAGTGGCTTTAATATGGCTCGACGCTATGACCCAGTTGCATCCCTCGTGTTTATAAGCTTACTGGAGTTTCGCGCGCCCTACGACGGCGAATCCGCGAGTTTTCTTCAAATACAATCCCGTAACACATAATGGCAAAATTTTAAAATATATATGTATATATTTTAAAATTTTGCATTCATTTATGTAAATGCAAAATTTTAAAATATATTATTTTTAAAACATATAGTGCTTTTGCCCACGGCTGGTTTTAAAATAGTAACTGTGATTTTAATGAACTAAATCAAAATTACTTTATGAAAGTGCCTTTGAATGTAGATTTTATAATTAGACATAGTAGCTACAGTTTTAGAATTAGCTTATGCTTTTATTGAGCAAACAAAACATAAACAATGCCTAATACCGTCATAATACCTCATAAAAAGTTTTCGATGTTTTTTGTAGTAAATTAGTATGTTATATATTACAAATGAATGAGTGATATATAATTATTTACTTTTTATATTCAGAGACTTTGGTATTCACAAAGTTTACTAACAATATTTTTATATTAATAAATACTTAATAGATATATTAAAATATAGAATTATAGCTGTAGTAATAATTTCATATTGTATAATTGTGCGCTTGAGTTTTGACATAAGATTGAAATAATTTTAAGTAATGCAGTAAACATTTTTAAAAACTATTTTAAAGATGTTTTTCTATTTATAATTAATACTGAATATAACATATAATTTTTTATCCACCTTTAGTTAGGAAATGCCTGTCCAAATTAATTCAGCTTAAAGAAGAATACAAACTTACAGATAAATAATCAATTAAAAATGGATTATTTTTTGCATTTATATTTGTATAATTTATGATAAGAATATAACAAATGGCATAGCATCACATGTCAACTATATTTGTGTGTAATTTTATTTTATTTATAATTCTCTACTTACTGTGTACATGCATGAGTTTACAGAGGAACAAACGTAATTAAGTTTTATATGTTACAAACTACTTACTATAAGTACTAAAAAAAAATTTCAAATACTTATTCTCAACAACAACAACACAAAACAACGTTACTTCTTATGACACTTTATTTTCATTCTTAAAATTTCGTTTATTTTTACTTTGTTACTTATAGTTAATTTGAAAGTAGTGCATTCTAATTAGATTTGTTTATTTTATTTAGGAGACATTTTTTTTATAATAAATTACTTATTAATAACTGTGTTAATATTGAAATGTTCTTAAAAAAGTAGCAAATATACAAATTAAAAATTTGTATATTCTCTACATACTTTACTAAAAGTAAAACTTAATATATTAATAGAATAGTTAGTTTTTTAATAAATAGTTGAGTATGATGTATGCTTAAAAATGAATTATTTATTGAGCAAATAATGTATGCAATTAAGGAAAAATTAAATTATCCAAATAAAGAATATATTTTAATATGGTTGTCTCATTTAAATTGTCTCATTTACGTTTCAATTGTTTGTTTCGTTTTACCGTTAAGACTGTACCGTTACTGTTTAAACGTTTCAATTTGAAATGTTAGAATAAGTCAAGACGCCTAGGAACTTAATCCCTTTCAAGTTATAACAAAACAATGTATGGTGGACTAACCCTTGGCACAGTTGGCAGTGATCCTGCTTTCTGTTCGGGGGTTGTGGGTTCGCTTCTTCTACGAGTATACGACTGGTGCGTGATGCTCGCTTTGTTCGCTGTTGCTTCGCTTTGTTGTTGTGATTTAAATGACTACTAGCGCCATCTAGTACGTATAGTGATGCCAACCCCAAGAAAGGTATATATATTGTTCGTAGCCACACAACTTTTTTGGCAGAGTCCAAAAATTTTACAAATACTGTGACTTATTAAACCACATAAAACGCTTCTTTGACTCATCCTTTTTTAGAGTTTCTAAGAGAAAATAAAAATTTCAGAATTATTATTTATACTTACATTGGTAGAAATTTTTTTTTTTCAGAGAAATTTTTCCACATATTTTTTAAGATCTTTTATTGAGAACTTTGATTGTCATCTATTTAACACCCTAATTAGTCTAGATATACATTCTAATCATTATTCATAAAACTCTCCAGCTTTTTTTTTTTAATTTTGCATCACGCGGTTTGCGCATATGCCACTGACAAAAGCAGGGAAACGTTTATCACGATTTAAAACACATTATTCACAGAATTGGAAAAGGATCAGACAGGATTTTTTTTTTACTATACATCCACAGGCTTTATTTGCCCATGCTTTTTTTTATTAACATTTTTAGATTGTTATTATTATTATCTTTGATGCGTACTTATTTAGACAACGAAACTTAAGCTAAGCTTAGGATCTCTATCTATCGCGAGTCCTTGCACTAACCACAAATTCGCTTATTTAATATATAAATAATTACCTTCACTTAAACAATAAACTGAACTTAATTTTTTTTTATTATTATTTTTTTCTTTTTTTTTTATTCTTAAATCTATTTATTTACATATTTTTTTTTTGATTCTATTGTGTATACATATAGGTACCTTGTTTTCTATTTTCATACTAGCCTATATACATTCTTACTACCTTAGCCTATTTACATTCTTTCGTTTACATGCTTTAAGTTATATTTATCTAATTTTTGGAACCAACATACCAGATCATTTTGTCTAAGTTTCAGCCATCACATCTTCACCACCAGTCTTGGTTTGCGATCTTCATTTTACTTTTTTTTTTTCATTTATCTGACTCCTTCCCAGTCCTCCCCGAGAGACTCCTCAGCTGTTCGAGCACATCCTCAATGACGGCGGTGTCTCTTTTTTGTATCGCCATCTTGAGCCCTTTGAACAAAAAGACCGATTGCGTCACCACCGTCGTCGGTGTAGTAGATACAGGTCTTTGTGTGTCTAACCACCGCGACCACAGCATGCGGAACACTGTCATGAATCCCTAGCCTCTTAGCCTTGGTCTGAACGATGATGACTCTCTCGCGTGTCTGTCCCTGCGCCTCGTGGATAGTCATAACGCCCGACCCCTGCCCTGTACCATATCCCTGGTTTAGCAGCGTCTTCTTCTCCTCTTGTGTGAAAACCAGGTATAGGGCCCCGTCATGTCTTTCAGGAATTCGAGCGCCAGTGAACCTCTCCATTCTCAGAGAGCGGACAATGGAGTTTGAGGAATAGATGTTTTTATAGACCTCGTTGATGGCGAGAGCAACATCCTTGGGGTTCCGATGCATGCAAGACAACTCACATGTGATGTGGGTGGTCATGTCGGGTCTACAGTACCGCATTACGAACAGGTTGTCCCTGTCGATATATGGCAACTGATTGATATCTCCGACGAGGACCACTTCTTTAGCCTCCGACAATCGGGCGGCCATGACTATGGCCCCGAAGTGTTTCATGAGGGCTTCGTCCACCGTTAAACGGTTTATTTTTACGCCCTCATGAAAAACATTCACTAAGATAGAGGCCATAGTGCGCACCTTTGATTTGGCTTTTTTGCCATAGCGGTGCGCTAGCTTTTCTTTCAGGTTTTTGGCCGCTTCGAGTGTGGTTGTGGCTACTATTTCACCATCCTCGTCGAAGTTCCCGACTATGTGTGTTTTCTTGCCGCATCCGGGAACTCCATTGATCCATTTCAGTGCCGGCAGTTCCCAGGCCCCGAAGACATCGCCGACTTCCGGATCGCTCGTGATGGTTTTTGCCATCTCAATTATCCGGTCGCCTAGCATCACCCTCGTGCACCTGGCCACTAGCACCACTGCGTCCTCTTTAGGCGTGTTAAATTTCTGAGGTCCTTCTTTTAGTCCCTCAGCCTCGACTGCGCTCACGAAGCCGGCTGTGATGTTAAGCGGCCATATACAATCCCGACATGTTGCCCTTGATTACTTGGCAGGTGTCGTTATTGTATATGGCTGTCTCGGCTTCATCGAGTTCCACCTCCAGCAGGCCTTCATGTCCATACTGGTAGGTCTGCATGATTTTTTCGCAGATGGCCTGGCTTACCTCTCGGTTCGCCTTTGCGACTCGATGTATGCATTTTCTGCATGTTGTTGTGGTGTGGACGCTGGTCGAAGCCTTGGTGGTGTGACTTGCCCCTTGTCAGCCCTCATTCGATTGACTGGTTGCATCTGAGGGGGCTTCGGACTTTTGTCACTCATAAACCTTCTCAGTGCCCCCGATTGCCTTTCATCCGGAGATGCCGGTTTTAGAGCAAGGTGGGACAGTCGGGTGCCTTTCTTTGGGGAGATCGTTGCTTGGATCACTTTTGCAAACGCCATCAGACGGGGCTTGGAGCTGCTATTAGCATCCCTGGAGGTACGCGACTCGAGCTCCGCTCTTTGGGCCTCCACCTTTGCCTGTAATCGCTCCGATCCACTGAGCATAGTCTCTTCAAGAGCCGGCCTTTTAGGGGGTGAAGGTGTTCGAATTTGAGCCTTTAGATATCCCAGATCCTCCCCCCTATCCTCGTAGACTATGACCTCGTGTATTTTCGAGGCCATTAGGCAACCGTATCTATCTGCTACGTCTCCTTTGTCATAACCGACCCTCATAGAGTCCACGCTTATTCTTCCAGGGGTCGCCCCGGGGAGTTCACCTTGCCGCTGCAGCCATGAGCTTGCTTGCGCAAAAGCGGACTCCTCTCCCCACTCGAATAGAGCGATGCCTTGTTGTGCAGCCGCACCAGACGGTAGGTTGAATCATCGTTCTGTTTCTGTACAAGCGCGTCGATCTTCGTACGCTTAAAGCTTGTTTTTTTTCGTGCTACCTTTTATCAGCAGAGCGAGCCCCGGTGAAACCACCAGCCGATCCAATCCCTAGGAGCGACAAAAGCCAATTCTCTCTGCTTCACAGTCCATAAAGAGGGCCACGCATCTGGTTCTTATACCCACTTCCCCGCTCCCATTTCCCTCTCTGAGCAGAGACTCTAATGTTTTGCTTTGGGTGGGTGGCGGAGGTGTGTTTTGAGTGGTCCTCCCTTGAAACAGTTTCCGCAGAGCGGACGGTATGGCCTGTAATCTGAGACCCAGCGATGCTCGAGTCGGGGATTCCTGAAGAGGAGTTGCGCTGCCTGTCTGTGTATTTGGGTTTGGTGTTGGATGTAGATGCGGGGTGGCTGTGTTCATGTTTTAGGCCTGTGGTACAGACAATGGAGTTGGTGGTAGAGCGGTCGATCCATTTCTTTTTGCCGCTATCACGACGGCATGTCTTGCGAATGCGAGGAAAGGCGTTCTGTCGGCTTCGTTCTCCAGGATGGTATGGAGTGAAGGCTGGGCTAGTTTTCTCTGGATTTTTATTTCCAGATCCAACCTTCTTTTGTCGAACCTCGGACATTCCAACACTATGTGGAGAACTGTCTCCTCGCAATTCGGATCGCAGACACACGAAGGACTGTCCTTTAAGTGAAACCAGTGCAGATACGCCGTCAGATAATCCTCCGTGGCCGGTCAGAATCTGTGTATCGACAGGTGTTAATGTCACTTTCCTTAACAGCTTGCAAGCGGTCTTTGCATCTGGCAAGAAGATTTTCGTGACCGAACAAGTTTGTGAAGAATTGTATCTATCCTGCCACAATCGGACAGTCTCTTCCCGTATCTGCCTCCTGACGTACGATATTGAGACTTTGTCGTAGTCAGAGGCCGATTTCTTCGTGAGAGCCGCCTTTTTAGCCAGCTCGTCCGCTCTTTCATTGCCCGGTGTTCCCACGTGGGCCTTCAGCCAGAAGAACCGCACCGATCTATTTTCCTCACGGATCTGCCTGATGCATCTCTTCCTCTCTACTGCCAGAGGGTGAGTCGCCAATGGGCTCTTTAGCAGGTCGAGCGAGGATCTTGAGTCGCTCAAGATGTTGATTGAGCTCTCTTATGACTTTCTCACCATGTCCACAGCTCTGAAGAGCGAGTACATTTCCGATTGGAAGACCGTGTTGTGCGGCTCAAGCCGGATCAGATGGGATTTTTTTTTATATGTTAGTATCACATCTACAGGCTTACATGCGCCTATACCCTTTTCTTTTCATATATTTGATTGTTACATACAGGCGTTTTAACACAGCAAAAGTAAATAAGTACTTAAAACTAGACTTAGTATCTCTAGTCCCTGAGACGAGGGTCCAAACTGACCGCTTTTATCCTAATATATATATATATATATACTTTTTTTTTTCAATCCTATATCTACATGCATTTACTATATCCAGTTGTATTTCCTATTTATATTTTTTTAATATTTTTTACAATACTATATCTATACCTTTTTTTTTTACAATTCTATATCTACATGCATTTACTGTATCTAGTATTATATTTCCTATTCGATTCTATAGAGTAGTATTCCATTTATATAATATTTATAAATACTACATTATTTATAATTGTCCTATTTTGGTACTCTATAATTTCACACCCACCAATATGTTTTATCGGTTTATCTTAATCAGCACCAGCCCCCAGCTGTGCGAGCACATCCTCAATGACGGCTGTGTCTCTATGATGAACTGCCATCTTGAGGGTGTGCTCGAGGATATCTTTTCTAGTGGCCTCCGCCGCCCTCCCCACGAATCGGCCGATTGCGTCATCCCTGTCTTCGGCGTAGTAGACACAGGTCTTGGTGTGCCTACTCACCGCGACCACCGCATGCGAGACGCTATTGTGTATTCGCAGCCTCTTAGCCCTCGTTTGGATGACAATGACCTCCTCGCTCATCTGACCCTGCGCCTCGTGGATGGTCATGACGCTCGACCCTTCTCCGGTACCATATACCCGGCCTATTAACTCCTTTTTCTCCTCTTGTGTGAAGACCAGGTCCGGTTCTGTTTTTCGGGTATCCTAGCGCCAGTGAGCCTCTCCGCACGCAGGGACGATGGGGTTCGAGCTGTAGATCCTGTCGTAAACCTCGCTGATGGCAAGAGCGACATCCTTGGGATTCCGATGCGTGCACGACAACTCACATGATATACTTACCTTCAGATTAGGCCTGCTGTATTGCACCTCGAACAGGTTTTCCCTGTCGATTTACGGCAGCTGATGAACATAAATTTTCGAAAATTATTAAACAGGGTAAATAATTATGTCTCCAATAAGCGGAGGTGTTAACTATTTCTGACAATAATTTGAGTTTATTAAAAAGGGGATGATTAGAGTTCTGTACAAAGCGGAAGAAGAATTTGTCTGCTAGATATTGTCTACGTAACTGTAAGGGTGGTTCACAACATTCAACTTGCAGGGCATTAATAGGTGTAGTCTTCATAGCCCCAGTAATAATTCGAAGAGCTTTAGCTTGTATGCTATTCATTTTGGAAAAACCAGAACTACCCGGTAGTTTCAAGAAGAAAGGTACCATAATCGAGTACACTTCTAATGACAGCTATATATATTAATTTTAAAGACAAAGGATGCGCTCCCCACCACACTCTCGAAAGACATCTTATAATATTTAACAACCGCTCGCACTTAGCCACCACATATTCCATATGGGTAACTCCAGTGAGTCTTGCATCGAGATAAACACCTAAAAATTTTACATTATTTTTCAATAGAATTATAATATTATTGTATTTAATGAGGACGGGAGGGGGTAGTCGGCATCTAGAAAATAATACTATTGTGCTTTTCAATGGTGCAAGTTCCAAATTATTTTGGAAAAGCAGTTCTTTAATTGATGAAGGGAATAATCCAGAGCAAATTTAGCTTTATCTATGGACTTATTTATATTATAAATTAACAAATCATCCGCATACTGTAGCACCTTAACATCGTTGCCCAATGAACACTCTAAATCATATGTACACTCATTTGCAAAAAAAACGGGCGGTTTCGATTTTCTTCCTGGCTGAAAAAAATAAAATACCAAAAAGGTTTTAATCATTTGAACATGTTACTGGCCAGTTATAAAAGTGCCATAATGTTTATAAGAGTACATTCCAAATTCAAATTTTTGACTGAGCCTGGTTTTCAAAGAAAATAACTTTTAACTACATTTTGTGGCGCGAATTCCCTATAGTTAATATCGACTCTAATTAACTTTTTGTCAATTTTTATTAAATTATCTGGTGTCCTTGACATTTAAAAGTATTGTTATTGCTGTTTAGCAATCTCGAAAATGGTAGATAAAGCGATAAAAGCGAGCAAAATTATTGCGCTGCTTGAAGAAGGTTGCAGTCAATGCTTCGTGGCTCAGAGGCTAAATGTGAGTCGGTCGACAGTTCAAAGGACCTGGCAGCGCTATCAAGAGACCGGTTCCGTCAAGAGAAGGCCTGGTTCTGGCAGAAAGACATGTACCGAACCACGGGATGATCGTTTTCTAGTTAGTCAAGCGTTGAGAAATCGCAAATCTTCTTATGTGGACCTCAAGAACACCCTCGAAGAAGTAAGAAATGTGCAAATTAGTCTATGGACGGTCAGGAGGAGGCTTCTCGCTGCTAATATACACAGTCATCGCCCGGCACGCGGCCCTAAATTACTCCGTGGACATCGAGTTGCCAGGTTTAGCTTCGCTCGAAATTGTGTGTCATGGACTCATGAAGACTGGGATAGGGTATTGTTCTCCGATGAAGCCAGGATATCTCTGCATGGTGAAGACCGACGTCGGCGAGTGCTACGTAGACGAGGAGAACGCTTTGCAGAGGCATGTTTTGAAGAAATCACACCTTATGGAGGGCGCTCTGTTATGTTTTGGGCAGGAATAAATTCTATGGATCGTACGGAGTTAGTCTTCATCGAAAACGGTACACTGACTGGACACCGATACATAACGGAAGTTCTAATTCCTTATGCACAACCCGCTTTAACCGCTCTTGGCAAAAACTCAATTTTTATGGACGACAACGCTCGCGCCCACCGGTCTGGCGGTGTGGATGCGTATATGCTAGAAGTCGTCGTTTGGACTGGCCAGCTAGAAGTCCGGACCTCAATCCCATAGAGCATGTCTGGGACGTTCTGAAGCGACGAGTGAGATCAGTGCAGCCGGCTCCGCAGACCATCAGAGAGCTAAAGAATGTGATTATCGCGGAGTGGGAACGTATTCCCCAAGAAACCATAAAAGATATACTCACTAGCATGCCCAGACGAATGCAAGCTGTGATTTCAGCAAGAGGGGGTCACACTCAATACTAAACTTTTATCTGCTTTTAATGTATTCAAGAAAAACAAAGAAATTAACGCGTTTCATTTTTATTTAGCGAGCAGGTACAATCATAGTGTTTTGAGCTTAAACATTTAATCTTAATAATTTAATTAAAATGTTATGATAAAACTGATGAAAACTATTCCTTCCTAATTAATTTATAAAATTCTGAGGATAACAATACCTAAAATTGTCAAACAAACTAATAGTAACTATAAAATAGTTCTTTGCTTAAGTGCCCGTTTTTTTTGCAAAAAAGTTTATAAATGTTATATAAAATCGGACTTAGCACTGATCCCTGAGGGATACCTTTCCAAACTATTCTAGCAGGTTCATTAGAATCTCGCAGGGTAATTGAACGCTCTAACAAAATGTTCAAGATAAAATTTATTAACATAAATGGAATTTTTAATTAATTGAGTTTATGTTTTAGAATTGGGAGGGAAACATTGTCATAAGCTGAGCTTATATCCAAAAAAGCTGCCAAGACAGAACTATTATTAGAAAAAGCTAGACAAATATCTGTAGTGAATATCGCCAGACTGTCTATGGTGCTTCTGCCTCTACGAAATCCAAATTGATTTTCTGATAACAACTTATTACTTTCTATAAACCACTCTAACCTATTTTTAATTAAATGTTCAGCAATTTTTAAAACAACAGAAGAAAGTGCTATTGGTCTATATGATAAGGATTATCAGCAGGTTTATTGGGCTTTAATACAGGAACTATCTCCTGCTCTTTCCATTGTGATGGAATTTTTCCAGATTCCATAACAGAGTTTAAAATATTCAAAAAATATAGGAGACATGTATCGTTCATATGAGTAAAAAAGGAATACATGATACCGTCTTTCCCAGGTGTAGAATCCTTAACATTTGTTAAAACTTCTTTCAATTCAGGTAGTGTAAAGGAAGCATTAAGGACGTCGGAGACATAATTGCAATTATAACCAGGGGAATTAGTTAATCTGTCACCGCCAATGTCATTGACATTATTGATAAATGTGTTCTCATGGGCTCTATGTAAAGAAGAAATCGGGCTACAAATTAGTTCTGGTTGAGGAACAAAGGGAGGAGCCAAATTATCCAAAAATTGATGAGACATAGTAGACGGTAAACTGGGGGATGAATTCTTGAAAGCCAATCTGAAACGTTTAATATTTTGCCAAACAAAAGATGGTTTAACTTCAGGTGAGATGGCTCTACAGAAACTTTTCCATCCTTCTCATTTCTTTCTTTTGAATAATTTCTAGTGCCAATAATAGCATTATTTAATATTTCAAAATTTTCTTCTGAACTTAATAAATTATAATTTAATTCCGCTTCCTTCCTTTCCTTGACAGCCCGGGAACACTCATTGTCCCACCAGGGAGGCAATGGAATATTATTTGAGGAAGGCTTCTTTGATGGAAAAACTTCGTTAGCAGTCTTAATGATAGCATGTGCAAAAATTTCAGAACACAGATACTCATCACCTTGGTTTAAGATGGAAAGAGTTGAGATTTTATTATCTAGGGTAGCTTTGTATAAATCCCAGTCTGCGCTAGCCAACTGATATTTAATTCGGAAAGAAGTTTTACTTTTATTGATATTTTTAAAAGGTAAATTTATTAAAATGGGGAAGTACTACCATAAGTGAAGTTTAAGGTTTGCCAAATCAATGATGAGGCTAAACTGGGTGAAGAAATGGAAAGGTCTGGAGCACTTTTACCTCTATTAATATTGGTTCTTCATGTAGGAGTGCAATTATTTAAAATACAAAGATTAAGTGAATCTACAATGTCCAACACTTCATGTCCATAGTTATTGTTATTTGAACTACCCCATGACTGGTGTTGAGCATTAAAGTCACTTAAAACAAGTATAGGTGTGGGAAGAGATACTAAAATATTTTTAACTTCGTTTAAAATTTGAGAAGATGGATGAGGAATATATATAGAGACAAAGCAAATGTTATTTACAATGATAGTAATGATCGAGAGATTTTTATCATGAGAAGAAATATTTACATGAGCAAAAGGAAAAGGATGTTTTACTAATATTGCAAAACCACCATAGCCATCAGATCTATCTTCTCTAATGCAAGAATAACCTTGGATTTTAAAGATGGATTCAGGTTTGAGCCAAGTTTCTTGAAGACATACTATGGTGGGGTGATACTTATTAATAATATGGATAAGATCACTTTTCTTACTATTTACACTATGACAATTCTACTGAATTACCTTGGAGTAACTGTCCATTATGACTAATATAATTATTTATAATTTCCATTATTGGTTGGGCTACGTTGGACGGTTGATTTTGATTTAAAATATTTAATAAAGTAATAGGGTATTCTACTATGTTTGAAAAAGTACTTTAAAATGTTGATTTTCCTTAATAAAAAGCCACAAAAAAATATATGTTGGTAAAATAAACACGCTTTCTTGTCATAAAATTTAATTAAATTTTAAACCTTATTTGTTCCCTCGAAAACGCTGTCAGTCATTATGATAATGTAATATTGTTAAGGTTATGTTCCGATATACACTGAGAGCAGTATGAGGTGTGACGTCAATTCAGTATACTGCGAAGCCGTTCCGTTTTAGTTTGCTATACTGTGCTAGACTGGTTACTGAATTTTTGACATTGTTTTCAAATAAAAAATATATACGTTTTCTGTTCAACAAGAAACAAGACATTTTTGACATTTTTGAATAACAATATTAATTAATAATAATAATTATTATTCTCACTGTTATATTTTTTGATCACGTGATCAAAGTACTGAGAGCACTTTACCTCGAAAGCGCCAGTGCTCACAGCACAAAAATGGCGGCTATTTATGACGTCATATATTTCTCTATGGTACTGCAGCATAACTGGCCACGGCCTAGTATTTAGTTTTACTAGACCGTGGTACTAGCACTCCATAAATGAACGAATTTTTCACAAGTAAGAGCACTAAGCGGTGCTCGCAGTGTATATGGGAACGGAACATTGTCCTTACGACGTCACACCATGGCGGCTCGTGTTTTAGGTCACGTGATATACAGATTAAATATTACGACTTTTAATTTCAATATAATAAAACAATAATGTGCTTTTATGACTCAAAATCAGAATATTAAAGTACATTTCTACATACATTTTTGTTTTTATCAAATTTCACAATTTATTTTTCACTACCAAAAGTACCCTATTATAAATTCGACAATAGATTGTTTAGATGAATCATTTGTTTCATTGTTAAGTGCACAACAATTTTTAGGGGAAGGCAAATCGAATCCATTTATGATAGCATTATGAGCCTTGACATCGTATCCTTTGTTTGGTGTTAAATATTGACAAGGTTTTAAAAATACAGTCTTCTTATAGGAAACATTTTGAAAATCTTTATTATATGAGTTCTGTTGATGACAAAAGTTTGGGGAAGGGAAGGGAAAGGCAAGGGAAGGAGTGTTTGGGCAATTTGCTAAGACATCAGAATATGATTTGGTTATTGTAGGGAACATTTTGGATGCCTCTGCATAATGAAATACTATTTTTAGCCGTATGCTCTTTGATATTTTTTTGCCTTAAAAATTCTTTACATATTTTATAACACAACAGCAAAATGCCTCATCTTCTGATGTACAGCTGCTTCCAGAATGACCATCCTTGCCACATTTAAAGCAGCAAGGAGTTGATCTACACATATCTTTGACATGTCCATATCGACAACATTTAAGACATTGTATAGTAGGGTAAATATATAAATCTACAAGAAAAGAATTAAACATATGAAAATTCTTTTAGGAAGAATTTGGCCATCGAAAGTCAGGACAACTGTTTCCGTATCAATAAAACTGGCTTTTTTTCAAAAATCAAAATCAAAAACAACTTTATTCAAATAGGCCCCACGAGCACTTTCGAACCGTCATTTTACAAAATTAATATTGTAGTGACTATTATTATTTTTTATAAAAGCTACCACCGATTCGGAATGTGGATTCTGCAGAGAAAAAAAAGTACTTTTGTAAAAGTACTTTTCAACTATGACCATCTGACACCTTCAAATAAACTTTACGAGAAACTTAAAATAATGAATTTATCTCAATTTGTAAATATCACACCTGCATACTCATTCGGAAAATTTTAAACAAAGACATTCACACAAAAATAGCTTTTACGAAGAAACCTCAATTACATAAAATGAAACTTAGAAAATGCAAAGACATAGATTTATATCTGCCACGAACAAATTACGGTAAAAGAACTATTAGGTATGTACGAAGGATCTAAAATTTATAATAACCTACCCAAAGATATAAAAGAATCTAAATCCCTTGGTGCATTTAAAAAACTATTAAAAAATCATATACTTAACACATAAACTGCAACCACGCTTACAAGCGTTCTGAGCCACTTTTAGTTGTTCATTTCACGTCAATAATTATTTGCATTGGAGTTTGCCTTCTCGAATTACACTTGAAGATATATTTTAATTTTACCCCCAATTTTTGTGATATTCTTTTAAAGTAGCCCACCGTTGTATCTTAGTTTAATTTGTTGTTTATATTACATTTCTCATGTAAGTGAATTTAATTCTTATGGGAAATAAAGATTCTTAAACCAGAAGAATCGGCAAGAAACTCCGCAGTTACTCTTTTGAAAATAATATTTAAAATGTGTTTTAGTACAAAATTAGTAATATCTTGCATGAAATACAGCGCCACTAAGTCCACACGTCTTTATCAGCTAAATAATCCTGGACCGAATAATAAGCTTTCTCTAATAACTTTTTCTTAATAAATTCTTTAAATTTATTATGAGACAATTCCAGAATTGTTTGTGGGATTTTATTATAGTACGCGAATACCATAACCCAGAAAGGAGACGTTTACTTTGCGTAGTTGGAAGCTTGGAGTTACAATTTTGTTATTCCTTCTAGTGTTTACAGCGCGATTAATACTATTTATTTCAAAACAACGAATATTCTGGTGAATATATAATATATTTTTATAAATATACTACGACGCAACCGTTAATATGTCTACCCTTGGAAAAACATCCCGTAGGGAGACTCGAGGCTCCAAGATCGTAAATGCTGCGGTTAGCCCTTTTTTGTAAAATAAATACAGTCTCAATATCTGTAGCATTACCCTACAGTAACAGACCGTAAGTCATTATACTATGGAAATAGCTAAAATATATTAAACGCGCAGTAGCAACGTCGGTCAGTTGTCGCACTTTTCTAACTGCGAATGCTGCGGAGCTGAGTCTACCATTCAAGGATGACAAATGGGAATCCCACTGAAGTTTTGAGTCCAAATTTATCCCTAAGAATACTGTAGTATCATTGACAATAAGCCTCTCGTTATTTATTTTTAAATTATAATTTGGATGTTTAACATTAGGCAACGAAAATACAACGCACTTAGTTTTTTTGGCGTTCAAGACGAGGTTGTTTGTTTTAAACCAATCCTGAATTCGAGACAAAGAGCTGTTCACGTCATCATAATTTACTTTTTTCCTATCAACTTTAAATATAAGTGATGTGTCATCTGCAAACAACACTATATCACAAATATCTTTAACGTAAAATGGCAGATCATTTATGTATATTAAAAAAAGAAAAGGACCTAGAATCGATCCTTGTGGAACGCCCATTTTTAGCACAGATCCAGAAGACTTCGTTCCGTTTATTGATACATATTGAATTCTATTAGATAGATATGAAGCAACGAGATCAAGAGCTTTACCATTAACACCGTAATATTCTAGTTTACTTAATAAAATCCCGTGGTCCACGCAATCAAATGCCTTTGATAAGTCACAAAATACACCAATAGCATTTTGTGACCTCTCCCAAGCATCATATATATATATTTGAGAAGTGCCACACCGGCATCTGTTGTAGAGCGACCTCTAATGAAACCATATTGTTCACTGTGAAAAATTCTATTAACATTAAAATGGAAAATAAGTTGATCTAGTATAATTTTTTCAAAAAATTTACTTAATGACGGTAAGACTGAAATGGGTCTATAGTTGCTGGGATCACTACGATGTCCTTTTTTAAAAATTGGTAATACTTTACTATATTTTAGCAAATCTGGAAAAGAACCCACTTTAATAGCATTGTTAAAAGTTAACGCTAAGTATGGAGCCAGGACATCAATGATAGTACTAATTAATTTAACTGAAATGTCCCACAGATCATTGGTTTTTTTTTATATTTAGACTCTTAAATGCTTTAAGAATATCTAAAGAATCCACCTGTAAGAATGAAAATTCAATATTACATTTGCTAACGTTATTTTTAAGAAGTTGGGTAGAATTAGTTGAAGATGAATTCAGTTGAGAGGTTAATTCAATGGGTATTTTATCAAAAAAGGTTTCAAAGACGTTTGCCAACTCGTCATCTGAGCTTACAACAGCACCATTTATATTTAATTCAATTGGTATAGTTTCTTTATTACGTTTCCCACAGATACTATTAATTATATTCCATGTGCACTTAATTTTATTATCAGAATTAATAATTTTATCTTTAATATATTTTGATTTAGCAGCCATACAAACAGCTTTAAAAGTTTTAGAATATTGTTTTACATAATCCAGAAATCTAGTCTCCTGATTCCATTGCTTCATACTGTACAGTTCGTACAACCTATTTCTACTCTTATAAATACCTTCTTTTCAACTCGCTATCTGATATGCAAACTCCAAAAAACTAAAACTCGCCTCCAAAAACCGGAAGAACACAACCAAAGACATAACATATAAACCAACAAAATATCCCAATCCGGCTGATCCCCGTGGGATATCAGATCAAAACCCTCCAACATACATTACCACTCTAAACACACTTTCACTACGAACAAAAGAAAGACTCCTTGAACTAGAAAAAGCTTTAGAGAATATCAAATGGGACATCCTTGGTCTGAGCGAAGTGAGACGATTAGGAAATCAGATCGAAGAACATGATGACTACATCTTTTATTATATAGGTGAAACAAAGGGACAATATGGAGTAGGATTTATGATAAAAAAACACCTGAAGAAACAAATAATTGAATTCATAGGTATATCCGAAAGAATTGCGGTATTAAACATAAAATTACATGGATACAAAGATAATTGGTCCATTGTGCAAATTTACGCGCCGACTGAATCAACAGAAGAAAAAACGAAAGACGAATTCTACAGTCAATTATCAACAACATTAGAGTCAACCTATAAGAATATTATAGTGATGGGCGATTTTAATGGAAAAATAGGGAAAAGGAAACAAGGTGAAGAATCTATCATAGGAAAACACTGCATAGGCAAGAGAAATAAAAATGGTGAGAGAGTCATAAACATGGCCCTCCAAAACAATATAACCATATTGAACAGTCTCTTTAAGAAGAAATCATCCAGAAAATGGACATGGATGTCACCTGATGGGAGATACCACAACGAGATAGACTTTATAATGAGCAACCAACCTAGATCATTCCAAAATGTCGATATAATAAACAACCTAAACTTTAACACAAATCATCGCATGGTTAGAGCAACATTATCACAAAAACAACATAAAATACATAGAAAGTGCTTTAACCTAATTGCAGCAGCCTTAAAAACCCACAAAATGGCATATAAAAAAGAGACTTCCAAACAAACCAATGAGACGCAGGAAAACTATAACTCAGCGATAAATGATATGTATAGACTAGAGACAAGGACAAAACCAAAGAGAAACACACTAACACCCAAGACACTCGACCTCATCAATAAAAGAAAGGAACTACTTAGGAACAGGAAAGATAAAGCAGTGCTACAAAAAATAACAAATCTTAGCAAAGAAATCAGTCGCAATATAAAACAGGATAGGTCGTGCAGAAGAATCAAATGTATGAAACACCACGTCAACAAAACAGGAGGTATAAACAAAGCATTGAAAGAGTTAAGAGAGGAAAAAATTTGGATTACAAAAATAAAAAATAATAAAAACAAACATGAAACTAAGAGACAGCCTATTCTAGAACTTGCAACAGAATATTATAAAAAACTATACTCATCTGAAAATACCCATGATATTAACATAGACATCGAAGGTGACCCTGAAGAATTACCCCCAATTCTAGAAAGGGAAGTTCAGCATGCAATAATGTCACAGAAAAATGAGAAAGCCCCAGGAACCGACAACATAACCAATGAGATGATGAAAGTGAGACTGCCAGAAACAATAACAAGACTGACCAACTTATTCAACCTTATTCTAGACACTGAAAATATACCAATCCAATGGACAACAAGCTCAATAATTCTTATTCACAAGAAAGGAGACAGGGCAGAAATAAACAACTATCTTCCGATAAGTTTAATGTCAAACATATATAAAGTATTTTCAAAAATAATACTTAAACGCATTACCAAAATCTTGGACGAATCACAACCACGAGAACAGGCTGGCTTTAGATCGGGATATTCCACAATTGATCATATACATGTAATAAAACAGCTTATAGAAAAATGTCAAGAGTATAATCGCCCACTGTATATGGCATTTGTGGATTATAATAAGGCATTCGACTCCATAGAACATCATTGCATATGGGAAGCCCTAAAAACCCAAGGAATTCATAATAAATATATAAGGCTTATAAAAAATGTGTACTCAAACAGTACTGGAAGAATAAAGTTAGAAACAGAGGGGGAAATGTTCCTCATATGCAGAGGCGTGAGACAGGGAGACCCACTCTCACCAAAACTTTTCTCGTCTGTATTAGAGGAGGTCTTCAAGAAGATAAAATGGGACCATTTTGGAATTAACATCAGTGGAACGAACTTGAACCACCTAAGATTCGCTGATGACATAGTACTCATAAGCGATAACCCAGAAAATCTCCAGACTATGCTTCGAGATCTGGCACAAGTGAGCAAAAAGGTGGGACTGACCATGAATAAAACAAAGACTAAAATAATAACAAATAGATCACGAGTAAATATTAAATTAGATGACAACGAAATAGAATATGTAAATTCCTATATTTACTTAGGCCAAATAATAGCATTTAATGACCAAATGGACTCTGAGATTGGAAGACGGATTGCCAGCGCATGGAAGAGATTCTGGACTTTGAAGGAAGTGTTGATAGGCAATCAGTATAACATGGCCATAAAAAGAAAAATATACAACATCTGTATACTACCAATACTAACTTACGGGTGCCAGACATGGGCAACAACACATAAACATGACTAAAAACTCATGACTTGTCAGAGGGCTATGGAACGAAGCATGCTGGGCTACACTAAACGAGATCATAAAAGAGCAGAAGATATAAGAAAAATAACTAAAGTGGAAGATGTAATATTAAAAACAAAAACCCTGAAATGGAGGTGGGTAGGCCACATGCTCCGAGATACTGAAAATAAATGGACGAGGGATGTGTCTTTGTGGACCCCCAGACTTAATACTAAAAGAAAAAGAGGGAGACAAAGGAAGCGATGGTCAGATGAGATCAGGGGGGCTGCAGGCCCATTATGGCAGAGGACTGCATTGTCTCGGGAGGAGTGGAAGAAGTTGGAGGAGACCTTTGTGTCCCAAGGACACGCAGATAAATGTTACCGTGTACAGTAATAATGTAGATAAACATAAATTGTATGAAACATTGTTAACTTTATCAGCAATAAAGGTTTAATAATTAATAATAAAAATACCTTCAGAAGCCCATTCACTAAATTTTAAGTTTACATTTATATCTAAGGTTTTAAGTTTAAAAATGTTATAGAATTCCTCTAAGATTAATTTGAAAACTGAATTATAGATAACATCTGGATCCTGTGCCATCACATCTACTTTACATATTTTTTGCGCTACAATATCCCTAAAACAATTTGTTTTCTTTACCATTATTGGTCTACATGTAATTCTTCAAGAATTTATATTAATTTTCTCATCAAGAGAGAATTTTTGACCACAGTGATCGGAAGCTAAAACAGTTATAACAGATTTATCGTAAATTTCAATATTACTAAATACGTTATGTACGTTATGTTTGTTACGGTACACCCTTCAAGAGTTTATCCCTGTAGCAGTAAAAAACTAAAGAAATATGTAAAAATAAACAGATATATTAGGAAAACTCAAAAGTTAATAAATAAACATAATTATTCATTTAAAACATTGAAGCCAAAAAAGGATAGATTAGAATTATTAGGCAAAATTAAAATGTGTAAAGATGAACTAGAAATTTGTAAATTAAACTATGAATCAGACACACACATCCTAGAGGTTCAAATAGCCAGATTGCAGTCTTCTTTGCGATCACTTTCTGCTAAGTATGACTCAAGTCAAAAAAATATGATGTCTGAGTATACGCAGACTACCGATGAACTTGATCAGCGAACTGGTATTAAGAGTAATAACTCCTCTCAAAAAAAGTGTTCAAATGATGGTGCGGGTCGTCCCCAGTCTGTGTCTGCAGCGTCATCACCCTCAAAGATGAGGAAGGTGTGTGACGGGCTCTCTGTGCACAATACCAATAGTTCAATTACTCACACAAAACCAAGCACATGCAATACAAAAACATTTATGTATAGCGATGGAATTGGTAGTAGTATGGGCGTACTGCTTCATTCACATCTGCAGGGACATACGGTTCTGAATACCTGTTCACCTAATGCGGGACTAATCTCTTTAGTCAGGACAATTTATAAAAATAGAAATAGTTTTGATCAGAACACAAACTTAGTAATATTTGTTGCTAACAGAGGGACAGTTAATGAATATGAATTGAAAAAATGTTATCAAACTTTGGAAAATTTAAATGTTAATAATATTATAATATATACCTTCCCTTACTGTGACAATTTGCCACATCAAGAAAATACCTATAGATATAAGTTAAATAAGACATTGTATAATTTATGTACCTATAATAATAAATTTAAAATTGTTGACATAAATACCCAGTGTGTTAAGGTTTATTATGATTTGGATCAAGATAGGTATAAACTGTCTTGCTATTCCAAAAGACAGATAGCTATTTCGCTATCATATTTTTTTCAAACATTAGCCAAAAATGTGGCTAAACAAGCTGCTTTTATTGAACAGTGTTGTAATTCTGACATTTTGGATGTAAATCCAAGTAACTTTACTTTAAACTAGATAAGGAGACAACGGAGGTTTCCTCTTGCTTGAAAATCTCAAGTTATAATAAGGCTTTGCACACACTAAATGCAAAGCAAACAAAAAATATAAAATCCAATATCATCAACCTGGTTCACCAAAACATTCAATGTATAAAAAGAAAGGATTTAGAGATTGAATTGTTTTTAAATAATTTCAATATTGATATTTTATGTATAACTGAACATTGGTTAAAAAACCATGAGTACATGTTCAATTTTAGTAATCACCAGGTTGGTAGTTCGTTCACCAGATCTAATGCTCTCCATGGGGGCTCGTTAATTTTGTTGAATAAAAAATTTAAAATTAAAAATCGAAATGATATTGTGAGCCTATCTGTTGAACGAACAATTGAACTATCTTCAGTTGAATTGGAGCAATTCATTGTTGTGTCTGTTTACAGACCACCCTTGTCGAACTTTGAACTTTTTGAAAAGGTAATGGATGAAGTGCTATTTAGAGTCTCAAAATCAAATAAAAAGCTTATTGTGTGCGGAGACTTTAATGTTAATATTTTGGAAAGTAACCCTGTACGTGGCAAGTTATTAAATCTATTCAAATCTTATAACTTATCCAATATGTTTATGGAGCCTACTAGAATAACTGCAACTAGTGCCACGTGTATAGACAATATTTTTACAAATTTTACACCAGTAAATAAAAACATTATTAGTAAATTAGACTCAGATCATTGTGGACAACTAATTCAGTTTGTGAATTTAAACAAAAATGTTTCAAAGCGTAGAATAACTTTTGTACCAGTAACGTTGAACCGTATTGAAAAAATAAGAACACGTCTTACAAAGGAACTCACTTTTTTACCAAATGAGTTGAGTCCTAATGAAATGTATAACATATTCTTTAATACTTTCAGTGAAATATTCAAATCAATATTCACCAGTAGAACGGTCTTAGCTGCTGGTGCAAAAGTTTTTAGTGAATGGGCAACAAGTGAATTACACAGAAATAGGCAAAAATTATATGAATTGTATGCAGAGCGACAGTATGATACTAGTGATGAGTTCAAGCAGCATGTTCAACTATTTTCCAAGAAATTTAAAAGAGATTGTATTGTGGCTAAATCAAAACATATTCAAAATAAGATAAAAAATAGCTCCAACGTAATCAAAACTACTTGGAACATAGTGAATGAGGAAACAGGAAGAGTAAGACGGAAAAATTGTGAATTTAAACTTAATGTTGGTAATACATCTGTGACTTCGGACTCCGAAGTTGCTTCTGTTTTTGAGGGCTTCTTTACGGACATTCCTGTTTCTACCACAAAATCGTTGAACTCCTCACCAAATGGCGCTCTTAATTTACTGGAGGATAATGTGCCTGAATGTAATAAAGTTTTTGAATTCTGTCACGTTAACTGCTCTGACGTTATTAAAGCATTCAAATTAATTAACAATAAGAAGACAAATGATTTGTGGGGCATTTCCGTTGACGTTGTAAAATCATTGATTGATATAGTTGCACCCGAGTTAGCATTAATATTTAATAATTGTATTGATTGTGGTGAATTCCCTGACTTAATGAAGCAAAGTAAAATAATACCCCTTTTCAAATCAGGTAGTACCAGTGACCCTACTAACTTTAGACCTATATCTATACTACCTACTTTCAGTAAAATATTTGAAAAGTTAATATTAATACAATTGCTTAAACATTTTGATAATAATGACTTATTACATCGTAAACAGTTTGGATTTACACGGGGTCGCTCAACAATCGATGCTGGTGTTGAGTTAATTCAAAATATATTCGAAGCCTGGGAGGAGTCACGAGATGCACTTGGCGTTTTCTGTGATTTATCCAAGGCTTTTGATTGTGTTGATCATGAAACATTAGTCAGGAAACTGCACCATTATGGAATAAGGGGTGTAGCACTGGACATGATGAATTCCTACTTAAAAAATAGGATACAAAAGGTGGACGTCAATGGAAAGCGGTCTTCAGGATCGATTGTAAAAATGGGGGTTCCACAAGGTTCAATTTTAGGGCCTTTTCTTTTCCTCGTTTACATTAACGATCTTCCCTATCTTGCTAAGGATAATCATACGATAGTATTGTTTGCAGATGATACGTCGCTATTGTTTAAAATAAATCGTTACGAGGCGGCTCTGGACACAGTAAACAATTCTCTCACCAGGGTGGTACAGTGGTTTGAGGCTAATAATTTACTCCTCAATGGGAAAAAAACAAAGTGTATCAAATTTACCTTACCTAATGTCAAACAGGTTAAAACCGCTGTACTACTTGATCATGAGGAATTGGATTTGGCTGATACCGCTATTTTTCTCGGAATAACGTTAGATGCTAAACTCCAATGGGGCAATCACATAAGCGACTTATCGAACAGGCTTAGTTCTGCTGCATACGCAGTTAAAAAGATTCGCCAGTTGACAGATATAGAAACGGCGAGATTAGTTTATTTTGCTTACTTTCACAGCATTATGTCATATGGTATATTATTATGGGGTAATGCTGCTGATATAAATTCAGTTTTTGTGCTGCAGAAGAGGGCTGTTCGAGCTATTTATAATTTGGGACCAAGAGAGTCACTAAGAGATAAATTTAAAGAAATTAATATAATGACAGTGCACAACCAATATATATTTGAAAATTTAGTATACGTGCATAAACACATTGATAAATTCAAGAAAATAAGTGATTGTCATAATATCAACACTAGAAATAAAAATAAACTTGTAATGCCTGCTTCTAGGCTTAGTAAAACGAGCAATTCATTTGTTGGAAACAGTGTCCGCTTCTACAATAAGCTCCCAGAAGACATGTCAAAGATGTCTCTGAATAAGTTCAAAGTTAATGTAAAACGAAAACTCATTAAAAAATCCTACTATCATGTAAAGGATTACTTAAATGACAAGGAAGCTTGGCAATGATTTGATCTAATGGCTCTGATAGTTCCTTAGATAAGATAATTTGTAAAATGGTGGTAATAAAAAAAAAAAAAAAAAAAAAAAAAAAAAAACCCAGCTGAGTTTGTTGTGGGTAATTGTAATAATAACAATAATAATAATTGTAATAATTGTAATAAAAATATTGTAATAATAAAAAATATTGTAATAATAATATTGTAATAATATAATAATAATAATATATACATATATATATAATAATAAAATAAATATTGTAATAATATAATAATAATAACAATAATAATAATACAAGAGTGTAGCAATTAAATAATAATACAATAATAATAATAATAATTGTTGCCGTGTGGTTCCCGGCAGAGTAGAATAGGACCAACCCATCCTCAGCCTAGGGTGTCGTAAAAGGCGACTAAAGGCAACTAAAGCTGTATAACATCAAAGCAGCCTCCTCGGGGAGCGTGAGCGACTCTCCGAGTGAGTATCTAACAGCTCTAAATGATGATGGATACACAGAAAAACAGAGTAAGACTAGGGCCGCTACCTGGGGGGCGCCAGGGCGCGTCTGGAGCTGGCGCTGGACGTGGCAGCATGCGGGACGCCAGTAACCCCCGCCGACCGGCACCACCACCTAGCCGGCCGGTGTATCCACCATCCCCATCAGCTGGCTTGGCGCCGACAGAGTCTCAAGGGACTCAGCATTCGGCGCCCGCCACTGGTGGAGTACGCCGCATGCGATGGACACAAGACATGAATAGAAATGTCATGCGCGCGTATTATAGGGCTGTAGGAGGGGAAACCGGACGGACTGGCTACCGAGCGGTAATGCACCGCGAGTTCCTGCTGCTTGAGCCAAATTTAACTGTCACGGAGCAAAACCTGGCAGATAGAGCTCGGTACATACAACGAAAGGGCGTATTCAACGCCGCCGAGCTCGAAAGGATTCGACGTGAGGCTGCTCCTGAAGTCGAATCCGTATCCACAGAGCACAACGCAGTTATAACGCAACAAGAGAGCGTTCGTGGCGAAGTGCCTGTGGATGCGATCGCTGAAGAAGCAGCCTCCCATAAAATAGAGCAGATGAGAGGGATTTTGGAGGAGGCGATTTCCGAGATCCGGAGCGCTCCTCTGGAACAGAGGCCACGACTTTCTCGTCTTCCTCTTAATGCTGCGACGCGGGATGCCATTGAGGCAGCTAACAGGCTGCTACCTCCATATTTGGATGGCAGTCTGGGCTTGGATGATACGGGTTCTATTCTCTTCGGTGCTGCTCTAGCGGTACACCGCTTCATTGGAGCCAAAACCCAGGAGCCTGGACGCACTACTAATAAGAGTAGTGACGTACCAGCCTGGAAGAAGAGAATAGAACGCCGTATCAGCCTGGCCAGGGCCCTCATTGGCAGACTACAAAGCTTCAGGTCGGGCAACACTAGGCCAAGGATTGTGCGCTCCGTTAGAATAGCTTTCAACGGACTAGGTGTCAAGCTTGACCAGCCTGATATAGCTGAGAAACTGACGGAGCGCATCGACGGCCTGAAGCAGAGAATCGCGGCATGGGGGAAGCGTATTCGTAGGTACTCTGAGAGAGTTGAGCGCTTCCGACAAAATCGCCTCTTCGTGAGTGATCAGAAGAGGTTCTACAGGAAGTTGGAGAACCCGACGCCGTGCTCTACTTCCCCAAAACCGAATACGGCTGACCTCGTCGCCTTTTGGCGAAACATATGGTCACGGGAGGTAGAGCATGAGGAGGGCCCTTGGATTGCGGCGGTTCAGGAAGCATGTGCTAGAATCGAACCGATGAACCCAATCGCCATCTCTTCGGAGAACGTAGCTGATGCGGTCCGGCGGGCACCGAACTGGAAGAGTCCGGGGGCCGACGGCCTGCATCACTATTGGCTGAAAGGGTTCTCGGTATGCCATGCGACCTTGGCTCGACAATACCAAGAGGCGATAGAGCGGAAGACGCTTCCGAACCTCTTCACTACTGGGATCACTCACCTAGCTCCTAAGTCCACCAACACCGCGGATCCTACCAACTACCGCCCCATAACGTGTCTGACTTCCATCTACAAGACACTGACATCCGTTCTGAGCTGCAAGATCTCTCGTCATATTGACGAATTTAACATCTTGTCTGTAGCTCAGAACGGATGCCGTGGAGGCGGCCGCGGCACAAAGGAGCTCCTTATCATTGACTCTGTTGCGGGCCAGCTTGTCAAACGCAACCGTCGGAACTTCTCTGCTGCCTGGATCGACTACAAGAAGGCATTCGACTCGGTGCCTCATTCATGGCTTCTGAGGGTCCTCGAGCTGTACAAGATCGACGGTGCAGTTCGAGACTTCCTCGAAGTATGCATGGGGCAATGGAGTACGATCCTTTGTCTCCAGGGCGAGAGACTGACGACGGGTGCCGATGACCGAATACGGATACGAAGGGGTATTTTCCAGGGTGATTGTCTGAGCCCACTTTGGTTTTGCTTGTCCTTGAACCCTTTAAGCACTCTGCTGGAGCGTTCGGGGACAGGCTTTCAGTTTCGGAGAGGAGGTACTAAAGTCTCCCACCTTCTCTACATGGATGACCTCAAGCTGCTGGCACCTAATCCTGCACGCCTTATGGAGTTGCTGAAAATCACTACTGAGTTCAGCGGCTCCATCAGGATGCAGCTTGGAGTGGATAAGTGTGCGGTCGTGCATGTGGACAGGGGACAGGTGACGCAATCGGCTGAAATTAGCCTAGAGCTTTCTAACTTCAAGACCCTCTCCGAAGCTGAATCATACCGGTATCTGGGCATGTCACAATGCATAGGGGTGCAGGAGGTGGATATGAAACAGGCGGTTTGTGAGGTCTTTTTTGGACGGCTGACAAAAGTTCTTCGGAGCTACTTGTCGGGCGCCAACAAGGTCCGAGCTTATAACGGCTGGGTCATGCCCACTCTCTTGTACACATTTGGCGTGCTCAGATGGACTCAGACCGAACTCGACGCCCTGGACAGAAGAGTCCGCACGACTATGACTTACCATCGCATGCATCACCCGAAATCGTCGGTCATGAGACTGTACATCCCACGGAAGTGTGGTGGCCGAGGCCTATTAAGCGCCAAATCCATGCATAACCGGGAGGTGTGCAGCCTCAGGGCCTATTTTGAAACGAGGAGGGAGAGCGCTATGCATGGTGATGTTGTAGTATGTGACAAAGGTCTCACCCCCTTATCCCTGGCCAAAGAGGAATGGCGAAGACCGGTTGTACTTAGCACCTCTGACCGGGAGACCGTATGGATGGAGAAGGAGCTGCATGGACGGTTTTACAAGGCGCTCCACGCACCTCACGTGGATGTTAAGGCCTCCGTGCAGTGGCTGCGATTCGGGGACCTCTTTGGGGAAACCGAAGGTTTTGTCTGTGCAATACAGGATCAGGTGGTTAAGACGAACAACTACCGGAAGCACATTCTGAAGGATGGCACTCCTGACTTCTGTCGAGCTTGTCGTCATCCCGGCGAGTCACTCAGACATGTGCTTTCGGGGTGTTCAGCGCTTGCCAACACTGAGTACTTGCACAGACATAATCAAGTGGCCAAAATTCTTCATCAAGAGCTTGCTCTTATGTATTGTTTCCTAGAACAGAGGGTGCCGTATTACCAGTACACACCGGTGCCAGTACTCGAACGCGACGGAGTCCGGCTCTACTGGGACCTGCCTATTGCCACGGACAGGACGATACTGGCGAACAAGCCTGATATCGTGGTGATGGATAGGGCACAGTCGAGGGTGTTTTTAGTGGACATTACCATCCCTCATGACGAGAACCTCGTGAAAGCCGAAACAGAGAAAAAGCGTAAATATCTGGATTTGGCACATGAGATTGTCGACATGTGGGGTGTTGAGTCCACTGAAATCATCCCTATCCTGATATCTGCCAACGGTTTGATCCCGGTTAGCCTCGCTCACCACCTGAGGCAGCTGGGTATCTGTGACGGTTCGCTCGCAGCCAGGATGCAGAAGGCGGTATTACTCGACTCGGCTAGGATTGTCCGCCGATTTCTCAGCCTACAACCCTAACCCTCGGCCGTTTGATCTCCCTGCCGGGGCGTAATCCTCCACCCGCTTATATTTATCTATGTAAATTTAAGTAAATTTATTATATTCCTTATATAAGTATTGTATTATATTATATTTATTTATATGTGTATATGTATATATTAAACGGGTGGAGTGTAGCAATAAGAAGATAATAATTGTAATATAATAATTGTAATAATAACAATAATGGTAATTGTACAAATAACAGGACGTCAATAAGTGTAGTTTACCTACCTATATTGAATAAACATTCTTTGACTTTGACTTGACTACGTTATGACTCGAGTTGGTTCACAATATCTGTGTGTTAAATTAAATGAGTTAAACAAATTAATTAATCTACTTCTAATCATTGTGTCCTTTAACATGTCTATATTAAAATCACCACATACTAAAACATAATTAGAACTATTTAACAATGTTTTAAGAGTGTCTTCCATAACTGTCTCAAATACTGTTGAATCACCTACAGGGGGCCGGTACACGCAAAGTATAAATGTAATGCTGTAATTCTACACAAGACAACTCTTCAGTTCGCTCAACAGAGATTTTATTATCAATAAATGTTTTTTTTTTTTAGTTGCTTTAAAACATTACCACAACCTGGAGGAAAAGAAACATTCTGGATAACCTCTTCTGTAGATCATTCTTTCGGAATCCCTCTTACAATACCCATTCTAGAAACATTAAATGATGGAATAAAGGCTTTGAACCTGTTACTCGAAAGCTTAGTATCGCCGGTAAAGTTATTAGCGTCAGAAAATTTTGTAAATGTAAAAGAAAGCCTATTTCTGCCAATTCTCTTCAAACATCCATTTAGAATATTTTTAAATGAATTATTTTTAAAAAATCGACCAAAAGAGACAGGGTGAAGTGTGACATTTTCATCTGGAGACAATTGTTCTTTTTGTATATGAACTACATATGGTCCAATATCTGAGGCTTGGTAAAGACGAGTTGTAGTAGTTGGAACTTTAGTGATATGATAGATAGATATGTCACCTTGACCACTTATAGTGGTCATTGTCATAGGTATGGTAAGATCACAATTATTATCATCATTTATACAAGAACAGCCGTTCTCTTTATCTGCCTTGCCATGACGCTTTCTTTTCTTATTGCAATGTTTACATATTCTTAGAGCATTTGTGCGCTTTCTCGGTAGCTTTGTATTATTCACAGAACTAACAGCCGTATCCATAGAGGATTCACAATTTTCAATAGTAACATAGTGAGATACCTGTGGGACTGTGCCCCCAGGATCGGGAGGTTCGTCTCCCATGGAGAAAATAAAATGAATTAAAAACTTACCCTACGAAGAAATATTCACACTAACTACAAAATATAAACTAAAAAGAACTAAAATAACAAATATTTACACTACTTAACACCTATCTGATCTATAAAAGATATTTTCAAATTTTAAATTGCAAAAAAAGCACTCCCGCTCTTTCGACGTTTCCCGCGCTTTTTTCATCCAACTCTCCAGCTTCGCAATAATTAAAATCTATTATTAGGGCTGGACTCAGACATCCGGAATGCCTCTCTGATAGGGGTGTGCGATAATTATCGATAATTCGTAACTACTCGATAATTTTTCATTCGATAATTATCGATAATTATCGATAAGTGTTATTCGATAATTTTGATTCGATAATTATCGATAATTGTTCATTCGATAATTATCGATAATTATCGATAAGTTTTCATTCGAAAATTATCGATAATTTTTTGCGATCCGATAATTATCGATAATTTTTTCCGATCTGATAATGATCGATATTTTTGTGTGATCCGATAATTATCGATAGATTATTTCGATACTGAACGGCGGATGACCTTTTTTTTTTTTTTTAGGTATTCTGATAGGGAACGGGGGATTATAGCAATACGGGACGGCGGATGACCTTTTTTTTTTTTTTTTTAGGTATTCTGATAGGGAACGAAGGATTATAGCAATACGGGACGGCGGATGACCTTTTTTTTTTTTTTTTGTTAGGTATTCAGGGAACGGAGGATTATATCAATACGGGATGGCGGATGACCTTTTTTTTTTTTTTAGGTATTCTGATAGGGAACGGGGGATTATAGCAATACGGGACGGCGGATGACCTTTTTTTTTTTTTTAGGTATTCTGATAGGGAACGAAGGATTATAGCAATACGGGACGGCGGATGACCTTTTTTTTTTTTTGTTAGGTATTCAGGGAACGGAGGATTATATCAATACGGGATGGCGGATGACCTTTTTTTTTTTTTTTTTTTTTTTTTTCGTCGTCCGAAAATTGTGTCGATACTTATCGATAACTTTTATCCGATAATTATCGATAACTTTCGCCGCTATCGATAATTTTTATTCGATAATTATCAATAACTTTCGCTACTATCGATAATTTTTTATCCGATAATTATCGATAACTGTTCATTCGATAATTATCGATAACTATCGATAACTCAATACGATAATTATCGATAATAAAATTATCGATAATTTTTTCCGATGAACACCCCTACTCTCTGAATTCATAATCTTAAATTCCGTCACCTCGCCTCACACATCTTAAAAAATTCAGATTATTAATAATTCGTTCAAAAATTTCATTAACTTACATTTTGGCTATCGTTTTTAGAAATTTCTTAAAAATACTAATAATGTTTATTAATTTAAAAGAATAAAATTCACGTGGAATAATTTACGCATTATTGTTACTTATTAAAAAAGACAATAGACCGGTCATAAATTTTTTGTACAATATAGCATTTTGACGGAACTCCATATTTTCAAACAATAATGTATCTTAATTCAAAGCGATAAATGTGAGAATTACATCGAAAATCTTTTTTGAGGCCATAATACTGAATTCTGGAAATTGGTAGAAAAAATCCAACCGTGGGAATGTTTTTGAAAAGTTTATGTAAATATTGCGTTTTAAAATTTAATTTATTTACTTTTTGGCGATCATTAATAGAATTTTCTTAAAAATACTAATAATATTTATTAATTTAAAATAATATAATTCACGTGGAATAAATAAAATGTAAAAATAAAAATTAATATAATAATAAATAATATTCCGTAATGTTTTTAATACTCTTTATATATTCATAAGTTATAATTTATTTTATTATAATAATAATGTACTTTATTGCACACCAAAATAGAGAACAAAATTAAAGATAGAAGCTAACACCATTTAAGCTGTCTGTGTATCTGTGGCGGTCTTAAACTAGCATTCGGATCTAGGCGGTCGCAAATCGGCGGCCGTGACAGACTGCCGCGACCTACTGTCGCGGCTGTGCGACGCTGCCACGTCCTTTCGGATAGCAGCGGCCGCAGCCTGAGCCGCGACTGCCATGTGCAGTAGTCAAGAAGGAGTCAGTGTGAACAGTTTTCCGTTCGGTCGTGTTTTGTATATCTGAGCGATGTCTGATAGCTTAAATAAAATGAAACGAGAACTCCTGAAGTGACTTATAGAGGACGAAGAAGAGGATGATGAAATAATTTCGTTCTTACTTTCATCAAAAAGGAATAAAGTAGATTCATTATATACATCCAGAGTGTATCCGTAAAGTGGCGGGTTTTTAGCAATTAATTCAACTAAAAACTCGTCATTTCATCAGTAAATGACGCCATTTCGACTACTGCAATAAGCGAGCGGCGCGACCATACTGCCTCCGGAGTGGCTCGGCAGCGTGGCCGGGGTCGTGCGCAGGCCACGCCCCCCGGCCGCGCTACACAGTCGCGTGCATCGGAAAGCGTTATATGAATAATTCAGAAAGCCCGGAATTCAGATTATGAATTCAGAGAGGCATTCCGGATGTGTGAGTCCGGCCTAAAAATCTATAATCTAGGCCACGGCCGTGTACTCGACCGTGATCTAGGCCGTGTTCCGATATATATATATACTCTGCGTGTCTTGTATGAGGCCTGGGTAAAAAGTTATTTGGAGTATAATTCAGTTATATGGGCTCCAAGTGAAATTAAATATAAAAAAAATGGTAGAACTAATTCACAAGAAATTTATCCGGTTTTTATACTTCAAATTATATGGTGTCTATCCAGGCTATCCTTTGCTCTATCCAACTTTGTTTGTATTGGGTATGGTGGGATGCAGCAAAATGGAAACAAGTCGTGAAATATCCCTCACTAAATATCTCTTTAAAGTATTGCGAGGAAAAATTGATAAAACTTATATACTTCGTGAACTTAAGTTGAGAGTGACGGATAAACCGATAAAGCGATTGAACGGAGGCGACGCCCACCCCTCCTGGCATTACCTTATGCGCGCACTAACTTGCAGCGCAATGCGATGCGCCACTTACACGAGCTCTACGCGCGCTCAATGCATGCTGTAGCAAATAGGGATATTCGATATACATCGATGCATCGAATTCACTCGATGTTTATAATACGATACATCGAAACGATCCGATGTTTTGAAAAGCTATTGATTTACTCGATGTATCGATGTAATTTCATAAAACGTCGAATCAATGATAACCATAGTATTTCTGTTTCAGTATCTCTGATTTAGAAAAATTTAGAAGTTAAAATTGAATATTAAACTTTTTTTTTTGTCGGCTCTAGTTGACTGATATTGACATTGGCAACACTACGTCTGGTGTCACAGAATAAACAAGTTCGTTTTTTTTTGTTTCGGGTCTCTGTGAACTTTGAATAAAAACGCTAAATTTCATTTATAGTTTTTATTTGTTTGTGAATGTGTATCTTTTACAACACGAAGTAGGACTGGATTTGAATAAAATATATTATTACAGTATAATTTCATCGTTTCCTTATAAGTTCGATTGGAGAGTTCTCGTTTTTGTAATAATAACAAAGAATATTGTCACATGTTGCTTTCATTTTTTTTTAATAAATAAATAAATGTGTCTTAATATTTATTTATTCATTTATTATTTATTTTTTTAATAAACGACACCGGTGAGCTGAATCAGCGAAGATTGCATGAAAGTCGTTTTTTTTTTCTTTGTAACATAATTATATTCCTTGAATATCCTTTAACACACACACACAAAATGCAGACATGTAAAGTGCTTTTGTAAAAATAATAGATAATAACAAATTGTGATTTGTTTGTTTGTATGGAGTGTCAAGGGGAACTACTACAGCTGATGAAGCTGATTAGAAAAAGTACTCGATTTTGAGAAAACATCGATGTTTCCAACCGATGCATCGAAAAACATCGATGCACAGTCGCGATGTATTGCATCGAAAAAAAACATCGATGTATTTTCTAAGTGGACACCCCTAGTAGCAAACCTTGTTCAGCTGCACGTTGAACGAATTCGCAAAGGTCGTTTCTACAATTGTCTCCTACGATCCAGATTGGATCTAGGCTAGGTTATAATTTATTTTAACATTAATGGGTTTTATTTATTAAGTTATCTATTTATAAAGTATTTTATAATTTTATTTTTAATTTATAACTATTGCGACGTCTGTCCTTAATTTGAATATTTCGTTTAATTTCTTATTTAATTCTATTCATGACTAAATAATATTAATAATGTCTAATAATATTGGATTAATTATTTTTTTCTTTCGATGTATATATATATGTTATGACTTTCATTATAAATCGTAATGGTTTATTTATATATTTAGAAAATGTAATTTATTTTAGTATCTACTCTAACGCATTGGCGTTACTGTAATGTCAGTAGTAAGATTAATAATAATAAATAAATATATATCGTATGAAAAACATTACGACAATTTCGAATATATCGTATAAAAATATCGATACTTTCTTATATATTGGAAGTAATATATCGATACTACTCTATACTACTCGATATATTTTGAAAGAAAAACTATACCTACTACTCCCTAGGATGAAGTATGCTCTGGATATGCTACGCAATTATTATTACCATATTGTGTGAACGAAACCACAACATACGAAAACTTCAAGGAATGAAAAGGACGACAACAACATTTTTTGTCTTTGTCAGAGTTTCTGTTGGTCACAATTGAAAGTTGCGACCAACAAATCAGTTGAGGTTGAGATTGAGACCGATATTTACTTCGTAAATTTGTCATTTAAGTGATTTACAGTAATTTAACTTGTGAAATTAAGACGTAGTTTATTGTTTTATAAGACTTATAATGATTATATGTTATATAATCCAATATAATCGGCTGTAAAAGCCGTACTGAGCAGAAATTATAAGACATAACCTTTCATACGTAAGTGCAATTTTTTCGATAAAAATATCCCTTGTTAAGCAAAAATATTAACAGAATTAGAGTCTTAGCATATTAACAAGTTATTATTAATAGAAATAATGTATGAAAACGGCATTTATAATCAATAACAATAAATATATTAACCAACCAAATTAAGTGGTAATGTTAATTTGTCATCCTCGAAACAAACGTCAGGCTGGTACGCCATTTTTAACTACTTTATAATTTGATCAGGTTATAGATTTTTTAATGATACCAGCTGGGGTTACTGATGAATTACCTTAAAAGTGGGGTATTTCTTTATTCAATCTTAAATTTCATAGTACTTAATGAAACTGTTGTTACAGATTTCCAAACGACTGCAATTCGCTAATTATGGATTCGTGCCAGTGGGCGACAAAACTGGCAACCAACCAAATATACTCGGATATGCTGTAGACATTTTGAACAAAGTTGTTTTAAACAAACTGCTCGAAATATGATATATTTCAAATCATTCTCGATCTCTACACTTCATATCGTCGAACAGGTTAGTCACTTTTATTGTATTAATGTATGTACTCTAAGAGTGATCATTATGTTATAATATTAGATTCAGAGTCCGAGTAGTGTCTACTAAACTGTATTGATATTACTGTATCTTATATAGATAATTTTGTTGTACTGTTGAAATGAATACATATACACAATTAATTATCTATATGATGTCCATCTACTTTTTACTCCATCCCAGTTCATTAATAATATTTATTTTTTAAATTTCAGATACAGGTACCTCAAGATGAACACGATTGTACAGATCGACCTATTTTTGAGAACCATTACTCTCTTTTAAGTCAATAAGTAAAAAATAGTTGAATGTACGTATTCATTATGCAACAAAATCTTTTACAAACAAAATTGACAACATAAGAAATATGTACACAAAAATAATTATATTCAAAGGACAATAAAAATTTAAATTTGAAGTAACTTGTTTCATTATGTTTTATGTCATAAAATCATGCTAAAGAAGTTCCGTTAAACTTCCAGGTTCGACTAGGAGTTGGACAACTCCTAGTCGAACCTGGAATAAAAATATTACTGTCGTATATCGAATGAATCGAGTATCAAAACTCAAAAGCAATAAAATAAATTAATTAAAAAAGGGGTAATTTTGGTAGAGGCTGGCAGCACTGGTTATCTTATGTACTTTATGTATGTCCCTTTCGGATGTGGCACGCTTGTCAAATCCAGAGTATACTTGATCCTAGACTACTCCATATATATCGAATGAAATATATAAATAATAATATCGATACTAGATGATTCGATACTATTGGATTGATACGATATATCGAATGCATATATCGAGTATTTACGAAATATCGATATATATATCGTGCACTTCTAGTGTCTCCTAGCGACCACAAGTTAACCACGAAGTTCGCGAAGTAGACGCACGATAATATACGAACACGGAATTACGGAGCGGCTAAATGTTTTAATCAATTTTTGGCCTAAAAAGACCAAAACTAATACCGAACTCAATATCACAATAGGTTTAGTTGTCTTGAAGATTCATGACCGGGCATTAACCTCCTAAAATTTGAAGTACCTAACTTGATTGCTTTACCCGTAACTTGTTCTACGCTTTGTAAATAATATGCAAAAATGACCAATTTAATGAAACAACATTTTTATTATTTTCAAGATATTTTGACTCGACTCAGTGCAATATAACACTATCAATAGAGCCAAAAATTAACTAGTTATGGCTACTACTACAAAAAGTTTGATTTCATTTTGTATTAAAGGCCATATATTTCGCTACGATAAACGTATAGTAATTAATTTATTTATTTTTTATTTACATTATTTTATTTGTCCCATTTTTGTAACGTTTCTTATTATTGCTCAGCCCTTATTGGTCGTATCTTGATGTTATATAGCCTGTAGCCTTTCTCGGTTAATGGACTATCCAATACAAAAAGAATTTATCAGTAGTTCCTGAGATTAGCGCGTTCAAACAAACTCTTTCAGCTTTATAATATTAATATAGATTTCTAAGTGTTTTTTTTTTGACTTGATAACGTCTAGTAAATTGATGAAAGCTACTGGGTGCCAGTTCGAAGAAGATGACGTCATTGTCACAATAAGTGAGCGAGAGCGCGGAACAAGCGGTAGAGGGTACGATCGGCTCGGCCTAAGTTGTTCGGCTAACGATCGGCGGTCGGCCTAACTTACGACGCGTCCGAGTAGAAATGACAGCGGCAAATGGTGGCAAACTGTTTTGTCAATATTGAAGTAATGTCAAATAGTGAAAAGTTGATAATATAATGTAATGTAATAATATAAGTTAATAATATATAAGTAAATAATTGTAAGTTAATAATAATAGTTAATAAAATCATGAAATGGTTACCATAGTTTATTACAACAACAATTGCAGCAAAAAAGGTAATTCATTCTTGCATTTTAAGAATCCGATTAGCGATATACGCCGAGTTGCACGAAACAAATTTTAAATTTAAGTGTTTATTAAACTAATTTAATCACAAGAATCGTGATTATCTGTTGCACGAAACCTACATCTGATTAAGTTAACAAAAAAATTTAGTTTAATTAAAGACCTATCTAACGGATGATTAATTCCAACAGCTTTAAATTAATCATGAGATCAACTAATTTTAAGATTAATTGCAACTTAACTAACGGAAAGTTAGCGACGGTTTCGTGCAACTCGCCGATAATCTCATATATTCGTTCTTTGATTATAAAATAAGTAGCATCGGTGGGCGAGTGCAGTAATTATAGGTTATATTACAATTTTGACTAAAAAGTTTTTAGGACTCATATAATTACGATCGTATAAAAAGTAAACTGTTTTTATTTAGTATATTTTTACAATTTTCATAAGTGGTTAATGATAATCTAATTTGTTTTGCTAACTGTAAGTTATTAAACTTAACTTCTTTATTAAACTTGATTATTTCTTGTATTACATATCAAAGTATTTAACTTTATTTCGCTTTTACATTAAATACAATTAATTGCCTGTATCTTATATATATATATATATATATATATATATATATATATATATATATATATATATATATATATATATATATATATATATATATATATATATATATATATATATATATATAGGGGAACCTGTTGTACCTTGGACAGAGTTGTACCTAGAACAATCTCATTTTTTTCAAAAATTTTGCGCCATTTAGAACTGTTGTCTATGGTATTTGATACGTCATTTGTTCACATTAATGTGACGTTAGTCGCGTTTCGCCGGCGCCGTGTGAGCACAGTTAAAAAAGGTAATGTATTGTTTTATACTCAAAAAGTAAGTATTTTGGGTTTTACTTAATTCCAATTTATTTAAAATGATGTATGTTTGTGAAAATTGTCTTATATAAAATCTGATCTTAGTATATCTAGCTACTATACAGCATGAGCGTCTGCTCCTAACCTCAATCGCAAGTCGGTTTATAAAGCTTGTTAAGTGAAGTTGTCGCGATGTTGTACCTTAGCCACCGAACTTACGAAGTGTTCTTCTTCATGTGTGTAAAATAAAATCCCTTAGTGAAGAGGGAGTTTTGATAAATTCCATGCAAAAGTCTTTGAAAAACTGGAAATGGCATGAAAAGGAGGATTTGAATTTGTACCCTTATCAAGATATCAAGAAAAAGAAACCCACCAAAGAGAGTCAACTCAAAAAGATGTTTATCGTGTTCCAGAAATTGAAAAATACTTGGATTTTTGTTAATACTATTTAATTAAATATAAGTAAGAATTCATCCCAAAATATTAACTAAAAGACTGTGTGTTTCGTAAGTTCTTTTTTGTTTATTTTTGTTTTAATTTCTTAATATTTTTTTATGATTTATTTTTGTTTAATACATCAATTTTAATAGATGTTTTGTTGGAATTTATATTATATAATATGAAACTAAAAAAAATATTAGGTTGTAAATTATAATTACGTAATTCGAATCCAAAGTATTGTCGACAATAATGAGTAGAAAATAGATAGATAGGGCTTATTTAAAATAATAATAGTTTTATTTAGATAATGTTGTCAATAACTGTTTTTATTTTCTATTTGCAAATATTTATATGATTAAATAATTATAACTTATATTATTTCAACAGAAAATATATAAATTATAGCTAATAAAAGTTTTTATATTGAATTGAACCTTCTCTGTCCAAGGTACAACGGACACCGCCCAAGGTACATCTGGTTTGTTGTACCTTGGTCAGTTTTCCCTTTTTTTTTTCAAGTGGGTAGTGGTCTCAAGTCTTTAGAAATATACACAGTTTTATGATTGAATTTTCTAGTTAATTAAATGCTCTTTACATACATATACAATTGACAAACGTAGAAAGTGACATTATTTTATAAAAAATAAAAATAAAAAAAACTGACCAAGGTAGAACAGGTTCCCCTATATATATTATACAAAATAATGATTCAATTCCATTCATGTTTTCTTATGACGTTATCACGTAAAAATTATCGTCCGTATACCGACTTTACAGACAACCAATTTTTTTTCAGTCTGCCTACATCTTTTTAAATACTTAACCAAAATGTATAATTCATTTTAAAACTTATGTTCCCTGCTTTTGACGAAATAAAGTCGGTTTACGGACGATTATTTTACGTGATAACGTCATAAGAAAACATTCATGAAATATTGCATACTTTTATTTACCTAATTGAATTATTGTAACTGAATTATCATTATTTTGTATAATACAAAGTGTTAACGCCTGGGAAATTTAAATAGCAACCATTGTAATTTAGTTCTACCGAACGTAAAATTATATTTTCTACCCCACTTAAAATTGTCACTCTCTTCATTTCAAATCATTCGACGTGTCTATATATCTTGCTAAAAATCAATCAAATATCACTGTAAAAGGAAGAATATACCATTCACTTGTATTAAAACGGAGTTTCATTTGCGTTCTGCGCGAACATCTGGCGACCGTGACAGGACGAAGACCCACAAGAAATATTCGGATTATCAAAACTATATTGAACGGTCAAGAATTGCCGTTCCCATATTCAAAGACATCAAGGGATACCCGAAGGACATCTCATTGCAGTCAACGCCGGTCAATCGTCATCGAGCCGCAGCATAGACCAATGAGCTAAGTAACCTTCCTATATTCATCACGTCTTACAATATCTAAATCTAATTTCCGTTTTAATACCTATATCCTAAATCAATATTGCCAATACTTGTGTTACTTTTCTTTTACAGTTTACATTAATATTATATACGAAACTAAAAAATAAAACAAAAAATCACAATAAAACGACGATATTTTAAGATACTATATATATTTTTTGTAACGACATCAAAGTCTTTGTTCTAACTTAAACTTATGATCGTAGTGGTAATTTAATCTCAAGTTTTTCATTTATTTTAACAAAATATTAATCAATAAATCATAAATACATAAAAAATTAACTTTTATACAAAATATTAATCATCAGTTACCCTCTTTTAGTAATTATTAATAAATTATTAAATATTTGTGTTACAATCATTATATACGCTACCGCCGAACATTCCAGGCTTGTGGATGTTACCTGTGGATTTGAATATAAGCGGAGCCCTATGTAATGCGACGGCCGAGTCCCGATCGAGCGTAAAGGCCGAGTCTGCCGCTTCAGAGGTGACACCTAGTTGAGGAGCGTGAGATAATTTTAATTACTTATAATATTTCATTAGATAGTAAATCTTTACTGTTCTCTTAAATATTTACTATAAATTTTCCTTGCATTTAGTTTCATTTCAATTCGATTAAAAGTTACAATTAGGCAATCTAGTATTAATTTACATCAACGTTTAAATTAAATTTAAAATAATTATTTAAAAAAAAAAAATATAATATTTTTACATAACCATGGGAGGTGAAACTAGTGCAAAGGATTCTCAAAATTTGATTGATCTAACAGTGAAGCGTAGTTCAATTAAGGGTCAAATTACCAAATTTAAAAATTATATTTCACAATTGGGTTCAAAGGATTCACTAACTCCTATTGAGTTAGCTGAGTTATCACTTAGGCTTGGTAAATTTGAGTCTCTTTCAACTCGTTTCGATGACTTGCAAAATCATATAGAGATTTTAAACCCTAATAATTTAACAAATGAGATAGATGAGCGCGATGACATTGAACAGTTATTTATTACCAATATTGCCTTAGCACAGAGTTTAATTCAAAAACATACAGCCATCGCTCGACAAGAGGAAGGTTTTAATTCGAGTCAAATGTCAACTGTTCAAACTCATCTCGATCACCAAGATATGGGATTTAAATTGCCACATATACAAATTGCGAAGTTCGACGGATGCTTCTTTCGTTGGCTTGAGTTCCGTGACACGTTTTTATCGATGATACATAACAATGAGCGTATCGCTCCCATTCATAAATTTCACTATCTTATATCGTATCTAACGGGTGATGCAGCTCGCGTCGTCTCTAATTTTGAAGTTTCAAGCGCCAACTACAATAACGCTTGGAGGTTGTTATGTGATCGTTATGATAATAAGCGTCAGTTGATAAATCATCATTTAAATTCATTATTAAATATTCAGCGAACTACTAACGAATCAAAATCATTAAGGTTTTTGGTAGATCACGTCACTAAAAATTTAAGAGCTTTGAGCACTCTCGGTCAGCCGACTAGTAAGTGGGATACGTTGATTATTCATATAATGAGTTCTAAGCTAGACAATAATACACGGCTGAGATGGGAAGAGTGGCGTGGTACGTTGAACGATTATCCAGATTTAGAACAATTTTATAAATTTTTAATCGATCGTGCTGACGTTCTTGACTCTGTACAACGGAACTACAATTATAAGCTAAGTCCGTCTACGTCTAAATTCATACAACATAAACAAAATTTAAAATCATTTTCGTGTACCAATAACGGGGTACCTAATACACCCGCCACTCCTACTTTTAAGCCTTGCCTTGTTTGTCATGGCGGCCATCGTATTTATGATTGTCCTATTTTTAAGGCTAAGAGTGTGGAGGAACGTATAGCTGAAGTGCACCGACTTAAGCTGTGTACGAACTGTTTGAGATCCGGTCATGCTATTCAGAAATGCCTTATGGGTCCATGTCGTGTATGCAAGGGACGCCATAATTCTCTTCTTCATGAGTATACCGATAAAATTAATAACAAAATAGAATCAAATGCTCTGTTGACCAATTCTGGTAGTACCGATGATACTACTGTCAACCTATCTGAGCAAGTTTCAACACAAGTTCTGCTGTCTACCGCTTTTATTGAAGTGGTTAATCCTCAAACGCATCAAACTGAAAGGGTTCGTGCTTTATTAGATTGCGGCAGCCAATCTTCTTTTATAACACAGTCTCTCAAGAACAAATTATCATTATCTACAAATTCTAATTGCTTTGTTAAAGTTTTTGGCATAGGTGACAATTATACCGGGCAGATCACAGAAACTTGTGTGGCTGAATTAAAGTCCTTGGTAAATAATTTTACAGTCACATCAGGTTTCCTAGTATTGCCAAAGATCACTGGTGATCTACCCAGGGTGCCTATCGATAAATCTAAATTACAAATACCAAATGATTTTATACTTGCAGACCCAAAATTTTACCAGCCAGCGCCGACTGATGTCCTCATCGGTGCCGATCTCTTCTGGGATATTCTTGGCCGTGAACAACATTATCTCGGTCCTAACTACCCTAAATTAAGAAGCTCCCAGTTTGGTTGGATTATCTCAGGTCCTATTTATTCCAATACTCGATATATTCACACAAATATCCAATGCAACTATTCTATAGCATCAGACACTTTGGAAGGTGATGATGCACAATTTAATCAAGAACTCACTAAGTTCTGGGAGCTTGAGGAGGTTCCCCTAAATTCTAAGCTTAGTGAGAGCGAGAAGGCATGTGAAGCTCATTATATGGCCCACACCTCTCGCCTAGATTCAGGTAGATTCTCAGTAGGTCTTCCTCTGAAGGATTTTCCAGATTGTCTTGGACAATCCTATACTATAGCTAAAACACGCTTATTAAATCTCGAAAAAAGATTCAAGAGTAATCCCCAAATTAAAGCTCAATATGTTGATTTTATACGCGAGTACTCTGATTTGGGTCATCTCTCAGAATCTCCTATATCTATACCGCAACCATCCTATTTTCTAAGTCACCACTGTGTCTTTAAAGAGAGCGAGTCTACCAAAATTAGAGTCGTTTTCGATGGTTCTACTCCAACTTCATCTGGATACTCTGTCAACGATCTCCTCAGAATAGGTGCTAACATCCAAGATTCACTTTTCTCCATTCTCATAAGAGCTCGGTTACACAAGTATCTCCTGACTGGTGACATTGAAAAGATGTATCGCCAAATCTTAGTTAATGAAAATGACCGAGATCTTCAACTAATTTTATGGAGAGAACATGAATCCATGCCTATAAAAACATTTCGATTAAATACTGTGACTTACGGAATGGCAAGTTCCAGTTATTTGAGTACACGTTGCCTTTGGCAGTTGGGAGAAGAGTGTTCAGATTCTAATATCAAACAAATAATTCAACATGATTTTTACATAGATGACTTAATAACGGGTGCTTCGGATGAGTCAACATTGCACTACATTCATCAAACTGTTACATCAGCTCTTCAAAAGGGTTGCTTCAATCTTAGAAAATTTAAATCAAATTTATCTTCTATTTTGGATTCAGCTTGTTCCAGCTCAAGTGCTAAATTAATGGTTAGCGAATCCACTTCCACGTTAGGCGTAGGTTGGAATCCTTCTACAGATCAATTACATTTTCCATTCAAGATTCCATTCCCATCAAATGAATTTAACCTAACAAAGCGAATGATTCTTTCTTCATTATTTAAAATTTTCGACCCTTTAGGTTTATTAAGTCCTTGTGTTGTTAAGGCTAAAATTATTATGCAGCAGCTATGGTTGCAAAAGGTAGCATGGGATGATATTGCTCCCAGTAATATTCAAAATGATTGGTACAAATTCGCTAAGGCCATGTCTTCTTTAAATAATCTTCAAGTGCCCAGACGGGTTCTGTGCAATAATCCTATATTAGTTGAACTCCATTCATTCAGTGATGCATCACAAAGGGCATACGGTGCATGCATCTATTTACGTTCTATCGATTCAGAGAATAATGTTACTGTTAATTTACTTTGCTCAAAATCTAAGATAGCACCAGTTAAGGTTACTACTATTCCCCGCTTGGAATTGTGCGCAGCTTTACTGGCGGCAAAATTATGCAAGGCCGTCAGGGAATCATTAAGATTTAACATTGATACGCAAGTTCATTGGTGCGACTCGTCGATTGTTTTAGGTTGGCTCCACACTAGTTTTCAAAACTTAAAACCCTTTGTTGCCAACCGGATATCAGAAATTTGCGAATTAACCAATCCGACTTCGTGGCGACATGTGCCAACAGCTGATAATCCTGCTGATCTGATATCCAGAGGGGTCGATCCTGATAAGTTAAGGGATATAAAGCTATGGTGGTCAGGTCCTATTTTTCTTTCTAAGCCTGAAGATTTTTGGCCTGTATTAAATAATACTAAAATACATTTACATGACTTACCAGAAACTAAAATTAATAAAATTACAACTAACTTATCGACTAACTTACAATCTAAATTATCTATATACAAAAATACATTAATAAATTTTGAAAACTATTCTAATATATCTAAACTAAAACGTACATTCGCGTACTTACTCCGTTTTATACACAACTCGAAGAATAAAAATAATAAACTTAGCGGTCCTTTGACGGTTGAGGAGCTAAATTCATCATTTATCAATTTATGTCGTTTGTCTCAACAAGAATCATTCTTATGTGAATATAACCTGCTGGCATGTAAAAAATCGTTAAGTCCTAAATGTTCCATATTATCACTGTCACCCTTTTATAGTAATGACCGCGTTATACGAGTCGGTGGCCGACTTCAAGCATCTGATTATGGTTTTGACAAAAAACATCCAGTGCTGCTGCACGCCGCTCATCATTTTACTAAAATTTTATTTGAATATGAGCATAAACGTAATCTTCATGCCGGACCACATTTACTTTTGGCTACCATTCGCGAGTACGTATGGCCTATTAACGGCAGGAATTTAGCTCGCCGTACTGTTCGCAATTGTTTTAGGTGCAGACGACTTCAAGGAAAGACCATGCAACCTATGATGGGTAATTTACCATCGCAACGCATCACGCCAGACTTCCCATTTAAAACCGTAGGTTTGGATTTTGCTGGGCCTTTTCTTATAGTTAACAAAAGGGGACGTGGTGCTGTATTGCTAAAATGCTACTTATGCTTATTCGTTTGCTTACGATATAAGTGCGTGCATCTTGAAGCCGTTACTGAACTGTCTAAGGATGCATTCATTATGACATTTCATCGTTTCGTGTCAAGGAGAGGCAAGCCAACTGAAGTGTTCTGCGACAACGGTCGTAATTTTGTCGCAGGAGCTAAAGAAATTAATACATTTTTGAAGGTAAATGCTAATTCTTTATCTGATTTTGCAAGTGAGGATGGAATCAAATTTTTATTCTCTCCTACTTACGCTCCTCACTTTGGTGGTATTTTTGAAGCGGGTGTAAAATCTGCCAAATTTCATGTTAAGCGCGTTATGGGGAACACTCATTTAACGTACGAAGAATTATCTACTCTTTTCACACAAGTAGAGGCTATATTGAACAGTCGTCCTCTCTGTCCCTTATCATCTTCTCCTGACGATTTCCTTTGTCTAACGCCCGGGCACTTTCTTATTGGTCGTGCTCTCACCTCGATACCATCACCAGCTCTGGAGTACCGAAGACTCAATAACTTACAACGATATGAGAGACTACAGCAGATTCACCAACATTTTTGGCGGCGTTGGCAGCACGAGTATATTGCGGAATTGCAGCAACGCCATAAATGGAAAACTAATTCCGCCAATCCAAAGGTGGGAGATTTGGTTGTCATCCGGGAAGACAATGTTCCACCATTACACTGGAAACTTGGACGAATTTCCAAATTATTTTATGGACCTGAAGACTCCATAGCCAGAGTTGCCGACGTAGCTACACCTCGAGGAGGCGTGCAGCGACTTCCTTTAGTGCGCTTGTGTCTACTACCTACAGAAGAAGAACTATCCAATTGAAACCCTTACGCCTTTCAACGGGGGGAGGATGTTAACGCCTGGGAAATTTAAATAGCAACCATTGTAATTTAGTTCTACCGAACGTAAAATTATATTTTCTACCCCACTTAAAATTGTCACTCTCTTCATTTCAAATCATTCGACGTGTCTATATATCTTGCTAAAAATCAATCAAATATCACTGTAAAAGGAAGAATATACCATTCACTTGTATTAAAACGGAGTTTCATTTGCGTTCTGCGCGAACACAAAGCAATTATTGAAAATTACAATTTTCTCGATAAATTAACATTTAGTTGCACATGTTAATTCAATTTTTTTTCTCTTCTACACGGACGCATCTGCCGATGGAGTGGAAAAAGACAGATGCGTCACAAGCGTTAGGCCGATCGTGCCTCTCTATTGCTTGTTCGGCGCTCTCGCTTGCGGAACGTGACAATGAGTCATACTTTTTCGTGCGTGCAACCGGCATTAATCGATTTATAAGACGTTATCACGTCAAAACATGTAATATAATAATATATAATAAAATAAAATAAAATTATCATTAAAAACTAATAATATATATTTCTTATTAATAACGACACGAGAGATCTATCTATTGACTGTGTATTCAACTACATATATCTACACTACAAGTAGTGTTGCCAACTCAGTAACAACAAAATATGCTAGATCGATGTCGAAAAAATGCCAAAAATATGCCAGCTTTCTATTAAATATGCTAAATAAAAATGCTAAGTTATGAATTAAATGTTTATTGAATGAAATGTTTTTTTTAATTTAATTTCTTTCGTCGCATCTGAAGTAGTGGTGGGTCTCCGTCTCAAAATTTGTTTCCCAATATATTAGTTTGCATACGAAAAGAAAAAAAAGGTCGTCGCGATCTCACACCAATATTTAACCTAACCGGAAAGACATATTCCTAAACAAAACAGGTCGTCGCAACCACGGACCGCTGTTGTTTACTCCGTCGGGCTATGTGTATGTGTACTCGTAAAAAAAAGGTCATCACCTCTTCCTGATTTATTGATGTTACGTTCGGAAACATGTTATCGCTCACGTTATTTTTGTAGAATAAAAAATGCTAAATAATTATGCTATATGCTAAAACCCAAATAAATATGCTGAACATGAAGAAAATATGCCAAATTTATCATAAAATATGCCAAAGTGACAATACTACTGAGAACTGCTCTAAACAGTGAACTACTTCCCGGTGTTGCCAGATGAGTACGAGAGAAATATCGTAATTCGTACCGATATTCGACTGCACTACCAGTGTCGAAATTATCGTACGTCTGGCAACCATCTGGCAACGATGCTACTTCACTAGTCAATCACTACTGACTAGGGATGTTCATCGGAAAAAAATTCAGATAATTTTACTGTCGATAATTATCGTATCGTGTTATCGATAGTTATCTATAATTATCAGATGAAAATTATCGATAGTTGGCGACAGTTTTCTATAATTATCGGATGAAAATTATCGATAATTATTGGAAGGATTTGACAATTATCGGATTGACTTCAGAGTTAGCGGATGAAGGGTGACTAGTATCGAAATATTGTATATATAATTTTTGGGTAGCGTAAAATAGCGTTGTGTTAAAAAAAAAGGTCGTCCAAGATCTGCAATCGATATTTATCTCTGCAGCCTATCCGAATTCCTAAAAAAAAGGTCATCTGACATCCAGTGTCGATTTTTCCCCTGTACCCTATTCGAATACCTAAAAAAAAAGGTCGTCACTTCTCTGTATCAAACTTTTATTACTCGATAATTATCGGCTGACATATACCCATAATTATCAAATCCTAACTATCGATAAATATCGGATAGCAAAAAATTATCGATAATTATCGGATCAAGAAAATTATCGATAATTATCGAATCACACTTATTGATAATTATCGAATGAAAAATTATTGAGTAGTTACGAATTATCGATAATTATCGCACACCCCTACTACTGACAAGTGACAGATCGCAACATTTGGCATATTTTCTTCATGTTTAGCTTATTTATTTGGCTTTTAGCATATAGCATAATTATTTAGCATTTTTTATTCTGCACTAATAACGTGAGCGATAACATGTTTCCAAACGTAACATCATCATTATAATTATTATTTTTTAGGAATAGGAAGAGGTGATGAGCTTTTTTTAGTAGTAAACATACACAACGTAGTAACTGCACCCTTGGGTGCACATAATACCGTCTTCCAGGCGGAATGCATGGGCATCATAGTAGCTACGGCGACTCTGTCTCGAAAGGTAAAGGACCACTCCATCCGAATCCTCACGGACAGCAAATCAGTACTACAAGCCTTACAAAGCGACATTATCACCTCAAAGCTTATATACAACTGTCACCAATCCCTGACGGAGGTATGTAGTAATAATAACAACGTAACTCTACAGTGGATCAAAGGTCACAGTGGCTCACGTGGGAACGATGCTGCTGATGAACTGGCCAGAAGAGGTTCGGAGATGGTTGCGATTGGACCAGAACCAATTGTCCCCCTTCCCTCAGGATTGTTGGAGCTGGCCATACTTTATACTTATTTAAAATTATTAACGTCCTACACCTGGCAACCCTACACATTCTCTCTTCCCTTTTCCGTATCATGGCTGTCACCGGTATCGTATCGCTCCATCCAATGTTATATTAAATTATTATTAAAGTATTGCTGTATATATTTTGCTGGCCTGCTCAATCAATAAATACAAGAAATATAGCCACGTATTTTATTATTCGACCCTGTCATCGATATACGGACCCTTCAAGAAGGATGGCCTACATCAGTCATTCGGTCACACACTAAGGAGCTACATAACATATACTGGACACAGGTGAATGGATGCAGGCAAGCGAAGGAGGCTCTACCGCACATAGACCGGAAATTATCCCGCAAGCTGATAAAACTCACACGCCCAAGATTACGTAAAATAACTCATATTATTACGGGCCATGGCCCATTTAACAAACATCTTTTTAATCTAGGTGTTACAGACAGCCCCCTTTGCAGAGCTTGCATGGAGGCAGAGGAGACGGCAGCCCACATTGTTATGGAGTGTACGGGTCTGGCCAACTACCGGGCCAAACACTTGGGGTCACCGACGACTCTCCCCGAGGTTATTGGTGACACCAGAGGTTTAATCAAATATTTGGAGGAGTTGGGTTGGCAGGACTAGCCGCCCGCTTTTCAAACGCAAAATAGGCGCACAGTAGACGTCGAGTTGCGGACACAAGCCCGTGAATACATATACATATATATATAGTAGTAAACATGTACACTTAGCCCGACGGAGTAAACAACAGCGGTCAGGTGTTGCGACGACTTTTTTTTTTAGGAATACGTCTAGTCGGCAAGTTAAATATCGGTGTGAGGTCGCGACGACCTTTTTTTTTTTCGTTGTCGTATGCAAACCAATATATTGCGAAAACAAACTTTGAGACGGGGGACCACCACTCCTCTGTTGCCCCGGGCCTCCATACCTCTAAATCTGACCCTGACTTTTATCACAAAACAATCATGCCGCCTAAGTGGCTAAGTATAATCAACATTATAGTTCAGATTTGGAGCAAGTGAAAGATTTTAAAGAGAAGTTGCAGCCCGTTAAAAACGATGCAACGAAATAAATTAGATTAAGAAACATTTAATTCATTAAACATTTTAATTCATAAGTTAGCATTTTAATTTAGCATATTTAATAGAATGTTGGCATTTTTTCGACATTGACCTGGCATATTTTGTAGTTACTGAGTTGGCAACACTAGTTCTCAGTTCAATTCAGTAATTCAGTTTACCGGTGACTCGGTCATAAAACGGTGCTCTGTATTTGTGTTTGAGTACTCGCGCGGACCCACCACTTACCATTTATCTGTGATACGGTTTTATATTTGACAGTAGAATTTTGTTGTACTTACTTTTACATATTTTAATAATAAATGATATTCATAGTTAACTAATTAATAATAAATAGCGGCCTTGGCGACGCGAGTGCGGTCAAGTTTTTTCGTGGAATCATTTAAACATACTGATTCCTAATTCATTATGCAATACTCTTCCATAAATATTCAGCTATTTTTATTATAACACAATATTATATTATAAACAAAAAACTACAAACACGACATGCAGATTTCAGCAGTCTGCGAATAAAGTTATTTCTGTATAGAATAAGTGAATTTGGTGCATAAACACGTACGTATCTTGTACTTATTAAACTGTCGTAAGTAATAATGCGGCGATTACACCACACTACCACTAGTGCACTACGTTAGGGACTGTTAGGGATTACAAATACGGCATTCTGTTTACGCTGCACTACATTAGAGTTGTGTTATAACATGTCAATTCTGGTACCTGTTATCTCTTATAATCCGTGCGCGATGAGAATGGGATGCTAGCTTTTGCAACTGAGACGGTTTGTCGACTAGTTGTAGCGTCGGCAAACTAGGACTGTTGATATTTTTTTTTTAAATATCGGATTTTCAACATATCGATATTTTTAAATATCGGAGTTTGATAAATCGAAAAAAAAATGGTTGTCTGTAGGTAAAGTTGGTTCATGGACGATAATTTTACGTGATAAGTGATAACATAAAAAACACTCATGAAAAATTGCATACGTTTATGAATTGAATTGAATTATTATCACTGAATTATAATTATTTTGTATAATACAAAGAAGGAGTTAATTGATAATTACTTTTTTTTTCGTTTAATTGACATTTATTTGCACTCGTTTAATAATTTTTTTCTCTTATACTCGGACGCATCTGCCGATGGAGTGGAAGAGAGATAAATGCGTCACAAGCCGAACACTTAGGCCGAATATAAATATATTTATTCAATTGCGTGCATCCGGCGTTCATCGATTTACTAGACGTTATCACGTCAAAAATATCGATATTTCGATATATTGGCTTTATTTAAAAATAATAATCGTAGGCCCAAAAAATGATAATTATTCAGTTTATATTTTATAATTCTGTAAATTTATTAAACAAATTAAATTATAAATGTGTAAAAATGTTATGTTAGTAATTATTGTTCAATGTATATAAGACAATCACGTGTATTTTTCATATATAATAACACACAATATTTTTCAGTAAGATTTTTTTAAAACACTCATTATTTTATATGTTTAGCTGTTTGACTACCACGATTATTAAGCATTAAATAAAACACAATTTTAAGAAAAAAAAATAACCGACTTCAAAGCAAATAAAAAACGGTAAAACAAAAATGCACTAAAAAGTAAAAAAATAATTACGTATTATATATATACATATGTATATATATAATACGTAATTATTTTTATGTATATATATATATATATATATATATATATATATATATATATATATATATATATATATATATATATATATATATATATATATATATATATTTATGGCTGACTATGATATATTTACGGCGGCTATGGGTGTCCTGGGCTGACACCGACTCCAAAAACAACAATAATTGTTCATTATATTATCATAATAATTTGATTACAGACAAAAGAATACGTAATTATTTTTTTACTTTTTAGTACATCTTTGTTTTACCGTTTTTTATTTGCTTTGAAGTCGGTTATTTTTTTTGTCTTAAACTTTTTTTTATTTCTTGATTTTTACTGAAACTGTAGTTCGATAACTGATTTATTTATATAAAGCTGGGCGGTTACAGTCCACAAGCTACAGGTATTTTACCACCCTCGAAAAAGCCGCAATCGACCTAAGTAATTTTTTTTTGCAAAAAATCCACACCAACTCGAAATACTACGATGATCTTACAAATCACCTATATATATATTTTTTTTTTGTTAATTTAACATCAAATAAGCTTTAATCAAATTAATGTTAGTAAAGTTTTAATTTAAAACTGTGAAATTGAAACCATTAATCAAATCCATGAAACTGATGCTTTTGAAAAGCCTCCCAAAATCTGCTTGATATAATAATATATTCCCTTGCAGTGCGTTAACTTGTCATTAAAACATAAATATTTTTAAAACACTGGTTATAAATCATTCATTTTTGATTTTCAAATATTATTTAGTTTTTGCAAAGGATGGGTGTCAGTCAATAAGATAGGTGTTTTTTTTCCCCTGAACAATTTTGAGTTTTTAGAGATATGTATATAAGCTACAGGTAATTTTATATAAAAGGGTATTTAATATAAAAGCTAAATAAAGTTAAATACTTTGATATGTAATACAAGAAATAATCATTTAATTAAAAGTCTAAAAACGGATTTTATCGCGTTTATTTCCGAATAATTATTCGGACACCCACCACCTCAGTCCCCCGAGATCATGGACGCTGTAAAGGGTCCGAAACGTCGGGAAATAATTTAAATTAAATATTGTTAAACAGTAAATTTAAATAAACGCGATAAAATCCGTTTTTAGACTTTTAATTAAATGAATAAAATTCGCGTAAATATAAGAGAACAGTAAGAAATAATCAATTTAATAAAGAAGTTAAGTTTAATAACTTAATTAAAGTTAGCAAAACAAATTAGATTATCATTAATCACTTATGAAAATAGTAAAAATATACTAAATAAAAGCAGCTAAATGTTTATACGATCGTAATTATATGAGTCCTAATAAGTTTTTAATCAAAATTGTAATATAACCTTATATTACCTACTGCACTCGCCGACCGATGTTACTTTTTTAATAATCAAATAACAAATATATAAAATTATATTGCTAATCAAATCCTTAAAATGCAAGAATTAATAACCTTTTTTGCTGCAATTTCTGTCACTATTATAACTTTAAAAACAATAAATTGACGTTACTTCAATATTGACAAAACAGTTTACCGCCATTTGCCGCTGTCATTTCTACTCGGACGCGTCGTAAGTTGGCCGACCGCCGATCGTGAGCCGAACGCTTAGGCCGAGCCGATCGTACCTCTCTACCGCTTGTTCCGCGCTCTCGCTCACTAATTGTGACAATGACGTCATCTTCTTCGAACTGGCACCCAGTAGCTTTCATCAATTTACTAGACGTTATCACGTCAAAAATAAAATTAAAATAACAAATGCAAATAAATGTTAATTTATCAAAAAATGTAATTATCAGTTAACTCCTTCTTTGTATTATACAAAATAATGTAAATTTAGTGATAATAATTCAATTCCATTCATAAAAGTATGCAATTCTTCATCAATGTTTTCTTATTACGTTATCACGTATAATTATCGTCCGTAAACCGACTTTACAGACAACCAATTTTTTGTTTCGATATATCAAGCTCCGATATTTATATATTTAAATATATATATATATATATATATATATACATTTTTTATAATATATTTTTTTTTTACATAATTCGAATGAGATTCATGTACCGAGTGTTCTCCTTAAATATTGATAGTTAGTAATTTACCAGTCATTCTGTATATCGAAAATAAGATATTAAAAAAATATCAACCGTCCTAGTTTGCCGACGCTACGGCTGGTCGACGAAACGTCACAGTTCCAAAAGGTAGCATCCCATTCTCATTGCACACGGATTATATCACTGAATTATCATTATTTTGTATAACATATATTTATTATATATTATTGTTGTTATACCATCTGCCCATCTGCAAATGCAATATTACTGTCACTCTCAGGTTGTCTGGTAAAACAACAGCAGCTTATAATGATATTAGCTTGTGTCCTTAATTTAGTTCTGTTTTGGTGTGCAATAAAGTATATTATTATTATCTAACTGCTTCACTCCACCCGTTCAATAATATTTACAGATATACATAATTAATACTTATTATTATTATATGTTTGGGCATTGACGTTGAATCCAAATTATAATTATATCCAAATTATATTTTAGAAATAAATAACGACAGGCTTGTTGTCAATGATACTACAGTATTCTTAGGGATAAATTTGGACTCAAAACTTCAGTGGAATTCCCATTTGTTATCCTTGAATGGTAGACTCAGTTCCGCAGCATTCGCAGTTAGAAAAGTGCGACAACAGACGTTGCTACTGCGCGTTTAATATATTTTAGCTATTTCCATAGTATTATATCTTACGGTCTGTTACTGTGGGGTAATGCTAAAGATATTGAGACTGTATTTATTTTGCAAAAAAGGGCTATTCGTGGCATTTACGATCTTGGAGCTCGAGTCTCCCTACGGGATGGTTTTCCAAAGGTAGACATTAACAATTGCGTCGCAATATATTTATAACAATATTATATATATTCACCAGAATATTCATTGTTTTGAAATAAATAGTGTTAATCGCAATGTAAACACTAGAAGGAATAACAAAATTGTAACTCTAAGTTTCCGACTGCACAAAGTAAACGTCTCCTTTTTGGGTTATGGTATTCGCATGTATAATAAAATCCCACAAGCAATTTTGGAATTGTCTCAACATAAATTTAAAGATTTTATTTAAAAAAAAAAATAGATAAAGCGTATTATTCAGTTCAAGATTACTTAGTCGATAAAGATGTGTGGACTTAGTGACGCTGTATTTCATGCAAGATATTACTAATTTTGTAGTAAAACACAGTTTTTATATATTATTTTCAAAAGAGTAACTGCGGAGTTTCTTGCCGATTCTTCTCTGCAGAATCTACATTCCGAATCGGTGGTAGCTTTTTAAATTGTTAATTTGTAAAATGACGATTCGATGGTCCTCGTGGGGCTTATTTGAATAAAGTTTTGATTTTGAACGGTCAAGTGTATCCACTCACTTTATCGCCTTAAAATTTAATGCAATGTTTATCGCGATGATAGTCACTGACGTTTCCCGGTAGTGTGGCCCCAGTATAAATAGTTTTTTAGATCAATAACACTATATTACATCTAGTGTCCTACATGATGTAGTTGCACTAGATGTAGTCTCGTGTAATCGCCGCATAAGATACCGAGACTTAAGGAACATACAATTAATTTTGTAACACTCCATTTTTGCATATACTTTGTTTTGTACAGTGAAATTTTTAAATTCTTCAACATGGACTCAAAAGTGGTGCTGAAGGAAAAAAACCCTCATGATAAAGCAAATATTTTATCAAAAATATTATTGTGGTAAGTGTTTTTTTTTTTTTTTGTTTTAATGTTTTATACAACTTAATTTCTTCTGTTTACTTTAAAATTAAATTAAGATGGACAAAGCAATTGTAAAGTAGCTTTCGTGTTCTTATTTTTAAAATATGTTAAATATGTTAACAATTATACATACTATGTATGTATGGAAAAACTAATGGCAACGGACAAGTGGAAAAACGAATCGTAACAAAAATTTTACATGAAGTTTTACGGGCAGATTGTTAATATACTCTTGTCCAATTTGAAAACCGGTTTTACCTGCCCGAAATTTTTTTTGTAATGGCAACGCATTAGTTTTTCTACTAACCTCTATCAAGGTTTCACTTACAATGTTAGCTATAATAGTGAATGCATATGCTTTTAAATTGATTTAACGGAGTAAAACTTTTTGTTTTACTCCGTTAAATCTTCTTTATTATTATTTATTAATTTTTTAAAATTTTTCTATTTTACTACAAATGAAAAAAAAAACCACTAAAATCCACTACAAACGTAGTCAAGAATCGAAGAAAAAAAAATTTTTTTAATGTGGCGGGATGAGATTTTTTTTAAGTGTCAAAATTTTTTTTTTGGTACTACTACAAATAAAGTTAGCGTCACTACTATCAACTACATATCGAAAACTTTCGAATGAACCAAAAAAAAGTTAATTTTTCCAAAGTCGGGTGCCAAGTTCACACAGCCCGATAACAACCGGGACCGACGGCTTTTCGTACTCTCAGACCGAAAACAAATATTTGCACAAATACACATATCTGCCCCGAGCGAGAATCGAACCCACGACTACCGGCATTGAAGCGAGGCATTGAGGCGACTACTCGCACCACTAGACCAGAACGGTCGTCAATGCTTCACGTACGCTTTAACTACGTCCCCTCGCGTTTCTTCAGGCACTACTGGTAGTCTGTCGGAAATCGCTTGCTAACAATACAATAACTCCTCCCATTTTGACAATTATTATTCCTAATACCTATCTTTTAAAGATCTATTTATGACTTCGAAACCCTCTTTATGAGCCATACTCTCATCCCAAACAATTTAGTTTTGCGCTTGTTTGGGTATATTGCAGCAGAAAGGGGTTGGGCAAATATTTGAAAATGTGCAAATCGCGCGGCGGTTTATAAAGAACGAATGCGGAGCATGTATTTTTACTTTTGTGAAATATTTATCATGTAAAAAAGTATCTCAAATATGGAGCGATAACTAAAAATCTTATTTATAAATTGAGTTTAGAGATATTACAAATCAAAGTGCCAAAATCTAATTCCCATTCGTGTCCAATTCTCCATTTTCAATCAATAATTATCCTAAAATTGTTAAATTCTTCTTGAAGATTATACTTTTGATAAGATATTCATAAACTTAAGTTGTTAATGAACACATAAAACCATGCTGTAACACGCAAAGAACATATCTTATTAAAAATAAGATCAGTTAAAAAATGTCCATGGACAACTTGCTAATTACCATTTGGGAACATTCCGTAATGATTTTTCTTGTAAAAACTCGAATATTCCAACCCAATAGTACATAGCCGCGCGGGCGCCAGTCAGGGCTCGGACACCGAGCGAAGTGCTAGTGTCAAAGAGCAGTATTTTTGGCGCCAATTGTAATTATCTCGTCCTCATAGTGTTTTAGTACAAATATTATCTAATCACCATTTATTGTTTTTTAGGTAAGTGATGAATTACATATTTTTGATAACGTGTCTTATGTAGTTCTTATAGTGATTCCTTTTGGATTTTGAGAATAAAATTAAAATATTTTTAACAAAAGAATGATTTATTTAAGAAAATAGTGAAATACTACTTACCATTTGTCTCATTACCGGTATTTGCCGTTCGCATAAGCGAATGGTAATTAGTTTTTTTTAGAAATGGTAATTATGTTGATATTTCGTCACAATTTGTGAAAACATTTTTGGTCTATTTACCCGACTGCGACAGAAGGAGGGTTATGTTTTTCGAGTGTATGTATGTATGTATGTATGTATGTATGTATGTATGTATGCATGCATGTATACATGTATGCATGTATGCATGTATGCATGTATGCATGTATGCATGTACGCATGTATGCATGTAACATGTATGCATGTATGCATGTATGTATGTATGTATGTGTGTATGTGTGTATGTCCATTTCTTGCCCCAGCCCAAACGGCTGGACGGTTTTTGACATATGAGGTGTCGTTAGATTTGTCTAAATTGTAGTAGTGACATAGGCTATATAAATTTTCAAAATGGCGCCCGCCTATGGCGGAATGAGGGGGGGGGGGGAGTTGAACTTTTTTTTTACTGTAGCCAATATGGGTTTCAAATGAAAGCTAGTAAATTGTTTTATTCTTTTTAGTTTATAATAAGAGTATTTTACGCAGTCGGGTCTTTTGATTTTTTTAATTAATCATACCCGTTTGAAGTCTTGGTCTATTTTATTGTAGAAGTAGCACCCTACTGCATGCCTTTTGCAGCCGAATTGGGTGGCGCGCCGGGGAAGTACTTCTGTTTCACTTAACTTGTGGTTTTTAGCCGCGTTTTGTACAGTTTGTGAGAGGTTCGGATGGCTTAACCCCCTCTACTCCCTATCCCTATCTTCCCTATTTCATATTCCTATTACGCGAAAAATTAGCACGTTGAAGTGGCAGTGGGCAGGTCATATTCACCGAAGAACTGACGGTCGATGGACGGAGGACGATGGTCTAATAAAATTCTAGAATGGAGGCCGCGTTTAGGCAAACACAGTGTTGGTCAACCGACAACTAAATGGGACGACGATTTCTGTCTAGTTATCGGTTTAGGTTAGATGAGATCGGGCGGTTTTGCGTTTACTAAGGAAGGCCTATATCCAACGGTGGATCGACATGAGCTAATGATGATGATGATCGCCCCCTGTTCCCTATTCCCCCCCCCCATTAATTAACGGCCGGCAACACACTTGCAATCCTTCTGATATTGTAGATGTCTATGGGCGTCGGTGATCACTTCACATCAGGTGAGCCACCTGCCCGTTTGTCCCCTCTACTATAAAAAAATATATACCAATATTTTAAGCCATGAAAGTTGTTTGTATTTTGCCAATTCTTTAAATGTAAATGTTCATCATGTACCAAAAAAAACCTAAATGTTTTGTGTGATTTTTAGAGAAACGAGTTGCTTTGTCTGTTTGAGTGTGGCCTGTAATCATGTCAAATATATAGGAAAGTTAAATTATGTGGAAACTTCCGACGAAGTCGTAATGCGCCGAGAAAATGAAACTGAAATACAGCAAGGCTTTGATTCTGAACCTAAATTGGTGCCAGTAAATCTAAACAAAATATTACTTCATAAATCGCCACGCAAAGCTACCACACGACTTCGTAGTCTTGCCAAAGAGAACATCGATATCACGTCAAATACAGTGCTCAAGCCTGCAACAAAAAGAAGCAATGTAACAAGGCTTTCTGACATTAAACCTGATAACAAATTACATTTAGCTCCTGACATTAATATCAGTGATATGATTAATTTATACAACATAAATAACGACGATGGCAATTTTTCTGGAGTATTCGAAAATTTTATTAACACGAGAAGCACTTTACAAGAGGAATTATCTGACCCGGAAGGACTGATCGAAATATCTGGATCCAGAATTACTTCGTTAACACCCAAGAGCCATGCTCTATTTCGATCAAAGAAACCATCGATTTCCTCAAGGCAATCTGCAGACCTATCTGACACGGAAGGACCAATCAAAATATCTGGATCCAGCAAAACTTCCTTAACATCCAAGAACCATCCTATATTTCGATCAAAGAAACCACCGGTTTCCTTGAAGCAATCTGCAGACCAGAGCTTCATTATTGATCCATCAAGTCCTTCAACATCCCTGATGACAGTGACAAGAAATTTTGGTGACACTAGTGATCAGCAGATGGCTTGCGGTTATTTCAGTTCTTCTGATGACGAAGAGATATTTTCTTTTAGGAAAAAACGTTTTTTTTATTAATTATTACATTCCTATTGTTTTCGATACTTATTTTTTTTTTTGTATTATAATGTAATTTTTAACTATTGTACCCAGTATCATGTTTTTGTTCTTTATTTTATCATTTTTCTATTGCTTTCAGTCAAACTTTGTCCAATCTCAAGCAAACCTAAGATAGATTTATCCTTTTTTGATCATAATCAAACCTAACTTCGTTTTATTTTTATTATATCATTACTAATAGTAATAGTCAATATTTATGTATATTTCATACACTCCCATCTAGTCCCAAATTAAGCATAAAAATGTAGCTTGTACTATCATTGATCTCAATCAAACCTAAGGTAGACTTAACGTTCTAAAATTAGGTATTCTTCTTAAAATTAATATACTTATCTAGATTTTTTATTACCTATAAGTATTTTTGTTTATTTTTTAAAACGTTGAAATTATGCTGCATTATATATAGAGTGATTTATATTTAACGTGTACTGACTGAGTTATCATATAATATTATGGTATCAACGTTTCTAATGCTTTAATAATTACTATAGTAATAATATTGATCTGTAAACTTAAACTTTAAGACCGTTCAAAACTTGTTTTTATTTATAATTAGAAGAGTTTTATTTATTTGTTTTCTAGTTTATTGTTTTAGACACTGGTTTTATTATTTCTTATAAAAATATTAAGAATTCTAAAGTGTTTTTATTTTTATTTTATGTTTTTAAGGCATGTTGCCTATGTTTTTGTAATGATTTTTAGTAACTGATTTTCATAATTGTTATTATAGAAAAGAAACTATAATTTTTGTTTAAAATAAGTAACTGTTTCTAATTTCAATAAAGCTTTTATATCTTAAATATAATCTCTAATTTTTTTTTCATAATTACCATTCGAAAACTACTAATTACATTATGAGTGACCTAATTACCAATTATCCATACTTATCACTACCGTTCGTATGAATTTTGAATTGCCTATTATACCAAAAATAAATACTTTAAGACATCCCCTTAGATACTATTTCAAAAAGACAGTCCCTGAGATTACAAATATCATATAAAGAATCATTTTCGTCACCTTTTTTTCTTAATCTCCGTAACTATGCTATATGCGCGTTTTCAAATATTTACCCGGTTTCGATTTGTATCAAATTAAAAGGAAGTTTAAACACTGACCGTCTTACTTATAAAAATCACGTTAAGTAATATTTAGCCACCGTTTAGTTAATCCACTCATAAGCTATAAATCAAGGATTAACTTTTGTTTACTTATAAACATTGACTAGCTGTTACTTAGTTAAGAAACGAACAAAGAACGATACATAGATGGTTGGCACAGATTATAGCCAAAATAATCGATTAGATAGAGAAATTGAATGAACGAAATTGTTAAAAATAATATTCAAGCGACATCTATTAACATTATAGAGAAAACTCTCGAAGCTCGATATTGTAGTGAGTCACTACTAGTGACCTCTATTGACAGGAACTTGGATCAATATACTAATTTCTAATCATTTTTATTTTGATGGGTAGTAGTCGGATCCTCAATTACAAAATTCAACAAAGCTTATTAAATATTAAATTAATAAATTTACTTCAGATATAACCTAATTTAAATTATGTTATTATAATTAAAATTAGGTACCTCTAAATATCTGTATTAAACAGATAGATAACGCTAATTTAGTATATATTAATTTTTATATAGAGGAAATTTCATTCTAACGGCGAGTTGCACGAAACCGTCGCTAACTTTCCGTTAGTTAAGTTGCAATTAATCTTAAAATTAGTTGATCTCATGATTAATTTAAAGCTGTTGGAATTAATCATCCGTTAGATAGGTCTTAAAATAAACTAATTTTTTTGTTAACTTAATCAGATCTAAATTTCGTGCAACAGATAATCACGATTCTTGTGATTAAATTAGTTTAATAAACACTTAAATTTAAAATTTGTTTCGTGCAACTCGGCGTAAATCTCTTCTTACTAACAAACAAACGCAAGTAAGTAGATCAGACGTCGTCATAGAACAGCTGATTTATGTGAAATCCGCCATCTTGCCGCTTAACGAGGGTTAAACTATGTCTCGGCAGGGTTTAATTTTGACAGCGATTTACGCATTACTTAACGAATTCTTAACGCTAAATAGTGTTTATGAGTGAGATTTTTGCTGATCAGTTGTTAAGCAATGGATTAAATATTAAGAAACGTTTATGAGTAAGACCGTGAGTGTGCAGTTTTACCTCCTTCCAGCAGCGTGGTAGCAATTCCGGACATTGCGACCGCTAAGGCGATATCAGGATTGCTTCTCACTTAGAATATATCATCTCTTTAATATCATATTATTTAATTTAATATCACTTTTAATATATTTATAATAGACGGATTGAGTTGTTAAACCCACCGGTGGGAGGGATGCGCTGTGCCGCGCTCCCGGCTGCATGGGTACCACCATCTTGCTTATTTCTTCCGTGAAACAGCTTTGCTGTGTTTCGGAAAGAAGGGCAAGACAGGCAGTGTAATTACTGGCACCGAGACTTAACATCATATGTCTCAGGATAGGCAACACATAGATAAGTTGGCTGGGCTAGTTCCAGGTAAACTAGTTTATGTTCATGGGCGACGTCGACCACTTACCATCAGGTGGCACGTCTGCCAGTTTGCCTATTCAATTAATACATAAAAAAAAAAAAAAAAAAAACATGTGTCAAAATAAAATTTAATTTAAATCAAAAGCACTATACTATACAATACTGCTTGTATTGGTATCAACTTCGATTAAAATAACTTTCTACCCCTTTTAACCCGTTAGGGGATGAATTTCGATAAAGAAATTAAAGAATATTTATGTAAAATTTGAAGTAGATTGGACCAAGGAATCACGTTATCCCATATAAACTTTGCCCCTCTTTTTCACCTCCTTAGGGGTAGAATTTCGGAAAATCCGTTCTTAGTGGATGCCTACGTCATACAAAGAACACACCCTCCAAGTTTCAGGTCTCTCCGAGGAAACGAGAAGTTCCAGCCAGAAACAACGTTTTGCGTGATCTGTTTGCTTAACACTCTTGAACACTTGATATATGAAGATGAATTATAAATTAAAAAAAAAATCATTTCATCATTTCATTTTTATTCATTGTTACAGTTGGAGCTTACCACTTTTCAAACGAGGCTACAAACAAGGATTAACCGTAGATGACCTATTTCAAGCTCGCAGTGGTGACCATTCTGGTCGCTTGGGCGACCGACTCGAAGAAGCGTGGCTAAGGGAAAAAGAAAAATGTAAAAACACAAAAGATAGACCTTCGCTCACAAAAGCAATCTTAAGTTGTTTCTGGGTTGAGTACATGATGTGTGGGTTATTGGTTGGATTGCTTTTTATCGTTTTATGGTAAGTATAATCTTTATCCAAGTTTTTTTTTACTAGGTATAGGCCGCTATTCTTATGAAAAAAAATACTTATTGATTCTTTCACTAATTTATTTATTTATTTATTTATTTATTTACTATTTGGAAAACCAACAGCACAAATAACAATTAATAGCAGTAATACTAAGCAACATTTGGCTAATTATAGGTCTTCACGTTTAAAAACTAGTATATAAACAAACATATCAATCGGACAGAGTGATCGCACGTCCAGATGTTACATAACTTATTTTAAACAACGCACATATACATACATACATATATCAAGAAAATGAAGCAAAGAATTTCTGGTTCAATAATCGTCTTGCCACTAACACACCCGAACTAAATACATCAAAAACGCTCAGCCTACACAGATTATTTATGCCTCTACTCGCACGCCACAGGAAAGCATTTTGGGAGTAATTTGTGGATACCAGGGGTAGTTGAATAGGCGTATAATGCCGTACTGATTTCAATGGTACAATGAAATTAATATTTGAAAGAAGTTCCGGAGAGTCAATTTGATTAGTAATTAGTTTTATTAAAAAAACAATGTCAGCGATTTCACGCCGTTTATATAAAGGTAGCAAGTGGAATCGTGCGCATTGATTTAGGTAAATATTAGATGAATAGGGTAGCTGTAGACGATAACACAAAAACTTAACAAATTTCATTTGTAGTTGCTCAATTCTGTTTATGTACTTTTTATAGCGGGGATTCCAGATCTCTGATGCATACTCTAGGATGCTTCTAACGAACGTGCAGTACAAAATTTTGATAGTTTTTATGTCTTTAAAATGTTCCGAGGTTCGCATGATGAATCCCAGAGCTTTTGAGGCTTTCTTAATTATTTCGTCGATGTGCTCATCAAAGAGAAGCCTCGAATCGTGAATCACCCCAAGATCACGCACTTTCATAAGTCTCTGCAAGCTTTGACCCCTTAGTCTATAATCTGATGGAATGTGGACTGACTGACGACAGAATGATACAAATGAACACTTAGATGGATTAAGGTCTAATTTATTTAATTTGCAATAAGTGCTCAGGCGTAGTAAATCCGACTGAAGGTCAAGTACGTCGGATCTGGTTGAGATAGTCTTGTAAATCTTCATATCGTCAGCAAAACATAGCAACTTTGAGTGTTGGAAGCATGATTCAATATCATTTACAAAGATCAAAAACAGCAGTGGACCCAAGATGGAACCCTGGGGTACACCACTAGGGGCAACAACCCAACTTGATATGTAGTTATTAATAACTACAGCCTGGGATCTGTTGGAAATATAGGACTCAAACCATCTTAGTAAATCGCCACTAATTCCAATATTTTTGAGCTTACGGATTAGGGTAGGATGATGAATTCTGTCAAAACATTTGCTGTAATCGGTGTAAATAACGTCCACCTGCCCTCCCCTCCTCATACCACTAATTATAAATTCGTTTAACAAAATAAGGTTAGATACAGTTGACCGTTCTTTCAGAAAACCATGTTGACAATCGGAAAAAGAATTTTTAAGTGATGAATATAATTGTTTATATACTATTTTTTCGAATACTTTGGCTACAACACATAATTTTGAGACAGGTCTATAATTTGAAACATCGGATTTTGATCCTTTTTTGTGTATTGGTGTTATAAAAGCTGACTTCCATATGGATGGAATATTATTTTCTGACATAGATTTAATGAATAATAAATGAAGAGGCTTAGATATAGATCCGGCGCATTTAACAAAGAAAATAGGAGGAAGATAATCGGGACCAGCTGACTTATTAGTGTCCAATGATAAAAGTAGCTTAGAAACTTCATTTACATTAATATAAATACTGGAGACGTCAGATAATGCCTGGATATTACTGTCTAGGGTCTGATTTGTAAATCCCGATGAAGAAGAGGGTTGAATGAAAGTTGAGTAAAAAAATTCTGAAAAAAGATTAGCAATAGAAGTCCCATCCGTTGCAACGCTGCTACCGTATTTCATGGTATTCGGCATATTATGAGATGTATATCGTGATTTTACAAACGTCCAAAAATATCTAGGGTTGTTTTTAATTGATTTTTCGACACATGATATATAATTAAGATAACACTCGGATTCAAGGTGTTTAACTCTTTTTTTAAGTAGCTTATAAGTGAGAAAGTCTGAATGATTACCATAGTTTTTAATTTTTTTATAATATTTAAACCTTTCCTTTATACATTTTTTTAAGGATGGTGAATACCAAACAGGATATTTATTTTCACGACATGTTTTAGAGGGTATATTTGAATCTATTATTTTATTGATGAGGGAGTAAAAAATACCGACAGCGGATTCAATATCTCTGTTCGAAAATTCTTCATGCCAGTTAATAGTATCTATTTGACGGTTTATTAATTCATAATTCCCCTTATGAAAAATGCGTTTGAATCTTGTTTCCGGCTTTAAGGATATAACATGATGGGATTTTAAACCAATAATAAGGGCTTTGTGATGCGGATCGAGAGGTACTAATGGATCAAAACATTCAGTAACGTCTACGGCGGTATTAGATAATACTAGATCTAAAATTTTTTGCCGTGACTGTTCAAAACACCGTTAAACTGGCTTAAGTCAAATGTACAAAGTAAGTAGTAGTAGTAGTAATTGAAAATCCCGGGTCGTTTCGATTATCTTAATAATTGTTTCGGTGAAAAATCTTGTTTGATTATTTGTTCTTGGAGCAACAACATCGAAATATCTTCATGAGCTCATGTTGCACGTCGAAGCTATATAAATTAATGTAAATTTTCGCTGTTTGGGCGTTTGTGTTGTGTAGGCTAGTCAACAAGTTCAAAAACGTGTTAATTCTTGATAAGCTCCTAAAAATATGAGCGATGGCTCATTCGATTCGGAATGAGCCATCGGAATGACGTCTAGAAAAATGTATCGAAAGTATGTATTTTATAGGTATTAACAAATTAAGGTGAAAAAAAAGATAGTACATATTTAGTTTTTTTTGTTAATAACTCAAATAGTATTAATAGTAAATTTTGAAAAAAAGATCTTTAAAGAGGAGGAAATTTCCAATAAAGTTAGTAAGTTTTAACTTCCGGAACTCTAGCTATATTATTTATAATTAAATGCTTAATTAACTTGTTGACTAGATAGACTAATGTGTGTTTCCAGAACCACGACACAGGATTTCATCCTAGTGAACCATTGAGAGTAGGACGTTTATTTCTTTCATTTATTTATCAATAACATCAAAGTATTTATCAAATTCAATAAACATTAATAACGAAGTAGGTTTACTTTATTATCCGTACTTATATCAGAGCGATAAAAATACGTAATCTCAACAGTACGTCATGAATGACAATAACACAACCTGATATCTATGATTATATTCTGATGTCATAATGTCATTATGAACTCTACCTTGTAATACGGATGTTATACGGTATCTAGTGTACAACAGAAATATAACCTAGCAGAAACTTTAGCTGCTCTGCTATACTTTGTAAACACATTTAATTTAAAACTGGTTTATATGCGACTTGTACTTGTGTATATTTTGTAAATAACGGTTACGAGTGATAAATTAAAAATATTGCAACCGATATGTGTATAAGATATTGTTGTACCTACACTTATCTTTTAATATTTTACAAGCTTATGCCATTTTTTTATTTTTTTATTTCTGCTATGAAATCAATCTATAGAGAAAGAAATAATAAAACAGCATAAAAATTTAAATATTCTTACACATATATAGAACTTTGTTTTTATTCCATCATTCCACTTCCCGACTTCAGATCGCCCGTAAATTATTTTTCCTTTCATTTTTGTTATATTGTCTTCCTTTCCCAATGGATATCATTCTATTATTTTTTTTTGTTTTTAAAAATTATCGATCCTGGTCTACAATGGAAAGGCATTTTTTCTAACATAATACACAAATGCAACAAATGAAAATATTTTTTCAGGCCCATGATACCCTATTCCCTAGCGTTATTTATTGAATATTTTGCCGGAGAAAGGACGCCTGAAACATATAGAAATGCACATATTTATAATTTTATATTGAACTTTTTAACGATAACGACCGCCTTAATGTTCAATCATGTAGCTTTATCTCAAGGCTGTGTGGGAATGAGAGTAAGAATAGCAGCTTGTTCAATTTTATACAGAAAGGTTAGTACCATATTATAACAAAACAAGTGCACTCATTGCACATTTTAGTAGTCATTTTAGAAACTTGACATATCTCTGTATAAAAAGCAGTTTTATATTATTTTCCTTTTTTAATTATAAACAAGTTTTATGAAAGAAATTTTACAATATTATACATATTTACAATTCAAAACTTAAAATAATTATTTACAAACAGTTTTGATATAAATCATGTCCGCGTGGAATGGTGCCAAGAATACTAGCAGCATTTCCCCGTTGAATCGCAATTCCGATTCTTTGGGCAAAAAATGCACCAGTCCTCCTGTCACCAGTGGAGGCTATGAGACGTGGGGTTAATTCTTTTAGATTTTTTTATTTTTCTAAAATTAATTTTTTAATTTAATAATATTTTTTTAAAATTTTTCCTTTACTTTTAAGATATTGAGGCTGAACCGGATCGGTTTAAGTAAAACAGAACCTGGACAAGTCATTAATTTGATGTCTAACGACGTTAATCGTTTTGATCAAGCTGCGTTGTATTTGCACTACATTTGGATGATGCCATTTGTAGTGCCAGTGGTGTCTTATCTCGTATGGCAACACATCGGGTATGCGACTTTAGCTGCTCTTGCTGTTGTAGCCGTACAAAGTGTTTTAGTACAAGGTATACCAACACATCTGTTTTTTTTATCGTACCAAAAATTGGTTGGCTCTATTTTAAAAGCATCATTCAAGACTAAATCACTATTTGAAGAAAACAAATTTTAAACACTTTTTTGTTGTTATGAAACTTTTAAAAAGAATTTTAATAACTTGGCTTTACACCCACTAAAAACATGTTCGGTAAAACTCCTAAATTAGTGGTGTGTGTATATGCATTGATTTAAATAACGACCCTGTCTAATGTCATTATTATTTTTTAGCTTATTTGAGTAAACGACAAGGTGCTTTGAGAGGGAAAATAGCAAGACGTACTGATCAAAGAGTTAAGGTGATGAGCGAATTAGTTAACGGCGTGCAAGTAATAAAAATGTATGCATGGGAAAAACCTTTTGAGAAACTGGTAGATAAATTGCGAAAGTGAGTACAGTAAACATTTTAATACTTACACCAATTTAAGTCGAGTTCTTTTTAAAATTGTTGAATAATTACTTGATGCAATTAATAGTTTAGCAGTAGGACTAATAGTTGTTTCGATCTGCGTACTATTATAATTAATGTGTATTACCGTCTTAAGTATTATAATTAATTTAAATAATGTCATATTTAAGATTACAATAAAGAAACCTAATCAAATTATTTATTTCAGATGGGAAGTGAAATTTATTTTACGTACATCGTACATCAAGGGTTTTTCGGTAGCTCTCAGCGTTTTCACAGAACGGTTCATTTTATTCGCAGCAGTTGTAACTTTCGTATGTCTAGGGGGTGGAATTCGTGCTGGTATCACATTTTCACTTGTTCAATACTATAATCTGATACAACTAGCTTGCAATATATTTTTTCCACTGGCGCTGGCGATGGCAGCTGAATCTAGAGTTTCTATCAGACGACTCGAGGTAAAAAAATACATTTTTCCTTATTCCTTTATTTATTATTATTTTATATATTTATTATTATATTTATTATATTCTTTATATTTATTTTTATTCCTTACACTTATTTGATGTTTTACCGATTTTATTTTTAAAATTAGGTATATCTCTGTCTGACCTGGTTTTAGGACTTTTTGTTACTCGAAGAGTTGGATAAAGAAGAAATAAAAATGGTGGGGATCGCTCCTAATATAAGTAACGGAACTGAAAAAGATAATGCGAATAGTAAATTCAAACCTTCAACCTTAGTTCTGTCAAACCTAAGTGCGAGTTGGCAACCCAACCCTATCGTGCACACGTTGAGGAACATTTCACTGACCGCTCGCCCCGGCGAGTTTGTTGGTGTGGCTGGATTAGTGGGATCGGGCAAGGTGAGGATATCATCATTAATATGTATAATAGTTATAAACAATTATTATACTTCGACATCGAATTGTTCAGATCTGGTTTTTATATGCACAATTTCGTTTTAGTTTTTTGGACTTATATCCGGATTCGCATGTAAAAACTATTTGAAACATTCATAAAACTGATCTCGACCATTGTAATTCTCATTACCAGATAACTTATTAATACTGTTTAGAACAATAATACTATTTTTTCCACAGTCGACTCTTCTACAAGTGATCCTAGGCGAGCTACCGCCGGCACAGGGCACGATCAATATCGGAGGCGCTCGTATCGCGTACGCCAGCCAGGAACCCTGGCTTTTCGTAGCTTCAGTTAAACAGAACATTCTATTCGGCCTGCCCTACGACAAACTGAGATATAAAAAGGTAAGATTAAGTGACGTATCATTATGTTTCTGACAGAAACCGCTACGGTGTGAAGGCTCTCCCAGCATCTTGTTTCCTACCGCATAGCTTGCGTACCTTTAGATAGAGAGAGAATGGCCACAATAATAATAAAATTGTTTATTGTACACCACAAACATACACAGTAAAATACAGAAAAGATGTACAAAGGCAATCTATATTATTGCGGTTATATAGGCAATTTTCTAATTCCAAACCAATTTAGACCTAAGAATCATGATTATCGCTAGGTGCTACTTTTTCTGATATAAGACGTCTTACGAACAATCTACACTTAAAGCTGGCGGGACGACCAAATATATTTTATGGCTTACGATTAGACGGCTACCTACTTTGATTTCATATGTACATACCTTTCCAACATATTGTCACCGTCTATAAAGATGTAATAATCTAGCCCTTAACGTTACAACTATTCAAATCGATACAACAACATACGCTATTAAAATAAGAAACTATCCAAGTTTATACAGAATGTTTGGTGGAGGGTTTGACAAACGGTCAGGGGGTAAGAGGGGGTCATTGCCAATGTATCTGGCCACTTAACTTAAGTCATTGACCTTTTTTTTTCATGCAGTATTTAATTGTTTTTTTTTTACAAAATCTCAAGAATTCATAATTCAATACATTCCCAATATTTTGAAACCATACTTGTAAATATAACATGAAAAAATACGAAAATATGGGCCTTCAAAGTTTTTAAGAGTTGCAAAAATTTACCAAACTACAAACTTTAAAGTGATATAAAAAAAAATATAATACACGATAAAGTTATATTTGCTTTTTTTTATTTATTATTATCCTGTATTTATGTCCTTTCCAACAATGTATCATTTGCTATCAAAAACAAAAACGAAAAAAAAAAAATTGAGTGGAGATATTTACCAAAACATAACGCGCGGTCTAAAATCGCTTACTTAAATAATCATAATTGGTAAGTAAAGTCATGTGTATTTAATAAACAAAACTAAAAAGGTTTTCTGAATTAAGATTATAAAAAGAACAAGGGATTATTAAATTTCTTTAATGATGACCAAGAACCAGTGTCACGCTTGTAGGCAGGCCTCTTTCGAGATGGACCGAAACGATCTGGACTGGATAATTCTTTAATTTCTTATTTTTGAATAAATATCAAATAATGTTTAAAATGATAAAATGAATCAGTCTCTAGTTTCTAGCGCGCAGTTAAAAAAATCTTTTTTTATTCAAACCCCTAGTCTCTTGTGCTGTGAGAGGCTAAGTAGTTTTATGTCTCTCTCGTTCATTACAGAGAGTAACAAAGTTCCTTATCTATAGATCAGTCAGCCAGTGCCCAGTCGAGATCTGACCTTTTCTACTACGTGCGCGTGCTCTTTCGTGGTGTTTGCTTCTTGTTATTTCCTCGTTACGTTTGTGTTAGACTTGTTATTTCCTCGTTACGTTTGTGTTGGACTTGTTATTTTTTGTTAAGTTTTTGTTGGGCTTGTTATTTCTTCGTTAAGTTTTTGTTGGACTTGTTATGTCTTCGTTACATTTGTGTTGGACTCGTTATTTCCTCGTTACGTTTGTGTTGGACTTGTTATTTTTTTGTTAAGTTTTTGTTGGGCTTGTTATTTCTTCGTTAAGTTTTTGTTGGACTTGTTATGTCTTCGTTACATTTGTGTTGGACTTGTTATTTCCTCGTTACGTTTGTGTTGGACTTGTTATTTTTTTGTTAAGTTTTTGTTGCGCTTGTTATTTCTTCGTTAAGTTTTTGTTGGACTTGTTATTTCTTCGTTACATTTGTGTTGGACTTGTTATTTCCTCGTTACTTTTGTGTTAGACTTGTTATTTTTTTGTTAAGTTTTTGTTGGGCTTGTTATTTCTTCGTTAAGTTTTTGTTGGACTTGTTATTTCTTCGTTACGTTTGTACTGGGCTTGTTAAGTTTAGTTGTTGAACTATTTTGTTCAAGTTTCGTTGCGCATATGCAATAAAATGGCCGCTTTTTTCAACGAAAAATACGCTAACATTTTATTGATTGATGGAAGGGTCAATTCTAATGGTCGCGAAGCGCGACGTATTTATCAAGATCTGTATCCCAATATTACCGAGCCATGAATCCTTTGGAAAGGCCTATCGACGTTTACGTGAGACGGGGACTCTACAAAAATTTGTACCTCATGTCAATCAAAGGCAACCAAATATAGCTGTTGAGGAACGCATACACGAAAAATTTGAGGAAGATTCCACCACAAGTATAAAAAAAGTGGCTGAGGTACTCAATCTCAGTCCATGGAAAGTGTAGTATGATCTTTGCGCAGACGGAAAACACGCCTTTCATTACACCCGTGTGCAAGGTAAATGATTATGTAAGTTATTAGATATATACTGATAAATAATCAAGAAAATAGTATTATGGATAACTAGTGTTTGGCTTGTACTGTTAGTGTAATCTTACGCTAGTAAAGCTTTATTTCTAAGAAATGTTAAAAATTTAGTTACTTGGGATACTAAGAAATCATTGAATAATGTTTTGTTGTCCTTTTTGTTAAGATTTAATCCTTTTGTTATAATATGGCTTAGTTTTCGGTCAAGTACCAGTGCTTTGTTTGTTGTTTCTTTTGTTAGCTGCCCTGTGCCAGTGCCTATCTATTGGTTTTTTTTTTGTGAGCAGGAAAACAATTTTGCAAATATCAGAACTGTTTGTTACAGGGCTAGAAAATAATGATTTTCACCGGTGTATGCAATATTGCAGATTTATTTTGCACACCGATATTGAAAATGAAAACTTTCAAAAAGTATCTTAGGGACCGACGATTCTAAATTCACCCGTGAGGGAACTTACTCAACTTACATAACCTACATCATTGGGCGCCGAAAGGTGAAAATCCTAAATCAAAGAAACAAACACGCTACCAAAGAAAGTTCTCAACAAATATTTGTGCAGGAGTAATTAGAAATAATCTGATTGGGCCGCATTTTTTACCAGACAATTTAAACTGAGATAATTATTTGGAGTATCTCCAAAATGGTTTACCGGAACTCACATGGAATTTGCCAATAATAGAAGAAGATAGGCGCATAATTTTCCAACATGGCGGTTGTCCTGTCCAATGGCACCTGACAGTTAGGGAATATTTAAACGACATATTTTCCATTTGCTGGATTGGTCGCGACGGTCCTATACCATGGCCTCCGCGCCACCCAGACCTTACTCCATTTGATTTTTATGTCTGGGGACGTGCGAAGGAACTCGTCTATGCAAAGTCGCGACCATTTGAGAGAGAGGATTATTGATTCATTCGACATTTTGAAGCAAGAAATGCTGATAGCCACTACGACGACGGAAATAAGAAAAAGATGCTGTACTTGTATTAGAAATGGTGGCCAATAATTCGAACAACTTTTGTAATAAAAGCCTTGTTTTTCATTTTGTTTTGTTTTTATTTATCGTCTATTAATGGCAAACAATGCTAAAGTGAGGTAAGGTAGGTAGGTGAGACCTTGCTGTAGTTATGAAAATGATGTTATATATTCGGCAGAAGTTAATAGGTAAGCTAGTGTTGGTAAATGTACATAGGTGGCGCTGCGCATAAATATAACTGTCAGAGTCGTAACTTCACTAAGAATCATAATAGCCTGTAGACATCTACGGCTGGACATCCCCCAATTATCTCCAAAAACAACGGTCTTGCGCCACTCTCATTGATAACTAGCGATTCTGTCCAGATCGTTGGTCCATCTCGAAGGAGGCCTGCCTACAAACGTGACATTGGTTCTTGGTCGTCATTCAAGAAAATTAACCATCATTATTTTTTTATAAACTCAATTCAGAAAACCATTTTAGTTTTGTTTATTATATATTTTGTTTATCATTTTATATACATAACTTACCAATAATGACTATTTAAGTAAGCGATTTTAGACCGCGCGTTTTGTTTTGGTAAATATCTCCAAACAAAAAAAAAATTTTTTGACAGCAAATGAGACATTGTTGGAAAGGAGGAAATGCAGGATATTTAAAAAAACACAATTAATACCCTATCATGTATTGTTTTTTTTTTCTATCACTTTAATAAAGTTTGTAGTTTGGTAAAATTTTTCAACTCTTAAAAATTTTGAAGGCCCATATTTTCGTATTTTTTCATGTTATACTAACAAGTAGGTATGGTTTCAAAATGTTGGGAATTTATTCAAAACAAGAAATAAAAATAATTTGCGTCCGTAACACATTTTTTTTTGTTTTATGAGTGATGGGGCCAGTGCCCTGTGCCGTGCTGGTTAGGGAGAATTGGGTAACCGATGATGGTTAAATAAAACGGTTAAATAAATGGACTGTATTTTAAGGCGGTGTATCTAGATCGGTACAAGCAAGAAAAAAGAAATATATAAAAATGGGCGTCGTGGGTAAAGAAGACGGTTCGGCGTTGCGGGTAAAAAAGGATCGAATGCGCCCTTCACGTTCGCCCCGCCGCCGCCCGATCGTACCCCCCCGCTCCTTCCGTCGCCCGCGCCCCGACTGCTAGCACCGCGAGGCGGTTACCTACGCGCAATCGTCGGACGCGTCGGTGTCCTTAACAATGAGTTTGAATGATAATTCTGGAGATTATGTAAAAAAACAATTAAATGCTGCATGAAAAAAAAGGCCAATGACTTAAGTGGCCAGATAGTCAGCCCTGACCGTTTGTCAAACCCTCCACCATACAATCTGAATATTCAACACAAAAGAGCGTAGATGAACGAAATTATTGCCACTCATGTTCATGTACTCGTGTGAAATTACTGCTTATAAAAACAACAATCATTACGACATCAAATTAAAATGATTAGCGGACTTGTGCTGGTCTGAAATTAATTGTTGTTGTCGCTAGTTGTTCGAATAATTTAAAGTTCAATTAAAAGCAATAAAATGTTGTATTATGTACTCAAGAAAGATAACAATTATTGCCGTCAATTGTATATATTTAATATAAATACCAAATTAATAAAGTAACAAAACCACACAAACCATTTGTCCTTCGATGACGTAATTTTTTGCAGTTGGTTATTGGGTATACGGAAATTAATAATTCTATCGATTGTATATATTTATGTAGTAACATATTTACTAGGGTCTATTTTACACAGTTAAGGACAATCAATTACATAACGAGGATGAGGTTAACTATTGGCCTTACCTTTTTAACACTACAATTGTACTGATACATGCACCAATAGAATTTGACAGTATTTGTCGTTCGTTTCGCTAACGTCGACTCACTATACGAGTATAACTTTAATAACGAATATTTTAATTTATTTAATCGACGTGATAAGTTATTTAATTAACATAAATGCTTACTTACGTTAAGATTTTTTTTTTTGTTGATAATATGATATAGATAACTTGTATTATTTACAACGAACCATCAAGTCCAAATGGTTCAGGCACGATCATCGCCTCATGATGATCATTGATCATTCCATGTTATTAGTTGGAAAAATAATAATAAGGACAATTTATATATCGCGTTAGATTTTTTTTCCTAATCCACATTACTGTCATGATCTCAGTTCGTTCTCGGTCCGATCTCGAGCCTGTAAGATATCGTTACGCAAGAAACAATGAAAATACTATCCATAACAGTCAAGTTCCGATCAAGTCAGGCTCCAGCAACGATCCGCTTAGAGAATATTTGACTGAATGAGATCCTCTAGCGGCATGTCGCGATAGTGTGAATGTTCTTTTGTTCTCGGCTCAGTCAGTTTACTGTCATAACGACAAGTACATGATTTAATTTAAATAGATTATTATATAATAAGTGCAAACGATGGCTCAAAAATCGTGGAATTTTGAAAAAGGTAACTAAGAATGAACAATATTAATCATTGGTATCTTTCATCACCGATCACTTTAATAAAACAAATTTGTTTATGTATCTTTTAATAGATTAAACATTAAAATAGCACATAAATATCACTACTCAAGTCAACTTTGTTAATAAAATAAAATATTATTTATAAGATGAATTGTTTATCCAATTGGTTAAAAGTAAACCAGGTTTATACGATTTGCAATGAACTAATTATAGTGATAATAATTATAAAAAGAGAATTTGGGATGAAAATTGTATTCTTATAAGAATAAAGATATCTCAAACCTCAATATCATGCAAAATACATGTTGTTAAAATAACAGACAAATTCTTATGCCCGCTCCACATTCCCGCGCGAATCGCGCGCGATTGTGTTGTTCCCCGACTGTTGTCGGTTTTTTGTACCGGGACAGAGGGTTCGCGCGCTCGAGCTTAGCACGAAAGCGACAAGACTCCTCATTTGCATGCGGCTTAGTCGCTTGAAGGCGTATTTTTCTAGTTTAAGTAAAGTAATAGTAAATTAATAATAATTAGTAGTTTGTAAGTTTTATCTATGCTTGAAGGGGAGTGCCGCTAGCAGTCGTGTATGATTTATTTAGTAAATTTAAGTGAGCATTAACAATGGCCGTAAATTGGTCTAACGACCTGGAACCTTTATTTTTGGAATGTTACTAAAGAGAACCTGCGTTATTATTTATTAAAAATATTATTAAAAGATTACAAAAATAAAATCAAAAGATTCCAAAAATAAAGTTTAATTGCCACGATCCGCGCTGCGCCTACCCTAATGGTTGCCAACTTTTTTTGACAAAAAAAAAGTATGAAATTGTTTGAATAGGAAAAAAGTATTCACAATAAAAAAAGCAATTTTCAAATTTTATGTTTTTATTACCTTAAGAGGCTCCCCATTCTCAATGACCTTGAGCGTTTAGTCTTTGCCACGCCCCACCCACCCGTACTTCACTTGATCAGTATTACGTAAATGTCATTAAACTCAGCCATCTACCGGCTCTAGCTTGTACTACTAAGACATGCGATTGATTCGTTTCTAAGTCCAAGAGCTTGCGTACAATTTGTAATTATCCATAATTATTATTTAATTCTTCAAAATTATATTAATAATGAACAGTAGGTACTCTGTACTTTAAGTAATATACGTGTCAATGAATCAAAAGATACTGTTCTCTTATATTTACGCGAATTATACTCATTTAATACAAAGTCTATAACGGATTTTATCGCTTTTTTTAAAAACTTTACTTTTTAACAATATTTTAAATTATTTCAAGACGTTTCGGACCCTTACAGCGTCCATGATCTCAGGGGACTGAGTTGGTGGGTGTCCGAATAATTATTCGTATTCCTATATATAATTTAAAATATTGTTAAGCTGTAAAGTTTTAAATAAACGCGATAAAATCCGTTATAGACTTTTAATTAAATAAATCAAAAGATATTTGGATATATGAATTATTTTTTAATTTACTCATAAAAAAAAACTGTTGTTTATTAAAACTACATGATTAACAACGAAACATTATGATTTCCACGTTTTTCTTTTTTTTTTTTTTTTGAATGGTGAATTAGTTGGTAGTGTTCTTAGCTGAGTGTTTGGTGAAAATCAATCCATGATGGCCGCCGCCACAAAATGGCGATAAGCATATTGTTTCACAACTATCTCAATATGGGTATCAAATGAAATGGCTTGAATAGTAAAATACTATACACTATGACAAATTTCAAATCCAAGATGCCTGTCACCACAAAATGGGGCATTATATTTTTTTTTTACAACTCAATATGGGTATCAAATGAATGGTCTTGACTAGTAGAATAATGTACACTATATTGAAAAGGAATGAGGAATTAAGTAACGAAATTAAAAATTAAAGACTCGAAAATATTATATTTTTACTGTATATTAGATTTTATGTTAGCTTTTTTTTTTTCAATTGATTTTTGTATGTAGTCCGGATCTCGTATTTGCAAATTCCGTGGGTAGCGAGGGTCAATCAACTCAGGAAGCAAGCAGTCCATGTAAAAAGTCGTCAACTTTTCTTCCATTTTGTATTTCCAAAAATTATCGTCTCTTTCGACAATCTCAACTCTCAAACATTCGTTTTCATTGGCCCAAACAGCAAATATACATTTTTTCCGATTTGTTATGTGTAATTGGCCTTGGATTTGGTAGAACCAATTATGACTTTTGTTAACTTCTATTTGGCCGTTTTTATTCATTTTCCAAAAAGTAACTTTTTTTTGTTCTATTGCTTCGTTTAGTCCCATTTTATATGCCGATATTGGGCACTTGACTTCCACAACTGAGTCGTCACCACAGAGCCCATCGGGTGTGGCACCAAGGAAAGGAAGATTCCTGTCTATAAAAAGGCCACATCGTTCGATCTTTTTCTTTAGCTGAGCGCTCAGTTGGATGATGGCCTTTCTTTCATTTTCTCGGCCATGTTTGATCGATGCCACGTGATCTAAATTTCCTTTATATAAAAATTCTTTAACGGTATTTACGCAACTTGTATTTGGTCTTCGCTTTATAATTTTTCCGAAGTTTGAGGCGGTTAGTAGAGAACGTCGAAGTTCGAGCCACTCACCACTGTCGCTTTGGAGTATTGTGTTTTTTTGTATTTTTTCCATTTCTTGATCAGTTTTCTTCAAATTATTTAAAAATGCTTCTTTAACTTTATTATAAGTTTCCTCGTCCATGTCCGGTTTGTTGCACATTTCTCCATACTCTTTGTCTGTTTTTCCCGATCCTGAAGCTTGAAATAAACGCTTTCTTGGTTTTTGCCTTTTTTGAATTTTGTTGTAAGCATTTTTTTTAATTCTCTTCTCTTCGAATTGTTTTAATTTGCCTGTGGGGCTTTTACCACCGTTTATAGATTTGAAAAGCCTTGAAATTGTCTTTTTGGCATTAAAGGCTACTGCTGCCGCATGGACTCGTAATGCATAAGAATTCTTTTTGGAAAAATTTATTCTTTTTCCCCCAACATACTTCGCGACAATGCTGTGAAAATTTTCGACGCAGTTGCTGTCAAGGTCATAGATTAAGCTCCGTGAATGCGCAGCTATGTTTTGTACAATGATATTTATGCGCTGCCACAGAGCGCTTGTAAAAAAGCCATCTGACACTTTATTTTTGTCCACCTCTCCAACTTTAGTACAAAAATATGCTTTGCATTTACTATGGTCACCGAATGCATGCGTATGGCATCGTAAAATGTCGTCAAAAAGGAGTTCAACATCAGAATTGTTTTTATGTTGCTTAATTGCCTTTACTATAGTGCAACGGATTGCCAAAATCACCTTCTTCGTTACGGATTTTCGATGCTTTAACAGATATTTCGTATCTACTGATAGTGCTTGCAGCTTGTTGCATAAGTTGCGTAAGAGGTGATTTCGGCATTCTATTTTTTCGACGGTTTTATTTTGGTAAGGCCGCGCTTCTAAAACTTTTGAGTATGTGCTTGCGTCCCCGTCAGAAATCAATTTGCCATATATAAGGCCATGTTGTTCGATAGATTTTTTGAAACCTTCTACAAGAATCGTACTCTCCATTCCTGTAGATGGCCCACTATAATTTTTAAAGCAAATGTGCTCTTTAGGTTCTTGATCTGTTGATGTTGTTGCGCAGACTTGACAAAATTTATTTTTTATACCTATATATAAAATCTCTCCGGTATTTTTACCAATGATGGCAGCAGCACCAGATAGGGCTGAATAATTTTTTTTGTAGGATCTTTTGCTCCAACACCCGTCAACTATAACATCTATATCTCCATAACCATCTTCAGTTACTTTCCCCTCTATTATAGCAATTTCTTTTTCACGTTGTCCAGCTTCTTTCATATTTTGAATTAATACTTTCTCCCAATGTTTGCCTATTAATTCGTGATTTAGGTCATAAACGTGTTCGGTTAAGGAAGGCATATCCATAGCCGAAAATAATTCTTCCAGTTGCGAACGACCGCAACCTATTGCAATAGTACCCGCAACTGCACAGGTATTCAAGTTTAAACTATTGTTTTCGCAGATGTCATTATTTATAATAAAATCTGTATTACACATTTTACATTTAAATGAAAATATTGACATTAGACCATTTTGTTTCTCGCCTGTTAATATAATCTCATTTGCTGAGCATCCTAAAGGACCATGGTTACATAATTCAAGTAATTTATTTGTGAAGTAAGATACGTTTACAATTCTTCTTCCAATGTGTTTTTCTTCAATTTTCTTTTCTTCTTCAGTAGTTATTAAGAACTAAAACAAGAAAAAAAATGTTTTTTATGAAGTAAATATACGAATAGCATTGAGAAGAGTAAATCGAGATTTAGCGGTTTCTTATATAAATGAATAAGCACCTCATCTTGATTGTCAGATTTTTCTGTGTTAACAGTTTCATTTGGTTGCACTCGCAGTTCTTTATAATTAACCCTGAAAAGCAAAATATATCATAAAAAATGACTGTATATAAAATTTCTCCGGTATTTTTACCAATAATGGTAGCAAGCAGCACCAGAAAGAGCTGAATAATTTTTTTTTTTGTTTGATATTTTGTTCCAACACCCGTTAACTATGACATCTACATCCCCATAACCATCTTCGGTTACTTTATTTTTAAATTACAACTCATTAGTCAATTTATTTTTTTCCTAAAACTCCTGAAAGACATAAATAAAACTTTATTAGTTTCATAAATAGAACTTCCTGCCACCCGAGTGATTTTGAGTTATTATTCAACAGGTCGTATAAATTTACTGGAAATTAATTATATTATAACCTTTTTTAATATTGTGAAGAAAAAAAACGGCAAAGAATCACGTTTGCTATATGAGAGCCCCCCTAAATATTAATTTTATTATTTATTATTAAAGTAAATATACAACTAAGTATTTTGTAAATATTTCAAATGAATAGACAAGGATCTATAATTGAGTACCTCGCAGCAAAAGGGGGCAGATCCAAGTTTTGAAAATTCGTAGTAATTATAAAACTTTAATACGTATCTTAAAAAATAATTAAAAAGCGTAACGATTCTAATATTTTATTATTGCATTTAAATTTAAGACATTACCTAGTGTACCTTTGAATTTTTAAAGTGATTGTTTGTGATTTCCCAAACTTTTTCAAATATGGACTTGCCCCCCCCTTGATGCAAGGTCCTCACTTCAACTTCGAAGTGGTGATAAAATAATCATACTAAAAATTGTAATGAAATTATTGAAAAATTAAACGACATGAGCTCCTAGTCTATATAAGTGATGAAAGTGAAAAATATAGGTATTATTTTCTCACTTACCGCGAATCGGGATCTGCAAAAAACTCCAAGGGTCCAACGTGAAGATTCAAGTTTTGTACTTCATTTTCCGAGTTTTGATGAATTTCCGCAAATGCGGAACGACCTAATTGTTTTCTGAAAGAAAAAAAAACATGACAATAATAAAGGCAGAAAGTGAAGGTGGGTTCTAATCAAAGGAGTATATTTCACTTACTTGGCAACAGGATCAACTCGGAGCACCGAGATTTGATCTGAATTTTCGCTTTGATTATCATGTTCAAACTTGCGCGGTTTCCTGAAGAAAAAAATGCGATAAACAAAGTGAATAATAATAACTAAAAATATTGTTATAAAAAAAAGAAAATATGACCACTGTGCGGAATCGAACTTGGTGTTTTTTTTCTATAGAAACTACAGAGATAATTAAACAGTACAAAACATTATTTATACATAATTAGAAATAATATTTTTACTAAGTAATAGTTTTTACTAAGTAGGTACTTACCGGCTATTTTTCAAGTATGTTGCCCAATGGTTTTGACGAACTCTTTTTGATTTTGATACCTTAGGCATGATGATAATGGATAATGCACAGGATAACAAAAATAACATAAACTAAAATACGTCCTTTCGCTATATTTTAATCAATACTTATCACTAAAAATGTGTCCTGTCACTATTATTTTCCGCACTAACACTAAATATTAAAAAACAAAAAACTAAACTACAGCAGATTTTCCAAATAAAAAAGTAAATAGATTTGCGCGTAAGCGAGAGCAGCGAGCGATGGCGAGCGACACAAGTTCACCGTACAAAGGGCTCTGGCCGTGTGCCACGGATCGCCCGTGTCGCCCGCTAACAAACCCGCTAACCAGAAATCATATTTTTACGATTTTCTAATAAAATACTGCACATAATAAAAAACCCTTCTGTAGAATTATTAAGTACATGATTCTTAACTAACAAAAAAAATATTCACTATTGTAAGTAGTAAAATTAGAAATCCTATACGATTTTTGTACGCGAAAAGAGGTCCAGGTAAATAATTATTTTTCTTTATTTAAAGAGTTTTATACAATTATCTTACAGTCAGATTAATAAACTGAATCCGAGTTACAACATATATTTATTTGATATTTTTAAAGTAACTACTCTAAGGTATACTTTATAGCACATGAAAACGGCCGAATTTTTCTGAGATCCCCTTAACTCAATATTGGTGTTTTTTCAGTACAGCGATCTAAAGTTTAAAAAAAATCTCTAGCTTTTATTTATGTATTTATTTTGACGATTGTTGGATATACAGAATAAATGTAGCAAGTTTTATATATTTCTTTATGCATTTTTATCATAAATATTCGATTTCATAGAGTTTTATGACTTACATTGAAAGGCATACGATGTTTGAACATGTTATAACGTTGTAAGTTGAGATAGTGATGCTTCAAAGATAGAAAGATGATTGAAATGAACGGTAAATATCATTGTATGTCTGAGTTACGTTTTAGTTATCTTATTTAGTTATTACATATTTGACCTCAAAGTTTTATATACATTTGAAAAAGGCATGCATTTGCAAAGGACGAATAGAAGGTGGTTAGTTAATGGTGAATTAAAATGTTAAAAGTGTATAACCTGGTGACCATAATGCTATAAAATAAAACATTTTGTTAGTTTTCTGTATTTTAAATTTATATTTCGTTACAATAAAGTTTTTATAGTGTTAGGAATTTTTAACAGGACTTAACAGGCCTATCAACATAGCTGATTCAACAAAAATAAACTTCTTTTCCATACCAACGAAAAGTAATAATATCTTATTTATAAAAATAAAATTTAACAAAAAATAGTAAGTATTTTGGGTAATAATAATATACTTCATTAAAAAAAAAGTATTTTCTTTATTTTAGAAATGGAAACAATGAATAGTTATTTTAATTTAATAAAGAAGATAGTTTATTTTATCTTTATGTACTTTAACTAAAATCGAGCATCTAGCTAGAATCATACTTTTCAAGGACAGTGAGTTTTTATTTCTCTTAATTTATTATTTTAACACAATGTAATAATATAAAAGACAAATAATTTAATTGCTTACTGCAAGAGGGAAAAACAAAACTGATTTTATTTGAGGATTCTTTCCCATTTATATTGCTCATCTGTGGATTCTTTAGTAATCATCATTATCATCAGATTCATTTATAATAATTATTATCGTTTGTCGCAACAGGTAAATTGTCCTGGTTTAAGCATATTAACGAAATTTCTAAAAAAGTACATATCTCAATTCAGTCCCTTAAAAATCTTCAATACTTCCTTCCAATTAAAACTAAAACTCTTCTTGCTCAATCGGTTCTACTTCCTCTTCTTGATTATGCCGATTCCTGTTACCTCGATGCTACTGAAGAACAATTAAATAAACTTGAGAGGCTACAAAATGTATGCATTCGATTCATTTTCGGACTTCGCAAGTTTGATCACATCTCTAAGTTTAGAGCTGAACTCAAGTGGCTTCCTATTCGGCTTCGCAGGGATACTCACATCCTTTGTCTCCTTTATAATATCCTGTTCAATCCATTGTCTCCCAACTATCTACGCGAGCGTTTTAAATTTTTACATCCTCCTGGTTCCTCATGTCGATCCAATGTTCAACTCCTCCTGCAAATTCTATCACACTCTTCCAAGTTTTACTCCTACTCGTATACCGTCCATGCAGCTAGGTTGTGGAATTCGTTACCATCATCGATTTGCACCAGTAAATCTATGAATATCTTTAAAAAAAGTTAAAAGAGCATTTTTTGTCCTTGACATAATATTTTATAGTACATAAATATGTATTTATATATTTAATTTTGTATTTAAGTAATAATTTATGTAATGTATATGTATGTTATATATTATGTCTAGTGTATACATATTAGATATGAATAAGTATAGTATGTTCTACATTTTCTTCGCCCATAATTTTGTTTGATAATGTAGTTCTATTTTCATTTAGTTTACTTTGTTTTTTTTTTTTTTTGTGTGTGTAATTGTACGTCTACCTTATCTGATTTATGTCTAAGATGATTCCTTTTCGGGTGTGCTGGAAGAAATCTCTTATAGGGATAAGCAAACCCTTTATACATTCATTTCAAGGACTTGTATCTTTTTTGTAATTTTTTGTACGTATAATAAAGAGTTAAATAAATAAATAAATAAAATAAATAATTTTTTATAGAATGCATGATATACATCTGGAATTGCCTTTGCCTTGCACAAACTCCATAAGTCCATACAGCATTATGAGAATCCTACCCACGAGCTCTTGCATGTGAGCCTCGGCCCCGACCACGTTTTCGACCTCGATCTCTACGACCACGTCCTCTGCCACGAGAAACACTCTCGCCTAGACTGGAGTTCGTTAGAATATCAATTGTACAGTTAGTTTCGTCAAAGAAATCGTATTGGAAGTGCATTACATGAGGCTCAGCACAAGAGAAATGAACATGTTTTATCTTTGTCCATAGAACTTTTCGACCTGTTGTATCCAAGCTCCAATTGTAGAGTATAGTTGACCATATTTTTTAAAATCATATATTAAATCTTGCGTGACTTCGGTCAATTTATATGGTTCACCTGAAAATTTTGCGCTTCTAATTAAAGTTGCCCATTGGTCTGGGGTATAACGCAGGGGAAAAAACGCAGGTATAACAACGTAAATAAACATGCGTTGTTACAATTTTTGGAGAGAATATTTGATTCGCGTAACAAAATTGTAGATCAATATAGTGTGTTAAAAACGCTCAAAAAATAGTTTTTGCAAGAAGACCTCTGAGTTAAGTTGATGTAACACAATGCTAACTCCGGTTCTACTGTGCTTAGAGGCACGTTTATTGGACACAAATAAAGAGAAAATTATGATAATAAAAGCTATGAACTTAACTCATTTTTGACGTAACTCAAGTTAAGTTGTTGTTCATAGGGAGTGTCGATTAATATAAACAGGCAATCGAATGTAGAAAGTTTTATTTAAATAGGCTAGATTCTGAGATTTCCACATTAAAACGAACATTTGCGTATTTAATGGCATGACTGCACAAGCAAATAATAAAGTAAAAAAATAAAAAAACCCGACTGCGTAAAATACTCTTATTATAAACTAAAAAGAAAAAAACAATTTACTAGCTTTCATTTGATACCCATATTACTATAGTAAGAAAAAAAATTCAACTCCCCCCCCTCATTCCGCCATTTGCGGGCGCCATTTTGAAAATTTATATAGCCTATGTCACTACTACAATTTAGACAAATCCAACGACACCTCATATGTCAAAAACCGTCTAGCCGTTTGGGCTGTAGGGCGAGCCAAAGAAATGGACATACATACATACATACATACATACATACACTCGAAAAACATAACCCTCCTTCTGTCACAGTCGGGTAATAAATAAAAAAACATAACATTCCATAATAATTATAGATGTGCAAAGAAAAAGTTTTATTACGGAGGCCGTGTTCCGATATATACTAGAGCACTACCCCAGTGCTCTCAGTACTGAAAATTCGTTCCGTAATAGACTGCCAGTACGCTGCCGCAGTATATGACGTCATATATGACGTCATGAATCGCCGCCATGTTTGTACTGAGAGCACTGGCGCTTTCGAGGTAAGGTACTCTCAGTACTGCTCAGTACTGTGATCACGTGATCAAAAATATGACAGCGCGAATGATTGTTATTATTATTATTAATTATTATTGTTATTCAAAAATGTCCACAATATTCAAATAATAATTTTTCTTGTTGAATAGAAAACGTGTACATGATAAATATTTTCATTTGAAAAAAAGTCGTAAAATGAGGATGATAACAGTAGTCCAGTATACTGGACTTCGTTCCGCTATAAACAGTAACCAGTAGGTATAGCGCAGTATAACAAACTAAAAAGGAACGGCTTCGCAGTATACTGAAATGACGTCACACCTTGCAGTGCTTCAGTATATATCGGAACACGGCCGGAATTCTATCTTTTCAATTTACGCTAAAGAATGTTTGCGTTAATAAGCACTAAATAATTATTATCTATTGTATTAAAGCATCACGCAAACTGGTTTTAAGAAAAAAAATGATATTATTTTATAGATAACGTAGCTGTAACTATGTGAATTGAAAAACTTATCAATTTAAAACTGGATCCTAAGATTGAGACAGACAAGTGACAAGGCCGATTGTGATAAATTCCGTGAGACTTTGCTAACTGTCACAAATGTATCAGACAGATGTTTTTCTAAAAAGAATAAAAACATTTCAGTTCGTATCAGTTAATGCTATCAGTAAATGGACTATCTTTCTTTTCATTTTTATATCTGCAATACGAGTATTAAGTTATTAACTTTATAATACTTGTTACTTTATAATAGTATTTATTTTATCATAAAGTATTTTCCGTTTTTTTCGCTTTTCGTTAGTTATATAAGCTATTTGAAAAATTAAAATCTACAGTTGTCTTTTAAAAAAAAGGAAAAAAAGGAATTTGTTCGTTAATACAAGTCACATACAAACAAGGAACAGAATGTCGGATGGTTGCGCTGTAAAATTAAATAATTGCTCACAGATTAGTCATACTGTTATTTATTATATATACTGTATAATATTTGTCATTAGTAAATAATTTTATAAATATAATAAACATTATTTTTGTGTCTCTTTATTTTGTTCTTATTAAGTTTGAAGAAAAAATTTGCATTGTTACTCAGCAAAAACTTGATAAATACAGTACAACCTTGATATAACGAGCCTCAATTAAACGAATTCCTCGATTTAACACTATTTTTCGAAATATCTTGAAACTGCCCGTAAGAGCTAATTCAAAATATACCTCTACATTACGAATAACATTTATCAAAAACCTCTTTATAACGAATTTTTAATCAATGAAGAATATAGGTAGAAGGCAGTGGCGTGCCTAGTACTTGAGAACAGGGCAAGCCCGACATACATTTTTTGTTTATGAATCGATTTTTTTTAATAAATTTCATGACAATTTATAAATTCCATGAAATTTTGCAACCCTTCACTCTTCAGTCTTCATAATCATTGCCGTCGGTGAGTTTTAACAAAGCACACTGAAGGCATGTTAGTACTAGACAGAAAATCATAAACATGTCAGCATTGACAAAACCCCCCGCGTTCTGGTACAAACCTACATCACAAACTAACAAACAAAACAAAACACATGAAAAGTTAAGGCGCTATTACAGAGGCATTAAAAAAGCTTATGATAGGTATCGAAAACTGCACGATTGACTTTTGAAAAATTTATTGGTTGTTTAACGTAATAATAATGTAACAAATGAAAGTTTCAAAAGTTTACTTTTGAAATTTTCATTTGTTGTTTAACGTAATAATAAGATAAAGTAATTATAATTGAAACAAATTTTGTGATTTTGATCTCAAACTCGATGCGAGATTTTATTACATAGGCTACGGAATGAATGATATCATTTTGAATTTTATTCGATAAATAACTAGGCCCCGGTTTGCCGCTATCTTGTTGTTGCATATGTTTTTCTAAAACAAGGTCGTAAAAATATGCAACACCAACAATACAATTTATTGGAATGAGAGCAACCTACAATCCAATGAGTCTTGTATACTGATCTATTAAAATTTTTTTGTGAGACTTGTTTGCGAAATACACAAATCCGGTGTATTCTCCGTGAAAGATAAAGATTTCACCTTTTCCTCGCCTATTAAAACTTTCACACACTTTAAATTCTTACAAGGAACAATAAGATTTCTATCTGAACTCATTTTAAAATCAAAATCACGAAAATGAAAAATGTATCAGTTATCCGCTCAATCACTAAACAAAATGTATATCATCATTATAAATATTTACACTCTTTGACATGTACCGTGAAATTTAAAAACAAAAACCAACTTCGTGGCGCTAATACTGTGGCGCTAGTTTGTGACTAACTTGAAAGCCGGGCTTATTGTTCCATACTAATTGCTATAGAAACACACAGTAGTTATATCTATAGACATAGCACTTTTTCATAGGTTAGAATGGTGCAGAAATACACGCTCGCGAAGCCCCTTTGCAAGCCAATGAGTGTGAGCGAGATGCATAGAGCCGTCAACGTTACGTAGTAATTGGCGGCCGGCGGGCGCGGCGCGTTCGGACACTACTTATAATAGTCATAGATAAAAAACAAAACGAAGTGAAAGAATTAGCGCGCGAAAATTTAAATATGAAAGTCAATGTTTTCGGTCGGTACGGAATTTGAAGTAGGGCAAGCCCGGCTTTTTGGCTTGTATGAAGCTACCGCCACTGGTAGAAGGTTAACTTTAATTATTAATTGTTTGTTACGGGCAGAATCGGGCGGATTCGAAATCAGAAAACCTGGGTTCGAATTCATGTGTCTACAGACCAATTTTTTTTTTCTTTTGAATTGAGAGCTCTTTTTACTTTTTATTTTTTATTTAAATAACCAATTCCTATTATTTTACTATTATGTCGGTAAGGTTGAAAATATTATTTATGTTTCATCAGTATGTAATGTATCTAAATATAATTTAACCGAGCAAAGCTCGGTCATCCAGGTACTTTACATTTAAACCTGTAAACCGCAAAGATATAATAGTAGCCTTCAGAAGCCTGGACGTCAAGAAAACGGCTGATTTATGGGATTTATCTGTAAAAGTTGTTAGTTCGATAATTGATGTTGCACCTCATCTAGCTAATATATTTAATGTCTGTATAGAACATGATGTGTTTCCTGATCTAATGAGACACAGTAAAGTAATTCCTATTTTTAAATCAGGCAGTACCCTAGACCCTAATAATTTTTAACCAATTTCAGTACATTTAGTACAATTTTTGAAAAAATCATACTCGGGCAATTTTGTTATCGCATTTTAATGCACACAATCTTCTACATAAGAAACAGTTTGGTTTTACAAAAGGTCGCTCCAGAGCAGATGCTAGTGTTAAGCTAATTAAAAATGTTTTTGAGGCATGGGAGAGGTCGCAGGATGCTCTTAGGATAATCTGTGACTTATCCAAGGCCTTTGATTGTGTGCATCATGAGACGTTGATCAGGAAACTGCATCATTATGGGAATAGAAATAAGGCACTCAACCTTCTGAATTCCTATTTGAGTGATAGAATACAGAGGGTTGATGTAAATGGTAAGAGTTCTCCTGGGGCTAGTAAATTAGTTTTTAGCTGTTTTGTATTATTTTTTTCGATAGTTAAATTTTAAAGTATTAAATCCTATATTATATGATTATAACTCATTTGATACGTAATGAAGGATCTACAAATTGTAAAGTTATATTCAGTCCGATCTTTAAACAAAAATAATTTTATAAAAATTCCCTAAGTTTAAGCATAATCATTAACATGTTGTATTTATTATGCATAAGAAACGAGTTGTGTGCTCTATTTAATAAATTTAATTACTAATAAAATATTTAAAAAAAAGAGAGTGAAAATGTAAAGATTTTATTTCTTCGAATGCGCTAATGTTTGAGTCCATTTGAACAAATATTATTGTCTTACAAATCCTGCTCAGTAAAAACGGCTATAAAGTAATAGAAATTGAAAAAAATAACCAAGAAAATAAAACTGATATATAATTTTGAGATATAACACATATACTTCAAAACAGTAAAACAAATTAAAAAACATTATAGTTTAAAATTCCTATTTAAACAAATTTTTTTCTTCGAGTGTCTACTGCTACACATTTCAAAAGTATTCGCTTATCGTTAGTCTCGTTGAACAATAGATACGCGTTGTTTAATATTATTGTGACATTGGATAGCTTCTGCTTATATTTGTATGGTACGACAATCGACGTAGGTAAACCATATTTACGATATAGACAAAGACGTTCTTAGTTTGTTTCGTGGAATACGTCTAATACGAAAAAAAAAAAGTGCGAGTCGGACTCACCCATGAAGGGTTCCGTAGCAGCAAATAACATCATGGTTTTGATGAAAATTTTTTTTTTTTGAGTTTCTGTTCTAAGTATGGGGAACCCCGAAAATTTATTGAATTTTTCTATTTTTGTGTGAAAAACTTAATACGGTTCACAGAATACATCTACTTACCAAGTTTCAACAGTATACTTCTTACAGTTTCGGAAAAAAGTGGCTGTGATATATGGACCGACAGACAGACAGACATGACGAATCCATAAGGGTTCCGTTTTTGCCATTTGGCTACGGAACCCTAAAAAATTATATTGCTAAAACTAAACTTATATATAGATGTGTCTGTAGTTCTTCAACATTATTTTATCAAAATCCTTTCCCCTGGACTTCCAAACAGTAAAGACCTGTTGTAACCGTAATGTTTGTTTTATAGTTTATATTTTCGAATAAATAGTTTGATAAAACATTAATAATAAAAAAATTATTACTAAGTAAAATAAATTATACGTGTGAGTCAATCAACAAACAAATAGGACACAGTATGTTACTCGTTTAAAGCCCGTTAAAAAAAAGAGACAGTTATATTTTTACCCATACGGTTGCGTTCCGGACATTTGTCCGCAAACACATTGCGATAACACTTCCCAACACATACATGTATACTAGAGGACTTGACAGAATAAATTGAAAATATGGAACAAAAGTTTAGATGTTCAGGAAAAGAAATAAATAACATAGGTACCCTAAGAGCAATGAAGAAACGAAAGAAAATCTATTTAGCACTGTAAACAATTAGGAGAGTTTTTAAAATTGCAGGATTTAGACATAAAAGATGACTAACACAGAATAGGTCAGTAATAGTTGTATTTTATTCAGTTATAATTAAGGAAAATATATGTTAAATGAAGTAAAAATTTAATAAAATAAAACCAATAAAGGAGTAATTAAATATTTAGCGTCTGAATTATTCACAAAAAAAAACATCCCCATACAGGTATATCACGAATACATTAAAACAGTAGGTACTCAAAAACTTTTCTCTCAAGCTAAAAATGTTTCGAAAAAGTCCCAACTTCTGATGGGGACATCTACAAGGCGTTAATGGCACCTACGCAAGAATGAAAATTCTTCTCAAATTATAATAAAATATAATGTAACAGATCTGGAAAATCGTTGCAAGAGCGAATGACTACATTTAAGCTTTAGATTAGAATTTTTTCATTCTACGTTTTAAGAATAAAATACATTTTAACCACCTACATTGTAATACACCAATCACAATATATACACAACACAGATAAAATGCATACATTATTTACACAATTTATTTAACTTACACCACATCCAATCATCTTTGAAAACATAGTTATATATTATATTAAATCATATTCAAACATTTTATAATTATATAGGTACAACTTACAATATTAATTAATATACTAAAAAAGGATTGATATACATATTATGTAATGTATTATGTATTAAATTATTAGGTGTATAGTATTATTATAATGTGTATGAAATGCTTAAGGCACTCGTAACAAACAATATCTTGTATCCGTCTTATCGCGTTGTTCGCGACCATTTTTTTAAAAGTTGGAATGGCTATAGTAAACTGTCCTTAAAAGATACATATATGTCATCTTAGACTTTTCCGTAAACCCATAAAAGAGGAATAATTCCACCATACATACAGGCAGCGTTTTCGATTAAAACTCCCAGTCAGTTTAACTCATTCCGACATTTTCAACAAATATCGTCATATTTCAAAATATTTACACAAATGTTTGTTTTATAATACCAAGTGAAGTATTCAAGAGAAATATTTGGGTTTTCATACGGGTGAAAAGTCGATTCTTTGTTTAGCCGAAAGAAGTTTATCTGAGGAACTACAGTAAGCGAATGATTTTTCGTTTTTAGCAAAACATGATCAATACACAACTCAATTACGTCACGTGTTATTAAAGTATGATTTGGTAATAACCGATTGAATGCTGTTTATCAGTGTTCATGTTAATATTTATGTTTCCTACAAGTACTATATTTTTTCTGTTTCAAAATTTTCTGCAAAACACTTTCCAAAAAAAAAATCTCAGAATTTTGACAAATGTTTTTCTTGTATAAATAAAAATAACACTAATCATTTTTGTTGTAATTAAAAGTTAGTTATTTGTACAATGATATTAAAATCATTTTGCAGTTAAAGCTTTGTATATTTTGCATAATTATTGTGAAATTAGAATTAGTATGAACTAGATGCTAAATACTTATAACAATCTGTAATGTCACAGAATATCGATTTCTTCACCGAAACGTTATATGTATAAAATAATGATGGTATTACATATATCAGTCTATTTATCTATTAAAAGATTTTAGAGAAATTTAAATCAATAAATAAAATTCGATAATGCTGAAAGCTTCATTATATTCATCAACTATCATACACATCACATATCATATTATGCTATACTAAAAACTATCAATTGTGACATCACTCAACGTTCGCGGTATCGTTCGTTTGTACACTGCATGTAATGATGTATGTTGTGGTGAATTGGTGTATGTAAGGTGTATGTTGTATGCAAATGATTAATAATTTATACAGTCAATTGAATAGCTACACAGTTTATTAGAAGAGCTATCACTATCTTTAATCATTTTATTAAGAATAGCTAAGACCAGTTATTTTAAGCAATGGTTAACGCTACGACGGAATAAATCAGACAGAGGACAGACAACAGTCCAGCCAAAATTATAAAACATTTAGTACCTAATAATAGAATTTTAAAACAGAAATGAAAAGCCTTATCTACGCTAGTTTTTGTATTTTGAATATTTTTTTTAAGCCACATGATGATATTTAATAATTAAATTTAATACTGTTAATTATTGTTTATATATCTAGGTGGTGACCGCGTGTGCGTTACTACGTGATTTTGAGCAACTACCGGCCGGTGACGCGACGCTTGTCGGAGAGCGAGGAATTAGTCTCAGCGGAGGCCAGCGCGCGCGTATCGGACTTGCACGAGCGTGCTATAGACATGTAAATAAACTAGCTTTTATCTGCAACTTCATTCGAATAGAAAAAAACCCATGTAATAAATAATTGATCATAAAATAAGTTAAAAAATCCTGATAGGTATAAAGGAGGATAGGCATTTTGGGCCACAAGCGAACAAAGATGACACCTATAGTAAAGTGTAGGTCTTATCAAGTTATGCATGCCGCTATAAGACATTTTCCTAAAAAACCACTCTTTGACTTAGTTATGGTACAATTATATAGTACCATAAAATCTGCTTGAAAATGTGAAGTTTCTTGACGTTTTAGAGTACTCATAAGGATCACTAGGTGGCACCAAGAATTTTATTTATGATTATGTATTATTTTTGAATTATAACCAAGGTGTCGCTCGTGTTCTTTCATTCTACTTTAAACAATAGCTCTGGCATATCCTTGTTTGTCACGAAAAATCCTAATCATGTAGGGGAAGAGGTGGCAAGACGGGGTAGTTAACGTTTGGAGCGTAATAAAACGTACGTTTTTAAGTATTTTGAATATTTTTTTTATTTATAATTACTCTTACATTATCAATCTTTATAAATAAGGAACTTAAAAAACTTTACACTCATAGAAAAAGAAAAAAATGACCAGTTTTGTCAAAAACGTCCAACACCCCATCTTGCCCCCTAGGTAGGGTAAGATGGGGTATGGCAGACATTTTCCATTTTTGGCTGCAAAACTTGCAAACAAATACAGCCTCGTCGTCCTCGTCATCTATCCCAGCACAGCTATATTGTGCCCAATTCCTACAATAAGAATATGCGAACCATACTTCATTAGAATCTAAGTATTTTCCATGGCAGTAAAAACCAGGGATATTATCTTCTTCGTTGTCACAATCTGGTGAGGAATTAGGATTATTGTTATTTTTTCTTCTTATTCTTTTTCTTAGCAACTTTTTTATTCTTTTACCTCTTTTTTTCTTTTTTTTTTTGTTATCTTCTTATTTCTCTTTTTATTATCAACATAATTACAAAGTTCTTTCTCTTCGTTATCAGAAAATGTTCACTATTTTGGGCCTAAAGGAACTTTCACCGAAGTTGTAAGAGCAGCGGGATCTTCTAGGGCTGCAAGAGCCTCTGACTTTTCTTTCAAAGGTCATTTGAGGCACAGAATATGTTTTCGATGCTAGTTTATACCCCTTTTCCCTTCAATTACAACATCTACCGTATTTTTCATAATCTGTTTACTCCAATTCCCCTCTTTGTCTTTTATTATAATGTTTCACCATCATAAACAAGATAAAATTCAACTAAGTTTAAAGGATCATAAAGTCTCTTAGAGAAACCATAATTTTCTTCAAGGGGGCAAGATGGGGTACCTCATACCCCATTTTGCCCCCTCACGCTCATTTCAATAAAATAGCATGCCTTAAGAAAACAAATCAAACTATGAAAACAAACATGTTCTTACCTGCTGGTGTAATCATTGATAGACAAGAATAACTTTTAATCAGTTCTAAAAAACTTATGTTGAGGTACAGAACACATGTGATGTATAACACGAAAATCACAACGAACTTAGCAAAAACCGAGTTTTTGGCGGAAGGGCGAAAACGCATGGACTCACAAGCTGGTCACAGCGCTGATTGATAAACAATATTATTACGCGTCGTTACGAGTCAGAGCAGCTGTAATTGGTCGTCCGTACGACCTACGAGACCCGATACCCCGTCTTACCCGCTACCCCATCTTGCCCCCCCTTCCCCTACATAACTTTCATTTGTGTTCGCTCATGGCCATATCAAATGCGCATCCATATAAAATGCGCATGGTCTTTTATGTTGATCCCCTATTACATATGTACCTACTTAGGGGATTATATTTAGAAAACGCTGAAAAAGGTGATAGCTGTTTATCATTATTACCTTTTAATTTTTATTTAAAAAGTTTCAAGGCAAAAAATAATTTTTTTTTTGTGCCGCTCCAGTTCGTTTGCCTTAACTACTAAATTTCGAGCGACTCTACCCCCAAAAATGAAACAACTTCCAAATTTCATGTTTATAACTATCGGTTGTGCCACTCGTGCGTCAGTCAAGGAACCCCTTCATAGGTTGCTGTCAATATCTAGACCGGCGTTTATATTTAAACAACAAACAGGAAAACACTAAAGTATTGAAATATGTATGTAATTCAAACACGAAATATTATTATTTATTTGTTTAGCTAGTGTGAAAAAAAAGATCAGGTAACTGCTGTTATTTTGAAAACACTGAGGTAGTTACTATATTTTTTAAACTCACCAATGAATGCCCACGGAACCCTTTTAATAACTAAAAACTTGAATTTTACAATCACAATGTAATGTTAAGGTTTCATCGCATAGCTGGCATCTTTCATGTTTTATACATCTGTAGTGTTTACTTCATGTAAATAAGTATAAACACATATAAATGGGCTTAATTTACTTGGCATTGGCTTTAAATATGTAACCTGAAATCGTCCTAATACTAAACCTACGATAGTTTTCTATTTTCCTTAATTTTATAAAAAAAGCCCCTTAATTATATCACATGTGAATCACAAGAATAACAATTAAATTTACGTTTTCATTGTTTCGTATTGCTCTTATTAGTCCTATTCGGAACTTTGACTAATTGTAAACCAAACACAGATGGTTTGAAAATACCATTTATTTAATCATCATGTGAATGTATTAAGTAAAGATCCCTTTATTCTTTGACTACTTATAGTTGTTTGTTTTCAAAATAATAAAGTACATTTATATTTATTTTAAATAGGCAGACATTTATCTCTTGGATGACCCGCTATCCGCCGTAGACACACACGTCGGCAAACACTTAATATCTGAATGCGTAATGGGACTTCTCCGCCACTCAACAAGAATTCTTGTCACCCATCAATTGCACCATCTGAAGTCCGCTGATAAGATCGTGATTCTGCGAAATGTGAGTATTGTATAAATATTTTATTAATTTAGTTACCAATGTGCGTTATGTTTGTCCTACATACTAGATTTTGAAAGTGTTACAGTTTAAAAAAAATTCACTTTTTACAATATTGCAATCATAATAAATTAACTAACATATTTGGATTACAAATACGATATTTATCAATAAGAGAAAAATAATTAACCCAGAACGATATGTGTTGAAATTTAAAAAAACCTATCGAAATATATTTTATACGAATATAAATCATGTTTATCGATAATTTTGACACTTTATTAGGTATTTATAAATCTATATATGATTATCAAAAAGATAAATACTTTCGGCACGCTATAATCCGGAAATTACGAATTCAATAAAAAGTTATCATATTACTTATTATTACTTCTTGGACTCGGAGAAGAAATAAAATTAACTCTTAATAAAGAAACTCTCGTTCTTTAATGTTGACATTTAACACTAACAATAAACCAACTTGAGCTCTAAATACGTGTATAATTCTACTGGCAATTAATTTGCGTGTAAGTAATGTCGATCTCACAAACCTCATGCGTGTTAGCAGTTTTATCATGCATGTCTAGCTACCGTCTATGTTCAGATATTACTTTTGATACCTACACATATATATTTTTCTGCTTTCGTTGTTACCCTTGACATGAAAAACCATATTCTTGTTCGGTTTACTTGCATGTTATCATTTAAAGACGTTTTTTATACACAAGCGGAGCACGTTTTAAGAATGTGGGAATTTCGAGATAAATAAAATTTATCTTTTTTTTTTTGATATTTAAATACGACTGTAACACATTAGTTATCTAATTTAGTTATTTAGTCCGTACAAATACCCCGATAAGCATTACTAAATAAATATACATTCAGCATATTTGATCAGATGTAATTTAATCTTAACAATGAAATTGTTTAATCGCTTTCATGATAAAACGTGTAAATTGAAAAAGATTACTTACTTACTGTAATGTCGCAATCGCTATCGTTATCTTACACACGAGGTTATAAAAATACAATCAAAACACTATTTACACGACTCACTAATCCTATTATATTTTTTATATTGAGGTTTTAAAACTTATATTACACACTACTAATTTATATTAAATTGGTGTACAAGAAGTTACAATTTCTTTGAAAAAAAAAGTAATCACGGTTGGCTATGATTAGTGTTAAAAATCGAAATACAAATTTAATAATGATAATTGTTGTTTGCTTTAAAAATTGAAGATCGATGGATAGAATATACTTTATTGTATATTACTTTCGATTACACACACAAAACATAAATATACAAAGTATTTTTATTGTACAAAGGCTATTTTATCGCTTAGTAGCGATTTCATCCAGACTATACGAATATGTAAGGAGAGAGTGTGATAATGGAATTCATTTCCTTTATGAAAAATTATATTGAGATCTACTTACTTTAGTTTAATAATATATTACAAAATATATATATACACTCATTTGCAAAAAAAACGGGCGGTTTCGATTTTCTTCCTGGCTGAAAAAAATAAAATACCAAAAAGGTTTTAATCACTTGAACATGTTACTGGCCAGTTATAAAAGTGCCATAATGTTTATAAGAGTACATTCCAAATTCAAATTTTTGACTGAGCCTGGTTTTCAAAGAAAATAACTTTTAACTACATTTTGTGGCGCGAATTCCCTATGGTTAATATCGACTCTAATTAACTTTTTGTCAATTTTTATTAAATTATCTGGTGTCCTTGACATTTAAAAGTATTGTTATTGCTGTTTAGCAATCTCGAAAATGGTAGATAAAGTGATAAAAGCGAGCAAAATTATTGCGCTGCTTGAAGAAGGTTGCAGTCAATGCTTCGTGGCTCAGAGGCTAAATGTGAGTCGGTCGATAGTTCAAAGGACCTGGCAGCGCTATCAAGAGACCGGTTCCGTCAAGAGAAGGCCTGGTTCTAGCAGAAAGACATGTACCGAACCACGGGATGATCGTTTTCTAGTTAGTCAAGCGTTGAGAAATCGCAAATCTTCTTATGTGGACCTCAAGAACACCCTCGAAGAAGTAAGAAATGTGCAAATTAGTCTATGGACGGTCAGGAGGAGGCTTTTCGCTGCTAATATACACAGTCATCGCCCGGCACGCGGCCCTAAATTACTCCGTGGACATCGAGTTGCCAGGCTTAGCTTCGCTCGAAATTGTGTGTCATGGACTCATGAAGACTGGGATAGGGTATTGTTCTCCGATGAAGCCAGGATATCTCTGCATGGTGAAGACCGACGTCAGCGAGTGCTACGTAGACGAGGAGAATGCTTTGCAGAGGCATTTTTTGAAGAAATCACACCTTATGGAGGGGCTCTGTTATGTTTTGGGCAGGAATAAATTCTATGGATCGTACAGAGTTAGTCTTCATCGAAAACGGTACACTGACTGGACACCGATACATAACGGAAGTTCTAATTCCTTATGCACAACCCGCTTTAACCGCTCTTGGCGAAAACTCAATTTTTATGGACGACAACGCTCGCGCCCACCGGTCTGGCGGTGTGGATGCGTATATGCTAGACGTCGGAATTCGTCGTTTGGACTGGCCAGCTAGAAGTCCGGACCTCAATCCCATAGAGCATGTCTGGGACGTTCTGAAGCGACGAGTGAGATCAGTGCAGCCGGCTCCGCAGACCATCAGAGAGCTAAAGAATGTGATTACCGCGGAGTGGGAACGTATTCCCCAAGAAACCATAAAAGATACACTCACTAGCATGCCCAGACGAATGCAAGCTGTGATTTCAGCAAGAGGGGGTCACACTCAATACTAAACTTTTATCTGCTTTTAATGTATTCAAGAAAAACAAAGAAATTAACGCGTTTCATTTTTATTTAGCGAGCAGGTACAATCATAGTGTTTTGAGCTTAAACATTATTTCTTAATAATTTAATTAAAATGTTATGATAAAACTGATGAAAACTATCCCTTCCTAATTAATTTATAAAATTCTGAGGATAACAATACCTAAAATTGTCAAACAAACTAATAGTAACTATAAAATAGTTCTTTGCTTAAGTGCCCGTTTTTTTTGCAAAAGAGTTTATCTTATATCTTAAAACGAGCAATTCTTGTATATATATACAAGAAGGTGTCTACAGACCATTTTTTTTCTTCTTTTGTGAGAAAAACTATTATTGAGAGCTCTTTTTATTTTTTTTATTAAAATAACCAGTTCCTATTATTTTACTATTATGTCGGTAAGATCGAAAATATTATTTATGTTTCATCAGTACCTATGTAATGTACCTAAATATAATTTAACCGAGCAAAGCTCGGTCATCCAGGTACCATATACATAATGACTGGTAAATTACTATCAATATTTAAGGAGAATACTCGGTACATGATTCTCATTCGAATTATGTAAAAAAAAGGGACTTATTAAATAAATGAAGCGTTGACACCTTCCCAGTCATACCGGCGGCACGTGCACAGGTGTTGTACTGTGCCGCTTGTTCACATCTAAAAATTGCCAAAGTTCACATCATTTACCTAGTCAACAAATTTGTTGCTTAAACGAGTAAAATATCTTAGTATTTTTGCCTATTCTAAGCCAGGATTATAGTATTAAGGGGGACTGGATCATGCTTGTTTATCCTGCTACGCTGTTAACACGTGGCGGCGTTTGGACGTAGGTAAACTGCCTGTTTTGTGTCGAAAGTGCAGCTAGCTGCTAGTGTGTCCAGACGACGCGTAAATAATTGGATAATTGTTGAGTAACTTTACTTAAAAGTTTATTCATATTTACCAATTTTTATTACATAATTCGAATAAGAAAAATGCACCGGGTATTCTCTTTAAATATTGATAGTAATTTACCAGTCATCCTGTATATATCATAGACAAATAATACATAAAAATACTTGAAAGCATCAAAAGCCGTTGTTAATAATCATTTTCTTATTTCGAAAATTTTACAATTTGGCCACTTATCATTAAGAAGTACGAGTATGTATTAAATATCATCAATCAATTATAACAATAATATCCCTTTTAGTCGTTGTAGACTGACAGAAAATAATGCGTTATAAATTATACCTAATATCTGTACTCGTAGCGCATAGTTACTTGATAACTATTACTACGTCATTAACAATGTAGGTAGTTTGTTTATAATATGTGATAACCTTGTTGGTGAAATAAAAATAATAATTGTTATTATTATGTTTTTATACTTACATTATTTTAATTATTTTATACATTCAATTAACGGCAATTACGGCTGTTTTTTTTTCGAGATAAGTCTTGTGCTTATTAAACATTGAAAAACAAAGCAAACATATAACTTAATAATGTATGAACGTAAAATATACCGGCATTGCGAAATTCATAAATTTCGAAGTCTGTCGAGGTGTGATTATAATTATTCAGTCCTATTAGAATTTCATTATCATCATCAAAAACATTATTCGTGTAAGGACCAAACGTCTACAACAAAACATTGATGAATAAAACAAGAAGTAACTGTTACATATATTTTTAAATTAGGGCTGTCATCCGTCTGGGTTTCCCTAAATTAGTTTTAGTTTGAAGGCCGTCCAGAAACGCTGGGAAGGTTTTCAAAAAAAAAGGACACTATCAGTTAACCAATAAAACCGGAGTATAAGAAATTCAAGTTAAAATATCATCGTGAATTTCTAAATAATATGTATCACCTAAATACATATATACTTACAGCTTTGTAGTTGTTTTGTAAGGTTTAGACAATTTAAGTGAACGTAGCCTTATTTGAGACGTGTACGGAAATACAGTGTAATATCAAAGGCTTCATAGACTTTAAAACATTTTTGACGTGATTAACGTCTTGTAAATCGATAAATGCCGGCTGCACGCTCGAAGACGTGCCACGTATCGCAAGCGAGAACGCGGAACAAGCAATAGAGAGGCACACTCGGGTCTCGGACTAAGCGTACGAGATGTGAATGAAAAACAATAAAGGTACAGATACACATGCTACTTACTACCATGCTTGTAGCATGCTTATAGAATAATCGACCAATGGCACTTGTTGACTAGACTATACCTAAGCATGCTTATTAGCAGCATGTAGTCTCGTCGACAAATTTTAAAGCTATTTTTAAAAACTAAACCCCTTTTTTTAGTTATTTGTTAATAATTTTTGCAAGCGGAACTTCATGTTTTTCAATTCTATTTTGGTCAACTTTTGTCAGCAGTCGCCGAAAATTGAAATCGAGGTGTCATTCGATTTGGAATGGCATCTAGATGATTTTTGAAAAAAAAAATGAAGTTCCGCTTGCAAAAATTGCAAAAGTTATTAACAAATAATTTAAAAAAAGGGGTTTATTTTTTAAAAATAGCTTTAACATTCGTCGACTAGACTATAAGCATGCTAGTAAGTAACATGTGTTTTTGTATCTTAATGCAGATTGGAGGATCTTAAATATAACACGTGTATACTCGTATAAGTTGTAAATAAATTGATAATAGCACATTGTTGTTACTTGTAATTTGTAATTAATCTGTATAATTTAAGTAATATAATATTTGAATTAACGAGTGCAAATAAATGTTAATTTATCGAAAAAAAAAATTGTAATTAATTGAATTAACTCATTTTTTGTATTAAACAAAATAATGATAACTCTCACTGAGTAATAATTCAATTCTATTCTTAAAAGTATGCAATTTTTTTCAATTTTTCTTATGAAATTATAAACGTAAACGGACTTTTTTACCCAGGGTGAAGTTGAAACTCAGGGTACTTTCGACGAAGTTTCAAAGACGAAGTTGTTCGAAGAATTGCTCCAAGAAGAGGAACTCGAGGACGAAGCCGGAAACCGTGGTCAGCTACTGAGACAACGAACGATGTCGATTCAGGTAAAGATGTTTATTAGCATCGTCAGACGGCGCGGGCATGCAGTTTCATTTGGTTTAACCAAGATGAAAATATTAATTATATTAGGTGGATATTTTAAGAAGAGTTTTAGAAGTAATCTCAAGATGAAATTGTTGATTTATCAAATTACTAAATATGTCTATAAAAATACGTAGGGTAAGTTATATATTTATCCTTCTTCTCCTTCAATAGCTTTAAAATTTAAAAAAAAAATCAGCATATTAACCGTATAAACATAAATGGTAAGATAACAACACTTGAAAATCAATATTCGATTTTAACAGAATTAAACAGCAAGTATAGATTATAATCACGTTGGATATAACAATGACTCTGACGGAACATTTTTAACCGACTTCAAAAAAAGGAGGAGGTTCTCAATTCGTCTGTATTTTTTTTTTTTTTTTTTTTTTTTTTTGTGTTTGTTACCTCATAACTTTTTACTGGGTGTACCGATTTTAATGATTCTTTTTATAGTCAAAAGCTAGTGCTCGTCATGTGGTCCCATTTAAATTTGAGCGAGATGTGACTAGTAGTTTTTGAGTAATCCTTAAATAATGCGTACTTTTTTCCTGATACCGCGCGTCGCTGCGCGGGTCGCGTTGCATACAATCGTTCCTTGTGACTTAATTTGTTTCGGAAGACTATCACATTTTATGTTTTTTATGTTTACTACGAGTTAAACTATACAATATTATATTTTGTTTCTCAGATTACGACTCAGGTGTAGAGTTATGTTGCGCTGAACTTTAAGATTTCAAGCGCGTCCTGTATTTAAAAGATCATATCTCGAAAATAGTTATACAGCAAAGTGTAAAGGAATAACTTTTCATCGGTGATTAACTAGACTAACTGTTTACTAACTGTTACTAATTGTTTTTAAATTTTTAATTTGTTAAAATATTTAACGGACACCATTTTGCGTCATTTGTCATAGACTAAAATCATAAATGTGACATTGTGTGTGCAACAATAGTGTACCTAAGTATTAGTTTATTAGCAGCGGAATCTTTTATGATGTAATCTCAGGAAAGTAATGACAGTTAGAATCTTGGGTGTCATTGAAATGAAATAAATAAACAAATTAAATTAATTAATAATTTAACTTAAATGTTTATAACATAATATAAGTATAATAAGTAATACCTAATGAAAGGCAGAAAGGAAGGCACGTTATGACTTATGCCGTTGTGTCGTTACGTTTCCATAATGCAATTCGATAGGCAGAATATAAACAATATATCCCATCTGTAATAGATTTCAAATAATCTGACGTCTTTCCACTTGAACGTAAACAATAGGGGTAATAAACCAAACACTCACAGAGCCCATTCATTTTATCTATTCATTCATTTCTATTTGGAAAGAATAAATAATTAAATTTGTTACAGTATTTTATTTGAATATGTATTCAAAAGTATCGACATTGGTTAGTTTGCAACACGCACATGGTGAACAGATCTTGTTCGGGTAAATAGACGCTAGTAAAAAATGGCATGGCGCATCTTATGCATCTGCGACGGCTCGACACAATACGCAAGCGGTCAACTGTCAATTGTTTTTTTTAACCAACCTTTTTTTGTTTTGACTTTTCGGTTTGGATAATTGAATATAATCAATCAGGTAGAAAATTTTACTTAGAAGCGAGATAAATAATACAAATCGACCTCAACTATAGTTGACATGAACGATTGAGCGGATATTGATTAAGGGATTTTAAGATCATTAAATACGTATTTAAAAATATGTCATGAATGAAAAATAATAACCTTTGTTTTCAATAAAAAAAAATATATCGATGCTAAATTGACAAAAAAAAGAAACTCTATAGGTGATTTGTAAGATCATCGTAGTATTTCGAGTTGGTGTGGATTTTTTGCAAAAAAAAAAAAAAATCCTTAGGTCGATTGCGGCTTTTTCGAGGGTGGTAAAATACCTGTAGCTTGTGGACTGTAACCGCCCAGCTTTATATAAATAAATCAGTTATCGAACTACAGATTCACTAAAAATCAAGAAATAAAACAAAATTTTAAGAAAAAAAAAATAACCGACTTCAAAGTTCAAAGCAAATAAAAAACGGTAAAACAAAAATGCACTAAAAAGTAAAAAAATAATTACGTATTCTTTTGTCTGTAATCAAATTATTATGATAATATAATGTACAATTATTGTTGGTTTTGGAGTCGGTGTCAGCCAAGGAAATACGATAATATACGTAGCAATAACAATAGTGACTGTCACCGCCCAGCTTAGTATAAATAAGATTAGTTATCGCACTACAGATTCACTCATTCACAGATCAAGAAAAAAAAAATTAAATAAATAAATAAACGATCTCAAAACAAATATATATATTTATATATATAACAAAAACTGGTATATTATCATCATATTTCCTGGGCTGACACCGACTCCAAAACCAACAATAATTGTACATTATATTATCATAATAATTTGATTACAGACAAAAGAATACGTAATTATTTTTTTACTTTTTAGTGCATTTTTGTTTTACCGTTTTTTATTTGCTTTGAACTTTGAAGTCGGTTATTTTTTTTTTCTTAAAATTTTGTTTTATAAACTAACTTTTTTACAAAGCTATTTATAACGAGTACCTATCACTCAGTATATTTTATTTGTAAATGTTATGTATTATTTTATGTATTAAAATTTCATTTTTGATCAAGATATGTGATCAGATAGTCGTATTTCGAAGAAATCAAATATCTTAAATAGTTTAACAATAACTTAACCTAATCAATATCAACTATTTAACAATTCAACAGGACTGTTATTATTAATATAAAAAGGTATTGTGTAATAAATATAATAAAGTACCTAGTACCTACCTAAATATTAATTTTTATAATATTTTTATTGTCTTACTAATTATTTATAGTCTCACTCGAGCGTCAGTACGACGATGGATAATACGGTAGAAGAACTTGAAAAAGAAGCAGAGGAAACTACTGAATTAATGGAAAAAGGTAATATCACATTAATTAAAATATCGTTTAACCCTTAATTGGACTGAAGGAGAATACGCCCCACATACATTTTTGATGCTCTAAAACAGTATAGGGTAATTGGCACGCGCCGGCGAAGTGCCCTAGTCCCAGGCATCGGAACCAGTGCCTGGGACGCACCTGCAGGAGGTGGACCGTCACCTTGGTCCACCCCACCGCTATGCTCCCGGCCTGCAGCAGCTTTTTCGCAGCCGCTACCGGGAGCTCAATGTGGGCTGACCCTGGCCTCCTTTGTTCCGTGCGGAGGTTCCTCACGAGGACCTGCCCTGCGAAACAGCCCCCCTCCTTCGCCAACGCGATAGCCAGCCGTTCCGCAGAGACTGCGTCGCTCAGGCCTGAGATCCTCAGTTCCGCCTTCTTCTCAGGCCTGAGCACCTCCTCAGCCAGGGCCTCCCTTAGGCGAGCGGCAAGGGCATCCGCCTTTTCACCGCTCGTGGAGCCGGGAATCTCAATTAGGCATTAGGCCGCCGACAGGCGAATCCGGAGCGGACCGATTCCCTGCTCCTACAGGTCGACGCTCGTCTCTGCCTTCAGGAGCCCCGACCCGTAGGTTCCTCCCCTAGCCGCTGCTGCGGCTGCGGGGGAGTGCTAGTTTGGACTTTGGGGCGCCCTTCTTCTCCGGCTGCGCTGGAGCAGCCGGTTTCTTCGGCGCCGCGGTCTTCGCCGGCGGCGCTGAGGTCGTCTTCTTCTTCTTCGGGGTCGATTTGCGGCGGACGACCTCAGTCCAGCTAGCCGCCAGCTCCGCCTGTGATTCGGCCCGTTGGGGGGCCGCTTCCTTAGAGGTGGAGGGGCCAAACGCGGTCCACTCCACCTCCTTCCCCTTTCCCTTGCCCTTCCCCTTCCCTTTGCTCAATGCTTAGGGAAGGGCGAGGAACTCTTCCCGGCCCGTCTGCACCACCACTTCCGTACTAGGGGGTGCCGACCTCCTGGCCTTTTCTGCCAGCGCGGCCCTTATGGCCCGCGCCAGTGGTGCGCTGTCTCCGGCGAGAGGAGGGCGGCAAGGAGGGGCCGCCGGGAACTGGAGCGCCGAAAGGTGGCCGTCCACCATGTTGTCGACCATATGCACGAGATCGCGCATAAAGTCGTCACTTTCCTTGGTGTTCGAGGATTCAGCCGCCTTTTTGCGGCTGACCTCGAACTTCCTCCTGTAGGAGGGGACCTTCTGTTGGACCAACTCCAGCTCCCGCGAGAGCAGATTGTTGTCGGTCTTCAATCGGCGGACCTCATCCGACTCGTTGCGGGCCACCAGGGACTGCAGCACCTCCCTGATGGACCCGGCGGCCCTCCTTATTTTAGCGACCCTCCCTTCAAATTTACCGACTTACCAGTCAGGCCGAGGATGAGATTTAGGTTGGCTTCCGACGCCACCATCAGCTCCTCGGCCCCCGCCCGTCAACCTCGTCTTATTCGATAGGGCCTCCTTTAGACCCCCTACCTCCTTCTGTTTGCAGAAGGTCCTCCTTTGGAGGGTCAGGGAGGTTATGGAGGTGTCCTCCAGCACCTCCATTCCTATTTACAAACAAACTATAAATCCTATTAATATTATAAATGCGAAAGTTTGTCTGTATCTTTGTTACTCTTTCACGCAAAAACTACTGAACAGATTTATATGAAACTTTAAAGTAACATAGCTTATACATCAGAATAACACATAGGGTACAATTTATAAAGATTTTGTGTAATTTAGCCATAATATAACATATTTTAATAAATATCACACATGAATGGGTAAGTGATGTACAATTCCGATGTAAGCTCCATGGAATTGTATAGAACTTACGCGTTCTTTGTGATATTTATTAAAATATGTTATATTATGGCCAAATTACATAAAATCTTTATAAATTGTAACCTATGTGTTATTCTGATGTACAAGCTAGCTTATAAAGTGGAGGTTTCGCTCGACTATCTCTACCTCTTTAGTTGGCATTGTTTTTGGCAAATACAATTTTAAGGTGGGCACCGACCATCCGCACCTCGTACTAACTGTGGTGTCTGGTATTAATTTGTTTTTATATTCTCTCTCTTTCGTAGGTCGAGTGTCGCGCACAGTGTACATGAAATATTTCCGCGCGGGAGCCGGTTGGGCTCTGCTCTCGTCTACTGTGCTTTTAATCTTGTTAGCGCAGATCATCACCTCCGGTAGCGATCTGTGGCTCACACATTGGTATGCATTACTTTCTCAAATATTCTGAATACGTAATCTATGAATTTCTAGGAGAGTTTCAAAGGATGCGTTCCGCAATATACTTTAATAGTCTTCTCTGGGCTAATGGCATTAAATCGAAAATGATACAACAACAAATCAATAACTATTAGGTTTTTATGTTTCGACCCGTTGGCGCAGTTTGCAGTGACCCTGTTTTCTGCTCCAAGGATTGTGGGTTCGATTCCCGCCCCGAGTCTGGGTGTAATATATGTTTATTTATATATATTATTTATATGTATATTTATTTAAAAAAAAAAACGTATATCAGTCGGCTGTTACCTAAAACACAGGCATTAAGTTGCCTACCTTAGGGACAGTCGACCGTGTGTGTAGGTATGTTAAAACATATTTATTTATTATTTATTTATTTATTATTATTGCCTTTTTAATATATAAAAAGCTATATTGAAATCCATACTTATAATAAAACTGTAACAAGTCCAATTTTGAAGATGCTTTGGACATTTTTTGAAGACACTCTTTAATCGATAAAAATAATAATATATAACTCTTAGATTTGATAGTTCAGAAATTACAGGCACCATAATCCTGTGTAAGTAGATCCAAATAACTTGATATCCGCATTGTACAGAAACCTTTAAACGTTACAGCTCATTTAAGGAGGCAAACGTACTTTATCTTATAGGCTTAATGAAAAGATCGCGAAGGAAGTCCTGGATACAGCTAGTATATCAAAATAACTTTTTATGTGTAAAACTTTTTTCAAGATTACATGTATAGGATTATCCGTTTCCACTTTAAACGCTAAAACTAATTCAGCACTTTAATGATTGTTGTTACTGTAGATAACAGTAACGGACATATACTACGGAGCTAGGGAGCTGGTGGCAATTTATTTATTTATTTTATTTTATTAGGAAAGCATACAGTGATAAATTTTAACAATTGTTTTAAAAAAACAAATATCAAAGCACCATTTAGTTGCTTTCGCAAGTATAAATCTATTATGTTTTTTTTTTATTTATTAAAAAAAATTATGTCCACGGGCTCATTTTGCCCATGCCTTTTTTATTCCAATTTCTTTTGTTAGTTTTTCCTTGGTACAATAGTAGCTGCTTACATTAGTAGTAACTTAATTAAAACTTAATATCTCTAATGTTGAACGTGAGTCCACCGAACCGAACCGAAAATGTATTCTTAAATCTAGGTACATGCAATTTTTTTTTTTTACTATGCTAATGTACAATATTACTAACACTTATTTTCCTAATAATAGTCTTACAGCTATTTGTTACAAATATATTTCTAAAACAACTATGTCCCCACACTGATATTTTTAGTCAACATATCAAGCACACTCTCAATGACGGCGATGTCTCTGTGATGAATCGCCATCTTTAGACTGTGCTCGAGGATTTTCTTTTCCGTGGTCTTCGTTGCCTTCGCCACAAAGCGACCAATTGCGTCATCACAGTCGTCGGTGTAATAGACACAAGGAAGTTTAAGCTCCAGATCCAGCCTTTCCTTACCGAACCTCGGGCAGTCCAGTATAATGTGCAGCACTGTCTCCTCACAATTCGGGTCGCAGATACACGAAGGACTGTCAGTGAGATAGAACCTCTGCAGATACGCCGCAAACCCTCCGTGGCCGGTCAGTATTTTTGTATCTACATATGTTGGTGCCGACTTCCTTACCAGTCTGCAAGCGGTCTTCACATTCGGTAGGAATATTTTTGTGACCGAACCAGTTTCCGAAGAATTGTATCTGTCCTGCCACGCCCTGACAGTCTCTTCCCGGATCTGCCTTCTGACATACGATATAGGTACTTTATCGTAGTCAGGTGTTGTCTTTTTTGTTAAGGCCGCTTTTTTTGCCAGCTCGTCCGCTCTTTCATTGCCCGCTGTTCCAACATGGGCCCTCAACAAAAAGAACCTAACTGACTTATTTTCCTCTCAGAGACGCCTAAATTCTACTCATCATTTCCACGGCCAGAGGTTGGGTTACTGATGGGCTTCTCAGCAGATCAAGTGACGACCTCGAGTCGCTCAAGATGTTGATTGAGCTTGACTTTAAGGTTTTTGTCATGTCCACGGCTCTGAAGAGTGCATACATCTCCAATTGGAAGACAGTATTGTGCCTTTCTAACCGGAAAGTAGAGTATCTTACTTCCCTATCTTGGTCCCAGCATGTTAGGGCGGCTCCTACTTTGCCCTCTATTTTGCTACCGTCGGTGAAGATTAAGGGCCCGACGATATTGTGCGCCTCAAGGACATCGGGGTACAGATTCTCTAAGCGCTCATACTCAGTTGTCATGAGTAGAGAAGGGTGGGGATTTTGCATTGGACCCACCCTGCGCTCCAGCTCTCTTCCCGGTGGAAGAAGAAATCTATTATGTTTGACTGCTTTAAGACAATCACAAAAAAAAACCATCATAAAAAAACTATATAAGTAATATATAAGAATAATAAATAATATATAAAATAGTTAATAAGATTAAGACGACATATTGAACCAGTGTCTTGCCAGTTTCGTTCTAATTGTTTTGACAGAAGTGTTAAATAGGTCAAAGTCGGGGAACTCATTCAGCTTGCTAATTTGATCTGCGGACCTCATAAGGAAGGAGTTTTGCCTATAGTTTGTTGAGCAGGTAGGAACATGTAAATAGTTGAAGGGTTGTCTTAAGGATCTCTTGGGCACCTTTAGGTAAATTTTACTAAGAAGATCGGGAGAACCCAATTCATTTTGCGCTATCCCGGTCAACAATGCAATGTCTGCTATTTTTCGCCTTTCGTGTAACGGTAATATATGACGTCTTTTGCATCTATGTTCATAACATTCGTCATACTTGTTAGACTTGAACTGAAGGTATCTCATAAATTTACGCTGAATTGTTTCTAATCTGTTAACATACACAACATATTGAGGGTTCCAAATCTGCGAACAGTATTCGAGTATGCTACGCACATATGAGCAATAAAGGATCTTAATAAGTTTAATACTTCTAAATTGAGTACTTTGGCGTAGAATGAACCCCATGGACTTATTAGCCTTTTTTACTATATTGTTTATATGCATAAGTCAGTTTAGAGTCATGAGTAACGCCTAAGTCTCGTATTTCATCTACTACTTTAAGCTCCTGCTGTCTTAGTGAATATTTAAATTTGGTATTATTAATTTTGCGCGAGAATATGATCGAAAAGCATTTGGCAACATTAATATCTAATTTATTTATGTAGCAATAATTTTCGAATCTTAAGAGATCTTGCTGTAGAAGATGACAATCATTTTCACTACGTACACTTTGAAAGATCTTCATGTCATCAGCATAAAGTAGGAATTTTGAATGCTTGAAGCAAGAGACTACATCATTAATGAAAAGATTAAACAGCAAGGGGCCCAGCAGTGAGCCTTGTGGGACTCCAGAAGGTACCCAATTCCATGAGGATATATAGCCATTGAGAACAACAGCTTGAGATCTCATTTCGATGTAAGCTTTAAACCACCTATATAAATTTCCGTGAATTCCACCATCAAGTAGCTTTTTCAGAAGTATCGTATGATCAATACGATCAAAAAATTTACTGTAATCAGTGAATATACAGTCAACTTGTGCACCTGTATCCATGCTAAAAGTAGTATTGTCTGTGAACAGCAGCAAATTGGAAGTTGTTGAGCGTCTTTTAACAAATCCATGTTGCTCGGGGACGAGAAAAAGCTATAGACCTGGGTATGAACTATTCTTTCGAGAATGTTTGCGAAAATACATAATTTGGAAATCGGTCTATAGTTTTTCACCTCATTTTTATTTCCACTTTTGAATATTGGGGAAATAAAGGCGGATTTCCAGATTTTGGGCATGATTCCTTCTTTTAATGAGCGTGTAAATAGTATTACTAGGGGTTTTATTAGGCTGTCAGAACATCTAGTTATAAATAACGGCGATATATGATCGGGACCGGCCCCTTTAGTTAAATCGAGGAATTCAAGTAGCTTTCTAATCGTTTCCGTCGTCGTTTTAGATATATGATTTCATCGTCGTTGATACTAAGATGTAATGTAGTCTGAACCTATATTACCAAAAAAAAAAAAAAATAAGTGGCGAACTCAGGTAGCTCTGATTTTTTTAAATAAATAATTTCGAAATTGTAAAAAAAAACTGTCAAAAATTATGTTATCGTTTCTGTCATCTATTATATCTTACTAAATATATTTTATAGATAGTGAAATTAAAGCTGGCAAAAGTCAGGATGGTGGGAGTTTTTATAAAAATAATTATTAAACTGTAAAAAAAATTACTGCTATATTATTCTATCGTCTTTTCAAGACTTCCTTTTATGTTTTGTAAAGTATTTGTAAATATGAGAAAAGGATGGCAGACATCTACAACTCTAATTTTAGATATACTAATATAAAAAACAAATATGACATATATTTTATTTCTTTTTGTTTTATTTCTTAATTTCAAATTCAAAAAAAGTTTTCATTTAATATCATTATTTTTTTATATTTTTTATTAATATACACAAATAATATAAGTGAGTGTGTATTTGTACTCCTTTGCAGCTGTCCTCAGGTAGTAATATACTTTTTCTGCCTTTTTCATTTTTATGCTTCTCCTAGCTAATAGAAATATAAGACTTAAAGGCAGAAACGATGTTATATTATTATTCTAATCTGCCTGCCGATGAAGTAATTTTTTTTTCTAAATAATTAAAAATAATAATAAATAATAAATAAATAAAACGTCTCACACTCAACGGCCCCCAGTAGGATGTGAATCCTGTGTCGTGGGTCCAGAAACACACAATACACAAGCACAAACGCCCAGACAATGACAAACATCTGTATGGCCTATACAAATATTTGTCATGTGCGGGGATCGAACCCGCGACCGCTAGCGCATCAGCCAGTTGCTGTGACCACTGCGCCAGCGCGTCATATTAAAAATAATTAATTTATCTAAAACACAGCAGGAAAAACTTCTGCCACTAGCATTAATATATTTTTTAATATTAAATACAATTTATTAAGGCTCGACAGAAGCGATAGTATCGTTTAAGACACTTATTTTTATAAACGTTTTTTGAAAGCTCCTATTTAATAATGCAGCAATTGATGAATGGCAGAAATTATTAAAAATAATTATTTTACTTAGTACTCTAATATTATCAACCTCTGTCAGACGATGAAATCATATAAAAATTACTTCCACCAGCTCCCTAGCTAATAACGTTACTGACGATTTTTTAAGTAGGACAATATGGGTATCAATAACTTGTAAATATTATGAATGGCATGTTTCGACAAGATATCTATCTGATTATCTGATAAAATATTGTACTTGCATTTCCATACAGTAAATAATTATGTTTAATGAATACATGGAAAATCAAAGTGTTATTAGTCATTTTATTTCGGAAATTAACCTTCACCTATAAAATGGGAATCAATTTTACAAGTAATTACAATACATCTACATCCATCTGGTTATTTTTAACTAAAACAATCGTCTTAAATTAAAAAAAAATATTTAAGATTTGTTACTATGACTATTGAGAAAAAGTAGACAGTCTTACATTATTTTATGGTTGTAGTAGTAGTATTTACCTATGTAGTAGTAGTATATACTACCTATATGTATAATTTACCTATGTAATTAATGTGTCTACGTTTATTCACTACGTCATGCGTTTGTATGTGTATGTATATATGTTTATATGTGTGCATGTATGTATGTATGTATTTGTGTACGTGTATACATATATTTTAATATGTCTTATTAGTATTTGTATTCGTATTTATGCATTGTATGGTATAATTTGATATTTGTACGTTTATTATTATAACGCTTGAACCTTATAGCAATTCTATGTACACTACCTAAACCGCTTTTACTATGACAAGTCCTATACCCAAAGGTTGTCTGGAAGAGATCGCTCTACTAGCGATAAGACCGCCTTTGTACATCTTTCTTTTTTTTCGTTACAAATATTGTTGTTTTTTAGTGGTGTGCAATAAAGAGTATTATTGTTATTATTATTATTTAATAAATAACTTTAGTTTTAATTATTCAACATGCGAAAAACTGTCTTTGTGTAAATCGATCAATTCAAGTGGCAATACAACAGCGTGACCAATATTTTTGGCAATTTAAATATTATGAATAATCCCTCCGAAAAAACAACAGTTTTTATAAATATTTCTCAAAGAGTTTATCTTTAGCAAGATCATAATATTGCAGGATGAATACTGTAGAAGATAATATTGCTAGAAAGGCACTCAGAGAAAACATTACCAATTCAAGCTTACCCAGTAACAGGTCGTTAGCTAACGATGTTCTGAACACTTTTAATGATACTTCATCCCTGGATAATTTGGCATCGACGAGCACCATGAACCCGAACCTTACGGTTATAGGCACCATGGTGAAAACAGCTTTTGCGATGAAAAATATAACATCAAACGAGGAACAAATTGATCATTCAATGTACATTTATGTTTGGGCTATCGCCATCTTTGGATGTATCCTTCTGACCACCGGAAGGTAAATGATTAATTTTTTACGATTTAACTTATTAAAATTTTTAATTAGTAATATTTTTTTAATTAATGCGCAATGATTACATGCGATTAAGAACTTTAGTTCGTAAACGAAAAGACAGACTTTACGATAATGTGCTCTAAAATAGAATTTTCGTAAGAATTTGTATCACATTGCGCGATCGGTTAGTGTTTATTTAACATTAATACGACATAACTAATCGCGTGCCTATGTGGCGTAACTTAATTTTTTATAGTCTATTATATTTGTATATCTTTGTAAAAGCTATAGTATTTTCGATTAGTGTGAATTGTTCTTAATTTAGTATGTAATTGTTGTCAATCAATAGGCAAGGTTCTGACTGGAAGTCTTCTTATTTAGTTTAATTTAAATTGTGTCATTGGTATTAATGTCAGTATGGGGAGGGAGGGTGGTCTCGGCAAATATCACGTAATTTTTTTTCTGTCGTAAAACTCTTAAATAGTAGTCTTAATTATTAGTCTTCAATAAAAAAATATATATAAGAATTTTTTTTTTATAAATTTAATGTAATCGAGCGCAGTTTAAGTCATTTACATTACAGATACGTATTTTAAAAAATCTCACGTGAGATTAGGGGTGGGAGAGCGGGCCGAACAAAATCTCACGAATTCTCACCAAGGGAGGAGGGGAGTCAAAAATCGTCAAAATTGTTTCACGTAATTAATGGATGCCCCATACGGTTTTTATTTTAGATCGCTCATGTACCTGTGGGTGTGTATGCGAAGCTCTATCAAGTTGCACAATCAAATGTTCAGCAGCATCATGTCGGCGACGATGCGCTTCTTTGACACGAACCCTTCGGGCCGAGTGCTGAACCGGTTCTCGAAGGACATGGGAGTCGTTGACGAGATCATACCGAGGATGTCTTTGGAGAGTATCCAGGTATGTAGATGCAATATATTGTTATATAAATACTAGCTTCTGTCCGCGGCTTCGCCCGCGTTAACGTCAGTTATCACGACAAAAAAAAAGACCATGTTACTTCTAATACATCCAAGAATATATGTACAAAGTTTCATGATCGTTTAAGTAGTTTTCACGTGAAAGCGTAAGAAACAAAATTACATTTCACATTTATAATATATAGTAGGTAGAGATTTTGTTAGCCGTTTGCAAAACCAAACATTATATTTATAGCCTATATTTTCTTTTTCTTTAGCTACAGAGGAGTTTTTTTAATGTGAAAAAAACATCGTAAGGGGCCAAGTAGTTTAAGAGTATTAATTACAAACAAACGACCAAACAAATCTTTCTTCTTTATGGTTTTAGTGTAATATTTATAAAAGTCAAATGCCATCAAAAACATAACTCGTAAAAAAACGAAGTCTCGCAACTCAGTTCTTCTACTGTAAAAAGTTGTGAGATCCATGTAATACCAAGCCGATTAATTTATTCAGTCCCTACTTAAGAGTCCTTCTGTCTTAAGTTATTAGGTACGTAATTAGCTAACCTAACAACATCTTATAATGACCATATCAGTATTAAAATTCCGGGCAATTTAGTCTACTTTAATACTTTGCAGGATTTTGGTCCAACTTCATAATACATTCCCATCCTTGCTTTTTCATTCTGTTGACCATTTTACAAGTTATTTAGTTTTAATCACACTGCCTGCCTGCTTGGTTACTGATAATTAGGGCTTCTAGTTGTATCCATAACGAATTTATAGGGGTCGAAAATGGCCTGAAGTGCTTCGAGAAAAGGATGGTATGGCCGTGCCGCTTTTTTGCTCGACTTGGCGGAGGCACTGCCGTGCCCTCAGATTATGACTAATGTCGGACAAGGGGAGTATCAAACTTGGGAATCACAGATTCCGGTGATTTTTATATAATTATGTTGTAGAGTAGTCTCCCCTCAATAACTAGGTGAAATGGTAAGACGCACTTCGCTTTCATTTTCGAGAAAATGAATTTAAAGTTGAAGTTCATTCGACTCATTTTTTTTTCAAATTTATTTTTATTAAATAACTAGTGGCCCTGGCTTCGCACGGGTATTTAACTAAAATTTCAAAAATTATAAATTTATATTTTTTATCACCTATACCTGCGTCGATACTGGAAAATATTTTATAATAGATTGATTGAGTTCTCAAACTGCAAAAAGCACTGAGTATTGATATCAACTTCGAAGCAAATAACTTTCAACCCCCCTTTTAACACCACCATCAAATTTCAAGTCTCTAGGTCTTAAAATTCTAGAGATATAGTGATGAGTGAGTGAGTAAGTAACCTTTTGGTTTTATATATTAAGATTACAACTTAAATAGCTATAACCATCCAACTTTGCACAATCAACAAACAAATAACGACCAAATATTTTAACAACAAACAAAAAACCAAGACCTTAGTACACTAAGGTAGTATTAAATGCAAAAAAAAAAAAATTTAATATGGGCGAGGGTCATTCTTTCGGCCGAAGTTTTGGACAGCGCGATTCAAAAAAATATATTTTGTATACTGCGCCATCTATCATTTTTTATTAGCATTTTATAGCATATATAGCATTTCATTAGGTACCTATTTCTATTTTCTTAAATATTTATTTTAAAATTTAATTACAATGAAACAAAAACTAAATGTTACTGTAAGTTATGTATAATTTTTATGTATTAAAGTTATTTACATTGGTTTTGTACTTTTACGTGATACGCGTACAAGAAAAATGTTACAATAGATGGCGCTAATTGAAAATTAAATCGCGCTAGTAAAATTTATTCTTGATTATATATAGTGTATTATAAAACGGACTCGTTAACAGATTTATTATATGTATAGATTTGTTATTTTAATCAATAAAAAATTCAAATGGTGAAGTTATTTAATATTAAATTTATTATATATCTGATATTTTTATATATGTTTATTTAAGAAGTTAAAACACGTCTTTTCATCTGACATACCTCAATGCCTGAAGTCAAAAGTCTTCGACCAATGTGTGTTACCAGTGATGACATACGGATCTGACACGTGGTCTCTGAATATGGGTATGACTATTTAAAAAAACATGTTCCAAGTCGCACAGCGTGCAATGGATGAATGGAGGGGGCTATGCTTGGTATTTCTCTGCGAGATCAAACCAGAAATGATGAGATTCGCAGACGAAGGAAGGTTGCTGCCATAGCCCAACAGATTTGCAAGCTAAAGTGGCAATTGGCAGGGCGCATAGCTCGTAGAACTGACGGCCGATAGAGCAGAAAGGTTCTCGAGTGGAGATCACATGCCGGCAAGCGAAGCGTCGGACGGCCGTCCACGAGATGGACAGACGACTTGAAGAGAGCCGCCAGAAGTCGTTGGATGCAGACTGCTTTGAACCGGTCGTTCTGGAGGTCGATGGGGAAGGCCTATGTTCAGCAGTGGACATCCAGTGGCTGATATGATGATGTATATATATTTCTTTTGTCAATTTTAATGGATTTTCTTTTAATGAGCTACAATTTTTGTTATTAAATAATAAATCAAAACAAGTTAATAATAATTGCTATAACATTAAAAATCATGGAAAAAAGACGCAAATTTTCAATTAAATTAGTATTTATAAAAAAATTGTAATATGGTACACTAGTATACATTTTAAACATAAAGTATTATACTATATAAACATTCATAATAACAGTCTTAAAATTTTAATTATTCACTTTCTATATCAGATTCATTTTCACACACATTCATCCGGATGATATTTATCATAAAAACATTGAAAACACAATCTTGTTTTGCCACATACTGCACACTTGATAAAGCATATATTATTACACATTTGAATTATTTATTGATAAAAATAACAAATTATTTATTAAAAATAAATTTGGAAAAAAATGAGTCGAGTGGACTTGTACTTTAAATTCATTTTTCTCGAAAATGAAAGCGAAGTGCGTCTTACCATTTCACCTAGTTATTGAGGGGAGACTACAACATAAATAAAAATCAACAGAATCTGTGATTCCCAAGTTTTGATACTCCTCTTTTGAGTTTATTATATAACTTTTCTATTTCATTCCGTAGGTTTTCATGGTGATGATCGGTATATTGGTAATGATTGCCATTGTTAATCCTTACATGATGCTGACGACACTATTCTGTGGCAGTTTCATGTACATATTGACCATTATTTACTTGAACACAGCCCAGGCGATAAAGAGGTAAGTAAAAGGCATTTATTATTAGTTGTGAGTTCAATTTCCGCTCGGAGCGCATACTTTATACAGATATTTATTTGATAATAGTCGCCTGAGAATGTACATCACGTTTGGCAGGGATTATTTTTCCATGTATTACTTACTTGCTATCATGGATTTCAATATAACGATCATAAAATTACCTTTAGAAAACTTATAAAATCGGATTAAACAACCTACAACTGAGGAAAAATTTCTCCTTTTTTATTATTGTTTTTTAATTTCCTCCCATAAGTGAAGTTCTAAAATACACATGCAATCATTCTGCATCGTTATGTACTTACATGCAGCTTGTGACATTAACAATACTAGCATGCTATTAACTCGCACACAAGTTACTAGTAATTGAATAGCGTGTGTATTTAAGACTCGTATGCGGGTCATTGTCCGTATCAAATAATCGAAGCGAGTCAATGTAAGTACTTGTACATATACTAATTAGCCGTTGCTACGGGAATACGCAACGATGTGCGAGGATTCTTCGAAAAGGTTAAACAACTGGTACACGACGGGATAATTTAGCATTTGCCTTCTAGTAATAATAATTAAAATGTGACAATTCATGTGATAAATTTCCAGTATTTGCTAAATCCTTTTGTCACGCCCCGATTTTGTGTCGTATCGTTTCTCCTATCTGCTCTTACGATTTCGGTATAGAATTAGGGTACAGATACACATGCTCATTATTAGCATGCTTATTAGTATGCTTATAGTCTAGTTAACAAGTGCTATTTTGGTCAACTTTTGTCAGCAGTCTCCGAAAATTATGATTGAGGTGTCATTCGATTCGGAATGGCATCTAGATGATTTTTGAAGAAAAAAAAAGAAGTTATTAAGAAATTATTAAAAAAAGCGGTTTAGTTTTTAAAAATAACTTTAATAACTTTTGCATTTTTTGTAAACGAAACTTCATTTTTTTTCAAAAAAGTTGACCAAAATGGCACTTATTAACTAGACTAGGAATGTTAAAAAAAAACCGAGTTCAATGAATTTGAATGACATAATTTGATGCTAATAAGCATGCTAGTAATGAGCATGTGTAATTGTACCCTAAAGTTCGCTTCGATGCCGGTGTCGGGCGAAGCGTTGTGAAATGAAATGAAATGAAAATATTTATTTCGTCATAAGGTGATTTTACACACTTAACGAATGTCAAAAAAAAAAACATTTAAAACAAATACGTCAAATTATTACAAGTTAATGTCTCGGTAGACATAATATTACTATTATATCATCGGCTTTATTAAATGTTACAATAAATAACTTAATCTAATGTCCCTAGTGTTGGCCGAGAGGAAAAAAAGCCGGAGGAAAAAAAACTCTCGGTACTCTTTTAAATAATTAAGCATCATACAAAATAAATGAATAATGCACAGTATGACCATGAAATGATGAGGACAAAAACGAGACAGCCAATCGCATATGCCGAAATCACCACATGCCACCTGCTCACAAAATACGTGTGATATTAACGGGGCGGTGTTCGCAGACTGGAGGGCGTGACGCGCAGCCCCGTGTTCTCGCACGTGTCGGCCAGCATGGCGGGCCTGTTCACGGTGCGCGCGTGCGGCGCGCAGGACATGCTGCGCGCGCAGTTCGACGACAAGCAGGACGTGCACACCTCTGCCTGGTGGGTACACACACGCACACACACACACACACACGCGCAGCCCCGTGTTCTCGCACGTGTCGGCCAGCATGGCGGGCCTGTTCACGGTGCGCGCGTGCGGCGCGCAGGACATGCTGCGCGCGCAGTTCGACGACAAGCAGGACGTGCACACCTCTGCCTGGTGGGTACACACACGCGCACACACACACACACACAGACACACGCGCGCAGCCCCGTGTTCTCGCACGTGTCGGCCAGCATGGCGGGCCTGTTCACGGTGCGCGCGTGCGGCGCGCAGGACATGCTGCGCGCGCAGTTCGACGACAAGCAGGACGTGCACACCTCTGCCTGGTGGGTACACACACGCGCACACACACACACACACAGACACACGCGCGCAGCCCCGTGTTCTCGCACGTGTCGGCCAGCATGGCGGGCCTGTTCACGGTGCGCGCGTGCGGCGCGCAGGACATGCTGCGCGCGCAGTTCGACGACAAGCAGGACGTGCACACCTCTGCCTGGTGGGTACACACACGCACACACACACACATTCACGCGCAGCCCCGTGTTCTCGCACGTGTCGGCCAGCATGGCGGGCCTGTTCACGGTGCGCGCGTGCGGCACGCAGGACATGCTGCGCGCGCAGTTCGACGACAAGCAGGACGTGCACACCTCTGCCTGGTGGGTACACACACGAGCACACACACACACACACACACACGCGCGCGCGCGCGCGCAGCCCCGTGTTCTCGCACGTGTCGGCTAGCATGGCGGGCCTGTTCACGGTGCGCGCGTGCGGCGCGCAGGACATGCTGCGCGCGCGGTTGAAATTTAGAATCGTTTGGCACGAATTTAAGGACGAGAGGGGGTGCGGGGGGAGGGGGGTTGTCCCCTAACCTTCCCCATACCACTCGCAATACAAGGTAATGCACCATTCCTGAAAAAAATGAGAAAGAAATCACATAACCTAACTTCACATTTAAATAGTTTATCGCCATAATTTCGTTCTGTGACATCCCCGGTGCTGCGGAAACCCTTCGTTCTTGCGTTAGAAAACAAACTAGACACTTGCACTTGCAACAAACACCATTGTTAATATTTTTCTAATTTGTGAAAAAACCTGTTATTGTTATGGTATTTAGTTGTCATTTACTCTATAGTCTTTGGTTTACGTATCAAAATAATATCAGAATGCGTTCATTACGACCATAGATAATACAATAATATAATATACTGCTAAATTAAAAACTAATTTCACAGCAATGCAAGTTTATTCATTTGTACTCACCATTCCTGAAAAAAAAGAAAGAATAAGAAATCCTATAGACCTAACCTCAAAATTGACCGTTTATCGGCATAATTTCGTTCCGTGACGTCTCCGGCGCTTCGGAAGGTGCAGCCCCTTCGCCCTTGCGTAACAAAATGCAGACACCCACGCTCGCCTCTGCAGCCTCGGCTTTTTGGTCGCCTTCGGCGACCAGCCTCGGCCGCTCCGGCTCGCCCGGGTGTCTGTTTTTTGTTACGGCGGGCGGGGGCTGCCCTCCCTCCGCGCCTCCGGCTCTTAAAGAACACTCTAGGGGTGGGGCAAACAAGACTACGTGGAGTCGGGGTAAGCTGATTCCATTCTGTGACTATTTTGATTCGAGGCAGAAGTCAATGTCTGTTAAGCGAGGTTACTTTTTCTGGGTAATTATACAAATAAAACAAAATGTATATTTATTGCTTATAAACATAATTTACAGTATCTAACAATTTTTATATATTTATATCATTCTCTAAGATATTTTGTATTATCTATGGTCGTAATGAACGCATTCTGATATATTTTGATAAACCAAAGACTATAGAGTAAATGTCAACTGAATACCATAACAATAACAGGTTTTCACTTTTCTCACAAATTAGAAAAATATTAACAATGGTGTTTCTTGTTCCAAGTGCAAGTGTCTAGTGTTTTTTAATGCAAGAATGAAGGGTTTCCGCAGCACCGGAGATGTCACAGAACGAAATTATGCCGATAAACTATCGAAATGTGATGTTAGGTCATGCGATTTCTTTTTCATTTTTTTCAAGAATGGTGCATTACCTTGTATTGCGAGTAGTACAGGGGAGTAAGGGAGACCGCCCCCTACCCCCTACCAAAGTTTCACGACCAAATTCGTGCCAAACGATTCTAAATCCAACCCGCGCGCGCAGTTCGACGACAAGCAGGACGTGCACACCTCTGCCTGGTGGGTACACACACGCGCACACACACACACACACACACACACACACGCGCGCGCGCGCGCAGCCCCGTGTTCTCGCACGTGTCGGCCAGCATGGCGGGCCTGTTCACGGTGCGCGCGTGCGGCGCGCAGGACATGCTGCGCGCGCAGTTCGACGACAAGCAGGACGTGCACACCTCTGCCTGGTGGGTACACACACGCGCACACACACACACACACACACACACACACACACACACACACACACACACACGCGCGCGCGCGCGCGCGCGCAGCCCCGTGTTCTCGCACGTGTCGGCCAGCATGGCGGGCCTGTTCACGGTGCGCGCGTGCGGCGCGCAGGACATGCTGCGCGCGCAGTTCGACGACAAGCAGGACGTGCACACCTCTGCCTGGTGGGTACACACACGCGCACACACACACACACACAGACACACGCGCGCAGCCCCGTGTTCTCGCACGTGTCGGCCAGCATGGCGGGCCTGTTCACGGTGCGCGCGTGCGGCGCGCAGGACATGCTGCGCGCGCAGTTCGACGACAAGCAGGACGTGCACACCTCTGCCTGGTGGGTACACACACGCACACACACACACATTCACGCGCAGCCCCGTGTTCTCGCACGTGTCGGCCAGCATGGCGGGCCTGTTCACGGTGCGCGCGTGCGGCGCGCAGGACATGCTGCGCGCGCAGTTCGACGACAAGCAGGACGTGCACACCTCTGCCTGGTGGGTACACACACGCGCACACACACACACACACACACACACACACACACACACACGCGCGCGCGCGCAGCCCCGTGTTCTCGCACGTGTCGGCCAGCATGGCGGGCCTGTTCACGGTGCGCGCGTGCGGCGCGCAGGACATGCTGCGCGCGCAGTTCGACGACAAGCAGGACGTGCACACCTCTGCCTGGTGGGTACACACACGCGCACACACACACACACACACACACACACACACACACACGCGCGCGCGCGCAGCCCCGTGTTCTCGCACGTGTCGGCCAGCATGGCGGGCCTGTTCACGGTGCGCGCGTGCGGCGCGCAGGACATGCTGCGCGCGCAGTTCGACGACAAGCAGGACGTGCACACCTCTGCCTGGTGGGTACACACACGCGCACACACACACACACACACACACACACACACACACACACGCGCGCAGCCCCGTGTTCTCGCACGTTTCGGCCAGCATGGCGGGCCTGTTCACGGTGCGCGCGTGCGGCGCGCAGGACATGCTGCGCGCGCAGTTCGACGACAAGCAGGACGTGCACACCTCTGCCTGGTGGGTACACACACGCGCACACACACACACACACACACACACACACACACACACACACGCGCGCGCGCGCGCGCGCAGCCCCGTGTTCTCGCACGTGTCGGCCAGCATGGCGGGCCTGTTCACGGTGCGCGCGTGCGGCGCGCAGGACATGCTGCGCGCGCAGTTCGACGACAAGCAGGACGTGCACACCTCTGCCTGGTGGGTACACACACGCGCACACACACACACACACAGACACACGCGCGCAGCCCCGTGTTCTCGCACGTGTCGGCCAGCATGGCGGGCCTGTTCACGGTGCGCGCGTGCGGCGCGCAGGACATGCTGCGCGCGCAGTTCGACGACAAGCAGGACGTGCACACCTCTGCCTGGTGGGTACACACACGCACACACACACACATTCACGCGCAGCCCCGTGTTCTCGCACGTGTCGGCCAGCATGGCGGGCCTGTTCACGGTGCGCGCGTGCGGCGCGCAGGACATGCTGCGCGCGCAGTTCGACGACAAGCAGGACGTGCACACCTCTGCCTGGTGGGTACACACACGCGCACACACACACACACACACACACACACACACACACACACACACACACACACACACACACACACGCGCGCGCGCGCAGCCCCGTGTTCTCGCACGTGTCGGCCAGCATGGCGGGCCTGTTCACGGTGCGCGCGTGCGGCGCGCAGGACATGCTGCGCGCGCAGTTCGACGACAAGCAGGACGTGCACACCTCTGCCTGGTGGGTACACACACGCGCACACACACACACACACACACACACACACACACGCGCGCGCGCGCAGCCCCGTGTTCTCGCACGTGTCGGCCAGCATGGCGGGCCTGTTCACGGTGCGCGCGTGCGGCGCGCAGGACATGCTGCGCGCGCAGTTCGACGACAAGCAGGACGTGCACACCTCTGCCTGGTGGGTACACACACGCGCACACACACACACACACACATACACACACACACACACGCGCGCGCGCGCGCGCAGCCCCGTGTTCTCGCACGTGTCGGCCAGCATGGCGGGCCTGTTCACGGTGCGCGCGTGCGGCGCGCAGGACATGCTGCGCGCGCAGTTCGACGACAAGCAGACGTGCACACCTCTGCCTGGTGGGTACACACACACACGCATGCACGCACACATACACACACATATAAACACACATAAACACACACACATATATAGACACACACATAAACACACACACGCACGTGCACACACGCACGAACATATACGCACGAACATACACACACACGCACAGCAGACGCACGAGCAACCATACACATAATATAATTATAAGTTGATTTTTAGTTCAGTTTTACATATTATGTTCGATAGCTTTCGCTCTAAATTGATCGAAATATTGGAATATAAATATGAGTCAATAAAACAAATATTATTTAATACATTTAAAACTACTCGTGGCAAATCTGTTATGAAAAAAAAAACAACTAACTGCGTCTTCTAAGACGTAACATCTAGACAAGACATCTACTCGTATGTCTAAACTTCGTTGTCTCTGTTTGTCTTCTCGTTTTTGTATTGAATGTCGGTTAACTCTCACCGAGTCTCACCCATAACAGTTATTATATTTTATAATCAAGCGGTCTAGTATTATACCACATGTGACTCGGTAAAATTCCCCCTTTTGCATATCAAAGTTAGAAAACGAGTCCATCTACAGATGGAATATAAATATAAATGGATATAATTATAAGCAAGATAAGCAGAAGCGTTCGTGACATGAAATCGAATTGATACCAACACATACTCACTATGTAATTTGCCGCTTATATGTTTGACCTCAATAAATTACCTTTCACTTTTTCCTTGATCTTTCAAGTATTTTCGATTCATTGGAATATACATAGTTTTTTTTTTCAATTGTATTACTAAAATATACACTTTTTAATAAATATATCTATGATGCAAAATTCTGGACGCTTGTGGTCAATATGATTATTTTTGTGCAATAAAATTTATGCCCCGACTCAACAACTGTGAAATAGGTATTTGTTTTACGTCGAGTCATCCTATAATATAAATATAACCCAAGTTTCAATAACTTTGCGATTACATATGATATCTTTATATATTAGTTTATAGTAATCCTTTTCACAAACATGACTATTTAAATTCATGATGATTGGTAGGAACTAGGAACTTGTATGAGTGTAATGATTTATTGATAAAAAAATATGTCTATTACAGGTACTTGACCCTGGTCACCAACACTGCGTTTTCAATATACCTCAGTCTTTTCTCGGCACTGTACGTTCTGATCGTTGCCTACACTTTCTTATTGATGGATGACGGTAAGAATTTTTGCTAATGATGATTATTTCTCTAAAAAGTCTCTAAAAACTAGTAACTGAAAATCAAATAATTTTTCCTAAATTTTTTTTTGGGAAATACTAATAAAAATTATCAGTATTCAAACTGTTATGTACATGTTAACTAATACGCACTCATCATCATCACATCACAACCGACGCTCGCTATCGCTATTGACTGCTGCTGCACATATGCCTCCAGCCAGCCTGTAAGGGCAATCTTGCTCAAATCATGGGTCCAGCGGGTGGAAGGATGCCTTATACTGCATTTGCCGAGACCCGCTCTCCACTCCAGGACACGTCTGCAGCGACCATCGGTCCTGCGACAAACGTGACCACCACCACTGCTACTTTAACTTGCTGATTCAACGGGCTATGTCGGTTACTTTATCGTTCTCACGGATACACTAATTCCTGATTTTATCTTTGCGAGCAACTCCAACCATAGCTCGTTCAATAACACGTTGAGTATATATATAAATTTGTGGACTAGACCCATCGTCAGTGTCCACTTCTCGGCACCATATTTCAAAACAGGCATGGCGCATTGCTTTACGACTTTTATCTTTAAGCATTGCGGAATCTTTCGAAGTGAAGACTCTTTAAGCATTACGGAATCTTCGAAGTGAAGACTCGGCGAAGCCTGCCAAATGACGCCCAGTTCAACTTAATCCATCTATCGGTTTTGCGAATTTGTTTCGGCGGCATAATTATATAGTCTGGTCTAGGTAGAAATTATCCTGTTCAACTAGCTTCGAGAAAGGTACCATCGACCGATATCGGTCTCGGCGTGACTCGTTTATTGAATATGATTTTCGTATTGTCCAAATCAACAAAGCTGAATATCACCTTTCTTGAAAAACAATAAAACTAAAAACAAAACCAGGAAGTGGCCGTCGGCGTGGTACCCTGGTGGATCTTTGGACAGCTCGTCGTCGAGAGCTCAGTTGTAATTCCATCAAAACCCGGGACCTTCCCATTTTTATGCTACCCAAGTGCCGTACTAATCCCATCGTGTTCGATATTCGGAATATCCTCCGAAAAAGTACATAATTTGCGAAACAATAACATAAAATGTTGCGAGACCTTTTATTAACTATTTTGTAACAGACATACTCCACCATAACCTTCCTTAAAATATTAATATGGTCACCCAAATACATAATTATAAACTTTTTAGGAACGACAAAATCCGGCGACGTCGGCCTAGCGATCAGCCAGGGGCTCATACTAGTGAACATGGTGCAGCACGGCATCAAGATGACGACGGAGGTGGTGTCGCAGATGATAAGCGTGGAGCGCGTACTGCAGTTCACGAAGCTGCCGCAGGAGGCGGCGGGCGGTCCGCCCGCGCCCCGCGACTGGCCGCAACGCGCCCGCCTCGTCTTCAAGGACCTCTACCTGCGATACGATAGGGAAGCCGAGCCTGTGCTGAAGAATTTGAATATCGTCATCGAGAGCGGCTGGAAGGTAAAACTAGATAAGTCCCTTATGGTGGCGATTCGCACCGCGACATGCGACCACGACGCGACCGCGACCAGGAGAAACAGAGACAAGTTGTATCATTGGTCGTCGCGGTCTCTTGTCTCTGTCTCTCCTGGTTGCGGTCGCTTGTCGCGGTCGCGTGTCGCGCTACGAACCGCCACCATTATGTTCTCGGAACGTGTCGCATCGGGGATGTAATCGGGAAACATGACGGTCACCGGAATGAGTTGACAGTTTTTTTTAACAGATCGTGTATTACTATATAACAATGTTTAAATTAGTTGTAAAATCAAAATTGTTATCTTCTAATGACTTATGTCACAAGTTTCAGTACCGTAAAACGGGGTGAACAGAGATCGCATAAAACCAGAAACGAAATTCGCTCATGATGTGACTGCGATTGAATGATTTTGACTACATCAAGAATTTCCAAATTTGTATGAATTATATTATACCAGTTATATTATTCGTACCTATTCACCTCGTTTTATTCGTATCTCTTAGTACTCTTAGCATTGAGTGGTAAGCCGCTGTTTTACAAGTTTAATTACACCACCGAGAGTATCCTTACAAACGGTAAAGGTAAAAACAGAATTTAAAAGAACTTTTTTATAGAATCGCATAAATATAATATAGCTAAGATGTGGCACAAAACAAACCATAAATCAATTAAAATTAACTATATTAGTGTGTTTTAACAATATTAATGCTACTTTTCCTTATAAATTCATACATTTATTGAAACTTAATAATGCCAAAGATTCGTTTAAGGTCCGCCAAAAAGTAACGAATACGGATCTCGGATATCCGCAGATACGGATACGGATATATACCATTAGGGTTGCCATAAAAAATATGGTCATGGCTATAATAAATAAAAATTATTAAAAATAATTAATTTTTAATATTTCACTGACTTGCTTGAATATATAGTCACATAGTATTTTAAGCAGGTGGCTTAGTGTGTTGTGTTGATTTTTTATTTCCGTTCCTAGTACCTGTAACACAAGTTCTTACGAACTTAACACGGGGCTAGGTTAACGTGGTGTGATTGTTGGTTAATATTTATTTATTTATTATTATTATTTTATTTGATTATCTTGATCGTATGCTTTTTTTTGGTTAATTTGAAACAGATCATTTCTTTTTTGACATTCGTTGAGCTTATACAGTCAATTTAATTAGGCTTTAATTTAATTTCATTTCATTTCTTAAGCTGTGTGGGTCTAAGAATAAGAAATAAATTAATGCAGCCAAAAAATAAATACATACATACTTGTTATGGTTTAAGACCTTTATAATTCTCATAACAATTATATGCTCATGAATAGGTACTTAATTTTTTATTATAAGTTATTATTTATTTCTTAATATATAATTGGTTTTTATACTACAATTAAATATATTTTTTATTTCGCCTTCATATACAGAATGACTGGTGAATTACTATCAATATTTAAGAAGAATACTCGGTACATGATTCTTATTCGAATTCTGTAAAAATATAACATAAATATTTATAAACTTCTAAGTAAAGTTAACCAACAGTTATCTAATTATTTACGCGTCGTTTAGACACCCTAGCTAAGCTGTCGACACAAAACAGGTATGTAGGTAGGTACATTTAGTTATCGTGCAGTAGTTTACCTACGTCCAAACGCGGCCACGTACACCACAGGGTAGCTAATCTTGGCTTAGGACAGGCAAAAATACCAAGATATTTCACTCGTTTAATCAACTAATTTGTTGACTAGGTTAATTATGTGAACTAGACAAAAATTAATATGAACTGTTTACCTATCTTGGTATTTCCGGCATATTTAAAAATGGAATCATACTTATTTACATACGATTGTCAATCATTAAACTACCTATTTACCTATAGTGCGTTCAACGAGACAAAATATCAAATTTAAACAAACTAACTGCCAGGTCATTCGCCTATGCAGGGCTTTAACCTTTTTTACAAACACAAATTTTTAAAATGTAAAATAAATATATATTTTGATAATTACTATTTAAGAAGTATTAAATCTTATATAATTATACTATATAAACGAACAATTAATTATTCTTGAATGTATATTTACTTATTCTGTGTATCTTAGAAATCCCCGCTTTGCCTAAAGAGGCAAAAAAAAATGTGTACGCACAATTTAATAGCGATATATAATAATAGTTAGGGAACCATTATAACAATTTAATTACGATTGCTCGCTATTAAATTTTGCATACACGTTGACAAAACACAATACGTAAACAAACAACAACTATAACTAAAACTAAAACCAGTTACAAATAACAATAATTAACGAAAATAATACAGGAAATTACAGAGAACGAACAAAATTTATGATTACACCGAGCGCTTCACAAACGGAATGAAATTAAAAAAATAAATATGTATGAAATTAATAAAATAAATATGTAGGTAAATACGAAATCAAAGAGCCGTCCAAATGTTTTCAATACCCGCAATAGTCCGTTTGACCTAGTCCGTCCTTGCCGAGAGCAGTGCAGCAGATAGCAAACAAAGAAGATAGAAAGAGATAACCTATATTTTGTATGTTGCGTTGAGGATAATGAGTATTGTTTACATTTGGTATCTTGTCTCGTTGAACGCACTATATATAACTACACTAACCTTAACAAATGTTCAAAGTGAGCTCCTTCTCGTGTGATACACAGTTCGGCACGTTTACGCATATTGTCTTTTACACGATTTAACACGAATCACACTGTCACTTTTAACAATTTTGAAAGCACTGGTGATTTTTAATTTCAATTCCTCTATGTTTGTATACTCTGTAGCAATGCCGCTCCACTTCGTCCTTGGAGTCCTTGGAATCGCGATTGAGAACCGGTACAAATTGATAGCACACGGCAAGCTATCATTCGCACGCGCATAGGCACGAACCATGTCCAAGTACTCTGCATTCGTGTATTGATATGCCATATCTAATTACTAATGACTAGTCACTCACACACGACAGATTAGGTATACGCGTAAAATCGATCGAAAGGCTAGCGCGCGGGAAGACACACGTACGAAACTTACCGTGGCGTTCGCCCTACTGCCCTACTAACGGGACATCAATTGTCGATCGAATTAGCGGTAATTAGAATTAGCCGCGGGGCGGGGAGGTGCATTTGGTAAGTGGCACAGTACAAAATCGCGGTGCACGCGCCGCCGCCCGCTGGCATGACTGGAAATGTGTTTACGCTTCATTTATTGAAATTGAAATTTAAGGAAATTTGGTCAAAAATTAAGTACCTATTTTTTTTTCACATAATTCGAATGAGAACCATGTACCGAGTATTCTCCTTAAATATAGTAATTAATCAGTCATTCTGTATAAATTACATTTTTCTTTTAATAGTTGTTTCGATGTAATTTTATAGAATTAATATTAGATACTAATATATTCTTGTTTAACAATTTATTTGTATTATCCATAGGTTTTGTTTCTCAGACTGCTGTTAAGATTAAAAGTGTTAAAGTAATTTAATATAATTTTAATAAAAATGTATTAATCAGGTGGGCGTGGTCGGGCGCACCGGAGCGGGTAAATCGTCGCTAATATCGGCTCTCTTCCGTCTGGCGCCGATCGACGGTCATGTGTACATCGACGATGTTGATACCGGCGAAATAGCCCTCAAGGTTAACGCTCTTAAATTACATACACATGTTTCATACATCTAAACATTTTAACTATTGTGTTCAATTAAGAATCTGAATTTTTTTCTTATTAATTTTTTTGCAGTTGCTTATTGAGTTGAAATTTATTTGGCCTGGCCCGTTGGTGCGGTAATCTGGGTGTAATAATATACATATATATATATATATATATATATATATATATATATATATATATATATATATATATATACTAGCCAACCTGCAGTGGAGCATAGTGGTGGATTAAGCTCTAACCCTTCTTCTATATGGAGAAGAGGCCTTCGCTCAACAGTGGGTGGTCACAGGCTGATACTATACTATACTATACTATACTATGTACTACGTTAAGAACAGGCGACCTCGTTTCTATGTTAAACATAATTATTTGTTACAAATTACATGTAGTACAAAGAGTTACAAAAATGTTTTGTTCTTATAGGATCTGCGATCCAGGATATCCATTATTCCTCAGGAACCAGTGCTGTTTTCAGCGAGCTTACGTTACAATTTAGATCCATTTGACAAATACAGTGATGCCGAAATTTGGAAAGCATTAGAACAGGTAAAGTAATGAATAATAGGTTTTTTTATTTATACTTATTCATTATATTATATAAAAAATGTAAAGATTTGGAAGATATTTTCCCATCTTGCCTCTTAACCTCGGCAAACTCTACAGACAGGTAGCCGCTAGTTTGCGGGTTACGAAAGCCTAAAGAATCATCAATAGGAACGTCATAATTGTACAAGACTGTTTATAACATTTCAAAAGGCTTTATATGTCTCGTCTAAGTGGAGAAGATAGAAAAATCTTTTCGAGCTAACGTTAAGCCGGCTTAACATGCTGATTAACCGCCTGTAAGTTGTACTGCAAATTCCTTTGGACGTTGCATTTTTAGGTACTCATCGAACCCCATTGTCTACTCAGTCCCTCAGATAATTATCGAGCAATATCAATAGATAGAAGGGACGACCTTTTTTATATATGATATTTTCGAGTAGGCAGAAGAGATGATTTTTTTTAGGAATACACATAGCTGGACGCAGTAAATAACATTTGTCTGTAGTTGCGACGACCTTTGTTTTCTTTTTTTTTTTTCGTGTGCATTATTTTGGAAACTAATTTGGGCCCAAAGGGGCTCTACTCCTTTTTTGCCCTTGGTCGTAGAGGCGCGAGGCTTTCTGTGTGGTGCTTTGCTCCAGAACAAACGTGTAAGTTTGTGGTAAGGTGGAATGCAAGTTGGGCGTTAGATTGTGTGCGGATAGTATCAGCTAAGTGTAATAAGAGTAGGCAGGGAACCTACCTGTGAATGAAAGAAGGAAATTGATATGAAGTATGAAAATTGAAAGTGCGAGAAGCATAAATGCGTGAACTGATGTGAAAGAGTCGAAAGTAAGTACATTGTTAGTAAAATCTCTGCCAATGGTAAAGGGTAGTATATAAAAAAAACTAAAATACTAAATCCGGTCCTGGCGCTGGTCACTTTTTCAATATATAAAAGCGACCGTTTGCACGTATGCAGGTGGAGCTGAAGCAGTCGGTGACGTCGCTGTCCGCGGAGGTGGAAGCGGGCGGCGCCAACTTCAGCGCGGGCCAGCGCCAGCTGCTGTGCCTGGCGCGCGCCGCGCTCGCCAGGAACCGCCTGCTCGTGCTCGACGAGGCCACCGCCAACGTCGACCCCAAGTAAACCAACTAATCTAACCTACTCGCGCACGTCGCGCACGAACAGCGCCAGCTGCTGTGCCTGGCGCGCGCCGCGCTCGCCAGGAACCGCCTGCTCGTGCTCGACGAGGCCACCGCCAACGTCGACCCCAAGTAAACCAACTAATCTAACCTACTCGCGCACGTCGCGCACGAACAGCGCCAGCTGCTGTGCCTGGCGCGCGCCGCGCTCGCCAGGAACCGCCTGCTCGTGCTCGACGAGGCCACCGCCAACGTCGACCCCAAGTAAACCAACTAATCTAACCTACTCGCGCACGTCGCGCACGAACAGCGCCAGCTGCTGTGCCTGGCGCGCGCCGCGCTCGCCAGGAACCGCCTGCTCGTGCTCGACGAGGCCACCGCCAACGTCGACCCCAAGTAAACCAACTAATCTAACCTACTCGCGCACGTCGCGCACGAACAGCGCCAGCTGCTGTGCCTGGCGCGCGCCGCGCTCGCCAGGAACCGCCTGCTCGTGCTCGACGAGGCCACCGCCAACGTCGACCCCAAGTAAACCAACTAATCTAACCTACTCGCGCACGTCGCGCACGAACAGCGCCAGCTGCTGTGCCTGACGCGCGCCGCGCTCGCCAGGAACCGCCTGCTCGTGCTCGACGAGGCCACCGCCAACGTCGACCCCAAGTAAACCAACTAATCTAACCTACTCGCGCACGTCGCGCACGAACAGCGCCAGCTGCTGTGCCTGGCGCGCGCCGCGCTCGCCAGGAACCGCCTGCTCGTGCTCGACGAGGCCACCGCCAACGTCGACCCCAAGTAAACCAACTAATCTAACCTACTCGCGCACGTCGCGCACGAACAGCGCCAGCTGCTGTGCCTGGCGCGCGCCGCGCTCGCCAGGAACCGCCTGCTCGTGCTCGACGAGGCCACCGCCAACGTCGACCCCAAGTAAACCAACTAATCTAACCTACTCGCGCACGTCGCGCACGAACAGCGCCAGCTGCTGTGCCTGGCGCGCGCCGCGCTCGCCAGGAACCGCCTGCTCGTGCTCGACGAGGCCACCGCCAACGTCGACCCCAAGTAAACCAACTAATCTAACCTACTCGCGCACGTCGCGCACGAACAGCGCCAGCTGCTGTGCCTGGCGCGCGCCGCGCTCGCCAGGAACCGCCTGCTCGTGCTCGACGAGGCCACCGCCAACGTCGACCCCAAGTAAACCAACTAATCTAACCTACTCGCGCACGTCGCGCACGAACAGCGCCAGCTGCTGTGCCTGGCGCGCGCCGCGCTCGCCAGGAACCGCCTGCTCGTGCTCGACGAGGCCACCGCCAACGTCGACCCCAAGTAAACCAACTAATCTAACCTACTCGCGCACGTCGCGCACGAACAGCGCCAGCTGCTGTGCCTGGCGCGCGCCGCGCTCGCCAGGAACCGCCTGCTCGTGCTCGACGAGGCCACCGCCAACGTCGACCCCAAGTAAACCAACTAATCTAACCTACTCGCGCACGTCGCGCACGAACAGCGCCAGCTGCTGTGCCTGGCGCGCGCCGCGCTCGCCAGGAACCGCCTGCTCGTGCTCGACGAGGCCACCGCCAACGTCGACCCCAAGTAAACCAACTAATCTAACCTACTCGCGCACGTCGCGCACGAACAGCGCCAGCTGCTGTGCCTGGCGCGCGCCGCGCTCGCCAGGAACCGCCTGCTCGTGCTCGACGAGGCCACCGCCAACGTCGACCCCAAGTAAACCAACTAATCTAACCTACTCGCGCACGTCGCGCACGAACAGCGCCAGCTGCTGTGCCTGACGCGCGCCGCGCTCGCCAGGAACCGCCTGCTCGTGCTCGACGAGGCCACCGCCAACGTCGACCCCAAGTAAACCAACTAATCTAACCTACTCGCGCACGTCGCGCACGAACAGCGCCAGCTGCTGTGCCTGGCGCGCGCCGCGCTCGCCAGGAACCGCCTGCTCGTGCTCGACGAGGCCACCGCCAACGTCGACCCCAAGTAAACCAACTAATCTAACCTACTCGCGCACGTCGCGCACGAACAGCGCCAGCTGCTGTGCCTGGCGCGCGCCGCGCTCGCCAGGAACCGCCTGCTCGTGCTCGACGAGGCCACCGCCAACGTCGACCCCAAGTAAACCAACTAATCTAACCTACTCGCGCACGTCGCGCACGAACAGCGCCAGCTGCTGTGCCTGGCGCGCGCCGCGCTCGCCAGGAACCGCCTGCTCGTGCTCGACGAGGCCACCGCCAACGTCGACCCCAAGTAAACCAACTAATCTAACCTACTCGCGCACGTCGCGCACGAACAGCGCCAGCTGCTGTGCCTGGCGCGCGCCGCGCTCGCCAGGAACCGCCTGCTCGTGCTCGACGAGGCCACCGCCAACGTCGACCCCAAGTAAACCAACTAATCTAACCTACTCGCGCACGTCGCGCACGAACAGCGCCAGCTGCTGTGCCTGGCGCGCGCCGCGCTCGCCAGGAACCGCCTGCTCGTGCTCGACGAGGCCACCGCCAACGTCGACCCCAAGTAAACCAACTAATCTAACCTACTCGCGCACGTCGCGCACGAACAGCGCCAGCTGCTGTGCCTGGCGCGCGCCGCGCTCGCCAGGAACCGCCTGCTCGTGCTCGACGAGGCCACCGCCAACGTCGACCCCAAGTAAACCAACTAATCTAACCTACTCGCGCACGTCGCGCACGAACAGCGCCAGCTGCTGTGCCTGGCGCGCGCCGCGCTCGCCAGGAACCGCCTGCTCGTGCTCGACGAGGCCACCGCCAACGTCGACCCCAAGTAAACCAACTAATCTAACCTACTCGCGCACGTCGCGCACGAACAGCGCCAGCTGCTGTGCCTGGCGCGCGCCGCGCTCGCCAGGAACCGCCTGCTCGTGCTCGACGAGGCCACCGCCAACGTCGACCCCAAGTAAACCAACTAATCTAACCTACTCGCGCACGTCGCGCACGAACAGCGCCAGCTGCTGTGCCTGGCGCGCGCCGCGCTCGCCAGGAACCGCCTGCTCGTGCTCGACGAGGCCACCGCCAACGTCGACCCCAAGTAAACCAACTAATCTAACCTACTCGCGCACGTCGCGCACGAACAGCGCCAGCTGCTGTGCCTGGCGCGCGCCGCGCTCGCCAGGAACCGCCTGCTCGTGCTCGACGAGGCCACCGCCAACGTCGACCCCAAGTAAACCAACTAATCTAACCTACTCGCGCACGTCGCGCACGAACAGCGCCAGCTGCTGTGCCTGGCGCGCGCCGCGCTCGCCAGGAACCGCCTGCTCGTGCTCGACGAGGCCACCGCCAACGTCGACCCCAAGTAAACCAACTAATCTAACCTACTCGCGCACGTCGCGCACGAACAGCGCCAGCTGCTGTGCCTGGCGCGCGCCGCGCTCGCCAGGAACCGCCTGCTCGTGCTCGACGAGGCCACCGCCAACGTCGACCCCAAGTAAACCAACTAATCTAACCTACTCGCGCACGTCGCGCACGAACAGCGCCAGCTGCTGTGCCTGGCGCGCGCCGCGCTCGCCAGGAACCGCCTGCTCGTGCTCGACGAGGCCACCGCCAACGTCGACCCCAAGTAAACCAACTAATCTAACCTACTCGCGCACGTCGCGCACGAACAGCGCCAGCTGCTGTGCCTGGCGCGCGCCGCGCTCGCCAGGAACCGCCTGCTCGTGCTCGACGAGGCCACCGCCAACGTCGACCCCAAGTAAACCAACTAATCTAACCTACTCGCGCACGTCGCGCACGAACAGCGCCAGCTGCTGTGCCTGGCGCGCGCCGCGCTCGCCAGGAACCGCCTGCTCGTGCTCGACGAGGCCACCGCCAACGTCGACCCCAAGTAAACCAACTAATCTAACCTACTCGCGCACGTCGCGCACGAACAGCGCCAGCTGCTGTGCCTGGCGCGCGCCGCGCTCGCCAGGAACCGCCTGCTCGTGCTCGACGAGGCCACCGCCAACGTCGACCCCAAGTAAACCAACTAATCTAACCTACTCGCGCACGTCGCGCACGAACAGCGCCAGCTGCTGTGCCTGGCGCGCGCCGCGCTCGCCAGGAACCGCCTGCTCGTGCTCGACGAGGCCACCGCCAACGTCGACCCCAAGTAAACCAACTAATCTAACCTACTCGCGCACGTCGCGCACGAACAGCGCCAGCTGCTGTGCCTGGCGCGCGCCGCGCTCGCCAGGAACCGCCTGCTCGTGCTCGACGAGGCCACCGCCAACGTCGACCCCAAGTAAACCAACTAATCTAACCTACTCGCGCACGTCGCGCACGAACAGCGCCAGCTGCTGTGCCTGGCGCGCGCCGCGCTCGCCAGGAACCGCCTGCTCGTGCTCGACGAGGCCACCGCCAACGTCGACCCCAAGTAAACCAACTAATCTAACCTACTCGCGCACGTCGCGCACGAACAGCGCCAGCTGCTGTGCCTGGCGCGCGCCGCGCTCGCACTACACTACAGGTCATGCAATAGTTTCAATAAAACCTATTTTTTTATTTACAGCACTGACGCCTTGATTCAGAAATCAATTCGTAAACATTTCGCCGACTGTACGGTGCTGACAGTAGCTCACCGCTTGCACACGGTCGCGGATTCCGATCGAGTTGTTGTAAGTGTGCTTATCTACACTCTTTCATAATATGTCTTAAAAGAGTAAGAGTTCTTAGAAAAATAGGATATAATATATCAATCACTTCCTGAAACAATAAAATTACTGATCGTTCACTGAGTGCCATTATATACAAGAAATAATAATATGGAATAATGCAAGTTATGATTTTGTAGCAATAAGCATTTAATTTTATAGGTGCTAAAAAGAGATATTGTTTCATTTTTATAATTACACTGTGGATTGGTAATTAGAAAAATGCATTTGACAACAAATAATGCATCGTTATGAATATTGCTAAACTTCTGTAATATAAACACTTTTTTTTTATATATTTAACACACACAAGGTCGTCTGTTCCAAAGGTAGGCAACTTAATGCCTGTGTTTTAGGTAACAGCCGACTGATATACATTTTTTTTAATAAATATTACATTTATTTTACAATTTGCGTTATACTATGCGATACCATGCGTTCATTTAATTCAGTAGCAAAATATAGTTATCAATTCACGATACTTATAAATGATAAAACTGATATTTAACCTCAACCCTTAACTAACGCTCAATTAGAGACTATCTGACACACGAATTTGTGGCACTTCAAATATGTCGTGTTTTTATATCATTTTGTTATATTTATCGAATAATAAATAATACATTTATTTTTGGACTTGTAATTAAAAATAAATATACTTCTCACAAAAATTAAGGCAGCAAGAAAAAAAAACAAATTTTTAGGGGATTTTCAATAGGCTCTCACAAAAATTAAGGGAGCAAGAAAAAAATTCAAATTTTTGGGGGATTTTCAACAGGCTGTAACTTGGAGAAAAATGGTCGTACAGCAAATCAAAAAAGCAATTATAGTTGTGTCTAGTGTTTAGATCTGAATTTGAAATTTTGTTCTTGAAATTTTTTTTCGAGCAATCCTGAGAAAACCACAAAAAAAATCGGAATATTTTTGGAAATTTTTCGGAATGTTTTTCTTTGTTTTAATCTACGAACTTGGAAAAAAAATTTTACAACCTCTATATGGACCGGATAACTTGTTATTCAGCTTTATTTTGTTTTTGATTATCAATGTCTCCGCAACTAATGATTGCACAGAAAAGTCAAGGTTGTAAGATTTTAAATTAACATGGTTATTTTAACTAAAATTATTAAAATCGGGATATTTACTATGTTTTTTGTTTTCATTTGTTGGAGCTCGATATTTCGACATTATCTACGAATGTCTTGTTCACGAAACAAGTCTGAGTTCGAGATTTAAGTCAAGGTTGGTTTCGAAAACTTGAATAAATTCTCTAAATAATAAATAAACAATTCTCCTTAATTTTGTGAGAAGTGTACATATTTTAGCGCTTTTAAAAATACACCCATAAGGAGGTGCATTGGGGATGACATTTTATTAAATTTTACATTTTTATGTGATTGAGATTAGCATGAAACGTTATTATTGTGATATCATGAAACACGTAAACAAAGTCTTAGATTACGGCTAGTGTAAAAATAAACTATTATTTGCCCAGATTTTTGTAAAAAGGTAACTAATAGTCTTTTTGGGACTTTCCGGACCCCTCCTACAACGCACAAATTTTAGATTATGATGTAAGGAAACGTACACGTACCTATACTACGTGATCAATTTGTGCCCCCTCGGTTATAGCCCGTACTTTATACTAAAACCCGTAGTATAAAGTTAAAAATAAAATAAATGTATTGTACAGACGTTGACTTTAAGATTAACTCTCGTCGATTTGCTTGACAAATGTACTGCATTGCATACTATCAGTTTTAAATGAGCTGACGTCCCGGCATATGTGCGTCAATGTTGTTGGTTAGTTGTGAACATGTTATGAATTACGTGGCGAAAACCTAAGCAAACCAAGTTTCCGAGTGTGGTATTTTTTAAGACCAAACACATCACGTAGTATGGGTACGTTTTCTAACTACATACATACTATTATAATTTTAGCAATGAACTAAGTTTTTTTTTTAAAATTCTTTCCCAGGTAATGGAAGCAGGGCAAATTGTAGAGTGCGGTCACCCTCACGATTTGTTGCAAAATGAAAATGGCTACTTCGCAAAAATGGTTAATCAGTTGGGCTCTGCTTCTGAACAAAGTCTACGCGAGATTGCACAAAAAGCTTATTTACAACATATAAAATACGTCGACGCTGATGACCACGCGCAATAACTACCTAACTGCGTAAAGTGCATGTTTATGTGTTACGGTTCTAATCGCAATAATTTAGACAAGTGGCTTTAATATAGCTCGACGCTATGACACAAGAGCACCCGTCGTGTTCACAAGCTTACTGGAGTGTCGCGCGCCCTACGACGGCGAATCCGCAAGTTTTCTTCAAATACCCTTACAGTATAATCTCGTAACACATAAATGCAAAATTTTAAAACATATAGTGCTTTTGCCCACGGCTGGTTTTAAAATGTAACTGTGTGATTTTAATGAACCAATTCAAAATTACTTTATGAATGTGCCTTTAAATGTAGATTTTATAATTGGGCATAGTGGCTACAGTTTTAGAATTAGCTTATGCTTTATTGCCATCATAATACCTCATAAAAAGTTTTCGATGATTTTTGTAGTAAATTAGTATGTTATATTACAATTTATATATATTACAAATGTTGTATGAGTGGTTATTCACAAAGTTTACTATCAATATTTTTATCTAAAGCAAAAAGTTTTTACTCCTTTTTACGATGATTACGCAGACGGAGAAGGTTGTTGGGTTTTGGTTGATGTTGGCACAGTTAAAGTTTATATGGAGAAGAAGTGCAGAATGCTAATGTTTTTTATAATAATGCTCACACACACACGTGTACAATAACATATATACACAAATTTTGTATTGTCAAAGTCTGTTGTCAACATGATCTTAAATACAGGTCTTGCAACGAATTTTCCATCGAAATTTATTATCACAATTCCAGTCTAATGAGTGCTGCATATGCTCACCGTGTTATGCGCAATCATATTTTTATGATGTTGACCACTATAAATATATATATATATATATATGTCGTCATAGTCGTAGAATAGTGACGGATCTTGCAGGCTTGAAACTTTGCAGGGCAGACGTTGTAAACAGTACAAACAGTTATGTTGTTGTTGTTGTATATTTGAAATGTCTGCCCTGTGTGGTTTTGAATTTGTGGGATCCGTCACTATTCTACGACTATGACGACATATATTTATATTATATATATATATATATATATAATTATAGTATTCATAAATACTTAATAGATATATTAAAGTATAGAATTATACCTGTAGTAATAATTTCATATTGTATAATTGTGCCCTTGGTAATGCAAAAAACACTTAAACACAATTTTATAAATGTTTTTCTACTTGTACATATTATACTGAACATAATATTAAAATTTTTATCCACCTTTAGTTAGGAAATGCCTGTCCAAATTAATTCAGCTTAAAGAAGAATACAAACTTACAGATAAATAATCAATTAAAAATGGGTTTTTTGCATTTATATTTGTATAATTTATGATAAGAATATAACAAATGGCATAGCATCACATGTCAACTATATTTGTGTGTAATTTTATTTTATTTATAATTCTCTACTTACTGTGTACATGCATGAGTTTACAGAGGAACAAACGTAATTAAGTTTTAGGTATATGTTACAAACTACTTACTATAAGTACTTAAAAAAATGTCAAATACTTATTCAGAACAAAGACACTGTCTTTTCTTTCTTACAATTTTGTTTATTTTTACTTTGTTACTTATAGTTAATTTTAAAGTAGTGTATTCTAATTAGATTTTTGTTTATTTTATTTAGGAGACATTTTGTTATATAATAAATTACTTATTAATAAATGTGTTAATATTGAAATGTTCTTAAAAAACAATGTAGAGTATATACAAATTAAAAATTTGTATATTCTCTACATACTTTACTAAAAGTAAAACTTAATATATTAATAGAATAGTTAGTTTTTTAATAAATAGTTGAGTATGATGTATGCTTAAAAATGAATTATTTATTGAGCAAATAATGTATGAAATTAAGGAAAAATTAAATTATCCAAATAAAGAATATATTTTAATATGGTTGTCTCATTTAAACATTATGAATAATGCAAATTTTTTTATATATATACATATATTTAATATAAAAATTAAACAAGTTGAACTTTGCCATTTTTAACTAAATCAGCAATCGGTTTGTATTGCAATATGTGCTGGGAATCCTCTGAAAAGAAAAAATAAATTTTAAACTACCATAGAGAATAATAAATTCAATATGTTTACATAACATTTGTATAGAAAAGACAATCTGTTTGACCAATATTCACATGTCATGTCGAATTTATCATACCTTCTATATCTATTTCTTCATCTTGATCGCCCAAAAGGTCTTCTAATATAATTCCATTAATTGTTTCATTAGCCTTAAGAAAGACATGACAATAAAAATTTGGATAAATAGCCATTTTATTCAATTCAAATGATTGCATGTTCCCTGGAACATGGTTCAATATGGTATTTTTTAAATGACTCTCCATGTTTGTAATATATTCCTGAGCATATCTAAATTCAGATGGAGTTAAATAATTCGTCCCAGCTTCTATCCGTTGCTTCTCTTCATTGACTATAGCAATACAATACTTTTCAATCTTACCTAACCTAGTTTTAAGATAATTACAAATTATGTATTTAATTCTATTCAATTCCATTTTGTGAATACATGAGCGAAGATCTGTTTTGGGTAATTTATTAATGTTTCGTTCCATGTGTTGTATTTGTCCTAACATACATTCGACCATGTCGTTATGATGGGGAAGTATTTCTGGTGCTAAACGTTCGTTTTGCCAAGCGTTTTGAAGGGTTTTTAACACAGTTTCGGCTGTAATTTCTTCCTCATCGTCACTCAATTCTATATCTTCAGCATCCATTGTTTGTATTAATTATCTAACATTAACAACAAACATAATTCAAAATTAATTTAATTCAAATCAATAAAACAAACTTATTATTAATTAAAGAATCACAAAATTGTAGATTGACACTTGACAGTTTGACATAGGGCTGTACGATAATTACCGATAATTCGTAACTACTCGATAATTTTTTATTCGATAATTATCGATAAGTCTGATTCGATAATTTCGAACCGATAATTATCGATAATGTTTCATTCGATGATTATCGATAGCTATTGATAATGTTTCATCCGATAATTATCGATAATTTTGTTTTGATCCGATAATTATCGATAATTTGTTTGTGATCTGAATAATTATCGATAATTGTGATTCGATAATTATGGGTATGCGTCAGCCGTTAAGTATCGAGTAATAAGTTTGATAGGGAGAAGTGACAACCTTTTTTATACTTTGTCCAACCGTTTATTATCTTTTTGACATTTCGACATTAGTTACACCCTCATACGTTACTGATTCGATTTGAAATAATAATCGATATTATTTAAGCAGAACTTTCAATCGATTTAATGAAATATTTTTAGTTTCAATATTAATTTTTCGTTTCTTAGTTTTTTTAACGCGTGCATAGTTAGCAGCCGTCAAAAAATAAATAAACGAATGAACAGTTTCTTTGTCCTTTACTCTTGATTTGAACTTAATTTCCAAGATTTCGACTTAATTCCTTGCAAATAATCAATATTGGAGTCATAGTTACTATTTTTATTTCCTTTTTTTTAAATTAATTTTACAGAAACAATACTTTTATGAAGTCAAATTATTTTTATCATATGATCGATTTATCGATCGATATATTTCGAGAACTGGTTTATAGTCTGTGGTTGTTTTTTATGTACAAAGCACTTCACTACCCATCTATAAAGTACGACATTACTGTAGTACGTTATTCCGGAAAAAAACACGCTAATGTATAGACGTAAGCTGTCAAAAAGATAATAAACGGTTGGACAAGGTATAGGTATTTGGATAGGCTGCAGAGGTAAATATCGATGCCAGATTTGGACGATCTTTTTTTTTTCGTCGTCACTTACGGTATACAAAATTTTTTGAAACTTATCAGCCTTCACCCGATAATTATCGAATACATCCGATAATTATCGAATCCATCCGATTATTATCAAATCCATCCGATAATTATCGAATCGCCCGATAATTGTTGATAATTTTCATCCCATAATTATCAATAACTGTCGCCAACTATCGATAATTTTCATCAAATAATTATCGATAACTGTTCATTCGATAATTATATTTGAATAACTCCATATATATACATAGGTACATAACATTTGAAATACATGCACGGTGGTCTATTCCTAAGTTGTCTAAACTGAATGCCAGTGTTTTATTTATTTTTTGAATATATTCATAGTTCATACATTCAATATGTGCCCAAATGGAACAACATGATGAGCGCATGCGCTCCTACCAAAGCAAAGCTACCTACAAAAGTAACATAACCCCTTCACATCATTTGTTCCATTTCCGCGCATGTTGACTGTATGACGTGTGCATACGCTCCTATCAAACTGAAGAAATCTTCAATTAGAAGAGGGCCGCGAACGTACCCAATATTTTTATGAAATGTTTATCTGGTCATTATTTTATATAGATAATTGCCAGATATTATTAAAGGATGATTTATAATACACAGTGCAGACCGGGTCGTGCCTAGACGGGGCACGGTAAGACATTTGGTAGTTTACTTTTGTATATACTAATTAATAGATATTAAATCATGCCGTGTGCCCCGCCCCGCCTGTAAGTCGACCCGGCTCGGCCCTGACACAGTGTTATGTAAATCATCCATGATCCAACAATTAATTTATGTAAAGGGAGGAAATACCTAAGCTTTAAAATTGTTTCATAATCTTTGATAGAATTTATTTTACCATAAACAGAAAATATAAAATACAAATAACTTATTTTATTTAATCGAAAAATATTAATTATAATAATTATCTTCTATTACATCTTTGATACATATATAGAAATCTATTAATTACATGAATATTGCTAACTGTCCAACTAAACATTGTGATGTCAATGATTGGCCAATGATCTACTATACTATAGTAACTAAAGTTTTCGGTTTTCCGATTATCGTAACAGATTCATACTTTAGCTAAGATACGTATAATGGCTAATTGTACTGGATTTACAATTAAACTGGATTTATAATTAAAAGTAAAGTTATATTTTCCCAATTTCTTATATTAAGTATGTTTATATGCCGAAATGTCAATTGCCTTTTCTCATAAACACCAAAAAAAGTCTTCACTGATATCGTATGACTTATTGATTATACCACGGTGATTTTTATGAGTTTATCTTAAAATTAATCAATTGTCGCGTATTTAAATCCAGGCGAGTATCTGTACGCATCTGTGTATTAATTTGCATTTTATTTAAGTATTTAAGATTAAAAAACACACATTTCCTTACGAAATATTTTGTACATTATTCATAATCTTTGTCATCATTAATACCGTAAGAGAACAGGTTAGTAATCAGATTAGGTCAAATATTTAAATCGTTGTAATTAAAAAAAAAAATGTTTTCACATTTTCGTTGTAGGTAATACATATATGCCTATCCAGTATCGAACCAGAAGTCATTGTATTTAAGCGACTACCCTCCGTTCACTGGGCTATTACGGCATTTGTCCTGCCGATGTTTATAATCTTGTTAACATACTTATATTTCCATATACTTACACTTAGTGGTGTCATAACCATATTAGCAGAATTAAAGACGTCCAGGGATGAACTTATTGGAAAATATATAATCATATCATTTTTTAAAAGATATTAAGTAGGTACTTATAACAGTCAAATAAAAAAAATTATAAGGTTTGTTTTATTGAAGTGTGAAAGCTTAGTTTTGTCAATTACGATATAAATATGGTGATATAAATTTTCGAATATAATTTATTTTTATTTTTCTGTTATTTACGATTATTGTAAATAATTACACTTAATCTAAGTTTTCTTGATAAAATATGTCTAAGAACGTCCTATTTCTCTCAGAAAAAAGATGCGGAGTCTTGTCCGACACACGACGCCATTTCAGATTGATACTGTATATACGAGTACATGTCACATATTCACTGAGTACACGAGAAATTTTTAAATCAAAATCCCTTACTGAACTTACCTTATAGGTACAAATAATATACTTACAAATAAGTACTTCATAATAATTATAGTCTCTATTAATGTCATTGTTTTTTTTTTTCGTTAAACGTAAGAAACTACATTAGAAAAAAAAATTATATTGAAGAGTTTAAAATTATATTCACAAGAAATTTGTACTGTTTTGACTATTGATGTTATGATTCTAATATTGAATACGAATAAGTACATTATTAATACAGTATTAAGTAAAAATATTAGATACAACCCCCTACCTGTATAAGACACTTAGCAGGTAATGTATTCACCCTATTACCTATATCTAATTATGAATATCGATTTCTTTGTGACGATATTATAATCCTCCTTCTGTTATTATAAAAGACAAGTGTTGCGTCCGAAAGAACGAGTAGCCTCCGTAACGCCTTGGCATCCTCGCCAGAGATTGGTTATAGCAACTAAAGACTGGAGTAGTTCGTGAAGCGATTTTCTTCAGTATTTTTGGTATTAACCATCTCGGGGCGACCTACCCAGTAACCCCTTTTTTAGTGAGTCATAAAGGAATAACTTGTTTTAACACCATTGCATTTTGATAACAAATGCTGAATTACTAAAAGAAAGGACTTTTGATTGTTGGTGCTAAAACACGTGTAGATTTCGTTTAAAAATATTATTAACTTTAACATTAAACGACATAAAGTTTTATAAAATATTAAAAAATTAACTTGTATCATTATTTTTCAGATTTTAGCACTAGGTCCATAAAAAAATGGCAATCACAAGCTTGGACCTCGGACCAGGTGCTGCCGCTCTTCAGGCGTGGGGCGGTCAGATGGCAGCCTACGGCAGCAATGAAACCGTTGTTGACAAAGCACCACCCGAAATGCTGCACTTAATTGACCCTCATTGGTAAAAACAACAAAATAAAGATATGCTATATTTGAACTTTACAACTATTATAAAATGTCTACTTGTAATAATTATAGGTATCAATTCCCACCCATGAATCCGATGTGGTACGGTCTGCTTGGATTCTTCATAGGCATTTTGGGCTTCATCTCCGTCACAGGCAACGGAATGGTCGTCTACATCTTCACAACCACAAAGGTGATGAAAAAAACACATTTTTTAAATATTTTTCATTGAATTTACAAATTTATATTACAGTAAATTACGGTTTGTATTGCAGTCCCTCAAAACACCATCAAACATCTTCGTCGTAAACCTAGCGTTCTCGGACTTTCTCTTGTTGGGATTGATGGCACCTCCGATGGTAGTCAACTGTTACTATGAAACGTGGGTATTCGGTACGTAAAAATTTGCCTTAAAATCATCACGATAATACTAAACTAAACGACTGCGACCGATCATAAAACGTTTTTAAGTTTTTCATTTTATTTTCTATGCCTTTTTATAAATCATAACGGTCTTGTCTTACTACTACCCGTAATGTTTATCTACAAATGTTATTACAGGGCCACTAGCGTGCCAACTATACGCTTGTGCTGGTTCGCTATTTGGATGCGTCTCCATCTGGACCATGACAATGATCGCTTTCGACCGCTACAATGTTATCGTAAAGGGCATCGCCGCCAAACCTTTGACTGTCAACGGCGCTCTGCTTCGAGTCTTTGCGATCTGGATGTTCTCGTTATTATGGACTGTTGCACCAATGTTAGGATGGGGCCGGTAAAAAAAAATTTGTTTATTTTCTTGAATATTATATGACAATTTGACTTGACTGTGAAATACTTTTTAAACTACAGTTTTTTTCTTTAAAGATATGTACCTGAGGGTAACTTGACCGCCTGTGGCACTGATTACTTCGACAAGGGCTGGTTAAACCGTAGCTACATCTTGCTCTACTCAGTATTCTGCTACTTCCTGCCTCTCTTCCTCATCATCTACTCCTACTTCTTCATTGTTCAGGTAAAGTAACGTAAAATAAAAATGATTCTCAATTTCATTCAACATTATACGATAATATTCGGGAGTAACAAATCATTCAATCTTTCATTTTGATTCTTAATCCAGGCTGTAGCAGCTCACGAGAGGGCTATGAGGGAACAGGCTAAGAAAATGAACGTTGCTTCTCTCAGGTCATCGGATGCGGCCAACACAAGTGCCGAATGCAAATTGGCTAAGGTAATTTAACATAAAAGATTCAGACATATACAACCATACCAAATAACACCAAACACACCTATATAATATTCCTTCTTACCTAAAAGAGCGGCTTAAGTTTCTCAACGATTGTCATGAACGAAGTCTACGCTCTAATGACAATTTACTCCTTGTAATTCCTTCCTACTCTACTCATTTCTTTACTAAATCATTTACTGTCAAGCTGCCCGACTTTGGAACTTCCTACCCTTGTTCATTAGACGTGCTCAATCCTTAACAATTTTTAAGAAATCTGTAAAAAACCATTTCCACGCTCGTATAATCATTATATATGTATTATATATGTTATAAAATAAAACTGTACACCTATACCATTAGCATACCATTTCCCCTGCCCTAAGGTTGCCTGGAAGAGATCGCTCTTCACTTTCAGCGATAAGGCCGCCTTTTCTACTTATTTCTTTTTTTTGTATGTTATGTTACTTTTTTTTTGTACAATAAAGAGTTATTATTATTGTTATTATACCATACAAGTCAAACCAGATGGTATTACTAATGATATGTACATATATATATATATATATATATATATATATATATATATATATATATATATATATATATATATATGGTATACTATGAAAATAACATGTTCAGCAATATTAAAATAAATTTTTTATATCCAGGTTGCTTTAATGACCATTTCACTGTGGTTCATGGCGTGGACTCCATATCTTGTGATCAACTTTGCCGGTATCTTCGATACTATCACACTCACGCCTCTAGCTACTATCTGGGGCTCCGTCTTCGCTAAGGCTAATGCCGTCTATAATCCTATTGTATATGGTATCAGGTATGCAAGTTTTGCTATAACTTTTTTCAATAAAATTTATTTCAATAATTCTTATACTACTTGTTGACTTTTGACAAAACACATAGACGATGTATTTGTAAAAAAAAATGTATAAAATTTGAATAGCTATACACGATATTGTTTCTTTGTTACAGCCACCCGAAATACCGTGCGGCATTGTATGCGAGATTCCCAGCCCTCGCTTGCCAGCCTTCGCCCGAAGACAACGCCTCAGTAGCCTCCGCGGCCACAGCCACCGAGGAGAAACCTTCGGCGTGAACACTCTGACGTCCAGACCGACCGACTACCACACGCTTCTTCGGAAAATGATTCTGCCAATGCGATGTTCTTTATTACTTTTATACGTGAAAATTTATTGTACAAAGTTAATGAGCACAGAGCGCGAGCTCTATAAAATATTAGGGTTTTAATATTTTCAGTTTGTTACTTACTCAATACGCATATTTTGGGTTCGCGTTATGTGCGTCTATTTGAACATTGCACACATTTCTTACGCCTTCGCTTGTATCTATGGTAGCATAAAAAATACAAAAAAAATTTATATAGGTATAAAAAAGGAATCATGTCGCTAGGCCGCCCCGTGAACTACGAGACTGCTTCTTTTAGTAAATAGGTAACGTAACGAAATCTTAACGACGGAAAGATGCATTGTATATTGGACAAATAAAGTTTATGACTGGCAAAGTGGTTTATGACCACATAAAAATCTCTTTAATTTTCTTCCCAATTTTAATTTTTTACACCAATAATTACAGTACAAATATTTTGCATTTTACAAAAAAATTATAATTGAAAAATAAAAAATCAAGTGCTCATCAAATAATTAAAATTATTTAACATAATAATTATATGGTACTTATGATTACATCAATGACAATGAATGATTCTATACAATATATTATATCGTAAACAAAACTTTTACCATAAATTCTTATTGCATAAGTATGTATTTTAAATAGAGGCATTAGAATAATTTTGAAGTGTAAACAATCTGAATATGGTTAAATTTTTAATAAAAAAATCATAATAAACGTCCATAAATAACATAAGAAAAAAATATATAGTAACAGATCCCTTTCAAATGCTGATCGTTGCTAAGCAACTGAAATACAAACATTGGTAGTACAGTTTTTTCAATGCATTATCATAAAATTGTTGCAAAAATATTTAAAGCCAGAAAATATATGATAATGATAATTTTAAGTGATATAAGATAACAAAAGCAAAACAAAAGGATGGCTTACAAATCATCATTCGAACTCCATCACAACTTTCCAAAGTTAGCAGAAGAATCTGGTTTTACGTTCAATACACATAAGCCACGCGTCCACATAGAGTGGAATAAAATAAGTAAGTTTGTTACAAAATTACCGGTGATATAATTAATATTACTTATATAAATGCAAATACATTCTCGGCATAAACAAAATACTTTTACGTGAAGTAATTTTATATGTTATTATTATGAACCAATTAGCCAGTATATCGCTTAAAGATAACTAATATTTTCACAAAACAATATACACCCTAAGGGAAATTATCGCCTTCTGAAAACTATATAATTCTAATAAATATAATAAAAGACTTTTTTAGAGTTTAATTTGAGTAAATTGTACTAGACTTTTTTCCTCTAATAAAACTCTAAGAAGTCTTTTATTCTATTTATTAAAACTATATAGAATTTTTAGAAGACGATAATTTCCATTTTCATCATATGTTGTGTATCATGAATTTAAAATCGTAAATTAATATAATTGTCGTTTCGTAATGTGGTTTATTAGAATAAGTGCTCACCAAAATCTTATTTAAATTTTCTTACGTCCTTTTTATTTAACTGAAATATAATAAATATAAAATTGGTATTTTAATATAATAATATTATTTTATAAAATTATTTTTGTTTTATCGACGTGTTATGGAAATCTTAAACGCCTTTTTTTTCAGAGTTAATCGATATAGACTCTATAATAAAAGACAGAAAATTTGTTCTACTTGAACAACATGTTAATGATGTAAGTTGTACATTAATTATTATTTAAAATTAAAACGTCCTATTCTCAATTTACTTATAAGGCTGTATCTAGATATTACTTAATGTCCGAAATTGGTGTTTGTTAAAATTAATATCAATATAAATCGATAATCACCAATTTCGATGGTGCAGGTACGACCGAAATAGGTACCTACGTACTAATATCAATCTATACATATAATAAAATGGTAGGAAAGTCAAAACTGTACATTGAATATTTTTTTTAAAAGAATACTTGGCGTGTGGTCTACAATCGATACCGAAGCCAAAAATATAGTTTTTACAATTTTTGTCTCTTTGTCTGTATGTCTGTCCGGGATAAACTCAAAAAGTACTGTATTGATTTACTTCAAATTTGGCACGAATATTATTAAGAAGTCGGGTCAACATAATTATTATAGTCTACATATTATCACGCTATCAACTACGGCCACTACGGGGAACGAGCAGTGAACCTTTATTTCTTCAACGCATTCTGTAACAACGTGTAATCTAATAGCGTTCGCGCAGACGACGTCGCGGGCAGCAGCTAGTATATTATAAAGAAGTAGGTAGGTACAGTTTGTGAGTTCGGATGCTGTTTTTCGACACTTAATACTTGTGAATATAGTATTTACTGAGTAAGGCAGAGAGCCTATCCTTTTCAGCACATCCCAGTGAACATTTTAATATATTTTTTACGTCAGCATGATATTCTTCAATATCATGCTTTACCTACATAAGAAATGACTCATTAGTGACTTAGTGAGTCATAATATATGACTATTATTTCGCACTTACGCCAGATTATGACGTAGAAATCGTGACATAAAAAAAGTCATGAATATGTCATGGTGATTTAGAATTAGTTTAAAATATCTCACATATCGATATGACTTCCGAATATCATATAAAGCTTGAAGCTTAGTCTCAAAAAGATTTAAAAAAAGTGATGCCCGAGGTCTTCAAGTGATGAACATAATATTGACACAGACGCTGGTTTATTATTATTGGGAGCCACCTAGTGGGTCTCAGACTGGACATTTGTCCTAAGGGTGTCTCCTAGGGAAATCGCACCTAGGGCCGGATTTAGAGTTGTGAGGGCCCGGGGCAATGGACGAGTGGAGGCCCCTTGATTTGGAATTGTTGAATTGCTGAATTGAATGACGACGAAAAAAAAAAGGTCGTCCGATTTCGCGCCAAAATATAATCGTTGCCGGAGGGACGTATTCCTACAAAAAAAAGGTCGTCCGATCTCGCGCCAATATATTATCGTTGTCGGATGGACGTATTCCTAAAAAAAAGGTCGTCCCAACTCCGAACCACTCCAACTCAGTTGGTTCTTTTGTGGAAGCCCCACTTTTGCGGATGTGGGGGCCTGGGGTAGTTGCCCCGCTTGCCCTCCTCTAGATCCGGCCCTGCTTAGGAGTGTGCGATAGTTATCAATAATTCGTAATTACTCGATAATTTTTCATTCGATAATTATCAAGTGGTATCGATATATCTAATTTAATAATTTTGATCCGATAATTATCGAAATTTTTCTCGAGGAATAAACACTAAAACGGAGTCACGACTGCCTTTTTTTAGGAACTCGGATAGCCTCGAAGTTTAAACATTGGAACGGAGTCGCAACGAAATTTTTTTTTTTGTGTGCACATGTGAGACTGGAAAGTTATCAATATTTTCATCTGATAATTATCGAATGATCCAATAATTATCGAATCATCCAATAATTATCAAATCATCCAATAATTTATCGAATCATACGATTTAATAATTTATCGAATCATACGATAATTATCGATAATTTTCATCCGATAATTATCGATAATTTTCATCCGATAATTATCGACAACTGTTCATTTGATAATTGTCGATAACACGATACGGTAATAAAATTATCGATTATTTTTTCCAATGAACATCCCTCATCGCACATCGGCTTAGAATATCGTCGGAGTGGAGAGAGGTGTTTCCAAAGTTTTTTTTTTCGATTGTGTATAACTCTTTGCCCTAGCAGCTTTCACAGCATAAACAGCGGGGAAGCCGAGGACTGAGACCAAGCCGTGAAAAATAAGAGACCCTAGTGGGACACAGACTGGCCGTTCGTCCTAAGGATGTCTCCTAGCAAGATCGCACCTCGACTTAAAACGTCGTCGGAGTGGAGGGAGGCTCTACACGCCTAGGCGTGTCCGGATCGTCAAAAACCGGGGCCCTCATCTCCGCTGGCGGAAGCAGTGTGTATGTGTGTGTGTTGCATTTGTGCACCTGAACCACTTGCCCAGTGCGGTGGTTGCGGACTGGAGGCGTCTGGTCAACGTTTCCATCGATGTGGCTGTGGTGAATAATTGAATATTGCAGTGTCATCTGCGAAGAGAGCGAGTTTAGTGGCTTCACTCTTAGCGGGGATGGAAATAACGTTCGTGTAGAGAGAGAATAGTGTTGGGGAAACCACGAAGTCTTGTGGGACTCCGACACGGATTGGTCGAGATGAGGAGTGTCCCTTGGACACGATATCGGAAGTTGCGATTCGACAAGTAGTCTCGTATGAAGCGCACGAGTCTGTCTGGCAATCTGTATTAGTATAGTTTATAAACTAGAGCGTTATACCAGACTTTGTAGAATGTCTTAGCAATATATATATATAGGCGCATTAAGTAGCGCCTCCTACGCACCCCCATTCGTCGCCCGCGGATGGAGGCCACGTCGGCGGTCTCCTCTCTCATCCGCTCGTCGGCCTCCTTCTGGGACATTACTGTCTCACAGAAGGAGACCATCGCCTTCTAGGTTATGCGGTGCACCTGATTTACTGACGAATGTTCGGCTTGAAAGCTGAACTGTTCGTTAATGAGCGGACGTTTCATCCGCTCCATGGCTAGATTGAGTCTTACAAGAATTATTCTCTCAAACACTTTTCCAAGTGAATTGAGAAGACTAATGGGTCGATAGCTAGTTGGAAGATAGGCTTGGGCAGAACAGCAATTACAGTTCACTTATGAGCATAGTATTGTACATATAGATACTTTATTAAATATGTAACAAATAGTTCGACCGTATTTTATTTAAATAGGTAATGACTCACAAAAGGAAAAGCTAGCAATAAATAATCAAGTTTATTTGTTTAATACGAGTATTATCAATTTTAAGCATTGTATATAGAAAAGTTTTTTATTACATTTTTATTTCATTTCATAGTTTATTGTACTCCATGACATAATCATATAAAATCTTTCTTTTATCGTACCTGTTCTTGGCGTAATAAGTATCAGTTTGTGTGTATTTCTTAACGGCCGTTTTCAATAACCTAACCACAGTTACGGATGGATTGCTACTTGCGATCAACAGTAATATATTATCTATCCATAATTTGCGTTTCACAATCAAGGATAGAACTTTACTACCTGCTATGAAGGTTAGATAGCTGTGACCCTCCAGTTTATCAGAGTTTTTATAACGTTTCGGTTTTTGCTGCTGTACATTATTGTAGAAAAAAAATGTCTTCAGTTTATTGTGTATTGTATTAGTTTTTTTTTTTTTTTATATTGGTATTTTAATAAATATTTTTGTATATGCTATGATAATTTTGTTATGCACTTTTGCCAATTAAATATTATTATTTTTACTTAAAATATTAAATCATAGAATTGTGAATCAAAACGTTTTGACACAGACAAAGAAGAAGGAATCAGCATCTTGTTATATGATTATATTTGATATATAGATATATATGAGTGCCATCTATAGCACCATGTGCTCTAGGGAATCCAGCAATATAAAAAAAATCTTGTTGAGTGTGATTTTGCAGCACAACAAGTTCGGGGTACAATCTTGCTATCGCTCTAGACACATCGGAGATTATACGACTAGCTGATGCTATAGATACTCCAATTAAATCTGCAACAGACACCAACATGGTACCTAATGCAAAAAATCGTAGTGTCAGGAGTGTTTGATGGAGTGTTGATATACGATGATTCCTAAAAATAAAATAACTTGATTAAAAAACCTGCTAAAATAATTACAACAATGATCTGTATCAAAGATCAATATAATATCTACCTTTGAGTAGTTCCACTTAAAAACGGTTGTATTAAATTAATTATTTGATTAACTCCACTTTTATTTATTCTAAATCTATAAGCGAACTCATAGTCATTAAATTTCTCCATTTAATTTACACGTGGCCTATATTTCTTCTGTACAGTACAGGTATCACTGTCGCTGTCATCATCATAATCTATTATCATTTGAAATAATTGCATATCGCCATCATCACTGCTATAGTATTCCATTATTAAATATTTATCAACACAAATACAACTTTTTAAAAGGCTACCGTCCGTGTGATCGCTCGATTTTGGCAGATAGTAAACAACGTTACAAAAGTTAGCTCTGCCTACCGGAGAGTAACATAAAACTTTTATTGAAACGCAAGTAAGAGAAATTTGTATGAACGCTCTGTCTCCATTCGGCTATCCGACCTCCCGTCGGTAGATAGACAACGGCGATAGGAAATCCTATCAATCGGTAGGTTATTGGAATGCAAGTAAGGGTAAAAGGATAGATTTGTCTATCTTTAGTAGGCTAAACTAACGATAGATATGTTATTGAAAACGGCCGTAAGTCGTATGTATATTCGCGTTTGGTAAGAGATGTCTGCATACGGATGTGCCCAGATAACATTTTTTTTATTAACATGCATAATATGTTTACAGGGTAAATTTGCTCAAGGTTAAGTATTTTAGTGGTTTTATATAGTATAGAAGTAGAGGTTAGTTTGGGATATTGGAACAACACTTTAATAGCTTTATTTTGTGCACGCTGTAATTGCATATATTCGTTTTGGCGGCGTTGCTCCAGACCTCTATTAAATTTTATAAGCGCATTGTACAGCATATATCGTATTTTAGGTGGTATAGGTACAAGAAGACATCCTCCGTAGTGTCCCAATGAATTGTGTAAGTTTATTTTTCGCGTGTTCTATGTGGGGTCGCCATGTTAAGATTCTGGGGTTGCGAATTCTTATTACGATTGCTTTCTTCCACTGATCGGGGAAGGAACAAACATCCAGGCGAGATTTTTATATATCATGATTGGAAGCATGAGAAGTCGTCTAGGGAGCCGTTTCACCGTCTTGTTGGTGATTTGGTCGGGGATCGAACGGAGCGTCTTCATCGGCCTTATAGTATATGGTTGTCCGGTAACGATACCATAGCGTGATTCAACCGTTCTACAACGCTACCTGTGGAGCTCGAATGTAATGTTACTAATTAAGCATTAAACTTATGACTTATGACTGAGACGTGTGTCACAGCATAATGTTTATATTATATATTATGTTCGTAACATTTAAATCACATAACATGACATCTTTTCAAAATCATCAGATAGTCACTATATTATGTCATATGTACGTAAAAGTTCAGTATCTCATTCTGACCTATGTATGACGACATATGTGAGTCATGTGTTCACTGGGATATGCTCAAACAGTACCTACTCGTATGGTACGGTAGACGATAGGTGCTGCTCAGTTTTTTTCTAATGTCCAAGTACAAAAAGAAATCATTCTTCAATACATTTTTTTATATTAACGTCAATCCCGCAGATTTTAGGCTGTGTTTTGGAATCGGAATTCGATGTTAGAATCCTCGATGAAGGTGTACTAAAAATATTTCGTTTGTCACAATTGACTATTGAATATCAACAATTTTGTCGGAATTATTTGGATCGTAGCATTTATGTTTTGAGAGAAGAAGTAACTAACCTACTTAAGGTAATAAAATGAATACTTTATTATGAATGATAATAAGGAAAAGCTCATTTACAGAAATAATTCTAAATATTGAAATAATGTTTTATTACAGGACATTGAATCAACAAGGAGAAATTTAAGAGAAAAAGAAGAAGAAATACGAAAATTAAAAAGAAAATCGAAAAATTTTATACGCGCTCCTTTAACCTACGGTAATGAAAACCTAGCTACAATGCTATTAAAAACTTTAAATAATACCAATGGAGACATTTTTAACTCAACATCTCATACTGATGTAATTCAATACAATAAATGTAGCTATTGTGAAAAAGTATTCTTAAATCAATTATACTTAAAAAGTCATATTTCAAGACGTCATCCAGAAGTCCAAGAGATGCCGCAAAAAGATATAACTGATAACAAAACATCTAATGAAAATACTAATTTTAGGTTAAATGAAGAAATAGGAGAACTTAAAATTAGATTGAAACAAATGGAGGAAATTTTAACTAACACCCGATCTATTGATGAAGATAAAGTAAAAAATGTTTTAAAAGATAGTATCATAATTCAAAATAATGAAACAAGTTGCAACAAAAATATGTCTAAGGAAATGAAGGATGCCGAGGTCTTAACCGATCCAGATGAAAAGATACTAGAAAAAATTGAAAATTGGAAAAAGGAGGAATATGAAAAGTACAACCAGGAAATAAATCTCTTACGAAAACAAATCATTGATATAATAAGCAATAAAGAAAAACAACCACAGTCTTCTACTCAAAATGATTTAAATATGATAGAACAATTACATGCCACGATTAAGCAACAGAATTCAGAAATAGTAGAATTGAAAAAGGAACTTGTTGATAGAGAAAACAATGAAAAAGAAAAACGAAAAGATATTGAGAATCAAATGGCATATTGGATTAAACAGGCTGAAAAGCAATCAAATGAGTATAAAGTGTTATTACATAAACTCGACGAAGTAACAAATGTAGCACACGAATATCGTGCTCGGGCCGATGCAGAAAAAGAAAAATCGTCTAAATTGCAAGACATATTAGATAAATATTTAAATAATAGCCCACCAAAAGAAACAGAGAGATTAAATTTAAATAAAGTAAGATCCTAGTATGCATTTATAGCACGGAAAATACGCTTAAACAAAATGAGGAAACAAAATAATATTTTTTTCGAGAAATTATTTAAGATTAAAAATTCTATTGTTACATTTACTTACTTTTGTTTATCATTGCAGAATTTAGAAACTCACGAAACCGATGGGACCAGCCGTAACGTAGAAACGGCTAAAATAATTCAAAAAACAGCAACAGCTGATTTAATTACTCTATCTAAGCTCCAACAAAAAGCGCAAGAGCTCTTAAATATAAACGAAATAAGTACTTCTGAAAGTTCTAATACTAGCGATGATAAAATAAAAACCAAAAAGTCAACAAAACACGAATCAGATAAAATAAAAAATAATAATACTCAAAAACAAACCTTGCAAAAAACACATACAAATTTAAAAAGTTTCTCTAAAATAGACAAATTAAATAAAAATAAAAAACATAAAAACAAAACAAATTCAGAGAAACATATGCAAACAAAAAAAGAAAACGGTTACATTCATATTCCAAACAGGTATTTTTTTTTTTATTACCTTTTCCTTTAAAAAATAAAAAATAAATACTTATTATAATTATATACACGGTGATTTTATAGCCGTTTTGGAAACGAAATATTTGAATTTGTAATCATCTATAGTACCAATAAAAATTGATAAATCAATTGTAATGTTGACTAAAAAAAAGTTTCTGTTTTAATATTAATTTTTACTCGATCGACTTGGAAAGTAGTAAGGCACTGATCATTCATTCATTATGTTACATCAATGAAACACGGCTGACGTGATAAATAGGCGCGAGCTAGCGAGTACTTGCGTAGATACTTTAGAGTTCTTCATACTTTCCACGGGCTAAGGACCTAAAGAAATACCTATTTTATTTAAACTTTTTTTCGATTATTAACCACGATTGTTCTTTTCATAACAAATCAATTTATCAACGGACTGTGTTTCAGGCGTATTTAATAAAATTAAAATCGGAGCTATCTACAGAATAATTAACTTACAGACCTATTTACAGTTTATTTACACTTCTTTGTATCGAAGCAACTGCTCAAAATGGAGTCCTCTGCGTTCAATACACAAACGTCCACGTTTAAGACAATTGTCTTTTAATTTTCTTAATGTGTTTCTATCACTTTTCACTTTATTAAAAGCGTCCACTATCGCAATGCGTAAATCATCACAGCTTTCATATTCACGCGTATAAACAAGTCTTTTTATTTCCGACCATAAGAAAAAATCCAGCAGCGTTAAGTCCGGGCTTCTAGGTGGCCAAGGCACAGGCTCTCCTCGACCTATCCACCGATCACTAATCTTATTGTCCAGGTATGCACTACACTCGCGTAATGAGCGGGTCAGCCGTCGTGTTGGTAGTAGGTACCTACATACCTCTCGAGTAAGCTAACGAGTAACGGCACATCGTCTACTGACTCAGATATTGCTGTCCTAAACAATTAACTCTCAACTTAACATAATACTCAAGAACATCTTCAAACTCCGGCGAATAATAATTTAAACGTCCTTAATGTGCCGTCACGATGTTATAATATTACTGACCTAGTGACCGACTGAAATCCAAGGACGCCTAACGTTTGTAGTAAGCGACAAGCGCAATGCCGTCATTGGTTGGACGACTCGGCGCAAGTTTGTTTTGATTGGCGAATACGATTTTGTGTGTCTCGATATTATAAATAGTACCTATATGTAGTATAAACGGTGTAGGTGTGATTAAATACCGCTACTACCGATTCTCACTTTTTCTCTGTAAACGATATGAATATCGACTTTGATGAAAAAAAAAATTTTTTTTTTATTAAATTAACATTATATATAGGCTCTGTTATTGATAAATAATCCAAAATTTTCGTTTCCAAAACGCTTTCAAAATCACCGTGTATGTACCTACTCACGAAGAAAGTAATTTTCACCTTTTACAGTCCTTTAAAAGTAGTAAGAGCTAAAATAACGGAAGAAGTTAATCAACGCCTGATATCCTTTGGAGTAGATCCTTTGAGAAACCGTTTACCTCAAACTACTTTTCAAAAGCAGCGCATGCTATTGCAAAAAGAACAAGAGATTAAAGCCAAGGTTTTATGCATTTTTTTTTCAAATGATTCTAAACGCTTTATTATTCTATGTTATAAATAACGTTTTTCATTTGTTTTTCAGAAGTTTCCTGTGAGAGAGAAAATATTACATTCAATAATGGCTCATTTGGATGAAACTACAATTCATAAAAACGTTTTCCAATCAAATGATTATATTTCACCACACAAGTCACCTAAAACATTTAGCCTTTCTTCAGTTTTATCCAACGTTAAAACAAAAGCTTTATCTTTTGTAAAATCTAGTGAGCATGTTAATAACACAAATGAATCCTACAATAACATAGCAAAGAGAGCTATAGCGCTACTTAAGACACCACCAGATTCGGCCACTTCTAGTCCAATAAAAAAAATACAACAACAAAATGCTTTTCTTTCAACAAAAAGAACAGTTACAAAATCAAAAAATAATGTCAAAAATCAACCTTCCAAATCATTATCACAAGCCAAAAAAATTGACAGCTTTCAAGCTAATGATACGACTGACGACACCGCATCCGAAGCTTCTGACCAAGATGATATCAATGAGCAAATTTCGAAGATCGTTAAATCACCAATACGACATCCCGTTAAATCCCCAATACGACATCCAACCGATCTGCCTATAAAACACAATATACCTGAACGTAGTATTTCTGCCAATCGTGATGATAAATCTAGCACAAAAGTTGAAGATTTACATGAAATCAAAACAGAAGTAATACAAGTCAACAAAAAACCATTGCTAGAAAATAAAGAAAATAGCAGCGATGACGTAGAGTCTATAGACTCATCGCCAAGAATATTTTTTTCTGAAGAAAATATTAATAATTTGAAACAAACAAAAGGAGTCTTAAAAAATGCATCTTCTACGTCTTCTTTAAATAAAAAAAAGGTTTTGTTCGACATGGATGCAATACAAATGAAATCCGTGAGCGCATCGCCATCACAAAGTATTACAGAGAAATTTGATAGTAACGATAATATCCAATTTGGCCTAAATTTAGATACCGAAGAGTGGGATATATCCAGGTACGTATATATATTTTTTACTTTACCTATCTTAACAGAAAATGTAATTAAACATGATAAATATGTAAATAATATTTCATGCTTAATATTTTTAACAGCATTGAAAATGAGCAACCAAAGTCGGCTGTCAAAGTTCAAATTACTTCACATACATCTTCAAAAATTGCGGAACTGAAACAGTCTATAGAGTCTCAACTTACTCGTCGTAACCCAGCTCTTTCAACTGCTCTTGTTGGCGGGGTGGATGTGTTGACGGCGCCAATACAAAAAGCAACTAGTTTTGGCGGCAGTAACACCAGCCTCGGGAGTTCCATCCTTGATGATACAGATAGCGTACAAATGCAAAACAAAACCTTAATAAAATCAAGACATGTTGAAAAAGATGATAGTGAAATAGAAATTTCAGATTTGATTAATGACGCAGTAATTGATAATAAGAATTATGTTAAGTCCTATTAGTTGTATTTTTTATTTAGAATAAATAAGATACATTACCTATATGGGTTTTTTTTAATTATACGCTATTTAAGAATAAGTAAAAGATACGAAATACAAATGAAAAAAACATCGTGTATTTAGATTTTAAATTCATTTAGCACAAGTAGACCAAAGAGAATTAGACAATAAATAAAAGTTAAAAAATGATGTTTTAACCTTTTGAACGCTGAGCCTCAAACCCATTCCCGTGCCTCGTACGCCAAGGCATAAAATAAACAAAAATACCTACGAAAAAAATAGCGTTGCCAAGAGTCGTTATCGAGTACTACACGGTGACTTGTTTTTGTTGGTTTTTATGCAATAAATGACTACTTATATAATCTAGGATGGTTTATTATTTCCATATTTTTCTTGTGCTATCTCCCACTCTTTATATCTACTTACAATAACATAAATTAAAAAAAAACATTACAAAAAAATATTAATAGTGAAGCACAGCACTATTCTCTATCGTCATGACGTCACTGTCACGACTGGATGACTACGGCGCAGCTGACTGCTGACCTACCGTTTTGAAACTTCCTTATACCTTGTCCAAAGCTCCGTATAGTTAGCAGGTAAAATGATCATTTTTTGATTATAATTACAGAACTCACTAGGGCACAGATCAGGCAACTTTAGGTAATCATTTTTTAACTTTAGGCAACAATAATTTGTTTATAATTAATGAAAAACCCTTGAACGTATAGTTAGCAGAAATAGGTTAATGTTTAAAGTTCTACTGTTGCATTCGTTAGGGCATAGTTTGGGCAAGATTAAGCAATTGTTTAAGATTTTATGAAGCAATAATTAGTAAGAATGTAATAGGAATTATAAATCATGTCCCTAGCAGAAAATAATGTTTAGAGCCGCTGTAATCACTACCCTGCTGGAAAGATTTCATAGAATATCACATAATTCATAGAATAATGATTCTTCTACCTGCCGCGGTGGGCTCTGCCCAGCACACCCTCGAGGTGTGCCCGAGATGGGCGGTGCTGCGTCAAGGTCTAACGTCGGTCGTCGGGAGGGACTTGTCACTCCCGAGCGTCATCACCGCGATGCTCGGCGACGACGAGTCCTGGAAGGCGATGGTCTCCTTCTGCGAGACAGTAAAGTCCCAGAAGGAGGCCGACGAGCGGATGAGAGAGGAGGCCGCCGACGTGGCCTCCATCCGCGGGCGACGAATGGGGGTGCGTAGGAGGCGCTATTTAATGCGCCTCCAGTAACGCCCTTGTGCCCGTGTCGGGCCGGGATGGGAACCCGGTCCTGCTAGACACGGCGTCGTCGGGACTGTTCAGAGGTTAGCCGGACAGTCCCCATGGAGGAGAAGTCTGGCCTTTTCGCCGAGGCCAGCCTGTCGCTGGAGGGATCCTGTTGCCTGCAGATTCGGGACCCTCCAATTAAAGCGGCTGAAGGCTCCCGCAGGGCCTCAGTACGGTATTGCACTCCCAAAGTGCCGAGTCCGACATAGGTCTAGGACTGACGACCCGGGCGTCCTGGATATCATCCGTAAATGGATTCCCCTGCGACAAAAAAAAGTCCTTCTACTTGCTGACTATACGGAGGTCCTGATAACAACATTGACAATATTTGGTAACAACAATGAAAAAAGGTAATTATTCGGTATCGCGCCACCACCGATTTTGAGACTGATTTTTTTTAGAGGTGCTTTATGACTTCAAAATATCATAACTAGTGTTGTTCTTGTTATGGTGGCGCATGACATTTTTGGACGTAAAAAACAATTAAAAAATCATCATACGAATAATCTTTTTGTAATTCATACGATTATCGAAAGATTTTTTTTTTATTGTTATGTTGTTAGAGGTTTTTTTTTTAATCGATAGGTTGTTATGTCTTTTTTTTTACTTACAATCGTAAAGGTATTTATACATCTATAGTAACAACGCGTCAACTTTGTTAAATTTAGAATTAACGCTAAAAAAAGAAAATAAACAAGACCTAACAACCTATCGATAAAAAAAATAACGTAACAACATAACATTAAAAACATATCTTTCGATAATCGTACAACAAAAAAATTAAAACAATAAATTATTCGTACAATATTTTTTTTAAATAATGTTTCAAGTCAAAAAAGGTCATGCGCCATCATAAAAACATTAGTTATGCTTATGATGTTTTGAAGTCATAAAGCACCGTTAAAAAAAATCTGCCTCAAAATCGGTGGTGGCGCAAATATTGTCAATGTTGTTATCACCTTTAACCCTTTAAAGCGCAGCGCATGGAAAGTGTGCCCTCCTGAACGCACATCCCGTCGCCCGGGGAGACAACGTGATAGTGTGGGGCCCTCACCCACTAAAATAACCCGCCGTGCGCCCACACCCGCCCTTACAAGGCGGGCCACGGGTACCGCGTACGTTGCTCCGTGGCCCGCAGGCGGCAGCTCCATCGAGCACTCTCTCCTATGCGACGCCCCGCGCACTTGGGCATCGCACCTTCGCGGTAGGCAATTTCGGCGGACGGTGGGCAAACAAAGTGTGCCCTCCACACCAAGCCTTTTTTTTAACTTATTATTTTTTTATTACCTACAAAATGCTAGTGATGAGACTTTCACAAATATCGATAAATATTTATCACTCCTGCTGTAATAGTTTTTCCATATATAGGTGTTAAATTTATATATAGGCAGTAAATTTATCAAATAAATGTTGCAATAGTAACATTAAATAAGTTACATAAATGAAATAACCGAATTAACAAACTTCACCGAAACAAGTTTTTATCGAACAAAGCCCATCCCTAAAATGAGAGTGACGTCAATACTTGTCGCTTAAAATGATATAAATTCCTTGCTTAAAAGCGACAATGGCGTATGGCTTCAAAGAAAATATGTTTATTTTAGGGATGTGGTAATGGTTAAACACGTACAATAATAATATATAAAATAATAAAATATAAATAAATATAAAATATAATGAACACGTTTAATAGCTAGCTGTTGTATTATGAATCTGTATGTATGTGTATAATACAGAAAGTCACGAAAATTCATTTTCTTCACGGCATCTCCTGATCCATTTTTATGATCTGCCCAAACACATTTGATCTTTCCTCAGGCCTAATTTTTTCCAATTCAAATGCTACTTAACTAGAAAAATATTAGTTAATATTATCTGAAGGTCATTTACATACAAATCTCGGAAATAAGAGTGCATAGAGTCACTTTTATTTCGAACTCGGATGTTCGTCTTTAATTCACGAAACATTCTTTACACTGAGTTGCCTTCCCGGGAAAAATGATCAGGCCTGATCATATACGAAAAATGACCGGGCCTGAACAGGCCTGATCAGACATGAAGAGGCATGATCATGTCTAATTTCAGACCTGCTCATACATGAACAGGTATGATCGTGTCTGACATCAGGTATGAGTTGACGTGACTATGTATGATCAGGCCTGAACGTATTTTTACTCTTCAGATATGATCATGCATGAACAGATCTGATCAGACATGATGTCTAATTTCGGGCCTGTTCATACATGAGAGACAGTCGATAAAAATATACAATAAACTAGGTACCTAGAGTGGGTCCCAAGGAAGTTGCTGGTCTCCTACTGGGCGCGTTCCCCGGTGGTGGATAGGGGAACGCCACTCAATGTCTCGCGAGTGGTAGGGGTCTTCGGACCCCCGCGGACCAAAACCAGCAGCAGTGGGAGTGAAAGCGCAGGAGGGGGATGACACTGGGCTCCCTGGACCAGCTGATGTGTGGACCCATCAGCGGGGGTTCGCTGTCTGAGGTAGCTGGGCGTCCAGTGGTGAGCGGGGCGCGAAAGCTCGGTGCGACTGTGGGTACAGGAGGTGCAGTCGGCGAGGGCGTGGCGCCGGAATGGAGCGGAGAAATGAGGGGGGGGGGGGAAATTTACTCCCCCATTCGGTGGCAGGAGCGGGAGTCTTCGGTCGTCCGTTCCGTAGAGGTGGGCGCGAAAGCGCAGTGGTTGGGTGCGGAGGCGCACAAGCCACTGGGCCCCTGGACCAGTTGATGTGCAGACCCAGCTCAGGGGTTTCGCCGTCTGGGGTAGTTGGGGTCTAGTGGTGGGCGGAGCGCGAAAGTGCGGTGAGAGTAATAGCACAGGAGGTGCGGCTGGTGAGGGAGTGGAGCCGAGAGGGCGCGGAGATATCGGTGGTGGGACCGCTCCTGGTACCTCTCTGAATTAGCAGAGTGGATCAGTCGAGCGGCCCCAATCACATACGGAGGGGCCACCGGGCTAAGCGTCGGGGCGTCACGGTTGTATGCGCAAGCGATCCCGTGGCGCCCCACTACGGCGCAGACAGTCGATGGGTTTTAGTGGGTATTCTGGTTTCGCAGCAAGCGAGTCCCACATACCCGTCTCCTGTGAGCGACGGGATGCGTAAATGCATTTCCCACCGTTAAAAAAATAAAAATAAAATAGGTACCTAGAGTGGATATAACAAAGAGCTTTCTGTCTACCTGAATATTAAGTGCCCTGCGGGGTCCACAATTATCTTTTAAATAAATAAATTGTAGAAGGTTAAATACCCCAGACCAGTGCAGCTGAAGCCTTTGAAAATGGTAAAAAGTGAAAAAAAAAAATAGTAAGATGAAACCCATTGGAAAAAGAAGAAAATATATAACAAAAATGCAAGGAAAATAATTTACGGGCGATCTGAGGTCGGAAAGTGTAGGGCGGTAAAAAAATAAATATTTAAAATATAAATATATATTAGATATTGTCAAGGACAATATAAATGTAATTGATATAATCATCTCTGTGGTGCATAATGTCAGGTGCTCCTAGATGACATCCGTGTGTCATTGTCTTTGGTACCTTTGTAATTTGTACTTCTTAACCAATTGTAATGATTCCATTCAATAAATAATAATTTGATAATAAGTATTGGGTTTAATTATAATAATTAATAACTCAATTACATGGTGCCGAAACCCGTATCAGTGTGAAAAGTAATAATGGATTAAACAAAAGAGAATATTGTTCAAAGTGCGTCGTAAGTTCCAAAAATGACGGATTCACAATCCAACTGCATAAAACCACCAACACTTAGTTGTGTCCTCGGAAAATGCATATACAGCCTGGAAATCGTGGTACCAGCAGTTTCAGTGGTATGCCACGGCGACAAACCTGGATGCGAAAAAACCCGCAGTTCAAGTGGCCATATTTATGTCATGTATTGGACCAGACGCCGCAGTGATTTACAACACTTTTAATTTGTCAGAAACGGAAGCAAATTCCCTAGTGACTGTAACAGATCGATTCATCAACCACTTCACTCCACAAATTAACGAGACATACGAACGATATACTTTTAATTCAATCGTACAACAGGAAGGTCAAACTTTCGACGAGTTCTTAACTAAACTTAAAAGCAAAGTAAGAACGTGTGGATATGGTGCATTAGAAGAAAGCATTATACGTGACCGCATAGTTTTGGGAACATTAAGCGATACAGTAAGAGAGAAATTACTCGCAGAACCCAAACTCAATCTACAAAGAACAATTGATATCTGTCGCTCAGTGGAACAAGCTAAGAACCAAGTCAAAACAATGAAACAAGCTCCAACAGTAGAAGCTATTACATATAATTCTAAAAACAAAAAAATAGTAACAAAAAAAGCTATAGAAAAAGAATTATTTCAATGTGGACGGTGTGGTACTAAACACGGACCACGAGCTTGCCCAGCCTTTGGAAAAGTCTGCAGACTGTGTAAGAAGAGAAACCACTCCCCAAAGTGCTGCAAAGCTCAAAAAGTTAACACAATAAGAGCACAAGATAGTGAAGCTAGTTCAGATGAAGATAGTTACTCCGATTTGTTTGTAGCTGCATTAGAGAAGAATAGTGACATCGACACAGAAGACTGGTATGAAAAGGCATTGCTATCAGGTAAGACGACATTAAAATTTAAATTAGACTCTGGTAGCCAATGTAATGTCATTACTAAAGCGATAATTGACAAAATGAAGGAAAAAATTAAACCATCATCAACAAGATTTCTCACATCATTTTCCAATCATAAGATGTTGGTGCTTGGTGAAGCAAATATTGAGACTCAAATTAAGGGCATAAAACTAGATGTAAAATACATGATTGTTGAAAATAATGTCAGTCCAATATTAGGCAAAACAACATGTATTAAGTTTGGCCTCATCAAAAGACTGCATATGTTGTCAGCTGAGGATGATCTCTACGATGGCATAGGATGTCTGAAACAATTCCAATATGATATTGATCTTATAGTGGATCCTAAATTGCCCATATGTCCAGCTAGAAAAATACCACATACACTTAGAGAAAAAGTTAAAAATGAATTAGATAGCATGGTCGCTCAGAAAATAATAATACCAGTCACCAAACCAACACCAGCAGTGTCTCCTATGGTAGTTGTCAGGAAAAATAATAAAATAAGACTTTGCATAGACCCATCAGCTATTAATAAAAATCTCAAAAGAAGACATTACCCGTTAAATACAATTGAAGAGATAGCAGCACGAATCAATGGATCTAAGTGGTTTACATTATTAGACTGCAAAAAGGGGTTCTGGCAACTCAAAGTTACCCCTCGCACTTCAGAATACTTAAAATTTAGTACACCATTTGGAAGGTACTCTTGCCTAAGAATGCCATTTGGCCTTGCTTCAGCCCCAGAAGTGTTTCAACAAGTTATGAGTTCGTTACTAGCAGATATTAAGAATGTAGAAGTATCTATGGATGATGTACTCATACATGCCTCAACAAAAGAGGAGCTAGAAAACCTAACAAAACAGGTATTTGAAAAATATAGAAGCTCGGGTCTAAAACTAAATAAAGAAAAATGTGTATTTAAGGTACAGACAGTAAAGTTTTTAGGGCATATCGTCAGCAGTGATGGACTCAAGCCAGATCCAGATAAGTTAGAAACTATTAATAAAATTAAGAGGCCAGAAAACGTTAAGGAGCTGCAAAGATTTCTAGGCTTGATCACTTATCTATCTAAATTCATAAAAAATATGGCTGACATGACAAGTCCACTACGAATGCTTTTGCAGAAGAATGTAGACTGCACATAGGGGTATTTTCCTAATCTACGCGGCCAAAAGTCAAATTAACAAAGTTTAAAAAATGCTATTACATTCGAATACCTGAGGCAGAGGACACTCCAACGAACAATAGGCCGCTGTCCCTGCCCATTTCCCGTTTCGCGTTACCTGGTAAATTCAGTCGAAACTTGATCATCGAACTTTGTGTACGTATTACTTATTGGCAATTTTTAGAAAGCGTGAACTTTGTGAGTTAAACTGCAGTTTTCTGTGTTAACCTGGTTCAAAGAAGCAATGGATTCGGAGACTACAGGTACGTGACAATCTAAATTTCATGTATTTGATTAAATTTGTTTCCATTTAATATATTTTAAGGGATCCCGAAATAACGTCTGAAATGAGAACATTTTTTTTTATAAATTTTTCTTTAGACGCGTATTTGTTTTAGTATCCTGGTAGATCCCGCAACTTTTGTTATTCATATAACAATGATAGATTCTTAAGTAACGAAAAATAAAAAAAATTTGCGCGGAATAGCGCGGATAGGTAAATCATAGTACTTTTATCTTTTACAGTCAAAATAAGCTAAATTAGTTAAAAATTTATTTATCTTTAACAATTTCGTTTCAGGTTCAGTGGGTGCCTCTGGATTGAGAATAGTGACTCGAAAATCACTCTTCGATATGATTAAGAAAGAAAATTACGTAATTTAGAACAAAAACTTTGTTTTTGACACATCATCTTTTCACTCATGACGACCTTACTGAAAATCAGTTAAATAAACTGAAAAACAATTTTGCACATTTCAAATCAGCAATGAAGAAAAGATGGACAAAAGCTAACAAAAAAGAAGAGGTTTTCATAAAAAACATCCATCTTTGGCTGGAACGTACTTTCAAAATTCCAGTCACAACTAGAAATCGAATTTAAAAATGCTTAAAAATGCAGATTTAACACGACAGTATGAAATAATAAGGAATATGAATAAAAAGTTATTTCCATGTTACAGCTTAATTCAGGAAGCTATAAAAAAAGTGTTATCCTCCACCAGAAACGTTCACGGTAACGAGTACATGTGCCGAAATCCAACTGCAACCATTGATTAATATTACCGTTAGGCGCTTATCGGAATTCTTAGAAGAGGTCTTGTTAACAATAAAAGAGGAAGAGCGGACCACTTTAAAGCTAATTTGTAATTAGCTGCGACTTAGGCTGCGACGGATCTCACCAAGCACAACAAACAAAAACTTGAAAATAAGACTTAGGACTTTAGGACGTAAAGACAGGATTACTCAAAAAAAATCTCTAGCGATTCCTGTAATAGAAATATTTTAAATAAGCTTATTTTAAGCTCAGATCCTTTTCTTGGCGCCTCAAGGGTAATAAAGAAAAAAGATGTCTTCTTTTCTTCCTGAAACATTAAACATGCTTCTATCTGCAACATCAAACCCTGTAGATGCATTCTAATCAGAAATTGAGGACGAGATAAATTTATTTTAATACGTATATATTGTAGTTGGTAAATAAATGAAGTCCTTATGTGTATAACATGTAATAATATTCGATATTTTTTCTATTTTCAGATTTTTTAATTTCTTTTTTGTGAATTTTTTATTTATTTTAGTTCATTTTAAGAAATTATTAAGGTTATTGTCTGTTTATATTTCCCTTGTTTTATTTCCGTCAATATAAACCCAAAAACCTGCAAAAATATTTTTGGCCAGCTAGATTAACTAAATACCCCTATGTGGACTGGTTCTGGGATGTGGATCAAGAAAATGCATTCATAAAGTTAAAAAAAGTACTACAGAAACCACCTGTATTAGGTTATTATGATCCCAAGCTCCCAATTGTATTGTCTGTGGATGCAAGCAGCTATGCATGTGGGGGAGTAATGCTACAAGACAATAAACCAATAGCCTACTGTGCCAAATCATTTACTAAAACGGAACAGGGATATAGCCAGTTGGAGAAAGAAGCAAATGCTATATTAGTAGCCTGGAAAAAGTTTCACAACTACATATGGGGCTGTATAGACCTAACTATAGAATCAGACCATAAGCCATTAGAAACTATTTTCAAGAAACCACTCATGGAGGCTCCACCCAGGCTTCAACGAATTTTGTACCAGATTTTACCCTATAACCCTAGAATTACGTATAAAAAAGGGAAGGAAATGTATGTGGCAGATACACTAAGTAGAGACTGTAAAGACTTGAGTGCTGAAGAACTGGATAATGGCCTACAAATATGCATAGTGATTCCATTTTCTAATCAACGCCAAAATGAACTGAAAAAAGAAATACAAAATAATAAGGAACTAAAAGAGTTAAAACAAATTATTTTAAAAGGTTGGCCGAGTAGCATTCATGAACTAGAAGGTCAACTTAAAAAATATTGGTATTATAGAGAAACACTTAGTGTCCACAATGACATAATTTTCAAAAATGATAGAGTGTTAGTACCAAAAGCAATAGTGCCATTAGTAATGAAAAATTGCCATCTCAGCCATAAAAGATACAGGGTACGCTGAGACTAGCAAGAGATAGTGTATTCTGGCCAGATATGACCAAAGATCTGACAGAGTATGTAAAAAACTGTAGAGTTTGTAATAAATTACAAAAAGATAATGCAATGGAACCTATTTTAATTCAAAAAGTTCCTAAATTACCATGGAGCATAGTTGCCTCAGATCTCTTTCATTTAAAAGGGAAAGACTACATATTAATTGCAGATTCCTATTCGGGGTATTTTGATTTTAAAGAACTGACCACTATAAATAGCAATTCAGTCATTAAAGAGTTAAAGACATGGTTTGCTATCTTTGGAATACCAGAGATATTACAATCTGACGGAGGCAGACAGTATGACTGTGAGGAATTTCGCAAATTTGCAAATGAATGGAACTTTGAACATCGAATATCCAGCCCCCATTTTCCCAGATCAAATGGGTTAGCAGAGCGGTATGTGCAAGAAGCAAAGAACTTACTGAGGAAGTGTATGGAAGAACAGTCAGATGTGCAGCTGGCACTCCTACATCACAAAAACACACCACGCCCTGAGCTTGGATCACCAGCTCAAAGGCTAATGAGCCGTAGAACAAGAACATTACTGACAACTAATGAAAAACTGTTAAAACCGAAAATTATAAAGAAAGTATCGGGCATTATAGAAAAAAATAAAGAAATTGAAAAGTCACATGGAGATAAAGGTAAAAAAGAGATAAGTAAATATAGACCAGGGCAAACTGTGTTGGTAAGAGAGAGTCACAAGCAATGGATGCCAGCCAAAATCATATCACAATCTGCAGAAGGGCCACGCTCTTATATTGTGAAGACACGAGATGGAAACAGAATCCTTAGGAGAAATGCATGGCACTTGAAAAAGTCCAGTGATAAACAATATTATGAACCTAAGGAGAATGAATCGGTGCTCTGGGATGTTCCAGCAGATTATGAGGGTGAAGATGAGTACACCGAGGAAGAGAGCCCAGGGACTGAGCCATTGGAGAGTATAAACAAGAGCCCGGAGACTGAGCCATTGGGGAGTATAGACACGCCAACTACTACCAGAAGTGGAAGAGTAGTAAGGTTACCAGCAAGATATAAAGATTAGTATAATAAACAATTTGAAAATGGAAAAATAGGGGGGATGTCAAGGACAATATAAATGTAATTGATATAATCATCTCTGTGGTGCATAATGTCAGGTGCTCCTAGATGACATCCGTGTGTCATTGTCTTTGGTACCTTTGCAATTTGTACTTCTTAACCAATTGTAATGATTCCATTCAATAAATAATAATTTGATAATAAGTATTGGGTTTAATTATAATAATTAATAACTCAATTACAGATATATATCAAAAGTACAACGTGGTTGTTACCTTTTTACGGTAAGTTTTCACCAAATTTCGTGAAAAAAAAAAATATTTTTGTAAAATATACAAAAACTTTGTTATTTGAATTTTTCACTTAAATTTTGAGATTATGTGAAAAAATTTAAATACAAAAGTTGTAGATCTTTTTATTACTTACAACTTTGCCATTTAACTTTTTTCCATAGGACTTGTGGTTTTGCCGGAAATCGAGATAAACGGCTTTATACCCTTAACCCAACCACCAACCCATCCACTTCCCGACCTCAGATCACCCGTAAATTACTTTTCCTTTCATTCTTGTTATATTCTCTTCCTTTTCCAATGGGCTTCATTATACTATTATTTTTTTGGTTTCAAAAATTATCGACTGTGGTCACATCACTAGTGTCGCTTTAAAGCGACAATGGCGTCTGATGAACGTATATTTTTAGGTCTTATCTTCGCCTAAAACAAATTCAAATATCGAATTAATAGTACAAATATCTAGCTTAACTTTGGTTCAAAATCATTTAGTGACATATGGATAAAACGCCCAAATAAAAGAAAAATTATCCTTTTACATATTTTGTATAATATCAGTTAACAAAGTAGCCCATCTATTTGTCGCCTTAAGGCAACGTTGGCGTTCTAGCGGCCGATTACGTTTGTCTCTTTAAGGCGACGTTGGCGATGAAAGGGTTAATTAAGACCTCCGTATAGTTAGCAGGTAGAAGGATCAAATTCTATGAATTATATGATATTCTATGAAATCTTTCCAGCAGGGTAGTGATTACAGCGGCTCTAGACATTATTTTCTGCTAGGGACACGGATTTATAATTCCTATTATCTTGTTACATTATTGCTTCATAAAATCTAAAACAATTGCTTAATCTTGCCCAAACTATGCCCTAACGAATGCAACAGTAGAACTTTAAACATTAACCTATTTCTGCTAACTATACGTTCAATGGTTTTTCATTAATTATAAACAAATTATTGTTGCCTAAAGTGAAAAAATGATTCCCTAAAGTTGCCTGATCTGTGCCCTAGTGAGTTCTGTAATTATAATCAAAAAATGGTCATTTTACCTGCTAACTATACGGAGCTCTTGTTCAACCGTTTATTATCTTTTTGACAGCTTGCGTATATAAATTAGAGTTTTTTTTTTCGGAATAATGTACTACAGTAATGTTATACTTTATAGATAGATAGTAGACACGAAGAATGGATATACAGGAGAGCGAACGGTAGACGTAGTTCTATACAAATTTCACGGTACTTATGTACACAAAAATAAACAAAGGTCATAGTTCTCTTTTTTGCCACTGGGTGCGCGAGTATTCGTGAGGTACCGATACTATTATTATATTACTTATTATAAATTATAATATGTGTAATTAAATATAGGTAGTAGTTCTCTAGAACAGTTTTATTTTAGTTGCATATTTAATAAATATAATTTTAGTATTGAATGCTAATATTGTGGAAGATGAAATAAAACAAAACGAATTCAGAAATTTTATTAAAATACATTGTTTTTTATTTTTGTACTAATAGTAATTTTATCTAGAATTCTCTGAATCTTCTGATTTCTTGGACAGAAGTATTGATATTTCTTCTCTATAAAAGCTAGTAGAGCATGATAATTGATGCTATGCTAATTATGTGAATTGTCTGCGAGGCTTCTTATGATATTTTATAGCTGAAAAATATATGAAAATAACAATAAATTTTATTACTCTAAATAATGTTATTTTGAAAAAAATTAAATTTTTCACCGACTACTATTATCATAATTTATCAAATATTTAATTAAAATAACTTTATATAATATGAAATAAAAAATTTTTAAACAAATATACTTAATCTTATAACATTACATTATATTTTTAATATTTATTTAATAATTTAAAAAGTGTTTCTGAACACAAGTGTTTCTGAACGGTTATCATGCAAAATAAAAATTGTTAATTAAACAAAAAATAGACATTATATCGATAGAACAAACGTGTTTTATAAAAGAACAAACATTTATAAATATTTAGAGCCTACTAATAACGAAAAAAATTAGAAATTGGAGTAGGGGGGGCTAACTTTAAGGCATATTTTTAATATTTTTTTAAAAATAAACGATTAACGAACAAACGATTGTTTATAACGAACAATCAAGAACAAACGACGAACAAACGATATGTGCAAATGAAAATTGGAAAAGTAAAAAAAAATTTTTTTTGGGGGGCTAACTTCCGTGACCTCCTGTATATCCATTCTTCGTGGTGTAACTAATGTAGAAATGTCAAAAAGATAATAAACGGTTGGACAAGGTATAGAGCACGGTAGGGATGTTCATCGGAAAAAATTATCGATAATTATCGAATTGTGTTATCGATAATTATTGAATGAACAGTTATCGTTATATATTGGATCAAAATTATTTTTTTGTTTTTAACTGTACCTATAAGCAATTTCTCTTTTTAAGGTTCCGTAACCAATAAGTGTCAAGAATCCTTTTACTATTTTTTTCACATTACATATGTATTTATTTTAAATATTTGCTTCATTGAATGCGTTTTGTACTCTCGAGACCGTCATTCTAAAATCATTGCTTTTTATGGCGTCTTTTTGACTTAATTTCCCCAACTTTCAGATATTAAAATTCCAAAAAAAATGTATGATATGATTCTTAAAGCTGAAGTAGTTTTTTTTTACTGGTATACAAATATTTTATTAATCTTTTAAACCTATTTTTCGAGCATTAAGTTAAATAAATAACTGATGACAGCTTGATCAATAATTTAATAATTCTGTAAAAAATTATTAAAGTATTATTTCATAAATAAAAGGTAGCATCATGAGTTTTAAAATTTTTATTCCACATAAAATAACATTTACGTCTCCTTCTTTGCCTCTGTCTTGCCACCACGAATTCTTCCAGTTCTGCGAGCAGCAATAAGACCAACCTTGCGACCAGCAGATGTACCTCTCTTGACGGTTGAAGCCTTACCTAAAAATTTTAAATAACATTTATATAAGCTAGAATAAATAGTAAAGAAAAAGTTAAAATATTACATCTTTTAAAAATATTATTTAAAGGAAGATAATTATATACATTTGATTACCAATATGTTAGGAAGTTTCTACTTCTATACTTTTTTGGTTTTATGCATACCAAAAACTATGATAAATTCAGTTTGCAATACATTTATTGTGTATAATAATTTCTTTAAAATCCATCAAATTTTAAAATGTATGTTCTAAATGTTATGAAATATCCCCAAAAAGTTAATTCTAAGAACTTAAAAAATTAAATAATTGTAATGTCATTGATTTAAAACACTTTTTAATAAACAAATCTATTACAACAACCATTTTTTGGTGTGGACAAAATGATCAAAATAATAATTTGGATCATTTCATCATTAATGAACTTTAGAAAAATTTTAGTAAAAAAAAATTTACATAGTATACATTAAGAGAAAAAAAAGGTGTTGGAGAAATAAAACAAAATACAAGATATTAAGTAAAAGTACATACCAATATGTTGATGGTTACCACCACCGTGAGGATGCTCCACAGGGTTCATAGATACACCTCGGACGTATGGCCAGCAGTTACGCTTGACCTTGTATTTATGGTAAGCACGACCAGCCTTCAAGATTGGTTTGTCAATACGTCCACCACCGGCAACAATGCCTAAAATTTAATTTTTTTAAATATTTTATTATAGTTTTAATTTTATTTCTCAATTTAAGATTTATGTATTTTAATTCAGAAAGAGCCTCTGTGTAATCATAGAACATTCAGAGTAGGTAAGTATAGGTCATCATAACAATTTCATCAAATATTATTTTAAAATACTATATTTAAAAAATTTTGACTTACCAACCATGCCTCTATTACTGGAAGGCAAAACTTTCTTTGCACCAGAGGGCAGTTTGACTCTAGTACGCTTGGCGTCAGGATTGTGGCCAATGACAGTAGCAAAGTTACCAGATGCACGCGCCAATCGACCTCGGTCACCCATCTTTTCTTCGAGGTTGCACACAATTGTACCCTCGGGCATAGCACCCACTGGCATCACATTTCCTACCAACGAAAAAATATTTAATTGCAGAACATAACAATATTTTGAGGACAATGTTTAAAATAACTTATAACTTTATTTATAAAAGAAGAATATTGTTCCAAATATGAATTTGAATACTTTCAAACTATTTTTTTTTACTGTTTTCTTATATTTACGCGAATTTTACTCATTTAATTAAAAGTCTAAATCGGATTTTATCGCGTTTATTTGTTTTAAAACTTTACAGTTTAACGATTTTTAATTAAATTAAATTATTTCCCGACGTTTCGGACCCTTTACAGCGTCCATGATCTCGGGGGACTGAGGTGGTGGGTGTCCGAACGGACACCATCGTAAAAATCGTTAAACTGTAAAGTTTTAAAACAAATAAACGCGATAAAATCCGATTTAGACTTTTAATTAAATTTTTTTTTATTTACTAAAGGTTATGGTCTCGAGAGGTTAACAACAATGTGACAGAAATGAACTTAAAATTTGCATATAATTATGTATAATATAAAGAAATAGATATATTTGAAATGTATAACATACCAACTTCAAGTGTAGCTTTCTTTCCACAGTAAACAAATTGACCCGTATAAAGACCTTCCGGGGCAATGAAAAGTTCCTTGCGTGTCTTAAATTTGTAAGGGTCGCGGAAATGCACAACGGCTAACGGAGCTCCACGGCCTGGGTCATGGATGATGTCCTAAATTAAAGTAATTTTAACAATAGAGTAATAAGTTATGTTGGATAGAGTAATTGTCATTTTTAAACATTAGTCAATTTATACCTTTACTACGCCCTTGATGTAACCATGACGTTCCGCATAATCTAAGGAACGAAGTTTTGGGGCTCCTTTCCTTTTCTTGGTGTGTGATACGAAGACCGAACCGGCACCTTTACGTTGAGCTCGAATAACACGACCCATTGTCACGTCTCGTCAACCCCCACTGAAAGTATTTTTTTCATTAACATTTCGAAAAAATAACACCAACATGTTTTAGTTAAGTACTTCATAAACTCTAGTTCGAAAAAATATAATAAAAATATCACAAATTTACGATGATACAATTGGATAAATATTACACTAAACATAAACGTACATTTTCAATGAGGGAAACTTCAGAAAGAATTTGTGAATTTGACGTTCAGCAATAACTGGTATGTTGCCAACATCAGTCATAAAAATATGTAAAGCTAGCGTTACACGTTTTTTTTATTATTATTTTAGCTTAAAAATATTCTACACTAACCTAATGTAATAAATATTAAACTAAAATCAAAAATGATCCGTAATATCTCCCAATAGTTCATTACTTATAAAAGTATTATACATAAGGTTTATATGTTTTTCATAAAGGAAAAATGCTTTATATCTAGTTTATTACTGTTTGTAATTTTTTCGTAGTATATAAAACAATAGGTACTTTTTTTAGATGCAAATACTACCATTTACCAATCCGGATGAAAAATATTATGGTATTTAATTAAGAAATATTTTACAGTATTAAAAGAAGTAAAAAAATATACCAGTACCGCAAATGTGATTAATTTGTTAATTCCTATTTTATATAAAATAAAAGCAAGGTTAATAAATAAAATAAAAAATTTAATTTTATAACTTGGCTTTTGAATTTAGTTTTAAAATATTACTGGTTCATCACGAACTTTAATGTGGATTTATATTGGCATAGAAGTTTATTAGATATTTTGAGTCGAAAATGTATGAAAAATCGAAAATTATATAAAAATATTATTGTTAGTTTTATTATTCCGTACTGTTATAGAAAATAACATAAAAATAACACCTGGGTGATTATTTTTAGAGTTGTGACTTATTTGAAATACTTGTATTTAAAATACAAATACAAAATACAAAATACAAAATATGTATTTTATATTTTGTACTGAAATACTTATTTAAAAAAGTATTTTGTATTTTATTTGAAATACTTTACGAGATGTATTTTGTATTTGTAAATAAGTATAGCTAAAGTACTGCTAAAGAAGAATTTAAAATGCACAGCCACAAACATCAACAGGGGAAAAGAAGCAAAAGTCTAGTGAGTCTTACTATATGTTCAACGATTCAGACTCCTCAGCAACCTCAACTAATGGCAACAGCAGCACCTGCATAGATTTGGAGACCCTGTAATATTTAAAAGACGAAGACAAAAGTCTGACTATTCTCAACACATACCCAACGGTAAAAAAGTGTTTTTAAAATACAACACCTGCTTTCCTAGTTCGGCACCAGTGGAACGATTGTTTCCATATCGTGGTATGATAATGCGCCCACACAGACGCAAAATTTCTGACGCTCTTTTTGAGGAACTTATTGTGTTAAAATCTTTAATGAATAAAGAAAACTAGTAATTCCATTTAAAAGTCATCATATCAGCCATTGGATGTTCACTGCTGAACGTAAGCCTCCCCCATCGTCTTGCAGAGCGACCGGTTCAAAGCAGTTTCCACTAATGGCTTCCAGCGACTTTCCTCAAGTTATCTGTCCATCTCGCGGGCGGCCGTCCGACGCTGCGTTTGCCGGTACGCTGCACGCTGTGCGATTTGGAGCTTGTTTAAAAGGCCCATAGTCAGAGACCACGTCTCAGATCCGTATGTCATCACCGGTAACAAACATTGGTCGAAGTCTTTTGACTTCAGGCATTGAGGTATGACAGATGAAAAGACGTTTTTTAACTTCCCGAACGCTGCCCATAGCCATAGCCCTAGCTGGATTCGACGATTGACATCTCCCTCGATGTTGGACCTACCAAATTGGAAATTTTGTCCTAGGTAGATAGATGTACTCGTCAAATTGAAATTATTTTATTTGAATATAGTGTATGTGTATGTATTTAAACTAGCATTTTGTATTTAAATACATTTTTAAAGTATTTTGCACATCTCTAATTATTTTACACTGTGTCTCATAAAGAAATTGTGGCAATAGATGACATCTAATACTATAAACTCTACTTACAGAATCATAAACTTAATATTAAATGTTATGTTATGGAGGGAGAGGCTAAACTGGCCTCCAAGAAACTTGGTGTGCTCGGTAGGGCGAAGCAGTATTTCATGCCTTGCCATCGCCTATAATTGTACAAAGTGCAGATCCGGCCCCACATGAAATACTGCTCTCACCTGTGGGCTGGAGCGCCCCAATATCAGCTCCTTCCATTTGACCGCGTTCAACGCCGAGCGGTTCGAATCGTCGACGACAAGGTTCTCTTCGATCGGCTTGATTCTTTGGCAATGCGTAGGATCGCTGATGCGTTCGATCACTCTGCATCTTTTACCGCATCTATCATGGGAAGTCTTCTGAGGAATTGTTTGGATTAATACCTGCAGCAGAATTCCACCACCGGACATCGCGTCAAAATTCCAAATTTCACCAACATCACCCGATGTCCAGAAATCTATAACAACCCGATTTCTACGGCATTTCCTGCCTCGCACGACCAGAATATTAAACCAGCTGCCATCTACGGTATTTCCGAACCCATACGACTTAAGGACCTTCAAGAAAAGAGCATACACCCATTTAAAAGGCCGGCAAGGCACCTGCTAATCCTCTGATTTGGCGTGTGTCTATGAATGTCGCGTATACTTACCACCAGGTAAACCGACTGTCCGTTTGCCCCCTCTTACATAAAAAAAATATCATTATAGTAAACTGTATTTAAATTTTGTATTGTTAATGTAAGAAAAAAACGTATTAACTATTTAGGGGCAACCAGTATCGATTCGATACCCTTGTTCTATCCACTGGACTTTAAGATTTTTTTTCCTAGTTACAGGAACTCACGCGATCTTTGATATCTCGATTTCGATGTACGATATAAACTACTGTGTTACACCAAGCCCATCAATGTAAAATACTTATATTTGCCTTAATGGTTTGTCGGTTAGATTGACAGAAAGAAAAAAACTCTAAATATCAATCATTTTGTTAATATTAAAATCCAGAAAAAAACAGTAGTTGAAAAGGTTTCTCTGTAGATATATAATAAAATTTATTTGTTTAAAAAGAAAAGAAAATTTATTTTTACTTATAGTAATTAATCCGAATCTACCTACTTAAAAATGTATTGTACCTACGTAAATCAGCTAATTAGGTACTATAATAATGTTTTGTAAATACCTGGTTTGCCTTTAAAGTTATTATTTTTGTAGAATTTAATATAATTTTTTTACATGTCATACAAATATTATATTACATAGATGACTTCCTAATATCTGAAAAATATTCAAAACTCCACAATATCATATCATAATGCTGTCCATTTATATGTATAAATTAAAAGCCTCCATGGGTCCTTTATTATTTCTCGTGGCGAGACATTTTTTTTAAACTATAGTTCCACTTTTAAAGTAAACATAACATCATAGTTCTTATTCCTCTAAAGGATAGGCAGAGATGCACGTATTAAATGTGACACCAACTTTTCGCCAGTTATGAGTCCCATGTAATAGGGGGCGAGCCTATTGCCATACACCGGGCAACATTCCAGACTCCGTGCTAGTTACTGCAAATTTTCAAAAAAAAAAGCAATAATACGTTGACCGACCCAGGAATCCAATCTGAAACCCGTTGCTCGGCAGTAATGTTTGCGACCACTCGACCAACGAGGCGGGAACTCTTAGATTAATGGTTTTAAAAATATTTAAGTACGTTTTTTCCTCAAATTAACGCGGATGAAACCACGGGACACAGCTAGTGAATTATATTTAGTATACTATCAAAAAAAAATTAGAATGTTTTAGTAACGCCCAATATCAAAAACAAAACAAAAAAGTGGAATAATATTATATTCAATTTGAAGGCGGCAGTTAACATTTACAAGAAAAAGACTGCGATATCATCCGATATCACGTGCACCGAACATCATCGCCGCCACCACGGCCTACTAAGACCGTGGCCACCACATACTATATCGACACTAGATAATTCGATACTATAGGATTGATACGATATATCGAATGCATATATCGAGTATTTACGAAATATCGATATACATATATCGCACACTCCTTATCGGTATTCATAATTCTAACAGCTACACAAATTTAGCACCCAACGAAAGATTTTTAAAATCAAAATTACCTTAATCGATAGGTCTACGTTAGGTCTGTATAGATCCACTAAAATTTTTGTTAGGTCACCTATTTTTTTAATTGAATATTTTTAATAAATAGTTCTATTTTTTCAAAAAAAAAAACCTAACAACCTATCAATAATAGGTTATTAGGTCTTTTTTTTAGGTTGTTAGGATGTTTTTTTTTTTAATAGAACTATTTTTTTTTGAATGAAAACGTATGAAATATATCGATTGTACTCGACGCTCTCTCACAAAAAAAAAGCCCTCCCCCCCCCCCTTGAGCTTCCCTTTTACATATCGATATATATCGGATGAAGTATATCGATAGGTATCGAACGAAATATATCGAAACTAAATGATTCGATACTATAGGATTGATACAATATATCGCATGCATATATCGAGTATTTACGAAATATCGATATATATCGTTATATTATACCAAAATATAATATATAAACTTAAACTACTAATAATAAAATATTAAGAAAGCAAAACTGTACATTGAATATTTTTTTAAAAGAATACTTCACGTGTGATATACAATCGATACCGAACTACCGAAGCCAAAAATATAGTTTTTAGAATTTTTGTCTGTTTGTCTGTATGTATTTCCGGGATAAACTCAAAAAGTACTGCATGGATTTACTTCAAATTTGGCACTAATATTAGTAATATTATTAAGAAGTCGGGTCAACATATAGGCTACATATTATCACGCTATCACCTACGGGGAACGAGCAGCGAACCTTTATTTCTTCAACGCATTCTGTAACTAACAACGTGTAATCTAATAACGTTCACGTAGACGACGTCGTGGGCAACAGCTAGTATTATATATATCTACTTTTATTGATGTATATAGAAGTCACGTTGCAAGCGGCGTGGATGATTTCTTATTCTGACATTTATGCACACTTTGCTGACATTCTGATCTTACATCTGTCCAACATCTGTCTCCTACGCGCGCTTAGCTATTTTATGTTTAATGTTTGAACGTAGTTTCTAATACAATTGTTCTAGAAAGTACAAATCTTGTGGATATATTTGTTATTGAATGATAATTTATTGGAGTTAAAGTTATTATGTGCTAAAAATACTCAAAACTGTGACTTTGTGCTACATGTATTGCAATTTATATAACAACAAAATAGTACAATAAAATAGTATTCATAACGATTTGTTTATCTCAATATTAAATAACTTTCGCTATTGGTGATTTTACTATTAAAAATATTATTAGAAATGGGACTAGTTTCTATATAGAAAATATTACTATGTTTTTCTCTGGAGGCCTAGTGCAAAGCTCTTCTGTGAAACAGATTAAAAGGTAAGGCAAATAATAGGATTAATAAATGAATACTGCCTTGATATAATGTTAAATTTTGAAATACCTTCTGTATTAAAAACAATGTTTAATGTACATAGTATGATTAAATGTAAAAATGATGCTTGCTTTACAGAAATTAGTACATTGCCTTATCCTTATTACATTGATATTTTTCAAATGAAGACATCTCTTTTTTGTAATTTAAAAAAGTTAGTAGGTACTTGACAATTCTCATATGGAAGTGTCTATTCATATGATTATCGAACAAATAGTAAATGCCTTCTCATATATTATAATTATCAATTGTACCTCATTTCTTAACAAAGCTCCCTATCTAAATTTGTTGGTATTTTTTTGTGTGAATAGCTATTAGCAACTTAATGTTTTAGATGTATTGAGTAAAATATTGCATATATTTCTAATATAATTAAACATTAAGTTGCAAATTCTTAAAATTTTAGAGGTATGATTTTTTTATATTTTATTATTCACTATTAAAACTGCTACAACTAGTGCCACTCAAAAATTATAACATTTTTAACTGTAAATTGTAATAATTTAATAAAATCATTATTTTATGGTTAAATAAGTATTTTTTTGTTATTATATGTACAAGTTAGCTTGATCTTTTTGACAGAAATAATTTTTTCTGATCGACATAACTTTGCAATGACGAACATATTATTTTCTTAATTTAATGATTTAAAAAATTGTAAAAATATTTAAAAAATATATATAACACAAAAGTCCCTAAAGATTCAAGCGTTGTCCTAAAATTTTAAGACTTTTCATTGCTTCAAAGTAAAATTTAAATAGGAACACTGAAAATAATAGACGCTTGTACAATGTTACAACGGTGGAAACAAAAATTTGTCCGACCGATGTAATATTCTACAAGCATTGATTGTTAATATTAGAAATAGAAAATTATTATTGGTCTTTGTTTTGTTTATAAGTTTTTGATGTTCCATTTTAAAAGAGGAAAATGAAGGCACCTTTTTGGGAGCTTAATTTAGTCCTTTAAATTTTGGGTAAAGTCAATGTAACTAAAATTAGATTATGTATATATTATGGTTTCAAATGATTTATTAAAACAAATTGATTGGCTTTATTTATAAATGCTTACAAGTACTATGTGATTACACATTAATAATTCTCAATCATTTATAAATATTGCTATAAAATGCTGTCTCGCTTTTAATATTCCATTTTAGTAATTATTAGTTTTTTTTTTCAGGTTTATTGTCCTGTAATATGTAATTTGATTCTAACATTTTTTTTTTCATAACTTTCTTCATGAATTTTAAATATAAAAAAAACTATGATAAAAACTAACAAAAGAAAAAAAAATAAAAAAAATTAAAATAGTAGTTTACGTAGGATAAATTATTTATAGTGTTAAATTTTTGGGTCAATTTTTTTTTTTACAGGTCAAGTTGGATATTCACTAGGTGTCAGTCTGATTAGTAACATTATAAAAAATGAAAGTTGGTGCTATACCTACTTATAAAGCATTTTGGATCAGTGTAAATAATTGTAGCACACAAAACCAGTTTAAAATATTTGTGGTAATAAAATCTTTATTATAATAATATGATTAAAAAAAAATCCCAAAAAGAGTAAGGAAATATTATATTATTATAATTAATATATTTTTATTCATAGTATATTTAATTTAATAAAGGAACATTGCAAACAACAGTCATGGTATTAAACAACATGTCTGTTATTTTCATTATTGTTGAATGTGGATTTATTTTTTATTTTTAACGGGTTGCTGTCTGAACAGTCTTCAGAATTGTTTTATAGAAAATTAATTATGTATCGAACCGGATCTAACATGGATGCAAGGCCAATTGAGATATTTTCAATAAATGTATTATTAATCAATTGTCTTTTAAAAAAAAGACATCTGATTTTAGACAGTGATGTCGGTGACGTAGAAATGTCGACCGCTGCGGAGACGCTGCCGGCGTCGAGCACGCGGACTCCAGTCGCGACCCTCGGTGCCACACTCCCGGTGCGTCCACCCGGGAAGCATACCGTACATTGGTTTAGGAAAGGCCTGCGCCTACACGATAACCCGGCTCTCCGGGAAGCCCTGACCGATGCCACGACTTTTAGATGCGTCTTCATTATAGATCCCTGGTTCGCGAGCTCGTCCAATGTCGGAATCAACAAATGGAGGTAACTAATATTATCTATAGAAAATTTATATCGGTGTGATACAATGTTAATTTTTTTAACTATATAATTTAAATGACAAAAATTTTTCTTTGTCTGACTCAAAAGACTTAAGCGAGTCCTTTAACTTTGTTTCGTGACAGTTTCGTCAAGATTTTACTGGTTTCGGCGTGGAAAATTGTAGCAAAACCAACAGCTGTTTTAAAAATGAATTTAGTTAATAATCTGAGTAGCATTCTAAATCAAACCACTGATGGGGCTTTACAGATTGTATCGTGAAAATTTGTTTATTTTACTGTTACAAGAGTGAAGTGAACCTTAATCTTTTTACCGTCAACATAAAAAACTTAAACGTCGCCCTGAGCCAAGCAATAACGGTCTTACTCATAAACGTTTCTTAATATTTAATCCATTGCTTAACAACTGATCAGCAAAAACCTCACTCATAAACACTATTTAGCGTTAAGAATTCGTTAAGTAATGCGTAAATCGCTGTCAAAATTAAACCCTGCCGAGACATAGTTTAACCCTCGTTAAGCGGCAAGATGGCGGATTTCACATAAATCAGCTGTTCTATTGCGACGTCTGATCTACTTACTTGCGTTTGTTTGTTACCCTTTGGCCACACTAGCGGGAAACGTCAATGCCTATCATCGCGGTAGACATTCCGATAATTTTAGCGCGATGAAGTGAGTGGCTACACTTGAAAGTTCAACGTCAACGCCCATTCTTGGCGATAAAATTGGCGCTAATGTTATTTGAATTTCAAGCAAGATAGACGTTGACGGCGCAACTCTGTGTTTGATGAGTGTAATTTTTTTTGTATAAATAATAAATAAATAAATATGTTTAACACACACACACACGGTCGTCTGTAAGGTAGGCAACCTAATGCCTGTGTTTTAGGTAACAGCCGACTGATATACATTTTTTTAAAATCAATATACATATAAGTAATACATATATGAATACACATACATTACACCCAGACTCGGGGCGGGAATCGAACCCACAACCCTTGGAACAGAAAACAGGGTCACTGTAAACTGCGCCAACGGGTCAGTCATCATGAACATATGCATGCCATCAACTTCCCGGCTATCTGAGATTAAATAAAAAACATATAATAATAAGTATTAATTATGTATATCTATAAATATTATTGAACGGGTGGAGTGAAGCAGTTGTTGTTTTACCAGACAACCTGAGATTGACAGTAATATTGCATTTGCAGATGGGCAGATGGCATAACAATAATAATATATAATAAATATATGAAATACAAAATAATGATAATTCAGTGATAACAAATAATTCAATTCCGTTCATAAAAGTATGTAATTTATCATCAATGTTTTCTTATGACGTCAACACGTAAAAATTATTTATCGTCCGTAAACCGACTTTACAGACAAACATTTTTTATTAAGAGTTATTATATCTATTATTACTATTATCTATTCAATTAAATTGAAACAACATTTTTATACTTTACAAAATAAAACAACATACTCTGTATTTACCTGTGTCTTTCATTTATTTATAAATTATATATTTCAGGCAATTGGAATAATATTAATGATACATGTGATTATATTACTGTTCAATTTTTAAGTGCAATAAAGAATATATTAAAGTAATTAATGTGGCTTTTACATAATTTTTCGATCTTTTATTATCTTTATTTATTTATTTATTTATTTATTTATTTACTCTTTTTGCACACCAATACACAAAAGAACAATACATTAATTGTTCATACATTTACAACAGAATTTAAAACAATCAACTTACATCAGTTGCAATAGGCGGCCTTATCGCTAATACAGCGATCTCTTCCAGGCAACCTTTGGGCAGAGGACTTGCATATAAACTAGGCGAAGGGCGCAAAATTTTGTATATAAAAAAGGAACAATAAAAAAAAAATAACAGATATAAATAAATAACAATAGATGTTATATTTAATGACACAAATATACATATAAGTATACTTATATATATACACAAATATATAAATATATACATACATACACACATACATACATACATACATACATATATACATACATACATACATACATACATACATACATACATACATACATACACATACATACATACATACATACATATATACATAAATACATACATATATACACTATAAGCAACTTGATAAATTAATACGAATGACATAACAACATAACTTCATGACAAATAATAAATAATAAAATAAAGTTATGTAACATAAATTAATATGACAAGTACATTTCCTTAACAAGTTTTTTAAATGTCATTAAAGATTGAGCGCGTTTTATAGACAATGGCAATGAGTTCCAAAGACGACAAGCTTCGACAGTGAAAGATTTTGAATAAAAGGAAGAAGAATGTGAAGGTATCTTCAAAGTTAGGCTATCATTTGAGCGGAGAGGCCGTTCGTGAGTATCACAAAGAAACTCAAATCGGTTTTTTAGATATACCGGAGTAGTTGGATTGAAGAGGATAGAATAAAGGAGAGATAATATGTGAGTATTCCTGCGAAGTCGTATAGGAAGCCACTTGAGTTTTTTACGAAATTCGGAAACATGGTCATATTTGCGAAGTCCAAATACAAACCGAATACAGAGATTTTGTAAACGCTCAAGTTTATTTAATTGTTCCTCATTTAAATTAACATAACACGTGTCAGCATAGTCAAGAATTGGTAGAAGGAGAGACTGTGCTAGCATAACCTTGGTAGGAATAGGCAGAAAGTTACTTAACCTTCTTAGCGACCTCATTGCGGCAAATAGCTTCCTACCCACTTCATTAACCTGAGGTACCCAAGAAAGATGTTTATCAAAAATAATGCCCAAGTTTTTAAATTTTATTTCACCGAAAGTTAAAGTTGTTGGTTGTTTTAAAAGGTAATAATTCCGTTATTCGTCGCTAAGCATCATTTTGTGACGCACGATTCTTATAAATTTTGAATCTCGAATCCGTAAACGTAATTACTTTTTCGTTACTCCACTCCATAGTCTTAGTATGTATTTATCGAAAACAAACACGTGCGATTCCGTCGCGCTCACGGTGCACAATGACATATGTTCGTAGTGTGCTGTGTGGCCGCTGCAACGTATTAAGGGGTCTGGCCACCCTGGGTTATTTTTTTTCATTTTTATTTTTTTATTTTTTTTAATAAACCCTGAACTGTAACGGACGTTTTAAGACCTGTTGCGTATCGAAACACTCAAAATTGGCCAAGTTACAGGCATCTTAATTTATATTATTACACACTTATTTTTTAATATTTTCAAATAAAATTTTACAATGTTATTTTTGAAGCCCTTTTGTGATATTGAGTAAAAAAATAAAAATATTCCGGCCCATAGTTTCGAATTTATTAATTTAATTAAAGAAAACAGTGCATTTTTTGTTCCCCCAGGGTGGCCAGACCCCTTAACTCTCGCGGTTATCTCTTTGATGTACCGCCACTTGAACTATCGCCCAACGTCCAACGGCAATGTGAATGCCGTTGTAAAATTATCGCGATGAGTCGTGGCCACACCTACGTTCATCGCCATAGTAAACGGCATTTCCCGGTGAGTCGTGGCTACACCTACGTTCATCGCCATAGTAAACTGCACTTCCCGCTAGTGTGGCCGCAACTAACGCCCAAAGTCCAACGGCAATGTCAATGCCGTTGTCAAATTATAGCGATGAGTCGTGGCCACACCTACGTTCAACGCCACAGTCAACGGCATTTCTCGCTAGTGTGGCCCCAGTATTAGTAAGAAGAGATTTAGAATGAAATTTCCTCTATATAAAAATTAATATATACTAAATGAGCGTTATCTGTCTGTTTAATACAGATCTTTAGGTACCTAATTTTAATTATAATAACATAATTTAAATGAGGTTATATCTTAAGTAAATTTATTAATTTAATATTTAATAAGCTTTGTTGAATTTTGTAATTGAGAATCCGACTACTACCCATCAAAATAAAAATGATTAGAAACATATTAGAAATTAGAATATTGATCCAAGTTCCTAATTGTCAATAGGGGTCACTAGTAGTGACTCACTACAATATCGAGCTAGAGTTTTCTCTATAATGTTAATAGATGTCGCTTGAATATAATTTTTAACAATTTCGTTCATTCAATTTCTCTATCTAATCGATTATTTTGGGTATAATCTGTGCCAACCATCTATGTATCGTTCTTTGTTCGTTTCTTAACTAAGTAACAGCTAGTCAGTGTTTATAAGTAAACAAAAGTTAATCCTTGATTTATAGCTTATGAGAGGATTAACTAAACGGTGGCTAAGTATTACTTAACGAGATTTTTATAAGTAAGACCGTAAGTGTTTAACGAAATATATATCTAGTAAATCTTGTATATGACACATTGGCGTATCAGTACAAAAAAAAAATGTAATTTTTTTATTTTCGAATTTATAAAAAACAGATTAAATATATTTTTAAGAAATAAAGGAAGGCGGATGTGTAGGTAGGTATAAGTTTTGTGACAAACCACTGGCCAACTTCAGGATTTATAGTATTTAAGTCTTTCTTCATGAAATTTCGTTCAGTACACGTTCTTGAAGTGCTATTCTTTTTGCTGATTTTAAGATAAACTTATTAGTTAGACCGTATCATTTTATATACTAACTGAAAAACAAACTTTAAAAGAAATTAAATTAATTTCAATAAGATAATTAAAATTATAGAGTTCTATAGAAGTCATGACTTTGAGGACGCAAAAATTCAGAGCTGTATAAGTCTATGGCGGTTAGAAGGTTAAGACAAAGAAAATACTGCGAATTTCCACTATTTTGATACATTTTTTTTTCTATCATGCTGTGGTACAAGAGAAAAATATATTTCTTTCTTATTATTTCCATATATATATATAATTACTATTCTGTTATATAATCACTGTTAGTCATTTAAATTATATCGTTTCTGATTGCGCATCACCGATACAGGAAATAACTGTATCACATTGGCTCAACCATGTACCACCTTACTTTTTCATAACTAATATGGTGCTATTGTAGATTTCTTCTACAATGCCTTGAAGATTTAGACAGCAATCTGAAAAAGCTGAATTCACGGCTGTTTGTCGTGAGAGGTCAGCCGGCAGACGCATTGCCGAAACTGTTTCGGGAATGGGGAACCACTGCGCTGACTTTCGAAGAGGACCCCGAGCCTTATGGCCGCGTTCGTGACCATAACATTATGACCAAGTGCCGGGAAGTTGGCATTACTGTAACATCCAGGGTCTCACACACCTTGTACAAATTAGACAAGTACGTTTTTAATTTTATATGTGTTTTAAATGTTATAATAATTAAATTTCGCTGGATCAGCTGAAGCAACTTCAGCTCCAAATGACTCGTATGTGTTTGTATACCTTTATTACTTTAATAATCACAAAAAGTAAGTCGCTTCTGAAGTTTATCAATTGCATATTTAATGATATTTAAAAAATATTCAAAATCGAACATAAACAATAGTATTTATTAATTTTTACATAGAAAACGCAATTGTAGGAAATAATCGTCAATAACGTCCTTAATTGTTGTATCATATTTGGACATACTTCACAGGTCACATATAATTGAGGATTCGAGTGTAAGCCGTTTTCCAAGTCTCTTATTTGGCACAATGGTACTATCTAATATTTCACCGCATTTTTTCTTCTTTTTTTTTACTGGTTATAACTAGAGCTTCCATTTAGTCGGGTTTCCACAGATTTCTCCTAGTTGTTGTACTTTGTCCAATTTGTGGAGAGGTGAGAGTGTTTTGAAGAATGGTCTAGATCAGTGATTCCCAAAGTGGTCTATATCGACCCCTAGGGGTCTATGACAACCTGCAAGGGGTCTACGTCAGCGAAAAAAAAAAAATTGGGGGTCCATGAAATGAAAACGGGGGTCCACGATAGTGGATCTCAACACATACACTAAAAGTACCTATTTACTTACATCATACTATCTTATAATATCAAAACATATATATTATTTATAAGTACCTATGAAGTAAAAAATTTCAAGGTTCATCCTTCTCACTAAAAATATTGACTTATTGCTTATGTTATTTTATTTATTGTTTATTTTATTATTTAAATAGTTTATTTTATTGTTTATTTAATGTTACGTATATTTTACATAACAAATACAAAATTTTATTATGAGTAGTTTTAATTTAAATTCAATTAATAAATGTATAAATTAACATGTGTTTTTACTTTAAGTTTTTAACACTAAACTTCACTACAGTTAGAAATTTACAGGAAATCAATATCAGGTAAGTAGGGGGTCTACCTAACAGTCACGGTCTAACCCAACACGGAAAAACATGGCAAGGGGTCTACGACAGAAAAAAGTTTGGGGAACTCTGATCTAGATTAACCTAAACATTTATTTTTTGTCAGGAAAAATACTTAAATGAAAAATATGCGATTATTCAAAAAACAAAAAAAAAAGTTATCCAAATTTCCGGGTCTTATATGTTTTCAAGAAGTCTTCTTTCGGATTCATCAATTTAGGTTATGGCACCTCTAGGTCTAGGCAACATGTGCCATTTTAGTCAACGTTTTTTAGCAGTCTCCGAAAATTATGATTGAGGTGTGGCATCTAGATGTAATTTATAATCTTATGTTATAATGTAATTAATAATGTGTAACATTAATAATGTTTTTATAAAATAAAATATAGATGATATTTATAATCATCTAGATGTAATTTATAATCTTATGTTATAATGTAATTAATAATGTGTAACATTAATAATGTTTTTATAAAATAAAATAAAAAAATAATAATTTGCATTGATTTCACATAAAATTGTGTTGAAAAGTTTTGGAAGATTCTAGCTGATGTAGTGATTTTGTTTCAACTGCCAAGCGTACAATCGAACAATGGAGTATGCGATAAATAGTGATTCATATTGATGAATAATAATCGTGTGCTACGGTTCTAAATAACATAAAACTAACTTGTTTAAAAAATATATTTGGATACTATGATACTTAATAATAAACTTTTCCGCTTTCCACTGCCCTGAGTAGCACATTTTTTTTTTTAAATAAACTCTTTTGCAAAAAAAACGGGCACTTAAGCAAAGAACTATTTTTTAGTTACTATTAGTTTGTTTGACAATTTTAGGTATTGTTATCCTCAGAATTTTATAAATTAATTAGGAAGGAATAGTTTTCATCAGTTTTATCATAACATTTTAATTAAATTATTAAGAAATAATGTTTAAGCTCAAAACACTATGATTGTACCTGCTCGCTAAATAAAAATGAAACGCGTTAATTTCTTTGTTTTTCTTGAATACATTAAAAGGAGATAAAAGTTTAGTATTGAGTGTGACCCCCTCTTGTTGAAATCACAGCTTGCATTCGTCTGTGCATGCTAGTGAGTATATCTTTTATGGTTTCTTGGGGAATACGTTGCCACTCCGCGGTAATCACATTCTTTAGCTCTCTGATGGTCTGCGGAGCCGGCTGCACTGATCTCACTCGTCGCTTCAGAACGTCCCAGACATGCTCTATGGGATTGAGGTCCGGACTTCTAGCTGGCCAGTCCAAACGACGAATTCCGACTTCTAGCATATACGCATCCACACCGCCAGACCGGTGGGCGCGAGCGTTGTCGTCCATAAAAATTGAGTTTTCGCCAAGAGCTGTTAAAGCGGGTTGTGCATAAGGAATTAGAACTTCCGTTATGTATCTGTGTCCAGTCAGTGTACCGTTTTCGATGAAGACTAACTCCGTACGATCCATAGAATTTATTCCTGCCCAAAACATAACAGAGCCCCCTCCATAAGGTGTGATTTCTTCAAAACATGCCTCTGCAAAGCGTTCTCCTCGTCTACGTAGCACTCGCCGACGTCGGTCTTCACCATGCAGAGATATCCTGGCTTCATCGGAGAACAATACCCTATCCCAGTCTTCATGAGTCCATGACACACAATTTCGAGCGAAGCTAAGCCTGGCAACTCGATGTCCACGGAGTAATTTAGGGCCGCGTGCCGGGCGATGACTGTGTATATTAGCAGCGAGAAGCCTCCTCCTGACCGTCCATAGACTAATTTGCACATTTCTTACTTCTTCGAGGGTGTTCTTGAGGTCCACATAAGAAGATTTGCCATTTCTCAACGCTTGACTAACTAGAAAACGATCATCCCGTGGTTCGGTACATGTCTTTCTGCCAGAACCAGGCCTTCTCTTGACGGAACCGGTCTCTTGATAGCGCTGCCAGGTCCTTTGAACTGTCGACCGACTCACATTTAGCCTCTGAGCCACGAAGCATTGACTGCAACCTTCTTCAAGCAGCGCAATAATTTTGCTCGCTTTTATCACTTTATCTACCATTTTCGAGATTGCTAAACAGCAATAACAATACTTTTAAATGTCAAGGACACCAGATAATTTAATAAAAAATGACAAAAAGTTAATTAGAGTCGATATTAACTATAGGGAATTCGCGCCACAAAATGTAGTTAAAAGTTATTTTCTTTGAAAACCAGGCTCAGTCAAAAATTTGAATTTGGAATGTACTCTTATAAACATTATGGCACTTTTATAACTGGCCAGTAACATGTTCAAATGATTAAAACCTTTTTGGTATTTTATTTTTTTCAGCCAGGAATAAAATCGAAACCGCCCGTTTTTTTTGCAAATGAGTGTATAATTGATGAATTTATAAAAAAGGAACGATAGAAAATGTTTGTATTACATATTATTATTACATGTTATATGTCGTTAAATTCTATTTAATTTTTAAGAGTAGCCACAATCAAATATTTTTATAACGCATCTACTATTACTATTATGATGAAGAATAAAAGTATTTACCAAAATTTTATACCATAAATATAATATAAATATACTTAGTAATTATGGAATAGTAGGGGAGAGCCGGGTAAGATGGGGTAGCTAAGGAATAAAGTCCAATAATTCACACCGTTTCGTAAATTTAGAATAATATTTATTGTTATTCAATCATTTGTTTATCAGTCTCGTATAAGGACCATCTTACCAATTTATAAGATACAATTTATTAATTTATAAAAAAATAGATATTACCCCATCCTACCCGAAATATCGGGCATGATAGGGTACACATATTTTCTCGAGCTAAGGAAGACATAAATCACACATATGTGTCGCTTTAGCATCCTCATCATCAACACCTGCGCAGCTACAATGCGTCCACTTAAAACACGATGAACAAGCTATCCAACTTTCATTGGAATCCAAGTATAGTCCTGAGCAATAAAGATATGGGGTATTGTTGGTTTAATCAATATCTATTTTTTCAGAAGACTACTTTCTAGTACGTTTTTTTGTTTTTTGTTTTAGATTTGGTAGTTTAGGTCTTGAGTTGTTTTTGCTCCGTTTTTCTTTGTATAACTTCCTTCTAATTCTTTTTTAATTCTTCTACTTCACTTTTTTATCATATTTTCTAACTCCTGTTTATAAAGTTACCTCATAGGTGTAGGTGTAGGGTATCATAACCTTTAGGTTATGATAGCTGTTTTACCACGTCTTTTTGTAATTCTTTGGTCACCGGAATGGACATCCATTGTCTTGGACCATGCAGGGTAAAGTTACTTTGTTCTGGAACTGCGTCAGGCCAGAGAGAGCATCCTGCACAGGGATTACCTGCTGTTGTCCATTTTGTAGTTATAACAGTAGATGCAACAAACCATGCAGTTGTTACTGTTGTTATAGCAATAGCTGTCACAGTATCAGCATTTGTTGTTTTGTTTTTTCTATATCTAGTAAATTATCCACTAGTTCATTTTCTTCTTGTGAAAATACAGGTAATTTGGGCCCCAATGGTATCTTAAGGTTCTGTATGTCATTGGTTTATTCACGAGCCTTTTTTACTTTTCTCTCAAGTGTTTATGGGACTAAAAAGACAGCGGCTAACATATAACTCATTTTTCGCTCTAAAACAGCTTCTACCGCCTTTGTCTTAATTAATTATTGTAATTTAATGTTATCATAATAACTCATATGCCTTCATTGTACAGGATGACTGGTAAATTACTATCCATATTTAAGGAGAATACTCGGTACATGATTCTCATTCGAATTATGTAAAAAAAAAGGTACTTAATTTTTGACCAAATTTTCATAAATTTCAATTCAAGTAAATGAAGCGTTGTCACTCTACAGTCATGCCGGCGGCACGTGCACAGATGTTGTACTGTGCCGCTTGTTCACATCTAAAAATTGCCAAAGTTCACATCATTTACCTAGTCAACAAATTTGTTGCTTAAACGAGTAAAATATCTTAGTATTTTTGCCTATCCTAAGCCAGGATTAAAGTATTAAGGGGGACTGGATCATGCTTGTTTATCCTGCTATCCTGTTAACACGTGGCGGCGTTTGGACGTAGGTAAACTACCTACCTGTTTTGTGTCGAAAGTGCTGCTAGCTGCTAGGGTGTCCAGACGACGTGTTCATAATTGGATAATTGTTGAGTTACTTTACTTAAAGGTTAACTTAAACTTTACTTAAAGGTTTATTAATATTTACCTGTTTTTTTTACATAATTCGAATGAGAATCATGTACCGAGTAGTCTCCTTCAATATGGATAGTAATTTACCAGTCACCCTGTATATTTATACTTTATACGATACTTCAGACACAAGCGCCGTGAAAAGCTATCAATTGTAAGCTAAAGTATTAGTTGAAAAATAAAAATAACGATAAGAATAAATAAAGGTTTTAAAAGAATATTATACAACATACTTGTTTTAGGGATTTTTGAAAATTCACGATTAGAAAAAAGAAAAGTTGAAGTGTGACCAATTAAAGTAATATAATTTTTCCAGAAGTATACGGAAACCAATATTGTGTGCGTGTTTTTAGTATTATAGAACGTAATGGTGGAAAGGCACCCTTAACGTACCATCAGTTCCAAGCGCTGATCGCTAGCATGCCCCCGCCGCCTCCGGCCGAGGCCGCCGTATCGAATCAGACGCTCAACGGCGCCGTCACACCGCTCACCGATGATCACGACGATCGCTTCGGCGTTCCCACACTCGAAGAACTCGGTATGTATATCATTTTGGGTATGTTCCGATATACACTGTGACCACTGTACGAATTCATTATATTGCGAAGCCGTTCCTTTTTAGTTTGCTCTACTGGTTACTGTATAAAACGAAACGCAGTCCAGTATACTATCATCCTCATTTTTCAACACTGTTTTCAAATGAAAATATTGATCATGTAGGTACACGTTTTCTTTTCAACCAGAAAAAATATTATTTGAATTTTGTTGCTTTTAAAACTTAATGTCCGACTTTATTTTCAATTGAATTAATTGCATAATAAACGTAAGAATACATTTTATTTCAAGGAAATATTGGTTTTCTAGTTACTCCTACATCTTAGCACAATTTTATAGACTACTAGCGACCCGCCCCGGCTCCGCACGGATGCAATTCAGATACATAATTGGTATCTGATACAAATCGGTCGGTACCTCCGCAAGCGCTATGTCGTTGCATTTTGAAACTAATATCTTCGATAATATTCACTTAAATTACATGCTGTAAAGGGCCTTATTGATATTAAATGCACAGTGTATTTAAGGTACTTAATTGGATAAGGATTAATGCTGTATTGCTTAAAATCGTTTCGTAAGTAAGCCATTATTTCTCGTGAAAAGTAAAGGATCAACAATGGTTATTGTGGGTTATCCCTAAGAGATAGACATATACCTACTATCGCGGACTTTTTGTAGAACTTTCTAAGGTGTACAATAATGTACATTATTTTGATCTATCTCGTAGGGTTCAACCAGCGTTTGCAATGTAAGCGCAAAAAACTTTGTTTATTTACGACATCACATTAGAAACCTCTGAAATTATCAGTGTTTCTCTACTATGTTATGCATGTTATATACATATAAAACCTTCACAGCATCAAAATCCATTGCGTAGTTTTAAGGATCAAAGTATACATAGGGACAGACAGCGGGAAGCGACTTTGTTTTATACTATGTAGTGATTATAGAGAATATAATTTATACTCCAACACAAATTATTCACTAAAAACAATGGTCAAAGGTTTAGGTAGGTATAGTAACAACATAGACCGTATAATATCGCCTAATACCTCTAATCCATTCCATCCACTGTTACAAGTATATTTTGCAGAATATATGTGTGTATAAACACACGGACACGATGACTTGAAATAAATCTTTTAAAACTAATTTACGTTTTCAGCTCAAATGTTATTAATCTTTACAATCTTAGTCCGGAATAGTACGAAGAAAAGCAATTTTTGAATAGCTGTTAATCAATGTTAAATATTAAAATTCAAATTAATAATAATCGTACTATCATTAAACGTCGATGTTGAAATTCATCAATTAGATAAAGTTCCGTAACTTTAAGGTATATTTGACTTCGTTATTTTAAGCGAGTCTCGTTTCATTGCACGATTATCGGCTTCAATAACTTATATTTCGATTCAGTTATTGTATAAAACTCAATAAATACTTATTTTTACCATCATGTTTTGAGGTGAAAATAATTAGTTTCATCCGCAGTATTTTCCTGTTTATTTCGTTTATAATAAAAAATAAAAGCTTTCCTTGTTGCCTAATACGTTTCGCTCGGCGTGTACGGACACGTGATGTTCATTACTAGGGTAGCTTCTATGAAGGTTGATTTCACAATTTTATACCTTGTATTTTTTATGACTGTTTAAATTGTTCTTTATACTATACAAGTTATTGTTCACATTATTATAAAGATAAAATTGTACTAAAATACATTGAATTGGCATAATATACCTATGGCATTATAGATCTAATAATTTAAATTAATATAATGTTAATTAATGTATTTTTTTTAGGTTTTGAAACAGAAGGACTTAAGCCTCCAGTTTGGATCGGAGGTGAAAATGAGGCTCTATTGAGACTGGAAAGGCATTTGGAGAGAAAAGCCTGGGTAGCTTCGTTCGGACGTCCTAAGATGACACCACAATCTCTACTAGCAAGTCAGACAGGATTATCGCCTTATTTGAGGTATAAAACCCCATTTTTTAATTAAAAAATAGACGAGTATTCTTTTAAATATAATACGGCATATCATCACTTTTAGTTACCCATTTTAATAATTATTTTTAATGGATAGTTCTTATGGGCAGTTTGATTTATTACTCCTTAATTATTATTATTTACTCCTAAGAACCTAATCACCTAATTTTTAATTAGGTTTTTACCCTCAATAGTAGTGGTTCGTCATGTCTGTTCTAGTGTTCTTATTGTAGATTTTTCTTCTACAACTTCCAAACCTAACAGCCTAATTATAAGTAATATATTAAATTGAGAAAATAAAGTTAATAAATCAAATAAAGTTTTGAAGCGACTGCTTAATATGAAATCATAAAAGTATAATAGACTTATTATACTTTTATGATTTCATAAATATTTAATTAGCATTATAATAATTTCAAGAAGTGAACAGCAGAATGATAAAAATTTATTGGAAGTATAATCTGCGTGTTAACATGGACATAAAATATTACCTTTTTTCAGATTCGGTTGCTTATCCACAAGATTGTTTTATTATCAATTGACGGAGCTCTATAAAAGAATTAAACGTGTACGACCGCCATTATCTTTACACGGACAAATACTTTGGAGGGAATTTTTTTATTGCGCCGCGACAAGGAATCCCAACTTTGATCGAATGGAAGGAAATCCAATATGTGTACAGATTCCTTGGGAGAAAAATCAAGACGCTCTCGCCAAATGGGCAAATGTAATTAAGAATTTTGTTACCTACTTATGTTAAATGTATTAATAAGAATTAAATAATGTTCATCTCATGAAAATAGCCGATTTAGATGATTTTTTTTTACCGCGCTCGTAATTTGCAGATCAAGATTTATATAAAAAAAAAAAAAAATTCGAAAAATCTGCATAAATAGTCGGAAATTTGTCGAAAAAGTGACGTTCAGCCTTTTCAACCTCATGTTTTCATAACAGGTTATTTGAAATTTTGTACTTTTTAAGAAATCATACTAATATTATAAATGCGAAAGTAAGTTTGTTTGTTACGCTTTCACGCGAAAACTACTTAAACGATTATCATGAAACTTTGTATACATTCGTGGAGGTATTAGAAGTAACATAGGATACTTTTTTTTGTGTCGCGATAACCGACATCCACGCGGGCGAAGCCGCGGGCAGAAGCTAGTATATATTAAATTGAAAAAATATTTTCAGGGTCAAACCGGTTTCCCGTGGATAGATGCAATAATGATTCAACTGCGGGAAGAAGGTTGGATTCACCACCTAGCGCGACATGCGGTCGCGTGCTTCCTCACGAGAGGAGACCTTTGGATCTCCTGGGAAGAGGGAATGAAGGTTAGTTAACAGCTTGAAAGATATCCTAGTCATATTGCATGTAGGTAAGAGATTATTGAACTCTAAGTAATTAACAGAACTGAATCGGCCTGTAAATGTCCCACTACTGCGCAAAGGCCTTTTTAAGGCAAATGTTTCTATAGGGAAAGGGTTGGAACTTAATCCACCATGCCATATATATATATATATATATATATATATATATATATATATATATATATATATATATATATGGCATGGTGGATATATATATATATATATGTATGTATATCATATTATGATAGGTAACAGGCGGAGACGGCTTTACTTGTTCTCTGAGGAACGGTGGGGAGATGCACAAGAAACCAGACCAGAAACAAATATTTATACTAATACGAATATCTGCCCCGAGCGGGAATCGAACCCGCGACCGCCAGCATTGAGGTGACAACTCGCACCACTACACCAGAACAGAACTCTTAGTAATAAATAAATAAATAAATATTAACCAACAATCACACCACGTTAACCTAGCCCCGTGGTAAGTTCGTAAGAACTTGTGTTACAGGTACTAGGAACGGAAATAAATTTAAGATATAAATACATATATACATAAATACACATCCATGACCCGGTGCAGACATCTATATTCGTCATACAGATTATCTGCACCTGGCGGGATTCGAACCCGCGACCCCTAATATTACTGCAATTTTTTAATGTTGCTATTTGGGATCTAATCAAATTAAAACTTACTGTTAGAACAAGACAACCGCCACTGGTGTAGTGTTGCGTATAGTCGCCTTAACGCCAGCGGTCGCGGGTTCGTTTCCCGCACGGGGAAATTATTTGTATTTGTACAAATATTTGTTTTTGGTCTGGGTATATGTCCTTCTGGGTGTCCCCATCGTGCCTCGAAGAGCACGTAAAGCCATCGGTCCCAGTTATCATAAACACCTGACAGCGACCGTTATGGTAGCTAAATTATTCGCTAACCCGCAATGGCTTATTGGATTAAGCTCCAACCCTTCTTCTATGTGGAGAAGAGGCTCTTGCCCCGCAGTGGGTTGTTTACAAATTGATTTAGTTCAGTTTGAACAAGTGTATTTAAAACAAGCCTTTTTACAATCAGCTCTGTGTTAGTACCGCTAAGTTTTCAAGTGCTAAAGTCATTTCATGTTTGGCAGTGATGAAAATATCGTAGTTTTATATATATCTCAGGAAAATTCAGAGAAATATATATCGAATTCGTTGTGTTAGTAGCTACAATGTATCTAATTCAGGTCTACCTCTCTCCAGCATTAGGATATTTACCATATCGTTATTCAAATGGGTAGATCAGTTACTTAGGTCATTAACTTCCTATAATTGTTAAGAGGGCGTCGAGCGCAAGACGCTAGTGCAAATTAGGTACTTTACAGCCTGTGTGCGTAACGCACTCACACAGGCATGCCGTTTGGCCGGCCGGTCATCAGTCGCGCGGCAAAACGAAGTAACCCAAGTAAAATCACTTTCGCAATCACATTTATGAGTACATGTATGACAAACTATAGTGTATACTTTGCTTAATTGATTGAATCGAAATTAAAATAATTTTTTGGCTGTTAGACGTTGAATATTAACTAAACGCAGACATGCTTTTTTCAATTTTTGTCCTACTTTAGATATGTATATTATTATATACATACATTATTTTAAAAATTGGCTTCGGAATAATTGTAAAGGCTTTCATTTTCATGCCAACAAGGTATATTTGATGCCTATCATAATAGTATTTTACTTGCTATCTACTTAACCAGCACAGCCTTTCGAGCCATTTTTGCTCGATACAGTCTTAATAGTTTTGGTAATCAACTAAGACAGTGATGTCATAATGACACCATAATGCTATGAATCTTTTGAATATTACGGTGTAAATGATCGACCACCGGTCTGGTCTACCTATTGTGATACAATTGTAATAAAGACCTCGCGGCCCACTGTAGTGTACAGTGTGGTATAGTTCACCCACATCACCTCGATGTCCGGAAATCTACAACAACTCGGTTTTTACAGTATTTCCTGCCTAGCACGACCACAATATGAAACCAGCTGCCACCTACGGTATTTCCGAACCGATTCGACTTAGGGACCCAAGAAAAGAGCCACGCTTATTGGAAAGGCCCGCAATGCATCTGCTAATCCTCTGATACATCAGGATGTCTATGGATGTCGTATTCACTTACCACCAGGTGAATCGACTATTTGCCCCGTCTACTATTTAAAAAAAAAAATTAGTAAGGTGAGGTGTGTATATGTACGACGCAGGTGTTCGATGAACTGCTGCTGGATGCGGACTGGTCGGTGAACGCCGGCATGTGGATGTGGCTCTCGTGCTCCTCGTTCTTCCAGCAGTTCTTCCACTGCTACTGCCCCGTGCGCTTCGGCCGAAAGACTGACCCCAATGGCGACTTTATTAGGTAGTCACGCATTAATGTATTAAATGTTGCGAACTTTCATTTTATTTTTTATTTTGTATCGTGTTTTATTCACATTATGTCATAAATATTCATACTTCATCGTACCTACCTACAGACTCGATACTTTTAGCATCTAGATTTAGATAGATAGATAGATAAACACTTTATTGCACTTATATCAAAGTATACATAAATAATGAAATACACAGTAATAAAAATAGAAAAACAAAATGGTGCCAGGGCAGCCTTATCACTAAAAGTGGTCTCTTACAGGCAATGTTATGAATGGATTAAATGAAAATTGGACAGGTGGGAACGGTGCATAAAGTCTATTTTTCGAGGTTTTCTATTTGTGAATTTTATAAATACGTAAAGACATTCTCATTAAAGATTTATACATACTCATTTAGATTATCTATCTGATATTAATACTTCCTGGTATTAAATTTACACTATCTCGCTTAAAACGTCATAAGCATTCAAGGTGCAACATTATTATAAATAATCATATTTCTACCTGCCATTTAGTTTATTTTTTATCTATTCTTAAGTTTTGACGCTTTTATGACCATACTTTTAGTGGTAAAATTTCCCTCCCATATTCATGGTAGAAGAATCCCAACCAACCAAATTTATAACAATCCTAATATTCATGGAAGAAGTCATTTTCAAGTGCTATTTTTGTCATGTCATTAATCATTGAACACTTTTTAATACTAAAAGTCTCCATTCTATAGAGGGATTAAATTTAAATTGTTTTGGTCAATTTATTTTTCTTTTTTATTTTTTTACATACACCACTACCGGTTAACATTTTTCGTCATCAACTTTATATTTTATTGTTCTTAGTTATATCATTAATTTTAAGTCTGCATTTTGTTTTAATTTAAGCATTTACAATTTCAGAGAAAAGGTGAGAGGAGTTTAGAAAATATGTAATGACATCTGACATCGTCCAGTATTTGGTAGGATTTCGACTGCTCTTCTACAAAGAAAGAATTAATTTATATTAATTCTTTCTAAAACAATTTTTTTTTTTCTTAGACAAAAGGAAAGGAAAATAAAAATATCACAAAATGTATAGCGATAATTAAATCGACACTTCTCTTATATTATTAAAACTTTGTAAATAATATTTTAATTTTGAAATAGCAATTATATCTAACTGCCAGTGGGGTAGCTAAACATGGGCGAAGCTATGGCCGTGTTCCGACATACACTGCGAGCACTGTAAGGTGTGACATCATTGCAGTATACTGCGAAGCCGTTCCTTTTTAGTTGGCTATACTGTGCTGTACTGGTTACTGTTTAAAACGGAACGCAGTCCAGTATACTATTATCCTCATTTTTCGTGTTTTCAAATGAAAATATTTATCATGTACACGTTTCTTGTTCAACAAGAAAAATTATTAATTGAATATTGTTGACATTTTTTTTTAATTTTTTTCTTAGTTTTTAATGCTAGATCTCTCTGAAACCAGACTGAACCTGAGACTGTATTTACAGATGAATATTTTTAGGCAAACTCATTCATACGTAGGTAAAAATTATTATTTGAATATTTTTAACGTTTTGAATAAGAACATTATTTAATAATAATCATTCGCGCTGTTATATTTTTTAATCACGTGATCACAGTATTGAGAGCACCTTACCTCGAAAATGGCGGCGATTTATGACATCGTATATTTCTCTATGGAACTGTGGCAGTGTACTGGCAGTCCATAAAAGAATTTTTCACCACTGACAGCACTGAGCAGTGCTCGTAGTATATATCGGAACACGGCCTACAGCACATGGCCTCGCGTGAGGCCCTTTCAGGTGCCGACTTGAGGTCGAACACTAAAAACTACAGCGAAATAACTATTAATTTATTACACTTGCTGTGCGGTGACCGGTAGACGAATAGTCCCGACCTCTTTCTCTTGCTGAGGTGTCGTAAAAGGCGACTAAGGCCATAGTGGTGCGAACAACTGTACACCAACCCGTCTGCCGAGCGTGACGAATATTGGCAAACCCCAACCCAGAAATATTGGGGGAGGTCTACGTTCACCACTTGACATCCAACGGCTGATGTGGTTTTTACACTTGATTCATATATCCATATCTGATGTCGAACACTATTAACTACGACTAGTATAAACATACAATGTCTGATAAATGTAATTGATTTTTCCTAACGTCAAACTTGTTTTTAAAAAAGCATATGCTACATCAAGAAAATATGTAAATGGACTTTTAGTGCAACAAATAAAAGTCGTATTAGTAGAAATAATGGTGATGGAACCTCATAAATGCGTCTGCCCACGCTACGCCACTACTTACAGTACAAAATCTAAAAATAAACGCACCACTTTACTTTCTCATTGTCTTGAGAGTTGTAATGGTGGTCAAAAAGCTAAAAATCCATAGATCTCTACCTCAGCCTGTAAGCAACCAGCCTCAGCAGTCTAAGCGAAGGCCTCTTCTCCACCTAGAAGAAGGGTTGGAGCTTAATGTACCACGCTGCTCCACTGCGGGTTGGCGGATTATTTTGCCGACCCTGAGTGACGATCGTTATCCGGTGTCTACGATAACAACCGGGAGCGACGGCTTTATGTGCTCTCCGAGGCACGGTGGGGAGACGCATAAGGACATACACCCCGACCGGAAACAAATATTTGTATAGCTACAAATATCTGTCTCGAGCGGGATTCGAACCCGCGACTACTCGCATCACTACACCAGAACGGTCGTCCATAGATCTCGGTATACAATAGTAATATCGAGTACTTTCTCCAACAGGAAGTACATTCCAGTGCTAAAGAACCTTCCGACGCGGTACATCCACGAGCCGTGGGTGGCGCCCGAGGCGGTGCAGCAGGCCGCCAACTGCGTCGTCGGCCGCGACTACCCCCTACCCATCGTCGATCACACGAAAGCTTCCCAAATTAACATCGAACGCATCAAGCAGGTGTATGCGCAGCTCGCCAAGTACAAGCCGCAGCAAGGTGACTAACAACATTTTATAAATTTATTTTATCTGCTCCCATGCTTTAAATCCTCTATAAAAGATTCTGAAACAGCTTATTGCCAACATTAAAACAGCCAATGTCCTAATAACCATAATATCATCCAAACGGATGATATAATGTTGTACTGAATTTTATAACACTCCTTGTAACGTTATACGTACATATTTTATATTACTACACTAAAATACATTTAAACTTAATATTTACAATACTTAAAACTAATTAAAATTCCTATAAAATTAAATCTTTTATTAAAATCTACGTTTAAATATAAAACACAATTTTATTATAACTAATTTAAAAAATAATTAAATAATATTTATATTGAAAACTGGCTATTTACAATAATAAAAATATATACAGTCTTTAAATTGCAACATGAATTCATCAAGCGGCATTTTATACTCACGCGATGTAACATTTTAGCGTTCCGAAGTAAATCTTTTGTTCGATTGAATTAAAACTGCACTACCTACCCGGCGCCGGTCATTTCAACATCGACCTTACCTCGAGTTAGTTGAGTGGACGCACGTCACAAGAATATTGAACATTATTATAATTTTATGGTCGCTAATACGGGATTTTTATTAAAAAGACCGTAACCATAAAATTTATAATCTTCGTGTCCGTCTTTAGGCGTCCTCGACTAAATAATATATTTGTGAGTGTTGATCGCCCCTAAACTGGGTTCGACGCTCAGGTTCGACGCTCAGGTTCGAAGCTCAGGTTCGACGCTCAGGTTCGACGCTCGGGTTACCGAAATAACCGGTAACCTCTCACAGCCCTAACATTCACAACGACGACAAGGGTGCTCTCCGCCGGGTTTGGTTACCCTCTCCTGCCGCCACCGGTCGCCTGCGGTTTCCAGAGCGCGACTCCCGGGATCACCTATATATACGCAGGAGAGTACCTGAACCGGGCTAAATTTTAACTTGTGTGAATTAAGTGCCGAACACCGCCTTGAGAACAATTATTAATTATTTTTAAATAAATTTATTTATGTAACGTTTTTTTTTATTTTGATTTTTTTTTTGTTCTTACGTGAGAACAACTTTAATTTTTTTTTAATAAATTTAATTATTTAACGTTTTGTTTAAATTTCAATTTTTTTTTTTAATCTAACGTGACATCCTTTGCTTTTTTTTTCGATCCCCTCTGCGCAAAGGGTTAATAAGACAGCCACAATCATACTGCTCGTTGCGTGGTATCTGTATGAATTTCCAAAAAGAACATTGTTATTCAGGTGCGTTTATATGATGATATTAGGTTACTAAGACTGGCTGTTTTAATGTTAGCAGTAAGCTGTTTCAGAATCTTTTATAGAGGATTTATATTATGGGTGTAGATGAAGTCTTGTATGCAACTGTTGATAATTAAGTATTAAAACACTCATGTGATACTATTATCACACTCTGCTTCGCCTCGTGTGATAAACCCGCATTTGTGTTTTATTACCCCTTATTATATACAACAGTTGCATAAATAACTATTATCTCACTACTGCAGTCCTATATTGGCAGATACCAATTACTGTGGGTTTTTCTTATTACATAGATTTTAATATTATTATATTGACTATACACCATTTCTCAAATAGATTACATTCTAGTACAATATTCATAATGATTATAATATACTAAGTATTGGCAGCCACTTCGTTTGCTTGGAAATTTTTGATGTAATCCCCATAGGAACCATGCGTTTTTTTATATTAATATAAGGTAGTTTAGTGAATAAAAGATAGGTTTGAGTGCCTTCACTTCTCACAAGTGACCAAAAAAAAAAGAATTCTTTTATCTTTATGACTTGAAATAACACTAAATACTCCATAGTGGCAAAATGCACAAATAGTTGTAATTTTTTTCTTTAATGTTTATTACGCCATTTCACAGGTCGATTATTTATCATTTTGCGCATATAATAGTTTAAAAAACAAAAAGAAAATTTTATGAAGTTAGTAAATTATATTGATATATTGTTACAGGTCCATCAATGTCACAAGTTTTGCAGAGACCGACTGTTATGCAATCTTCCCCAAGCCCGACCTCCATAATAACAAATATAAATCAGTCAAATTATTTATGTAGTCAGACGCCAGATCCCACGCCACAGTCGTCCCCATCTTCACAATACAAAGAAGATGACATATTTCTTCGACCTACTAAAAATAATATTCGAAGCACTGGTATTGTAAATAAAAATATATCCTTTAAACAGGTTGTTATTGTGCAACAAGAAAAAAACTCAAGAGTACAACAAGCTAATGCAGAAAACAATTATGACATGAATGGTGTAAATGGAGATACAACTAAACCTTTTAAAATAAATGCTATGCAGAACTCGGAAAAAACGGGAAATTACGATTTTAAGAACTTAGTTATAAATAATGGTATTCAAAAATTGGGTACTGATCAATTAGTATATTTAAACCAACAAACTAATAAGAACGAACTTTATACCCAAGATGTTAAAATTGATGAATACAGCACAAGCAAACCTAAATACTTTTTCACTGATAATGGAGTAATCCCTCACAATGAAAGTGATCAGAACTTTATATCTAATTATGGTAATAATTATAATAGTAATGAAAGAAATACCCATGTAAAAAGTGAAGATTCTCAAAATGAAAATAAAATGAACATTAACAGTCCATCTCCATCTGATTCTAGGCGTACAGATGAAAATAAATAATTTGATTTTAAATTTTGAGTTTTATTTTTAATGATATGTATTTATAATAATGTGGATATTCAAATGCAAAGGAATAGTTAATTTTTTAATATTTTTCATTTCTATACAAAAAAATAAAAAATTAATTTTCTAATGAAGCCACAATTTTCATATGTTGTTGTAGTGCTTTCTTAGCTTTTCGTGATTTCAAAATTGGTTTGTCATCCTTGTCCTTATCTTTCCTATTTGCCTTTTTAAATTCATTTTTAATGTTTCCTAATATAGACACCTGAATATAGAAAAATATGTCAACAAATGAACGTAGAATTTATATCAGGAAAAATAGATGGTTTAACTTTGGTTTTTCTTTTACTTACATACTCGGGTACATGAACATATCTAATGTTTCGAGCTTGTACAAACAAACTATCAAAATAATATTCATTTCCTTGTGTATCACAATATACTGCTTTACTTAGTGACAGGTTCATGTAGCTGAAATCATAATCTCATAATACTAGTACAAACTAATGAAAATATTTCATTCGAAATTATTATTATAATTTATTTATTTGTGTTTAAATTGGGCCTACTATTCACATTAAAATTTTTTGAGGGTGTGGTTTGGCACCAGCAATTCAGCAAGGTTGCAGCTAAAGCGTAGCATGTCTGGCTGTATTGTCAGTTTTTTTGTTCGTAAAAAGAGCTAATCTATGAGAACACTATATAGACATAACGAACGAAAGAATAGAAAAAAATATGTAGACAGCACTGACGTTAGTCAAGTGTCAAAAGAGATGCACACAATGAAGAAAGAGAATGTAAGGGTGGCCTTAAAATGTTAATTTATCATCATTGACCATTTATTGGCAATCAATATCTTAAATTAAAAAAAAAAAACTCTTTATTAACAATTTACCAATTTGTCTTTACTATTTTTGAGTATAAGAGTGTAACAATAAGATTTTTAAATGATCAAATTTCATTAATAAAAATATATAAGCAAGTCAGGCATTTATAGGACTGTTTGTCTTTTTAGTATGCCCATAGTAATTTTATAGTATCAAAACATGTCCTTTGAATAAGTTAATTATAAATATTTTTAATTGTTTTAATAAACCAAGGAGCATTCAGAGGCATAAAAAAATCCTCGTCCAACTTATTTTTGTGATACCTATATCCAGATAGTTCAACTAACTAGGATATATTTAATCAAGTTATTTAAAACTAACAGTTTTAAATTTACTCCTGGATATAAAAAAAATCATTCTTTATTATAAATAAATATTATACTCTTTCAAAATAATAGCAAGCAAATAACTCATACTAAGAAAATAATATATCTTGTGGTAGTTCTCTGTTTTTTTCATTACTTACCCATCCACCGATACAAGTTGACCACAGACGTAAGAATCATTTCGTAGATCAACAGTTATATTTTTATCTTGTAATGATTTTACAAGACACAACAATGTATTGTGATAGAAAAACTTTTCTTGTGATGTTCCAATAAACATTTTTGTTTTAACTTTGTTATTTAAAAATCAAAAACTGAAACAAATACTTAAATAATATTTTATTTGTTTTAACTTTAATTTGACTAATTAATTGTAAACAATAATCTCTTTAGTCGTAATTTTTTACACCATAAAATGTGATCTACACTATCTTTTCCATATAAAAGCTATTCAAAATTACGACAATGAACATTTATTTTAATAAAATAGAACATTAATTTTGCTTTACTATTACTAATCTTTCATCGGGTTTTGATTTAAGTTCTAATTCTGCTTTAACAATTGACCATTTGTCATCTAATTTCTCAGCCCAAAAGTAATAAAACCCTCTTTCTTTTTGTCCAGACACTGGAACACAAAATTTAGCAGTTGCACCATCTGAGAAATTATTTTGATTGTCACTCAATTTAAATTTTTTATCCTTAATAGGTTCACCAAGAAAATGAACTGCTCCTGGATGTTTTCGTAATATTTTCAAAGCATCTTTGTAATAGTCAAAGTTTCTCACTTTATCTATGAGTCTATTTTGTAAATAGAATCCAGTGGTAGCGACAAGTAGTCCACCCCATCCAGCGATTTGAACTAATCTTATAGTTGATAAAGTCATAATTAACAGTAAAACACTTACTTTTTTTTCCTTTATGGAAAGTAAATTTATATATTTATAAGTTACAATTTAAAGATAAAATATAAAAAAAAAATTATAATTTATAACCTTAAAGTATCAATTTGTTTTTTAAGATTTTTTTTTCACTAAAAATAAAATAGGGATGTCGATCTGAGATCGATTAATCGAAGAATCGACTTTTTTTTTGTTTAGGTGAAAACCATAAAAATATTATTTACACTTATTAGAATGTATCCGTAATATTTTGATATTGTAATAAAACAAGTATGCTTAATTAAAAAAATCAAAAAACCCGACTGCGTAAAATACTCTTATTATAAACTAAAAAGAATAAAACAATTTACTAGCTTTCATTTGATACCCATATTGCTACAGTAAGAAAAAAAATTCAACTCCCTCCCCCCTCATTCCGCAATTTGCGGGCGCCATTTTGAAAATTTATATAGCCTATGTCACTACTACAATTTAGACAAATCCAACGACACCTCATATGTCAAAAACCGTCCAGCCGGTTGGGGGCGTGCCAAAGAAATGGACATACATACATACATACATACATACATACATACATACATACATACTTACATACATACATACACTCGAAAAACATAACCCTCCTTCTGTCGCAGTCGGGTAAATAATTGTTATTATCGAATTCCCTGAATTAAAAAAAAAAATAACTTTACTTATAAGAGATTAGTTATCAAGTTATCTTTCTTGTTTTTAATGTGATGATGTCGATTTTTTAGAAATCGACCTTTTAGACCTCCTTTTTTTGTTAACCGATAACTCCGCTTACGATTCGGATCGATTTCAAAATCGATCTTATTCGGAAAGAATCGACATCCCTAAAATGAAAACCTCTATTGCCAACCCGGTGCCAATGTTAAGGTACAGATACACATGCTACTTACTAGTATGCTCATAAGCATGCTTATAGTCTAGTCTACAAATGTTAAAGCTATTTAAAAAAAAAAAACCTTTTTTTTAGTTATTTGTTAATAACTTTTGCAATTATTGCAAGCGGAACTTCATTTGTTTCAAAAATCATAAGATAAGCATGCTTATTAGCAACAAGTGCCGTTTTGGTCAACTTTTGTCAGCAGTCTCCGAAAATTATGATTGAGGTGTTATTCGATTCGGCATGGCATCTAGATGATTTTTGAAAAGGGGTTTATTTTTTTTAAATAGCTTTAACATTGGTCGACTAGACTATAAGCATGACAATAGGCATGCTAATAAGTATGCTATAAGCATGCTAGTAACAATAAGTAGCATGTGTATATGTACCTTTATCGCAAATGTCAATCTTCATTTTTTTTTTGTTGCTATTGGAATAGGCTAAAAGACCAAAAGCCATGCTACCTATTCTGTTGTAATATTCTGTATTTTAGGAAAAGTTAAACGTCTTCCGTACTTCCTTGTTCTCCATCGGTTTTTTATCGTATTTTGGTTTTCATAAATGCCTTTCGTATTTCTAGCCTTTTCTTATAAAACTCGAACAAAGTTTGTCTTTTTGCGTATATTCCATATTTTTTTAAATATATAAATACAGAATGACAGGTGAATTACTATTAATATTTAAGGAGAATACTCGATACATGATTCTCATTAGAATTGTGTAAAAAAAATAGATACTTAATTTTTGACCAAATTTCTATAATTTTCAATTTAAATAAATGAAGCGTTGACACATTTCGACCCGCGGGGTGGGGATGCGGGTGCAAGCGGCACAGTACGACACCACGTCGCACACGCTGCCTGCATGACTGGAAATGTATCAAACTATCGACACAGCATTTATTTGAATTGAAATGTATGAGAATTTGGTCAAAAATGAAGTACCTATTTTTTTACATAATTCGAATGAGAATCATGAAAAAAGTATTCTCCTTAAATAATGATAGTGACTCACCAGTCATGCTGTATAATATATTACATCTAATGTTCTTATTATATAATAAACACATGTGAATAAAAAAAATTCGAGCGGGGTACTGTATTTTCATCGTTTATTAATTCAATGGTATTTATGAAATACGAAATGAATTCGAGTAATGTGATGAGTGTTTAGTATGCATGCGTTACGTATGACAAAAAAAAGAGACAGAAAAGTATAATAATATAATAATATGACAGAGAGCTATTTTATCTTGGGGCATATTATATCAACACTAATCTATAATCACGCCTCTAGTGGCCGTAAATTGAAAAGAGCAGTCACTTTAAAGTTCAAATCGACGTACTCCCAGTAGTGTCGTTACTAGACCTCCTTAATATTAGACCGTAGTTCAGAGCACTGTCAAAAATTGCAAATGACACATTTGACGTATTAGAACATGACCCAAATTAGGGATGTTCACGTAAAAAAGTATCGATATTTTTATCGATATAATATATCGTATCGTTGTATCGATAGTTTAATTTTTTTTTTGGTCCGATAAATTCGTATAAATTTACAATACTTATCGTTAATTATTGGAAGCAATATATCGATAATTATCTGATGAATATATCGATAATTTTTGTCTCAGAAGTACACACGAAAAAAAGTCATCACGATCCTGTATCGATGTTTAGACCTCCATGCTATGCGTATTCCTAAAAAAAAGTTCATCGTCTTGTAACATGTAAAAATGTTACAAAGGATTTGTCATCGAAAATTGCTTTTGGGGAACGGTTAGGTGCTTACGTGTATTTGGAAATGTCTCGGTTCGTTTAACTTCGGTTATCTTCGAAGTATCCGTTGTTAATCGTAAGTTTTAGAATGTGGTCGCGAGGTGAGGGGGACGTGTGAGGAGCATGGCTAGTGACCGACCGCTTAAGCGAGGGTCTTTCTTTTTCGCATTCAACCGCGGTGCAGGCAACATATAATAAATTGATTGGGGTGTCGTTATAACCTGTTACCACGTGACTGAAGAAAGTGGATGATGGCAACAAGATTCAGCCGGGACTCCATCTACTAGATCTCTAAAAGCCAACTAGTGCTGATAGAACAACCAGAGGTTCCTGTTTCTTGGCCTTGGGCTTACTCGCGAGCACGGAACCACGTGAAAACTTTCTAAGAAGACGCTTCTGATAAGTGATTCATTTAATCGATTTCCAGCGTGATACCAGGAATAAGCTCGAACATACGTCTTATTAATCATTCTCTTAAAAATTTTCAAAAACCTAAACCTCATTTTTTTAATAGTCGGCTTTAGTATTCATTTTTTCTTAAAATTTACCAAATGTTAATAAGACAAATTATTGTAAACTTCTTAATAAATTTTATTAATATACTTGCAACGCTTAGATGTTATTTTATTATTATTTAATTACCCACGTAACAGCCTACGTATCGTTAAATTATATCGGAAATAAATATTTACTATACCATATATATATAGTGAAATTATATCGATAATTATCGAATGCATATATCGAGTATTTACGAATTATCGATAAATATCGCACTTCCCTAGTCAGAATTTAATGACGTTTTGATAATTATACGACAGAGTGACACATATATCATAGTTATCGTAAAATTAGTAAATTGTATCTAATATTTTATGCTTTCTTTTGCTTAATAATATAAAATGACTAATAGGAGTGTAGTTTAATAAATAAATTAAATTATTATTCAATTATTCGCACATTCTAGTTAAAAGTGATAGTTGGTTGAAAAAAAATGTTCAAAAAATTTAAAGACAAATTAGCCGAGGAAGTTAAATCATCTCCTCAAAGAATACAACAATTTGCACAAGCAGCTCAGGTATGAAGTTACATTACTTTTTTTTGTTATTTATTATTACAATAACTATAAAGTTAACTAATCAGTCATATGTGAAGGTGTGTCATGTCACCTTTCAGAAAAAAAAAACAAGTGTAAAGTTTATTTACTTTAAAATTTGAATGAAAATAATAATTAAAGAACCTGTTTAAAAAAAATGATGATGGTTATATTCATAACAAATTAACAATAACAATTAGGCAAGAATCAACATTCAATAAAAGCTTCTTTCTCTGCATATCTCCCTACATGTTTATTTCATTTAGTTAGGTTTAAAGAAATCTTTTCAGTATTTTAATGTTATAATTTATTATATTTAATTTTCAGGCTGCTGTCACATCTGCGTCAAGCAGTATATCTGATATAACAAACAATGATTTGTTTTCTATTGGTGACAATGGCAAGTTTAAAATTAAACTTAAACTATTGTCATAAGTATTTAATGTTAAATATTATGATTGAATTTTTTAGATTCTTCCAGTAAAATTAAAACTCCGTCTCACAATCAGCAGAATGTTTTTCAAGAAGTGTCTCTTAATCAGTCAGGAAATAATCAGCAAAATGTTGATTCGGTCTCTCAGATTAATCTAGAGGTAAAATTATTAACAACTAAAACTACAATAAGTAAAAAAAAAAAATGTGTATAAAACTTGTCCATTGAGATTTTCAGAATTTATTTAATTACTCTAGTCATAATATTTGTACCAAAAAAAAAAAAAAAACTAGACTTTTAATTTATATTAATTAGGTACTCTTTGATTATTTTTCATTAACTTATAATAATTTTATTTAAAAAAAAAAATAGAATAAATGAAAGGGATTATAATTCGATAGAATGTAACAAAGTAATACTCAGTTTTCTCGTATTATTTAGATGAACCAAGAAAATCAGAGACAAAGAAGACTATCCAACAGTTCCTTTGCTAGTGACATATCATTCCGGCTTCCAAGCTATGAAAGCCCATCAATGTATCATTTGCAAGTAAGTGTTATAATAAACCGCACATATTGTGAAAACTTTTTCATTCATTACTAACTTTTACTTATTGATGCAGTCAGACATGGAGGTCTCAGCGAGTGAAGCAGAAGAAAAAGGATTTTCTGGAAGCACAGTGAACTTGGATAGAGTAACAAAAGAACAATTGTATGCAGCATACCGTCGAACACAAGATCGTTGTACTAAATATAAAACTCAGTATGCAGATCTTGCCCGACATTACAAACTTTTGGAAAGGGAAAATGCAAAAGCAAGAGTTAGTATTTAGTAAGCAGTAATGCTTCATTAAACTAATTATAAAATGAATTCTGATAATATATTGATAAGGACAAATTTATATTAGGCTAAAAGTTTTGTGCTCCTCAATTTAAGAAGTTCTTTATCTTGCATACAATTAGGTTACAAAAATTCTGTGTCCTGTTCCAAGGCATTGTAAATTGAGCCTTGTAATTATTGAATAAGAAATATTAAAAATTACTTAATTGTTTATACAATATAAATATGACAATTAAAATACAATATTGAAAATTAATTTTGTGTCAATATACTATAAACATTTAAGTTTTTTTGGTGTATAAAATTTTGTTAATGAATTTAAAGAAGAAATAAAGTGTATTCTCTTTTATTTTTCAGAATGTCTTAGTTGAAACTCAGGATAAAGCTTTAAGAAGAATATCTGAATTAAGAGAACAATGTTCATTAGAACAAAGTGCTAAAGTATGTATTTTAAATTAGAACTTTATTATTAATTTTTTGGTCTATAGTTATATTTTAAATTTTTTTAGGCACACCTCGAGAAAGCTTTGCGTATTGAAATTGAGGAGAAAAATATGAAAATAGAAACACTAAATACAAAATTGATGTTTTTACAGAATAGTAATACAGATGTTGAATTGAATAGTAATAGAGAAAAAGACAAACAACAAGATACAAATACTGGGAACGACAATAATGCGCATTTAATAAATTTTGCTACTGATGATTTAAACAATGAAAGCAAGATCAACGAAGAACATTTAATGTCAGAAACTACAGTTTTAAATAATAAAATTGAAAAGTTGGAACAATTATTAAATAAATATAAGGAATCGCTTAAATCAAGTAAAGAAAAAAATGCACAATTAACTACAGAATTACAAAAAATATCTACCGAACTTGAAACGAAAATAAAAGAAAATGAACAACTTAAAGCTGCTACAGTATCATTAACCGAAGCGAGGGAAAAAATTCAAGAACTAAACGAAAACATTGAATATATACAAAATAAAAATAGTTCCTTTGAATTTTTGAAAAATAAAGAATTATCTATTCTGGAAATAAATTTGAAAAATGCGCAAGAGGAAATTACAAAATTGCATGAAAAAATTGAAATTTTAAGTAAAAGAGAAGAGGAGTATGCTATATCATTGGCTGAAAATAAACTAAGCATTCATAAAGAATTAGAAAGTAAGGAAACTGAAATTAAGTCATTAAAAGATAGCCTAGCAAATAGTAATGATGAAATCCAGTCACTTAATATAATAATCAATGATTACAAAAGTAACATAAGTCAATTAGAAGAAGAGCATTCAAAGTTAAGAAATGATATTAATGAACTAAATAATGATAAAACTAAAGTTGGCGAGTTGAAAACAGAGTTAGAGGTTCTTACACAAAAATATCAATCTCTTGAACACATGAAAAGTAAGTCTGATGAAGAGTACAACTGTTTACAGCTTCAGGTAAAGCAAGAAATGGCAGAAAAATTAGCGATGATAGATAGAAATGTTTATTTAGAAAATAGAAATACACAATTGCTTGAAGAAAATACGAAGAAAAGTTCACAAATTAGCAATTTAGAAAATGAAATACAAAAGCTAAAAATTGAAGTAAATTCTTCAAATGAATATGAATTAGAAAAAGCACACGAAGAACAAAATTATGCAGAAGAAGTAAATAAGTGGAAATTAAAATGTAGTAACTTAGAATCTGAAATTCAAGAAGAGAGAGAGGAACTTGTAAAATTGCAATCAGAAATCGAAAAACTTTTATTAAATCATGAATCTATTCAAAATCATAATGAACAATTGAATAGTACAGTAGTTAATTTAAAGTCAGAAATGACAATCCTAAAAGCTAAGGTTATTCAAAGTGATAAAGTAAAAAGCCATTGTGAAGAGTTAAAAACAAAAATAAGTTTCTTACGAGAACTCTTAAACAAAACCTTGGAGGAATCCAAAGTGTTTAAGCAATCTATAAGTACAAAACTTAATATTGCTACTGAAAAATTTATGTTATTAAATGAGACAACTACAAAAGAAATTGCTCGATTTAAAAATGAATCAGAAAATTTGCGTGTAACGAATGTTTCGTTACAAATTGATGCACAAAAAATATCGGATCAATACAAAACTTTAAACAGCAATTATAACCAGGTGCAAACAGAAAACAATAAATTAAAATCAAACATACATAAATTACAAGCTGAAAACAGTTTGCAACTACAAAAAATACAAGAATTACAATATCAAAACGAAAGTAATATCAAGGAATTGAATAATTATGTACAAATTTCAGAAAAGTTAAATGAAGAATTAAAAAATTATAACATCGAAAAAACATGTCTTACTGAGAAACTTGACGCTTTAAAAAAACAAAATGATGACTTACTTATTTCTTTAAAGGAAACCGAAACTAACAATGAAACTTTACAAAACGAATTTAAAAATATAGCTGATAAATATGATGATGTACTGAATAAATTTAATGTGTTAACCAAAGAACACAGCGATTTATTAATAATGAAAGAAGACTACACGAAAAAAAAGGATATTATTAATGACTTAGAAAAACATATTAACGATCTTAACCAAGAAAATATATCATTGAAGAAATTATCTGAAGATATTTCAAAGAATGTGACAGACATTGAACTGGAATTAAAAGAAGTTCGCAAATCTCATTCTCAGATTGAAATTGAAAAAGATCGCTTGAATTCTGTAATTTGTGAACTTGAAAAAAACACTAAAAAAGAGAAAGATGTGTATGCCAAAGATACACAAACAGATAGTTTTGATGAAGAATATCTTAATGCCAGCAAGGAGGAAATCGAACAATTAAAAAAAGATATAGAAATCTTAAAAAGAATAAATGATAAATTATCTGAAGAAATCAAAGATAATAAGTTAGATTTGACTAAAATGGAAGAAAATTTGTTAATTCAAAATGACCACGAAATTAAGCTTGATTCACTAAAAAAAGAAAATAAAAGATTGCAGTCAGATATTGAAGGCCTCCAATCTTATATGACCAAAATTTCAAAGGAAAATAGTCAACTGAATGATAAATTACGAGAAATAATTGCTACAAATGATAGTTTCCCTGAGAAAAATGAAATTTTAGTACATGAGTTAGAAAGTCTTAAAAGTGAAATTCAAGTTGGAAATGAAAAAATAGATAATTTAATTAGAGAAAACTCATTACTTGCAGAGGAGAATCTTGAATTAAAGGATCAAATAAAATCACAGACATATACCAATTTAAACTCGATTACCGATAACAATAGTGTAAACAGTGAGGATATAGTTCGTCAGTACAATAACGCAGTTGAAACAAAGAATAAATTAGAAAAGAAATTAAACGATCTAGAAGTAATGAATCAATCAGTGAATATAAACAATCAACGAATGCAAGCCGATAATGAAAAATTAAGGCTATCTAATGAAAAATTAGAAAGGAGACTAGATGAAGCACTTGTTAGTTTAAGACATCTGCATTCATTACAAGAGAATACTGAGTTGGAATATTTAAGAAATATTTTATATGAATATCTAACAGGTTCTGGTACACATTCCATAACTCTTGCTAAGGTCTTATCAGCAGTAGTTAAGTTCGACGCCAAACAAACCGAGATAGTACTACAAAAGGAAAAAGAAAGACAGAGCCTAGTAAGTTTTTAATAATTTATAACTTGTTTACTTTATAATCCTTTAAAAGACAATTTTGTATTTTTTTTTAATGTGACAATTCAAAAATTTAAATACTGTTTAATAATAAATAAAATACTGTTGTAATCTTGGATGAAATTAGTAAATCATTTATAATTTCTCTCTACCTTCAATTGTTCATTTCAATTCAATCCACACAGGATCTATTTTTGTAATTATTATAAAACAATATACATATATTTTTTGTTACAGTTGCATCAACTTGGAATCATATGATACAGTTAATTCTATCTGATTATAAAGGTAAACTAAATATTATTTATTTTTAGGTTAAAACATTTTATCATTTGTACAGACATTAAACAAGTTGATCATTGTGTAATATAAAAAAATGCAATAATGTTGTCATTTGTACAGTTTGTTCATCTAAAACAGATTTTATATACCTGGTTAATTATATAGTAGTATCTAATAAGTTATCCTAGCAATTTTATTAAAGAAAATCTACAAGATTATATCAAAAAATTGGAATTGTTAATAAAAAACATGCAATTGATAACACGGTTTATTATTTACTTAATATATATTGAACACCAACAAATCAACAACTTTCTTTTATTATACATCTAAATCAGAAAAATCTATATCCTCACTTGAGTCATTGTCTACATCAAGTTTTCCCATTTCTACCAACAATGCATCTATATCAGAAGTAGTAATTTCATGACCCTCATTTTCTTGTTTCTTTATATGCCTGTAATTATAAAAAAAAATGTTTTGAATCTGCACACAAACAAAAACATATAGATCATATTGCGATGTTAATCCTTTTTACAACCATAATTTATAGATATACATCTGTTATCGATGTGATGTCATACGTTTTAAGGACATATATACATGTAGGCATACCATTAACAGAATTATATGTGAAAAAAAATGAAGGAGTAAGTTGAAGAGGATAGCGAGTTCTTGAGCCGTGTACTCAGTGATGAGTGCTCATCTGTGAAAACAGGTGTATTTCACATCGTAACGAAACCAAGCCACTTCCAACATCGTTGACGAATTAATGTTTGGGCGGTTATTACTGGCGATAAATTATTGGTCTCTGTTTTTGAAACGAGACAACGAGCGGCGCAAACTATACTCGTTTAAAATGTAGTAAGTATAGTATGTGTGATTCTGAAAAATGGTGTACATTACAAATTTTTAAAATTTGCAAACATTCGGCCACTAAAGTGATAATCAGCTGAGTGGTGACTAGTTTATTGTCCAGGTGCTGCTTAGGAATGTAGCACAGCCGTCGTTTCTCAATACTCGTATAGTGGATGCAAACATTTTTTTACTTTATAAATAATAATTATTCTATCTATTATAATATCTTTTAAAAGGTATTTGATAACACTTCATCACCTATATTAAATATTACAATTCACAAGTTTATCTAACATTCTAGAATTAATAAATTGAACATGAAAAATATGATCTAAAATGTTTTTAATGATTTTAAAAAGTTTTATATTATTCATATTTAAATTTATATTTGTTCGGATGCTTACCGCGTTTATAAGTACAGTGATCGCGTTAATTTAAAGCAATTTTATATTATTGATTAAGTAAATACAGGATAATTTTATTTTTAAATAAATTAAAACAATATTCATCTATGTTACATGTGTTTATTTTGTTTTTTAGTTATGGTTTTGTCTTTTTTTTTTTTTAAATACATTTAAAATAATATGTTCTTACTTTTTATTAAAAATTGTAAGACTGTACACCAACATACTTAAAAGATAATCATCCATAAGCAAAGAAGGTTATCTATTTTAGGTTCAAAAAAGTTAATATATCCAATTTCCGATTATCAATTCTCTAATTGACTTGACAATAATTAGTTAGCTTAATTATGTCTCCACTATATATAATGTCTATAAGGAATAAATCTTTCTTACCTCAAAAATGTTCTTCTTTTTCTTTCAGGAAGGGTTTTAAGAACTGATTGGTACTTCGTTTCAGTATCATGTCCTTTTTCATCTGCTTTTTTGTCAACAGTTATCTAAAAAATAAGTAATTTAATTTAAATACTAGAATAAAGATGAATGTGTTAGCATAAAATATATATTTTTACATTATATAATAATATAATAACTATATTATATTATGGAAAATATTTTTAATTTTTATGATTCCCAAGACATTTGTCTTGTTTGTCACACAAATTATGTGTAATGTACGAGGGTGCGTTTTTAAGTTCGCGGAATGAGAGGGTTGGAGGAAAGTGTTTAGGCTCATTAGGATCGTAACGTATTTAGTGACTCATAATTAGTATAAATACGAGATTTCATTGTTATTAGACTATTAGTCTTTGAGCTATCGCCAACCAAGCAACATAATCAGGAGTGAAAAGTGAAATATGGAAAAAATCGAATATCGTGTCGTTATAAAGTTCCTTACCAAGCAAGGAAAATCAGTTGCGACCATAATGGATGAGATGTCATCGGTTTACGGTGACTCTTGTCCAGGAAAAACCATGGTGTACAAGTGGCACAGTTTGTTTAAAAAAGAAAGGGAATCCCTTGAAGACGACCCGAGGCCGGGCAGGAGCATCGAGGTGACCACGCCAGAACTAATCCAAAAAGTCGAAAAACTTGTACTCGACGATGCTCGACTAAAGAAGAAACAACTCGCAAAAAGGGTTGGAGTATCCGATACAACCAGTTTTAAAATCCTGCACGATCATCTTGGCATGACTAAGGTCGGCGCAAGATGGATACCGAGAATGCTCACGCCACCGCAAAAACAACAACGCGTAGAGTGTTCACGTGCATTTTTGGACCTCTGCAATGAAGACAAGGATGATGTATTGAGTCGAATTGTTACTGGAGACGAAACTCGGGTTGTAACTGAGTCAAAACAAGACTCTATGCAGTGTCATAAAAAGGGCACAGCACCCCCCAAGAAGTTTAAGGTGTCACAGTCAGCTGGGAAACTCATGGCAACGGTCTTTTGGGACTCAAAAGGAATATTATTGATCGATTATAAAGATAAAGGTGTTTCTATAACCGAAGAATACTACGCTTCAATATTAGAGCGACTAAAAGAAGCCATTAAACAGAAAAGACGGGGAGAATTGACGAAAGGTGTGCTGCTTTTGCACGACAACGCGTCCGTCCACAAGAGCCGCGTTGCGTTAGCTGCCCTGCTTAAAGTGGGCTTCGATATTTTGAACCACCCACCCAGACCTGGCCCCGAGTGATTATTACCTCTTTCCAATAATGAATAAAGAGCTGCGGGGTAAAAAATTTACCACCGATGATGAAGTTTTTTTACGAGGGTATAAATAAATTGAAAGATCTGAAAAATGTGTCCGTCTTGCAGGTGAATATATTGAAAAGGAAAAAAAATTTGGTTTTTTTATTTCAACCCCTTACCCTTCATTCCGCGAACATAAAAACGCCCCCTCGTAACAATTGAGTCATATAGTATCAAAAAGGGCAGTCTCCATTTTTTATTAACTAAGATGGAAGAGCTGATTATAGAGGAAATTTTGGCATAGATAACTTTTTTTTGAGAAAAATATGGAGACTGCCATCTTTGATACTATATGACACAATTTATGTAACCATTAATTGCCAAAGATATAAGATATATATAAGAAATTAAAACATAATAAATATCAAGAAAAACAAAAAAGTATCTGAGGCAAACAAGAATAATTTTTTTTTTCATTTTGAGTAAGAAAAAAAAAACTTCAAAGTAACAAAATTTTTGTGTCAATATATTCCAAAAAATATTTATGCTTTACTTTTCAGTGATACAGAGAATAGCAAATTCAGCAATTTTTTATTGTTTCATTAAATAATCTACAGTTCGGTTTAGAGTTAATGAGCATTGCGCTAAAGCCTTGGCCAAGCTTGGGCCGATTGTCATTTCCTCTAAGGGAAATCGCAAATTTTTTTCTAGCCAACGTCGAAATGAAGAAAAATTCGGTCCTCCATTCAAATGACCGATTAACTGAAACTCACTAGTCTTACTACCAAACACAAACTTTATCTATGCCGCGCAATGTCACACTAAACTATAAACAAAATACAAAACAAAAGAAAGAACCGCACAGTGCAAGTTGAAAACTTAAAACATGTATTGACCTGTCTGGCACGCGTCAACGGTAAAGCGTTAAGTGGCCACAACTATCAAGGATTGAGTAAGAAAGTTAATATCCGTATCCGCGGAACTTGACACCAAATATCCGTATTCGGATCCGTATCCGCGGATATACTTTGTACCTTTAAACCTGTTTCAGTTGGACACTATACATAACATAAATACATATATAAATACATATTTATACACTATAAATCACGTCAAGGAAAGAAAATGCTCTTTTAACATTTTTTTTAAAGATATTTATAGATTTACTGGCGTGCAAATTGATGAGGGTAATGAATTCCACAACCTTGCTGCACGGACGGTATAAGAGTAGGAGTAAAAAATGGAAGAGTGTGATGGAATTTGCAGGAGTTGAACATTGATCGACATATGGATGTAAGAATTTAAAACGCTCGCATAAGTAAGTGGGTGATAATGGTTGGAATTGATTGAATAGGATATTATAAAGTAGACAAAGGATGTGAGTATCCCTGCGAAGCCGAATAGGAAGCCACTTGAGTTCAGCTCTCAACTTAGAGATGTGTTATATATTAGATCAAACTTGCGAAGTCCAAAATGTACTTTTTAAGAAATTTCGTTAATACACTTAGACCAGGACAAGTCACTGCTAAAATGAAGACTTAGATTTTTAACTGTATCAATGTAACTAATTGGCACACCATTATGGCACTGTGGCACACTATCACAATCAATATTGTTTGAGATGCATGAGAACATATGATTGCTACCAATTATTAGCGCTTGTGATATCTTAGGATTAACTACAAGATGAAAACACCCAGCCCAGGAATATATATGCAGTTAAGATCTTCATTCACACAGGTGATAGCATCCTCACTATCCGCAACACTAAAGTGGCGATACAATTATAGATTGTTAGCATAAAGGTGAAATTTGGAAGAGATTACCGTCGTTATTGTGTTGATGAAAGCAGAAAATAATAAAGGAGACAGAACACTACCCTGAGGAACACCCAATTTGAGAGTGCTCCAATTTGAGTGCCTTTCACCTAAATGAAAACTTAACTTCCTCTTGAGTAACTGGTTGCAAGGCAAAGGAGGAATACACAGTGGTAATATAAGTGTAAATAAACCTGAAATAGTTTTTGATTTTTCGAGATCATCCAAAAAAGTAGAAGTTGAGGAGTGAGTTTTTTATTATTAATTATAAAATCAGAAATAAAATTTGACCTAGTTTTTATGATATTACAGAAATTTTCACAATACAGCATGTTGTCAGGTAGCGATATAGATTGGCTTAAACATGTTTTGTGTTGGTGATGGTAAATGTTTTAATAGACAGATGTACAATATGTTCGTACTTCAGGATGGAATATTTTATATTTAGAGCTCTTGAAACAATAGTTTAGTAAATCATATGTTTGGTTTTTCTATAAATCAAGTACAAATTCTGGGTTTAGTGCAAAACTGGGACATTTAGTGTAAAAAAAAAAGTAAATTGTGATGTGTTCAGATATCTGAAATAGATATCCTAAAATATAAATTATATTATATATTGATATTATAAATAATGCTCAGAATGACCTCAATGTGCTCAACGAATGGTTAAAATATAATGAGGATCCGTAACGTTTTTAGTTGAGAATGCAGATTTATAGAGCTAAGAAATCCTTAAGATACAGTGAAAAAATTTTTGTTCTACGACAAAAATTGACAAAGTTATGATCAAATTACTAGCGGAGTTCACTAACCGGCCGGCTCGGTAGGCTGTGACGTCACTGTGTCCGAACCCGTTGTCAACGATAAGGCGCGTAGGTGTTTTCATTGGTTTATTGTGTCTTTGAAACAAATTAAGTGTCCGATTTGTGTCTAATTCTCCTTTCTAACTATGTATGAATATTGTATAGTGCCGTAATGTACAAATACTTCTTTTAAAAAGCCTGAAAAACTCTTTTTATACGTGCCGAAAGACCCAAAACTACGTGAAAAATACTATGCCGTTGTGAAAATAGATGATAAAACTCCACCTTCTTCCCGGGCTACAAGACATTGTTGCGAAGATAATTTCGATGTAAGTACCTACACAACTACCTATACCTATATTATTTAGTTAATATGAATATAAGTTGGTACCTACTACAACGTGTCATGTACTTAAGTATTCATTCATTTTAAGCCTGCTGTATTAATAAAAACATACCTACTTACTTTTTCTGTGTTTTGTGGATAAACCTAAGTACTTACCTATTCGCCCGTTCCGATTTCTATATAATATTCCAAGGTCAAAACAATGACACAGGGATGTACTCGGGTAAAAAAACAAAGAGTAAAGGCCGCGGCGCCGGTGTGATCCGAAAAGAGTAAGTCCTTCCGGGCCCTCTCCGCCGCCTCTTTCTGCGAGATGACGTTCTCGCAGAAGATGGCGACCGCGGTCCAGGCCCTATTACCGCCAATCAAAGCTCGCGCAACGGCCGGCGGCGACAGGTCCTCTCCAATGATTGCAGCGAGATCCCGGCGCTGCTCAGCCCAGGCCGGGCACGACACGCTCGTATCTCGCGTATGTTGCGCGGAGTCCTCACAGCAGTTACTATGGTGGCAGTCCGGAGTAGTCTCCCTCCTTGCGACGACGTGCAAGTATTTGCCGAAGCAGCCATGCCCCGACAACACTTCCACGAGTCAGAAGGTGAGAACTCCGTGCTGCCGCACTGTCCACTCCTCCAATATCGGCTGAAGCGCCCCGATGGCCCAAAGACCAACCCGAGACGTCTCCAGCCGAGCCTTCCACCGTGTGAAGGTGGTGCGGCGGGTGTCATCCCACCATGCGGTGAATATGACCGGCGGGGGATTAGTGCCCCCCGTCCACGCCGCCGACACCCGCCGATAAACTTCGGCGAGCGCTTCCATCTCCAAGTCCCATAGGGAGGTTCCGGCCAATGCGCAGGAGGCCTCAGCAACTACCGTGCGGTAGCCGCGTATGGCCCTGACCGCCACGACACTCTGTGGACGTCACAGACGGGATCTATTGTGGGCAGTCAGGGACTCTGCCTACACGGGGGCGCCGTACAGCGGCATTGACCGGACCACCCCGGCGTAGAGTCGTTGGCACGCTAGACTTTTTCCGCCCATATTCGACATTAGCCGACCGAGGGTGGACGCCGTGCCGACGAGCTTCGGTGCTAGTTGGCGAAAGTGCTCGTCGAAGCACCACCTTCCGTCAAGTACCAGGCCCAGATATTTCATGTGGGTTCGGATACCGATCACAGTATTGTCAACCGTATACGTAACGTAACCGTACCATTATCGAAGTATTGGCGGGTGGATCACATCGAGACCCATGGAAAAGCAGGGCCTCAAACTTGTTAAGGACCACCCTAAGCCCCAGTGCCTCGATCCTCCTGACCACCTCCGTGGTACCTGAGGTGGCCAGAGATGCCGCCTCCACGAAGGTCCCGCCCCGAGCTGTAACCAGAGTGTCATCGGCGTAACAAATCACTCCCAGCCCAGGGGGGGGGGGCGGCGACGGAGGACTCAGGCGTACCTCGTTCAGCAGCACGATGGGCCTGAAGCCAACGACTGATGTCGAAGGGCTTCCCGGCTTCGGCAGTAGCACGAGATTCCCCTCCTTCCAGCTGTGAGGGAATCGTCCGGACACCAGTCTAGTGTCGAACAGTACCCTGATGCGGGACTTCAGGTGGTCGAGGACCAGGACCAGCACTCGAGCGGGTACCCCATTCGGCCAGGGAGCGGCGCTTTTCCGCATACGGCTCGCCGTGTGTGAGTTCCAACTCCAAACCTATAGCAGAGGAAGTTTTGCAAACAGAAAGAATTGGTGCTATAAAAGTTCACATTGAAAGAAGCATATGGAAGTTGAGAGACTTCAAAATGATCGGACCTGACGCATGTGTCGATATTTCATACATAATTTTTTTTTGGATAATATTGTAACAATAGCCTGTAGTTTAGTTAATTTACAGGATTGTCTATTTAGTAATCAAGTTTTAAAATAAAAATGCTTTTCTTTCTTTTATAGAGTTTTATTTCGAAATCTTGCATAATAAAAAGCACATGTCATATTATTAATAGAAGAGTAATTTCAAATCTCAATTCGTTTCGGAAATATAGATGTTTTCCAAAAATGCGTGGACTCCTCTAAAATATCAGTACAATAGTTTTCATCATAATCTTCGAATATTTCTTCTTTGTTTCTTGCACAAAACCAGCTTCTACTTTATTAGTACGATTGTTAAATACGTTTTATATTTAAATATCAGAAAATTACACTTTATAACAACACTATATTTAAATAAATTTCAAATAAAACGACCAACCGCGTCGCCGCCGCTCCGTTGGTTCGTGAAATGCGCTCGTTCGGGCACAATGACGTCACACGCACCCGCGTACACTAACTTTTAGCGGCAGGAAGGCATAATGTTTATAACTTAATATCTTTGTAAGTAATGGTCCGATTTGGATAATTCAAAAAGGAATATCATTCTTATGTCATAGAGAATAACGTGGATACTAGTTCTATTGAATTTGCTATACCTTTACTGATCCTCATTTATTGACAGTTAACACTTCAAAAACATCCTTTGTAATTTTTTCTGCAGAAAACAAAAAAAAATCCAAATTTTCCACCACTAATTATAAATAACGAAATTTTAAAGCAGTCACATCAAGAAAAATATCTCGGTCTTTACATAGATGACAAACTAATGTTTAAAATACATATAGATCATGTCTGTTGTAAATTAATATCAACATTGGGTGCGTTACGTAAGGTCACGAATTGTATTCCTCACAGTGTACGCATGATGATCTACAACTCTTTAATAAAATCGCATCTCGAATATTTAATAGAGATCTGGAGTTCCGCCGCGGTAACAAATTTAAGCAAGTTGCAAACGACTCAGAACAAAATAATCAAAAATTTATTTCATTATTCCTATCTGACACCGACAAAGCAATTATACAAGGAAACAAAACTATTAAAAATAAGACTACATAAATATTATATATGTATCCTAGTCTGAAATATTTTTACAAATTCAGTTAAATCTAATTTAAAATTACAAAAAAAAAACATACTCGCATAATTTAAGAAATATTGAAAAACTACAGCTTACTAGCGCACGCACCAGTTACGGAAGGAGGTCGATATTGTTTGAGGGGGTACAATTTTATAATAAGTTGCCGAATCACATAAAAACTTGTAACAGCTTATGCTTATTTAAGTCTAAGCTTAAGGAGTATATTTATATGCATGATCTGTAAATTACTGTCGCAGAGGTATTGTAAAACTTTTTTAATTTTATGTATTATGTTAGATCTCATTTTAAGAGAACTGTAAAGTTTGTATGAGAAATTAAGTCTTTAAACTTAAGACGTGGCAACTCAGAATGGATAATACACGACAGTAATTTCTCGAATTAAAATGTTGAGTTTGAGGTCAAGTATAATAAAATAGTCTCTTTACTTTTATTTCATAACAATAGACTACATAAGCAAAAAATGCTATATTTGCAAATATCACAGTCATTAATTAATAGAAATTTAATAAAGACTAACTTATGGGCTTAGTTGACTACTTACTTCTGTTGACTTACAACATTTTGTACAAACTTTTTTTTTGGTTGCACAATTAATACACATAACGTGGTAAGCATGTTTAATATTTCTTTGTTCGCAAACCACACATTTTCCAGCAACTGTAAGTGGTTTATACTTTTTGTATTTTATTTTCCATTCAATTATTTCTTTACAACGCCCGCATACTCCAGTCACTTCTAAGTTATTCAAAAGTTTCGTTTTCTTACTAGTGTCATGCAAATTGTTTTTAAACACAGTTTTATTTTGATGTTTCTGAGGTCTTGTTCTAGTATTATTTCCTCGAGAGCAACTCATTTCGGATAATAAATATGTAGTTGAACTTCAAAGTTATGCTTTTAGGTTACAAAGTTACAAATACAATAAGCAAAGACTGCAAAAGTGCAAAGAGTATATTAGGGGTGTGCGATTACTATCGATAATTCGTAACTACTCGATAATTTTTATCCGATAATTATCGATAATTTTGTGCGATCCGATAATTATCGATAACATTGTGGTATTCGATAATTATCGATAATTGTTTTTGGATCCGATAAGTATCAATAATTATGGTACGGCGGATGATCTTTTTTGGAGTTTACTCCTTAAGAATCGATTTTCATATATAAGGCGCCCGGTATGAGAAAAATATGAGAGGTAAAATCTACTATTGAATGACCTCGTTACTTTTTCGGTGCGCGCGCACCTATGGTGCGGTGCGAAAGTAATGTTGCTCTAATTAATATTGAAAAATAATATTTAAAAAATAAATGATAATTGTCAGATAATAATAATGACATAATTTATCAACATTCCTAATGAAATATTTGTGCACATCTGAAATTGACTATTGTGAAAAGTTTAATGTAAAATATTTCGCCGATTAGTTATAATAAATGTATATAAAATGAATAAATATATATTTATATATGTATATTATTTTCATTAATTTGTTAATTTACCCTTTCATATGGTATTAATCTTATTTTCAGTTGGATAAACTCTTTTTGCGTATGTTTAGACAATCGTACTTAAGGAGTAAACTCCAGTCGTGCGTCGGAGGTGACACACACAATTTTTTTTATTTAGGTATTCGGATAGGGTACGGAGGATAATGTCGATATTGGACGGCGGATGACCTTTTTTTTTTTTTTCGTCGTCCGAAAATTGAACCTAATATTATCGATAACTATCGTCAACTATCGATAATTTTTATCCCATAACTATCGATAACTGTTCCCAACTATCGATAACTTTTTAACCGATAATTATCGATAAGTGTTCATTCGATAATTATCGATAACACAATACGATAATTCTCGATAGTTAAATTATCGATAATTTTTTCCCATGAACACCCCTAGAGTATATGTATATAATTATATATACCGGGTGTATTTGGAACGCTTGAAAAAACGAAGAGGTATGATAGAGTTGGCATGACCTGACATGATGCAAGTGAAAAAAACGCGAAAGGATTTTTTTTTTCTTGCCTCTTTTCATAACTTTTTTTGGTATAATCCGGTTTGGTAAACATAATGAAACAGAAATTTGAAGATAATGCTTTAAAATAATTGTGTTTTGAAAAAATCACTCATGTATTGAATTGAATACTACATCGTTACGTACGATATGTTTACGTTCAGGCGCACCATCGACTGACAGAGTTCGCTCGCCGGCGCGAGTTCAACGTACTCCCGCACCGTTCGCGCTCGCGTCTCCGCTTGCGTCACCGGTGCGATTTATCGCTTTAGTCGTTCATCGTTTTAGTTACTACGAATAAATTCAATAACAACCTTCCTATTTTTTTGTAATTATGTTACGCCCGAAAACCCGAAAACGCTCATTGAGCGAAAAAGAAAGCCCCAATGCGTTGTGGCCTCTGTAAAACACATGAAATACATAACACACGAAACACACAACATCAAATTATGCAAACGACCACAATGCGTTGTGGACTTTCTGTATGGTGGTTTTTTTTTTGCTCAATAAGCCTTTTTTTGTTTGAGCGTAACATACAAACTGCACGCTGAACAATAAACACTGGTACTTATACATTTCATATCATACGAACTTTAGTAAACATTAATAAAAAATATCTTTACGTAGTACTACAAAAATAATAAATGAATACAAACATTGTTTTCTAATATTTACGGGAATTTCACTCATTATAATGAAACTACATACTGGTTTAATATTGGTAGTAACAACAAGTTTACCTAAATACCTATTCGCGCGGCCGCGGCGGCCATTTGTAAAAAGACATAATGCCGTCGACTTCCACGAATTCCAGTTCCCGCGCGCCCGCGCCGCTCTGAAGGTTCGTTTACGTTTGTATGTTTTTATACGTTTTTAGCATGCTCTTTCAAGCATACTAAACAAAGCACCAATTTAGCAAATGTGAATGTGCTATTCTTATTACCACGCTAAAACTCTGACTTTTATCTATGCTTTTGAAAAAGTATCTAATAAAAATGGCGTCGCAAGTTAATTGGACACGGGAAAAAATAAATTACTAACAGAATACGAAAAACAGAATTAAAAAAATGCGTGCTTGTGGGATTCATACAGTGAAACTTATAAAAACAAAATCCTTAGAGATAATGCATATGCAAACATTGAAAATAATAAATTTAATTTAATTTTCGACTTGCTTGCTTGCATGCTAAATAGCACTGAATGCTCCAGCAAGTGTTTTAAACGAAGCATATTCGCAAATCACGTGTCACCAGTCGCACTCGCAGTCGGTGACTCGGTGCCTCGGTGGCAGTCGGTACGAGGTTTCGTGAGTGTCGGATGTGGTTTAAGCAAAAATTTAATTCACGTATTATTGTTTCGTATTTGTTATTATTATTTTATTTACACTTTTGAAGGTGTGAAGGACGTTTTGTGTTTATTTATGTGAATAGGCGGAACCTTCATTTGTGGTCAGATGAAAATCCACACGCCTACCAGGTAATAGGGCATCAAACCAGATGGTCTGTGAACGTGTGGGCTGGAATATTTAATAACCAGGTACTGGCACCAGTATCTTGCCGGAGCGATTAAATGGACCACGTTATCTCGAGTTTATAAATGACCGTATTGAAACAATTTTAGACAATATTCCACTGTCAGAGTATCGGATAACGTGGTTCCAGTATGATGATGCACCGCCACACGTCGTTAGATCAGTAAGACAGCGTCTAACGGAGTTGTTAGGCGATTGCTGGATTGGCAGACTAGGGTCTCACGCCTGGCCGCCTCATTCACTTGATCTAACCCCATTAGATTTTTTTTTGTGTGTGTGTGTAAAGGAAAGGATGTTCGATCGGGAGTGTGATACCTTCATCGAAATGCGTGATCGGATTTGCAGTGTTTTTGCGAAGTTGCGAGAAGATTGTGTAGTGGATCCCTCTTCAATGCCCCGACCCAGATTTACATCCATAGGAATGGAGCACAATTTGAACCTCACCTCATTTCACCCGAATCCTTCGGACAACAGGTAAGTGGTTCTGTACTTTACCTCCGCCCGCGGCGCCGCCTGCTAGTCGGTAGTCGCCCGTCTCGCGGTGAACGAGAGTTCGCAGCGTGTATGTATACATGGCGGGTGCGCAAAATAGATAAGTCCTAAAATGTTCGTAAAAAACCGTTTCTGAGATAAATGGTTATATGCATTATATAGTATATAAATAGTATATAAATAGTATATTATTAGGTTTAAATCTTTTCAAGCGTTCCAAATACACCCGGTATATATATATATATATATATATATATATATATATATATATATATATATATATATATATATTATATAATAATAGGTTAGGATTAGGGGTGTACGATAATTATTGATAATTCGTAACTACTCGATAAATTTTCATTCGATTATTATCGATAAGTGTTATTCGATAATTTTGATCCAATAATTAACGATAAGTGCTATAATTCGGTAATTAGCGATAACATGATACGATAATTATCGATAATTTTTTCCAATGAACATTCCTAGAATTATTATTATAATCACGATACGCGACGTTAGGTTATTGTTACATGCACAGTTATTTGTAGGGTTCATAGACCAACTATGTATAATATTAGGTTATGACTGGTTATTACCAATAAATACATAATATAATAGTTTTTTAATTTTAACTATAATGAGTTTCTATAATATTTTTTTTTTTTATAATTAAATATTATAAAATTTGTTGTCTGTAAAAGTTGATTTACAGACGATAATTTTACGTGATAACGTAATAAGAAAACATTGATGAAAAATTGCATAATTATATAAATTGAATTATTATCAATGAATTATGTGGTGTAGCCGGCATTCATCGATTTACAAGACGTTACACGTCATAAAAAAAAGGTCGTCGCAATCCTGGAATCGGCATTCTTCTAACGATTTTGAGCGCAATGTAATGATTTCGAAGGCTATTAAATAATTTTAAGGCTATTATATAATTTAACTGCATGACGTTGCCTTCCAAGATTTATTCGATACGATACCTGTTGAAAAGTATTCATTGAGTAAAAGAATCAACTACAAAGTATCGAGTACAAAAGAATCGGTATCGAAACGAAACGTACCCGATAGTATCGGGTACGCCGTACGTTTCGTTTCGATAGTATCGGGCCGATACTTCGATACCACAAAGTATCGATAATTTTTTCATGTCCCTAACATTGGCTTGCTTAGGATAATTAAATCTTTCTGTGATAAAATTAAAGTCTTTGATTAAAGTGTCTAATAAGAATAAACAAGGTGCTTATTTTATCTTTTATAATAAATTATAGATTACAGTAATTCATTATTTTGACTTAAATCATCATCATCATCATATCAGCCCTTGGATGTCCACTGTTGAACGTAAGACTTAAATAAATTATCAAAACTCTATTATGCTTAAGTATTTTACTATTTTTGTCCATGATTTTTTTTTTTTTGGTTTATTTAATGTCAAGCGTTTGGTTTAAGTACAATGACATTATTTACTTATATCATGGAATATAGATTTAACCTTAGGTTAATTCGGCTGTCCCATTTCAAAACCCACGAAGGGACACGTATTACGAAAAGAGTCTTATTGGGAAAATCTTGCTAACCTAATAAGTCTCTAACCAATATAAAAACTTCAGCAGTGAAAGCTTGAAAATTATTAGATACATTTAAGCATCAATACCTAGTCAGTGCACCATTCACTGCTTTAAGCCACCTAAAAACCCAGAAAGTCACTTTAACCATTTCAAAACCTAGTAAGTTTCAGAGACTATAATATATATTATTTATTTATATAGTTAGTAGAATGTAATATTTCATAAACCATAAAAAAAACGCAAGCAAGTACTCTATGTTATGAAACTCATAACTACATGAACCTCACCATCATGTATCAATTATCAAAGTTAGTAAGGGGTTTAAAAAATATAATATACACTTAAATTTTAATATGTGTAGTGCTTGCGTTCATTATTTAAAATTTTATACAACCAATAGCATTTATTTTACTTTACATAAATACTTTTTAAAGACTGGCCTTATTTATGTTTCTGTGCTCTCCTGTAAAATTTAGTCCTTGCTAGGTTTTGAAATGGGACAGCCGAATTGTCCTAAACAAGTTATATTTTGATTTGTTAATCTAATTATTCTGTAAATAAATATATTATAAATGTTTTTACTAATGTTCATACATTATTTTGTACATTTGTTATAATACAAATTAAATATACCTAGTAATCTATTCCAAATTATGTAGCAGTAATGTTTTAATTGAATATAAAAGTTATACTATAAAAATATGTATTAAACAACGTCTGTTAATTTATTGTTTTATAAGATTCAATATTAGATGAAGTTCTATTTAGAATCTTATAAGTTACTAAAGCTTATCAACATTTTCATATGCATCGGTTGATATCAATCTACAAAATGTGTTGGCATTTACATAAAAAAAAAAATTGTATTGTGTTATTAAACAAGTTTGCAACATAATGTCAATTATTTAAATTTTTATGCTAAACATTAATTAATAATATGAAGGATGATCCAAAAGTAATGATAATTAAAAACTTAAAAAAAAACCATCATAGTGATAATATTGAAATGGAAAAAAAAGAAATTAGAGATTTAAATTGAGAACATGTCCAATTAAGATGTGTATCCAGGTCTTATTCTGAAGATATTGTGAAAAAAGTTGAAGAGCAACAGAAAAAACTTGGTGAAAGACAAGGATCATCATTTTGTTCCTGATACTGAGCTCTTTGAATCCTGTGTTTATTCAAATTGCTCAAAGACATACTTTATTTGTGAGAGCTAGCTTCCAGTGACTTCAATATCTTTCCTCAACTTATGGGACACCTCTCAGGTAAGGAATTAGAAGATGAAAGCAAAGTGATGGCTGCTGTTGAGCTGTTTTGAGAGGGTCAAGACAAAGATTTTTTTCTTTTAGAATCCAGGGCCTTACAATATAGACTATAATGCATTTTATTAATCTATTATCTGTATTATATTTATTGCAACAGTCAACAGTAAAATTATTCCTAAATTACGTTTATAAAATGTTTATATTTATTGTCAGACTAAAAGCTGTGTAGACAACATGATTTATAAATTGTAGATTTTTTTTGTCTATGTATTTTGGGTAATTATTTGGTATCGCGCCACCACCGATTTTGAGGCTGATTTTTTTTTAGAGGTGCGTTCATAACGCTTGAAACCATCATAACTAGTGTTGTTATGATGGCGCATGACCTTTTTTGACTTAAATTTTTTTTTTTTAAATTATCGTACTTATTCGGTATCGCGTCACCAGCCATAATGGGGCTGATTTTTTTTTAGAGGTGCTTTATGACTTCAAAACATCATAACTATTGTTTTTATGATGGCGCATGACCTTTTTTGACTTTAAAAAAAAAAAATAAAAAAAAATTATCGTACTTATTCGGTATCGCGTCACCAGCCATGGTGGGGCTAATTTTTTTAGAAGATCTTTATTACTACAAAACATCATAACTAGTGTTTTTGTGATGGCGCATGAACTTTTTTGACTTGAAAAAAAAATTAAAAAAATTATCGTATGAATATTTTTTTTGTTATACGATTATCGAAAGATATGTTTTTAATGTTATGTTATTAGGTTTTTTTTTTTTTTATTGATAGGTTGTTAGGTCTTTTTTTTTTAGCGTTACTTCTAGTTTTAACAAAGGCATTTATCAATAACTAGTTTTTTAACTAGGGACGACGCGTTGTAACTATAGAGGTATAAATACCTTTATGGTTGTATCTAAAAAAAAGACTTCACAAACTAACAATAAAAAAAACTTCTATCAACATAACAATAAAAAAAAATCTTTCGATAATCGTTTGAATAAAAAATTTATTCTTACGAAATTTTTTTTAGATTTTTTTTAACGCCAAATAAGGTCATGCACCATCATAACAACACTAGTTATGATGTTTTGAAGTCATACACCACCTCTAAAAAAAAATCAGCCTCAAAATCGGTGGTGGCGCGATACCGAATAATTACCGTATTTTGTACTACTAACCAGCAAAAATACAATAATAGAAGAAGTAGATATAAATAGTGATGTGCCGAATCGTGAAAAAAGAATATCCGAATACGGATATTTGGTGTCAAGGTCCGCGGATACGGATACTGATCTTAACTTTCTTACTCAATCCTTGATAGTTATCGCCACTTAACGCTTTGCCGTCAAGTCAGTAAATATTTTGAGTTTTCGTTAGAAAAAAAAATATGTTAATTCGATATTAGCTAGGTCTTGATTTAAGACTGGCAAACCAATACTTATTAGATAAATATTGGGTGGATCTTGGCTCAAGACTGATCAACCAAGACTTGTCAGTTGAGTAGTGGGCCAGTCATGGGCCAGTATTAGTAGGTCGAGTCTGGGCAACCCAGAATTGTACCAAGACTGGCCCCGGTGTATATAATTTTCTACCTACTAGGGTTATAGGGTTACTAACTCGTACCTAACAGTTATTCCGTGGATACAAAATCAAGAATTTCATCTATGTATTTAAAATTAATAAGGAAAAAGATCCGCCAAAAAGTCACGGATAAGGATCTCTTTTCTCCATAGGATATCCGCGGATACGGATATGGATATCCGGCACATCACTAGATATAAACAATGAAATATTTTAATTACATATTGATATTACAATATTTTAATAAAACTTTTTGTATAATAAAAAATTAAAATAGTTCTGTATTACAACTAAATAAAATTTTACTAATATATTCCTTAATATTTACTACTACTTTTATAAAACCTGTTATAAGACTTATAATAGATTTGCTGATATGTAACATGAGGACATCTCAGAGGATGTATTTACCTGCTAATATTTATTTTAAGAACATAATTTCAAAAAAAATCTATAGTGTCTAGTGTTTTTGTATTAAGATGTTGTCCCCTTTCATCATAATTAGTCTCCTTATGAATACAAGCCTGAGACTTTAAAAAATTTGTTTGTGTATTTTCTATAATTTTATTAGTGTTTTATGATGGGGCAATCATATTAAGCTTGTGTAATTAGTTTACACTTAATAAGGTATGTAGTTTAAATACTTTTCAAATACGTAAAATAAATCCTAATGTTTTATTACATTATTTTTTTTATATGTTTTTAATGTTTATAAACAATTACGTGAAACAATTTTGGCGATTTTTAGAGAAAAAAAAAACTAGTGTTTAAGATTTTTAATGACGGAAAAATAATTACGTGATATTTGCCGAGAACACCTTCTCCCCCACGTGAGATTGAATGAGATTTCGCTCAACCAACTCCACCCCCCTCCCACTCTCTACACGCCTCACGTAATTAATTGATGCCCCCTAAGTTGCAAATAATCATCCCCAATTTGTCCATATGAATTTGTCCCGCTTGATTCTGTTCCTAATACTGTGTTGTCGCTTAGATAATGCAAATCAGTACTGTTTACGACTAATAAATTAATAACATATTTTTTTGTCACGAATTTATAATTTTATTTTATTATTATTTTTTTATTTCTTTTTTTTTATTTTGCTTAGAAGCTTTTGGACATTAAATCTTCTAAGTATGTACCATATATACCTATTTAATAACCTATATAAGACTTGTTTTATTGATTTCTTAGAAAAATATGTAGAAAAATAAATGATATTTTACCTGACCTTGTATTATTTTTATTATCTTTATTTTTGATCACCACTGGTTTTAACGTAGTAAATAATGTCATATGTAATCTTATTTAAAATAATAATCTTGGCATTATTCTTTTGTATTTCAAAAATACAGATAAACTATCAAAATCAATGCTCTAACTAGAACTTTTAATCTTGGCATTGAAATTATACGTAAAACAGTATAATAATTTTGAGAAACCAAGCGGCCTTTGTATTATTGTACTTTTAGTGACACTATAAAAAAAGATAATTAATTTTGTAATATTTAATAATGTCTTTCTAGCATAATGGAAGAGGGTGATCAGTTCCATGATGAAGGTGCTGAACAATATCAGGATGATGAGAATTGCGGCGATGAGAATCAAGAATATGATGGGGGTCAACAGCATCAAAAACCTATTGGTCCACCTAAAAAATTTCGAAATAACTATAGGTTAGTTATAATCATATAGTATGTTTATTATTATGTTGTACTGTTATTTACTGTTTATACGTTTATAATTATTTAAATTTCTTTTCCGCCTTTCTATGACGTCATCCATACCGAAAGGTTGTCTGGGAGAGATCGCTCTTTTGGCTATAAGACTGCCTTATATATTATATGTCTATTATTAGTTATTGATTAATAAATTTGGAAACTACTGAACTAATTTTGATGATACATTTACTATTACAAAGCAGTAGTAACGTATGTTAAAATTTCATCCCATGTATTAAAAAAATATTGTGCGTTAAATCGCATTTATATGTACTTATACATAATGATATTATTTTTTTACCAATGCTTACACATTAATAAAAATAAGCACTTACTAATTTACAATAGTAAAATTGTTTTATAAAGGTGATCAAATAGTAAAAAAATAATATAATTTTTATAGGAATGACCGTTACAATAACGCTTATGGGAATTATAGTGGAGGCTATGGTCCGTCGGGAGGTGGGTTCGGGCGCAATTTTAGACCACAGCGTAATTTTGGTTCTCGCGGCCCGTTTCCTATGCCAGGTGGCCCTCCCATGTACTATCAAGGTCCCCCGCCTGGGCCTCCAGGACCACCCCCTCCAGGACATTTCATGTGGGGAAGAGGATTTGGCCCCGGTGGTCCACCAAACCGTAGACAGCCAATGGATGATAAAACTATAAAATATCTTTTACGTAAGTATAAAATGTTTATATATAAAAAAAAATTATCGCTTTAATGTGAGGTACCAAAATCTGGCCAAGTCATAGATATTAAGATAATTTTATTTTTTACAGGCTGCGGTGTTAGTAAAGAACACGTTAAGAATTTGCCTCGCGATCTATTGCAACTGATCGAACCCGAGTACTGTGGACTTTGCGCCCAAGATTTTGACTCATTCGCCTTGTGTAAGTTACAATGACGGAAAATAAATAAATTGCCGGATAAGTAAGGTAGTACATTTTTGACATCTATACAAAAAAAAGACGTGATATATTTTAATCTGTTTACAGCTCGCTTGCATTACATTTCCAAAAACCATTTGAAGAATCAGAAAAAATGGTTAACCCAACAATCTGAGATAGGATTCCGTCGCGCCAGAGAGGTAACCGGACAATTCGTCAACGTAATGTTTCCGTAGTAATTTTGCCGACTTTTCGATTCACATAAATAATAATAATAAATCTACCGGTATATTTATTTCACTTGTGATGCGATTGAATGATGTGAACATTAGACCACAATTTCTCTGTCCACAAATAGATCAAGTGAAATTTATGTGAACACCGTCGTCAAAATCGAAACTTACGTTGTAACAAATTGTCTTTCTTTATGTTATCACTGACGCGATTATCGAACGCGAGACTTCTCCACTGATCTCACTTTAAATATAGAAATGTCATTTGGGATGAATCCTATTCATCACATGTGACGATATTGTACCCCATACAATTTATTCACATGGATTATTGAAGTCATTTGTCCGTGGTTTAATAATTGATCGATATGTTTTAACGATTTTAGAATTGCTAATCGTGTTGTAAATTGTAGGTTAGGCCATAGGGCAGAATACATTGAAAATTTGTCGTGAGAGGAGGTCGAACCCGCGACCGCTAGCATTACATTAATTTATAATTACTCAATCGTTTTACAGGTACCTCTAAAGGCACGCGAGCTCTACTGTGAACTTTGCGACGTTCATATTACGTCGAAAAATCACTCCGATTCCCACTACGCCGGGAAACCGCACCGAGCGTACGTTTATTATTCTTGTACTTACCGACCCGCGCGTTTTTATCCGCGTTAACGTTTACAATTACCGCTTATGAAACCTATAGTTATTGCTACGTATAATTATTTTAAGCTAAAATTGTTTCTTAATTTCATCAAAATCGATTCGTTGCTTTAAAATTACACATTGACACATAAAGACAGACTAAACGTTTTATTATATAATAAGAATATTTTGCCCATTGTAGAAAGTGCAATACGTTACAATAATTATTTCACATAGAAATTGACTGACCCGTTGGCGCAGTTTGCAGTGGCCCTGTTTTCTGCTCAAAGGGTTATGGGTTCGATTCCCGCCCCGAGTCTGGGTGTAATATATGTTTATTTATATATGTATTATTTATATGTATATTTATTTAAAAAAAATATATCAGTCGTCTGTTACCTAAAACACAGGCATTAAGTTGCCTACCTTAGGAACAGACGACCGTGTGTGTGTGTGTGTTAAACATATTTATTTATTTATTTAAAGGTGCTATAAAGGTAAAGGTAAATGATAATACGGGTAAAAACATCCCTACATGTTGATATTTCGGACCAGTTACATGGTCTATTTAATTGTTCTATATAAAACATGTTAGAAAACCAAGAGTGTCAAAGTTTAAAGACGTAAGTTACAATTCATTAAAAAAAAATCATATCCAAAAATGGCGTATTTATCACTTTATTATGTGTAGTATAGATATTTAATTTCTTATGACGACTTGTATTTTTAATTATATTTTTGAACACGATTTATTGCAATTAAATGTTTGTTTTGGCGTGATAACCTCTTATAAAACAATGAACGCCGGCTGCACGCACGAAAAAGCTTGACTTATTCTCACGTTCCGCGAGCGAGAGCGCAGAACAAACGATAGAGAGGCACGATCGGCCTAAGCATTCGGCTTGTGCCGCATCTATCTCTCTTACACTCCATCGGTAGATGCGTCCGAGTAGAAGAGAAAATATTTGAATTAACGAGTGCAAATTACCGTTAATTTATCGAAAAATTGTAATTTTCAATTAACTTCTTTGTATTATAAAAAATAATTATATTTCAGTGATAATAATTCAATTCATAAAAGTATCCAATTTTTTATCACTGTTTTCTTATGACGTTATCACGTAAAATTATCATCTGTAAACTGACTTTATAGACAAACAATTTTTTTATAGGATTGTTGAAGGGCGCAAGAATCCGAGAAATCCATTTTTACTTCAACCAGGAATGGAAGATCGACTGTAAGTTAATTTTGTAATCATTTTTCTTAACTTTATTTGTAAACTAGCCGACCCGTATGGTTTTACCCGCTTCGACTTTAATGGTTACTGCTTTGCTTGTGTCATTGCACGGTATTCATAGAGACAGACACAATATAAAAAATAATTGTGTATTTTCGTTTGTTCAAATTAATTCGTTATGATTTCAATACAATTGCTTATAGAGTAATATAACTCTACTTTTAGACGGTGTATCAATATTAAAACTGTTAGATTTCGGCAATATTTCAATGAAAATCAGGTTAGATTTCTAAAAGAACATGTTTATTTTATATCGATAACTAGCGCTTGAAAGGAAGAAGGCACCAGGAAACGGAAACAAAAACTGCATGCATTTACAATGACACTCTTTGCATAACATTTATAAAGACAGTTACGATCCATCTTACAAATTTACATTTATTCAATAAAAACGCATGATTACTCCTCCGGGATTACAACTGTGAAAATCGCAGCCAATTTCATGCAGAAGATTTTGCTTAATGTGAGAACAAACAGACAGATAGATAGAAATTCTAAAAGTAGTTGTTTTGGCTTCTATTGCTTTCATAAAGCCCCTATAATTTGTTTTCTTAGATATCTCTCGTGTTATACTAGTAGTGCCAGCGACTTCGCCCGCACATAAGTTTTACTGTAGTAGGTATATAGTTGTGTAAGTGATTGAAGAACTAACTAACCACGATTCAAAAAGCCCCATCAGCGCTATCTTTTATATGTGTGTTGTTAAAATAAAACTCAATCCGACTTAGACGTTTTTATTTCGTCTATTCTCGTATACTGAGTTATGAATACTAATATTATACCTTGTCCAACCGTTTATCTTTTTGACAGTTCAAAAAATGTCGACATTAGTGACATCCTCACATGTTACCAATTCGATTTGAAATAATAATCGAATTTATTTAAGAAGAACTTTCAATCGATTTAATGAAATATTTTTAGTTTAAATATTAAGTATTCGTTTCTTAGTTTTTTTTGAACGCGTGCATAGTTACATTTTAAGACAGTCGTCAAAAAATAATTAAACGAATGAACAGAATTATACTTCTATACTCTTAGTTTAAACGTAATTTCCAAGATTTCGACTTAATTCCGTGCAAATAATCAATCTTAGAGTCATAGATACTATTTTTATGTCCTTGTTTTATTAAATTTATAGAAACAATACTTACATGAAGTCAAATTATTTTTATCATATGATCGATTTATCGTATTTCAAGAACTGTTTCATAGTCTGTGGTTGTTTGTTATGCACAGGGAACTTAACTACCAGTCAATAAAGTGCCATAAAGTACGACATTACTGTAGTACATTATTCCGGAAAAAGAAAACGATAATTTATAGACGTGAGCTGTCAAAAAGATAATAAACGGTTGGACAAAGTATAACTATTGAACTGAATCAGTCGGTAAAAGTCTCATTGCTGGGCAAAGGCCTTTTTAAGTCAAATGTTCTTCTCTATATAGAAGAAGGGTTGAAGCTTAATTAACCACGATGCTCTACTGCAGGTTGACGGATAATTTCCCTTCCAGTAATAATGATCCCTATCAGGTGTCCAGGATAACAAACAGGATCGACGGCTTTATAAATCGTGTAAAATGGAAAATGTGGAAATAATTCGTGTAAAAGCGATTTTTGGTATTGTTTTAGGGAATAGTGTCTGAAGCAACATACTCAAAGTACTGATAGATGGGGGTGAAGCTAACGGGTAGGGAAGGGGGAGGGTTGTAAAGGTCCCTTTTTTTAAGTTTTTCTTAAATAACTTGTAAACGGTGGCTCATAGAAAAAAAACTTTCTTTTACTAAAGTAATCTAAATAAAATTCTCGACAACAAAGGTTCTATAGGTACACTTTTTCGCTCGGATCAATATTTAACGAGATATTAAAGGAGAAAAGTTAACTGTGATTAATTTTCGCGTTTTAACGTCTTGTTTCAAAGCGCATACAGCGCGCTCCTGTAGCATCGGGCGCAAGGGTCGGGCGACGAGGGCACCGCCAATCAATCACGGCAATAGATAGATTCACGAGGTCTAGCTAAGATTCAAGAATGGTTCAGTGAACATCACTCAGTTCCAAAGTTGAATTCGCTAATATTCCTGTCGTTGGCCTCCTGGGAAATTCCAAAATAAACTGCCAACAAGCCCTACATATTGGCATCAAAACGACGCAAAGTTTCATTGGCAGCAAATTCAGTGACATGAAGGAGTCTAAGAAGAATGTGGTTTTGTCACTAGCTAGTATGAGCAGTAGCATTAAAATCAATGGTGAGGCAGTTACTGTTAACCCTTTGACAATTTTCCAAAGAACTGTCAAAGCAAAAAAGAACGAAGAAGATGTTGCAGACCTATTGACTTATAAACTAACCCCATTCCCCATGGCTCTGTTCCACGAGGGTGTAATGCGAAAAGGGAAGAAGTCATTCCTTTCCGATATTTTGCCAGTAGAGAATAACGCAGCTCTCGATCTCAACCAAACCACAAATTTCGTCATAAAATTCTAAAATAAAACAGACACGTAAAATTTACTATTATATTATTAAACAATATATTAACCAACAATCACACCACGTTAACCTAGCCCCGTGCTAAGTTCGTAAGAACTTGTGTTACAGGTACTAGGAACGGAAATATTATATGTATAGATTATGCTAAGTCCGTTTTCAAGAATTGATTAGTAAAATATACACTATTATATTTAATTTTGGTATGTAAATGTCAAACGATAGGGCCGTTTTAAATTTAATTTAATTTCTATGTGTGCTTATATGTAAAGATTTAACGTTTTATTCTTATTTTAGGGATCAACTAATCCGTCGTGAAAAGAAATGCCTTAAAGTTGTGGAAGATGAAGAGATGCCCGAAAAAGATACGAAAGCAGTACAGCCGGATCTGTATTGTGAGATATGCAAGGTAAAGTATAAATAATGTAAATTTTCGATACATGACACATTTAAACCTGTAACATTCCACTGCTCGGCAATGGCCTCTTCTCATACGCAGATTTTCTTTCCAAACATTCAGAATACGCAATATTTTCAATTTTAAAAACAAAATATCAATAGTGTTGGTATTTGAATCCGTGACCCCGGTCGCTTAATCTATTCTGCACCGTCACGACCATTACTCTTGCATTGAATTATTTATCTTTATCTACTCCAATGCTTTAAATCCTCTATAAAATATTCTGAAATAGCTTATTGCCAACATTAAAACAGCATATTAAGCATAATAACCATAATATCATCCAAACGGATGATATTATGTACTGAATTTCATAGTAACACTCATTTGTTTTTTTTTTCGATCCCTTCTGCGCAAAGCGTTAACAACAGACAGCCACATTCTTACTGCTCGTTGCGTGGTATCTGTGTGAATTTCAAAAAAAGAACATTGTCATTCAGGTGCGTTTATATGATGATATTAGGTTACTAAGACTGGCTGTTTTTATGTTAGCAGTAAGCTGTTTCAGAATCTTTTATGTAACTGTTGATAATTAGGTATTAAAACACTCATGTGATACTAAACCCGCATTCGTGTTTTAATACCCCTTATTATACAACAGTTGCATAAATAACTATTAATACACATGCCCTTATAACTTTTAAGCATAAGTAATTCTAGAAAAATGTACACAAACATTCCTTCCAATATCTGTTTTTGATATGCGACTGGTTTTATGTAGAAATTGACACAAATTTTAAATCCACATTCGAATTCCGTGTACAGTAATTGAAAGCCAAGCAAGCTATCTTGAAAACTATACAGTTTTATTAAGCTTAATTGCTTTTGATTTTAAAGATGACATTTTAATTGCTTTAGACACTTTGACCGTTCTGGTGTAGTGGTGTGAGTAGTCTCAAACCGCGTGCCGGCTGTCGCTGGTTCGATTCCCGTTCGGTGCGTGTGGTGTGTATTTCTACAAATATTTGTTTCCGGTCTGGGTGTATGTCCTCGTGGGTCTCCCGACAGTGCCTCGGAGAGCACGTAAAGCTGTCGATCCAGGTCTTTATCATAGACGCCTGATAACGATCGTTACTCGTGGTAGAGAAACTATCCGTTAACCCGCAGTGGAGCAGCGTGGTGGATTAAGCTCCAACCCTTCTTCTATATGGGGAAGAGGCCTTTGAACAGCAGTGGTTGGTTTACAGGCTGATACGAACACTGTGAATTTATGTTTTTAGCAGATGATGATTGAAGCTATTAAAATCTAATACGGGAAAGTTTTTTTTGTTAAATTGTATTGGGCACAAGTTCCTTTGCTTCGTCAATTTCCACTGTTTTTAATAACACTTAACTATATGAGTGTCGTGGCTACTTATATAAATATAATAAGTGTTAGATTTGTTTCCGCTATATATACATTTGTTTATTTTTATTAATTTTCTCAATATCGTGTTATTACTCCGAAATAAACAAATAAAAGAAAAAACCCGAAAAAAAGGACGTTAAAAGAAACAAGAAAATAAAATAACAGTTACCTCTATATTTCGACCCAAGATATTTATTTTTAATAGAAAGTGATATTATTAGGTCTCGTTTAGCATATTATAGTATCAATTTTACCAGATAAGTTTAGATACTTATTTAATTCTTAGATTTCTGTGACTTGTTCGGAACAATTGACAATGCATTTGAACGGCAAGAGACATCTGACGAAAGAAAAGCAGCACATCTTGAAGATGATGAAGACCGGTGGAGATAATAATCGTAAGTTGAAGATTTTAGATTTTATTTAATTTAATATTTTGTTGTAGGTACACAGTTTTAAATTGATAACTTCTTAGTGTTACTGTTAAAAAGGAACATATTTTTCTAGAATTTAAGTTTTCTTTGTTACTTGATATCAGCTTACTAATACTGAACACATTAATGTTTACATGTTTGAATATTAATTGAAAATAAAAACTTTTGTTACTATTTTTAAAACTAACCAAGTTCAATTCGATTATTCATCATCATAATATCAGCTATTGGATGTCCACTGCTGAACGTAGGCCTCCCCCATCGACCTCCAGAGCGACCGGTTCAAAGCAACTTCCATCCAGAGGCTGCTTCGAACCGGTCGCTCTGGAGGTCGATGGGGGAGGTCTACGTTCAGCACTGGACATCCAATGGCTGATATGATGATGATTTATCGTTGAGTATCTGTTTACTATTTAGAACAATACTACTGCACGTTTTTAGCCTGCCTTGTGTGAGATTTCTCACTACAGCAGGTTGGCTGGAAGAAATCTCTTCTAGAGCTAAAACCTCCTTGGCATGCAAAAATTGTAAATTTGTTACTTTATTCATTTGACGACCATTTTAGTGTAGTGGTGCGAGTAGTCGCTTCAAACGGCGCGCCGGCTTTCGCGGGTTCGATTCCCGCTCGGGACAGATATTTGTATTTGTACAAATAGTTGTTTCCGGTCTGGGTGTATGTCCTTGTGGGTCTCCCCACCGTACCTCGGAGAGCACGTTGAGTCGTCGGTTGTTATCATAAACATCATAACGATCGTAACTCGTGGTAGATAAATTTTCCGCCAACCCGCAGTGGAGCAGCGTGGTGGATTAAGCTCCAACCCTTCTTCTATATGGAGAAGAAGCCTTCGCTCAACAGTGGGTGGTTTATAGTATGGTACAGTATAGTACATTACTATGTTTCATTTTAAGTATAAGAAAGAATATATACACACAGTTCCTCAAATAAAATAAAACTTTGCAGCTTCAAATTACAACGTTTAATTAAAGTTTTGATAATCTTACTATATATTTTCAGAAACGCAAGAGAAACAGAACGAAGAATGTTCTACGGAAGGTATAAGATATTATTGTTTCGTAATAAATAATAAGTATAGACATCTGCCCATATCTATACCGCTGTGCCTATTGCTATCCTTATACATGTGGCCATATCGTAAAATTGCCTACATCACAAAATGCTCGAAAATTAGTCGTATTTCATGAAATGTTTCACTGTCCATTGCCACTGCTACATTATTATGTGCCTTGGCCAAATCAATGATAAGAAATCGTTTGTCGATCTGGTCAACTAAGGTGCGCTACTTCGTGAATTGGTCAAGATTATTTGATCATATTATCATTAGAAAACAAATAGTTTGGAAAATCCAAAGGTGCACGCCTCATAATATCATTTTTCACCATAAAATTTGTTAAAAACAAACCACATCGAATTAGACCGTGAAATTAAATATTCCTATTCCTAACTATACTGAAGCGTAAGAAAAAAAAAGAACTCGGTTAGTGAAGTCTTTCGATCGTTATCGTGACCACATACAGGATCCGCACATACAGACTCACGGACGTTCAAGACTTTTTTAAACAGGTTTTTAATTACTTCAAGTAGCAAAAATGACATTAAAAGTATCATGAGTGTTAAAAATAGTGTTTTTTCTTAAAATGTGTGTGTATACTGGATTAGTATACAAGTGCAATGTGCGATAATAGAGACATTTTACGTTCGAAAAAATCACTCGTTTTGTGTGAAGTGAGAGTAGAACTCACCTCAACGGCTCAACGCTTCGCTTCTGAGGATTCGTGCAATAAAGGATAGTAGGGTGACCATGCAAAAAAAGTATGAAATATTACTGGCTATTCCAATATGACATTAAGGAAACTGCGGTTGAGGAATATATTATATTCAAGAAAAAAAAAACCTACCCTAACCTGACATATTCTGGACTTATTTATTTGAGACTTTTGTTATTATTACTTCATATTCAAGAATGTGGTGACGGCCGGCTGGTCGAGTGGTCAGGCAACTGGACACTTTACGCAGCGGTCGCGGGTTCGAATCCCGTCAGGTGCAGATAATTTGTATGACGAATATAGATGCCTGCACCGGGTCATGGATTTGTATTTATGTATATATGTATTTATATCTTAAATTTATTTCCGTTCCTAGTACCCGTAACACAAGTTCTTACGAACTTAGTACGGGGCTAGGTTAACGCGATGTGATTGTTGGTTAATATTTATTTTATTTATTTATTTAAGAAAAAAAAAAATCTAATCGAACATAATTTGGATTTTTAGTATATTTAATGGACACTCTATTTTCATGATATGGCCAATCGTGAAACTTTTACAATTTAATGATATGGTCAAATTGAGTTGTCCACATTATAAAATGCGACCACTTCATGAAATTCTTGAGCATTTCATCATATATATAAAACGCTTACCTACTATGGTGACGACGCGTGTAAGCACCGCTCGATAGTTACCATAGATTGTACATCTCTAGACATGGGTAACTCAATGAATTTGTTTGAACCGCAGATCAGCTCATGAGTCATATGCTTGAACCGGAGCTGTGAACCGGCTCACAGTTCAGCTCAATTGTTGTTATGTTGTTACTTTTAACTATTAGATTTACAGCTAATTTAAGACTCGGTTCAAACAAATGACATGTATGATGTACCTCAATTATAAATATGTAATAAAGCAGCGTTTCGAAAACTTATTATAGTGATATTTTTTTGTTCTTACAAAAATATAATTTCATGCATATGATAAATGCTAAAGTGAAGTTTAATGCTAAGTATTATAATTATACATATAAGGAACATTTATCAATAAATTGATTGTATATTCGAATAAATAAATAAACATGTACATTTATACGTATAAATAATAATAATAATAATAAATAAATACTCTTTATTGTACACCATAAAGAAACATACAATACAAAATTAATATATACAAAGAAAGATGTACAAAGGCGGTCTTATCGCTAAGAGCGATCTCTTCCACGTTTTCACGTATGTTTATATTTTTATAACTACGATTTGTCTATCAACTTTAGTTATAATATTATTTACCAAAACGTTCTAAATACTAATATTTTTACATTTTTATACACAGTTAGTCTATACAAATATTATTATGTCCATTATAATCTTAAAAGAAATCACTTCTAAGCGCCATCTCGCTTACAGCGTGATTACTAATTAGTTATTGATTGGTTCAATTGGATTCAAAAACTACCGGTATCTTATTCATATACAAGATGGCGCTATACGTATCGGCAGATTTTTTTTTAAAAATAAAACTTTAAAATAATTGTTTAATAAATACCTACACAAGCCTGCCATAGTGGTTTTTAAAATTCTCTTCTATCACAGAACACTATATTAGAATAATTATGTTGAATAACTAGTCTAAAATCTCATTTTCTCAATTCCATAATGTATATTGTAAAGTATGAGTTTGAGTTATGATACTGAGCTGAATGATCTGAAATTAAATGCGACCGCGACAGCCGACAGGAGAGACAGAGACAACAGAACCAAGACGACCAATGATATAACTTGTCGCTGTCTCTTGTCTCTGTCGCCTGCCGCGGCACGAATCGCGACTCATAGTGAGCTGTGGTGAGCTGTGAACCGTTTATCTAGCAATTGAGCCTCAGCTCAACGGCTCAAGCTATTGTGAACTGAATATTTGAACCGGTTCTGAGCTGAGTTACACATCACTATACATCTCTAACACTAGTCACGAACCATTGTTCCGCCGCAAAGTCCATGGTGCTTAGCAATCCATCGCTGGCTATAATTCTTACGCTTATACTCTTACGTTTCTCGTTTTTCTTTTGCTTACTCTTTAACTTTTAAACTGTTGTGTATAATGTGTAGAGTGTAGACTGTCATATTTTTGAACTATTGTGTGTGTAAAAGTTGTGTTATCAGTTAGTCATAATAATTCTTATCTTACACTATAACACGAACGTATATCTTCAATATTTCAAGTTTCGAGTTTTTGAATTTTTGTTTTGAGTTTTTGAATGAGTTTTAATTCTAAAATTGAAACTTACAGTTTTGTTATAAGAATAGATTTTATATGAGGTTTTGATAGAATGTCAGTCACTTCATTTTTGTTATGTTATGGCATAACAACATACTGAAAACAATAATTATTTTTAGTTAATGATGATACTGCCGAAGGCGAGGTTGAGGGTGAAGATAGTTACGATTGGGGCCACGGAGAGGAGCAGTGGGAAGAAACTAAGGAAGAAAACAAGGAAGAATGATTTAAATGTGTACAATACTGTACCAAGTGTTGATAAAAAAGGTATAAACTTTATTAATAAAATTTATATTTTAATGTATTCTACAGTAAGTCTGTTAACGACATACCACTACCTAGCAAAGGCAACTTGTCAAATGGATAAGTTTTAGTTTATCACATGCGTCACTGAAGTTAGCGATTAAATTCAAATGCAAGTATTGCAAATGTACTCTGACGCACAAGAAAAATTAAAAAAAAAAAAAACAGTAATATCCAGTTTCACCACTTGCTATTAAGTTCCGGCTAACCTGACACTTTTTTGACAGGTAATTAATTGTATGGGTTGTCTGTCAAAATAAGTGCCAGTTAGGTTATCCGGAACTTAATAGCTAGTGGTAAAACTGGCTCATAGAGTGATGTTCCTTAATCACTGCTACTACACACGTAGTAGTAGAGTTTTCACTATAAAAATGTTGTAACCAGTAGTATTGTAAATGTGTTGATAAAAAAAAATGTCAATTAATCGAATAATTTGTTAAGTACCTACTTGAAAGAATAATTGAAACTATTTTTTTAAACATTTTAAAGTACATAGACGTTAGAGCTAGGGTGCACAGACCGCGGCCCGCGGGCCATATGCGGCCCACTACAGACCTACATACGGCCCGCCAGCCACCTAATGGAATAGAACAAAACTAAGATTTTGCACGCGCCGTGATATGTGAACCAAATATCAAAAAATTGTTAGCACGATGCAATGTCATGCATCTAATTGAAATAATCTAATTAGATAGACACGTAAAATAAAAGCTTGTCACATTTATAAAAATTTTAATGTGATTTTTTAAACCTTCATTCCTGTGGCCCGCCTGTAGCTCATAATCTGTCCGAGTGGCCCCTGACCCCAATAAGTCTGTGCATCTCTGCGTTAGAGGTATTAATATTTCTGCCTTGCACTAAACTTTTTACTATATTTTTTGCTTGATTATTAAAAAAAAAACTCATTTTATACATTTTTTTTTAAATATTTAACGATTAAAAAGAAAAAAGGATTTTGCAAGTAATAAAAAAAAAAATAACAATTAAAATGTATTTATTTTTCAGATATCTTCAACATCGTGATGCAGTGATTCACGGGTTGTTGTTTGATCTTTGACTGTCAATACCCTTCTCCATGGTCATCAGCTCTTGAAATTAAATTTTATTCACTTTTACTTTATTTCATTAAATACACAATTTCAATAAAATAAATATGTTTTTATTAACAAATATTACACTGGACTCCCTGTCATTTAAATTATGTAGTATTGTTAGAATGAAAAATACAATAAGAATTATAGATGCCTAACAGCCAAACCATAGTTAAAAAGTACTAAATTAACTAAAGATTAAAACATCAATCATCGCTAATTATTATAATAGATAGTCCCCCACTACGTCTGTCTGTCTGTTCGCGGTAAACTCAAAAATTACTGAAGTACTACCGGCGGAGACCCATATACGCCTAGGTCTAGCCTGGCCTGGCCTGGGCCGCCATTCGAACGACTTCGCGCTCCGTATAGCGCCTCCCTCCATTCCGACGTCGTCCTAAGCAGAGGTGCGATCTCAATAGGAGACACCATTAGGACGAACATTCATTCTGAGCCCTACTAGAGGGCTCCATGTGTTCGCAGTTGGGTCTCAGTAACCGCCTCCTACCGCGGACGCTGTAAAGGCCGATAGGTCCAACAACATACTTATTAAATCCTATAACCCAAAGCTTCAAAACCTGTGGTAGTCGTCAAACTTACACTCAATGAAACGTGCAATGCGATTACACAAAAAATGTGATTTTGGCTGTTAAGCATCAACATGAAATCATTGATATAATACTCATCTTTTCATACCTTATAGCTACTAAGATTTATTATTAATTAGTCGTGACAACTGAAAAAAATTATTATTTTACTATTACTAATTGAGATTAAATGTCTAATATTATAAAACTGGTTTTTTTCTTTATATAACATAACTCTACCGAAAACGTCCATAATATGTGTAAGTACTAGACGTCCTACGCAGTGAAACCTGCTTTGACGTTTACAGCTACTGCTCCCCCGGTATTATGAATAAGCTTATAACATTCCTGATAAATATGCTTTTTAACACAAAACGAATTTTGAAAATTGGTCCACGAAATACTGATAATTTTAGCATGTTCAAACAAACAAACAAACGTAAAAAATCTTCCGATATATAAAAGAAAATTAGTTTTTACCAACTACAAGACCGCCTCCTCCGACGACGCCGCGACCCCAAGCAGCCACGTGTAAAACCGAACCAGAGAGCAAGTCCCAATACTGCTAAGAGTCCCACAAGTAATACACCTTGTATTTTTGGATCACAAAAATTTATAGGTTCTTTTGTCAATTGTGTATTTGTGGTCTTTACGTTTGATTTCTTCACTCCAGAAGAGCTTTTAGCCATCTTTAAGGATGAGGTTTTTTCTTCTATTTGCCCCATTTTATTTTAATAATATTAAAGAGTATTGTTTTTGTGGTTATTCCATGTTTTATCATTTTTTTTAATACTTGTAATTTAGAAATAAGAAATCATGGTTTTAAATTAAGTACATTTTACTGCAATGACATTGTAATGTTACATGTTGTCATATGTTTTAGTTTTTAAAACAATTTTAATTTTAAAAAGGTTAAGGTTTTATTGAACGGCCCGTTGGCGGAGTTGGAAGTAGGTAATCCTGTTTACCGCTCCAGTGTTGTGGGTTCAATTCCCGCACGGGTCTGGGTGTAATATTTATTTATATAAGTATTGTATTATTTATATGTACGTTTGTTAAAAATATACAGGTGAGTGTGAGTCACTATCAATATTTAAGGAGAATACTCGGTACATGATTCTCATTCGAATTATGTAAAAAAAAAAAGGTAAATATTAATAAACTTCTAAGTAATGTTACTCAACAGTTATCTAATTATTTACGCGTCGTCTGGATACCCTAGCATCTAGCTGCACTTTCAACACAAAACAGGCAGTTTAACTACGTCCAAACGCCGTCACGTGTTAACAGAGTAGCACTTTAATCCTGGCTTGGAACAGGCAAAAATACTAAGATATTTTACTCGTTTAAGCAACAAATTTGTTGACTAGGTAAATGATGTGAACTTTGGCAATTTTTAAATGTGAACAAGCGGTACAGTACAACACTTGTGCGCGCGCCGCCGGCATGACTGGAAAAGTGTCCACGCTTCATTTAATTGAATTGAAATTTATCTAAATTTGGTTAAAAATTAAGTACCTATTTTTTTACATAATTCAAATGAGAATCATGTACCGAGTATTCTCCTTAAATATTGATAGTATTTCACCAGTCATAGTGTATATATGATATTCTATTATTACTTAATGATTTTTTTCTAAAAACCATGTCGGTAAAATATCATTATCACATTCAGCTATAGTAATCTTTTTATCTATATTAATTTCAAATTGTATCGCGACTGGTCCTGTTTGAGTTTTGTATGGTTCAAAACAATTTTTGATGTAGGTTAGGAAATAATGCAGATGGTCTAAAGCTTGTTGAGGATTCCATTCATTCTGTAAAAAAAATATGAAAACAAGAACAAAAATTAAAGGACTACTATTGTATGTTATTTTTTAAAATATTTATTTAATTTAAATAATAATAATTTAAGTAGAGTACATACCTTACAGTACTCAACTAAATCTTGTGTGTTAAACCAATGTAATCTCTGGACAATGCCTTGGTCATTTCGAAAGCCTACTAATAAACCATTTAAATTTGCTAAAATACATTGACACCAGCACCTAAGCAATTTGTATCTTCTGTAAGTATAAAATATGTAAAAAAATTTAATTTCTTTGCCTAATACCTATAATTTAACCCATCGTAACCTAAGCTATCATATCTAAAACTAAATTATACATAGAAATAATTGACTATCATTGACAAACAGATATCATATCACATATTGCTTTAGCCTCTGCAGAAGTAGGATCAGATAAAGCACTTTGCATTACTCCGACATTAAATTTACATAGATGAAATTTGTTTGTTAATGCTTCTCTATGATTTCTATATTTTTTACATTCTAAAAAAAATGTGATAAATATCATCAATCTTGCCACAAACATTACAATTTTGGGTATCTGCCTTTTTCATTAGGAAAAGGTAATTGTTACAGGGGTAATGACCGGCACGAAGTCTACACAGCGTCTTAATACTAGACCTATTCATTTTAATATTTTCAAAACATGGTACTTTAGGAGGCTGACACACGATTGTCTTGTACCAAATACCTTTGTCTTTTGATCGCCTATCAAAGTATTCTCGCCACAAATGCTAACTTACTGCTTTAAATTTTGGTAAAACTTCTGTAAAGATAGGTTAATTTAATTTTATATGTCAAAATTAAGTAAAATTAAAATAAATTAATTAAATTGACGACCAGAACGGTTTTTTAATGTGTAGTGGTTCAAGTACTCGCCTCAACGCCGGCGGTCGCGGGTTCGATTCCCGCGAGGGGCAGATATTTGTATATATATAAATATTTGTGTCCGGTTTGGGTGTAGTCTTTGTGGGTTTCCCCATCGTGCCTCGGAGAGTACGTAAAGCTGTCGGTCCCGGTTGTTATCATAAACACCGGATAGCGATCATTACTTATGATAAGGAAAACTATCTGGCAATCTGCAGTGGAGCAGTGCTGTGGATTAATCCTCAACCCGTCTCCTATATAGAGGAGAGGCATTTGCCCAGCAGTGGGACGTTAATAGGCTGATTCAGTTAACTTCAAATTAATTAGTTTAATTTTATAATATATGTCAAACGTACTTAAAATTTCTTTCTTGTTTAAAGTTTTGTATTTCTCTATTGGTTTTTAATTCAGCAAACTCATTATTTCTTAAATAATTTAAGTTTGTTTCAAAGTCATCCGTTTTAGGAGTTTGTGTTGTAGATTTTTTTGTCAATAAAGCATCAATTTGTGCTCCATACAAAAGCTTAAGATCACCTAATGTTGTGTAATAAAATATTGAGAATTCTTCATTTTCAACTACAGGTTTTTCCACATTCGGACTTAAGTTAGGTTGATCTGTAAATAAAGTAGTTTGTTATAAGTATAACAAAGCAGTTATATAAATTGTTTTATTTAAAGGACACAACTTTATGTACATTAAAATATTGGATTATAATATATCTAAGAGGAACCATAATTTCTAAGATGTAATTATTCATTGTTTACATGTGGATAATGTTTTAAGAACACTAATTATGTTAAGATTAAATCAATGGATTTGAATATAGTTAAATAATAATAATAGAGTTAAGTACCTATTGCTTTATAATGCACTGTTACTCTACAATACAAATTAAATTTAAATAATAAATACATATTGAAAGTTGTTTTAGTAACAGCAATGACTTTCTCAACAATAAATCTATAATATGGCAGCAGTTAGATAAATATGCAGATAAAATATAAAAAGGTTAAAGGAAGACAATATTATGTCTACTGCAGTGAGAGTTAAAGGCACAATTGAGTTTTTTGTATAGCAATGACATTCAAAATAATAATTTTCATTTATTTATTAACTAAATAATAAATATATACCTGAGAGAAGATACTGCTCGAATTTGTAACCCCATGCACAATACTTTTCTTCATCTTTGGTACGAGACTGTCGTCTGAGTATTTCTTGGGTATTTTCAACAGAACATAAATATATTTTATCTTGAAACAAACAGGCCTTTATAATTAAAGATTCTGAACTATTGAAGGCGCTACACATTATACTTATTAATGTTCTTCGGTATGTAATAAAATCAAGATTTTCATGCAATGAAGTAATATATTGATTCCTGTGCATAAGAAATTGCAATAAGAGATTTATTTTCTCATTATTTTCGTCAGTCGTACGCTTTATAGCAGCATCTATATTATAATTTAAATCTAATGATGTTGAAGTATTTGAATAAGAGTTTAAAAATTTTAGCTGTGATAAATTAGAACAGTATTGGCGATTAACATCAACACTCATGTAACCTATTATCGTTGGTCTACCTAGAAGATTGTGATGATAATTTCGAGAATTGTGGCTGTAATGAACTTTATCTTTTGGTTTTCTATAACTTTTATGATAGCTCATTTTTAGTTACTTTTATTTAATTATTTATAGATAGATATGGATAGGTATACTACATATACTATATACATATGTAACACTTCATTTATTTTTTAAACTATGTAGGCAATAGGTAGATCGATTGATTGGTGTTATGACTTTCAGTTGTGACTTGTGTCAGTGAAACACGGTTGATTCTTTCAATTAAAACCGCCTATGTAGGATATGTAGTCAATGTTACTTTAATTTACTTATATTTTAATATTTTTATTATGACTTTCATTCGATTAAATTCTTGGTCTAGATTCTTGGTAGGTAGTTCATAATATCAAATAAATATGTATTATGTAGTTGGATTTTGATTTTTGACTTTGACAATTGACATTTTGTTTTTTTTTTGGGATTTTATGACCTGGTATCTACAACCTTTAGGTCAACTCTTATGACATTTTGTTTAAATAGTGACGACTAGGGATGTAAAAATAATCGAATTTTAATTAATCGATTATGTAAATTATGCATTTAAATCGCTTTTCATAAACAGCGGCATCTATGCGACGGATGAAAAAAAAAACTTGAAGTAAGTTTCAATTTTATAAACAGCGAAAGATTTGTTTTATATTTTAGTTTATGAGACCACAACGTAGTCGTTTAGTTTTTGGAGTTTAATCCTTAAGAATCGATTTTTATTTAAGGCTTTTTTATTTCAATTTTAGTTATATATTTACTTTAAAAATAAATAATTAAATTATAATAAAAATATTTAAGAGGGGCTCCCATACAACAAACATGATATTTTTCCTTGGTTTTGCTCGATATTGATAACGACAACTGGTGGACGCTTGAAATATTCATAGAATATCTCCTCAACAGTGGGGATAAAAATGGCGTATTTTGCTTGTCTGTGGAATCTCTTGGAGGTTTCATCACAGACCGATGATTTAAAGGACCCTATCTCCACTAAAACACATTTTATTCAGTTAATACAATATAAGAGGCTTTATTTAAGCTGTAAATATTTTTGAATTTCTATATTCTACTTAAAAATAAATATGCACCGAAATATTAACTTTGTATGATTTAGTTTGGCTGCTATGAAATATAAGTACAATTTATTTTATTATATTTTGGGTATTTCAAAATAGATCAACTTTCTGGTACAAAAAATTGTTTTATTTTATGCTTTTAACTATATTGAACTAATAATTACAAATGTTGCATGTTTTAAAGAAATATTTTCTATAAATCAAGTTAGAACATTTCGTCCAAAGTGGAGCTAACTATTTTGAATGACGCTAAATTCGTTATTTTTGTACTACCGAACACTTGAATATCGGCTTGCTAGCTATCATACTTCACTGTCAATACATTTCTATATGTAAAAAAAAGACACGTAAAAAACGTATTCGTAGGTGTTTATTTGAATAAAACTTAAACTCGGACGACGGAGCCCTTTCGAGGTTCACCCACAGATGAACCAAATAAAAATATGTAACATGGAGGCTCCGCCACTGTTGAGGGGATATTGAGTTATATATTTCACTTTAAAAATAAATAATGAAATTAAAATAAAATTAATATTTAAGGGAGGCTCCCATACAACAGAGATGATTTATTTGCCTTTTTAATAAGATAATGGTACGAAACTCTTCGTGTGCGAGTCCGACTCGCACTTGGCCGTTTTTTTTTAAATAATAATAATAATCTAGTAATCGAGCACTAAAAAAGGCATGGGCAGAATGAGCCCGTGGGTATAAATTTATTTAAAAAATAATGTATATATATAGGACTGGACATTCGTGACGACACATATTTTAATTTTTTTTTATTGTTTAAACTTAAAGATTAACGAAATATTTATTTTATATTTTAGTTTTTGAGACAATAAGGTTGTTATTTTGTTTGGATGCTCATCATTTCATTTTTATTATAATCAAACGTTAATGGTACTGAAAATTTGTATCAATAATGATATTTGGTTTCCGTATTAATTACCTTGAAAGTTTAAAGGAACATTCGTTTTGATTTTTAGTTTTGAATTGGTTATATTTTGATTCATATCATTTTATTAATTGATTTTTAATATGATAAATTATTTATATAAATCTCTTAGGTTTATTATGGGAATATGAAAAGCATGTAGATTTTTTCAGAAATCGATTATTTATTTTTATTAAAATTGACATCGACTCGTATTTGAAAAAAAAATATTTGTTCGGTTTTTTTTCCATCAATCTCATATCCCTTACCACGATGTAATACTAGGGATGTTCAACGGAAAAAATAATCGGTAATTTTACTATCGATAAGTATCGATAATTATCAGAATTCACGAAAAAAAAACGCTTACCATATAAAAATAAGTAAAACCATATAAAAAAAAGTAATACATACCTATAAAAATAAGTAATTATCGAATCAAAAAATACGGATAATTATTGAATGAAAACTATCGATAGTTATCGACAATTATTATCGAATGAAAAATTATCGAGTAGTTACGAATTCTCACACTCCCATGTAATATACGCAGTTCTTGTAACGACAGTAGTGGGGGTACGCTGCACGCCGGCTTAATGATGTTGATGGCTGTTCAGCCTGTTCTTTTAAATTTACGGCCGGCAGAGGCATGACGATAGATGGGTGTGTAGAGCAACGAAGTCAAATCATGTTTTGAACATTGTCACATAAAAAAAAAAAAAACAGTAAAATAACAAAACAAGAATGACAACAAAATCGCATAACTATTACTAAATATTTGGGAGAGAAAAATATAGGCTGTATAATTGATGATGAGACTAAAATACTTGATCCTAGTGATGAGAAATAAGACCCTTACAGTCACTTGTAAGGGTCTCAACTGGCGTCCGCAGTGCCAACTGGTATGTAAAACATATTAGATACAATGTAACAAATAGGTACTTATCTATACATATAATGAAATGGTAGGAAAATCAAAACTCTACATTGAATATATTTTTTAAATAATACTTGAGGTGTGATCTACAATCGATACCGAAGCCAAAAATATAGTTTTTAGAAATTTTGTCTGTTTGTCTGTATGTATGTCCGGGTTAAACTCAAAAAGCACTGCATGGATTTACTTCAAATTTGGCACGAATATTATTAAGAAGTCGAGTAAACATATAGGCTACATATTATCATGCTATCACGTACGGGGAACGAGCAGTGAACGAACAGTAAATGTGGGCGAGTGAGATTCATTAACTTACGAGACAGTCTCCGGTCTATGTGTAGGAGAGCTTGTTTCGCCTGCCTGCATCCACTCACCTCCGTCCAGTATTTATTATGTAGCTCTTTCGTGTGTTGCCGAATGACTGATGTAGGCCATGCTGTATGAAGAGGGATAATTGGTTCTGGTCCAATCGCAGCCATCTCCGAACCTCTTCTGGCCAGTTCATCAGCGGTATCGTTACCACGGGAGCCACTGTGACCTTTGATCCACTGAAGAGTTACGTTGTTGTTGTTATCATATACCTCCATCAGGGATGGGTGACAGTTGTAGATAAGTCTTGAGGTGATAGAGTGACTTTGAAGAGCTTGTAGTACTGATCTGCTGTCCGAGAGGATTCGGATGGAGTAGTCCTTTACCTTTCGAACAAGAGTAGCTGAGGCCACTGCTATGATAACCATACATTCCGTCTGATAGACGGTGTTGTGAGCACCCAGAGGGCCGGCTATTTGTATGTTGAGATCTTCAGAGAATACACCGTACCCTGTGTCTGATCCAGTCTTAGAGCCATCAGTAAAGATCCTTACGTCCTTTGCGTTCAGGCCTTCGTTTGGATCTTCATGAAGCTGTATTTTATATTTTTTGTCGAAAATAAATTGCTTTGAAAACTTGTCACTTACCGCCAGCAGCATTGGTTCTTTTTCCATCACCTCATTTAGAACCTCGGCTTGGATGGACACGCCTCCTTTCCAAAGATGAAGTGTCTTTAACCTTACCGCTGTAGAAGCTGCCTCTTGCCTTATGAATAGGTGGAGGGCCGGGAGGTTCAGCACAGCTTCCAACGCTGCAGTTGGTGTCGTCGTCATGACTCCTGTGATAGCTTAACATGCTAATCGCTGGAAGCTCTGTAGTTTGTTACATGCCGTTATGAGTTTGGTGTGTGGCCACCATACAACAGCTTCGTAGCATATTATAGGCCGTATCACTGCTGTGTAAAGCCATAGAACGATTTTTGGGGAGAGGCCCCACGTCTTACCTATCATTCTACGGCACTGCCAGAAGTATATGGTGGCTGTATTTATTTTCGCATCTAAATGCGCGCCCCTAATAAAAGTATTTAAGGTAGGTAAGCGAGATAAAGACCTCGCTAGCCAGCTGGAGCTCAGTATTGAACAGCTTAGGCAGCTTGTAGTTGCCAAAGATTCTATTGTTCGTAAACATTACCAGTTCAGTTTTTGCAGGATTCACTGATAAGCCGTTGTCTCCGCACCATTGCTCCACGATTCTCATTACTGCGTTCGTAACTTCACATATAGTATTGACAAACTTTCCGCGTATCAGGATCGCGAGATCGTCTGCGTAACCTACCGTGTATAGTAGCGATGGTCATTGAGGGCAGTGATGAGGTCATTGACCACCATATTCCACAAAAGCGGCGAGATCACGCCACCTTGCGGGCAACCTTTTGCTACAATTGCCTTCTGTGATTCACCCTCAACTAGCAGTAATATTCTACTCTGGAGCATGTTTCCAATCCAATTTCTTAGAGTTGTACATACTCCATGACGTTGTAAAGCCTCCTTTGTTTTGATGAATTTTGTCTTGTCGAAAGCGCCCTCGATGTCTAAGAAGGTATCCAGACAGAAGCCTTTATCCGATAGTACACTTTCAATGACACTTACCACGGCCTGGAGTGCAGAATCGGTGCATTTACCTTGACTGTACGCATGTTGATTTGGGTGCAAGGTTAATTTCTGGAGGTAGTTTTCCCTCAGTTCTCTCTCGCACAGCCTCTCCAATGTTTTTAGTACAAAGGAGGTAAGGCTGATTGGTCTGTATGATCTAGGATTAGAGTAATCGCTTTTACCTGGTTTGGGTATGAAGATAACTTAAACTTTCACCTCTCTCCAACTTCTGGGAACGTATCGTTAGCAGTGCAAGAAGGGTCTCACCTCCCCATTGTAATAGGGCAGAAAAAACCCCATCTGGTTCTGCTGACTTGAAAGGGTGAAATGTATTAATAGCCCATCTGGTTTTGTCGATCGTGACAACCCTATAAGCTATTGCCCATTTTTTTTATAGCTAGTATTATTATTAGTAGTATTACTATTATTCTAAAACATTGTTTCTTTTGTAAAATATAAAAAAGATATTTAGTGGAAAATTTAGCGGTCTTATGTAAACGCCCATTTTTGTTAGTTAAGTTGAATCAGGTGGAGATCCAGTCCAACAGTTGGCAACACTAGTACTGTTACACAGAGTAAAAATTTAACATTACTGAATGTTTACTGCAGTGTGACCATATTCAGTATTTTAATACTTTTTCGGTATATTTTATCGAGTTTTCCAAGTATTAGTATTTTTGTAGGTATATTGGCGTAAGTCAGTATTTTTGGGTATATTTTGGATAAAAAGTTATGGCAGCACCGTAGCGAACGTCCTCGCGAACGATAATGTTCAGGGGCTTCCGCCAGGGAAATTCCCGGACGTCTATATTTCATTCACATTTCAGTAATTTTTCAGTAAAGACGTCTATATTTTATTCAAAGATCAGTAAGTTACAGATAGGACATGGCAGGTGTCCGCCAAAGAAAAATTATTAATAGGATAGAATCATCTATTATGGTTTAAGTAAAATGAGTTTCTGTTCTGAACTCAACTTAATCTTTGAGGTTATTCTTTCGATAAATCGGGAATTTCCCAAAATTTGTAGTACGTGTTCGTTAACATATAAATAGAGCGCTTTATTTTTGTTTATATTTTACTTGAGGCATCTATCCGCAACGACATATCTAGTTTTCAGCAAAGTTATTTGGCTAACATTAAGTGGAAACAAATTCCGGAGTTTTCTTCGTCGCTTCCACATTATAAAGATGACGAGTACGTCGCCTTTTGCAAAGCATACATGCGAAACTCCAAAGTAGATTAGCATCTATAAAACAACATGCAATTAGTGAAAAGCATAAATCGAACTTAAAAAAATATAAAGCTTTTAACATAATTTTTCAAGGCAACTATCCGTGCATTGCAAGATTATACGATGATGCATCTAGTATGTACTTGTCGATTTTGGATGTTTCATGAATAATTAGTAATTAGTTAATTATACCAAAAGCACGGACAACGTATTTACGTTAGACCCAAAGTCTAATATAAATTATTTGCCATTAAATGATATGTGCTTAGGGATTCAAGTGGGTCAAGAATTAATTAAACACAGGGAAAACATAAACATGAAAGAACAAATTGCTGATTTTTTCAGAAGATGCCAATCTTTTTTAATTGAGTTGAGCACACAATTAAAATCAAGTTTGCCTTTTGAAAATAAAATATTTCCGAGAACTGAAATTTCTTGACCCACACACTGCCGTGAATAAAGAATTTCGCAGTTTAAGAATTAATGTAATAGAAACTTTCCCATACGAGGTACAGCCAGAACAAATACAGTTAATTGATGAAGAATATAGAACTCTTAAACTTGATCGCGATATAAGTGATTTGTTACAATCTTCGAGTACTGGCTCACCCCTTTCTTGTGAACAATTTTGGGTGGAAGTTGAGAAAATTCCTAACAGTGATGGCACGTTTAAGTACAAAAATTTAACTAGTTTCAGTAAATCTCTGTTATGAATATCGGTATCGAATGCTGCATGCGAGCGCATATTTTCACAGATAAATTTAATAAAAACGGAGCAAAGAAACAGATTTATAAACAAAAATGTATCAGCAATTTTAAAAATAAAGCAAGGTGTAAAAGACCAAGGAATTTGTGTTAATTTTAATTCTTCAAATAGAATGTTAAATCAAGGAATTTATGAAATTCCTTGGTTAAAATACAATTCTGACATATAGTATGATGATAATTGAATAAACTTTTAAATTTTGAACATCGGTATTTTTATTGGTATGTTTTACCTGTGCAAGTTGGTATATTTCAGTATTTTTTTTGAAGTGCTTCAGTATTTTCATAAAAAATTATCTGGTCACACTGGTTTACTGATGCAAGGCGCATTGTTCTCGGCAATTTGTAGTATTGTTATACCGAAGATTTTTAATTAGTAGTAAAAAGAGTGAGAAAACAAGAGAACACCTGTTTATTATTAAAGATAATAAACTAAGTATTGGTCTTAAATACAATCAGGATGGAAGCAATTTCAACTCCACCTTCTGTGTCATGGGCACAGAGAAATACCTGTGTGTTTTTAACTTTTAATGTTGAGTGTGAGAAGCCGGATATTAAAATAGAGAAAAAATCAATTTCGTTTAAAGGAATTTGTACGCCTGATCAAAAGTTGTACGAAGTTGAAATACCTTTATATGCAGAAATAAATCCAGAGAAGAGTACTCACGTTAATAAGGGCAGGTTGATTGAGGTTGTTTTAGCCAAGGAGCGACCGGATGAGTCTTACTGGCCTTCTTTGACTAGTGATAAAAAGAAACATCATTGGCTCAGAGTGGATTTTAATCGATGGCAGGATGAAGAAGAAAGTGGTAATGAGTGTGATGAGACTGATGACATGTTCTCAAATAAAATAGGTGACTTTGGAGATGAATATGAGAACGATGATTCAAGCTCCATTGAAGAAGAAGATTTACCAGATGTACAATAAAGAACTTATACAAAGTAATAGTTAATTATGTACCAATAAATTTTAAGTGTGAGATCAATAATAATTAATCATTGAATTATTATGTTTTTTATACATGAAAAAGGGTTGATTGCTTTAAATTTTTAATACCGTTAAATAATCAGGGTCTGAGTTAATGCTTAATAATTATTTTAAGAAGTTATTAGGAATTTAATTCTGTAAATTTTGGAAATTGAGTTTTACATGAGAAAACATTACAATAAAATTAATATTTTTTAATTATTACCATATAAACAAACAGTATACTATTAATAAGTAATCACATGCATTAATTATTTAGCAATACCTATAATAACTAATATTCAGTGTATTACTTTTAATATTTTAAATATGTATGTGTGTGAAAAAAGTTATTGCAGTATATTTCTCAACAAAAATTAATGTGTATATTGAATGCTACTTCTACGAGCATTGCATTTACATTATACTATATAATGTGTTAGATCAGTTAGTATTATATTAATTTTTTTTAAACATTTGTGAATCAAATTTTGTATTATGCATATTTAAAGTCATGGTTGAGGAGTGGGCAAATAACTGATGTATTTATATGTAACAATTTAAACTCACTTTTTTTTTGTGAAAAGAGCATTATTGCAATAGTTTAAAAAAAAAAAACTATCCTTAAGTTTCCTGGCCTAAAATAGAATGTGTTGTAAATTATATTGTGTCACTAGTCTCTACAATAAATTTCATTACGTTATATTTTACATAGAAATCATTTACATAAATTAAACAAAATGAACATAAAACTTTTACTTATTTTCCTAAATATTCGTAACTTGCGATGTAATAAAAATAAAGTAATTAAGTAGTGTTTGTCTATAGAATAAAGAGTTTACTCCAAATGAAAAGTTAGAAAAAAAAATTGGTTGTCTGTAAAGTCGGTTTACGGACGATAATTTTACGTGATAATGTCATAAGAAAACAGAAAAAAAAAATTGCATACTTTTATGAATTGAATTGAATTATTATCACAGAGTTATCATTATTTTGTATAATACAAATAATGTGGTAATTCAATTAATTACAATTTTTTTGATAAATGAACATTTATTTGCATTTGTTAATTGAAATATTTTATTATTTAAATTATACAGATTAATTACAAGTAACAATGTGCTATTAACAATTTATTTACACCTTATATACATGTGTGATATTTAAGATCCTCCAATCTCCGTTATTGTTTTTCATTTATAAGCCGAATGTTTAGGCCGATCGTGCCTCTCTATCGCTTGTTCCGCGCTCTCGCTCGCGACACGTGACGCTTCTTCGTGCGTGCAGCCGGCATTCTTCGATTTACAAGACGTTATCACGTCAAAAAAGATAAAAGTATAAGAATTATCCAAATTGGTAAGTTTTACAGTTAATTTATTATGACAGAATCCCTGGAGGACCTCGGTATAATACCGAGCTCAGTGACCTCGATGGAGTTTCCCGACGGGTGGACCTTAAAATGAATATGGAAAAGACAAAAATCACGTCGAATATCCATGTCGTGTCCTTCCCAATATCTGTTGGAGATTCTATTCTCGTGTTAAAACTCCAAATAAAAATCAATAGAGTTTACGCCTTGGTGTATGGTATACAAAATCGTATGTGAGTACATTCTAGTCGCTTTCTCCGCGCTCTACTCCAAAAACGGTTAATTTTACAGAAAAATGCAACAGGCATTTTTTGTAGATAATTTTACGACAAACAATTTTTATAATGATCTATATTGACCTCCGAGTAATAGGTAGCGTGATATTTGCGAAAAACTGATTTTTGTGACCTTTTGACCTTTTTTTGCAAGTGGCGAAAACACAGGGTCTACTGGCAACACCGCTGATTTAAAAACACTGCAATACCTAAACAATAAAGATGCCAACTTAAAGAGTTTAAATGCTTACTCTACAATTTCAAATATAACACCTGTTTGCCAAGTTCTGCTCCTGTGGAGAGACTCTTCTCTTTTGGGGGTATGATTATCAGGCCTCATCGAAGAAAAATGAGTGATAAAATGTTGAAGAACTGGTTTTACTTAAGTCTCAATTAAAACCTTAATAATATTTTATCTTCTCACTTTTACGCGATCAACGCGATGTAGGTATTTGTAAATAATTCACGTAAAAAAATAAACTTACATTGAATAAAATATTATTTTCTTACAAAAGAATTTTATCTTTAAAAAGTATTTCGAAGATACGTATTTTGTATCTAGTATTTCAGATACCATTCCAGAAAGGTATTTGTATCTGGTATCTGAAAACTGAAATACTTGATTTTAAAGTATCTTGCATTTTGTATTCCAGATACTTTGTATAGGGTATCTTGTACATCACTGAATTTAAGTAATAAAATATTTCAATTAACGAGTGCAAATAAATGTTAATGTATCGAAAACAATTGTAATTAATTGAATCAATTCCTTTGTATAATACAAAATAATGATAACTCAGTGATAATAATTCAATTCAATTCATAAAAGTATGCATATTTTTATCAATATTTTCTTATGACGTTATCACGTAAAATTATCGTCCGTATACCAACTTTACAGACAACCAATTTTTTGTTTTATGTTTAAATAGCTATATTATCTAGAAAAAGCATGGGCTAAGGTAAAACCTCAATATAAATGTCAACATGGGTGAATCCACAGGGAAAGTAATAAATACATTTTTGAGATATTGTAAAATTAGTATGACGGAGTGTTCCACAGCTGCGCAATAGAACCCTCTTACATGCTAGAGCTTCATCCGCCACTCAGCTTCACTACAAGTTGGACATTTTCCCTACAAGGAGTTAAGATCGTTATCAAGTATTATGATAAAAACAGGTACTGATGGCTTTACGAGATATTGTAGGAATACCAACAAGGACAAACACTGAGACCACAAATGTAAAATACAAATATTCACTCCGAACGGGAATAGAACCAACGACCATAGATGTTAATGGAGCTTTCGCACCACTACTGTCGTTGCACCGCTACAACAAAACAACACAATACCTATGAGTTATGACCCTATGTTAAATATTATCTGATGAGAATCTTCGATCTACGCTCACTTGGAACGCCACTAGGTTACAGTTTTAGTATGTCATAAAAAAAAAGTTTTTTTTGGTTTTTATAACCTAACTACTAAGATTTACTTCATATTATATTTTAATGTTTTATTACTGATTGTAATCCATTATTTCTGATACAGTGGACAGAATGCGTTTATTTTGACCTATAAATAATCGCGATGACCGGACTATTTTACTGTTTTTCTCTTGGCGTTATAATGCCCCAGTCCTTGTTCGTTACTTCCCAGTGGAGTACAAACAGTTTTCTACTTCTGTCTCCACTCTTCTGCTAATTGATCCTTTGTTTTAAAGTCAGTTATGTAACACATGTATATTTTTTACATTATAAGCAAGAAGCATAAATAATAATAAACTATTATGATTTGTGCTTATAATAATGATTACGTACACTTATAAAATAATGAAGCAAAAAATAATAAAAGATGCATTTTCGAAGTATTTTTTATTTGTTGAGAAAATAAATTTCACGTCACAGTTTATAATTTCTAATATCATTTTAACTTATTTAGCCTAATAACTATTTCTTTCATTCATCAGTCAGTCCGTATTAGAATAACATGTCGTTATTTACAATAAGGTATTTCGATCGTTAGTACGAAAATGGTGAGTATATCAATTTCTAAAATTTTTACATCTAAGCGGCGCAATCATTTGATCATTATACTGTTTTATCAAAAATTAGTTACAATAATTTATAAGTAGCTGAAAAATCAAGACCAAAAGTGTTCAAATACCAATAGGAAGTTTGGCTGTTTTAAATTTAAACGTATGAAAAAAAAAAAAAAACAGATTATACAGAATAACAAGCGGTTTTTTTACGTCTATCTTGAGAACGAAGTTCACTTGTGTATTTAATAAACACTGTTTACTAATCAAACCACCAATAAATATTTTTTAATCTATAATTTGGATATTACGTTATAATTTTCCTAGGTAACTTAATTGAATATTAGTTGCTAATAACAATTCAACAGATCTTTAGATATTTTTCATAATATTATTCCGTTACAAATCGAAGTAAAAAAATATCTTTGATTACATTTGACTAATTATTTTTTTACGAGTACCTTGTGAATTGTAACCGTTTGCCGTCACTTAGGCTCACGGCATACAACAATAATAATTCTAAGTACCTAACTGCATCATTCAAAAACAGTAAACTTAGAATAATAATTACAATCAAATTAAATATAAATAAATTTTATACATAAATTATATTTCTACAACTCCACCACTGTCAATGTATGTTTTCTTCGCTATTTCGTATAGTTGTGCCGACATCTTTTCACTTGTCTCTTTAACCATTTTTGTAAAGTAACCCTCAGGGTTATTAAGCAATCTATAAGGATGATCGAATTCAACCAGGCATCCAGAGTCCATCACCATCACGCGATCTGAGTCCATTATAGTATTTAGTCTATGGGCGACAGTTATTACTGTGCAGTCCGAAAATCGTTTCCTTATTGTTTTCTGAATGAATTCGTCGGTTCTGAAATTTATAAGTTTTTTTTAAAAATAAGTTTGCTAATGTTTTTTACTTAAACTATTTTATTTAAAAACACAATATTCTCCGACATGGAGATCGGAGAATGTGTCTGCTTATTCATACCAGTTCTCACTTTCATGCCTCTCGCACTTTCGTTCCTTATACTTTATCTTTCCTACATCCTTCCACTGTCTCTCACAGGGCGGGGTTCCCCTCTAACTAATAATTATCTTATATTATCCTAATGTTGTATTATTAATTAATTTAAACTAAACTGAACTGAACCGGCCTGTAAACGTCCTATTGCTGGGAAAAGGCCTCTTCTTCATATACAGAAAAAGGGTTGGCGCTTAATACACCGCGATTTTCTACTGCGAGTTGCAGATAACTTCCCTACCATGAGTTATAATCGCTATCGGGTGTCACGACAACAACCGAGATCGACGGCTTTACGTACACTCCGAGGTACGGTGGGAAGATCCACAATTGATATTATTTAATGAATAACTTACTTTGGGTCCACATTTGCAGTAGCTTCGTCTAGTACGAGTATACGATTTCCACGAAGAATAGCGCGCGCGAGGCATACCAATTGTCTCTGACCAAGCGAAAAGTTAGAACCACCTTCGGATACTTTGAAATCTAAAGCTGGAATAACCGCTTTCAAGTCAGCCTTAAAAATAAACAAAGAAATTAGCTTGTATCAAATATATTACATAGCAAATGTGTCACACATGAGTAAGGTAGAAATTAGATACATACTGCTTCTAAGGCTTTCCATAATTTTTCATCGTCATAACAGTTAAATGGATCTAAGTTATATCGAATAGATGCTGAAAATAGTACAGGTTCTTGAGGTATGATTGATATTTTAGAGCGCAGTTCCTGAAATAAACAAATATTAAATTATTTTGATCAGGTAAATTCATAAAAAAACATTTGTTTGTAAGTAATTTATATTTAAATACCGTACCTGCAGAGAAAGGTATGCAGTATCAACATCATCAATGAGAACTTCACCCTCTAATATAGCAAGACGAAACAAGGAAGAAATTAGTGAAGATTTACCAGCGCCTGTTCGACCGACAATACCAACCTATGGATAAGTACATTATTTTAAAAATGGCTGTTATTTATTAGAATTTTTATTAAACATGTTGTATTTAGGTTTTAATGTAACCACTTTTCAATATGTACTATGACAGAACTTATTTATTTTCAGAATTTATTTTTTTATTTTGTAAAATTCACTAATGTATCTATTGTGCCCGGAATTTTTATCTTTTAAATTAAATAGTTGAAATAATTATAATTTGTAAAACATTGTTTATTTTTTTGAAGTCAGACAGAAAATAGAGTAAAAATATTAGGTAATTTGTTACATAAACAAGACGTAAATCTATGAAATAAATGCTCACCTTCCAACCACTTTCAATAACTAAATTCAAATTCTTTAAAACGGGTAGATCTTCAGGTGTGTACTTCATATAGCAATTGCGAAACTCAACGCGGCCACGCCAAGGCCAGCCTTTAGGGGTTTCTTTAGCTAAAACGGATATTGATTTTTAAGGCTTCACTATCACATTGCTTTAAAGACATTATTAAAATAGCGTCATTTAAAAATAACTGTAAAGGGATACAAAACTATCGCTAAACGTAATCTTATTTATTTGAAATTTTATTTTATCTTACTTCCTTTTTCCCACTGAGGCTCCCGTTCAATATGTGTGTATTGTAGAATTCGTTCTACGCTAGTCATTTGTGAGATCACTTCCGCCGTTTGCCGTACTCCAAACTGGAGCATTCCCGTTAAGATGAGAGTCTGTGATATCGCTAGTCCCACATTGCCAGAGAATACAGTTTCTGCAACAAAAGAACGTCTTGTATGTATAACAATATATTTAAAAATTATTTACAAAGAAATTTCAATTTGAACTGTTTTTCTAATGATAAATAATATGCAGTGCCGGATTAAGCAAGCGCGGAGCCCGTAGCGAATTCTTTCAAAGAGTCCTTGATGTGCTATGGGTTCTTAAGTATGAAGTGGTAAAAAAAAAAATTCAATCCTCCATACGTTTTTTTGATGTTTTTTCCTAGGTAGATGTATTCGTCATGAACTTCGAGAGTAGAATTTCCAACCGATGTCGGGGTGGGTACGACATGGACATTCGACACGATTTTTGTCTTGTCCATGTTCATTTTAAGGTCCATCTGTTGAGAAACTCCATCGAGGTCACTGAGCATAATGTTGAGGTCTTCCAGGGATTCTGCCATAAGCATGATATCGTCGGCATATCGAAGGTGAGTGATGTACTATTATAAATCTATGATTAAGTAAATAAATAATTAACTTTTTGTAGAACTTGTGCGTTTACGGTATGAAATTCGGTGTTTCATATACGCCAAAGGAATAGTCGATTACCGATTCTCTGACGGATTTGATTGGATTGTCTTAGTGTGAAAAGTTGTAATGTTTCATGTTTTGGTGACATTAACTAAATTCAATACACCACATCTTATTAAGTTTCACTCAAAAAATTACGCTCAGGCAGAGATGAGCAGGTTTAAATATACGGCGCCCCATTTCGTGCGGGGCCCGTAGCAATTGCTACTCTTGCTACGTGGTTAATCCGGCACTGATAATATGTGAAGTTAAAATACATACTGCTGTCAATGACGAGGAAAGCAACTATTACAATTGTTAAATAGACCACACAAATGAAGTCGAGCCAAAAACCAAGTGTAACTCCGCTCGCCAGATAACTACTCCATGTAGAGGTATGAATGTCCTAAAAACAAAGAATTAATTTAAATCGTTGTTTTAATAATAACAGTATTATATACAAGGAAGTGACATAACTGTCATTGCTATGTAGCAGTTGTAGAGGACGAGACCTATTTTTTTTTACGAAGATGGGTTTTAAATGTATTTTTTTATATGAGATGTAATTGTATAGAACCCAGTATGTAACATTGTATAAAACTCCTTTGTAATATAGCTAACTATTTAGTTAAAGTTTTCATTAGTATTTGACTGTAGAAAATTTTTTTTACTTGGAAATTCAATAACGACATATATGTAAGTAAATGGACTTGTCTTGGTCTTATACAATAATATACGAGGTATGTTCAAAAAGTAAGGTGACTATATTTTTAATTAATTTTTTTTTTATTTATCATCAATATTCATGTTCTCCCCTTCAATGTAATTTATCATTCAGATATAATTCACTTCTATCAACTCTCTTTCATCTCTTTGAAGCACTTTTGATAAGCACTTTTTGGTACAGCCTTGAGCTCTTCCAGTGATGCAGTATTCATCTCCTTTATATATGCAAATCTCCGTTCTTTCATAGGTTTCAGGTAAAAGTGATAGTGGGCTCAAATCCGGTGACAATGGTGGTTGAGGCATGATTGTGGTGTTATTTTTAGCTAAAGGTGCATTATTGTGATCCACAAGCCATTGTTTTTCTACACTTCTGTAAGTTTATTTCCATACTTCAAGGTAATGTTCCTTATTGACCGTACGACCTTGTGGTCAGAACTCTTGGCGCACTACGCCACAGTTATCGAAGAAAAAATGACATTTTATCAAACTTGGCATCCTTTTGTCGGCCCTGGTTTTTCTAGGCTATTCCATTAGGATGATTTGGTTTCGACGTTATAATCATATACCCATGATTCTTTACCAGTTATGCCCCATTTCGAGTATATCAGGATCATCATTTACGTAATTCAACAGCTACTGAGTGTTGTTTATGTGACGGCTCTTCTGGTCAAAATTAAGCAGTTTTAGAAAATATTTGACTGACTCGCATTTCATGCCCACAACATCAAAAAAAAAAAAAAATTGCATGGCACAACCAACCGATTTGTCAACATCCTCTGTAACTCTTCTTATAGTGGTACAAAAATTTTCCGAAACAATTTTCTTTACTGCTTCAGTGTTTTCATCTGTCGTTGATGTGCTGTAGGCTTCCAGAATGAAGTTCGTCGTTGGCATTTTCTCGGCCATCTTGAGAAACCATGTACCACCAAAAAGTTTTGTTACTTAGAGCTGACCCACCGTATGATACTGTTAACGTTTCAAGTGTTTTGGAGCACCTAGTTATATTTTTTAACAAAATAATTTAAGCAAATTCTTTCATCCATTTTTTTCGATAGCAGAAAATTGCCGAGCACACCAAAATACGTCTATACCTTTATATCGAACGTTATTTCAATCATAGAGCATATTTAGTTTGTCAAAACCTAAATATGCTATAAACTTGGAACCGTAGACGTATGGTGGACACAAAAAAATCGAAAATCGAATTTACGTTACCCGAAATTTAAAATTTGAAAAGTCCCTTTACCTTCTAAGCACACCTGATAGACTTATATTTAGGAATAATTCAAGCTTTAACCTGATATCTATCGAACTCCTGGATCAAGCGTTGCTGCGCTCCGGCCGACCGAATGGTGCTAATGCCGTTCAGTGTTGCGGACATGTGAGAAAACACAGGACTCCTTGCTGTTGACAGAATGTAAGAGTTACTTGATAATTCTTTAAATGACAAATACACGAAAATTTATTTTTACTTACTGGTTCCTTCTAATCGTTTGATAGATTGCGCAGACTTCAAATAAATCTGAAGTATAACATAGAACAGCAACAGTATTATAGTCGTAGGCAACAACGTCCAGACCAACGCAGCCGCATTCAATGCTAATATACTGAACATAACGAGGTAAATTTGAATACACTCAAGGAGGAAACGTGGCAGCAACTCGTCTAGTGCACCAATATCCTTTGAAAAACGATTCAAAATGCGTCCTAAAAATAAACAATAAATAAAGATTACAATTTAATATACATTAAATTGTAATCTTTATTTAAAATATTTAAACTGAAGAAATAAACTTGTTTTAACATATTGAAGTTGAGAATTATCAACCATGGCTGATTAACAAAAAATCTTAAATATGTATATGGTGTCACCTGAGGAGTTAGTGTCGAAAAAGCGCATAACTCCACGAAGCATAGAGTGGAACATATCGTTGTGTAGATTTCTTGAAGCCGTCATACAAACTTTGAAGAACATAAACGCACGAGCCATGATAAAGAAGATACAGCATATGATTAAAGTCGTATATACGTAAAGATATTGAGATGTATCCAGTGGTCCAATTAAAGAATATAAATTCAAATCTGGAAATGTAGTAAATAAAATGTAACCATTTATTAGCATTAAATCCTTTCTTTTAATTATAAAAAAGAAATGTTAAAAATTAAATATCTAAATATCTTACTAGGTTGTAGTTCGATGCCAGAGAAGTAACTTGTAAAAGAAAACGTTGAATTTACCGGAGTCGTTACTTTATCGTAGTCTTTAACAGTACTGTTGCTTTCTCTTTCTTTCATAAGTGTTACTTCATTTGTCCTGTAATTATTAACATATACCTAATAAAATTTTAAATTTTACGTGCCTGTTTTTTTTTCAGAATTATTGACGAAAATTTTTGTAGGGCTAAAAACACTAATAATAATATTGTCATCATAATCATAATAATCTTATATATAAAAATAAGTCGGGTTTTCCTTCCTGACGCTATAATTCCAGAACGCACGAACCGATTTCCACGGTTTTGCATTCGTTAGAAAGGTCTCGGGCTCCGTGAGCTTTATAGCAAAAAAAATTAGGAAAAAATTCAACAGAAAAGCAGGAAAACAGGGAAAATCATTTTTCACATACAGCGCCATCTCTGATGCATGTACTACAAACCAATATGGTTTTACAAAAAACGAAGCCATCTGGTGGCGAAACGGAGTTCGCCGGGTTTGCTAGTATATTATATATAATAATAAATATTGTCATATATATATATATATATATATATATATATATATATATATAATATTGTCATCATAATCATAATAATATATTATATATATATTTCCATCATTTTAGAAATATCTGTCTGTCTATTTAAAGTTAAGTTTAAAGAGTGAGCATGAAAATAATAAAACATATCCTGAGGTAACATATAGTCTTTTTTTCATCAAAATTGATTTACGCTATTTTTATAGCGTTAGTTAGTTATTGTAATTTCACATTTACATTTTTAAAGTGCGTTAGAGAAGAGTCGGTAAGTAATACATTTACATACGATTCGAAAAATGGTAATCTCCCTGACCAAACTCAACAGACGGGTATGGAAATCTTTGAGACACGATATCCGTGTATGTTATAAAGACGAAGAAAGATACGATAGAGCGGAATCAAGGCTCCAAAGTGTTCTCAAGGGATTCGGGTTTTGGTCAAAGCCGGTTAACGAAGCTGAGTGCCAAGAGATTAAGTTAGGTCAAAAAATTTTATAGACAATGTTTACCTCGGTCACCCAACCTGTTCGAAGTTGAAGCTCCGAGAGCCGAGCTTACCCAATACTATTCCGAAGACATCTCGGACATCAGCAGAGATTAGTATAGTTCTGGGACAGCTTAAAAACAACAAGGCACCAGGTGAGGACGATATTACTTCAGAGCTTCTGAAAACGGGTGGAAAAACAATACTAAAACTCATTCAAAAGCTCTATAATGCCGTCTTGCTTGAGGGCGTAACGCCGGAAGCTTGGAACAGAAACGTGGTGGTGTTCTTCTTCAAAAAAGGTGATAACACCTCGTTGAAGAATTACAGGCACATTTCGCTTCTGAGCTACGTTTATAACATGTTCTCTGAGGTGATTACTAATCGTCTAATGGGTAAGTTTGATGACATCTAGTCTAGCTAGCTAGCTAGCCTGAACAAGCGGGTTTCTGAAAAGGCTACATTACCATACACCACATATATACGCTGTGGTAGATTATATAAAAGAACGAGGAATATAATTTGCCATTGTGTTGCTTGGCCTTTGTGGACTCTAAGAAAGCCTTCGATTCGAATGAAACTTGGACAGATCTGTAGATCTGTAGATCTGTTCAACGGTGTCACATCAATATTAAAGGCAAGATGCATCCTTTGATTTACCGATGATATTGTGGTCATTGCAGAATCCCTGAAAGACCTCAGTACAATGCTCGGTAGCCTTGATGGATCTTACCAAAGGGTAGCTTAAAATGAACATAGACAAGACGAAAATTATGTGGAATGTTCATGTCGCGCCCGCCCCGATATCAGTTGGAAACTCCATTCTTGAAGTTGTCGATGAGTATCTTGGACAGAAGTTCCAACTTGATAGGTTCAACTTTGAAAAAAGGTCAATCATCGAATCCAGTTAGGATGGAAAGCGTTTGGGAAGTTATAAAAAGTCTTTTCGTCCATGATACTTCAGCGCCTGAAGTCGATAGTTCAATGTGTGTTGCCAGTGATAATATACGGATCTGGGACCTTGTCTCGCACAGCAAGCAATGGAGACGGCTATGTTTGGTATTACTCTGCGAGACCTAATCAGAATTTATGAAAACCGCAGACGAACGAATGTTGCCAACTTAGTCCAGCGAATTTGCAAGCTGAAGTGGCAGGCGGCAGAGCACATAGTTCATAGAACTAACGGCTGATGGAACAGAAAGGCTCCCGAGTGAAGACCACGTACCGGCAAGCGCAGTGTCGGACGGCTTTCCACGAGATAGACAGATGATTTAAGGAGAGATGCCGCTGGGAGGCATACGGTCAGTAGTGGACATCCAATGGCTGATGATATGATGATGATGATTTGATAATAATGTATATATGTATATTTAATTTTAGTTGGAAATATTTAAACAATTATAATTTTACAGTAACAAATATTTAAATTAATGACATACCAAAAAGTGACCCAGTAGTCACAGAGAGTTGCAGATAGTTGTCCAATCACAAGAAGTACTACCATAAAGATTATTTTAGATGTTCGTCCACCAGCCTTTAAGTAGGCTCCGTAAACACGCCAGCCCATTGAACCTGACTCTCTTTCTTCTTCTTCCATTTCTTGAGCAGGGACTTCACAGCCCATTAAAGACTCTGCTAGAGACGGACGTCTCGTTGTTGACAACTATAACGTAAATTTATTTTATTTATTACTGCTATTGATATTGTTTAGTATAATTAGTATTATTGTAAGTCATAAAAAATATTCACTCTAGCAGATGTTCGTCGTGACAACGGAGGAGGCAGTTTTTTTTCCGCATTGGTTTCATTATCGTCTTGAACAGAATGTAGTAACTTAGCGAAGTCCTTGTCTGATGTTGATAATTCATCATAGGTGCCTTTAGCTTCGATGCAACCCTGTTAAATTAAGTGAATTTATTAATATCAATCCAACAAGGAAACCCGAGTCGAAATTTAGAGCCGATTTAGCGCCGCCTACGGTAGGACTTATGTCGGACCTCTGGGCTCAAAGTCGGCCCTAACCCATATTAAATTAGGTCCGACTTAGCACCACAAATTTCCGTTTTTTCCACTTTACGACGATTGTCGATATGTGCTAAGTCGGACTACTGGGCTCTAAATTGGTTCTATTTCGGATTACTGCGCTCTATATCAGTTCTATGTCGGACTAGAAGGAGCCATGTCGGCTTTAAATTTCGACTCGGGAAGGAAGGGTAATTTTGACGGAAACTGAGAGCTTTCAGTTGTTTTGATGTTATGCAATAAATGGCAATAATTTTGCAAATGGCATACCAATGGAATAATTTAGAAATACAGTACAACCTTGATATAGCCTGAGCCTCAATATAATGAATTCTGCGAATTAATGAATTTTTCGAAATATCCTAGAACTGTCTGCAAGAGCTAATACAAAATATACCTCTACATTATGAGTAACATTTATCAAAACCTCTTTATAACGAATTTTTAATCATTGCAGAATATAGGTTTCACTTAATTACACTTTCTTACCTTGTTAAAACCATTTGTAGTCCAACTTAACCTCTGTATAAGAAACTTTATTATAACGAATTACTTGGTATAACAAATATTTTGTAATTCTCCAGTTTCGTTATATCGAGGTTGCACTGTAATATATTATGAACAAAAATTATTATTCGAAAATAAAAAAATTGTAATCCTTTAGAGTACCTACATTGTTCATGATAACTATGTAATCTGCAGCTTTGAGGTAGTGCAGTTGATGAGTGACGAGCACTCGAGTAGTGTGGCGCAGGTAGCCTGAAATACATTCGTCGAACAGTTGGCGTCCCACATGCGCGTCCACGGCTGACAACGGATCATCGAGTAGGTAAATATCGGCCTGAAAAGTAACAAATATTGATAAATGAAAAAGCGTTAAGAAAGAAAAGTCAAGGTAAGACTAAATTAATTTATATTTAAGTTCTTGTGTAATGTGCTTTAACAAAGTAAGCTTGAACTTAAAATATCCCAAAAATGTTTGTTTGCGCAACAGTATGAACAACAACATTTATAAAAATCTTCAACGTCTTTTAAAATTTTGCCGGTATAAGACAAGATGTTAATTTTAAATCGACATATTGTATCAACAATCTCGAGACGTTATCTTTTAAAGAATAGATTTTTCTTTAAATTCGATTGAAATTCTTTTAAAGTTCTGTTTAAAAGAATCTAAATCGATAATCTGTTTCGTAAGTACTATCTAGCATTTTTCTTGGCATACTCACTTCTCTATACACAGCTCTGGCAAGATTTATACGTGCTCTTTGACCCCCAGACAACGAAGCACCTCTTTCACCGACTAGCGTTTGATCACCATGTGGAAACTGCTGGAAGTCCTTTTGCAATGCACATACTCGTACAACCTGAAATTCACGCAACAAGTAAGTAATAAATTCAGCATCAGCTTTAATATAAATATACCGTAATAAAAATACCTCTTTATATTTTCTATGGTTATATGGTAAGCCAAATAGAATATTTTGTCTCACGGTGGCCACGAATAACCAGGGTTCCTGACAAGCGTAGGATAAAGGTCCAGAAAGTAATATTTGTCCATTAGTTGAGCGCAATTCGTTTAATAATAATTGTAATATTGAACTCTGAAAATTAATTTATATTAGAAATACTCTTTTGTCGTTTAATTTATACAACTAAGTAACATAAATATAAGGCACCTTGCCAGAACCAACTGATCCAATTATAGCACAAAGTTTTCCTTTAGGAATACTTAAATTAATATTGCGTAATGTTACAGGACCGTCTTCTGTCCAATTAGCACTAACATTTTTTATTGATATACCAATATCTTGGTTTACCGGAATTGTGCTTAAATCTTGAGTCATAAATCCTTTTTCATTGCAGTCAAAACCTAGAAAATAATTAATTAAAAAATTTATATTTTTGCGAAACTAATTAAATATATTATTATTATTAAATACAAAAAAAATTAGATGAAATATAGTACCTGGATTACAGATTCCTTCTTCATCTATTTTCTTGAAAGTGCTCGAGCGATGGCTTAGTTCACTGCGGTTCTTCTTTTTCTTACTTTCAACTCTCTCTACAAGTTTAGCGATGTCTACATCTGCTACGCTACGAAGATCTTCTCTTTCATCTGATAATGTGGTAACAAATGATTAATAATAAAAATAAAAAAAATCTGGTACGTTCTTTATATGCTATTTGATTAAAGTATTTGTTTCATTAAAAGTATTTATTTCATTATATTAAGAAATAATACAATCAAATAAATAGTTTTAGTGTCCTGTAAATTAAATAAAAATATTTATTATACATAGACATCCTCTTTTTATACGATATCGTAGCTTTAAATGATCAATAGTAATTGTATTTAAAAAGGAAGATTTCTCACCATAAACATATAAAGCATTGTTAGTTCTTCTTTTAAATATTAGTTTACGCCACCATCATAGTTAGTATTCCCAAGCGGTAAACACATACTCGTAAAAGCGTCTTAGTAAATATAGTATTTTAGTAATAAGTACGGCAAACATAAATAAAACGATTGGCGTATTTAACGCAACTGTGACACTTTTAACGTTGGACAAGAGCCACTCGCAAAATATTATTTAAAATCGTACCCAAAAGTAAAAAATGTTGTATTCGGAGAATAGAAGCATATGATTCTAACATCATTGATAGAGACATTGGTAATAAAATAGATAACGAAGCCTGAAGAATATTGAACATTTGAGCCAACGGGAAAGCCTGTGAAAATTACGAATATATAAATAGTTTTTATTATTTTGATTTTATAAGAAATATTAATTTTTCATTAAAGCGAGCGTAATTCTTAGTAATAAAATTGAGAAGATGTAGTAGTATTTACGTGTGATACGTTAGTCATTACGTGTTAATATTTTGTTTACTACTAGGATCTGTCATATGAAAAACTTTTTTTTTATTTTTTAAATAAAGTATGCCATGCCAAGTGCGTTTCATGCATTTAGTGAAGGCATGCATCCGAGGCTAATATGCCTCACATACCTAATAGCATGAACGCTTCGAGGCGTTGGACTGAAATTAGTGCTTCTGCCAAAAATGATACAGCATTTGACATAATAATTGAGAGCGTGCCCTGAAGTGTATTGTAGAATTGCGCCAAAGGAAACACCTGTAATAAAATTATGTTATGTTTCGGTGTTACTCACCTGCACGAGTAAAAAAATGAAAATGTAATACCGACCTACGCAGTATGTGTATGTATACACAATAATATTATATTACAATTAAAGCGTTTGGAACGATTCCTTTAACTGCACTTATTATCTTCAATAAATTATCAAAGTAACTTACTACTAATTATTAAAACTGAATAATACTTACAATGTCAGCGGTGACTTGAAATCCGAATAGAGAATACGATAAAAGAGTGATATAAAGAGTGAGTCTTTCGGTGAAAACCATGAAGCTAAGGTAAACTCCTCGGAGATAAGATGCAGATGTGATACATTTTATTTCATTTTTGCGAGCCATTGCTACAACCTTTTCGAATGGTTTTTCCCAAGCATACATTTTGATAACCTAGTGTAACAAATTAGAAATAAATAAATTAATTGAATACAATACACTGTACTGTACTGTATCAGCCTGTAAACCACCCACTGCTGAGCGAAGGCTTCTTCTCCAAATAGAAATCCAATAGCGGGTTGGCGGATAATTTCCCTACCATGGGTAACGATCGTTATCAGGTGTCTATGATAACAACCGACCAGAACCGAACAGACCGACGGCTTTACGTGCTCTCCGAGGCACGGTGGGGTGACCCAAAAGGATATACCTTCAGATCGGAAACAAATATTTGTACAAATACAAATATCTGTCCCGAGCGGGAATCGAATCGTTGAGGCAACTACTCGCGCCACTACACCAGAACGGTCGTCGTAATACAATACACACTACCCCAGATTTTTTACATATTATTAAATATATTATAATACTAATAATTAAAACGAATAAAAATAAAATAAAAACATATATTACCTGCATGCCACTTATAATTTCATCCATAATACGCACACGTTCATCGGTTTTGTAAGCGGTTTTCATACGTAATTTTGCTGCCAATTTGCTCATGTATGCTGCATAAAATAAAAGTTACAATGTTTAAATTATATGTAATTTTAAAATAATTAATATATTTTTCTAAGCAATAAAAAAACTAGCTAGTAAAATATGATTCTGTTAAATATACTTAACTTGACAATTAATAGCAGATAATAATAGATGGCTTTATTTGTATGCCTCCTAACCTTTACTTATGAGAATGAACTATAGTACAACCTTGATATAACGAGCTTCGACATAACGAATTCCTCGATTTAACGATTTTTTTTATATCGTCTAGAACCGTAAAACCGTAAGAGCTAATTCAAAATATACCTCTACATTACAAATAATATTTATCAAAAACCTATTTATAACGAATTTTTAATCATTACTGAATATAGGTAGGTAGAAGGTATTTACATCTATTTAATGATTTTTTTCAACTTAGAACCTTGATATATCCTATTAATTATTTCCATTTAATTCCACTTTCTTACCTAGTTAAAACGAATCGTAGTCCAACCTAACCTCTATGTAACAAGCCTCATTATAACGAATTACTTGGTATAACGAATATTCTCTAATTCCCTTCAGTTTCGTTATATCGAGGTTGTTCTGTATACTGCACTGTAAGAACTTGTGTACTAATTTTTATGAATGAACTTACATTGAACTGGTATAGTCTGTAGTACGATGCCGACAACGCCAATAATAGCAGCATAGCCGATTCTAATGTAGATCAGGTAGCAAACAAGGACCACTTGTAGTGGAAGCAACCAGATGAAGTGTGTGTAGATAAAAGCATAGTCGAACCGATTCACGTCGTTGGAGAGAAGATTTACCACTTGCCCGGCTGTCGTCTGAGCCAGGGCACCGGAGCTCATTCGCATTACCTAAGCAATAACATCGCAATGTCAAATTAGCTTCGATATTCGATGTTTATACAATATGTAATATACATATGGTATTAGCACCTTTTTGACTCAAATGAGTCAGAGATTCAACAGGATTTTATTTTTATTTTTAAATAATGAAGTTATTGTACTACAATGTCAGTGTATCGTATATTAGAAAAAAAAGATAACCTTTCTATAAATTAGAGAGCAGGCAGCGATGCGGACTTTCATGCCGAATTGTTGTGTGGAATATGTCCCGTGATGGTTCAGGAATGCTATCAACAGAGACATGAGAATGACAGCGGACGCGCTATACACGGCTTGCTCGTATGTCATGTTAGATCCCGGCTCCCAATATGACAGCATCATGCTCAACGCGACGGGCTGGAACGGCCTAAAAATTGTTATTGACATTTGAATAACGAGTGAACAAATAAATTTATATTTTTTTTTGCAAAAGTACTATGGTGTATATTTAATTCTTTAAAAAGTCACAATTTATATCTAATATTATATAAAAAATAATAAGTACAACACATACTTTTATATATGTATACATACATATAAAAAAAACTTACTTAAGGACGAGGGCTTGTAAAAGAAACATGAAGCCGGAAGGAGCGTAACTTAACCAGAAAGTCTTGGTCATCGCACGAAGAAGTGATGGTTTCCGTCCCTGTTTGCTCGCTAAAGCTATTTCTTCTAGCCATTTCCTATAAATAAATGAGGTATTTTAAGTATATTATCAGACATATTAGCAGACATATAAAATCTTTACAATATAAGAACTTTCGATTATTTTATTTAAAAAAAAATGTTTATTTTATTGTAATGATACAACCTTACACGTTGGCTTATATCTGTAACTTATTTAAAAGTAATCTTTAACGGTCCCTGGAACATGCGAACATGTCAAAACGAAGATGTCAACTAGAAACGGCAACTTTTGGAGACTGTCAAGAAAAGAAAAGTTGCATATCTCGGTCACGTGCTTAGGCATAAAAGATATGAACTTTCGCAACTAATTATGATGGGAAAGGTTGCCGGAAGGAGAGCCGTCGGTCGCAGAAAAAAGTCTTGGCTATGCAACATCCGAGAATGGACGGGAATCGCGATTGCTGCCGAGCTCTTTCGCCTCGCGAAGAACAATATGAAGTATTCGAAGCTGACTGCCAACCTTCGCTAGTCGAAGAGGCACTTGAGTAAGAAGAAGAAGAAGGAACATGCGAGTGGCAACGACCCTTATAAAGGCGACTTATCAAGCATATCTATCTTGTTAATATCGTCGTTCTATTTCCTGACCTACAAAGAGTCTGGACCTTATTCTACTGCATAAGTTTTAAAACAATACTAGTGGAGCCGACAGACGTTGTCCTGTATACCTACATGTTTTTAATTTTAACTTTTGAATAAGTTGTAACAATCTGGACCGTTGTGATGAAATTTTTTATAAAAAACGTTATTAAAATATCTGACGTAATCACGTGTAGGTACAGTTATCACAATTCGATCTATCGATTGTGTGTAACTATGTGTATACTAGCTACTGCTACTGAGCTAAGTTGGATGTAGAAGATATGTGCAATAGAAATTGAAAACTGTTTTAATTAAAGGGTAAAAAAGATAAAACTTGAACTATTTTCATAACAGGTTTACTTTATGTAGTAAATATTCTTTGCTTGAATGCGTTGGACGACGACAATGCAACGGAAACGCGTTACGACGATGACGCGTTTATATAGAATTATATTTTTAAATATGTAAAGTATAATGATAATTAAATTAAAGTATTTATTATGTATAATGCTCGATATGAATTAGTATATATTACTGTTTTTATATTATCAATATAATAGTGGTCTTCCAGTGGTCGAAATTCGACCTAATCTATAATTGACAGCATTGTCTACATCATAAAAATATGATTGTGCATAACATGGTGAGCATATGCAGCAGTCATTAGCCCTGATCTGTGATAATAAATTTTGATAAAAATTCGTTGCAAGACCTGTATTTAAGACCCTGTTGAAAACAGACTTTGACAAAAACAAAATTTGTGTATACTTATTTATTTATTTTATTTTATTTATTTATATACTTTATTGCACACTTAAGTAATACATAAAAAAAGTAACAAAGAGAAATATACAAAATAGAGTGCAAAGGCGGTCTTATCACTAATAGTGATTTCTTCCAGACAACCCTTGTCTATATAGGACATCCCGGTAATAAGAAAAGCAGACGGTGCAATTAGTTTGTTTTTAAATCAAACATTTAAAATTACATTTAAAATTACATTTATACTTATGTATATTGTACATATGTCTGTGTGTCGTAGTGTGTGTAGTGTTATTTTAAATTAATTTAATGTATTTTTGAGCATTATTATAAAAAATATTAGCATTCTGCACTTCTTCTCCATATAAACTTTAACTGTGCCAAATGTCATACTTCTCCGTTCGCCTAATTTTCGTAAAAAGGGTTACAAAGTTTTTGCTTCACGTATTAATATATAGATACTTTTTTTAACTCTAACATGACTTATTTATTTTTAACTGAATTGTCATCTGTTACAATATCAAAGAAGTTTTACTTCAACCGCCTGTAAAACTTACATTTATATTTTTTTTAATGTACAAAAAAATAAACCTATCGTAACGCAATTGGATTTACAATAATTTTGGTCAATCCTATAAAAATAACTAAAGAACATATTGTGTGGTTCTCTAATCCATTTGAACACTGACAATTTTTTTAATCAAAATCGGTCCAGTCCAACATTCTCTATTACGACTGATGATTTTATATACATATGTAATTAAACAACAATTGAACTTCTAAGCAATGTGTACTGGCATGTGTTTTATGGTTATAGCATCATGTAACAAAATGACATGATAAAATACTAAAATGCATGTAGGTCGTATGCATAATAACTTATCGCGGGTTAAGAACCAATACCATCTATCTCATTTTTTTCATTTTTTTGATTTTAATGCCAATCGATTTAAAGTTCATTTTCACATAGCCTGACAAGATAGCTATCTCAAAATTCTGAAAATTGTATTAGTAAGACGCTGTAGAAATACCACCTATCTTCAGAGCGCGTTTATTTTTATGCCAATACCATCTATCTCGACTCGAGACGTTTAAATATCGCCGGTTTTCGCACCAAAATAAATGAAATATGACTGCTCGGTGACTCCCGACTCTCTTCGAAACCTCGAAGAGAGAAGGATAAAAAAGATGCTGCTTTGGGTTAAGGTATTTTACTAACAATCGGAGGCTGTCAAAGTCTGTGCTTACTGAATAGCGAACGCTCTTTATTTCAAAACTAAGCTGACGTGCCACAATTTTACTGTGTTTGACTTGACTTAGTGCCATTTAACTTGCTCCTGGTTACAGAAACGGCCGCAAAACTCACTTCAAGTACTTTTGAGTCATTTGTGGTTGATTATTTAGAGCGACATTGGATACCAAAAAAAAAAAAAAAAACAAATATATATTTTTCCGATGGATGCACATATCAAAACAGGAACGTTACAATGGCAAATGCGCTCCTTCATTTCAGTATAAAAGATAACTTCAGCATCATTCAAAAGTTTCTGGAACGTGGTCACATACAAATGGAGTGCGATTTGGTGCACAGTGCGATAAAAAATGTCTAATTGCGTAATTAATTTGCCGTGTGACTACGTCTCCGCAACTAAGGAAGCGAGAGCATCATGTCCTTACGAAGTGATTCAAATTTACCACAACTTCGTAAAAAAATATGCTAATTTATCTACATGGTTATACAAATCGATTAGGTCAGGACGTAAATCAGACGATCCTACAGTAACAGATATACGGGGAATTCTGAATGACCAAGACGACACCCTAAAAATCAAACTGAATTTTGACCAAGATTGGTTTACTATGCCACAAATACATAAATCATTTGACCCTCACGTGGCCATCCATCAAAATACCGACATCTTCAAAAATTCAAACAAGTTATGCCAAAGAATTGTCACAAATTTTATGACGCACTTCCATATTAATCCTTATATGTTGTTGGTTAGCAGGGAAGAGGACATCAGGTACTAATCAAAAACACCTCTTGTCCTCTTCCCTGCTAACCAACAACATATATAATAGTATGGACGCAATAACAAATAATATTAATCCTTATATTATAAATGTGAATTGTAAGTTTGTTTTTTACGTTTTTATGCGAAAACTACTTAACCGATCATCATGAAACTTTGTACACAAATTCTTGGAAGGTATTAGAAGTAACATAGGACACTTTTTTTGGTCGTGATAACCGACATCCACGCGAGCGAAGCCGCGTGCGGATGCTAGTCCTATATTATAAATGTGAATTGTAAGTTTGTTTGTTACGCTTTCACGCAAAAACTACTCAACCGATCATCATGAAACTTTGTACACATATTCTTGGAGGTATTAGAAGTAACATAGGATAATTTTTTTTTAATTTCATCAATACACCCATGCGGGCGAAGCCGCGGGCGGATGCTAGTAAAAAATAAAAACACTTTTCTCTCTTATCCATGTCTCTTTAGAGAGGTTTGACTGTGTTTAATAAAGAACTTGTGTTAAAAAAAAATACTGCTTCATTTTAAAAATCGTCTATCTTCTATTATTTATTTAGATATTTAAAATTGTATGTACCAATACCACCTAACTCACACTATCTTTGATACGGATTATTTATAAGTAACATAGTAATAACTATCGTATTTAAGCATTTTTGAAGATATTATTTTCATATAAACATACGCAAAAAATATTAAATCTAAGCAGTAAAACGTTTTTTCTCTCTAGTGTAAAGTTAACTTTTTTGAGATAGGTGGTATTGGTTCTTAACCCGCGTTATGCTTCTGTGAATTTTTTATACGAGGACCTTATTGGACAAAAATACTGGTCGCGCGATAATAGTCGTGACTATGTTTATAAATTTGTACCTGCATTGTTCAGTTAATTATGACAAGTATAATACAGATATTTAAGCTATTCTCCATGTTATAAAAACCTCGTATCACGCGTTACGCGTTCAATATAAGTCGCTATTGTCTCTTTTTGAATGATTAATAGTTTCGTTGCATTTTTTTAATATAAATAATATTAAAATTTATATTATTATACTTCATATTTAGAAACTTGTATTTTTAAAACTATACAACTAATTGAATAAAATACTTATATAAATTATAACACACAAACATTTGTATATCGTGTTTAATAATTTATAATGTAAAATATAAAAGTAGGTTTGACTTTGATGATCGGGTGACTAAGGGCGAGTTGCACGAAACCGTCGCTAACTTTCCGTTAGTTAAGTTGCAATTAATCTTAAAATTAGTTGATCTTATGATTAATTTAAAGCTGTTGGAATTAATCATCCGTTAGATAGGTCTTTAATTAAACTAAATTTTTTTGTTAACTTAATCAGATGTAGGTTTCGTGCAACAGATAATCACGATTCTTGTGATTAAATTAGTTTAATAAACACTTAAATTTAAAATTTGTTTCGTGCAACTCGGCGCTAAAATGTTAATCACATAATTAAGGTACGATGCAGATGCAGCATCGCGGTAATTCTTTTTTTTTGTCGCTAGGCATTAACTACGCATTTACGCATTCCGCCACAAAAGCGGCGGGTATGTGAGACTCGCTGACTGCAGAGCGTGCTAGAATACCCACTAAAACCCAGCGGTGCCCTCATCGTCATAGTTGGTGGGCGCCACAGGATCGCTTTCGCATGCAACCGTGACATCGCGGTGATCCTACTCTGCATAGTAATAACGGTAACTTGTACCAGTACATTACACGCGTGGCAAGTCACAAGTGAGAGAAAACCCTTTTAACCTGTTTTACGGAATGCACGTAATAAGATTGATTATTTAATATTTCTTTATAAATTTTAAATAAAACGTTATAAACAAATATAGCACAGTTATTACTTTTAATTCAGCGTAAACTATCGAACATTAAAGTCGCGCAATTGATAAGAATTTCTTAAGCAAATCGCCGTGTTAACATTAAATGTTTATTTATATTACAAAGTAGTAAAATAAGTAAGAAAAAGTCAACATATTAAAAAAAGTTTTTTCATAAGATTTTTTTTCTTATATCCCTTACAAAAACAATGAAACAATCTGTTAATGCCACTGTTGAGAAGAGTTCTCTACTTAGTAAAATGAAGCCTATATTTTAGTGTTTTGCTGTACCCCCCCTCCAACTAATAATTTTTAGTATCACGTGCTAGTAAGTAGGTAATCTATCTACCTACCACCGAGTTAAGATGTTTAAGGTTTACGTAATATACGAGTATACAGTTGAGGTCGTGATCGTTGACTAAAAAAACATTATTTACACACACACAGATATTACGTCTATACTCTATATATTTTTATATTTCACACGAGTTTGATGAATTCCTAATTACGACAAAATTGTAGTACAGGTTGATAGTTTTTTTTTATTTTATTAATGTAATATCAATTGTACATATTGTGTATCAAATTTTTTTTGAGAGGAGTTTGAGAAATATAGTACATCCAATATAATTAAAAGTATAAGTTATAATTATTAAATAAAATATTTCGTTTAAAGCAATAAAATTAAATCAACTATATTAATAATATAAGTATTAACTTATGTCTTGGATGATTAAAACACGGTACCTGTTGTATCCTGAGATGACCAGATGTGATAGGTACAGTAAATAAAAAATAAAACCCTAACTTATATCAGATTTCGAAATGTATTGTAATATACTTTCATTATCCTCTTAATTCTTCTGTCATAACAAAAATATTTAATGTTTTGTAATAATAAATGATAGTTATTAAGGTTAATCAATTGTAAAATAAACTCACAATAAATCTTAATAATTATTACTGTAATAAATTAACTTATAATTTTTTTTAATACTATAATTATTAATTTGTTATTATTAGAAAATATAATCAATATATTTTTCACAAAATACATGTATATTAATAAACGAGAATTAAAAAAATAATACATATCTATAAGTATAACATAACTAAATATTATATCTATTTTCCTGTAGCTAAATGGTGAAAAGAAAACTTTAAAAGTTGACAAGTAAAACATTAAAATCATAGATTAACATTTAGTTCTGTCGTACCTACTAGTTTTTAAGATAAGTTGTTCACAGTCATATTTAAAGAGAAATAATATGTAAATCTAGCATTAGAGAAAGCGTAGATATCAATTTGTTAGTTAATAAAATAAATAACCGGTGTATCGGGTGTATATGTCGCAAGCAACTGGTTGAAAGAGTCATGAAGGAGAAATTAAACAAATTGGATGAATTAAAAAAAAAAAAAAACACTCAAATGTCCATTAGCAAAGAGGTTGAATACTACGTTCAACAGTACATTTAGACGAAGCTCAGCTGTCTGGTTGAATGACAATTTTGACTTATATTTTAAAAGTTAAAAAAAAAATTAATAACTAGATATTTTTTTTTGTCTGGTAATTATTATAATATATAAAACATTTTATAAAAATATAATATAATTTTATAAAATGTCATTTATCAGGTAAAAACATTTTTTAAGTTAGTTTATTGTATTCGGTTATTTAAATATATTTTATTTATTCTTATTTTTTTATTTATTCCTTTTATTTTTTAACTTAAGATTGAAAATTGATTGAAATTGACTTAAGTATTTGAATTTATTTAAATGTAGTATAATTTAAATGAATAAGTACACTGACGAATTAAGGTTACATGTAATGTTAGTTATAAACCTATGATTAAATAAATAAAAAACGTAAAAATATAAATTTAGACTAACATAAAAATATATCAGCTATTGACGTCTTTTTTCAAAATGAACACAATTTAATGTTACGTTTTTTAAGTCATAATGATTCAACTACAAAACTAGATAATATTTACTACTAATATCTACATATTATGTAGTTGAATGGTTCAATTCATTCATTACATTGTACTTTGACGTTAAGTTGTCTTTGAAGTTAGAATATGTATAACTTAAAAAACGTCCACCGAATATTTTCACAATTAGATTCATTTAATAAAATAAAAACTGCATTTTTTTGATGTTCAGATTTGAAATTATGTTGGGATACCTTTGTATTAATAAATAAGAAATCTTCATATTAACGATAAACTTATTTAAAGATTTAATAACACAAATAATTTATTGCAATAATATATTAATTAAATGTTACTTGGGTATTTCGAAAGTAAACAAGTCACGTTACGTCTGTTAAGTGAATAGCTGCTAAACCTTAATATTTCTATGTGCTAAACAAATTATATGACCGAATGCATCATTAAAAAGAATTCTATACTACATGATAATACCAGGTTACTTTTATATATGTAAATGAAGAATGGCATAAATATAAATATAATTAAAATAAATAAAACGTATGACTTGTAGGTATTATAAAAATGAAAGAATTTGATAATAATTTTGTCAAAGTGAAAAAATCTGTTAAGTCAGGCAAAGTTAAAATTTCACATTATTTATTTACTTTAAACTATCTTACGTACTTAAGTTTCTGTAGTGGGTAAGTCGACTCTACTCAGATACAAGGTAAGGTTTTCAAATACTCGTATCCATGCATTTGTACATACTTGGGCTTCGGCGTATAAAACATAATATAAAAATATATTTTTTTCGCTTTAATACTATTACAACGGTTTTATAAAAATTATTATTTTTTTCATTTATTATACATGGATATGCACATCGTTTCGTTTGTTTTCCATTACTTGGAAGTTGTCACATTGCGTTTCATAACTGAATTAAGGCTGCAGCACTGTTTATAAACATATTACAGTTTCGGCTTATTACACTAGGGAAAAAGGAAATATGATCAAGCTTTAAATTGTAATTATGAGCAAAATATAAATATAAGCTGAGTGCATTGGTTATTTTTTTAAAACAGCGTCTATCGCTATGGCGTCACAGCGATCGTCGCTTCGCCTTGTCCCTGTTTTGCTTCGACACGATAGTTTACACAATCTAATTATCACAATGTTATTACTGGTAGAGTTATGCTTTAGTCTGACCTTTTTCCACAATTCCAATAAATATTGGAAACAATTTTGTACCTCCAAATAATGTTCGAGACCATAAATTTAATGGATTCATTAGAAATGCTAAGCGCATTTAATATAAGCTAGCTAGCAAGAAGTGTGTTAAGCTTAAGCATTTTTCTTAGTACCTAATTATCATTTGCGTGATTTCCAAGAGTAAAGGCAAACTAATAATGTAAAAGTTATTACATGTGTATAAGATACTTAAATCAGCTTCATTCTTTTTTAATGAAAAATTCGGGTAGTTTTGGTTAACCTACCCGAACCTACAATATAAAAACAAACAAACGAACCCGCAGAGTATTCAGGAATGAATTTCAGGAATGGAAAAATGTGACTTACAGATTTTTTAAAGATAAATATCTTTTTTGGTAAATATCCATATATTTTTAGGTCACTAACAATAAATAAAGATGTTTTGTTTTAATGTCTGTTATTCGATTAATTTTTTTTAGCTTACTTTAAAGAAATATTACGTGGAAAGTATTTTTGGTAGTTCAAGTTAATGGTTTCACTACTTTATTTTATGTATTAAATCATTTATCGAGGGAAAGTCAGGAATTCGTGTGTCATGTGAGACTACGTGTACTGCATTTTTGAGATCTAGATTCAGCAACCAGTATGCATATCCCACTACGTTACTTGCATGTAAATAGTAATACAATTTATTTTAAAAAGAAAATACACAACAAATTAAGTTAATGGCGAATTACAAATAAAATCAAATTTCTGTGCGGATCTAACAATCAGTTGCATCAAACATTTAAAACTAAGCATTATGAACTTAAATTATAATATTTTCTTGCAAGCAGTAAAAAATGAATACAATATAAAAATTGTCCGTTTTTATTAATCAGTTTTGATTGCGTCACTGTGTACGTAAAATAAATAAATAAAAAATAAATATTAACCAACAATCACACCACGTTAACCTAACCCCGTGCTAAGTTCGTAAGAGTTTGTGTTACAGGAACGGAAATAAATTTATGAAATTTATATAAGTACATATTATATACATGTCCATGACCCGGTGCAGACATCTATATTTGTCATACAAATTATCTGCACTTGGTGGGATTCGTTTTTTCATAAGAAAAGTTAATTTTCTTTTTATTATAGAAAATTTTAATTTTTTTATTATAGAGAATTTTATTATAGAAAATTAATTGTTTAAAATTATCTTTAAATAAAAAAGTGTATTTGTACGGTTTTCTTTTTCTTTTAAATCTTAGTAAAGAAGAATTAATGTTGGGTATTGAAAGTAAACTACAAATACGTAAGCAGTTAAAATCTGCCTGACCTTTATTTACAAAACACTTGTAACACTTGCTTATAGAACTGATCGTCGATATATTTTTATAATATTAGCAAGGATGTGGCAAATGACTTGTTTATGAAGGTTGTATCATATGATCAGTTAATATAGTATTTACAGTATTCGTCCTTCTCATTATACTAGAGGGATTGCGGAAGTGTAAGCGTTGACGATGATTTTAAACTGTAACCGTGTTATTGTATTTATATGTATATATTTTATTTCTAATTAGCGTGGTCATTGTTTTTTTTTTTTTTTTCAGAAAACATTTTCGTAAAATAATAATATGAGTTAATACTATACAACGCGTGCTATATTATATGAACTAGCAAAAATACAATAAAATTACATTACCTATTCTGTATATATTATTTCCTATTTTATAAATAACCTCAGCAGCTCAGTCACTAATCTTCAAGTAATGATATAAAAATAATCTTACATTAAATATTTTTATAAGACATTATAAAAAATAATTAAAAACGAGAAATGTTAAAATAGAGAATAACTGTATATTGGAATTATAAAAAAACTAGCTGCTGCCCGCGACGTCGTCTGCGTGAACGCTATACAGCACTTAAAATACCTACGATTATACCTTTTAAAATAACATTCATTTACCCGTTTCTTATTTACATTTCATATCTACAGAAAATGCAGTAACAGAGGGAGACTGTCTTTTGTAAAATTGACCTTCAAAAAGTGCTTATTTTTAGCCTGCTTTGAATAAATGACTTTATGGTGATTCTGCTGAATTAAGTCATAAGTTGTGACTGAAGCAGATGGAGAAAATGATGAATATGGAATACAGAATAGGGTAAAAATACATACTTATAGGACTTCTCGATAAACAACATTAGTGGTTTGGCTCTCCGCAGCCAAAATGTAAAGAGTGTGATGAGTGAAAGAATGTAAGATGTGACGCGGGAGCAAGCGACGTACAGCTGCCTGTGTGAGAAGCAGCTCGTCCTGAGGTATGAGGGGAATGCGTGGTATAAATACTGCCTCGCCGAAGCCACAACCCGTAAGAATTTCCGCCTCAATGGTGTGTCTAATACATTAATAATGCGTGAATTAAATATTTGAGTTACTAAACTAAACACGACTTCTAGATCGGCTTTAGAAGAATCACGAAAAATTTGAGAAAATTACATTTTGTTACAAGGCTAACGCGGTATACATCGGGCCTTCTTTGCCCTTGTCTGTTAGACACTGGCAGGCACGATAAAAGCTAAGCTGAGTTCTGCTAAAAACGTGCCACACAGTCGGTTAACACTTATAGTGAATTTTATATATTGTGATCATAGTTAAAAAAAAAAGATTTTCGAAGTATGTTACAGTAAGTTGTGTAAAATAAAGTCGTGAAAGTTGAAATTTAAGCAAGCCTTTTATTAAGTAGCTTTTTAAATTGTGTATATAATTTTGCTTCTGTTGCCAGAAACCTAAAACTTTAACCTTTAAATTCTGACGGTACAACCCAATCCTTCGTTAAGTTTTCTTACAGTATATTCTTCTAAAAAAGTTGAAACTTTGCTCGGCAGTACTGATACCGGTACCTGGTGGATTATTTAATATTCCCTGTATTTTTATTTATTGTATTACATCTTTGTTGAAATTAACCGAAACAGCTGCAGCCTATTCCGCCACCCTTCTCAACTGGGGCGTGAATCAAACCCATGAACATTTATTACTACACCAAAACAGTCATCATAAATATTTATAATTAATTAAATTTTTGTAGCTTCCAGCGAGACAGTTTAATTCGAGTAAAACTTGAGATCCAATCTCTATAATAGAATAAATGCAGCTATGTGTCATTGCATGCTCTCGAATATTCTCGAAGCGTCCCAGCTACCCCTATTAGTTGCGATTACTCTGTTCAACTCGTGCATTGTTAGGGTTATAGAATGTATAGGTATCGATTGTAGCCTAATTGTAACATCCGTACTCGACTTTTTTGTTGATGTCTACATTGTCTACGTTGTTTTGTGAAAATACGAGTAATACACACATGAGTCGAATAAAAATCCGCATTAAAATTTGGACAGTAACGATAATGACAGTTCACCACCGTGAGCTAACTCTATCAGCGTACTACCAAAATTAGCAGGCTATCTAGCGGAAAACTAATAAACTTGACTTTCCAAGGTTATAGTGTTAGCAAATACATTTGTTAAGCTATTATAGTGTGTGATGCCTTTATTATTATAGAGTTGTAAATGAACATTAAAAGAAAAAAAAATTTGCGTGTAACTTATTGTAAACACAAATATGGTAACGAGTCACCATGTCAAATCATGAAGTATACGAGTGTCACTTATCACGCCAACAGTTTGTGATGAACTAAACCGGTTAAATTTCTTATTAATATATTTTCAATTCTATTTGTTTTTAACTACCGGATGAGAAGCAATGCAATTGATAGTAAGTGCATTAGTAATAATAAAAATTATGTTTACTATTAACTATTTAATGTTGGATTAAAGAGTTGTTGTTAGCACTAGGATTAAGTAACAGGACTCCTCGTGTCTTGTTGGGTCAACGTTTATGAGTCTCAGATATAATGTACAAATTTTATTTTCAAAAGGAACCTGGAACATGTTTTACTAGCTTTCCGTGCTCTTATTGAAGGCGCGAGAGAATCCTCGGAAGAAAATTATCGGATAAAACAGAAAACTAGTTTAATTGTTAGTACATGTATATCGTAAAAAAATGAATATAGACTAGATGATGACTATTATTAATGTTCATCTATTATGAGTATGGTCACTAATATTATTGATTTATAATAAGAAAACTACTTATGAAACTTTCTATTTCATTAATAAATATCGAAAATACAAACTCCGTGTTGTTTTTTTCCCAGTGGCTTCGAAGTCTCGGGAGTCGGGAATGCCTGAGATTGATTGTGGAATTATCGAGACTTCAAAAATGCTGGTTATCATCATGAAGTTTACGAATGTGAAAAAAAATAAATAAAAAGTTAAAAAAACATGCCAAAAAAAATTCTGAGACATGTAAAATATACTCTACATTGTTAGAGTTTTAAAGAATTGTCTGTATATTTATTTATTTTATTTAAAAATGTATAATATATTTTATGTTTGATTGGATATTGTTTTTCTTTTTGTTATTTGGATAAAAGACATTAAAATAAGAATTCCAGTTCTCTAATCTGTAAACTTTTTTATTAATTGTTATAAATTGTGTAATATTTTACCACACAAAGTGGTTATCCTGATACTACTCATTAATTTTGTCGCGGTTTTTCACAATTATCGAATTGAAAAGTTATTATTTTTTATATTTAGGGTGTGGTCAGAAACAAAATATTATAGTTATATTTTAAAAATTAATTTAAACATAAAGTCTTAAGTTTCGTCTATAATAAAAAGCTTATATAATATGATATATAATCTTATTCTTCTAAAAAGTCATTTAATGAATTAATATGTTTATTGTATCGAATAATACAATTTTTATGACGTCAATTAACTAAAACGTCAACAAAATACATTCAAAATATAATTATTTTGAATTAATTATAACCTATATCACCTGCTGCACTATTCATTTTATAAAATTTACTCCAGTTTCTAGAATTAACTCAATAAACGTTGAAATAATTTAAAATTATAATAATTTTAATCGACAATCGTGCTGTATGATCTGTATCCAATTAAGATACCCAGCATCACATGGTATTTAATAATTGTTCGTAGATACGTACAAGTCAATGTTGCGTGCAGTGTGACTAATCGTAAGTCGAGAGAAGTATACTATAATGTAGACATAATGTGCCCCTTAACAAGTCGCTCGTCGTCGCCTTGATTAGTACTTCCCATTCGCACAGATTCTAGGCCTTTGTGTCATGAACACAGTTCTTGTATTCTTAAATCCAGTGAAGATGCTACCGATTGCACTTGCTGATTTCAGTACACCTAATCGGGATCTTTGTATATATCCTTGTTGTATATATCCCTTTGTTGAGTTTCAGCAAAGCTTTCGAATGCCACTGATATCTTATCCACGTTAAATGTTGCTACCAATTTCAGTAATTAAATTTTGTTCTCTTAATATTTTTTAAGTCAGTAGTAAATAAATTTCATATTGTAACTTTTTAATCTCACATCGTGTGTTTTAACAACTGCAATAACTATATAGCCCTGTCGGATTGTTGTGGTAAAATAAAATTTGCCAAAATCTTGTCAGGAAATGGGTAAAATGCTTATGACATGCAAAGATAGATAAGATAATTTCGTCATGATCTCAGCTACTTAACTGCTACAGTGAGTGGCGCTTCGTTACACGGAATTAGAATAGGTAGCTACAATTGATATAGGAATCCTTGTGCCCAACTAGATTACATTACATTACTTTTGTAAAAAAAAGCAGTTCATTTAAATTAATTTAGAGATAGTTTTGTAAGAAATCCAACACATTTATGAAAAAAAATAGAAGTAACTATTAATGAATACTAATTTAGTGATAATAATTAATGTAAAAAAATTACTTAAAAACAGTTGACAATAGAAATTATTAATGATATTAAGTTTTTGAATAAAACAAATACTAAGCATTAGACGTATATAGGTATAGAACTAACAAAGACATATATACATAGATAATTAATCACATCATTTGTATGAAAAAAAAAAGAAAAATATACATGGAACAAAAACTTTTATAGAACAAAAAATTGATAACAATATTTTCTTCTAAATTATTATTGCGTAATCTAATGCGTCTAGAAATTTTTTATGAAAAATAATATTCCAAGCTGTTACGTCAAATAGAAAGGTGTACCCGCATAGAACACGTTTTTAGCGTTCCGCACATAAAATGGTATTAACAGGACTAATAAATAATCCATTATCCATTGGAATTTCGTCTGAAACAGGGCTGTAATTTTTAAACCATAAAAAATAAACACTTATAATGATGATATTTCTATACATTGTATATTATACAATTATAACAATTACTGTACAATTTTGCTCAATCTTTAATATTTATTTTGAAATTTTGTGCGGAAGCCTTTGTGTGCGAGCGTGAACCACACTTGGTCGTTCTTTTAAGGTTCTGTAAAGCGTTCTACTAAACGGGTCCAAAGTACAATCTTGAATTGACTAATGAGCCTCCAGTTCCTGTGTGGTACAGGAATGTTATCGAAGTGCCGCTGTCATCATCCACATTACCCAATGAATTGGCATATAATCACAATTACCAGGAAAGTCAGCTAAATTAAACAGGAAACTTGTTGTATTGCGTTAGTTGATTTAAAATGTTCTATTAGAGACACAGCAAAAGTTTAATTGTAATATTCTTGATCTTATTTTATAATTTTTACTAAAAGTATTCTATAACGTACGCATATTGGGTTGAATATTTTTAAATTAATTTAATGGAATCAGCCCAATCTGTATCGTATTGTACAAAATTGTCGAATTTTTACGAATGACAAACTTAAATGTTTGTGCTTTTAATTTACCATGATAAAGTAAGTTGATGATTGTAATATATGGTTATCTAGATAGTGTATAAACATGTTTATCTAAGTTCTTAATATCTCATCTCGTTGTGTGATAGTACAGAACGTTTAAAGCTACTTTCATAAAACAACAATTACAAATATATAACCTAAGATTCTTCGATAAAGAATTATATTCTTAAAATCAAAAGCCAAAAACTTATTTCTATATGTATGAACTAAATCAGCCTGTAAACGTCCCACTGCTGGGAAAAGGCCTCTTCTCTATGTAGCAGAAGGTTGGAGCTTAATATATACGGAAAATAAAGAATACTATGACTAGAAATTACTATGACTATATACATTAAGCAAAATTAAGTACTTATATTAATATGATAAGGAAAATGCACGTGTAATAATTATATTTTCATTAATGATTGTAATTTTTTCTTTATTGGTATTTTATATTTCCTTTTTCTATTGCTCTTTTTAAGATGTTGTCTTTGACATCTTGAAAATTTCAAAACGAAAGATTTGAATTTATTTGTTTTGTCATTTATTTGTCGTCGTATGTATACTAATAAAATGTTCTTGTAATTTTGTTTTCTTTTGGTACGAGCTGAACGAGTGAATCTAACAAGCATCGGTTTGTTTTTAAATTCTAACGCAGTTTATCACAATTTTAAACTATAATAGCTTACAATGCATAAACAATTAAAAATAATTTATGAAATTGTCAATTTAATTCGTTGTTGTTCACATTTTTAGCAGTTTCGCGAAATTTGATATCGATAGATTATAAACAATAAATTTTTATAACAACATCACGAGTTATTATTAATATTAATTACTAGCTGCTGCCAACGACGTCGTCTGAAGAAATAAAGGTTCACTGCTCGTTCCCCGAAGGTGATAGCGTGATAATATGTAGCCTATATGTTGACCCGATTTCTTAATAATATTCATGCCAAATTTGAAGTAAATCCATGCAGTACTTTTTGAGTTCATCCCGGACATACATACAGACTAACAGAAAAACAGACAAACACAAAAATTCTAAAAACTATATTTTTGGCTTCGGTATAGATTGAAGACCACACCCCAAGTATTCTTTAAAAAAAATATTCAACGTACAGTTTTGACTTTCCTACCATTTTATTATATGTATAGATTGTCACAATATATAAAGTGCAAAATCTGTAAAGTAGCTGTTCTTATTTATACACATAGTAAGTACTACTCAAATAACTGAATACTTTATCTGTTTGTATAATTTTGTATGTTTTTCTACCTTTCTTGACGTAATTATTTTACTTTAGACGTAATATTTTACTAGACGATATTTTGAGATTATTATATCTTATTGTTAAGACAGTGTGTATACAGGTGATAATTTTTTTTACATCATTATAGTAGAAGAACGAAAAAAATTAAACCATAATTTAAGTTCACACACTTTGCGTGGTAGTAACTGGACATATTAAAAGGATATTATTTTAGTACACAATAACCTGGAAACAGAGGAACATGTGCGGAACGTGGAACATGAACTGTTGCGAATAATAATTTGGTGCGGACTGTTATTTGCCTGTAAAATAAAGTTACAAACATTCACATGTTTATTTATTTATGCAATTTTGGAGGTGATGTTGTACTGCTACTCAAAGATCAATGATTCTATACCTTTTTGTAAACCTTAATAACCTTGTAAAACGAGTATTTTTGTTTTAATCTACATTTGAAGACACATTTCATAAAATCAGCATTAATATTTTGTTAACGAAAGAAGAAATTTAGTTATATAGAAGCAAGCTGTAAATTAGAAAATAAGTACAATATTTAGTGAGTTAATATTTAATATAATAGTGAGTAGTGAGTTAATGTTTAATATAATTCCTAATATATTTTTACATATTTTTTAAGTAACAGTATATGTTATAAAAAGCTGAGAAATAGAACGTTAGTATAGGTTTTAATTCACATTGAACAATAAGTTATTGTTATTCATCAAAACTACGATAGCAATGTCTTTTTAATGAAATGACAAACTTTTTTAAATATGTATATGATTATTACTCCAATCATTATATACATTTGAATCCTTGTGCATTTTCCGCAATCTTGAAAAAAGGGTTAAATTCGGTTTTTTCATAACAACTCTATTTTCCTTTGATATACGAAAATTTCTATGCAACACTTTTTTGTTGCTTTTTTTACGTGAATTAATTCCTAAGAAAAAATATTAATTATGAATAGCCAATGCATATAAAAAGTCCAACAATGTAGATGTAATAATGACATTGTCTTAAAAATGGTGTCTTGAAACTTATTTAATAAAAAAAAACATTTTAATGATAAATTCCTTTAAGACACAAAAAGTTGCGTAGATTCTTCGAATCGACTACAATATTGTATATGCACGCACGTCTTTATGAAAATAAGATGAAGAGAAATGTTTTTAATCTTTTTAATATTTATAAGTATAAATCTTTTTTTGTTTTTCTTGTTTTGTAATATTTCTCTTAGTGTAATAAGTATTTTAGTGTAAATTTTAAAAATGTGCAACGTTTTACAAACGGCTCATACGATTACTATACTGACACCTGTGAAAAACATGTTATAATTACTTTTTCGTGTTTCAACGTATATGTTTGTAAAGGTGAGTTAGCCTAAAAATGTATTATAAATATGATGTTAACAATAAGAGAACTTTTGTTAAACAATTTGTGAACTTATATGATTTAATAAAGACCTTTAAAAATCAAATCAAAAATCAATATTTATAAGTAGGTACTTGTATTAATTTAGCTATTTAAAAAATTGTGTAAAGTATTTTTCATAAAATCATCATTCACTCCTGAAATAGTTAAAACCGTTTAATTTTAGTTGTCTACATTTTAAACTGGTTTTAGAAAAATATCTAGAAAATGAATTTTGTAAGTATTTAATTCGGTGTTTGTTGATTAAAATTTTGCTTGCTGATTTAAATTAGCAAATGCGAAAGTAATAATAAATCAATGGTATTTCTACTTCACTCAAACAAGTTAGTTTCAATGATGTAGATGATCATAGTTTCAATGAACTAGTTGGTGTGACCTTTAAGGTAGTGTGCAATTTTTTTTTGCGTCAAAACTAATTGATGAGATTTAGTCCTTTACTCTTAAGAGGGTCATTTATTCTTAATACTTGTATATAGTGTATTTGTATATATAGAAGAATATACATATCCATAAAATACAAATCAATTTGTCGAGGACTTTCCATTAAAAAAAATATTACAGGTAGATATTTTAATATACTATCTTAAAATGCCTAATGGTCAGTGTGAAGGGTTCGTTTATTTTTACTTGATTACACATTGAGTAAAAAAAATGTACAGTGTCCCAGAAAGAATGGATACTCCTGGAGCGCCTAATACATGCCCGGAAACTTATCTGGACAAAGTTATTTAAATTTTCTACAAAATGGTCTGCCAAATTTAATGGAAGAGGTGCCTGAGGAGGTGAGACAATCCCATTGGCTACAAAATGATGGTTATCCTGCACATTATGCTGCAAACGTCCGTGTGATTTAAGTGCCACGTATCCAAATAAATGGATTGGTCGTTTGGATCCCATTTTGTGGCCTCCGCGATCCCTGGACTTAAATCCACTAGATTTTTTTTACTGGGGCTGTCTAAAAGAACAAAAGAAGTTGTACTTCAAGTCTATTTCAAGTTTGGAGGAATTACGCAGTCGTGTGCAGAAGGCGCTTCAAAAGTAACTGGACGGCGCTACGCACGACTTAGAAGAGCATTTATTAGAAGATGTCGAGCTTGTATCAGAGTCGGTGGCAGACAATTCGAATACCTTTTATGAAATAAAGATTGATTTATGTACAACTTAACACTTTTATTGTAACAATTTAAGACAAGATAATTTTTTTCTTTCTTTAGTCGAGTTTACTTTTTTTGCATCTTAACGTTAAATAAAATTATGTTTTATACCATTTTGTAATCTATATTAACTGTGCATATTTTTGAAATAATCGGCCGCTTAGGTCTTAATATTTTTTTTTCATGAAAGGCTGAGAGCCACTTTGTGAAACATTTTTTTATCTTTTTATCAAATTTCATGCTAAAAATTGAAGTTGATATTTTTTTTTTTCCAAAAAAGTACAATAGATATTCATACTCTTTACTACATTTCTAATAGTATAGTCTATGAGGAAAAAGATAACACCAAAAACACAACAAAAATTCTTTAATTTGCAGCCGCGGTGTACATGGAAGTACAGTAAGGTCAATAAACACGGATTTTTTTTTAAAACATCATATTTTTGGCACCACTTGAAATATTTTTTTTTGTGTATTTTTATTAGATTATCTATTCTTTCTGGGAGTGAAGTAAACAAAAAGTCTAGGCTAGGAGCTAACATTGAAGAAAAAAAAAAACTATTAATGTTATGTTATAGAAAAATTATATTCAAGTACATACATACCTACATACTAATTTTTAAATAAGATAATCTCGAAATATCGATCGATAGTCGCGAGTAGATTTTTATATAATTTTCGCACCAATAATTTAAATGTGCTGGTTTAACAAAATTACACTCGTACATACTGACAACATTTGGATAGAGTTTTTTTCGTGTTGGTAATGTGTTTGTTTGTGTTTCTAACTATAAAATTAGAAAAAAGTATTCACTATATATGGCTAAGGCTTACAAAAAAATTACCTTTCCCAAATTTCGCGTAGAACAATTTTCAAATAAAGATAATTAAAATATTATGAAATTCTTTGAACCTTTTTAAAAAGATTTTTGTTAATCGTTATTATTATATTTTAATATAATTAGAATGCTGAAGTAGTTGGCATGTTAAGAATTCACGTGTTTGATGATACAATTCTGGTGAGCCTCACCCATACAAGTCTTTGTTTTGTATTAAAGGTATAGTAGAAGTAATTATTTTGCAATAAATCCTTTTTCATTGTAACGTGTTTTGTATTGTGTGTGTATATGCATGTATATATTAATGATATAATACAAAATATACATACATATTAAATATATTTGTTAGGTATGTCTTGAAGTTATTAAAAAAATATTATACTGTTTATTTTATTTTTTTATTTTTAGTAGGTTAAAAAAAGTGTAATAATAATACGACAGCGTAACATATTTTATTTTTATTGTAAAAATTTTGGTGCATTATTTTATTACGATATTTTATTATATTTGAGAAATACGTACTAATAAATATTTTAATGATCAATAAAATTCTTAACTAATGATGCGAAAATACAACAAATATATACATATATATATATATATATATATATATATATATATATATATATATATATATATATATATATATATATATATATATATATATATATATATGTATATATAAAATCTGTTAAAATAAAACTATTTAAAAGTAATCATTAGGAATACGTTATGTAAATAATAATAAATAAATAAAATTGGAATAAAGTTCTTTTTTTCGTGACATAAAATTAAAGACAAAAGACAACAAAAAGACAGAACATAATAAATACGAATTGTATGCATACTAGCTTTAAATTTATTTACGTTTTAGTTTAACTTGTAGTCTCTTGTAACAAAATGATTAAATTTTAATTTTATTTGTTTAGAAATAAATAATTTAAACGTGGTAAAGTTTATAGGATTATAAACAACAAATCTTGTAATATATTATATACCTTTTGAAATATACCTTTTGAAATATGCCAATATGATATAGTGTATTGAAAATATTTATTTTATTTATTACATATAAAAATATCTACTTGTATTATAAAAAATATATACAAAACATAGAACAACAATATTTCGTGATACATGATGCTATATTTATTTATTCGTATATTACCTTGTAATATAAGGTCAAGAGATGTAGAAACGATCAATGATATTTACTTAAACAAGAATTCTTTGCTTCGGTTGTTGAAGATATCGAGTTTACACTACAGTATAAACAGTTAAAAGGTAATAGAAGGGAAATAATACTCACGCTTCAAGTCGATCCCCAAGTTTGTCTGAGAGGTGGTTGTCTTTGGGCTTAGTGAGGTCTGAATCGTAGAGCTCCCGCTTGTAGCCCCGCCAAAATGTTGGCATCATCCACATGAACCATGTTTTCGACAATATATTGGCTCGTTGGTAATTATTTGTTTTCTTTTCACGATTTTTTGCCGGTATTTTCATAGGATCTTCTGGATTTTTATTTCCACTAACCATTTTAATTTTAATATTTTTATTAAATCAGTAAAATAAATATTTTAAGGAAAACTTTTCAGTGAAGAAAGTCCACGTTTACACCTTTCTGACGAAAACTTAGAACAGTGTGATGAGCATTCTTGTAAAAAATACAAGTCGCGGTGCTGTCACTAGGGCTAGTATGCGCGTGCGCAAAGCGCCTTAATGAGTACGACACGGACCGACCGCTAGCTTCCTACCACTGAATAGTGCGATTGCGCTGTTCACGTTTATATGAACGAGCGGATTAAGCAGCACCAGCGTCTTTCTCGCCAATGACTCTTGATTTTCACAGCCTTATTTACATTACTACTTAAGAAGATGTTTTACTTGGAACTTTTGATGATAATGAAGATTTTCCTACTCAGATAGTGTCAATTGCTCTAATGTTCATAATTATTATTTGCATTATTCACAAAATTCAAGTTTTTAACAAATATCATATTCCCTGCGCCTGCAAAACGTATATATATATATTGGTATATTGGTAGTTAACCAAAGCGTCACAATGCCAATAATAATGACATTAAAAGCGATTTATTATCGCGGAACGAGTATCGCCTTTTCCACTTTATGAACTTATATTTTTCAGTATTAGGTATTAGGCTAAATATTCAATAGTAAACGAATACTTTTTGCAAATCCATTAGAATTATAGATCACTCCTGGAAATACCATAAGAAGTAGGCATGAGACCGATATTATCAAAACGTAACTAATATCGGTTACGCGTCCCCATATCAAACCTATCGATATACCAAAACACATAGGCGTTTTCACATAACCAACGAAAACTTGAGCGCGAACTCGAAACCGAAACTGGTAGAACGGTGACGGGCGCGCAACGGCTAAGAGCGGCGCGACAGCTAAAACCATATTATTTGCATCTCTTTCTTATAACGGTAACTTCATACTGAATAAAAGAGATGAGGCGAATATGGTTTTCGATTCGATTTAGCGGTTTTAATGCAACTGTGTACATCGCAAAATATAACTACAAGTTTAAGCAATAAAGTCGAGTCTTTACTCTTTTATGGTTATGATTATTTAATTTCCGTAATAAAATAGTGTGTGTATTTAATAAAAAGTTTGTGAAACGAATCATTTTTAGTTTTATTGAAGTATGCTTTATAATGATTATTATAAATATTAATAATTATAATAATACTATAATATTAATATAATATTTTATATTTTATAACCATAAGACGTAGTTTTTCAAAATATTTGATATAAACTTGTTATAGTTTATATTTAAACTGTTTTAACCTTTAAGTTCAACAGTTTGCATTTGTTTCGTTTTGTGTTTACGTTACGCAATTGGTAGCAAAACATTACTACTGATATCGATATATAAAAACGGTTTTCAATATCGATATGGAAACTTAATATCGGCTACGTAGCCGTTTGATCTAAAAACCGAAAACGCCCATGTCTAATAAGAAGACACTTGTATTCAGTCTAATATCGTAAATATTCCCAAACGCTGCTCAGCCGAGCTTCGTTCGTTAGTATATTTATTTCTCAAGGGTTCCCAGACATGGTCGCCTCTAACTATGGATCCCATAAGAAAGGTCAGGGTGACTCAGGAAGTGGTAGAAATAGATTTGGCGCTATTAATAGTAACGTCCGCGTGCTGTGCATCATTTGCCTTCTCCAGTCGCAATAGCGGTAGTGACCGTAGATATTCTTAAACTACCTACACATAACATCACATAGTAATGTAGGTACTAAATACTCGTAATATATGTAATAGTATAGTGTACTTTTTCACATTATAGTTATTTATTTTTAATAAAAGTATATTAGTGTGTAATCACATGTATACACACTCGCTAGTACCCCAGTCGAAATTTAAAGCCGACATAGCTCCCTCAAGTCCGACATAGAACCGATTTAGAGCCCAGTAGTCCGACTTAGCGCCTATTAGCGCTAATTTTTATTTTATTTAGGTCCGATTTAAGTCGTAAAGTGGAAAAAACGGACATTTGTGCCATTTTTGGGTGCGAAGTCGGACTAATTTAACATAGGCTAGGACTGACTTTGAGCCAAGTGGTCCGACATAAGTCCTACTGTAGGCGGCGCTAAATCGACAAAATTAAATCTAAATTTCGACTCGGGTATGCGTGTCGCTGACATGTGTGAAAATGTGTAAAATGTGTAACGGAAAAACTGATTTCGACAAATTGTATAAATGTATATCGTTGATCTTGTTTTGGTGGGGCGAGTATCACTAGCTATGGATTTGGTGAAACATATTTTGAACTATATAATCATAATTTTTTTCTTAGTCTTTTAAGGTCTATAAATATTTTTATTATTCCTATTCTATTCCAATACAATTTTCTTTTCAGATTCCACACCAGGAACCTTTGAGAAATTCATATAAATATATGAATTCCTGAATATAAACGATTTTGTCCGAATGGAAAAATAACGAATAACAAGTTGTTTAGTACTTACTACGTGTTCCGGTGGCCTGTGAGCGTTGTATTGAGGCGTTATTGTTGCCTGCAGTAGGGTCATCATATTGAGTGTTGACAATACATAATGAACTTTATTGACAATTCACCGGATGATATGAGCTCGGCTTGTCTGTTCGCAGTACAATGAATCAACATTTCTCACATTCTTCATGAGATTTTAAATGATTGCATGAACTTTTTGCATGTCGCACCTTCAGAGTATATTTATATATTGGATGGTATGATAAGTACTGTAAAAAAATATTCAATTATAAATTAATTTTAATAGCTTTTGAAAACGCAAAGAATGAAAAAAATAAATAAAAATAAAAATTTAATTCTTCGGATCCGATCAGATCCTTCCCGATTTGTATCATACAAACAAAATAAACCGCTTACTTTAAATACTTTCTTCGAATAATCTAACAGAAGTTTTTATTGAAAATAAAAGTACAACAACGCGCAGTTTGGATGGGTCGAAAACAACTAAGGGTTTTGTGCCTTAATACTTAGTGTTAAATACAGCTTCGATTTTTGTGAGCGTAATGCGGCGGTCGTTTTATTAGCAACACGTGTTCTTTTTTTTTTTGTTTTGCAAATACACACAATAAAAAATGAAATTGGAATTGGAAAAAACAAAAAATTATAATATTCAACATATTTATCTATAAAATCGCATTTAATTGTACTTCTTGACACGTACACGCAGTTACGATATCTGAACAAGCTTGTCGCGCACTGTCCATCTGCCAAGATGGCTTAACACTTAAGTAACCTTGTTTATTATGTTAAATGGTAAGAAAACGAATAAAAATTAATTATTATTATTATTAAGTAATACCCAATTTTGTCTCTTAAATTAGTCAAGCACATTCTGGAGGATGGTACTGCAGAACATTGCCGAGCTTGTCGCCAGCCTGGCAAGTCACTCAGACATATGCTTTTGGATTGTTCAGCGCTTGTCAACGCTGAGTACTTGCACAGACATAACTAAGCGGCAAAGATTCTTCATCAAGAGCTGCTTTGCTTGTGTTCGGTCTCCTGGAAAAGAGAATGCTGTATTACCAGTACACACCGGTGCCAGTACTCGAATGCGGCAGAGTCAGGCTCTACTGGGACCTGTCTATCGCCACAGACAGGACGATACTGGGGAACAAGCCTGATATCGTGGTGATGGATAGGACATAGTTGAGGGTGTTTTTAGTGGACATAACCATTCCGCATGACGAGAACCTCGTGAAAGCCGAAACAGAGAAAAAACGTTTATACAAGTAGCTTGATTTGCTGCACGAGATTGTCAACATGTTACTCGACTCATCTAGGATTGTCCGCCGATTTCTCAATCTACAGTCCTAACTCCCGGCCGGTTGATTTCCCGGCCGGGGCGTAATCCTAAACCCGCTTATGTTTATATATGTAAGTTTATGTAGATGTATTATATGCCTTATATAATTATTGTATTATTATTGAAATATGTGTTACACAACACAACTAATTGAAATAAAGGCTTAGTATACAGGTCAACAAATTCAATTTTTTTTTTCTAAAAAATATTTTTTATTTTATGGTTTACACGTATAATTTATCATACTGAAAAAAAAAGATTTATTATGAATGGTTTTCAGCAATAAGTCTGTTTATTAACATCCTCCTATATAATTTTAATAAATTCTTTATTTTTGAATTATGTTATTACTAGGTATATAAGAAAGTCCAAAATGTTCTAGTGAATATATAATGTTTTAGAGTAAGTTAATCATAATAAGAATATCCTAGATAAAGATGAATGAAAGACTATTATTAAAAAAAATTCATAAAAGTTCTTGTTTCTAATTTGTTTTAATTATAATCTTAATCTTTTTTACATTATAAATTAGGATGTTATTTTTTATCTCTGTATTTTTGAATATTGTAAATAAAATGTTGCGTATGTTTGTTTACATTTATTTTATAGTTCTACCAATCTAAATGACGATCTGTGTGAAATTAACAATAAATAACATAATTAAATAAATGAGGTAATATTGTGAATACATGAATAAAGTCTAGACTATCAAAGTAATTGCTTACATTTACTTTTTTATTGATGAAATGAAAGCAGAGAATCCTAATAATATACCTATGTGAATAAAATTAAAGAAAGCTGTTCAGTTTTTGTACTTTAAAATCGCTTTTTTCTTCAACAATTAACATACGAAAATGTTGTTTTTTATACGAGTGTAATCCTATTGCCTCAAACATTGTGGTATTGAGTTATTGTGTGTACAAGTGTATAAAAAATAGCATGTGTAAATTGTGTACAGTAGTAGTAGTAAATTTATATATTTGAGACATTTATTAATTCTTACATGATAATCATGGATCAGAAAACAATGACCTAGAGACTGTCGAATTCATGGTAGTAAGACTTAAAATGCATTAATGACTCTAAAATTCGTTCTTCTCCATCTATGCTTATGTACGAAACTTGTACTTAACTTAAAAGTTAAACTTTCATATACACGTGATATATTATTCTACAATAACATACACATTACTTACTTAAATATTAATTTTTTTAATACTTTTTTTAATGATAATTAACAGATAATTGTGATAATAGGAATATTGTCTGCGGGGAGTGGTAGCAAGAATGCTGGCAGGATTTTCCCTTTGAATTGAAATTCCGATTTTCTAACCAAAAAGGAAACAGCGCTCCTCACTAGTGGCGGCTATGATATAGATTTTTTTTGCATTGGTTTTCCAACGACGACGCATTGACGCAGTGATCACAGCTACTAGCTAATGCGCTAGCCGTTGCGAGTTCGATTTATGCACATGAAAAATGCATATGAGAAATATTTTTATTAGGAACCTTGTAAGGGGCGTGGATAAAAATTTGGCGGCCTGGTGGTACAAAATTTAACTAGCGATTGTAGGATTATAGCAACATTATAGTAACAGGTGATGCATACGAGTACACGTTGTTGTCAAAGATATAAATTAATTACGAAATAGAAATGCGTGTACACACCAAATTTGAAGTGTTTATAATGTCCAAGTGTTTCGTCTGCAAAACAGCACAGAGATATAATATTTTGGGATACGTGCCGTTGCCGTTTACTGATTTTAGCTTCGGAAGAAGCTAAAATCAGATTTTAGCTTCTTCCGCAGCTTTTGCTTTTATACTATTCCTCTAACATAAAACGAAGCCAGTGTATATTTTATATTGCACTTGATATATATATATATATATATATATATATATATATATATATATATATATATATATATATATATATATTATTGACTTTATAATAGGTATTGTGATACTGGATGCTGAACGTAGGCCTCCTCCTAACTATTTTAATAACGATTCGAAGCAGCTTTTATTCAACGTCTTTTGATGACTTCACCATCATCATCATATCAGCCTAGATAGAGGTGGTGCCTATCTACCGTTACCGGTAGTTACCGGTTTTATGGTAAAACGCACTTTTTTCACATTAGTTTATAAAATAAATGTAACAAAATATAATTCATAATAGTGAACATACTATATTGATAATATATTTAAATATAACAATATAAACCGTACCCAAAATGTAAATGTAATTTACAGCGTCTGGAAAAGACATCTAAGTTTATAAGTTCATGCATGCAATGTAAAAGCTTGTGTACACACTTAGATATCAAATAAACCATTTGAATTTGAATTTACGTACTTTGTATGTGTCTTTCATATGTATGTATTTGTCATATATATGATATGTATATTTATCTATTAAAAATATATATATTCACATATGTTGTTGGTTAGCAGGGAAGAGGACATCAGGACCTGACAGAGGACCTGATGTTCTCTTCCCTGCTAACCAACAACATATATAAATGGACGCAATAACAAATAATATATATATATATATATATATATTCACGTTTCCCTATTTTTAATAATGGAATGTAACGTAACATAATATAACGATCAGTGTTTTTTCTTCTTTAAAAAAAATGTCAGTTGTGTAAAACACGACAGTAATCGTCCGCTTGTTGCCGATAATATAAGTTTCCTCCTCTTAAGTCCATTCTTGGCAAGTGTTGCAACTTTCCACGTCTGTTATAAAGAAACATTAGGAAGCTCGCGCGTCTAAAAATAAGTTCCGACGCCTACTCCACAGCTAACATAAGTTGTAGTGGCGCAGCGCGGTAGATTCCGCTCCAAAAACAATCACTTTAGAAGAGGGTTGCCGCGCCCAACACAAATGGGTTACTATTCATTCATATATGGAGGTAAATTTTAGAGTTCTGTAGTTTCAAGCTTGGTTATCATAAAAATTGTATTTTAAATAAATTTTTTAAATATGATTGATTACGTTCTAAGTCTACGAATAGACACAAATAGGAATGTAGAATTTTCCTTTCTCTCCTTTTCAAGTTATCTGTCAAATAATATACCTACTTATATAATGTATTTTCTTTAGTAAGCACTTGATGTTAATTGAGTTCTATTTTAAAAATGAAATATTTTTCACAAATTTACTTGTTTCTATATTTCTTCTTTAAGTTTTGATACAGTACCTGGATGACCGAGCTTTGCTCGGTTACATTATATTTAGATAGGTACATTACATACTGATGAAACATAAATAATATTTTCGATATTACCAACATAACAGTAAAATAATAGGAACTGGTTATTTAAATAAAAAATAAAAAGAGCTCGCAATAATAGTTTTTCTCACAAAAGAAGAAACTTGAAAAAAAAGGAAAAAAATGATCTATAGACAACCTGGATTTGAACCCGGGTTTTCTGATATCGAATCTGGCCGATTTCCCATCCGAGCTATTATAAGCTTATCAATGACAGCGAAATTTATCTTCGTATTCTAATGATATTTTTTAATTGCGTAAAAAAAGGGATAAAACGACATTTTCTAAAAGTAAATCCTAGCTAGATCGATTTATCGCCCCCGAAACCCCCTGCATACTAAATTTCATGAAAATCGTTGGAACCGTTTCCGAGTTTCAGATTATATATATATATATATATATATATACAAGAATTGCTCGTTTAATGATATAAGATATACAATTTTTATAAATATTTTCGAATATTTAAAGGTGTTTTAGTAAACTTTCAGCGATACCCACTTGACCATTTATAATTTTATAAGTTCACAACGTTAAGCTGTAATTAAAGCCAGTCGGGTTAAAAAAAAAAAAAACTATGTATTCGACTAAGTTAACTGGACCGTACCGATGTCATGTTAACTACGGAGTTTAAACTAAATTTATGAGAGTAGGTAATATTATAATTTTAACGTTAATTACGTTGTCAATGGTACATAATTATAATATTAAATGAAATAAATTACCTTTACCATTAATTTTTAAATCAGGAAATTAATTTATTATATGAACTGATAAGACTTTTAAAATTATTCGGAGAACCTAGTGTTGATACTTTAACATATGGTTCTAAAACATAACATACATATTCATTTTTAGGAAGTTCTGAAAATATGACTTAAGATAGTCATTCTCATTTTATGTTATTATTACACACACACACACACACATATATATATATATATATATATATATATATATATATATATATATATATATATCGACGCCCCCGGGGAATAAAGTCGTAATAAAGAAAAGTAAATTTTACAGGAACAGCAAAAACCGTTTTTCTGTTATATCGCGTGTCCTAAACGGGCTATAATATTGTATTATACATCATTATTTTCAGCATTTTTAACGTAATATGTAGTTATAAAAATAAATTATATATCACGTATACTTTTAAAGTCATTGCCAAAAATATGTAATACTGATTTTTATATTTAAGTGTATACTAAGTAACGGCACATAACCATTTTATTCCCGTGAACTAGTAATGTAATGAAAACTATTTACATGCATTACGATACTCTTCTACAGTATTTACACGAATAAAATGAAAGTGTAATAAACTAAAACAATTTTGTTCTTGTAAAAGTTACCACCAACTTTTTTTAGTATAGCTCTATAACGACTATGTTTATTAAATTTGTAAAATGGTATAAAGGCTTACCAGCTTATTAAGACAGATGTTCGTTCCATATTATATGACTAAGATATTATTATGGGTTATAATTGTGATATGATTTCCGGAGAGTAAAAATATAAATTGTTATAACTTCATGGATTTTTAGAAAAAAACAAAACAGAATATGTGTTACGACCTATAGATGCCGAAAATGCAAAAACATTAAAACAGTGGTAATAGCACTTCACGACTTTATTCCCCGGGGGCGTCGATATATATATATATATATATATATATATATAAGACTAATAAGTATACATATGTAAAATAATAATAATTATTGATTATTATAGATACTGTGACAAATATCCCTGCGATGTAAATATTAAATATATATATAAATAAATAAATAAATAAATAAATATATATATATATATATATGCGATGTAAATAATAATGTAAGGTTTAGTAATAGTGGTGCGCAATTATACCATCTGGTATTCGGATTTATTTGTGTTTGTTCATATAATTACACAAATAATTTATATCTGGTGATATCAATGACTTCTATATTTAAAGTCTGTGTACTTTATTATAATTACATTTCTATTTGCAAGGCGTGCAAAGCTACAAACGAAATTTACTTCAAATATATGATATAATGATTACATTCGGTTTTTTGTTTCATTACGAAAATTGTACAACATTAGAATTTATTTTTATCATCATCGTCATATAAGCCATTGGACGTCCACTGCTGAACGTAGACCTCCCCCATCGACCTCCAGAGCGACCGGTTCGGAGCAGCCTCCGTTTTTATGGGTGACTTTAATTATGATTTGATAGTATATTATACTTTATCTTTATGAACTGAATTAAATCGTCCTGTAAACGTCCCACTGCTGGGCAAATGCCTCTTCTCCATAAAGGAGAAGAGCTCAACTGCAGATTGGCAGATAATTTCCCTATCATGAGTAACGATCGTTATCAGATGTTTATGATAACAACCGGGACCGACGACTTTACGTGCTCTCCGAGGCATGGTGGGGAGGACAAGGGAAGGACATATCCTTGTAGGTCTTCCCAACGCCGGCGTTGAGGCGACTATTCGCACCAGTACACCAGAACGGTCGCCCGATCTTTACGTTCGGCCGCCGAATCTTTATATTTGTATCAAAATATAATCGTCTATTTTAAATCAAATTAAATCACTAGATATGCAAAAGTTTTTGAAAAATAATATATATGTTACACTAAAGTTCTGGCCTCAACGCCGGGTTTCGCGGGTTCGATTTTCGCTCGGGGCAGATATTTGTATTTGTGCAAATATTAGTTTCTGGTGTCTTTGTGGTTCTTCACAGCGTGCCTCGGAGAGTACGTAAAGCCATCGATCCAGGTTTTTATCACAGGCACTTGATAATGATCGTTACTCATGATCGGAAAATTATCATCTAACCCATAGTGGAGCAGCGTGGTGGATTAAGCTTCAACCCTTCTTCTATATGAAGAAGAGGCCTTTACCCAGCAGTGGGGCGTTTATATGCGGATTCAGTTCAGTTAACTATACTGTTTTACATCGTGTATTTACATTCTATAAAAGGTCAGAGCACAGGGATAGGTTGACTAAACTTGCACAAAGCTGGCCGTGTATATACATTTGCAGCTATTTTATATTGTTGTTCGTAATATGCTTGCATAAAATTAGGTTCCAAAGTATGTTGAGTTGTTTACATTTCGCAACAAAACTGTCGTCAGTGGTATCTAATATTTTTTGAGATTTTGTCATATCATAAACGACCAAATTTCAAAAAAGTATTTAGATGTGGCAATTTCGCTTCATTAGCTTGGCTCATGTTTGACCAAAATTCTAGCCTTTATTAATAGTTTTTGACATTAAAATTGCATATCTATAATATTTACCAAATATAATATTTGAGAAATTGAACAAGTTTGTCGGAAAGAGTACATAGAGGTCACGGATTTGGTACAAACAACGATACGGGAAATATTATTCTTTCTACAGCAACAGAATCCAATCTTACTATGGTCCATTTTTTCTTTAAAAAAAAAAAAAAACTAGAACAAAAAGCCACTTACAAAAGTGGTCAAATATAGTCGCAGATAGTCTAGTAAATAGAGCTTATATTGGTCAAGTTATTAATTGTGAGGTAATCCCAGGAAAATGTATTTTTGCTCAAAACAACTGATTGTTGTGATAAATATGCTATTTAAGAAAAAAAAACTGAGGAGAAACTATCTCGAATCTTGGAGATCATCAAATGGTGGAATTTAAAAGGTGATAATATTCCCAACTTCTGTGAACAGTTAAATACCTTAGAAGTTGATACTATAGCAAACGTTAATGCTATATGGGAAAATCTTAGCTATCACAAAGTTGTTACTATCAGCCTTGGTCATACTGAAGGAGGAACAAGATCTAATAGAAAAACATGGTGGTGCTCCGAAGAAGTACGGAGTGCAAATCAAATAAAAAAAGTTGCTTTTAAGATCTGGCCCTATCTTTCGAAGATCGCAAAAAATATATGAAAGTAAATAATTTTTGGTTATAGCTTTGGAATAGGAAAGTTTCTAGAAAAAACTAGTATTTCTTGTACATTGGATATCAAGAAAGTCCTAAAATTTATTTATAAGCTCGCAAAGCAGCATTGTTTGAGTACAAGAGATCTCGCAAGATATAAAACTGTCAGAGGTCCTATTGGATAGACTAAATTACTATCTGAGTGCTCATTGTCACAAAAATACTATGGCATCGTACCTGGCTTACTACCATTGATTGCTTTTTTACTCTGAGTATAAATGCCGAAAAGTATCCTACAAAAGGTTGACCCATATATGTCGCTTTCTTGGATTTGGAAAAGGCATTTGATAGAGTTTCTTAGAACGTTTCCTTTGAGTTTTCCTTAGAGCTCCGAGAGCCTAGCAAGAAGAACGTCCTGGAACTATATATGAATATTATAGCTAACGTGTACGTACTAGGGTGCAAGAATAATCTTTACTAGAAGTACTTTTGTCATGGAATAACTAGTTACACACCGATACTCCTTTTTTTGTAACGTTGGGACATGCATTTATGAATATCTCCATAGTGGAGACACATGGGACTCCCAGCAGGCGTCAGTATAGCACGTCAGTCTCGTAGGCCAGAAAACTAACTAAAACCCATCAATACCGGCGGTTCCATGAGATCGCTTCCGCATACAACAACAACGCCCCGGCACTTGACCTTACGCCCTCTCCGGAGAGCTGCTCGAATTCTTACTGAGTGAAGTAGAGGAGTACCAGAAGTGGTCCAATTCTTGATTCGCTGCTCGCCTCCGCACAGCAGAACAGTGCAAACATTGAGAGAACCAAACCCCCGGTATCAGATCGCACAATAGATAGCTCCGTAAAAACTGCAAGGAGCAAGGGTCGACCCAGACATCCCTCGAATTACGCGTCACCTTCAAGGAGCGGACAAGTAAACCCGCCCAACCGTACCGTATAATGGAGGGAGAGAGCGAACTCAATCTCCCTTCATTCTACTTCGCGCCCTCTCAGCGCCACTTCCTCTCCGTCCACACTTCCCTGCACCACCTACCATTATGATTTTATCACCCACTGCTGGTCGCCTAGCTAACTCAAATGGCGAGCTCCGCTGTTGGCTCGTCAATCAAATGTCCAGGATCCGTTATAGTAGTCCGTGTGTCGCGGCGCCCCTCACATGCGTTTTAGCGCCCCTAACTACGCTTTCGCGCCCGACGGTCGGTCGTTAGCTGTATTCAGCAATAAATTGCCGAGGGTTATCGCTGATTACGTTGCCCAGAGTGTACCACGAGGAGGTCACCGACATAGCAGCTCATAATAGGCTAATAGTGAATCTGAAGTAAGAAAACACCAATGTATTTGTTTTTTAATTGACTGGTGTTGCTTGTGATAGGAGGATACCTGTGAAACTCAAGGTATGATATTGATCTATAAGACTATCACTAATTGTAAGACCTATTCTTATGTACGCCAACGAAACATGGGCCTTGAGCGAAAAGAACGTACCAACCAAATGGCTGAAATGAAAATGGTGAGGGGGATGTGTGGCGTACAAGGCGGGCGGCAAGATGCAGGAAAGTAGACTGCAATGGTGTATGTTCACGTAAAAAACAGGCCACCTCACTACTCAAGTAATTTGTCAGGGCAGTTTTCTCTCCTCTTCATTATCAAACAAATAAAGTCTCAAGATTATTTATTAATTTATGAACAAAGGTTTTTAATACATAATTATTATTAAATATAATTGCAACATCATTATGTTTATTTAAATCTTACGAAGTTTCTTTGTTTTATGTAAATAGTAAAGTAGTTTATCTTATAAACATAATGTCTTAGATATTACCATGGCAAATTTTTAAGTCCATATTTGCCCATTTTATAAATAACTTATAATATGTACCCAGCGTTGTAAAATAATTATTTAGCGACTACTGAATTCATTTGTCAACGAGTCAAAATGTGAGATAGGTCTATTTGCATTTGTTAAATCACGTGATTTTTCATGTTTTGTCGTATACGATAAACGAATTCGTCATTTGTTAGATCATTTTATCTCCAGAATAGTAAAAACCATCTAAGTATATTAAATTTACATTATCTTTTGCTTATATTTAATTTTAACGAAAATTAAAGTACCTAATATTTAAATATATCTGTATATCTATCTACATACCTGTTCACAATATACATTAATCTAATAAAGCGCAAGAATCGTATAAATGAAACAAAGTATTATGTGACATACTAATATGTCGAAAGATAGCTTTAACACTAAATATATATACATTATACTCTTAGTATATGAATAAAATCGAAGATACATAGGTGTTGAAACTTGTTCTTAAAAATAATTAAATAATTAAAGCCAAAGCCGGTACACTTTTCTTCGTACTTTACTAAATGAATTATCCATTGTTTAATATAAACTATTATGAACCTGTTTAAAATAAAAAATACTTAGTACCTGGATGACCGAGCTTTGCTCGGTTAAATTATATTTAGATACATTACATATTGATGAAATATAAATAATATTTTCTATCTTACCGACATAATAGTAAAATAATAGAAACTGGTTATTTAAATAAAAAATAAAAATAAAGAGCTCTCAATAATAGTTTTTCTCACAGAAGAAGAAATTTGAAAAAAAAGGAAATAAAATTAGTCTGTAGGCACCTGGATACGAACTCGAGTTTTCTCATTTCGAATCCGCCCGATTCCCATCCAAGCTATTACAAGCTTATCAATGACAGCGAAATTTACCTTCGTATTCTAATGATATTTTTTAATTGCGTAAAAAAAGGGATAAAACGACATTTTCTAAAAATAAATCCTAGCTATACGGGCCAAAACACATAACGGCGTTGCGGCGCCGCAACGCTAAAATCGGCGGTGGCGTCACCGCCAATTTTAGCGGCGCGGCACCGCCAATTCCGGCGTTGTGACGTCATACTTGTTGACCATGATTTATTGACATTTTGTGTCTATTTTTATATTTTATTTTTTTGTGTCTTTATTAGACATGGGTATCTCAATGAATTTTATGAACTGCAGATAAGCTCATGAGCCATATGCTTGAACCGGAGCTGTGAAACGGCTCACAGTTCAGCTCAATTGTTGTTATAGGTATTGTTACTTTTAACCACTTTTAACTATTAGATTTACAGCAAATTTATGACTCGGTTCAAACAAGTGACATGTATGATGTACCTAAATTATAAATATGTAAATTAATTTTATGCTAATTTCATCCATATGATAAATGCTAAAGTGAGTTTTTTTGTTTGTTACGCTTTTACGCCTTAACTATTAACCTGAATCCCGATCATCATGAAATTCTGCATACCAGTTTTCTGGGGTACAGAAAAGTACATAGAGTACCTACTTTACGTACCGACTACCATTGGTGCCTGTACCATGCGAGCGGAGCCGCGGACGAAACCTATTTATTTATATTTAATCTATAAAACTAATATAGTAAGATATTAATTTATGTATCACTTTGTTTCAATTTTGTTTAGGCTTTATGAGACAAAAGTTGTTTAAAATTCTACCAGCATACAAAATTGATTCACAAAATTATTTCCGGTACAAAGGATTACTTTTTATGCATTCTACTAAATAACAACTTCAAATATTAACAAATTTCACGTGAACTATAATATTTAAAATAATTAAATTAATATCCACAATAAAAAATCACGAAGAACTGGTTACCCTACAACAACGCTCTTTTTCGCGGCGCCGCAACGCCGCAACGCAAACTGCCGATTTTAGCGTTGCGTCGACGCAACGCCGTTATGTGTTTTGGCTCTACTTGAGCCAAATTCGATGTGGAATTTATGTAAACAAACCAAATGTCATCTTGTATAGGGTTGTCAAACTTTTAGTAATGAAAAATTGTAATTTATCACCAATGTCCTAGTTATACATTAATAATTTTACTTTAACATTGTTTCCTAGAACTAAATTTAACCCCCAAATACGTAATATGTAAAAAATATTGCTTATAACAAAAATTAGCAAATTTGTAATTACTAATATACATCTAACAACCCTAAATTTTTGCACTGACAGGAAAATTTCGCAGATAAGCAACATTTGGTCTTTTTTTGATCAGTCGTTATATTTTTAAAGGTAAAATGTTATCGATTTTTGTGCACAATTTCAAATATTATAATTATTATGTTTATTCAACGTAAGTAAAGTAAAATAAATAATAAAAGATAATGAGTGTCTGAACATAGATTTTTAATCATATTAAATCCGTTTTAAAACAAATGTTGTTTTATTTAGAATGCTATTCAGGGATAGTGTAGCTATTTTTAATATAGGCATATACATATTTATGAAAATATTTAGAAATCATTCATTGGGAAATTAGTATTCCCACGTTAACAAGTAAATTTTACACATAATTATAGATAATATATAAATATATCTAACTTTCTGAGTTATTTATTTAAAGTTTTATGTAGCTTGTATTACTATGTATAAATATTAAAAAATATAATTATTATAATTATTTTCCAATAGGCTGTAAACATCTGCCTATGGTTGGTTGCTAAGCAACGGTTTGTTGGTAAACATTCCATATCGAATTTGGCTGAAGTATAGATCGATTTATCGCCCCCGAAACCCCCTGCATACTAAATTTCATGAAAATCGTTGGAGCCGTTTCCGAGATTCAGATTATATATATATATATATATACAAGAATTGCTCGTTTAAAGATATAAGATATACATACATACTAATTTATTTTTTCGGTATACTAATTAATAAGTACCTAGTGTAAAAGTATCTAATGTAAATGTACAAATAGAATAGTATATTGTGTCACAACACAAGGGACGAAAGTACTACTTTCTGTTCCGCATGTGAAATTGGCACACCCGATATTTTTTTGGAATATTTAAGTACTATTAATTTACACACGTTTTAATTCAACATTAGCTTAATGTAAATAACAGGATATATGGGCTTTGACGCCTGACGTCTTGCTGTCATGGGGCTTAGCTAAAAATAGTTTGATAATATTTGCATACAGCTAATGCTGGCTAAACTTAGGGTTACTATCCATCCGTTTCGTCAGATATGTTCGGATTAATAGTTTGGAGGTCGTCCACGAACGTACGGGAGGTACAAAGTATTTGAATGCCAATTTAATGAAGGGTATGTCAAAAACTAGTTAAGAATTAATGAAACTAGTTAAGATGAAATGAAAATTGATTAGGGAAAATGTTTTATTTTTCAGTGGTATCCTCAGAAAAATTCTACTTAACCCTAATGTCTACAGTTTCAAAACGTTTATCCCACTTCCGCAATTTAGGTAATGGTAGCCCTAACTTTACTTGGAAGGCTCGAACCGTTAGCGATGTGAACCAGCCGGAGGCGCCCGATCCGGCGCCGCCTGCTTGCGTATATTGACCTGTCTGTTTTGGTTTTTTTCTTAATCAAATATGATGTATTAACACAAGGCGAATTTGGCAATGATAAATCACCTTTGTATGTATATGAAATCTGAAGATTTTAAATCGTAATTAAATTTTATGTTTGAGCATTATTTTTGTAGAAAGTTATTAGCGTTAAACGTTATGAGCGCTAAAAATACAATGTGAATGAATCTGTGATAAAAAACAATTACCATTTTATGACCGAAGACTAATTTATGTGAAAGGACCATTAATTAAGTGTTTCTTCTCTAATAATTTCCTCTCTCATGTCACGTCGAGATGATAGACTCTTGAGATTCTTAATGGGATATAAGTTGAGTGGAAACGTGATCAAACTCGAACTTTTTGTCATAGTAAAAATTTTAATAATCGCGTATTTTAGCGTTTATTTGTATAACATAGCATTTATTGTTTATTTCATTACACTAAGGCTTATGTTACAGCAGCTAGATATAAACAACGACGAAAACACGAGGGAAATGTAGCTAGAAATTAAAAATATGCCCAATAGTTATATTAGAAGTATGGCCTCGCTTAACAATCGTAACGATTCACTGTCACTTGCCGCTCAGTCGTCGATACAACTTTCAATTATTTGCGTAGGTTTTAAAATTGTACTCGTACGTCGTCTTCCTCTTAAGATACGTGCCGCCGGATTTCTATATTTGGCTGCCTCAGAATACATGTACTTGGCGATGTCAAGGATTTTTCCATTAAAATAAAAATGTATTTAGATTAAAAACAAAAAAAAAAACTAGATGTCCTTATACATATATATATCCTTTTATATAGATACCTAAAAATTCTTATAAAAGTCCAAAAAAAATTGTTATAAGATCTTACTCTCATGTCAGTTTTATATCTTTTAAATTAAAATTCAGCAGATATCTAAGTTACGAATAGAAGTGTGCTTTAATTATATTTTTAATACATTAAATGAAAATAAAATATAAGTAATTTGACCAATCATTTAGATTTTATTTTCATTTTTATCACTACTCTTATTAAACTTGGAATTGTCGGTGTAAAATTTACTACATCTTATTCTTCTCTGATATGATGTTGCCAAGATTTTAATTTTATAATATGTCGTATATAATATACGGAATAAATTACATAAAAATGTGATACTTATATTTTAAAAATCCCGTGTATGCCTACGTGGCTGTTTGTGAAGATGATGGCTTGTTAGTCTTTCATGCTAAAGCTACTCAAAATCAAATCAAAATCAAAATATTTTTATTCAGTATAAAATTATTACAATTATTTACTGAACAATTATTTCATGAGTCTACCACCAGTTCGGAAAGAAGAAGCCTCTGACCTGAGAAGAACTGGAAATTCAGCGGGACTAATATTTTTTTTTTTAATGTAATGGTTTTTTTTTTCAAAGTAAATTGTAATTAACAATAATTATCTATAAATTGAAATAGCTTGGAGGCGATCACATCATTCCCAAGGCGTACTGTCTTCTAGAAAATCGTTGATAGAATAATATCCTTTAGTACACAAACGTTCTTTCACAATTTTTTTAAATTTGGCAATAGAAGCTTTTTGAACGTTTTCTGGGAGCCTGTTGTATGAGCGTATACATTGTCCATAAAAAGAATTACTGACCCGGCGTAAGCGAGTTACAGGCATTACAAGTTTATGTTTAACTAACTACTAACCGGTTTATAATGAAACTTGGTATATAAATAGTTTTATTTCATAATATCAAAGAGATCGTGACTTAGACGGGTAAAACTGAGGGGTACATATCATCCACTATTTTTATACTATAAGTATTACTGCTAATCAATTATGGCGGATCCATCGTCTTGTTTATGTAGAGGTGTATATAAGTTTTTTTAATTATCCAATATATACTAATATCTATTGTAAATAAAAAAAAGAGGCTGTGTGTTTATTTGAACGTGATTATCTCATACAGATAAATTTGTAACAAAAAAAAATTTTTTTTTTTCGATGTCTGTTTAGTGAAGGATTGGTTTATATGTGATGAGAAGTCTCTTAGTAACAAATTACGGGAACAGATATTAATCTGTTTGTTCCGCAATTTATAGTCTGTGTACCTACTCTACTTTTTACTATTATAAAAGCAACCTGAAAAAGAATGGCAAAAACGCATTCTTTTTATAAAATGTGTCGTAATACAAGTCTATCCTGTGTGCGGCTGCATAATATTTTTCCTCACTTTGGATCAATGGATGCCGAGTTAATAATAGACCGTCGCGCGCCGGCGGTCGCTGGTTCGATTCCCGCTCGGGACAGATATTTGGACAGAGTTAATCATAACGATGACGTTGCTACATGTAGACATAAAGCTATATATAAGGGATTTTTTGTCAGTAAGTTAACGCGGGATAAACTATACCTTTTGGTTTCACAAGTTACGAATACAAAATATGTATTAATATATTTAATATCTGACAGTTATTTGGAGTTTGACGGTGAAACAGAAAAAAAAACATATCAGAAACTTTTTTCTGTTGGATATCGTTACATGTTAGATAGCTAACTGAATTTTTTCAGCAAACCGGTGAAATTGGCCCTGTGACTCATAGGTTAATCTTTTTGATGAATGATTTTGTTAAATACCGAGAATAATGTTCATTGTTTTTCTAGCAGGATTTTACAACCAAATTTAATTAATTAAGTACAATGTACAATATTTATAATATATAAATATGTTTAACCTTATAACATACACACAACGGTCGTCTGTTTCTAAGGTAGACAACTTAATGTTTGTGTTTTAGGCAACAGCCGACTGATACAAACATTTTAATTTATGCACGTTGCTAAGAATGATAATGAATGGTGATTTTTTGTATTTGAATGGTTATTCCATGCCAATTAGATGATTAGGTTTTGTATAAAAGTACTTCAAACTATGTTTCGCAGATTAGTTTAACTTTATGGCTTCTGCTATTATTATTAGTACCTGGGTGACCGAGCTTTGCTCGGTTAAATTGTATTTAGATACATTACATACTGATGAAACATAAATAATATTTTCGATCTTACCGACATAATAGTAAAATAATAAGAACTGGTTATTTAAATAAAAAATAAAAAATAAAAAAAGCTCTCAATAATAGTTTTTCTCACTAAAGAAGAAAGTTGAAAAAAAAAGAAAAAAAAATTGGTTTGTAGACACCTGGATTCGAACCCGGGTTTTCTGATTTCGAATCTGCCCGATTCCCATCCGAGCTAGTATAAAGTTATCAATGACAGCGAAATTTACCTTCATATTCGAATGATATTTTTTAATTGCGTAAAAAAAGGGATAAAATGACATTTTCTAAAAATAAATCCTAGCTAGATCGATTTATCGCCCCCGAAACTCCCTGCATACTAAATTTCATGAAAATCGTTGGAGCCGTTTCCGAGATTCAGATTATATATATATATATATATATATATACAAGAATTGCTCGTTTAAAGATATTATTATTATAGGAATAATAAAAGTGCAATCTACGAATTGAGTTTTAAGAATACTATAAAAGTGTTCATTTACTTACTTATGTAATATAAATATTTGTTCATTTATTTCAATTGAAATCACTGGGTTCATAACGTGCTTAACATTAATTGTAAAACAATAATTGCGTTTAACCTCGTTTATCCTATCGTGGCGAATTACTTAGACTTCATTATACATATTTGGCACGTTTTTGTATAATAAAAACAAAAAAAAACAGTGTTAAAGATAATAAATAATAAAACATAGTCATAATATCTCTTGATAGAATAAAACTTTGTGGTTAAAAGATTTTTTTTTTATTCTGATAGATGTCACTTAAATTATCATAAATGATGAAAAAGTGTATATTAAATTTTTAGTTAAAATTATATCATGTGTTTAAAAAAATGTAATTTAATTTGATAAATTGCAAGTTTGGAATCCAGATCAAAATTGTGCTAGTGATAATTTAATGATTAACTCGATATATACGTGTGCAACAAAAATGATAAACATTCAGGTAAAAAGAATAGTAAAACTGAACTATAATACAGAAAAATACACAAAAAATAATGTTTTTAGGCTCAAAACCGTCGAAACTACGGGGAAACTGGTTCGTTTTCGTTGCCAACTAAACAAACGTCGATGCGCTCCCTTATTATTTGGAATATTTCCAAGGCGCTCGAAGAGAATCCATCTATGGATTTGCGGGTGAATATTTTCGTTAATTTTAAATATTAATTTTTATGTTAAGTTTATGTTTTTTTGTACACAGAATTTTTCATTACTTTAGTATTATTTTAACAATTACATTGGAAATTAAGAAGTAATTTGATGTATTTTTAATGTTAAGTGAGAGAGCTGAAGCTCAACATCTTCCCTCTTCTTTTCCATCCTTAGAATAAATCCCACTCCCCTTCACTCCTCTAGCCAACACCGCATTTAAATTACACATAAAAAGAGAACAAGACGAGTTTTAAATAATTCATTAAAGTATATTGTCTAATGCAGCATGCGATGCGCTCGGTTCACGAACGTCTTGAGCGTGAGTCACGTGACGAAAGCGGAATGATCGCACAACCTGAGTGGCACCTCACTTGCGCGCTGCTGGCTTGGCAGCAGCTCGGCCATAAGGACACCGACAGTCTTTATCAGTAAGATTACGTTACATAAGTTTACGTTACCATTTCGAATATGAGAAATGATAAACCAGTCGTTATAAATAATACTAGATATTACCCACGACTTTCGTTGCGCAGAAGTAGACACATATATTAATATTACGAAAACAAAAAAATTACGAAATTAATAAATCTGTATAAATACCACCTTCTATTTGATCTCCTTAGAGGTATACTCTGAAATTGGATTTATTTATGCGATAATTTAAATAAATTGTGAATACCAGTTTATTAAGTCATACATGTAAACTAGTTTTTTTTTACAAATTATGTAGCAATAGAAAAAAAAACTATTTTGCAAAAGGTAAAAGTAGTAGTGCAAGTGCACAAATAACTAGCGTCAATAAATTGAATAGCATTTTTAAGTGATTAAACATGTTTTTTATATCTAAATCGAGTAATAGCTTTTCCTTTCACTTTATTTAATATAAATAATAAAATTAATGTTTAGCATATGCAACATAAATATTGAAAAATGATAGGGTTTACTTAATAATATAACATTCTCGATATATCGCTCCTTAAATACAAAAGCACCACAAGTCAAAATAAGCAAATTATACAGGAGAGGCATTTGAAAAAAAAAATTCGATTATTATATGATTTTTGTATGAACTATTTGTATTGCGTACAATTTTTTGGTATCAAAAGATGCGTAATTAAATAACCTGTTTTTCAATAAAGCAATTTGAACGAAACCTCGAATGGACTTTCGAAAAAATGCAAATAAGTTAGTTTTGTATATAGACTTCGACTTCGAGAACATTAAAATTTTAAAAATTAAACCACCATAATTAGGCAAATTCGAGTTTTATTTTCAGTTGTCAACCTCAAAAAACTTCAATTTAAGAAAAAAAACGGCACATACTAACTTATTACATAGTAAACTTGCTAAGGTTTTATCAAAAACAGTTAAATCTTTTCATGCGATCATAAATTAAGTCTAAATTAATATTGCCTATATTAGTAGGGAAGAGTAACTTTAAGTGAAAAATAAAACAAACCTTTTCAGCTATAAAAACGAAGATACATAAAACTCTTGCATAGAATTAACAAAACAAACATAAGAATTATTGTAAAAATAAATACACTACCTAGGTATTGAGCTGGCTCCCTTAAAGGTAACAGCTTTCAGTTACTACAATATAGGTATAGGTATAGGAAATAGATATATAGAATAGAAGCTTTATGTTTCTATGTAAATTGTGTATTTGTGAAAATATTTTAGCTGTTGTTTTTTCTCAAAATTAAATAAATAAATAAATACTTTGTATTGTTTTATCATAGCTAAACCGAAACTAGACTAATTTATAGGTTACAGGACTTAAACCTTAGGACTTAAATGTTTTATAATGTGCCGGGTAGACACGCCCTACATAAACACAATAAACATTGAGTATCTATTTTGAAAAGCCGTATTAGCTTACTTATATAGATAGAGATGTATAGTCTATGGAATGCAGTTCAATAATGAAAAGTACCTTATATTAAGCTGTCTAAATACTCCTAAATATTTTATCAATTAAACGAAATTTGCGATCTATAATGAATTGTATCTAAATAGTGTCCCGCAGTTAAATAAATGTTTCGTTACTGAGTTACGATAAGATCATTACTCCTTTGCTATTATGTATTTAAATGAAGCATTAAAGCTAAGTTAATCAACTTGTTCCATAACAGTGCGTTTGAGAAACAGATGTAACTTTAACTTAAAATAGTATTAGCAGTTATAGTCTTATAAAATAAGGCACTCAAGGAGTAAGACACCTTAAAAATTAATTGTTTCCCGATTATATTCATTCTGCGTGAATAGGAAAGGTTAAAAATAATAATTTAAAATTGTATAAAAAGCGGGGTATGTAACAATTAATTCATTATTCGGACACCCACCACCTCAGTCCCCCGAGACCATGGACGCTGTATAGGGTCCGAAACGTCGGTATATAATTTAAAAATCGATAAACTGTAAAGTTTTTTAAACAAATAAAGTTAGAAAACGCGATAAAATCCGGTCTAGACTTTTAATTAGATAACTAAAATTCGCGTAAATATAAGAGAACAGTATATCGAGACTAGGAGACTGCTCGCCGACGCTAGATGGGTGCTCGTTAACGCTAGATGGCTGATCATCAACTCTGGGTGATGGTGAATTAATATTAAGTAACTCCTGGTTATCCACGGCTGATTGTGGAAAGTCTTGAATGCTAGGTGTTGTGCCAACTGTACTTGTGGTTGTTGCTTTTCATCGGAATCTGACTGGGCTTTGCGGTTTTCAGAAAATCGATCTTCATACGTAGAATCTTTGAAACTATAATCGGAAGAGAAATATTTTAGGTTATTTATAGAACTGAAGCTACTTAAAGAATTAGAACTTGAACTGCTCGAAGAGCTAGAATTCATCAGAGGAAGAGTCACAGTCTGAGTCTGTTTCTTGGATACCTACAGACGGTTTATTGGATATTCTGTGTTGTGGAGGCGTTGCTTTAATATCTTCGTTATCTTCACCGGAGTTTAGTATATCTAAAGAAAACTGACTGTCCGGTAGAGAGTTAACGTCATCAGCATCATATTAATGATAAATAGTATTGTCAGTCTGAATGTCACTTGAATCCATTTCACTAGGTCGTATTGTTGACGGAGATTGTTGTCCATGTCGAGGGTTATTTATAGGTACCATGTATGTACCATGTTCAAAATACGGTGCGCTCTTGTTGTCGTTCTGAAAATAAAAATTAATTTAAAAAATAAGTACCTACCTGTATCAACCAATTTACCTTCTCGTAAATAGGATTTATAATTCTATACAATAATATTATGGGTAAGTAAAATTTAATTGGTTTTAATAGCTCTTCTAAAATAATTTGTTCAACCCATAAGATTACTCCAAGAACTACAAAAACTCTTAGACATAATAACATTAAAACTAAAAATTGCTTATTAACTTACAATAAAATCTATTTAGAGATCACTTTCAAATACAAAGATACCATATTTCGAAATATGTTACTTTAGCATAAAGAAATAAGAAAATAATTCTAATAATTTTTTGCAAAATTAACTTAATTCAAAATATGGTAGTATTGCATACAAAAATAAGAGAAAATACAAGATTAGTAAATGCAAAACTAGCCTATTTCGAAATATTCTACTATTGCACATAAAAATGATAAGATACTTACGTGTATGTGATGTGCAATACGAATATATTTTTTAATGTGGCACTTTTGAATATATAATTTCACCTGTCTTTTAGTAGTTCTTTGGAATGTGGTAGTTTTTCACAAAAAATGCATGTGCTCTTGCCGAATGACTGTTGACAAGTGAAAATGTGGTACTTTTGCGCGGAACTCAGTTACAGAAACGGTACAAAACAAAACTAACGTGTGTGCGTTTACGGGTGTTTTTAATCATAAAACGACGGCTGTTTTAGCAAAACATTAAAGTTTCATCGTTTAAGATGCATTTTATGCAAAAAAATCAATTTTGATATTTTTTGAAATGTGTGACTTTTGTATTTAAGGAGCGATATATGTAAAGAGGACTCGCGATATATAGAGATCCTAAGCTTAGTTTAAGTCTCGTTGTCTGAATAAGTACGCATTAAAGATAATAATAATAATCTAAAAATGTTAATCAATAAGGGCATGGGCAAATAAAACCTGTGGATGTACAGTAAAAAAAAATATATATATATATAACACTCCTAATGAAGGGATAAAAAAGGGATACTTTTTAAGTGTGTCTAATGATACAGGTACGATACAGGTAATTATGATCCCTATTTACACGGCCACGTTATGGAAATTAAAACATTTAAGGCCGGACCCTCATATGAAACGGACCTCATAATGAAGTCAATTAAAGCTATCGCTATTACGCTCTGTTTAAAGGATGACAATTACCAAAGTCATTCACGCCTTATACTTTATATATTATTATTTGATAAGTAATTTAACTACAAATAATAGTAGAAACATATATTTTTTTATTTCTAAATAGCTTTGTAATGTATATTAAACATATATATTTTGTTATAATTTTACCTACTATATTAAATACATATAGTAGGTAAAATTCCATTTTTTTGTAATTGAATTAAATATTAATTTTAATTATTAAATCAATATAGGCTATCGTATATAACGTCACTAAATATTCTATACGGAATGTTTGATTTAATAGAGTAAGATCCCAGTGCCGCCAGACCTACGTCATTTTAGCAAAGTTTAGTCTGGCGGCACTGGGATCTTGGACTATAATATTTCATTGTCTGTTTAAGTGATCTTCATTATTCTAATTTTGTAATTATAAATATTTATAATAATGTCACGGTAATGTATGTACAATTACAATTTACAACTCATGATGGCAAGCAAGAGACGCGGGCAGACGATAAGAGGACACGATGCTGATTATTCTTAATTATTTAACTTATAGTACCCGCGATTTTGTTTAAATTTGATGGGTTTTAATTTTGTATGCGCTAACTTTATTCTAAAAGAAATTATTTTTCTAAAATATATAGAACTTGTGGAGTCGTGATCTTGATAGTCATTAAGAGTTTTTATTCTTAGCATTTAGGGCTGTAGTATTTAAACTTATTTTTCTTAATAACTATATTTGTTAAACACAATAAACAAAACATACATACATATACATACATAATTAACTACATTTTGATGTATTAAAAATTTTTTCAAACTTTTGATGTAAATGCACATCAAAAGTTTAAATGCTAAAATGCTAAAATATATGTAGAGTATTAACATTGAAGCTATATAGAACATCTTTACACAGGTGTAAGCCTTCCAACAATAGACTCTGATTAAAACTTATCTTAATTAATAAATAATATTTGTTCATTATTTCTATACATAATTTCATGGCTCCTGGCTTTTACGTTATAATAATAGGGTGGGGAAAAAGTCTTTTCATATTCTGTATGTATAAAATTGATGAAAAACCACTTTACTTGTACTATTTGTGTCTGGCTGGTTTGAATTTCAACAAATGTAGGACATTAATAAAAAGAAAAATAAAAATTAAAATCATTTTCCAGCCATTTTAAAATTGTTTTTCTATCAGTCATAATGGGTGAATGTACGAAAAAATTTGATTCATTCTGAAGTTTTATTACAAAAAGTGACCTTCATGGACCTATTGCAGTGTCAGTAAGAGTAGCAAAGTTGGTTCAAGCGTTTTCAGTCTTGATGTCAATGATGTAACTCGCTGTGGTCGCCCTCATACGGATAAAGTTGATGCCATTTTTTGTAAAAGTGGAGCTATTATGACATAGCCTGAGGATTGGCCACAAAATAGTTTCGATCTATTAGAAAAGTCTGACTATATAAACAAGGTAAATAATTAGGTGCCACACATTGTGCCAGTTCACTGAAATAAATGTAATGAATTGTGTACCCATTTACGATTCTCTATTAAAACTTTATGAAATTGAACCATTTTTTTAATTAATCAATGGTGATGAAAAGTGGATCACCTACGACAAGAACGTGCGAAAAAGATCATGGTCAAAGGATAGTTAAGCTCCACAGACTGTAGCGAAAACCGGATTACCACGCAATAAGGTGATACTGTGTGTATGGTGAAATTTGAAGGGCATCGTTCATCATAATGATGAGCAGCGGTAAAAGCTCAAAAGCTTAGCTGGATAAAACCATGGGTTCGGATCTCTACTGCCAATAATTAATGAGTCTCAAGCAAGAAATTGAGAAAAATCTACTCGAATTGATCAACAGAAAAGGAGTGGTCTTTCATCATGATAAAGCCAGACCATACATCTTTTTTTCATTAATTGAGAGAGCCTAGTTTGGAAGTGTTAATGCATCCACCACATTGTCCTAAACTTGCACCTTCAGATTTTTACCTGTATCGGTCTCCTCAGAATTCGTTGGGTAGTGTTAGGTTAACAAGAGAGTCAAAACTACTTGTCATTATCCGTAAATGGATTCCCCTGCGTCAAAAAGACCAGTAGTCATAATTAATATCAACACACAAAGAGTGAGACAGATGTATAATATTTTTTTGATTGCTGTATTTTCAGTAGTTCATATAAAAAACCACCCTCAAATAATAGGAAAAATATAAAAATATAACCCCCTAAATATTGTATATTACACTTCTGAAAATTAATCAAAAAATATAAAAAAATATATATATTAAATATAGAACTCATTGATATATATTTTTTCGCGTTGGATTCATTTAAATATCTGTCATAGTTTCCACCACCCCTATATCCCCTTATGAGTAAAAGCAGAGATCTAAAATCTCTGCTTTTAAGTACTTTGGGTGAAGAAGTAATATTAAAAGGTTAAAGTATGTCTAAAGACGCCGGTGCAATTTTCCTATAGTACGTCGGCTACACCCTTTGACGATAAATCATACAGACTAATGTTATATATTTTCAGATTTATAGAAGAAAATCGTAAGAAGAGCTTTCAACCGACACTTGAGAATTTAAATAAGGATAATACTGGCTTAGTCAACAAAGCAAGCATTTCTTCTAAACAACAGCGCAAAGATTTGTGTCATAAATCTTCAGAATATACTAAAGATATTGATTCTTTGAGTTTTGATATTAAGTCACTTATGGGACCTGTGGTAAAGTTGCCAGTGGAAACCAAAATCATTATGCGATCAGAGTATTCGCCGTGTTCCCGTCATTCTGGAAAAAAAATATCACAACAAAACAACAGTACAACGAAAAATCAAAATGATATTAAAAACAAAATTGATGCTGTAAGTAATCCTTTTGGGTTATTCCGGTAGTAAAAAAACAAAGTCTTAGTATCGAGAGCAGTGAATGGTGAGTTAGGTACTATCAATATTTTATTTTGTGTCGAAAGTGCAGCTAGGTGCTAGGGTGTCCAGACGACGCGTAAATAATTAGATAACTGTTGAGTAACTTTACTTAGAAGTTTATTAATATTCACCTATTTTTTAATTTTATTTTTTACATAATTCGAATGAGAATCATGTACCGAGTATTCCCCTTAAATATTGATAGTAACTCATCATTCACCAGTATATAATATATATATACATAAGGTGCTTTAATAGTTTTTATTTTGGTAAAACGCAAGGCTTGCTGTATGGACTCAGCGTGTCTGCAACGCCTCGCGGAGTTAGACACAGCAGTATGCGAGCTAAGAAGCCGAGCAGCAAGGCTCGCTCGTCGGGAGGCTGAACGTGTCGAGCTTTTGGAACGTGCGGAAGCCGCATGGAAGGACTTAGAACTTGGTTATCAGCGACGCCTTAACCTAGCTGAAGAGAAGGAAGACGATTTGGCTAAACAAGTTAGAAAATAATATACTTAATCCACCGCGGGCTCCACTGCGAGTTGGCGGATAATTTCCCTATCATGAGTAACGATCGTTATCAGATCTCTGTGATAACTACCGGAACCGACGACTTTACATGCTCTCCGAGGGACGGTGGGTAGACCCACAAAGACATACACCTAGACCGGAAACAAATAGTTGTACATATACAAATATCTGTCCCGAGCGAAAATCGAACCTGCAACCGCCGGCGCGCGGTTTTGGAGCAACTACTCGCACCACTACACCAGAATGATCATCAATCATCATATACGTATATATTTGCCATCAACTAAATAAACTTGAAACTCAATGATTTTTTTTTAACCAATACAATTGATTCTATTAATAGGGGATGCGGATAAGACGGGGACGCTAAGGTAACTAAGTATAAAAACAGAGTATTTAAAGTATTATCAGTTTTATTTATTAATCAAATATAAATTACTTATCATAGCTTTATTTGGCACAGCTTTGAACTTGGTTACTAATCATACAAAAATTAGTAAAATACAATTATCAAATATGGGAAATACCATCTTACCCCACATATGGGGTAAGACGGGATCACGAAGCAATTACAAAGAGGAGGTGTTGTAATCAATGTAGTCTAGCATCCACCAATGTAGTCCACACATTAAACCGTAGTAGATCTACTCACCGCCAGTTGTCGCTTTCTTCAGTACAGCTGTCGTTGCCAGACAATTAAGTTGCTCTCGTGACTAACTCTTTTTTATATATTTAAAAAATAATCACGACCCGCGCACGTTGTGAACATTAAGTGCTGTGTTGTATCGTGTAAAAGTTACACGAACAAATGAAAATCAAATGGAATAAACATATCTTTCTACTCGTAAGTAAAATTTAAATTAAATATATTATTTATTTTGTCTAGAAAGTTCGGTGATTACTATGCCTGTATCGGCAAGTAGCAAAACTACTGGTCTAGCCAGGGCCGTACTTAGAATTGAAATGTATCTCTACAATACGATCCCAGATACTGTTCAAAAGCTTTCAATTAACAAAGTTTAAAAAAATTGTCAATGAGCGTATGTGGTGAAGGTTATTACAAAATAATTATTGAAGATAGCTCATTCACTCAGCGAATAACCGCTCAACTGTCCGTTTCGACTACTAGTTGACAAGAGCTTACAAACTAACTATAACTGAGCGCCCGTGTCAAGTAATGGTCGCCATGGCTATATTGCCCATGTCAACTTTTTTTCGACACATCACATTATATACATGTATACTACATTATCACCGGTGGGAAATAACGTAACAAAACGTGAGAGCCCTTGGGCAGTTTTGTGCAGTTGGTAAACTAAAAGGCCATTGTCCGGACACTCAAGCGGATAAGGTGTTCTTCCGAGGTAATTTCAGTCAAATTGTTGTAGTGAAAATTCTAATTATGTAATTTTATATTCTGGGCTAAGGTTCGAACCTATAGTAGTTGGTTTTGACGTTCAATATTTGAATTTGAATAATCTGATCTAATAAAAATATTCTTTCTTGCTATAATAAGAAATCTATCAGTACCTACAATTTATAGCTGTTGTTTATGAAAATAAAAGCATGTTATGTATCATATTATGCAGAATTATTCCATTTTACTTACACTACGTCTGGCTTGGGAAAAAGTTTTATCAATTTTGGTGTCCTTTCCGTTATTTTTAATCATTTCGATGATAAAACTTTATGGCATATATGCAAAAGCAAACTGACTTTTAGTACGCAATTATCGACCTTTATGTATTGAAAAAAATCTCAAATCGATATTACACATGGCTATATAATATCAAGCTTTAATTTTCCAGCATAGGATGACGACCTCTCATTGTACTAAAATCCTACAAAGCGAAATCAGCTTATCAGTACAATAGTAAATTGTAGGCTACCTAGCATTTATAATTTATTTATATTACATATTTATTCACTATTAATATTTAATTTATAAAATAATATTTTATATATATTTATTAAACAAGCATATCCGCGCGATACCCGTAGTATACAAAGTTTATGACATTAGCTTTTTCATTCGTGATTTTTATACAGATTTAAATTTAGTGATGGAACAATCTAGAAAGAGCTCACAGCGCATGATGAGGATTTTGACAGAGACTAGAGAGACACGTTATTTGATGATTTTAATAAAATAAAATTGTGAATTTAATTTAAACGCTAAATTGGTGACCCCGCTTTTGAACCATGGATAAGGAATTTCAAGATGCACGTAGCGGTACCGTGCCCAAAGCAAAACCTCTCGATAATAGTGATACGTGTATGTCGTCATCTGATATCGAGATTTTTAAAGTCGGCGCCAAACTTCCCCCGTTCTGGCCGGAGGAACCTGAGCTTTGGTTGTTGGTTGGAAGGTCAGTTCACCATATCTGGGATCACAAGTGACGCTACCAAATTTTATTATATAGTTGGACAGCTCGACATGGAATTTTCCAGAGAGGTAAAAGATATAATTACTAGTCCACCACTTACTAACAAATATTTGAAGCTAAAGACCGAACTGATTAAACGCTTAACATCATCTAAGGAAAAAAAGATTAAGCAGCTTTTGATGCATGAGGAGCTTGGAGACCGTAAACCCTCCCAGTTTTTGCGCCATTTGAAAAGTCTTGCTGGTGCCAATGTTCCTGATGACTTCCTAAGGACCATTTGGGTTAGTCGTCTCTCGCACGGAATCCAGACAGTGCTTGCAAGCCAACCATCTTCAACCTACATCGACGATTTGGCAGATTTGGCTGATCGTGTCCACGAGTTGGCTACTCCGTCACACGCGGTGGCGTCTGCCAGCCAACCCCAGCCCAGTTCCGGTTCAGCTTTTGAAGCGCTAACAAGAGAAGTCGCCGAACTTCGGAGGCAGTTCCAGCAACTGGCGTCGGGGAGAAGAAGTAGATCTAACACCAGATTCGCAAGATCATCTCAGCGCAGATCGGCATCCAGGTCTAGACGATCCCAGTCGAACTTCAGGAAGTACCCACTTTGCTGGTACCACAGGAAGTTTGGAGTGAAAGCCAGCAAATGCGTAAACCCCTGCGACTTTAAGAAGGGAAACGCCAGGGGCGGTCAATAATGGCGACTGCTGACTGCCCATCTTCTACTACTGGTCGCCTGTTTCTCACGGATCGATCTTCGAAGGTGCAGTTTTTGATCGACACAGGAAGCGATCTGAGTGTCTATCCTAGGTCCTTTCTTCGAGATCGTCGTGCCAAAACGGACTACCATCTCTGTGCTGCAAATGGTTCTACCATAGCCACGTATGGTTATATACATTTTAATCTGGACTTTGGCTTACGAAGATTGTTTAATTGGCGATTTGTTGTAGCCGATATAACTAAACCTATAATAGGCGTAGACTTTTTGAATTTTTATGGTCTCATTGTTGATTGTCGTAACAAATGCCTGTCAGATAGTATAACTTCCATTTCATCCACAGCCAAAGTCGTTAGTTGTTGTAATATAGCCTCTGTCAAAATCTTGACTGGTGAGACTCGGTATCACAAAATTCTTGAGGAGTTTCCCGAAATCACCCGTCCAACTGGTACACATCGCGACATTAAACACAATACTGTACACCATATTCGCACAACCCCAGGCCCTCCAGTCTCTTGTACTCCACGTCGATTAGCACCCGATAAACTCAAAATTGCTCAGCAGGAGTTCGAGACTATGCTTGCTAACGGGACGGCTCGGCCTTCACAGAGTCCTTGGGCATCTCCTCTTCATCTAGCGCCTAAAAAGGACAACGGTTGGCGTCCCTGTGGTGACTACCGTATGCTAAATGCCCGAACTGTACCCGACAGGTATCCGATTAAACACATCCACGACTTCGCACACAATCTTGTGGGCTGCAAAATTTTCAGCACCATCGACTTACTGAAGGCGTACAATCAGATACCTGTCAATCCAGCAGACATTCCGAAGACCGCGATTACTACTCCATTCGGTTTATACGAATTCCCTTTTATGACCTTCGGACTCCGGAATGCGGGTCAGACCTTCCAGAGATTTCTAGACGAAGTCACCAGAGGTCTAGACTTTGTCTTTGTTTATCTAGATGACATCTTAGTCTTTTCCAAAGATGAGCAGCAGCATGAACACCATCTCCGTCAAGTTTTCACTAAGCTAAGAGAATATGGCTTGCTAGTGAATACGGCAAAATGCGTTTTTGGTGTGCCAGAGGTAAACTTTTTAGGTTACTCAATCTCTGAGAGCGGCTCCAAGCCTTTAGACTCCAAAGTACAGGCGATTAAAGAGTTCCCAACTCCAACTACTGTGCGTCAACTCAAGGCATTCTTGGGCATGCTAAATTTTTACAGGAGATTTCTTCCTCGAGCAGCTGCAGTCCAGGCTCCACTACATGCGTTGCTAACGGGTTCTGTCAAAGGGTCACAGCCTATAAATCTCACTGGGGAAGCCCTTGAAGCCTTCATTGCATGTAAGAACAGCTTAGCAGATGCAGCTTTATTAGCTCACCCCGACTGTACTGCTAAACTTGCTTTGGTGACAGATGCCTCCGATAAGGCAATCGGTGCAGTCCTGCAACAGTACAAAAACGGAGCATGGCAGCCACTAGCCTTCTTCTCGCGGAAGCTGAGCCCTTCACATATGAAATATTCACCATACGACAGGGAATTGCTAGCCATATATGAAGGCATTAAATATTTTAGGTATATGCTCGAGGCCCGGCATTTCGTCATCTATACTGACCATAAGCCGATCAGTTTTGCATTCCATGAAAGGAAGAAAAACTGTTCGCCTAGACAATATAGACATCTCGATTTTATCGCTCAGTTCACATCCGATATCCGACATATATCTGGAAAGAGTAACGTAGTTGCCGATACCTTGTCAAGGATTGAAGAACTAGGTACGCCGGTGAGTATTGAGAACATAGCACAAGCCCAATTGTGTGACCCAGAGCTCCAAACTCTTCTAACAGCAGGTTCGTCTTTGCGTTTAGAGAAGCTGATGGTAACTGGAAGTCGAGTTCCGCTGTACTGCGATGTCAGTACACCGACCTCTAGGCCCTATATACCTAAGATTTTTCGCAAGCAAGTCTTTGAGAGCCTTCACTCGCTGAGTCATCCTGGCGCTAGTGCAACTATAAAACTCGTTGCAGAACGATTCGTCTGGCCTGGGATACGCAAAGACTGCCGTGAATGGACTCGCACATGTCTAGCATGTCAAAAGGCCAAGGTTAACCGACACGTCACTGCACCTCTCGGTACATACACCTTGCCTAAAGTGCGTTTCACCCAAATCCACATTGACCTTATTGGCCCTTTACCACTTTCGCAAGGCTATCGGTATTGTCTGACGGCAGTAGACCGATTTACTCGGTGGCCGGAAGCAGTGCCGATCGCAGATATTACTGCGGAAACAGTGGCCAAAGCACTCCTGTCAACTTGGATCGCTCGATTCGGTTGTCCATCTACAATTACAACCGACCGTGGTCGTCAATTTGAGTCGGCGTTATTTCAGTACCTCTCAAAGACTGCTGGTTTCGAGCATAAGCGCACGACTGCGTACCATCCAGCGTGTAATGGCATGGTGGAAAGATTTCACCGCCAACTCAAAACTGCAATCGTTTGCCATGCTAATGATAGGTGGACGGAATCTCTACCGTGGGTTCTCCTAGGCATTCGTAGTGCCTTCAAAGAGGATCTTCGGTGCTCATCTGCCGAGCTTGTATACGGGGAGCCGTTAAGGTTACCGGGCGAATTCTTCCAACCTGCTGACGGTGGTACAACAGATCTGTCTGAGTTCTCCGCTCGCCTTAAACAGATCGCATTACGATTGAAACCTTCGCCCGCTTCTCGTCACGCTAGCCCGAAAGTCTTTGTTTATAAAGAACTGACAACCACCGATCACATTTTCCTCCGCGAAGACGCATCGCGTGGTTCTCTCCAACCTGCATATTCAGGCCCCCATAAGGTTTTGTCGAGGGATGAAAAAGTTTTCAAAATCCTATTAAAGGGCAAAGAGGTCACGGTATCAATAGACCGCATTAAGCCGGCCTTTATACTGTCTGACCCAACAAATCCTGAACCAGAAACTTTGCCAGATATTCAGAAACAGTATACAACTCGTTCTGGACGTCGAGTTCAATTTCCAGATTTTTATCGCCCTTGACGGTCTCTGGAGGGGGGTGGTGTAGGCTACCTAGCATTTATAATTTATTTATATTACATATTTATTCACTATTAATATTTAATTTATAAAATAATATTTTATATATATTTATTAAACAAGCATATCCGCGCGATACCCGTAGTATACAAAGTTTATGACATTAGCTTTTTCATTCGTGATTTTTATACAGATTTAAATTTAGTGATGGAACAATCTAGAAAGAGCTCACAGCGCATGATGAGGATTTTGACAGAGACTAGAGAGACACGTTATTTGATGATTTTAATAAAATAAAATTGTGAATTTAATTTAAACGCTAAAAAATCATGATAATATTATATAGCAGTGTGTGCCATCCAACTTCAAATTACATATACCTATGCTTAACTTAAAAAATTCTGAGTACGGCCCTGGCATGGCGCTAGACACCTAGTGAAATATAGTAGAACTATTATAACGTCTGTCAATTTAGTCAATTACTTGTTTTAGCTATTGGTCGCTAGATGGCTTGCCGCTATTTGAAGCCCCTCCCACCCTCGCGCAGTTGCGACACTACATTATATGATTAAAGTTTCTTATGACACCTCCTCTTTGTAATTGCTTCGTGGACGGGATACTAAAAAGGGGGCAAGATAGCGATCGAGGGTAAGATGGGGACTAATTCTCCTCGCAGAATATGCATATCAATATCTTTCATATCATCGTCGTCGACTCCAGCACAAGCTGTGTGGGCCCATCGTCCACACCGCTGACACTTTACCCAGTTTTCCGACGATTTAAGATAAGAATTGGTGTAATATAATTACCTTGACATTTTCATGTCTTCCGCTAATCGACGATCGAGTTTGTTTTTCTAAGTAAAATAAAATAGATTTTATTGAAGTACGAGTATATTAGTACATAAAATTTAATTCTGTTAGATCAAAAAGATAATAGATGAACGGAATGGCTATAAGGGAGCCTGTACAAAACTGGCGGAGAAGTTAAAAGAGCGTGGTGAGGCTGTGGATAAGGAGCGAACTTGTTTGACGTTGATCGAGAAGGATTTATGCGATATCGCTTGTGTGCGTCTGCGGTTGAGCGAAGAAACTGCAAGAGGTGATACTGCACTCGCTGAGGAGGTCTGCAGAGCGAATCAAATGGACAGAGATCGACAAGTAAGTCGGGTTGGCCCAGTGGTCACAGTAATTGCATGCGAAAGCGATCCTGTGGCGCCCTACTACTACGATGAGGGCACCGCTGGGGTTTCCAGAGCATTTCCCAGTGTAAACAAAAAGTGGTCACAGTAACTGACTGTTGTGTTAGCTGTCACAAGTTTGATTCTCATTCATGACAAACATTTGTTTGAGTGTTTCAGTCTATGTTATGTGTATTTCCAGACCCACGAAACACAATTTCATCTTACTGAGTGGTTGTGTTATTCGTTTATTATTAAATTACACAACACAAATGCATTACAGATACCAGTATTTTAGGATATACCGGATGTCCCACGGCTATTCCACATGGAGGGGAAGTAACTATACTAAGTACTAGTAAATATTGTAGATGGAACATTTAACTGAAAGAACACTTCATTTTAATTTAGAAAACAATTTAATCTGCATTTATAGATTTTTAAATAATTGCCTGATTGAACCGGGACTCGAACCCGATATACGAAAAAAATTAATTATCCTGTAGCTTTATCATACCAATCGAAAAGCTTCATCATAAGGATTATTTTTGCTAAATAACATAGTATCAGAAATAAAAGGAAGACTATAAATTTTACCACTTGATGTAAAATTATGTTCAGAAAAATGAAAAGCTGACATTTCCGTAAGGACATCCAACTGACATTATCACTTTTAATTAAGTAATCAAAGGAATTGGACTTCAACAGAATGGCACACATTTTGAGCATTTGATAAATTAAATTGATGAATTTGGAGTAAAAAGCCACTATATTACTAATTATAATTTGTAATAAAATGTCATGTGGCATAGCCGTGGGACACCGTGGTATAGGTTTTAATGTTGTTTGTTAATAATAAATTAGTATATAAAATATTACTACAATGAAATAGTTATTTGGAGCACGGTATTACACCCTGTACTGTGCTGTATCAGCCTGTGACTCTACCAGATCATATAATTGATAAGAAAGATGATATCGATGTTTTTCTATCAATGTCGGACTTATTATAAAAATATTTGGATGTCACATAATGATTACTTCATTTTCAGATTATTTGCCTAGCGGTTTCTCTATTTGCCTATTGCCTATTAGAATTAAAAATGGATAGTTATTAAATTCTTGATATAAAAGTGTTAAAACCAAGTAGCCGATATATACCGATACCGAGTAGCATTTATTCGAAATGATATGTATTATTTATAATTTGTGTATGTAATGTACATATTAAGAACTTGAATATAAATTTACGATTAATTTTTTTTAAAGTAATCATTCAGTTAATTTATATTAAATATTTATTCTATATAGTTTAAGGAAGACCAGGTTCGTAGAAAAGTATCATCTCTAGATAGTGAGATTCAGTCGGCTCGATGTTTGACCCAAGAAGCGGAGTGCGCGATGCGCGCTGAACTCGCAGCACTCAAGGAACAGGTGACACAAGTCTCAAATCAACTCTTGGCTGAAGAGTCTGAATGTAATACTATTAAAATTCAGGTAAAATTGAACTAAAACCATACCTATTTAATCTAAGCATAGTTACTTTTACTTTTCCTAAAAATATCTGATTAAATAGATATCTGAATGCACTGTGACTGACTTTTCGTCGTCATTGTTTGAACTTAGTTTATAAATAAATAATTTAGTGTCAATACAAGTATTTAAAAGTACAATGCTTTGGTTTATTAACATTTATTAAATAAATTGTGATTAAGTGTGCTGCTTGAAACCAACAGTTAGGGTTCTTTATTAAAATCATAAATCATGGCAAGAGGTTTGTACAAAGTTGACACATGTTTAGCTTCAAGAATTAAGAAAAGAAAAAGACGATTTAATAGAAGATCTTGATGGTTGTAAATTAACGTGTGATAATCGCATGCAAGGAAGGGTAAATGAATTGAAACAGAAAAGGGAAGAACTAATGCGATTGAAAGAAAAAGTCATAGAATGTAGATGCAAGATTCCTCAAGACGTCGCAATAGAAGTAAAGAGAACTCCTTCCCTAGCTGCGCTTTGTCAGTGCAACCCTGAAGATAAGCTGCTAGTAAATAGTTTGTTTTACATTTAATGTAGCCTTCAAATCTAAGCTACTTAATTCTAGTAACACTGATAATTTTCAGTATTGTTTCCATGACGTTGTCATTCCGCTAGAGTAATAAAGAAACTTATGACGTAATAAGAAACTTATGACGTTTAAGTAACAAGTTAACTATTACAAATTAATATTAGGTACTACTTAAAAAAAAAGAAAGAATGATGTCTTATTACAATATTTTAATGTTCTGTTTTCCAGGAATCTTGTTCATGTACATCACTACGTAATCAACTTTTATCTAACCTACTAGCTGATCTTTTTGGTGGACTTCAATCGGAATTAGGTGAATCAGGCTCATTGATGCCCTGTCAGTTACTAAAATGTCTCGAAGATAAACACAATTGGGACCGTTCTAGTGTAATTAAGACAAACCTGCGCAATTTTTTTGAGCAATTACTCGTTGGAGAGTTAGATATTGCTATTGCTACATCTATTGATAAATATCATGCAAAAGTTAGTACCATACATAATGTGCATGTCTACTTTACTTAATTCAATATCAAATATACATTGACGCAAATATATAGTCTAATTGATTGTTATTATTAATATAAAGTTTACTTTAAAAATACTTACAACTGATTCTTAAATGTATTATGATAGTGGGTCGGTGCATCTTGTGCGGATCAAATACAATTGACGCCTGATCCCGGAGATACTAACGAAGGTTGGCAAGAACGAGCCATAGAGCGAAAAGCGCAAAAACTTGCCACAAAATTGGCAGAGCAACTCTTTCAGGAAAGGGCTGAGCAAGTTACAAAAAAAGCTAAAGAAATTGTCACCAAAGGACCTCCTCCCTGTGAATGCAAGACACAACGTAAGTGTCAGCGTACTATTTATTTTCTTTGTTTAAAGCAATTCAATTGTCTTCGTTTCTATAGTTTACTTCCTTTAAATGAATGAATTTTTTATAACGTTCAAAGTTTATCAATTTTTCCTTGTATTCTTGCATAAAACATAAGCGCTCCATTGTGATAATAAATTTTCTTAATTGGAGATGACTAGTGATATGTTTCGTTACTAATCTAGAAGGAATGAACATATGTACCTACGTAATGTGTTAGAAAATAATTAAACAGAAAGTGGTAAAATAAAATAAATAATGTATATTATCAATATTACATAAATAAGTTTATATTTTTTATCTACTATAACTTAACACACAATTCTTTGGATATTCATTAATAATTTATATAGCGTTTATCGCGCAAAGTAATTAATTTAAAACTTAGTTTGTATATTTTTTCTTATTTCACAGAGATAAACTGAAATATATATCTGAGCATAAACGTGTGTTATATTATTATTATTATATATTATATTTATACATGTAAAGATAATTAAAAATAATAAGTTTTAATAAGCATTACGATGTCTATTACAGCGGCAGTATATCAGTGTCTTGTTAAGAGACCAATTACATTAAATAGCGCTCATAAAAATACCGAGAATGCGCCCTTATACTTTAAACGTACAATACAAGATGTCACTCAACTTAAAGTTCAAGTTGAAAATCTCAAGAAGGTATTCTTGGTAGTAATAGAAGTTGTTTAGTATGTTGTAGTTTTGAGATTTTTGAAAGAATTATTTTTGTACAGAGGTCTGTCAAAAAAGAAGATCTGCGGCACATGGAAGAAAAGATAGTAAGAATACTTAAGCAATCTTCGGTGAGTAAGTATGATATTAGGTCTAAGCAAAATAAGTTATTGTAAATATGGATAATTCCGTTCATAGTTTGATGTTTAATCTGAGTAAATTTGACCTAAGCCTATTATTAAACGGTCGCATTTTTAGTATATTTGTGATATTAACATAGTTGCTACGATTCATGGGAGAAATAGATTATCTATTAAATTTATGACAAACACAGATTATTATTATAAGAAAACAAATAACTCTTTTTGAATATTTAGTTCAGTTTAGTTCAAATAAATCTAATCAACATACTTTCTTTAATAAGCTTACAGTTCCTTTATGGTAAAAACTAAATTTTGTATTATTATTTTCTTGTAGGATTTATGGAATATTACACAAGCAAATAAGAAAAATAGATGTATTAGAGAAACTGATGAAAAAAATAAACAAAATACGAAAATTTTAAGTAAAATAAATATGCCTGAAAAGAAGACACAAAATACGAGACAAAGTATAGATGAATCATCTAATTATCTTATTAGTCATATTAAGGAAAAATCTGACAAACTCTTTAAAAAAAATGAGCAGTCCTATGCTGTTAACTTATGTCTATGTGGAGCACAAAACGGTTTAACTCAAGAAAATAGTTATGACAAAAATGTTCAAATAGTAAATAAATCAAAAAATCAAATAAAAACTATACCCCCAGTGACGGAAAAAACGTTAAACATTGATACGAGAACATTTCAATTTTCAAGAAAGAGCCTTTGTCCGAGTAACTGTGTTTGTTTCCATAAAATACCGTCTAATACGTCTATCGAAAAATTATTACAATCGTTATTAAAATGGAACGGAAACATAAATAGCAAGTCTGATAAGACAATATTATGCAATGAAAGAAAAGTAGATCAAATAAATAACGTAAAATTTAATTCAAATTTAAGCGGAAATATAAAAAATGATACGTCTGCCCTATATTCTATAAATGATGGAATAGAAAAAAACTTGAACAGTTTTGTAGAAGATCACGATAAAGGTACCAATTATGATATTTTACCAAATACCACCGAGTCTGAATATATTGGTGCAATTAATTTAGATAAAAGTAATGATAATTTTTGTAAACATGTAAGTCATAATTGTGATCTTAAATGTTGTGATGGGCAAGAAATGCCCTACGGCAAGAAGCCATCAGATGTAGAACGTATTCAAGATTCTTTAAATAATTATAATGTAGACTTTAAAAAGGAATCTAAAGTTTACTCTATGAAAGTACATAGAAGTAAGTATGGTTCACAGGCTGAATGTGCTGATAAGTTACCAAATCCCGATAATAATGCTAGTAAACGAAGCTTAGAAATTAGTGGGATATCATATGTGGACGATGTTTTAAAAAAATCGGATTTAGTGTCAAGTGATTGTGATTATTGCGTAAAATTCTTAGGAGTGACTCTTGCAAATGCAAAAGCGACAGCATCTACTAAAAAAATGTATCAGGATAAAATAATTTCAACTGTGAAAAACTTTTGTAAAGAAAACTCTTATAATCTTGATGTAAAAAATGCGTGCGAGCTTGAACAAAATAAAAATAAGCCGACAAATTCTGAGTTACAAAATAGATCCAATAATTATAAATGTGATTTAATCTCAGATGCATTTTATGACTCTAAAGCAAAAAGCAAGCCTGTAACAAATGCGACTGACGTAATAGAAGATAACGAAATCCAATGTATTTGTTGTGACAAGGAAGAATATAATAATTTAGAATTAAACATGCTTAAATTACTTGAAGAACATTTGAAAGAAAAATTAGTAGAATTTCAGAGTTTTTCGTGTAAATCAAAATGTATATCAATCGAAGAAGAAAAAGTACTGTTTTCTAAAACATTAGGAAAAATTAAGGAATTACTTTCAGAAAATTTGAATCCAGAAAATTGTAAATGTAAAGGACTTAAAGTCAGCAAAGAAAGTTGGAACAGAGCCTATGGCTTGTTACAAGAATATTTAAAAGTAAAAATGAAGCGAATTCAGTGTGCTTGTATTGCCAATAACGATTACTCAGAAACTTTTTTTCCAGTCATTTTAGATAAGGTCTGTAATTTGATTGACGATGATTTTCAACGTTTAAGAGAAAAATGTAAATGTGATAACAAAATAATAATTGCAAATTCATCTCTCAAAAAATTAAACGAGCAGATGACTGAAACACAATTGGAATGTAAAGATACGGTTGTTCAATTTGATAACTGTATTAGTAGGCAACATATGAAAAATATAGAGAATACTTCAACACAAGTATTATGTATTCCTTTTGTTAATAAGTCATGTGAAGTTATCTATGAGGAATTCAAAAGTACTGCAGAAAAAAAAGTTTCTTGTGAATTAAAAAAGGGTTATATAACTGATTGCAGTTGTTATGCAATAAGTGAATCATGTTATTTGCACGACACGGATAAAAATAAAAAAGAAAAACGTGATAAATTTAAGTCAACCGAAATATATAACAAAACACCGACAAAAATTTCATCAATTTCAGTAAAAGATTACCATTCATCTAAAAATACGAATATTGTTAATTTATCAAAAACTAAAACATCTACATGTCTCAATGAAGAATGTAAATTTAAATGTTTATGTGACCATAAACTAGATATATGTTATTGCACAAAGTCATTAATAGAAACACGTCACGGAAAAAAATATCGTATCTGGAATTCGCTTTCCATGGTAGATAACTCTAAAAGTATATATTGTAGCATTGATAAAACATCAACAAAAAATAAGTTGGAGAACATCCATATAAACAATAGTAGAACCTACAACATAGAAAATATAAGAAATTATTGTAATGTTGAAGTAATGACGGCTAATAATGACCATGAAGTTGTGCTTAAATATTCTAAAGAGGGGTGTTGTAATTCAAATATTACTAGTGATGTTGGGTTAAGTGTTGCAAATGAATTTAACAAAGAAAATTCCTCTAGTAGTGATGACTGCAATTATCAATCTATTAATGATAAAGATTATAAAACAGATGCCGAATTAAATAAAAGTATGCTATTTAATTCCTTGTATCTTCCGACTGAACAATTATCAGAGAATAGTAAATATAAGAATTTTAAAGAAAATTATACAAAGAGTCCTAAACAGGAAAATTGTGAATGTAAAATGGTACCTTTATGCCATGTAAAAATGTTAGTAGAGAGTATTGAACAAAAGTTAGTGCAAGCAAAGTGTACTTGTGATTCTTTTTGCTCCCAAGTTTATCCCATACAGGAAAGACGAAATTAATTATAATTAGGCCAATTACTTGTAATGTATTTGAAAAAATGTCTTCTTTATTTTTGAAATAAATGTTTTTGTTAAATTGATTTTTATTCTTAATTTTACTATATAAAATGTTTTTACTTCAATTTAACAATTACGTCAAATGATTTCAACGTTCGGACCGTGTAAATTTTAAATTGATATGCCACCGTTTTGTGGATCTCACAAAAATATTATAAAATGTTGTGTATAATTTACATACCTTTTTAGGGTTCCGTAACCAAAGGGTAAAATGAGACCCTGTTACTAAGACTCCGCTGTCCATCCGTATGTTACCAGGCTGTATCTCATGAACCGTGGTAGATAGTTGAAATTTTCACAGATGATGTATTTCTGTTGCCGCTACAACAACAAATACTAAAAAACAATAAAATAATATTAAATTATAATAATTTTTTCCTATACAACAGACATGATTTTTTTGCCGTTTTTATAGATAATGGTATTTCTTTTTCGACTTAATTACAAATATAAATGTAAGATATTAATTTATGTATTACTTTATTTAAATTTAGTTTAGGCTTTATAAAACAAAAGTTGTTTAAAATCTTACCAGCATTAAAAAAATTATTTTCAAAAATCTTTCCGTAACAAAGATTTTTTAATGCATTCTATTTCAATAACAACTTGAAATATTGAACATATTTCACGTGAATTATAATATTTAAATTATAATATTAATATATATTATTAGTATTTTTAAGAAAGTTCTAAAAACGGCCAAAAAGTAAGTAAATGAAATCTTAAAACGGAATATTTGCATAAACTTTTCAAAAACATTCCCACAGTTGAACAAAGGATTTTTTCTATAATTTTTGAGAATTCCATGTAATTTATGGCCTCAAAAAAGATTTTTGATGTAATTCTCACCTTTATCGCTGTTTATTAAGGGAAATTATTGTTTAAAAATATGGAGTTTTGTCAAAATGCGATATTGTACAAAAAAGTCTTATGACCGGTGCGTCTATTGTTTTCTTCAATGAGTATCGATAATGCCTAAATAGACTATTTCGACGTGTTAAAGAACATTATAATATAGCAAATATATGGTATGGTTTAATGGTACGGAACTTCATGTGCGAGTCCAACTCGCACTTGGACGATTTTTTACGTACCAATACTAAAAACATTTTTCTATTAAACCTAACTTACAATCATATACAAGTAATTTTAAGACTTAGTAAAATATTTTATCTGTTAAGAGGAATAATATTTAATAGCCTTAAACGTTCTTTTATGTTTTCCCTTCACTTTACTTATAATATTTATTCCTTACTATAATTATTTTGACAATTGACAACAAGTCTTCTTTTTTATTGACATGTTTTACATGTTACACTTATCTACTTCCGATATAAAGTTACAAATACATGTATACCATACGTGCATACATAAAAATATTCGTACACTTCAACACAAATCGATATTATATATATATATATATAATTTCATTGAACCGAATAATATGACATCTTCAAAATTACGTTCTTGTGCCTATTTTTTCACAATTAGCTTAGACGCCGCCAACTACACGCCAGGCTATGCACCGCCTACCTATAAAATAATTTGCTTTCGAAATCATGCAGGTAGTTAGTAAAAATATTAACAAAACAGAATATTTGATAAACATTTTATTTTTCTTTTTAGTACTATTCGAGTACATACACTAGACGTAAATATAATATTGTATCAGCACCACCTATTTCTTTATTGAAATTTAATTGTATATGATATTATGAGATTGTGTTATCAGTCGATTAACCTATAGTATTATAGTTGTGTAGGACGTGAGCTTAAGTGAATATCGGAGCGCATATTGATTTATTTACAATTAAAGAAAGAAATATATCTAAAGTGACAAAAAGTGGTGTGAAAATGGAAGAAAAGAAAGAAGTGAACAAAAAACGAAGTAAACCAAATATATTATCAAAACTCTTTATTTGTTGGATTTGTCCGGTTCTTTTTAAAGGAAACAAAAGAGATGTTGAAGAAGATGACTTAATTGTTCCTAGCAAACAATATGATTCCGATAGGCTCGGAGTCAAATTGGAAAGGTACTTTGTTTGTATTACTTTTTAAGTTCATACATGTTTTCTTTATTTAGTGATGAAGTTGAAAGATCATATATTACTTCTAATATATAATACTATTCTTTAGATATTGGTTAGAGGAATATGAGAAAGCTATACGTGATAACCGAAAACCATCACTTTGGAAAGCACTTACAAGAGCGTACTGGTTAGCGTATCTTCCTGGAGCAATTCTTCTTTTAATTAATACAACAGCGAGGTAATATCAATAAATAAATATATATGTACACATCTAAAAATATATATAATCATTTTTATAAAAAACTTTAAATGACAGGACTGTACAACCATTACTGTTTTCTGAGCTTCTATCCTACTGGTCTGCTAATCCAAGTCAGTCAATAACACAAGAACAAGCTGGTTATTATGCGATTGGTATGTTGGCACTTAATTTAGTAACTGCGTTAAGCCAACATCATAATACTTTATTTGTAAATCGGTTCAGTTTGAAAATGAAAGTAGCATGCTCATCTCTCATTTACAGAAAGGTAATCTTCACAGAATATATAAAATTAAATCCGATAACGAAATCGAAATTATAAGATTAGTTAATAAATTGAAAAATGTAAACAAAGTGATTCGTTTCGTAGATACTGCGTATGAGCCAAGTGTCCATCACTAAGGTGGCAGCTGGAAAATTAGTAAATTTGCTATCTAACGATGTGGCTCGATTTGATATGGCATTTATGTTTTTACACTATATATGGTTGGTCCCAGTTCAATTGGCGGTCGTGATGTACTTCTTGTATGAAGCTGGTGGTTATGCGCCATTTGTTGGACTTTTCGCTGTCGTGCTTTTAATTCTCCCCATTCAAGGTAATATTAATTTTTTCGCCGCATGAAAATTATTTAAAAAGTGGTACATGTTATTTTCAGGAAGTTCCTTAAATATATAATTATTATATATAATTATTTTGGACTTGGTGGAATTTTTTTTCCACCAAGTCCAAAAGTGTTGTTCTATTTCATTTACTTCGATTGCTACTAACTAAAAAATTCGTTATATTTAAAATATTTGTTTTGTTATACTTATGATTATTGCTATATTTTGAGTCGTTCTGTCATATGACCTTTAATAGAAACAAATTTTATTTAAACACAGTTGGTACAGTAGATGTATAGCATACAAATAAACAAAGTCTATAACTTTATTATATTAAAAATTATGAGTAAAGCGTTTATTTAATTATAGCCGGTCTTACAAAATTCACTGCTATAATAAGACGGACAGTGGCTCAGAGAACGGATAAGCGAATAAAGCTAATGAGTGAAATTATTAATGGAATTCAGGTAAATAATATTTGTAACACTTTTTATTTTTAATAATGAAAGAAATGAGAACGCACGGCCAATGTTTTTTTTCCATTTCAAAAGATTTATTTAATTTGTATTTTATTAGAATTATGTTACTCTTCGCTTAATTTTTTTACATATTAATTTATAGTATTGCATTAGAAGAAAGTTCATTATGTGGATAGATTGGAGATAGTTTTAGAAGGGTTTGAGCTACTCGTATCTACTTTAACACAAATAATATTTACAGGTTATAAAAATGTATGCCTGGGAGAAGTCTTTTCAACATATGGTGAAGATAGTCCGAGCGTTTGAATTGGTCGCTCTCAGGAAATCGATTTTTGTACGAAGCGTCTTCATAGGATTTATGATGTTTGCGGAGAGAAGTGCCTTGTTCCTAACATCGTTAACTTACATTCTGTCCGGAAATTTACTAAGAGCTGATATTGTAATTATTTATTTTTGTATAAAAGGAAACTAAAGTATTTATCTTATAAATTAAAAGAAAAAAAACCGACGTAAAAAATATGAAATAATATTTTTACTTAATTTTTTTTAGGTCGGTCCATGCGCTTGAGCAGCAATTATTTATCTAAGAAATATAAATAAAGTTTAATAGGCGACGGCTTTGCTGGCGAATTTCGTATTTTTAAATTTTTATGTAAAAACCGTAATAGATTTTTTTTTGTTGTAATAAATAGTAACAGTTTGTTACACGTTTTGATGAAAAATGAAATACTAGTGAATCAATTTCGACGTAATCTTCATTATAACTCACTCAAACACTCACACAAACATGCCTATTTTGCAGTTCTAATAATATTATAATCATACGTGTCGAATTGATAACCTCCTTTTTTAAGTTGTTAACAACAACATGATCAGAGTATGGTTTAGACATACTTTCTGATTTCTTATCGTGTTATTTTACTATATTTAATGGTGTTATTTGTTTCTGTTACACATAGTATTTTTCTTTTCAGATATATCCCATTAAGTTATTTCTTGGTATAGTCCAATTGAATTTAACTTTTATTTTACCTATTGCAATTGCAAGTTTATCTGAGCTATTTGTCTCTTTAGGGCGAATACAAAATATATTAACAATGGGTAAGTAGCTAGTGCTAGTATAAATACTGGTAGATGGTATATTTCTCAAGTAACGGTTTACAGAATAATGAAAAAAAATTAAATTCATAAAATATATTGGAAAAATTCAAAAAAGTAACCAATAATTTCCTTGCTGATTTGGCAGCTTGACAATCTCGTTCTGATGTAATTGTGCGAATAGTAAACTTAACGCCGGCGATCGCTGGTTCGATTCCCACTCGAGGATTTTTTTTATTTACTATGTAATAATTAGAATATTCTTGTAGAATGTCGAATAATTTAATTTTTAAACTGAACTTTTTTTTTAAATATAATTGGCTTTTGGTGTTCTAAGAATGTTTCTACATTCTAATTCAGATGAAAGGGAAGATTTAGCTCTGTTAAAGAAACCTACAGCGCCTATAATCCCTTCAAGCCTCAAAGAGAAAATGTCGACTGTCGATTCTAATTCAATAATAGCGAGAAAATATTCGACCACGGAAAATACTAGACCTTCCATTGGTAACGTAAATATTTTAATATTGTATTTGTTAGTAAAGTTTTTTAAATGTTTAAAAAAGAATTTAAAAAATGACTGACAAACATTTTTATTAATTTAAAAACTATTACTTCCTTTAATCACAGGGTTTTTTTGTGAGACAATTTTTTAGTTGACTTATAGCTCAAACTTAGTTAATTTGTAGTTGGTCCACGTCCAGAAGGAGGAAGTGAATATATCGTAGAATTGTCTGGTGTGAGCGCTTCGTGGGACGCGTCTAAAAGCCCTGAAGAAATGACACTTAAGAACATAACAATGCACTTAAGAAGGGGAAAATTGTGTGCTATTATTGGTTCTGTTGGTTCCGGAAAGGTAAAATACGAATACAAAACATACTCTAAATAATTATTAAATTTTTTGAATTTAATATTTTTTTTAAATATTTGAACTAAAAAAACATAATTTTTTTTTAGCTTTTGTTACGATGTTATGGTTAAATTTTACTATTTTTAGTCTTCCTTCTTGCAAGTGCTTCTTCGTGAATTGCCAGTGACTAGTGGAAGCTTAACAGTCAAAGGTAGTATGTCTTACGCGTGTCAAGAATCATGGTTATTCCCCGCCACAGTAAGAGAGAACATACTTTTTGGGCTGCCATATGATGTGAATAGATACAAGGAGGTTTGTATATTTATGTAACCAGTACTCTTATATTATTTATTTGAATTAGGATAATAAAGTCATAAAACATATACTATCATATATCACGATAAAAAAAAAATTGCAAGCAACATACGAAAAACACAAAACTACATACTCTTATTTGCAAGGCCGGCAACGCACCTGCTAATCCTCTGATGTAGCAGGTGTCTATAGATGTCGCTTTGACTTACCACCAGGCGAAACGACTGTGCGTTTGCCCCCTCTTCCATAAAATAAAAACAACTAAAATAATTAGTTTCATAATACAAACATTAACAAATACATTTTATTTTAAAATGAAATAAACATCATCCACGTTCTCTTTGTGATAATTTGAATTAAATTGTCATAGGTTTGTCGAGTATGTTCCTTGTTGCCTGATTTTAAACAATTTCCTTACGGTGACCTGTCATTGGTAGGAGAGCGAGGCGTATCATTGTCGGGGGGACAAAGAGCCAGGATTAATTTAGCGAGATCTGTTTATAGAGAGGTAAGTGGAACTTGAAAAACTAGTAATTGAAGCAAGCTCCGAAAATGCAATTCATAAATTAACGATAAGTATTAAAATTTTTCGAAATTGTTTACATGTTATTAGATTTTGCCTATGGTGTTTCTTAAATACCAAAAACCCTTTCTAATTGAATGTATAGGAGATGAAATTTCTTTACTGACAAAACTACTTTAGTTTGCGCTTAGCGAAAATAAATATTTTTATCAGAATAGGTTATTTTATAAGTTTGAAATATAAAACAACCATTAGAAGTGTGATGAATATGTATTATAATAGTATTAAGAATTTAAATTACTTCTTTTAGGTTTCCGTACCTTTAAGGAGCCAACGAAAGAATATTACAAAGACTTTGCTTTTTCTCCGTCTATCTATTTGTTTGTCTGTATGTCAGTCAGTTTTTGGGTTGGCAGATTGGCAACAAATATAACAATTTCATTAAAACCAAATTTGATATACGTTTATACGGTTTATTGTCCATACTGATTAATGTCTACATAACGTAGGTGTTATACGATATATGGTGAAGTTTAGTAAAGTCAATTTGAGCGATGCTGAGGTTCAAACTATGCACGACAGGTGCAAGTTTGTGGAAATTAAATGTTATGGACTTGATATTAACTGCATAACTGTTTTTCAATGAAACGTTGGATTAATGTTTTTTTATTGTAAATGTAAAATCTATTCAAACAACATGAATCGTCGGCGACTGTGTCTAATATTATTGATGACGCACTGTTGAGACCATTTTTTAAATATAGTATTAGTAGAAACAAAAGAATTCCTATGATTTATAATATATTTCTTGTTTTTTGCAAAGATGCGTTTTTGGGGACATAAAACCCGTGTAATTTTTTCTTCTAACGTTTTTTATTTTTATCCAAAACACTAAGAATAATAAAATTCTTTTGTATTTAATTTTACTCTTATGTAAATGTTTTAGGCTGATATATATTTGTTAGATGATCCGTTATCAGCAGTGGATGCTAAAGTAGGTCGACAACTATTTGAAGGATGTATACAAAATTACTTAAGTGGACGTACACGCATTTTGGTCACGCATCAAGTACATTTTCTCAAGGCTGCCGATTTTGTTATTGTTCTCAATGAGGTAATGAATCGAATTAGGTACATTGTTTTAAGAATAAAAATTTGTTTATGTGCAATTAATGACGACAACCTATTTTTAGGGTTCAATTAAAAATATGGGGTCGTACGACGATCTGGTCAAATCCGAAATAGAATTTTCTTCTATAATATCGAATGACAAGAAGAATAATGTTGAGGATGAAGCTCAAAAAGTAAGCGAAATTGATGTTAGGTTATGTCTTGTATATAAGTTTCTGTCGGACTGCTGTGGCACGAGAGTAGAATATCGTACTGCGAGTAGCCATCGTAGTGTTCACGGTTTATTTGTCTTTGAGAATCAAAATAACTTGACACTGGATTGTGAGAGAACAGTGCATCATACTTTCATTCTTAGGGCGTAAACGCAATAAATGGAACATACTTAGTAGAAATCACTAAAATACAATGAGGCTGCAGCTATATAGCTCTTAAAGTTAGACGGTCCATACCGTACCGCTGTGGTTCTGCTGCTTTGGTTCTTTTAGTTATGTTTGCTTCTCTTAGGATTCTAGCAAATAAATCTGTATATTACATTACGGCAGCAATTTTTAGATTTTTACATTATATTTAGTCTTTCTACGAGTATAATAATGTAAAAAGGAACAAATAAGCACTCAGAGCTCAGAAAATATTCATATGTTTTATACAAGTGTTTCATTAGTTGCAACAATTAATTCGCTATAGCTTGATAGTAATTATTATATTAATATAGTTAATGTTCACTCTTTTTTATAACTCATGAAAAATATAACATTATTACTATTATAAATATAATTATAATTACTTTATACCTTAGAATGATGGTCAATCAGTATTGGAACGTAGTTTGTCACGAGTGTCAACAAAAAGTGAAGATGATGTGCGAGTAGAGAAGGAACAAATATTAGAGGCAGAGGAAAGGGCTAAAGGAAATATAAAATGGACAGTTATAAAGGAATATTTCAAATCGATAAATTCTTGGTTCATAGTAATGATGGCTTTTTTCTTTTTATTACTAACGCAGGCCGGAGCCACGTTTTCAGATTACTGGATAAGTTATTGGTAAGAAAATTTAATAGATGAATATAATACGACGTTTAATTGATTTGGATATTTTACCTTTTCATTATTATTTTTGTAAACAAATCAATTTTTCATGAAAATTGTGATGTTCTAGCCTATACTAATTACTGAAAAGTGTTTCTTTTCCTATTAAAATGAGCATTATACTCTACGTTCCTCAATTGCGAATGTTTTTCTTAATTGTTGAGAATAAAATACACTTTTAGACTAATTGAAAATTCATGGTGGTTCAGTGGTCTTAAAAATTCAGCATTGAGAAGTCTTACTTGAATATTAGATAAAATGAAGTTCTCTTATAAAAAAATAACCGTAATAACTATAATATAACGGTAACTTAATTAGACCTGTTTTACTTAAAACATTTTGTTTATATCAACGCTGATTATTTTTTGATTTATATCATTCACACATAATGCTAAAATTTTTCTACTTAGTTTAAGAGCAAGCAAAATTCATAAACATCGAACGTAAAAAGAAAATATAGATTTATTATTTATATACACAGGACGAATCAGGTGGATATATACGAAGTATCACTACAAGCTGGCGAAGAACCTGGTAAGTTGAAATCTAAATATTTTACTACACTATACATAGATTATTATTTGAGTATTATTTATTAAATTATTATATATTTTTATTAAATCTAGTAAGGTGAGTATTAGTAATTTAAACTACAGTATATACTAGTATTATAAGTTTGGATCTTCCTATTCGATTTTCAAGGGTTTTCTATGTTAGAAAGCCTGATTATTAGAGTTTTAGGCTATAGGCTGCATACGCTTTAGCTTAAAGAAGTAGGACTGTAATAAATGTCTGTTATGTTTTTAAAATTACAACCAGGAAAACATCTTTGTGTTCTAATTTCACGCATACTGAAACAATACATATGTATAAAACAAAAAGGCAACAGTGCGACAGAAATAACGCTCTACGAAGCCGAAATTAGCCGATGGTCTCTTTCCAAAGGTCGATGTGCAATATTTATATATATATATTGACGAGGGCAACGAATTGATACTGACGAATGGTAGGAGTTGGATAATGGAGAACGCAAAAGCTTAAAACGCTCACTGAGATAAAGGATTGACTAAGATGTTATAAAAAAGACAGTAGGTATTCTTACAAAGCCAAGTAGGAAGCCACTTGCTCAGTTCAGCTCGAAATTTAGAGACATGGTCAAACTTACGAAGTCCGAAATTGAAGAATCAGAAGTTCTGTTGTCTTTCAAGTAATTGACTGTTATTCAGTAGCAGTTCGAGAAAACCGGAGTCAGCAAAATTAAGAAGAGGAAGTAACAGTGATTGAACAAGAAAAGTTTTAGTTTTAATAGGAATAAAATATTGGAGATTTTTAAGAGACTGTAATGAACATTGAACCGTTTTAGAGATTTCACTAATATGCTTGGACCAGGTCAAGTCACTGACGAAATGAAGACTTTTAGCTGTGAAAATGTAATTAATTGGCACATCATTATCTACATAATAATAGGAATATTGATTTCGCCTTCCAACGCGCTCATGCCTGTGATTTTGTAGGATTTAATACAAGCCAAAAACCTCTCTTTTTAATCATCTTAAGCCAGGCCAGCCAGCTAAAGATGGAGCTTAATGTGCCACTTTGCTTTACAGCATATTAGCGATATGTCTTAGATTTTCTATCTCTATTATATACTGTCTTATCTACATACGATTTTCACAAGATGATAATAATTTAAACCCTTTAAGCACTCTTCTGGAGTGTTCAAGGACATGTTTTCAGTTTCAGAGAGGAGGTACTAAAGTCTCTCACCTTCTCTACATGGATGAATTTAAGCGGCTGTCATTTAATGCTGCACGATATATGGAATTGCTGAAAATTTCAACTGAGTTCAGTGGCTCGATCAGGATGCAGCTTACGCAATCGATGGAGCTTAGTCTATGGATATGAAACGGGCGATTCGCGAGGTCTTTTTTGGACGCTTGACAAAAGTTGACTCAGACCAAACTCGGCGCCCTGGACACAAGAGACCCCAAGACTGACTCTCCATTGTATGCATCATCCAAAATCCTTAGTTATGATATTGTTCATCCCGCTAAAGTGTGGTGGTCGACGCCTGTTGAGTAACAAGTCCATGTATAACCGGGAGGTGGGCAGCCATAGGACTTACTTTGAAACGAGTAAGTGACAAATGTCTCACCCCATTATCCCTGACCAAAAAGGAATGGTGAAGACCGGTTGAAACAATAAATATAAAAAATAAAGAAATACGTACAAAGGGGGTCTTATCGCTAAAAGAGCGATATCTTTCAAGAGGTTGTTTACCTCTAGGTATAGGACATAGCATAGTACAAGCGGTAGAGAAATTTAAATATTATCAAAAACACTACAATTTACATACATATACACACACATACACACACACACACACACACACACACACACACGCATACACACACATACACACACACACACACACATATATATATATATATATATATATATATATATATATATATATATATATATATATATATATATATATATATATATATACACATACATATTATATCATGCAGAGATGCTAACATTCATGACGTGTATTAAGTGACAAATAGTACGCCTTGAGGTGTGTTTTGATACAAGAGAGAGACTTAGCTTGTTTTATAGGAAGAGAAAAGAGTTTCATAGCCGAACAGCCTTAGCAGAGAGAGAATTAGAATAGAAGGAAGTAGTGTGATAAGGAGTTTTGACAGTTAAATTTGAGTCAGACCTCAGATACAAGAGAGAGACTTAGCTTGTTTTATAGGAAAGAGAAAAGAGTTTCATAGTCGAACAGCCTTAGCAGAGAGAGAGAGTTAGAATAGAAGGAAGTAGTGTGATAAGGAGTTTTGAGAGTTAAATTTGAGTCAGACCTCAGGTAACATTGAATGAACTTACCCAATGAACTTAAAGCGTTGTTTGAGGTAAGGAGGTGTATCTGGATGGAAAAGTACACAATATACTCGTAGTTACGAAAGGATGTGAGTATTCCTGCGAAAGCGGATTGGAAGGCATTTGAGTTTATTGCGAAAAACAGAGACATAGTCATATTTGAGAAAACCAAATATGAGCCGTATAAAAAGATTTTGAAATCGCTCAAGCCTATTTAATTGCTCGTCTTTAAGATCAGGATAGCAAGTATCCGCATAGTCAAGAACTCGTAAAAGGAGAGACTGTGCTAGCGCAATTTTAATAGGCAAGGGAAGGAAATATTTAAGCAATCCTAGCGATCCGACAGCTACTAATAATTTTCAGCTCAATTCTTTCAGTTGAGGTGCCCAAGAAAGATAGCTGTCGATGAACACTTCGAGATTTTTTTGTCGCTATAATTAATTACAGTGATGTTAAAACTTACTGGTGGTATAAGTGTAAAATCTATTCGACACTCAAGTTTTGGTCTACCGATAATAATTACTTCATATTTTAACGGATTAATATTTAGTCCGTACTTATATTCAATCTCGAGTTTTAACGAATTTTTAACATTCAACGCTGTTAGTCCGGAATTGAACCCGCGATCCTTGGTCCTCCACTTTTTCTACAGACTGAACCATCTGGTTCTATCTTATCATTCTTAAGACAGAAATATTTACAAAATTAGTCACAAAAGTCGTCAATATGTCGTGGAAGATAACGTGTCTTTTTTTCCACAAACTTTACGATTTGCTTAAAAAAGTACATTCATTATGATTTGCGTCATATTCTACTATACATGATAAACAAAATAAGTTGTTTATAGATCTTATGATTTGCAGTATACTTTTTCAACACAATAAATTAAAAGGATTATTTGTGATAAATTAAAAAGCATATTTCTAGAAAAAAATTTCAACGATGGAAAAATTAACCTTAATGATTGTTGTGGCATTATTTATTAGTTTTAAGTTTTTTTTTGTATTATTTACATATATATTTAATTCTTTAGGCAACACATAAATGAGTTGGCTGGGCTAGTTCTATAATAGGTAAACTAGTTTATGTTCATGGGCGACGTCGACCACTTACCATCAGGTGGCACGTCTGCCAGTTTGTCTACAAAACTAACATTTAAAAAAAATCTTTCAATTTTAGCATCGGTTTTTAAATATGTTTTTCTATCTTTTATCTTAGTCAAAAGATCTAAAGAAAGCCGATTTTGAAAATTTATCCTAACATTTTATTTACCTAAAAATCTTTCTTTTTATCTATCCAGATCCGAGTCTAGGTACACAGATGGGTCCTTTAACAACAGGTCTATATTTAGGGATCTACGGTGGTGCAGTATTGTTCATCATAGTCATGACACAATTAAGAATAACTGCTTTCGTCGTCATGACAATGCGCGCCTCTCAGAACTTACATGATATTATGTTTAAGAATTTGCTCGCAGCCGTGATGAGATTCTTTGATACAAACCCGTCTGGTAAGTTCTTTATTAATATATATTCATTTGAAAGAAGTATAATAATTAATTATACACCACTGCTGCTTCAAAAATATATCATTTTCAGTCGGTTGGATTACAACTATTTTTATATCATGCAAGATATTACTAATTTTATACTAAAATACAGTTTATATATCATTTTCAAAAGAGTAACTGCGGAGTTTCTTGCCGATTCTTCACTGCAGAGTCTACATTCCGAATCGGTGGTAGCTTTACCATTACAAAATAATAATCAAATTTAAATTTTTAATTTGTAAAATGACGATTCAAAGGTGCTCTTGGGGCCTATTTGAATAAAGTTAATTTTGATTTTGATTTCGATTTTGATATATATATATTATTATGTCTTTAACATACACACACGTCGTCTGCTTTTACGGGAGGCAACTTAATGCCTGTGTTATATATCATATATATGTATATATTTCAAATAGTTGTACATATAAATAATAGACATAATTAAAAAAAATGTTACATATAGACTCGGGGTAGGAGTCGAACCTACAATCCTAGAGTGGAAAACAGTGCCGCGTGCGCCAAGAGGCCCGTTTTATCATATTATAATTTCAGTATTCAGATATGCGATCATTATGTACTAAAAATAATTAATCCCTAAAATTTTTAATTCACGTGCAGGTCGAGTTCTCAATAGATTCTCGAAAGACATGGGCTCGATGGATGAAATGTTACCACGGAGTATACTTGAGATGATCCAGATGTACTTCTTCGTTGCGAGTGTACTCGTTTTGAATGCGATGGCGCTGCCCTGGACGTTGATACCCACCGCAGTACTGTTGATCATATTTATTTTCATCTTGAGATGGTACTTAAACGCAGCTCAGGCTGTTAAAAGACTAGAGAGTACCAGTAAGTTATAATTTAATTTGTAGTTACGTCATATATCATATAAATAATTCAATAACATTGTCGTTTTCGTTATTTTTTACATATCAGAATGACTCTTAAATATTTTTTCGTCACATTTGTATTAACATTGTTGATTAAGTATAAACGAAATCTACATAAGAGTGTTTTATTCATCATCATGAATTGTAATATATTATATTAAGTAAAAATATATAATTATTATACTGTACTGTACTGTATCAGCCTGTTAACCACGCACTGCTGAGCGAAGGCCTCTTTTCCATATAGAAGAATGGGTTGGAACTTAGTCCACCATGCTGATTTACTGCGAGTTGGCGGATAATTTCTCTACTATCAGTAACGATCGTTAACAGGTATCAATGATAAGAACCGGGACCGACGGCTTTACGTGCTCTCCGAGGCACGGTGAGGAGACCCACAAGGACATACACCCAGACCGGAAAAAAATATTTGTACAAATACATATATCTGTCCTGAGCGGGAATCGAATCAGCGATCGCCCGGCGCGCAGCTTTGGGGCGACTTCTCGCACGACTACACCAGAACGGTCGTCGATAATTATTATACCTGGTATAAAAATATTATTTATAATAAGAATATTATGATATATTAATTCATGCAAAATAATATTAATAATAAACCTTTTTTTTTTCATTCACAACAGCTAAAAGTCCAGTATTCAGTATGATAAACTCGACCATATCTGGCTTATCTACAATTAGAAGTTCTAATTCTCAATATAGGCTGTTAAAAACGTTCGACGACGCCCAGGTAATTTATCAAAAACACTTATAGAGTTATCTTCATTGACCGATACTGTATTAAAATACCTAATAGAGAAGTTGCATTAATTTTTTTACCACAAATTTCTATGCAAATAAAAAAATAATTAATATATTTGAAGTGTATTTAAATAATTTTTTTAATTAAAAATTCCATGTTTTTAGTAAATATTATTAAAAAATTGTTAAGTTTTTGAATTAAAAAAAACGACTTGTGATTGGTTGTCACGTCATTATGTCCGTTGAGGCTGTGAACCAATCGCAATCATACTATACTTTTGTATAGAGATGGTGATCTCAGATCGATTAATCGATTTCTCGAGTCAAAAAGATTGTTTTTAGATCCACATTTAGTACTGAATCGATCTAATATTTTTATACTTTAATGAAAACCATAAAAATATTTGTAAGCTTAAGGAAAATTAAACAAAAGGAAGAAAAATTCAATTAGTTAAACGTACACATGTACTCGTATGTATTTAAAAGGCGAGTATATATTAGACTGGACCAAAAAAATATTTCTTAACAATTTTCAGTAAGCTTTAAAAAAAAAAAAAAAAAACCATGCAATTTCTCTATAGTCATCATGAAATGAATTTTTTTTTAAAATATAGTAATAACTTTTATATTTGTCCCTTATTAAGACTATTTATCAAGAAAGATAAGATATGCTAGTAAGTAAATATATTACGCTAGTACGTAATATATTTACTTACTAACTGAATTGTGGAATATTTTTAATTTAATCATGTTTAAATAAAAGAAAATGTTAAATTTATTAAGTTATTAAACAACTTACACTTGTAAAATACATACAATTTGACTGAACAAACAATTTTATAACATTCAGTATGGATGACCATGTGATTCTGTTATCTGAGTAGCTTACGAATGTGGCTGAATCATAGAAATATTATTTCAAATATCTGGGGGCTGAATCTAAATATTATAATTATTATGATATTTCATATAATTAGAATTAAAAATAACTTTAATGTTTAAAACCTTTTTGTTTTTTTTAGGATCTCAATTCCAGTGCCTTTTATACGTTTTTGGGTGGCTCAAGTGCCTTTGGATTATTCTTGGATATTCTTTGTCTTGTATATCTTGGTATCATACTGGCTACGTTTATTTTGATAGATTTTGGTGAGTTTATTCACATTGCCGGTATTTGATATAGATCTGCTAATGTATCCCTTACTTAGAGATAACTTCAGTTTGCGTATATTATAAACATGTTTGGAGGATTAGAAATAAACATATTTGTAAATAATTGCTTCTAGTAAAAGGTAGCAAATAATTTATCAAAACTTTATTGAAATAAATAAATCATTCACTGCTTCCATAAAGTTATGTCATTAAATTTTTGAGTACCTCTTGTATAAATAAAAAATGTGAAATAGTTGAAATTTTTATGTCAGGCTCTCTATTAGCTGTGGGTAGTGTGGGTCTGGCGGTAAGTCAGTCCATGACCCTAACTATGATGCTGCAGATGGCCGCGCGTGTCACCGCCGACCTGCTCGGGCACATGACCTCCGTCGAGCGCGTGCTGGAGTACTCCAACCTACCCGCCGAGGATAACATGGAAGATGGCCGTAAGTCAAGATTAATCTTTTAATTTTTTTTTGCAACTGAGCCAGTTTTTCAGATCTGACTACATTTCGTATGTGGTTGGCTTCATAATATAGTATCATACTCTTACAGAAAATGTTGGTGAAGTAGTCACTATTAAATTTGTTTCATACGGTGAGTGGAAGATATAAATAAATATATAAATATGTTTAACACACACACAAGGTCGTCTGTTCCTAAGGTAGGCAACTTACTGCCTGTGTTTTAAGTAACAGGCGACTTATATACTTTTTTTAAATAAATATACATATAAATAATACATATAAATAAACATATATAACACCCAGACTCGGGGCGGGAATCGAACCCACAACCCTTGGAGCAGAAAACAGAGTCACTGCAAACTGCGCCAACGGGTCAGTCAAAAGATCATTCTCCCTTTTCCCTTAAAGGTTAAGCTTATAAGTAGAAAGGAACCTACTCTCAATTTTATTGGCCGTTTCTTTTTAATAAACAATATTATAAAAATTATAAATTAATTGAAGGTGAAAAACGTCTATACAAAGATCCTGTGTTGTTCCCATTTTCAAGGTTATAATACTCCATACATATAGTTAAAACGCCAAAAGGCCAAAAGTGTAGTTTAAAATATTTAATGATAAAATCGCTAATTATATTTAAAGTGACAAAAAAGTAGAGGTATACATTGAGATATGTATTTATACCAATAAAAACCTGTTATAACTCTGTTAAACCTGTTATAACACCTTTTGTGTTGAAGAAATATCTGCAGGTAGTGAGGATATAATATAAAACATAGCTACATTTTACTTTTTTGTCAATTGATCTATAATTAATTATTAAAGGTTTGTTTGTTTGTAATCGGTGAATTCTGAAACACGTTATTTTAATAATTCTTTCATGACTTAGAAAGTATTCAAAAAGAACTAGGCTATCAAAATCACGTTATAATTCAATGCAAATCCCGGTTCCAACCCAATATAGATAGGGTTACCAGATGGGAAGACTAAAATTTCTGGTCAAATTTTTAAAAAGTCGGGATTTTGGGATTATGGTCGGGACCAACGGGACAAATAAATATTATGAAATATAAAAAAAAATCACTTTTTATTATAAAAATTTAAATTACAAAAACGATAAACAAAAAAAAAATACACTTTTTGGCAGATTCTGAGATCCTTAATTATCACAATCACTTATTCTAATAAGTATTATAATTATTAGTAATTTGAACTCTTTTTTAATAAATTACTGCTACATGTACTTCGCATTACATTTTACTGCATCGATTAATTTCGAGTCTTGCGGAGTGTTCAGATAAATTTAAAATTTGAACAATTTTAGTCAAAATTAAGTCTTATCATTAACTGCGCTTTTTTTAGGTCGATTGCCATGTGATTTCTGTCTTTGGTATACAAGTTATTTAAAAGACGGAGTACTCTTACACAATAAACATTGCTTACTGGAATTGACAGTACGAATGATATAATTTTTTTTAAAGTTTTTGAAGTCGTTGTGCTCTTTCGATTTTTAAAAAAAGTATGACCAAATTTTGTCATTTGACATATTTCTGTCTTTCGGAAGGTGGTTAAATGCTTCTCTAAGGGAGCAGTAATCAGTATATAAAGTATTCAATTAAAAGTCTAAATCGGATTTTATCGCGTTTATTTGTTTTAAAACTTTACAGTTTAACGATTTTTAATTAAATTAAATTATTTCCCGACGTTTCGGACCCTTTACAGCGTCCATGATCGTCCAAAATCATGGATGGAAATAATTTAATTTAATTAAAAATCGTTAAACTGTAAAGTTTTAAAACAAATAAACGCGATAAAATCCGATTTAGACCTTTAATTAAATGAGTAATATTCGCGTAAATATAAGAGAACAGTATATAAAGTATCTTGATCTATTCATTTGAAATATTTAGCACGTCGGGAAAAGAGGAGAGCTCTTCTCAAGTAAATAAATTTTCGCATTTTAGGGACAATACAGCAAGCTTCTTATTTTAGATTATTATTATCGCGATAGTTTGAGATTTTTGTTTTGTATTTTTTCGTGACTCTGGACATCATACGAAATGTCTGGACAATCCCGACGAATCCCGACCATCTGGCAACCCTAAATATAGAACAGTAGCAATAATTTTTAATGCGAGTAAACTTAATATAGCAAATAGAAATGTAATCCTTGCGGTATAAATAAATTTTTACGTCATGCCATTTATTTGTTTCTTTATTACAGACTGATATGACAATTGTTTTGCGTCACATCGTGAAACGGAAATTCAAATAAAAAATGTCTGTTACATTTATTTCAAATATTATATGTATAAGATTAAATTATTTGTATTTGGGTTTTGTAAGTAATTAAGATAATGGTACGCTTATAATACTGGTAACGTGCGACTCGTGCATCTCGATTTAATACTACAACGTAGAAATATAATACGAGGGTTATTTAAAAAGTTTGTAGCCTAATATAGTTAGTAGTATGCTATTTTTATGAAACTACCCTCATTGTGAAGCTAAATTATTCTTGATCAATTGCGTAAAATTTCATTTCTTTATTTGCATTCGTTACAGTTTCTTACACTATAAAGTCGAACAAGTGGTGATAATTTAAAAAAAAATGGATAAAATCGAATATCGTGCAGTGATAAAGTACTCGATGAAAGGTTTAATACCAAAACAAATTTATGAAGACATGTTAACAACTTTAGGGGAATCTGGACATTAATATTCTGCTGTAAAAAAGCAGGTAGCAGAGTTCAAATGTGGTCGAGAAAGGATGCGGTCGGCCATCGACGCATTATAAATATTGAAAAATTTTATGATTCAATTTTATCTGACCGGAGATTGATTTTTAAGGAGATAGCTGACACCACTGACATTTCTTTGAGCTACACTTTTCAAAGGTGTCTGCGTGGTGGTGTCTCGGCTGCTTTCAGTTGAACAAAAACGCGTTTGACTAACGATTTCTCGAGACTATTTGGAGCTTATTGAGCCTTTTTTTGGCTGGGAAATGCATTTAAGCATCCCGCCGCCCGAAGGCGACGGGTATGTGGGACTCGCTGACACGGCAGAACGTGCCAGAATACCGCACTAAAACCCAGCGGTGTCCTCATCGTCGTAGTGGGGCGCCACTGGATCGCTATCGCATGCAACCGTGACGCGAAGACGGTTGGCCCGCCTATGCGGACCGCCTTCGCCTATAGAGCGCTCGCGGGCACCGTGGGCGCTCTATTTCCCTGGTGGCGAGTGGGAGGATTATAGGTGCCCCTCCCACTCTATTGCGAAGGGTGAAGGAGCGCGTAGCGCGCTTCACGCTATCGCTCCGCGGCCTCCTTCAATGTCATGACCTCCTCGCAGAAGGAGGCCACGGCCGACCAACACCTCTCGCTGCCAAGCATGCAATGGACCACGCTCGACAGCGAGATGTCTCCGCCTGTCACGGCCACCAGGGCATGGCGCCGGGGCCCCCAAGCGGCGCACTCCTCGAGAGTGTGAGTCGCCCCCATCAGATGTGACGCTGGCCTGCCAGCGTCGGCACAGACAGCGCAGCGCAGTGCTCCAGTGCACGTTAAGCTTTTTGAGCCTGACCCAACTGAATTTGTTCTCGCTCCATCTAACTTTTATCTATTCCCAAAGCTCAAAAACCAATTAGGACGTCAAAATTTCCTACGAATAAGGCTGCTGTCGATGCATATTTTGAATGTACGTACGATTTTTTTATAAAGTTGGTATAGAAGCCCTGACCGGCCAATGGAAATAGTGTATATTAGAACTTGGGGAGAATATGTTGAAAAATAAGTAATAAATAAATTTCTATCTCATTTTCCTGCTTAGGCTACAAACTTTTTAAATACTTCTTGTAAGATATTATAATGGTTTATGATATTTAAAAAAAGCAAGGAAAATATTAAAATTTTTGAACAATATTCTAACTGCTTTTCGGTGGAACTTTAACGAATTTTATATTGTATAATTATTAATATTAATCGATTAATCTCTTTCTATAGTATACTAAACGCTGTTTTTAAACGTCTATTACAAAACCTATTAGTGATAAAACTTTGTTCCTTATTTGTAAATGGGTGACATGACTCAAATATTCCGTACCCGTGTCTATATCGATAAGTTCTTTTTATGATCCGTCAAATCTTTCAGTCATCTTGTCAGTTTGTACGGAGCATATTGAGAAATTTATGATATTATTTTAGTTTCAAGTTTTTTTAATGCGTTAAGATTCAATCACAAGATCTCTTCTCGGTATTTTGTTATAAGTTTCAAGCTCAGTATATTTAAACACGGGTGATCTAAGTATTCTTATTGAACTACATATATAGTTTCATATATTACGAAGGTCTTTGATTTTATAATTATGTAATACGATTTTTTACTTTTATAGTTTACCATCCAAAAGGGCTTTTATTTGTATAAATAAATATTGACGTTACACGTTCGTATATAGGTCACAGACCTAAATACGGAGTAGTTTTATATGCATTTCAAATTTCAACTTCACTGATCCAGATGATTCGGATTAAATTGGTTGTGACAGATAAATAGACACGTATACATTTTTGATAAGTTATCCGTTTTTCATTCGGATTTTCGGAAAAAGTTTGATATTAATTGAATTTTTAATGGCAACTTTATATATAATTTACTTACCGTTGCCTACGACTGCGTGGGAATCTTGATTAATTTTTTATTTTTTGGGAAAAAAGTAGGTTATTCTCTGATCCTTGAACTACCTTTATGTAATAAACTATGTCGATTCCTTGCTATGTGAAAAACAAAAACAAAATGTACACCAAGGGGATCGCAATTTTTTCCGGGATAAAAAGTAATCTTGTGCTTTTCTAGACTAGAACCTATCTCTTTGCTAAATTTCGTCTACATCCGTCCAGATTTTCTGTCGTGATTGAGTACGAAACACTCCAACATCTATCGAAGCTTTCGCATTTATTAATAGTAAAGTAATTAAGTTCATTCTGGTAAAATAAAGTATTAGTAGAACAAAACAAATTGTAATATAATTCAAAAGGCAATTTATATTTTCAGCAACTCATCCGCCACAGAATTGGCCGTCAGCTGGGCAAATTCAGTTTGAAAACGTCAGCTTAAAATATGGAATAGAAGATCCACCGGTTCTGAAAGATTTAAATTTTACAATAAATAGTGGATGGAAGGTATATTTCATAATATTGTACGTACATTTATTTTAATAATTAATAATTTTGTAATTTTTATTTTGATTAACACTAAACCTACCAGAGCAGTCAAATGACCACTTTTGAAACTTTAATTAAAATTGTTAAATTCTAGGTTTACATTTATCTTGAACTTATGCACAACATTAATAAATAAAAAACATTTTATTTAATATATAGCTACTTAAAAAACTTGTAAACCTCTCAAAAGCGTTCATTAATTGTCCGCTCTAGTAGGCTTAAATATATTTATATTTTGAGTATATTCGGAAGACAGTAATGGCAAATTTTTTTAATTTTTAATAACATCCAAGGGCCCTATCTAGTAGAGACCGCTATTATAAAGCATGATATATTTCTGTACTCGTTACGATTACGGATACTTACACAGAGCGATTGCTCTAAGGGTTATTGCCATGGTTAAGGGTTATTCAGATCGGAAGACTTATTAGAACAAACATAAACCTTCTAACAATTAAATGAAAATAAAAAGATGAAATATTTTGAATATACATGTGTATACGTTGCTTCCATAAACATTAAGGGTAGTTAAGAAAGCATTATATTTGATTTTCATTATTATAAATAACTAATTTTATAAGGAAGCTTTAGTGATATTATATATTGACTCCCAATTGACTGAGATTTATTTTATTTTCAAAGGTCGGAATCGTTGGTAGAACAGGCGCCGGGAAGTCTTCGCTCATATCAGCGCTGTTTAGACTTTCTGACGTCGAGGGTAGTATTAAAATAGACGGTATCGATACTTCTGGAATCCCTAAAAAGGTTTGATCACAATAAAATAACACAAATTACATATATTATTTTACGTATATTATTTATTACGTATCTACCGGTGGTAGGGATGCGCTGTGCCGCGCTCCCGGCTGCATGCGTACCACCATCTTGCTTGTTTCTCCCGTGAAACAGCTTTGCTGTGTTTCGGAGAGAAGGGCAAGACAGACAGTGTATTACTGGCACCGAGACTTTAACACCTTATGTCTCTGGATAGGCAACACATAAATGAGTTGCCTGGGCTAGTTCCAGGTAAACTAGTTTATGTTCATGGGCGACGTCAACCACTTACCATCAGGTGGAACGTCTGCTAGTTTGCCTATCCAACTAACATAAAAAAAAATTAATATAGTATTTTGGGATTTTTGTTTGTTGTTTGTTGTTTGCAGTCTATTAAAAGTTTTTGTTATATTGAAGCCTTATACTCTTGCGTTTTCTAAGCTATATTTTTGAAGTATTAAATTTGAAAGGCGGTGCGTGGAACCTGTATTATAATACATTATATTATTGCTATTGTACACCTTGACAGTACTATACTTCCTTGCACATATTAAGGTTGGCTGGTAGGAAATGGAGTAGTATTAAGCCGAACTTTTGTAGATACTTTAAGTATATTGTATAAAAATAAGTACGTATTTTAATTATATGTATTATCCATGATTACAAAATGGTGCAGTAATTATTAATATTATTTCAATTGTTTCACGCCATCCGTTCAACATTTACCTACATATATATAATACTTATAAAGGCATATTATAATAAATTTACATTAACTTATATATGTAGTATATACGAGCAGGTGGAGGATTACCCACTGAAAAATAATAAGTTTTTAATTTTTCCAACGTAGATTTATTCTGAAACCTTTCAAGAATTACTTCAAGAAAGGAAAAAAATCTCAAATTTATAGTTTAACAATTATCATACTTGCAATGTTTATGTTTAAGCAGTTTTTTTTTTAAATTAACTATTGCATGACTAATTGAAAAATTGTGATTTAAATTTTATTCAGGCGGATTATTGTTCATTTATCTATCCAGTAACCTCCTATATATTTTTATTTCTTAAATTTTATATTTAATATGTTAAAATATTCGTTATAAATAAAAATTGTGATTTAAATTTTATTCAGGCGGATTATTGTTCATTTATCTATCCAGTAACCTCCTATATATTTTTATTTCTTAAATTTTATATTTAATATGTTAAAATATTCTTTATAAATAAAGTATCTAAATTAGGCTTGGCTTACGCAAGCCAGATCACCCGTTTTTTGGTCGTATTTTCATCCCTCTGGGAAAATTATAAATGATATTCCTACAGTTCCGGAAGCTGGGACTATTTTTTTGAAAATTTCCTCCTCTTTTTGAATCTTTTTAATTTTTAAAAATCTTAATGAGTTTTTGAGATATTTGCAAAAAAACTAAACCCCTTTTTATTTTTTTAGTTATTTGTTAATAATTTTTGCAATTTTTGCATGCGGAACTTAATTTTTTTCAAAAATCATCTAGATGCCATTCCGAATCGACACATCAATCATAATTTTCGGAGACGACTGAAAAAAGTTGACCAAAATGGTACATGTTGCTTCGACTATAAGCAAAATCAGTTAGATAAATTATTAAGACCGGTCGTTAGTCAATAATGTTGAACCGATCACACAAAATACTCATAAAAAAATTTACATGTGAACAATTGCTTGGGAGTCATAACACAGTGCTTTGGGTTTCTATGCGGTTTTAATCAAGTTTCAGTGCGGCTGCTGTGACATCCATTCTGGACACAGATATTCGGTTTGGTTCCGGCGCTGTTATGGAGTTGTCTACACGTAGCCTAACAATATCCTCGTTCATATATTATCTGATATTAAATTTTTTTTAAACCCTTATTATTCAATGTCAAAATAATTAATATACTATTTTTGCATACATTTTGTAAATATTATAATGGACACAGCCTATAGGTTTCACCTGTTTGACATATGTAGAGTAAAAAGATTTTTCAATCATGCTGATAGATCACAGGATTAGCACATTCAAAAAAATAAGTAATCTACACTTGATGAACTAGACGACGCTTGTTGTTTCATCCTCATTTAATTTTTCTGCTAAGATTTTATATCTGTGTAACTTTTCTATCCATACCAATTTTCCGGATAAACAGGTTTTATAACGCAAAAATAATTTTTGATATCGAACCAGTAGATTCCAAATTGAAAACGTCTTCAAAAACAAACTAAGTTTAACGCTTTTTAATATTAGTGAAATAGAAGTAAAAAATATATATATTTGTCCTAGGATTTAAGATCTAAAATATCAATTATACCGCAAGAACCAGTCCTGTTCTCCGCTACACTGCGATATAACCTTGATCCGTTCAATCAGTACAGCGACGATGATATTTGGAAAGCTTTGGAACAAGTAAGTGTAACATTATTCACTTATGGCCTGTTCTAATATAGTTACATCTAATTTTGCGTACTATAGATAGAATTTTTACACAATAGAGACTATGTCGAAATGTCGTAACTAGTAAAATTATAGTAATATATAAATAGTTTGTAGTATCAGGTATTAATGACCTGATGATGAGATACTACTGAACCCTTTATATGATTTGAACCCTTATTATGATTGATACCTGAAACCCAAGCCTTTAAACGTCTTACTGTTGGGCAAAGGCTTCTTCTTCAAGTAGGGAAAGTACGCGAAAGGAGCGGGTTGGTGAATAGTTTCAAATCAGTTGTTTATGATAACAACCGGTACAAAAGGCTTTACGTGCTCTCCGCAGTGTGGAGGGAGGGGAGGGAAAAAGACCCATAAGGACATACATCCAGACCAAAAACAAATATTTGTATGTACAAATACCTGCCCCGAGCGGGAATCGAACCCGCGACCGCCGGCGTTAAGGTTGTTATCACTACGCTAGAACGGTTGTCGATATAACAGGTACTAATCCACATAATATTTATAGTGCTTCACGGTGTAAACCCTTAAAAGTCCTGATATCATCAATTACAAAATAAAAATTAGTTAAATTGGGTCTTCAACTTTATAAAACTAAGTTTTATCGTAAGCACCAGGAGTTAAAAACATCCATTCTTCAAGCTCTCTTTAAAAAGCTCACGTTACGGATATTATTTTTGTTTATCTTGCTTTTTTTGTCTTGTCATGCATATAAAATAATAAGGAACTTCGTTCCAATTAATTTCACAAAAACATTTAAAATATATACATATGTAAACATTAACTTTATAATAATTGACTGTAGCAGTCTGTAGTAAATGAATTAAAGCTTTAAGTATACATACTATGTAATTAATGACATGCAGTATTTAAGTTAATTCATACATACTAATAATAAAAATTAATGATAATGATAATGATAATTGTACCTACTTCTTATTATAAATTATTTAAGTATGTATACTTTTTATTATACATTATCAAAGAAAACGAGAAGGGTGGGCACTCTTGTGATGGCGTAGCGAAGCTCTGGTTTTAAAATAAATAAAAGTGAAAGTTTTTAGATGTGTAAATTTTACAAATAGGCAGTTTGAAAGAAAATAAAAAGCGTTATATTCAAAGGGTACGTATATAAGAGCAGAACTGAACTACAAATGTCAAATAAAAGTCAGAGGTTAAACGACGAGCCCGTTCTTCTCGAAATGTCCTAGAATTTTTTAAAACGAAATTTTTACTTTACTCGTGTAATACTTGTTTTCAACTGAAAGTGTCTATAATTTATTTGCTAATTTTGTACTTGTATCGAATACAAACGTATTGCACACAAGAATTTTTACGTAAATATTTTATTTTGCGTTTATATACGTAATATTTAATATTTTAATTTTATATAATATATAAATGTATCTATAATGAAGACTTGACAAACGTCTTTTGCAATTGTCTATGTATTCAATAAGCCAATTTTCGATTATTTAAATGACTGGCGACAACAATGATCCTTATATTAATTCACTATTCTAAAACGTTAAGATTTCAAATATATTAACTTATAAGAAATAAACTCTTTTGCAAAAAAAACGGGCACTTAAGCAAAGAACTATTTTATAGTTACTATTAGTTTGTTTGACAATTTTAGGTAATGTTATCCTCAGAATTTTATAAATTAATTAGAAAGGAATAGTTTTCATCAGTTTTATCATAACATTTTAATTAAATTATTAAGAAATAATGTTTAAGCTCAAAACACTATGATTGTACCTGCTCGCTAAATAAAAATGAAACTTTGTTTTTCTTGAATACATTAAAAGCAGATAAAAGTTTAGTATTGAGTGTGACCCCCTCTTGCTGAAATCACAGCTTGCATTCGTCTGGGCATGCTAGTGAGTATATCTTTTATGGTTTCTTGGGGAATACGTTCCCACTCCGCGGTAATCACATTCTTTAGCTCTCTGATGGTCTGCGGAGCCGGCTGCACTGATCTCACTCGTCGCTTCAGAACGTCCCAGACATGCTCTATGGGATTGAGGTCCGGACTTCTAGCTGGCCAGTCCAAACGACGAATTCCGACTTCTAGCATATACGCATCCACACCGCCAGACCGGTGGGCGCGAGCGTTGTCGTCCATAAAAATTGAGTTTTCGCCAAGAGCGGTTAAAGCGGGTTGTGCATAAGGAATTAGAACTTCCGTTATGTATCGGTGTCCAGTCAGTGTACCGTTTTCGATGAAGACTAACTCCGTACGATCCATAGAATTTATTCCTGCCCAAAACATAACAGAGCCCCCTCCATAAGGTGTGATTTCTTCAAAACATGCCTCTGCAAAGCGTTCTCCTCGTCTACGTAGCACTCGCCGACGTCGGTCTTCACCATGCAGAGATATCCTGGCTTCATCGGAGAACAATACCCTATCCCAATCTTCATGAGTCCATGACACACAATTTCGAGCGAAGCTAAGCCTGGCAACTCGATGTCCACGGAGTAATTTAGGGCCGCGTGCCGGGCGATGACTGTGTATATTAGCAGCGAGAAGCCTCCTCCTGACCGTCCATAGACTAATTTGCACATTTCTTACTTCTTCGAGGATGTTCTTGAGGTCTACATAAGAAGATTTCCGATTTCTCAACGCTTGACTAACTAGAAAACGATCATCCCGTGGTTCGGTACATGTCTTTCTGCCAGAACCAGGCCTTCTCTTGACGGAACCGGTCTCTTGATAGCGCTGCCAGGTCCTTTGAACTGTCGACCGACTCACATTTAGCCTCTGAGCCACGAAGCATTGACTGCAACCTTCTTCAAGCAGCGCAATAATTTTGCTCGCTTTTATCACTTTATCTACCATTTTCGAGATTGCTAAACAGCAATAACAATACTTTTAAATGTCAAGGACACCAGATAATTTAATAAAAATTGACAAAAAGTTAATTAGAGTCGATATTAACTATAGGGAATTCGCGCCACAAAATGTAGTTAAAAGTTATTTTCTTTGAAAACCAGGCTCAGTCAAAAATTTGAATTTGGAATGTACTCTTATAAACATTATGGCACTTTTATAACTGGCCAGTAACATGTTCAAATGATTAAAACCTTTTTGGTATTTTATTTTTTTCAGCCAGGAAGAAAATCGAAACCGCCCGTTTTTTTTGCAAATGAGTGTATATACATATACTAATCTTTTATTTCTCAATGAACAATTTTAATCTTACGGATTTAACAGAGGACAGTTTAATGGCAGGTGGAAATAAAAGATGTGGTGCCAGCAATTGACTTCAACGTAACAGAGGGTGGCACAAATTTCTCGATGGGTCAGCGCCAGCTTGTATGCCTTGCGCGAGCGATATTGCGCGATAATAGGATACTCGTCATGGATGAAGCTACAGCTAACGTCGATCCACAGTATGATATTCTTTTGTCATAATTATTTTACAGTGTTATTTTATGTTTTGCAAATTTTAATATTCTACAACTTATTTATTACGTTTATGTGACGTAACTTACCTACTACTACTGTGCCTCGGGCTTTACCCACGTAGCACATAGTATGTAGTAACTTACATGATTCCTTGGATATTTTGTGAGAAAAATTCTATTATGTTAATTAACTCAAGTATCTACATACGAACTTACATCAAATATCTTCATAAATTTTCGATTATAAGTTCGATTGATAAATTCGTAGCGTTACTTCTAACCTGTGAAATTTCACGAAATATATATTAATTATATTTATATACGTGAGCGATAAATACGAACATATCCTGTAATGTTTTTTCGTAGTGTCGTATAACACGTCGGTAAAGTCGCTCATCTCATACAACTAAAACTGTTTAATTTTTCAGAACGGACGCATTAATACAAAATACTATACGCCGTCAGTTTGCCTCGTGCACAGTGCTCACGATCGCGCATCGTCTTCACACCGTGATGGACTCGGACCGTGTACTCGTGATGGACGGCGGCCGAGTCGGAGAGTTCGACCACCCTTACACTCTGCTCTCAAACCCCGACAGTTTGCTCAACCGCATGGTTAAAGAGACTGGAGAGGGTATGAGTAATGTACTCTTTGAAACTGCTAAGGCGAAGTTTGAAAGCGGTGTCTCGTCGCAACAATTGTGACTTCTGAACTGTAATAGTAATGATGTTTAACGTAACATGTGTTAAGTTTGTGTAAATATCACATTTATTTAAGTTGTTTTTATCAATTAAATATTAACAAAATATATCTTAATAAGAAAGTAAATGTATAGTTTTACTTGTTATTAATTTATTTTATTTTTTGAATAAATGAAACAAAAACGTGTATTTTTTATTGCCAGTCAAATTCAACAGTATACAAGAATAATGTACTTATATTTTGTGTCTTCAAAAAAACCCTAAAATAATTGGATTTGTGCACGTCAATGGCGGCGTCTCCTGATAACTGGGAAAAATAATCAATAAAATAAATAATTGATAATAATATAATTAAAGTAAATTGAGAGTCAAAATTTGTTATTTATGTATAATATTTACAAGATCAGGGTAAACACTGGTCATTTTGGATAAACACTTGCTTGTAAATGAATGGAAAATGTACATCAGAATTAGAAATAATAAAACACACCATATTATATTTAAACTATTATCAAATAAAATAATTATACAACTTTAATTAATATTATATACGTATATGTATGTTTTGACATATATCTGTCGGTCTTAACATCAAGGTAGTATGGAAGGTACTATAAAGTTGTACCTATAAATAATGAGCTAACATGGGAGATGTCTAGCAGATGAAAACTGTAAAACTTCAGTCTAAATTTTAATTTTATAAAATTGTTTAGTGCTGCATTGAAAGACATTTTCAAGCTACTGTAATAGAAATAATTCGGCATCAATATTAACGGTGAGTACATCCTTAGTTGACCCATCGGCCGTCTGCGCCGTAGTGTGGCGCCACGGGATCGCAAACGCACACAACCATGACGCCCCGACGCTGGGCCCGGCGGCCCCTCAGTATGTGTTTGGAGCCGCTCGACCGGTCCACTCTGCTAGTTCAGAGAAGTACCGGGAGCGGCCCAATTACCGAAGTGGAGGGAGAGAGTACCCTCAATCTCCCTCCATCCTCCCTCCACCGCTCTACGAGTCCACTCTGCACGAGGCAGAGAAGACAAGGAGCCCCTTCTCCTCTCTCCGCGCCCTCCCAGCGCCACGCCCTCACCGACCGCACCTTCCGTGCCAACACGCTCCACCACGCTTCTGCGCCCCACCGTATGTAATTGGAGCCACTCACCGGTCCACTCTGCTAATTCAGAAAAGTACCGGGAGCGGCCCAACCAGCGACGTGGTGGGAGAGAGTACCCTCGATCTCTCTCCATCCTCCCTCCTGCGCTTTCGCGCCCACCGCTGCTGATTTTGATCCTCGGGGGTCCGAAGACCCCAACCACTCGTAGTAACCGATGAGTGGTACCCCCTATCCTCCACCCGGGAACGCGCCCAGTAGGAGACCAGAAACTCCCGTGGGAAGTATGACACACCACGGCTTCACATGGGCGGTGTAGACATTTTTTCTCACGAGAACTAAATTTATTAGAGATTGTCATACACCACAACATCACTTTCAGTCTCACGTCGCGAATGTTTGTGAGAAGATGGTCCTTCTATCAACAGAACCTTCTATCCTTCTATCAACAGCTCGCACGAAGGCAGGCAGGGGTCTTTTCCTCTGGGAGTAATCTGTACTATTTATAGAGCGGTCGGAGAACCTATGATCACAGGGCGCCTATATGTTGTTGGCGTCCGCCGTGGAAAGTGGGCCAGCATGGTTTCGCACAAAAACTATGTAAGGCATACCGCACCGTCTCCTTTAACTCACCACTATAATAGTCGTTCGTCGCTGGAATACTTCCTAGACCTGCGTATCCGCGAAGCCGTAGCGCCACAGTGGGTGATAGAAGATAGGGATGTGGAGAGAATGTCTTTGGCACTGCAATCTCCGCACCCTATGGAGCATATCGACTTGAAGGTCAAATGTCACGTGGACCAGAATCAATTTAATGTAAAAAGCGACATTGAAGTGAAGATACACACTTCCGGTAGCACGATTGAGCGGCGCGGCGCGCAGGGTGGGAGTAGAAGGGCGGTCCAAGTCAAATATTAGAAATGCTTTTTTTTAAATTTGATTATAGGATTGTAGTTTTAATTATTTAGTTTGTATTTATGTAAATGTTTGTTTCGTGGCTAATCTGCTGCATCATTTGTGATGAAGTTTGATAATATGTCGTAAAAAGTTGGTTAGAGTCAAATGGAAAATTTAGAATATTAAAGCAGTTTCTATACTTAGGTTCAGATTTTATTACTAATTACCTATATTAAATTAATGTAAGGTATTTTATTAGAAATTACAGAAACGGAAACTACAAATAAAATATTATATTTCATAGATTATAAATATTTTATGTGAGCAAATTCTAGGATTTCATACACACTATGTGAAAACACGAACCTTTACGAATTATCGTACTGTATGGTTGCGATTCGCTCAGCCTCAACGGATATAATGACGTCATGACCAATCACAAATCAGTTTTTTTTTTGTATTTTATTAACAATTTTAACTTTTTCTTATTAATAATTACAAAAAATTGAATTGTTAGTAAAAAAAAAAGAAAAGAAAAAGTATTGAAATATATTTTGAATGTATTATTCTTTCATTTGTATATACATTTGAGGCAAAAACATATTAATGCAACTTCTCTATTGTACGCGCAATGCATCTGTCATACATCATTGCTTGCTCCGATTTTTAATTTAAAAGCCTGACAACTGTTATTTATCAACGGTTTTTTTCAAAGCAACCCTATGCTATTTTGTATTCGTTATAAAATTGTCTTCATTTATGATATATATTTTCAAGTAGTTAGCATATGAGTGCAATTACCAATATCAACTTACCTGTTTGTACACAGCAACCAGTTAATAAGGGACCAAAAAAAGTAGGCAACCTAGCTGTTACATATTATATATGATGTATAGTTTGCGTTGGAATTTCGTTCATTTGGCAAGCAAGTCAGTAAAATTTTAAAAATAAACTATTTTTACTCATTTTTATTTATTATAGCTATGAATATATTGTTTATGGCAACCCTATTGGTTTATCTTCAGGAACATATTTTATTTGATTAAATATAATTTTCATCCAGTACGCGGATAAGTGAAAGTCGATCTTACTTGGTATCTTAGACGAAAATAGAAGTACGAGAGGCATAAAAGCAAGAAATTGTAAGAAAGAGAAATTAGCTACATGTTGGAAGGATAGATTTAGCGATCGGTTTTACTAATACCCACTGTTCCGTTACCGGAATCATTATTAATATCGATCATTAGGGGCCACGGTGTTCGCGCAGGTAAGTGCACACGATGGTAACAGTTCACATTCAAAACTGTCATGTGTGACGTACTTGTCATCTGTGGCACGTTGTATCTATGCCAGCCGTCGGCGATCGAACGTTCCCGCGATCCGCCGAATAGAATCGAATCGAACGTGCAACGGTCAACATTTGAAACACCACCGCTCATCGTGCACAAAGAAGCGCCTACATCATCATCATCGCATCGTGTTGGAATTGCTTCCCCCCATCGACGGCTGGATCAACGTGCAGCTGCATACAAGGTACGTCATACATTGTACTTCGTTTGCGCTGCTTGTCGTGAACATCGTGATCTCTGTATGTATGTGACTCCGCCACCGCCCAGGTGCAATTTCCGTACATATTTTTGGTGCCGAAACCCGGGATTCCGGCCTATTTCATAGTTCGATCTAGGTATATATGGTATTTTCTGGTGAAATCGTATCAATAATCGTAAAAACCAAACGTGAAACATAATCGAACATCGAGGTTTTAGTTAGTTCATCATCACCAAACGGTCCATTTTTGTACCTAGTATCAAGTAATTCTAACAATTATCACTATCAAAAGGGCGTTTCTTCAATTTCATATCGTAAATAAAGGAAATATCTAGTGTAAAATCGTAGGAACAAAATTATGCAATCATAACAATATCGGTGCTTAATTTCTTATCGGCTTACATTTTACATTAAATCTACAATAATTCCTTTAATTTACATTATTATACATCAAACATAATTATTATTTCGTTTTAAATATCATAGCAAATCCATCGAAATAAAATTTTAACCAGAAACAAAGGAGTACACGCCGCGACACAAGTTACAACAAAATTTGTTCAATTTTCATACAATTCTCAAACGAACTCGTGTCGCTCGCTGTACTTGTTTACATTAATTCTTTAGCATTCCACAGTGTATTTGAGTCAACACAAGTAAGTAGTAATTTATTCGAACTTATTTAAAGGCGAAACTAAAGAATATTTCTTTAGGAATTAATTTTTATCTACCTACATATTTCTTCAGAAATTAATTTTTGTCTACCTACATATTTCTTTAGGAATTATTTCTTATCTACTTAATATATATTTCTTTAATATTTCGTTAGGATTTATTTTTTTTTCTTTTCGACCTGCGTAAACGTTACATTATCGAATTTTCACTATGTCTTATATATTAAATAAACCTTCAACACGTAAAATGAGTGCGATTAAGAAAAGTAAATCAAAATCTATCGATGTTGAGTATACAACAAAAGATTTACCTATTTTGCGTAGAAAACGAACTATTGCTTATAATCGTTTGCAAAAGGCGTTGGAACTCGGAAATTTATCATTAACGGATCATTCTCAGCGCGACATGTTTCTATCTTATTATCAAGAAATAAAAGATATTGCAGCAACATTTGAACAGGCGCATCTTACTATTTTACAAATTTTAGAACCTTCGGATTCTGATGACCTTGATGACACTTATGAACGTTTCGATGAGATGTATTATAATGTATTAGCTATCCATCGATCAATAACAAAGGGACAATCGGATAATTCATTACGCGCTTCTTCTAACTCGAATATTCGGTTACCGAAAATCGTACTTCCTCATTTTTCCGGTGACATAAAACGGTGGCCTGAGTATTTTGATACTTTTAATGAATTAATTCATAATTGCGCTTCCTTAAGCGATATCGAAAAGTTTCATTATTTGACTTCATCCTTGAGCGGTGAAGCGTTGTCCGTTGTCAAACCGTTCCCTCTCTCACACGAACATTATGAGCATGCATACCAAGCACTCATCGCTCGGTATAAGTGTAAACGTGCCTTAACATTTACATGTTGGAAGGATCTTTTAGCTATTGAGTTTAAATGTACTAACGGAATTGAATTTAGGAAATCGCTTGATTTGTTTGAAGAAAATTTGAGTATTTTGAAAACTGCTGAGTTATCTATTCAACATTGGGATTTTATTTTAGTTTATCACATATTATCGAAACTTGATACAACCGTACGTCGTAGTTTTGAGGAAAAATATTCAGATGTTGACCTACCTACATATAAACAATTAATTGGTTTTCTTCGAAGTAAATGCGAGGCTTTGTTGCGAGATACACATTTTGCTGAAATAAAACCGAGTAAACCGGTCATCAAGGGTACTTCATCGACAACTTTTCAAAAACATTTCAACAAAACGCATGCCTTGATAGCTTCAGCTGACGTACAACAAAATAGTAAAAATGTTGCCGTATCGAATAAATGCCCGTTTTGCGCGCAAGCGCATACGATCTTATCATGTTCTGAATTTCTTAAAAAACCTGTAGAAGAACGTATTAAAATAACCACCGAGAAGAATTGGTGTTACAACTGTCTTAAGCCGTCTCATCAATTAAAAACCTGCAATTCCATTTTCTCGTGCCGTGTTTGCAAGCGTAAGCATCACAGCCTACTTCACCGTGAGAAAGCTATCGAAAATAATAATACGTCATCGTTAGTGTCATATTCTAAATCTAATACTGCAGTTTTACTTGCAACTGCGATTGTGCAGGTCAGGGATGCGTCCGGTTGTATGCAATCGTTTCGGGCCTTGTTTGACAGTGGAAGCCAAAACAACTTTATAACCACAGCAGCAGTGAATCGCTTGCGACTGCAGATGTCTCCCTCCTCTTCTCACATAAGTGGTATAGGTGAAGCACAGGCTTCAGTCGTGGGGCATGTTCGTTGTCGAATTGGTCATAATGATAAAGTTCTATTCAACTTAGATATGCATGTCATTAACTCAATTTGCGGGGACCAACCCATCGCCAAATTGAAAACAACCGAGTGGTCACATATTAAATCACTACCTTTGGCGGATCCAGGATTCGATATTCCTGGTCCAATCGATATTTTATTTGCTGCGGATGTATTTACCGAATCGTTACTAAATAAAAAAATTAAAGGTGGTCTTAATCAACCCACCGCATTTAATTCTGTCTTTGGGTGGCTATTGCTTGGCAAATCACAGCTAGCTTCATATTCGTTGTTGAGTACATCATCGCAAGTTAACAATGAATCAAATTCATTGGTTAAGCAGTCTTGGGAACTAGACTCATTACCACAAGAGTCATCCTTAACTCCAGAAGAATCATTGTGCGAGCATAAATTCAAAACAACTCATACACGAGATGAATCGGGCCGATATATCGTGACGTTGCCGTTTAAACCTGATTTGCAGCCAACATTTGAAGGTTCTCGTGATGTTGCGTTACGGCGATTCAATGCGATCGAACGCGGGCTTTCTCGTGATCCGGAATTGTATCGTCCATACTCTAACAATGGAAAGATTCAGGTACGTTTAATTTGTTCAAAGGCTCGTGTAGCACCTTTAAAGAGAATATCATTACCCCGCTTAGAACTTTGCGCTGCAGTCCTTCTGTCAGATCTCTACAGATGCGTGCAGGACACTTATGTTGATCGAATCCCTTTGAGCGCAGCTTATATGTGGTCTGATTCTACAATTGTATTATCGTGGTTAAGGTCTCATTCATCACGCTGGGTTACATTCGTAGCGAATCGGGTGAGCCACATACATGATATAATACCGACTGAATGCTGGCATCACGTGTCCTCGGGAGAGAATCCAGCCGATATCTGTTCCAGAGGACAGTTTCCGAATGAAATCACTCACAACTCCCTTTGGTGGGCGGGGCCGTCCTGGCTATCAAAGGATCGAACTTCGTGGCCAAATTCATTTGAAAGTTTATCTCCAGCTGATGAGGCAGTCGTAAAAGCCGAATCAAAGTTATCATCCACGCTTTTAATTGAGAAGAAATTAACCGAATCTGATCAGAATATTTTCGAAATGTTACTATCTAAATTCTCAACTTTACAAAAATTGTTGAACGTTCTGGCATACATCAATCGCTTTATAAAAAACGCAAAACTTTCTAATCGCACTAATTCTAACCTTTATATCACTAACGTCGAGCGACATACTGCGCTTATGCAAATCGTAAAACATGTTCAACAAATTTCATTCTCTAAGGAAATCTTAAATATTCAAGCTAAAAGGCCGGTCCTTAAACAATTCAAAAAACTTAACCCTTTTTTGGACGCTTGCGGTATTCTTCGTGTTGGAGGCAGAATATCACGGTCAGGGCTTGAATATGAACATAAGCACCCTGCATTATTACCACCTGACCATCCACTAACTATTTTAATTATAGATTTCATTCATCGTACCTACTGCCATACGGGCATAAATACAACCCATTTTTTATTATTACAACAATTTTGGATTATTTCAGCAAAGCGTGTCGTTCGCAATCGTTTATCGAAGTGTATTCAATGTTATCGAATAAATCCAAAACCGTTACAGCCTTTTATGAGTGACCTTCCATCCTATCGCGTTAACCAAATAAAGCCTTTCTCAGTGGTAGGTGTAGATTTTGGGGGACCCTTTCGCATTAAACTCGGTTCTCATCGTGGAGCAAAAATCGATAAGGCATATTTATGCTTGTTTGTCTGTCTCGCCACGAAGGCCGTGCATCTCGAAGTAGTTTCTACGTTATCTGCGGAAGGATTTATCGCTGCGCTACGCCGTTTTGTTGGAAGACGCGGTCGGTGTAACGTGATTCATGCTGATTGTGGTACCAATTTCGTTGGTGCTAGAAATCAATTGTCGACTCTTATGGAGAGGGCTTCGGCCGCTGAGAAAATCAATTTCAAATTTAACCCGCCCTCGGCACCTCACTTCGGTGGCATTTGGGAAATCCAGATTAAAGCTGCAAAATCTCACTTATATCGAGTTGTAGGCGATCAAGTACTCACCTTTGAAGAACTGGCTACACTCTTCGTTCAAATCGAGTCAGTTCTGAATTCGCGTCCATTATGTCCCCTCAGTTCCGATCCTAACGATCTGTCTGTACTAACGCCCGGACATTTTCTCACCTTAGAACCATTAACGGCCGTCCCCGATGAAGATCTCACTAATATTAAACTCCATCGGCTTCATCGGTGGCAGCTTTTACAAGCTTTTCATCGGAATTTCTGGTCTAGGTGGAAACATGAGTATCTTAATTCATTAACCGAACGCGCTAAATGGACAAAGGAATCAAAACCGTTATCAATAGGATCGATGGTGATAATTAAAGATGACAATCGTGTGCCACTTCAATGGTCACTAGGTAGAGTGGTTGATCTACACTTTGGTGCTGACGGGATAGCTCGAAGTGCTGTTGTTAAAACTTCGCAAAATCACTTGATTCATCGTCCACTTGTGAAGTTATGCCCTCTTCCAATCGAACAATAAGATAATTTTTTTTTTTTTTAATATTAGTTAAGAAATAGGTTAAATATTTTCGTTCTTTTTCCAATATTATCTTTATTTAATTTACTTTATCGTGACAATTGCTCGTTCCTAATATCGTATCGTTCATTTAATTTTACTTTCATCGTATCGAATCAGTTATTTTGTTTCTGTTCGTTTTTTTTTTTTTTTTGTTTACCAGAAAATACCATAGGTATTTTGGTGGGCGGGATGTTCCGTTACCGGAATCATTATTAATATCGATCATTAGGGGCCACGGTGTTCGCGCAGGTAAGTGCACACGATGGTAACAGTTCACATTCAAAACTGTCATGTGTGACGTACTTGTCATCTGTGGCACGTTGTATCTATGCCAGCCGTCGGCGATCGAACGTTCCCGCGATCCGCCGAATAGAATCGAATCGAACGTGCAACGGTCAACATTTGAAACACCACCGCTCATCGTGCACAAAGAAGCGCCTACATCATCATCATCGCATCGTGTTGGAATTGCTTCCCCCCATCGACGGCTGGATCAACGTGCAGCTGCATACAAAGTACGTCATACATTGTACTTCGTTTGCGCTGCTTGTCGTGAACATCGTGATCTCTGTATGTATGTGACTCCGCCACCGCCCAGGTGCAATTTCCGTACACCCACTGTTAGTAAATTTTAGTTAGATTACGAAAGGGATATATACAAATTCTTAGTAAATTTAAAAACATTATCACAATAGTATTTTTATCTTCTTCCTTATAATTCTAGAATACCAGAATGTAAGAAATCCTTGTTTAAAATTAACATCAGAATTTCCTTAGACTTCACGTACTCTTCGGTCACGTTCGATGACACTTATCACGGCTTACCCGATTTAACAACAAGAGTTACGATAAATCCGGATATCCATTTCTCAGATGAACAACCTTTGATCTTCAATTTAATCTTTAAAGTGTTGTTTAAACATTTGTAAATTTTAAGAGAAAACGGGCATGATCGTGCAAATATGTTTAATACGAGAATGCAGCCAATGTACAAGTATTTGTCGTTTTTCGCGCTTTTTTGTTATATATTTAATCTGTTTACACATGAACTTAAAACTCTTATTTGTATTCCAATGTATTTATGGTGTAGGTTTCAAAATTTACAAACCATTTTCTAATCACTTGCTGACATATTAAATTGTGACATCATCATCATTATCATCACATCAGCCATTGGATGTCCACTGCTGAACGTAGGCCTCCCCCATCGACCTCCAGAGAGACCGGTTCAAAGCAACCTCCATCGTGACATATTTATACTTATCCTTAGTAAATTAAGATGCTGACAATGCAATTTTTCTAACACCATTGCGCATGTTTAAAATAAAAATGGTAGTTTTTTTTAACATTTTTCAAAAACAAATATTTTTTCATTAATATCACACTAAATATACAATAACTTTTACAAAGACGCAAAAAATATTTTCGGTAAATTTAAAAGTTACGACCAAATCAAAATATTATATTTACTTTTATACCACGTGGCCACATAGCAGATGTTTTTTCCTCCAAGATTCCTTAGTGCCTGAAAAGTGAACTCTGCGAACAGTGCCTATTGTCAATGATGATATGTATATGGTTCGGACACATGATATACTAACTATAAGCTTTATAATAAAGTGTGGTGTAGGAGTGGATGTCCATAGACGGAAATGGCTATGACTCTTTGCCAGTTAGGAGACAAACTCTTTGCCAGTTAGGAGACAAAGTACGTATTGTACTTTTAATTTTTACGCGTGTTATCTAAACTTAATTGATCACCACCATAATACCTAAGAGTTTTTATTATCAGAAGAGCAATAGTTAAAACGGAGGCAGCGACAGGAAAATAGTGAGAAAATATATTTCTGATCGGATGCTTACAGGAAGATCTTGCTTGGAAGATTTTAGATTCCTGCTGTCTGATCTTGGTAATGAGAATGGTAAGAAGAAGACGGCTGACGGGAGTGGTAAATGGGATTCGATAACGAAGCAGTCAAAAAAGGGGTAAGTAGAGTCTAAGCGCGTCCGTTTTCTTACGTCCATGGGAGAACGAGGCAGCCGTAATAGCTCATGCTGTCTTACGCGCAGGTGCAGAGTGTGGGAATGATATGATAGATTCTCGATCCTAAACCTAATTTTTTAAACAATGATAAACGTAAAAAGTGTGTTAACCTTTTACGTATAATCTATTTTTTACTGCGTTTGGTAAATACAGTAGTACTTGGTGGTATTTTCTTGTAGTGGAAATTTGGACAAAACTCTAACGAATATTGTCCAATTTATTTTTATGCATTTTTAATGCAGTTAAAAGAAAAAATAAAGTTTAATCATAAATATTACCAAAAAGTATGCTATCTTTATGCATAATACAAGATTGACATTACCATTTTTCTCAAAAATCATTATATACAAATTAAATAACTATATAATAAAAAAAACTTATCATGTAAATCCATTATTATACATCAAAATGTAATTTAAAAACTCCTAAATTTAAAATGAAAGATACAATTAAAGACATCGCGAAATAAATATTTAAAATGGAATGTTGTGGAAGCGAAGTTAGTTGCTGTATAAAATCTGTTTCTGTGTTCAAAAATCCACACGTTCTCTATATATCTGGGATGCTACTGGTTTTGATTTTATACTTGTCCTGGTCGCTGTATCGTTGCCAAGTATGCTAACGATTTTAGTCCGCCCGCTTTTACTACAATAATTTATAGTAAGTGTAATTTTTATCTTAAATTATTGAAAATTCTATTTTAAAATACTGTTTCACAGTTCACGTTATAGTCGCACTTAGTCGAAAAGTGTAATTTTAATAAAACATGCATAAAATACTCAAACATTTTTATTACATTATAACAATAATTATAAATAATAGATAATAATAAAATGAATTTATTGCCACATATATACAAGTTAAAATAACACGTAAATACATTTATAAAAAAAAAAAAACACGAAAACATAACATACATTAAAGCTTATTAAAATTTGACAAAATATAAAATATGAATAGGCAATAAAAAGTGGCTCAGCTTCAGCTGACACAGGACTAAAGTCCCATGCAGCGCTGTTTTTCAGCCACTTCACTTTCACACATTAAAAGTAATATTTTTATTTATATTGCTTTTATGATTAACATTGTTGATACTAATAATTAATAAGAATCTAGAATATGTGGTTAAATTAGATAACCAATTTAGTAGAACTACTAGTTTTAATTTTGGACTAATCAACAAAAACTTGATTAGATAATAAAACCAAAATATTCTCAACATTTTCAGATCGGTCTGTATGTAACAACGAATCAAAATGGGTTGTTGTCACGGACGTACCGAAGATAATTTTAAAAAAATATTCAAGGAACAAAAAGTTCAAGGACTTTTCTTGGGATTGGTTCTTGTTATTATTATATTGACCTACCGAATATATCGATGTTATCATCCAAGACGACGGTTACTTTGTATGTTTTAGACAAGTAAGTATAAAGTTATAAAATACTGAACCTAAGCCTGCTTCAGAATACGGGTAATAGATTCTACTTTAAATATGCAAAATTTGTAATTTATTTTATTAATTTAGTTTCTGATCAGGATCAACGCTTATTAGATGTTGAAGTTTGGATTGAGATTAAGTATGTTCTAAAGGCTTTGCTTATTAGTGATTGATGCGAATAATTATAAATATCCAGAATCTTAAAAACAAACAATAAACACGCTTATAGGTACCTTAAATATGTGTGAGAGGACGAAAGATTAGCGCTGGGTTCTCCTTAGTGCTTGTAATTTGCAGACGTCTACAGTTTTTTTAAATCATTTTCTGATTCAATGGAATCGGATTTAGATTATTGATTTTTTATAGATTTGACTGATTGACATATATGGGTGAGGCTCACAAAAAATGTACCATAACACACGGGAACTTCTAACACACAATAACACACTAGAAATAGGTAACGCACTGGAAATGTTGTTAAGGTTCATTCACATGACAATTAGTAAAAGAATTATAAATAAAATACTTATGTGGATAAATAATCAGTCTTTATTATTAATTCTTAATAAAATTGAGATCTTAATTTGTACTATAATTTCTTTTTTAAACAATCACAGATAGTTTTCTAATAGGAATATTAATTTGACAATTAAATTTATATTGTACCAACATTTGTTTTTTTATTTTTATTTTTATCTTTGATCTATTTTTTTACTTTAACATGATTTCACTTCCGAGTCATTAATTGAATTGTCACAGTCCTTTATGTCGTTCTCCTGAGCCATAGTCATGAACCATTCTCTAGCCAGGCTAGAGAATAATAAATACCTTCATTTCCTCGTTTTCATTAGATGTAAGACTTATTCTAGTTGCTTCAGTATTAGTGTCTAATTTTTTTTCGTTTTCGTTATCCGTACTGTCTCTCATTTCGTCTGTACTGCTTTCATATTCTGTTTTATGTTTCTTATTTTTTCTACGGTTTATATTTATAAGTTTTCTTTTATTTGGATTATTCGTCTTTGCACAAATCTTGTCAACAAATGGCATAATATTTTCCTTCGAGCTTGAAGCAATAATGTCTCTTTTTGAATCCACTTCTTTTAAATTGAATGGGCCATATTGGGTCAAATCAAAGTAAGACTTATTTTCCTCAGTATGCCTTATATCAGACAATACTGTTATCTTTTTTTAGGAGTAATAGATTTTTCGTTCTTCACTACTATTGGTTTTAGTAAGTCTGCAGATTTTACATTAAGACAGTTGCAAAAACCTGGTCTACTTTTTTGGCAAAAACAGCTCAGATAACGGTAAAAAATCGAGTTTGCTGAGTCAACGTTGATGATAATTTGATGTATTTTCATCGTATTTGGTACTGGTACCAGATTTACTGATTCGTTCAGTACAGCATCGTCCGGAATATAAAATAATTGAATTTCTGTTTCAGACGCCTGGAGCAATTCGTAAGCTGTTTTAGCATCGGCAATATCCGAACCATATGCTACGAAAGAATCTAATCTGCGTTTTATAGCGCCCCCCACTCCATCAGCGGCTCCTTTGCCGTGCGAGGCTTCGAAAAAGTTCCATGTTGAAAATGGGAAACCGAGTTCCTTTGTTAGTTTTGAAAAATAGTAAAAATTTTTTTTTGCCGATACTGAACCGTAGGGCCATCGGAAAAAAAATGAATCCCATTTACTTTAGGCATTTTCCGTTTGATCAATTCTAGCACTGGTAAGAGGTGAGCCCAAATGGCGTCTGGTCCATGTTCTTTGTTTGGAGACATAGATGCAAATGATTGATTACCGTTTGTAGAATACATAATACCAGTGTGAAGGCTAATCTGTTGTCTAGATCCATCAAAATGCATTGCTTGTATTTCAGTGCTTAATTTACAAGTATAGTTCTCGGAAAAGTCGATGTGTAATGCTACGGTGTGCTCATCTAGATTTTTTGTACACCTACGATATTCTTGGTACTGATGGATAATATTGTAGGAATGAGTTTTGAAATTCTGCAATTCTTCTTGAAACGCTTCCATGAGTATTTCCAACGTACCAGTCTTTTTTTCCTTGCTAATTTTCTTCATAGTCTTCGTCACATCGCTATTTCTTTTCGCTTTATATTCATGAGGTTTTAAAACCCATTCGTACCATGATATACTGTCATTTGCTTTTTTATCGCGTATAGTAAAGTTGACACACTTATTTTTGCACAACTCACACTCTCCATAAGCACATTTCTTAGACTTGATATCACAAACGACCATGCCCAATAATTCATCAAGATCTTTTGTTCCTATTAAACCAGTCGCCTCGAGTACTGTGGCTTTCATTTGTAAATTTTCATGTCTTTTGCAAGCGCAGGTATCTCGCTTCTCAGCTTTTGGTGGCAATACATAAAATAATAATAATAATAATAATAATTTATTTATTTTCTCACCACAATATTGCAAACATAACATTGGATAGGTACATAATGATATATATAACGAGCACTAATATTGTGGGAGACTGGTGCCTAAGCTAGGCTCGAGGCCTGTGTTTCAGGACACCAGGTCTCCCCCCACTTAATAAAGTACATTTCAATTATTATCCTTAATACAGTCGTTAACAATTTCCTTGTATAAAATATAATAGGAGATAGAAAAATTATCTATTTATATCTAAACTTAATACATTTTACATTATTCATGATACAATACGGATTAGCTTGTGTTTGTGGATGTGAGTGTGACTGTGTGTGTGTGTGTGTGTGTGTGTGTGTGTGTGTGTGTGTGTGTGTGTGTGTGTGTGTGTGTGTGTGTGTGTGTGTGTGTGTGTGTGTGTGTGAGTGTGAGTATGTTAAGAGTACTCTAGGTCATGGCAGAAAGAATCGCTTCAGTGTCATCATAGTTCAAACTTTGTAACCAGTCAGTTAGTTTTCGTTTACACATATTTTTATTGAGGTTGAATATAGGTAGAATTCTATTGATTTTGTTGTACAAGAAGCCACCCAAGCTGCAAAAGAATCGTTTTGAGAACTTTGTGGAAAATTTACTACGTTGGACTGGATTGTATCGCCTTTTTCCGTCTGACAGTGACCTGTGGTATTCAAGTAGTGTATGTTGTTTTAGGAGGATGTTAAGTATGAACAGTTGGCGCACCGTTAAAATCCGACACTCTTTGTATAACAGTACAGTGGGGTAACGGTACGGCTTAAATAACGACACCTTTAGGATAGCTCTTTGCGCTCTCTCCAGGTCAATCAGTCCGGTTTTCGGCGCACCACCCCAGGATGTAATACAATAAGTTAGCACCGATTGAGCGAGGGCAAAGTAAACAGATTTCAATTGGTTAGCATGCAAGACGTGTCTTATTGTTTTAAAAACATATATAAGTTTTCGTAACCTGTTATTAATCGCATCTATATGTTCGTCAAATCTAAGATTATTGTCAATCAATACTCCCAAGTATTTTACAGTCTCCTTTCTTTGCAAGCGTGCGCAGTCGCATGCAGCATCATGTGGTTCAGGACACGAGTGGACCCGTATGGCGCGAGTAGCAGACTGCGGTACAGTGCCTTTAATGGAAAAAGTTATATAGGTGGTTTTCTCTCTATTTAAAGTCAATAGGTTGGCTCGCAACCACTTCGAGACAGTGTTGAAGCCCAATTGAGCATAACTGTAAGTCTTGTCCCATGTATCTGCAGTAAATAAGAGAGCAGTGTCGTCGGCAAAGGAGACTATTTTGCACCCCGGGAGAGCGAGCATACTCAGATCGTTAATATAAACGAGAAATAGAGTCGGACCAAGTACACTACCTTGCGGCGTGCCATAAGTCAATGTACGCTCGTCACTAACGTATTCGTCTATTCTAACTCTCTGGGTACGCCCACTCAAATAATCCTTAAAAAGGCATAGAGGTATACCTCTTATCCCCAGGTTTTCCATTTTCCGGATAAGAAGGGGTACAGAAACTGTGTCAAATGCCTTGGTGATATCCAGAAACATACCTAAGACTTTCTGCCCCCCATCCACCTCTGACACAATAAAGTTGGTAAGTTCATTTACCGCGTCAGAAGTGGATCTACCCGCACGGAAGCCAAACTGCGCAGGTGAGAGTAGATTGCCCCCTTCCAGAAAACTAACAAGCCTGTTATTCATAATTCGTTCCAATACCTTTGAGAGGGCAGGAAGTACGGCTATTGGCCTATAGTTATTAACACAGTCTCCATCCCCACTCTTAAAGATCGGGTGTACAATGGCTTTCTTAAACACCTTAGGAAATTTGCCTGTAGAGAGCGCAAGGTTGCAAATGTAGGTTAAAGGCGGTACTATAGCAAACTCATGTTTTTTTAAAAGGTTGCTGGAAATGTTGTCCCAACCCATTGCACAGTCACTACGGAGTGATCTTAGCAGCCTAGCAACCTCTTCCTCATCAGTTGGCAACATGACCATTGATTGCGGGTTTTTATTTTTCATCAAGGTGTTAAGTGGTTCGCTCTGTGAGTTTATATTTTGTTCCGCAAGCTGTTTGCCAATGTTTGAAAAAAAATCATTAACAAAGTTTACTGAGAGATCTGGTGTGGCTAGTGTATTCAACAAATTAGAAGATGTATTTACTTTATTTTTGGTTCTGCCTGATATGTTATTTATCACTGACCATATTTGTTTTGGGTTTCTGCCTGCTTTGTTTACTGCTTGCCTATCATAATCTAATTTAATATTTTTTAATAGTCTATTACAAAAGTTTCTGTACCTAGAAAAAGTGATTCGCAAGATCTCATTACTAGGTGCCTTTTTGAGGTTCTTATGTAATGCGTCTCTGTGTCTGATACAGCGGAGCAGTCCAGGAGTAATCCATGGTTTTATAATTACTTTTCTATTAGGAATTTTAACTGTTTTAGAATTTGAATCAATTAAATTTTTTATTAAATTTATCATTATCTGAGCAGCATCGTGAGGGTTTTGTGTCTTGTATACTTCACCAAAGTCAAGATTCTTCATACGTGCATCCAACTGTTCATAATTAATACGGACAACAACTCTTTTTACTGTAGTTTTAGTTACTTTTTTTGCAAGATATAATAAGACTGTGTCGTGATCAGTTAAAGCAGAGTGTGCGACTAAGGCTGAAGCAGGTAGCCCAGTTTTAAGAATAAAATGGTCAAGACAGGCATTCTGTCGAGTGGGCAAAGAATGGGCAGGCAGTAGGCCATGTGATGCTAATAGATTCAAGTAACTATGTTTGATAGTATCCCGGCATTGTTGGTGAATGTTAATGTTTATATCTCCCGTAATTATAATATTTTTAAAATGTGCTACATTTGTTAGTATGTCATTGAGGGAGGACAAGAAGTTGGTAATGTCTCTAAAGCTAGGAGGTCGGTATATAACTAGCAGTACAGTATTAGAGTCAATTGTTATTTGAAGACAATTAGCATCCAGAAAAGTGGGCTCCACTACCATGACTCTCAGTGCCTTGTGTATATAAACGACCACACCCTCGTTTTGTGTACGGTTATTAACTGTCTTAAAATTGTTATAGTGTGGTAAGTTAGGGATATTTTGTGTATTAGGCAACCAACATTCAGTTAAGGCGATTATGTCCCAGTCTATTTTAGTCCTAGCCAGTATGGTCATAAAACCTGGCATGTTTTTTGTAATACTTCGTATGTTTTGACTTAAGACTTTCAGTGACTGGTCTGGTTTAAAGTTTGGTGGGATACAATGGTCCAAGTCACACGTTGAAGATTCAGACACGGAGACAGAGTCGATATTGTTAAGATTATTTTGTATTGAATCGAATTTTGTTATAATTTATTATCATTTTACATTTAAATAATGTTATTTTACAGAAATTTAATATGTTTAGTAGAGTCCAACAATAAATTATAATGTCGACACAAAGCACAGACAGTCCCAACAAAAAATCGTGAATTCTTGTAATCATTAAGAAGAGTTTAGTTGTAGAAGTGTACAAGATGAGTATTTTTATTATAATTTGACGGTAGTATGTGTTAGTTATTATGAGAGTACATAATATGTGATATATTAGCTGTATGTAAAATGTTTGTAGTGCGTATATGTAGTAATATAATGTATATAACTCAGTAATGTAAAATAAATATAATGTATAATTAAACGAGTGTATTTTGTAAATAGTTTTATCATATGTTTGTTTGTATTTGTAGGTTAATTCAACATTGCTCAAAACATTTGACAAATTAATAGGCCCACAAAACGCAATCATAGTTTTACGATAATTAAATGATAGGAGTAGTCACTTTTGTTTTCGTAACCGCGAAAGATCTTCTTCAGACTTTATAAGCCGGCTGGGCATTCCATCCTTTTCTCGTATGTACACCTTGCCGTTGGCAGTCCAGCATTGTTCATATTCACTGCTTTTTACAAACTCTCTTGCCAGGTAGTGTAGCCGTTTCGTCATAGTAGTGAGAACTTCCGAGATATATAGTGGTTGCTTAGGACCTTTTTCATTCACATGATTTGAATTAAGGCGGTTTTTCGGATTCTGTTTATTAAAGGATTTAGTTGAACTCAAGAACTGTTCCTTAAGATTTGGAGACGTAAATTCGACTATAACTGTACCCAAAGAGTCTGTCTTATTCTTTAATCGAAAGATGTTCTGAATTTCGTTTCCATTAAGTGGTTGATTGATGATGTTACTAATTTTTTTTACAGAGTTAGTAAGTGTTTCACGAGTTTCTGGTGTTGTGGATGGAAGATTTTTAATCTCTAGTGAAGCTGCTTTAATATGTTTTTCCAAAAAGTCGACTTTACTCTCCAGAGCTTTTATAGTTTTTTTATTGTTGCTGCATTCTTTTTTTAAATTATCTATCTCCAGACGAGCATCATCGTACTTATCAGAGAGAAATTTAATAGTCTTCTGAATTTCATTATTTTGTGTACGTATTTCAGCGTTTTGAGTCCTTATGATAGCATTTTGAGATCTAATTTCGTCGAGAGCCGAGTGTAAGGAATCCATTTTATCGTTTTGTAGGTTTTGTGTTGTTACTAGTTGGGAAAACATACCCTTCATCTCACTCATCATTTTCTCCATTCGTTCCCAATCATTATCACTACGCTTTCTCTTCCTTTGTGTAGTATTTGAGGTATCATCATCACCCGTATGGTCCTTAGAAGCTTTTAATGTTAGATTAGGTTCAGAGGCGTGATGAGATGGCGCTGGACTATTAGGTGGGGTCCTTTTGATAGATGAAAGCATTGTAGTGATTATCCGTTGATAAGGTATATATCGATATAATATGTATGTATATAATCGATTCCAATGAAGTGAAAAATATTAATAAAGATTTATAATAAAGTGTAAAAAAATAAAGAGCAAGCAGCTGTACTCACAAAGCCGTATTTAGTACTAATACCAGAGATAATATTATTATCTCGCAAACCGCAGTCACTGTGCCACCGCGCCGCCGCCAATTCCGAGTAAGTATATCGGAGGCCGTCGGTACGTACTTGAGAACACGAAGTTTACCGAGCGAAGGCCGGTCGTTGACACCGTTGCAATGCACCGCTTGAGTCCGTCGACCAAGTGACTCATGCGTCTCAGATGTTAATTCAAACGTTTTGTAGCCGTTGTTGAATAATACCGTGATATCTTCCTTGTCTTTTGCTCGATTGTAAAACTGAATAGTGCAATATAAAATCCACAAGATAAGCTATCCAACAGTGTAATTTAATATTCAGAAAGTTAACTTTTTACCATAATTAAGATTTTGTAAAGCGAGAACAAAAATAGTTACGTTAGACCGCCCTGAATAGTGCGGGGGGAATGATGAAAATGGTCTGTATCTTTTGAATGTAGCGAATGACAGTTTTCCACCTTCACGTATGTATTTTTGATGTAGTTTACGTAGAGTTCCGAGCAAATACCTTCTCTGTTTTTTCTGTTTTCTTTGAATTTTTATTTCATTTTTGCCAGCCGTCATTTTGCTGACATCATCCCTCTCATAAAAGGCTCTCAAGTGGGCCTGTATTAAACTACTTTTATTTTTCTGTGGCGCATGATGCCGTATTTTTCCTTTCAAGCCTAAATAGGTAGCTATTTTGGTCTTCATGTTGTATCTATGTATAGTGTCACTTTTGCTGAAAACATTTTTGATCAGTCGTTTTTCTTGATTTTTTTTTATTTTTGTAACTCTCCTTTATACTTTCGACAATCACGTGATGTTCAAGCAGTGCTTTTTTCACTCTTTCCTTTTCTTCAGGGCGTATATTTGGTAAATGTTGATGAATGTAAGCATTCGTTTTCGAAGAAGGAGTCATTTTTTCAAGATCGTCATTTATAGTTTTAGCACTTGAGTTAGAATTTTCTTTAAGATCACGAATTAGTTTATTTTTCTCTTTGACAGTTTTTAGTAACGCATTGTTTTTTTGTACAGACCTGTTTAATTTTTGCTTTATATTTTTAAAGAGCTGGTTAAATTTTTTTACTTTCTCCTTTAATTCATTGTTTTCAATTTTTAGTTTATAAATAACTCTTCGATTACTATTTCTATTCTGTTTTGAAACCTGTGCATGTTCTACTGAAGGCACTACTTCAGACGTCTGTTGTTGTTTATTTTTCTTCTTTCTATCTCTCCACTGCTTTCTTATATTTTCCTGTTCAGATGGAGCATATTCTGTTATTTTCTTTCTATTTTGTTTTGTCCTTTCAGCATTTTTTCTTTTTGTAATAAGAACTTTTCAGGATTTTTTTCTTTTAGCCTTTGTCGATAGAGCTTTTGCCTTTCAGCCGACGTTAGCGGCATCTGAAAAATGAAAATCAACTTTTACCAAAAAGAAAATTAGGTAAATATTCGGTATCGAGCCACCACCGATTTTGAGGCAAATTTTTTTTTCAGAGGTGACCGTGTACCGAATAATTACCGAAAATTATTGTACATTATGCAAAATAAATATCGGTTACAATTGTGAACGAAGCTTTACACACTTCACGAGTGTTATATCACACAATTTCGTAACACACGCAACACACGTGAACAAACACACGTGAGTATATAACCTAAAAGTCGTGTAGCATCTTTAAAATACAATGCAAATCTGTGATAAACTGCATTTTTTTATAGTATCAATACCCCTCTCAACTATTATTACCCGAAATAATCATATTTTATTACTTACCATGCAAAATTGCTTCCAAAAAGTCTCAAATCTCCAAGGACGAAAAGTAACACGTACAGAAAACTGCTTCTTCCACAAAAACTGAGATGTCTGACAATACGTTGACATTTTATATGACAAGTAATAATGTTGCCATTACACAAAAAACAATTAACGTGTTGCTAGTGCTTATTACGAGTAAACTACTCCGTAACAAACTGTTTGTAACACACGTGAAATTTGATAGTCACATTTTTTTTTTTCAATCATATTTTTATAATTTATTACCCGTTTTATTATATCTACCATTGACGTAATAGTTTTAAGTCCATATAGTTTACATATTACTTACATATCATGAAAAAATGTACATAAAGGTGAAATAAAAAGTTAATGAACTCGATTTGGGGTAGGCACATTTTATTTTTCTATGAAACTGGAAGTAAGTTAATTTTTGTATTACTTACTTCTTGGTTAAATTCAAATAAATTCACTATTTCAAAGGTCTGATATTAACAAGTTAATAAAGACCGACCTAGAAAATCATAAATTAATTTATTAAGCAATTCCAAAATATTTATTTTCTTTGCTCAAAGTTTGGCTCACAAAAAATATGGTTCAGGTACATTTTTTGTGAGCCTTACCCATATAAGAACTGTGTTCTTTAATTGACTTTAGCTGACGACGCGTTGGCGCAATGGTCACAGCAACTGGCTGTTTTATACTAGCTTTTGCCGCGACTTCGCCCCTTCGACCAAAAAAAAAGTATCTATTGTTACTTCTAATACCTCCAAGAATAATATTTGTATAAAGTTTCATGATGATTGGTTAAGTAGTTTTCGCGTGAAAACGTAACAAAGTTACTTTCGCATTTATAATATTACAGTCGATTCTCGATAATTTGAAACTCAAGGGACCAGAGATAAATTACAAATTAACTAGAGTTCAAAATAACAAGTGTTTAAATAGCCACGAGGGGGAGGGAGGGATTCAAATAAACATGAGTTTGATCAAAATTCGTGATCTATTATTTCTATACATATTAACAATAAATAATACAATTATTCACAAATTTTTATTTTAAAAAGAAGTCTATAATCTTTTTTTGAGTAAGCGACTTCAGTCTGTCAATGTCCAAAGAATTTTCGATAGTGGTGAGAGCTGCGAAAAAATCGCCATTCGTGTCGGTTTCCACACGCTTTCACATATGGAAAGACATTTGTTCTTTCTTGGACTCATTAACGTTTGAAAGAAGACTAGAATGCGAGCTTACTCATATCTCATTTAGTACCTGGATGACCGAGCATTCTCAATTATATTTAGATACATTACATACTGATGAAACATAAATAATATTTTCGATCTTACCGACATAATAGTAAAACAATAGGAAATGGTTATTTAAATAAAAAATAAAAAATTAAAGGGGCTCTCAATAATAGTTTTTCTCACAAAAAAGAAACTTGAAAAAATAAGGAAAAAATTTGGTCTGTAGAAACCGGGATTCGAACTCGGATATTCTGACATTGATTCCGTCCGATTCCTATCGGCGCTATTTTAAGCTTATTAATGACAGCGAAATTTACCTTCGTATTCTAATGATATTTTTTAATTGCGTAAAAAAAGGGATAAAACGACATTTTCTAAAAATAAATCCTAGCTAGATCGATTTATCACCCCAGAAACCCCCTTCATACTAAATTTCATGAAAATCGTTGGAGCCGTTTCCGAGATTCAGATTATATATATATATACAAGAATTGCTCGTTTAAAGATATAAGATGTATAAACAATTGACATGTCTGTACCTACATGATAAACGGTTCAAGTTATAGAGAGTCTACTCTCGCAAACATGCGATAATTTGAAGTCCGGATTTCAAATAATCGCATGTTCGCGAGCAAGATGCCTCATTCAACTTCAAATTACCGAAGGGATCAATTAACATTGATTTTACTCAATTTATCGAGTATTTTTCAAGGGAACGAATAAAAAAATTCAAATAATCGAGAGAATCAAATTAACGAGTGTCAAATTATCGAGAGTCGACTGTATAAATAAATAAATAAACGTCTCACACTCAACGGCAACCAGTAGGATGTGAATCCTGTGTCGGGGGTCCGGATACCCACACAATATACAAGCACAAACGCCCAGACTAAGACAAACATCTGTATGGTCTATACAAATATTTGTCATGTGCGGGGATCGAACCCGTGACCGCTAGCGCACCAGCCGTTACTGTGACCACTCCGCCAACGCGTCGTCAAATTCGCATTTATAATATTAGTATGAATATGATAAGTCGTTCCTAACGACTGACAGTTTTATCGTGGTAGACCTTTTAGAACACCTTAAATAGGCATACGACTCTACGAAGCGCTATCTATATTGATGATGATGATGATGTGTTCCCAGCCGATTTCGGCTACAGCGACTGCCACTGTCGATATTGTCAATTATTGTGTGCTCGTTCATGTGCCCTTACGTGACTGCAATAGCCAATCTTGTTAAGAAAATTTCGGCCATATTGGTCACAGGTAAGGACACCATTCACATAATTGTAATGATGTCTTCGGTGGGCTTTGACTTTTAGCTCATCACGTCTAGTGTCCAATTTCAATCTCCTTTCCTCCTCGAAACTCGACACCTGTACCCGCACCAGCCGTCTCCACTCCGAACGATTTGCGGCAAGATCTTCCCATTTGGAAGGCTCAATGTGACATCTTTTCATATGTCTTTTCTGAACGTCCTTATAGCGTAGAAACTGACCACCTTGTTTTCGCTTGCCGTTCTGGAGTTCAGAAAAAAAGATGCGCTTGGTCACTCTTTTATCGGGCATCCGCGAGAGATGTCCACACCACCGAAGTTGTCTTCTCATTAAATAGGCCTCGATTCCTGCTACCTGAGCAAGACGAAGCACGTCCGTATTTCTTACACGATCCGACCAATGGATATTTAGGATATCGCGCAAGCACCTTAGGTGGAATCTGTCCAATACACGGATATGTCTACGATACGCAACCCACGTCTCTGATGCGTACAGTAAATGGGGAATCACAAACGCCATATAGCACGAAATTTTTGTTTTCAATTTGAGATCGTGGGAGCGCATGATTTTAGATCTTAGCTTGCCGAAGGCTGCAGCTGCCGCACCTATACGGTGGTTTATTTCAGTATCCAGATCACATTAAGATGTAACTGTGCTCCCTAAGTACTTGAATTTATCCACCCGACCAAGTACCTCACCGTTGATATGGACTTCCTGATCTTGGTGGTCGTGTAATTCCATCACCATTATTTCAGTCTTACTGATGTTAATTTTTAGACCATATCTACAACAGGCCTCATTGAACTTGCACATAATATTCTGAAGTCCTTCCGAGGTACCAGCCACAAAACACAGATCGTCTGCGTATATTATCTCGGTTATTATAGTGTGGGATACCTTTGTTCGAGCCTTAAGTCTTGCAAGGTTAAAAATGCTGCCGCAGTACGAAAGCGAATATGGATGCCTTCAGAAAGCTGTTGCAGGGTCTCATTAACTACTACAGAGAAGTATAGAGCGAAGAGCGTAGGAGCCAGAACACATCCCTGCTTAACACCACAAGATACAGGGAAGCACTGGGATTGCTCACCATCAATGCAAACACAACAGGACATATCATCATGTAGCAGCCGAATTATTCGCAAGAACTTCGCAGGGCAGCCCAACTTCCTCAGCACCAACCACAGCGCTTCGCGAGGAACACTGTCAAATGCTTTTTCAAGGTCCACAAAGCATAAATATAGAGATTGGCTTTGCTCCCTACTTTTCTCTTGCAGCTGTCGGATAGAGAATATCGCTTCGCATGTTCCTCTGTTTGGTCTAAAACCAAATTGCGTCTCCGGTAGCAAAGTTTCCGATAGGGGAATTAGGCGGTTGAGAATGACTCTAGCAAACACTGTTCCAGGAACGGACAGAAGAGATATGCCCCGGTAGGAGTTGCATTCAGATCTATGACCTTTATTTTTATAAAGGGTACATATAAAGGAGATTTGGAATTCAGGTGGTACTTTTTCTTCTGTCCACATTTCTGCAAACAGCTGCCATATGGTTGTGTGTAGTTGGTCTCCTCCATATTTAAGTAACTCTCCTGCGATATTGTCTACTCCTACCGCCTTATTGTTTTGTTGCTGTTTAATGGCTTTGACAACCTCCTCTAATGTCAGTGGCTCATCCAGTGCACTTACCTCGGGCAAGTCTGGGAGAGAATTAATGTGACGCAGATCAGCAAAGCGGTCCATATTAAGCAGGTCTTTAAAGTGCTCTACCCAGCGGCTGAGAACATCTTCTTTCGCCGTTAGCCGTTTTGTACCATCAGAACTTTTTAAAGGTACCCTGTTCCGCACCGGGTTACCCATTAGAGTGCGCACCTCCGAGAAAAAGGCACCCATCTGGTTTGTATCGAAAAGCCATTGTACCCGCTGAGCCCTCTCATACCACCATTTGTCTTTCAGCTCTCTGGTCAGTTTCCTTATTCCTGATCCACTTTCCCTTACTTGTTTAGATGAGTGATTGGCCTGACGTAAGATGTTCCTATGCCTCTGTAGGGCTTCAGTCAAAAGCCTGTCATTTTGGTCAAACCAGTCATCCTTTTGCCGCTTCTTATACCCCAAGACATTAGTGGCAGTATTAAGAATACAAGATGACAGTGCTTGCCATTTAGGAGCTATCTCTCCATTTGTAGTGTTGAGTAATATTGCACCATTTAGCTCTTCCACAAACATTTTACGTGTGTCGTGATCATAAAGCTGATCTATGTTCAAGCAAGCAGGCCTTTTTCTGCACTTTCTTTGGGGCATACGAAGCTGGAGTCTTAGTTTTGTGACAACCAATCTGTGATCCGTCCAGCAATTTGCACCACGCATAACGCGGGTTATAAGTACCTGGGATACGTCCCGCTGACGTACTATAGCATAATCTATGAGGTGCCAATGTTTAGATCTTGGGTGCATCCACGTAGTCTTGTATTTGGCAGGTAATCTGAATGACGTATTTGTGATAGTCAAATCAAATTGTGCACAGAAACTTAACAGCAACTGTCCATTACTGTTCATATTACCGATTCCGTGCCTGCCTAAAACCCGAGGCCACGCTACAAAATCTCGGCCAACTCTAGCATTAAAATCACCAAGTAATAAAATTTGTTCTCTGTGGCGAATACCATCAATAGAATTTCCGAGTTCCTGGTAAAATTGATTCTTGATGCTGTCATCTCTATCCATAGTTGGGGCATAAACGCTGATAATATTAATATAATTGTTGTTTTCCAGGTGTAAGCGCAGTATAATAATTCTGTCCGAGATGTAACGAGGGCACTCTTCCAGTTTTCTTGCTAAAGGGGTTCTTACAGCGAAACCTACACCCGAGTGTCGAGTTTCAGTATTTGGTCTTCCTTTCCAGTAGAACGTATAACCACCGCCATGTTCAGTGAGCTCACCTTCGTCGGCAAGTCGAGTTTCACTAAGTGCTGCTATATCGATATTATAGCGACGAAGTTCTCGAGCTACGACTGCTGTTTTGCGTTCAGGGCATAGGCTGTCATTACGATCTAATAGTGTACGTACATTCCATGCTCCAAAAGTCACGTTCAATGTTTTTATTTTCTTGTTTCTTCGACCACGTTGATTTGAGATGCTGGGTAGCTGTGGTTACTACCTCCCGTACGAGTTTGGGGTAAGCAATTTTTAGGACACCTTTTCTAGCCCCTTCCCCGGCTAAGCGGGGGAAGCAGTGTCTCCCTAAATAGGGCTGCTTCGTCGATGACGGTGCTGCCGAATCCACACTGTTACCCCAATGCAGCGCAGAAGCGACCACTCTCCCTCAGCCGCCTACATGTAGACTTTGGACAAAGTTGAGTTGCATCCCAGCTCAACCTCTCTACCGCCATCCATCGCCGCAGGGCTTGACTCGCTCGTAGTCCATAAACAGAAGCAGTCAATTACGCAGGATATATTTTAGTGCACAAACAGTCGCGCAATTGTAGGTGCACTCACTCGTCCTCGCCCACCTTTACCCGCTGGGACGGAAAACCGCTACAAGCGGAGGTGGGTCTGGATGCAGCTTCTGGCCAACAATTTCTTTTGCCTTCTGTTGCCGCCCTAGGCCTTCAGCATTGCCTCCGCTGGTCGCCGTCTCCGCCAAGGTCTTTTGCTTATCAGCTGTAGCTTGCCATCAACACCGATCCAGTCTTCGTGCACTATACGGGAGGTGACCGCGAATAGGTCTGTCCGCGATAGCGTGCAGACTCCCCTCACCAGGTTTTGCCCACGAGCCGACGTGGTTTACCAGGGCGTGGCCGCTGCGTGCACTGACAGCTACTTGGAGCCACTGGTGAGAGTTGTAGGTCGCCTGTGAACCAGTGTGGTACACCGTCCTTCAGGAAGGACCGGCTGGTGAAACCTGAAAGGTACTATCACTAGACACCCCACTACGCCCTTATCTTATCTATATTATTATTGTATTGTCTAAACTAAACTATGTAGATACAATTCAACAATCTATGCTGTTCTTTCGTACAAAAAAGGTAGAATAAGCCAAAGAGAAGACAAAATTGCGTTGTTTCCTTTCATTTTAACTGTTCAGAACGTTTATGCAATAATTGCATGTATTATTGAAATTATATGTAGGTTCAAATAGTAACATTTATTTCTTACAAAAAATCGCAAGAAAATAAAGCGTCATCTTACTTAATACTAATACACATGCCATTAGTCGCTATAAGTCGATAGTCTTCCAAGGTTTCGCTAAGATTTTAAGGGATATTCCTCCGCGCGCTTAAGTAATTAAAATTAAGACGAGGGTACACAATATACAAGTGGCACGCGTAGCGAATGCTTTTAATTTCCTTGGCAAGATAAGTACTTCCATGAATTAATACATATACATTGTATTTTATAAGTTATTGGTATATGTATTTTTATTTATTAATAAATTTGAATGTGTTTCTAAATATATGTACTATATTTCAATTCTGTAATTTTCCTTAAGACTACGAAATCTAGTACTTTTCATAATGATGCCATTACAATGTATAGAAGACAGTACTAAAGGAAGGCTTTATAAGGTCGTTGCAGTATAGATCAGTGATAATGATGTTCATTATCATTGATATACAAATAGCAATAGTTTTAACAAATTTTTATCTGTATCTTTTTTGTTCCGTCCTTTCTGTATGCGGTGCTATTTTAGATTGTAATTCACATTAAACAATGCAGTTTTACAATGAGTGAACTAGTACACTACTCCACCATCACATACTCGTATTCTTACGAGTAAATATCAATGACATTTTACAATTCTGTTCCAAGTATTATCTTTATGTTTTGATCGACAGTAGTGTGAGAGTATTTTACGAAGGCTATTTAGACTCTCTTTACATACATATTCTTATAGTAAAATTGAAAATTTCACGTTTCTAGTTTTTTTTTCTACATTTTTTCTGTCGAACATTTTTGTAGGCGCACTAAAAGCACTAATAAGATACATTTCTATAATTTTTAGAAAGGCCTATTTGTTTGAACATGCATCACTGCTAAAATAAAAAGTGTAGGTTAAAAAATTTGCTTGGTAACCATTAATCATTCTGTGATAACATTTAGTCTTTATTTTATCAAAATCATTTCAAAATCACTCTGTTTAAAGTTATTGAAATTTAAATTTTGCACTATGAATAACGGCGTTAGAAAGTAGCGTAAGCGGCGGTAAGTTCATACAGTTAAATATGATAAAAAAGGTTTTTGCGTTGTGTTAAATTGTTTTATAGCATTTAAATAATAATAATATTCAAAGTCCCTTTAAAAAAAATTGGTTGTCTGTAAAGTCGGTTTATGAACAATAATTTTACGTTATAAAGCAAATTTTTCAAGATTAGCAGTTTGTGTTCTATCATAAGACCCTGGTTACCATGAAAAAACAAACTACTCGTTTCATTGCGAAGTTCCTGTTGCCACCTTCCAGCTTCATCATCATATCAAACTCTGATAACCATCTAAAAACAAAGTAATCGTCAAGATGAATCAAACGAGCCGAAATTCGATGAGGTTGGGTCGTTTCATTACAGAGTTCCAGCTCCATCTTTAGACCCTGGTATGGATAACAGTAATTACTATTTAAATTAATGCAACGTCATCGGTCCCGAAGTCGGTAGAATATACGAGAAATAGTTGATCGGGTAATGAAAAACAAATCGCTAATCCTGAAGATCCTGGTAAGGATAACAGAACTTGTCATCGGTCCTCGATAAGTCTACTAAGTTTCAATGAAATCTGAACTTTCAATGTGGGTCAAAATGAAGTCCAAAGGAGTTAGTTACAAACAAACAATTAAGTTAACATACAAACAAACATATAGGTGAAACTAAGAAAAAGCGTAAAAAAATGACAAATAATGTTATACAATTAATTTTGCGGCTCTTCAAAATAAGATTCTGAAAATATTAAATTACTTGTTCAATGAAACCGAAACCGTAAAAATGTATCTGTAGATTTAAAAAAAAGTCCTGCAATAAATTTGAGTAACGATTTCTACCGCTTTAAGCTGCATGAAAATAAAATCATTTTACATTTTTTCTTCTTGATATAAAATATAAATAAAATTTAATGAAAGTTGTTTAGTTATCGATTAGATCAGTGTTTCCCAACGTGGGGCCCACGCCCCACTGGGGGGCAATTTAATAGTTAAGGGGGGCAATTTAAAAATGGACTCGACACGACTTTAACCCTTTCGCTTTGGATTATTGAAATGCAATGCCAAAGAGTATATAATATGCAATGCTATACCTTGTCCAACCGTTTATTATCTTTTTGACAGCTTACGTCTATAAATTTCAGTTTGTTTTTTCATTATATGTTTTGAAATTTTACTTACGATGTTTTGATAACAATTTCATAGTGATTTCTTCCTAAAACTTATCATTTATATTTCTTAAGGGAACAAAACAATTTTAAAATTTAAAAATTATGCATGGGGGCTTAAAAAATTTAGAAAAGTTAAGGTGGGGCATGGCCTAAAAAAGGTTGGGAAACACTGGATTAGATACAAGTCCTTTTTGCCATATTCGATCATTTTATTCTGTTTATTAAGTAATATATATATATATATATATATATATATATATACATAATAAATACATATATGTAATTTTTATTCATTAATAAAGTTATAAATGTAAAAAGATATACAAGGAAACTTATATAAAACGACTTTTAATATGTGAATAAAGTAGGTTTGGGATGTAAGATTTACATAAAAGGCTATAATTTTATCAAATTTTATTTTACAAAATAAAAATAAAATACAACAAAGCTTAGTTATGTAATTATATAAAAACGGCAGGAAATTAACATGTTATGCTTAACAGTAAATTTTATAATTTTATAAAAACGTTTTAAAATAAATAAATAAACAAAAAAATTATTTCTTTTTTTACACCTCAAATAACTATCACTGTCAAGGTGATATAAGTACTTCGATAAATTATCAACGATTTTTGCATTAATAATTTATATTAATTAAAAATTATGCATATTTATAAACTGTACTACTGTACCGTATCAGTCTGTAAATCACCCACTGCTGAGCGAAGGCCTCCTCTCCATATAGAAGAAGGGTTAAAGCCCAATCCACCACGCTGCTAACTGTAACGATCGTTATCCCATATCAGGTGTCTATGATAACAATCGAGACCGACGGCTTTACGTGCTCTCCGAGGCACGGTGGGGAGACCCACAAGGACATACACCCAAAGCGGAAACAAATATTTCTACAATATGTATATGTGTATATGTATTCACGGGCTCGTATCCGCAACTCGACGTCTACCAAAAAATATTTCTACAAATACAAATATCTGTCGCGAGCGGGAATCGATTTTTTTTTTTTTTGTAAACATTTGAAGCTAATCAAATAAACTAAGCCGCTTTTACATTCGTTAAATTTTGAAGACGATAAATTATTATTGTTTATAGAAAATAATGCTAAATAATAAAACTATTGAAAAGTGTCTATATATAACTAGCAGTATAATTTTGTATTGATTTTATTTTTGTATTTAAATATAAATACTAAGTAATTAATGTATAATTGTTTATACTCATATAAAGAAGCTATTTTAAAAAACTTAAAAAATTATTATATAAAACTGTTAAAATTTTGTTAAAATTTTAGCTTTGGAATTTATGAAAATAATCTAAAAGCACTATGAAAATTATTTTTAATGTCTTTGAGCGTTTTCTTTTTTCATTTAATAACATATATGTATAATAGATAATGACTGGCTCTTTTGTGCAGTTGGCAGTGTCTCTGTTTTCTGTTCCAGGGTCTTGGATGCGATTCCTGAGAATCCGAGTCTGGGTGTAATATTTATATCAGTCTGTTACCTAAAAAACAGGCAAACGGCACTATCGTCGCAGTGATGGAAAAACATACGAATTCCACATTATGGTAGAGCTACTTAATTATTGTAAAAGTATATTAAATAAAATAAATACGTTAATCAATTTCTATATTTTAATTCACATTATAATTGCTCAAAATTTAAAATTATTACCACGAACGACAATGTCTTGTCAAAATAAACTGAAGTCAAAATAGTTCATGCTCAATTTTACAATTGAGTAATTTCTACAGACGGCTGGTTGTGCGTAAGAAGACAGTTTAAACTTAAGACAAATTTCAGCTTAAATTTTTTCGTCTCCTAGACCAGTAATGTAATACTATCAAATTAAAAAGCCTCGCATCAGTTTTTAAGATGTGAAATGTTATTATCGTTAATGAAATAATGCTCTTGTCATCATTCATCATGAACCACGATACCTATATATATGAAATGTCGGGGCCATATCGTCGAATTGCCTCATGAAATGAAATGCTCGAGAATTTCATGAACTGGTCGTATTTCATGTCATGTTTCACTGACCAATGGCCACATCATAATGTGTCTTCGCAAGATCAATGATAAAAAAAGTCTAACCTAACCTAACCTAACATATTAAACATAACATATTTTTCGAGCATTTCATTATGTGGCCAATTCTACGACATGGCCACGACATATACATATTATTAATTCTACGTAGTATTTATTCTTTTGCCAAAATAGAAAGATATAATTATTTGATAACTAATTATTAATTTTAACTAACTATTATTTAATTAATTAATTTATTTTATACATCGTATATTATTATTCTATCCTATCATTATGTTGTATTTAGTGATCGTTGACTCAGTTCAACTGAGGGTAATCAATACAATTATAAAATAATGCAATTCGAGCATATAGTCTAAAAAGTGATCAATAAAATTGCATTAAGTCCACCAATTCAAGTGCCTATCTCACAAAGTATTTTAAGAAAACAACTAATAAAAGTAATTTATTACACTTATAGTACAGAAAGATTCAACAATATATTATCTCATGTTTTCCTTCATATTACTTTGGAAATATGCTTCTTTAGCTACTTCAAATAGTGTTTCACTGTTTTTGTCTCCAGTTTCTTTGACCATTGAAGACAAGTGGCTGTTGGGATCAGAGAGAAGGATATAAGGATGGTCGAATTCGACAATTTCTCCGCTGCTCATAACCAATACCCTATCCGAGTCCATGATCGTGTTAAGACGATGAGCAATGGTCAAAACGGTGCACGACGCAAACTGCCGACGAATTGTCTGCTGAATGAAATTGTCGGTTCTAAAACAGAAGAAAAACATTAGAAATATACATATATCAACGGCTTATTTTCAGTAAAGTAAAATATATTCTTATATAAACTTGTAACTTACTGTGGATCGACATTAGCAGTGGCTTCATCCATAATCAGTATTTTGTTCGACCTCAAGACTGCTCGAGCTAAACACATGAGCTGCCTTTGCCCAACAGAAAAGTTTGTGCCTCCTTCAGTTACTTTAAAGTCCAAAGAAGGAACTGCTGATTTCATGTCAACCTGTAAAATGTGATTAAAATTGATTAAATGATTAAATTTTTTTTTTGTTTGTTTATTACTTTTTAACATACCTGCTCCAAGGCTCGCCAAAGCTCATCGTCGCTATAGATATCGAAAGGATCGAGATTATATCTTATGGTCGCAGAAAAGAGTACTGGCTCTTGAGGAATAATTGAGATTTTTGATCTCAAAGCCTGAAAATAGAAATTGCAAATTCATGTTTATTATAAAAGTGACTCAAATATCATAGCTTAATGTCAAAGTTTAATGCATTACAAACCTGTTTGGATACTTGAGACGTATCAATCCCATCGATTGCAATTTTACCTTCAATGAAAGCAAAGCGGAACATCGCGGATATTAAAGATGATTTACCAGCTCCTGTACGACCGACGATACCGACCTATGGTAAGAAAGAACAATCTATGTACTTGGTTTTGTAAAGATAAGTTTAGTTTTATAAATATTAGCCATAAAACATTAATTATATAAAACATCTACTTTGTTTTAAATTGCTAATAAAATAACAGCGCAAAAGAGTAGGTATATGGATCATACATTTTTTTCTTGTACCTCTCTAGTAGGTACATACATGTATTTGTAGCATTTTACTTACATGTATTATCCAAAATATTTTTTGTAATATGTTTAGTTTATAAGTTGAATTTTATTTTGCAACAAAAATGTATTTACTTACCTTCCATCCACTTTGAATAGATAGGTTTAGGTTTTTCAAAACGGGGGCTTCATCAGGAGCATACTTTAGATAGACATTTTGGAATAAAATTGTTCCTTCTGAAGGCCAAGTAGGAGGTAATGCTATTGCTGTAAATAAAGATTAAATTATGTAGGAAAGTTAATCTTAAAGATATTTTATTTCTCATTAGAATAAAATATCACTTACTGAGAAACACTATATTAATTCTATCTTAACCAGATAAACCCTATGAGATTTTCGTGGCTGGGTTTTTGTGAAAATATAATATGTACTTTTGTGTTTTGAACACAAAAAAAAAATACTAATAATAACAATGCGAATGGGCTCAATGCGGCTTAAGCTACACAATTAAAAAATAAAATCTGGTAGTTATTAATATTAAAAAAAAATATATGAAATACCATTTAATAAAGAGAAATAATTAAATTTTCTATAATGATTTTTCATTTTTCGTATGTACGTTGTCAAAAATTTTGTGTCAGATGGTTTCTTTCGTTATAGTTTTTGCATTTGATTAAATATAATCGAATACTCGTATGTACAGGGAATGACTTACGTCCATCAAATAGGTTATTTTCGGTTTCAATATGAGTATATTCTAATACACGCTCAACGCTGGTGAGTTGCGCAAGGAATTCTACTAACATGCGCGCACCGTGCTGCAACATCGCCGTCAACATATTGGTTTGTGAGACTGCTAATCCCACGCTACCAACGGCAATAATGCTACCTGCAATTATTTACTAATGTAATCTACAATACCAACATATCTTATGATATTCAAATTTCAATAAAGTTTTAGCGGTGAAGTGACAGTTATTGACAATAAATACAAAATTTATAGTAGTCATTAAAGTGGTTATATATCTATTAATATAAAAAACATACCAAAGTCAATATATAAGAAGACAAAGATAATTATTGTCATATAGACTTGGCATAAGGCATCTAAATAAAATCCAAAGGTACATCCACCACCAAGATAACAATTCCAAGCGGCTGAATGAAGATCCTGAAATAAAAATATTACGTTACGTTTCCTAAATATTATTATTATTTATTCTTTATTGCACACCACAAATATAATACAGAGCATAATTACAAATTTGATAAGTTTGCGTAGTACTTCGTAGGTCATATGGCTAATTAGCCATTTCTTCCATGTGGGTTACATGGATAAGGAGAGTTCAACAAAGAAAGAAACGGGTAGGTTGTGAAGTTATATAATAAACTTACATACTAATACTTATACAATATAAATATGTAGATGAAAATATAACAAATATCTCTAAATACTAGATTTTTAATTTTTTAAATCCTAAATACCGACCTGGTACTCATCAAATTCGTCGACAAGCCTTTGTTGTGCGTTAGAACAGCGTATTGTAGCTATTCCATTAAGAGAAGAAGTTACCATTCCAAACACAGGGCTTTTTGCTGAAATAAATAATTTTATACTAAATATATTTTAATCACTTTTATATTTCTTATTTTCGTTTAATATTACTTACTTGTTCCTTCCAGTCTTTTGACACCCTGGGCAGTTTTCAAATAAAGTTTAACAAAAAAAATAAATATAACCATTAGAAAGAAAGAGGGGATTAGTGTCCAATACAATGCGATCGCGTTCAGGACTAATATGAATACCAAAGTGCTAAAAATTTGGAAAACATCTAACAACGATCTTGGTAAAATTTCGTCCAATGCTCCCATATCCTTTGTGAAACGATTGAGAATTCGACCTAAAATATTGAACAAAAACATTTGTAATTAGTTAGTCGTACAAAGATTTATCATGTAACTCTCACAATTAGATATAAGAATAATTTTTTAAACTAAATATACCTGAAGAACTGGTGTCGAAGAATCTCATGATACCCTTAATCATAGTAGAGAACATACTATCGTGCAGATTTTGGGAGGCGTTAACACATAGTTTTGCGAAGGGAATCACACGTATATGCGTGAGTAGGATGCACACAATCACGATCGATCCGTGTATAAGAAGGTACTGGCCAGTAGTGAAAAGTCCAATTTGAACGTCTAGTCCGGGATCTGTTAGAAACATAATTTATTATTTCTTTCTATACTAGCATCGAAAGTTTGATATAATAATATTTACGGATAGAATACTTTCATTATTACAACAAAAATACATTCATTTGTCTTGTAAAATTTTAGAGTAAAAACTGATATGCAGGGCCCACTATCAAATCTCTTAAGTTTCATTTAAAATTACTCTGATAACTCAATTAAAAACAAATAATTTGCCTAGTATTTGAAAATATGACACCCAAATAGAAATGCTTCTTAATTATTCCATTATTCAATATTATATAATAATAGTTAATTTATAAAAAAACTTATTATTAATTTCCTGGTACTTAAAGTTTTAACATGCGAGTATATATTAAAATAAATATATTAGAAATCACAGGACTTATTATTATAAATATTTCAGCAACTCGCAGATTTTCTTTCGTAAGACAAATTATTATTGAATTATAATTTTAACATAGATACAATAGATTTTTACTTACCCATACCAACTTCACCAACTTCTTCTTCATATACCACCATTTGGTTAGACCTTTAACAATAATCGATAATAATAATTTTAGCTAAAACTCTATTATAAAATTAAACTATCAACCAGCTCTTTATTTCTCATTGTATTAAAACAAAATAAAAAGAAGTGTAATGGCGAGCTGAACGCCAATCTTCGGGGTTAAACTGAAAGTTAGAAGTTGCCCTCGCATTGTGTTTGTTTAGTGTCTCAACTTTAAAGGTCAAGTGTTAGTTGTGTAGTTCCGCGCGGACAGCGGTAAACCTTGTCGTTGTTACGTAATTTTCTCTGGCATTGTAATAGCTAACAAAACATGGAAAATGGAACTCAAATTAAGCCAAAATTTATGTTTATGGTAACTTTATAACAAATCATTACAAGTTAAAATTTCAGATATGAATACGAGTAGGTATCTAGAAAATGTAAACATACTTCAAGTACTGACATTTCTTTATCGCTTTTACCTTATGTAAATAAAAAGTCTTATGGAATATAAGAGTATAACCTTATTTCTCTGACTTATTTTTGATATACTGTTCTCTTATATTTACGCGAATTTTATTCATTTAATTAAAAGTCTAAAACGGATTTAATCGCGTTTATTTAAAACTACAATTTAATATAATCCGTGCGCGATGAGAATGGGACGAAACCTTGTCTAAATAAATGTAAAATGACAGTTAGTAGTTCAAGTAGCGTTAGCAAAAAAGTGGTGAACAAATGAGATTATTTTTTAGTATTAGCTAGTATGATTATTTTTGCGATCTATCTTAGGGTTATGAAAAAACACAAAAATGTTTCATCTTATCAATTTAATAAAATATAAATCTCTCGATTAAAATAAAACTCAAACAGAAAACACAACTAGCATACGAGAGCTTCGACGCGAGTTTGCCGTAGGACTGTTGATAAAATATCGATATATCGATATTATTATTTAGAAATACCGATCAAAAAAAGATCAAATAAAAAAAACCTTCTTTGTATTATACAAAATTATGATAATTCTGTGATAATAATTCAATTCATAAAAGTATGCAATTTTTCATCGATGTTTTCTTATGACGTTATCACGTAAAATTATCGTCCGTAAACCGAATTTACAGACAACCATTTTTTTTCGATATATCAGGCTCCGATCTTTGTATATTTAAAAATATCAATATATCGAAAATTCGATATTTAAAAAAAATATCAACAGTCCTTAGTTTGCCGACGCTACGGTTGGTCGACGAAACGTCTCAGTTCCAAAAGGTCGGATCCCATTCTCATCGCGCACGGATTATAATATTTTATTTTAAATTATTTCCCGACGTTTCGGATCTTTTACAGCGTCCATTATCTTGGAACGTACCACCAGCTTGGGAGCCAGTTCTGAAATTAATTGAACCCAAGGAAAATAAGAACACAGCACGACTTCCAGACACAATATGTTCATTCTGCGTGAATAGGAACGGTTAATAGTACTCGTAATAATTTAAAATTGTATAAAAAGCGGGGTATGTAACAATTAATTCATTATTCGGACACCCACCATCTCAGTCCCCCGAGACCATGGACGCTGTAAAGGGTCCGAAACGTAGGGAAATAATTTACAATGAAATATTGTTAAACTGTAGTTTTAAATAAACGCGATAAAATCGGTTTTAGACTTTTAATTAAATTATTTTTGATATGAAATTCAAAATAAGTAATTTAATATATGTTTTAAGTTTTTCGTCTTCAGTTCGATATTACTTAATATAAACGATTTTTTATCATGTCCATCAACTTTAATAAACATTGACATAAATTTATAATCACCATTTCGTTAGTAGTGTAATTCCCTTCAGTTTATAGTTTTATTATAATATAATATTAACCAACAATCACACCACGTTAACCTAGCCCCGTGCTAAGTTCGTAAGAACTAGTGTTACAGGTACTAGGAACGGAAATAAATTTAAGAAATTTAAATAAATACATATATACATAAATACACATCCATGACCCGGTGCAGACATCTATATTCGTCGTACAAATTATCTGCACCAGCCGGCCGTCTATTAATTGCATTAAAATTTGTTTCTACTTACCAGTAACTGATCCAGTAATCAGCACTTGCTGCACTACCCGCTGTTAATAATATCATCATTATGTTAAATAAGATGAAACAAATTCCACCGCCTGCTTTAAAGTATGAGTAAATAACTTCCCAACGCAAGTTTCCAGATTGTCTTTCTTCGGCCGCCATCTTTTGCTCTTCAAACATCTCAGCCGTGTCCTCGGTCTCAGTCGTTGAGATAGCTCTAAGCATTACTGGTTTATCGTCTGATTTCTACAAAACGAAATATTTTATATTCCTATATATTCATATTCCTATAGACAAAATAATCGTTATAGTTACTTGAACATATTTTTACTTACTCCAGAGGTAATGCTTTCAGTGTCTTTGTCTTTACCTTCTTGCAGCGATACCAACATGTGAGCAAATTCTTTGCCAGAAGAAACAAGTTCGTCGAAAGTTCCCATGTTTTCAATGCCTCCCTAAATGAATAATAAAAATAGACTTCATTTATGTTTAACAGAATATTGTTAAATTTATAATTATTAAATTATACGTGAAACACTCGCCTCATTCAAGACTATAATGTAATCTGCTGCTTTAAGGAAATGTATTTGATGCGTAACCAATATACGCGTTTGTCCTTTCAGGTACCCATTGATGCAGCCTTCAAACAACAGTCGACCAACATTTGCATCTACCGCTGAGAGTGGGTCATCCAATAAGTAAATATCCGCCTGAAGTAGATAAATCACGATTTTGTTAGATAGCTGTTAATTAAATCCTAAGAATTTATTATTTATTATTTATAAATATAAAAAAATTGCCAGATGGCAATATAAGAAAAAGCTAAACATTTTACAATTTTTTTTAAAATCAAAACATCGTATTCTGTAAAAGCTGCATCTAAAACAGCTATTGCAAAAAACTGAACACATTAACTGGAAAAAAAAAACAATTACTTCTCTGTAGACGGCTCGCGCCAAATTGATTCTAGCTCGCTGCCCACCCGAAAGCGACACCCCTCTCTCTCCCACTAGCGTCTGATCGCCGTACGGAAACTGCTTGAAGTCCTTCTCCAAAGTGCAAACCGAGCATACCTTGAATACATTAACGTTAGTAGTTTACTATGTTTAACGTTAGATATTTAGCAAATATCAATAAATGATATGTTAGCAACGCGAGTTTCTGTACGAAATCGAAGTAAATAGTCGGAGACAAGTAGTAGTATTTACTTAACAGTCTCTTTACGAATTTGGCCGAATAAAACGTATTACGATTTTTTTAACAAATTTTGTAAACACGAAAAAAACAAACTGAGCAAAAATTATTTTCCTGTTGAATATTACTGAAATTAGTAAAAGTACCTGGATGACCGAGCTTTGCTCGGTTAAACTATATTTAGACACAAATTAGTAATTACATAGTGATAAAATATGAATTATATTTTCAATCTTACCGATATAATAATGAAACAATAGTCACTGGTTATTAAAATAAAAAAATAAAAAGAGATCCTAATAATATTTTTTCTCACCAAAAAAAATGTTAAATAACCAGTTTATATTTTTTTTCCTACCTCTGACGAAAGTTCGATTTTCGTCCGTGTGAAGCGGGACAAAAGTGACACTTTCTGTCCCCGCTTCACAGGGACAAAACCTAAACTTTCGTCCTAGGTAGGAAAAAAAAAGTATGTGCAACATGGGACGAAAGTACTACGTCCAGTCCCGTATGTTTGCTACCCTCGCCTTCGGCTCGGGCGGCAATTTCACATGAGGGTCAAAAAAAGTACTTTCTCCCCTTGTGACACAAAATACTATATTATTATATAGGTAAGATCAAAAAATATTATTCATATTTCATCAATTCTATCGTATCAAAATATAATTTCCAAAAAAAAGAACGATTAACAAAAAAAAAAAAACAAAAAAAAAAATACCGAGCAAAACTCGGACATCCAGGTAGTACAGGGCTCTCAATAATAGTTCTTGTTTTGATGTGAAACATCTATAGGCGCACGTAAAACCGATTTCTGGCGTGGCGACGCATGCCGTGGCGATGGCGACACGATTTGAAATAATTCGTAAATTTTTGTATTTAATGAAAATAAATGTTAATTCAATAAATAGTCATCGTTATCTGGAAAAAAATCGTAATATTTTATTTTATCATTATGACATATTTAGTTCCTATCACAATATGTTCTTTTCTGCATATTACTTTTACAAAATAATGTCGATGTTTCACATCTGCCAGGCGTCCCGTGACGGCTCACATGTTTTTTTTTACAAAAGAGGGAACTTGAAAAAAAGCAAAACAAAAAATGGGACTTGAAGCATCGGGATTCGAACCCAGGTATACTGATTTCCTACCTAAGTTATTATAAACTTATAGATTATGCCGAAATTTACCTTCGTATTCTAATAATATTCTAACAGTATTTATTTGTACTCGTGATTTTTTATTTAAATAACCAGTTCATATTTTTTTATTATTATTTCGATAAGATCGAAAAATATTATTCATATATCATCAGTTCGTAATTCGTATGTAAATATAGTTTCCAAAAAAAAAAACGAATTACAAAAAATAAAAAAATAAAATACCGAGCAAAGCTCGGTCATCCAGTTAGTAAAAGGCTCCCAATAATAGTTTTTCTCACAAAAGAAGGAATTTAAAAAAAAAGAAAATAAATACTTCTGGAGACATCTGGATTCGAACCCGGGATCTTCTTATTTCGAATCCGCCCAGTTCACATCGGAGCTATTATAAACTTATCAATGACGGCGAAATTTACCTTCGTATTCTAACGATATTTTTTAATTGCCTAAAAAAAGGGATAAAACGACATTTTTTTTAAATAAATCCTAGATAGATCGATTTATCGCCCCCGAAACTCCCTGCATACTAAATTTCATGAAAATCGTTGGAGCCGTTTCCGAGATTCAGATTATATATATATATACAAGAATTGCTCGTTTAAAGATATAAGATAATAAAACATCATACCTTTTTATATTTGACAGGGTCATAAGGTTGACCAAACAGAATGTTCTCTCTCACTGTGCTAGGGAAGAGCCACGCCTCTTGGCATGCGTATGAAATGTTACCGTACACAGATACGGTTCCGGTTGCCGCAGGAAGTTCTTTAAGAAGCAGTTGCAGCATTGAGGACTGAAACATATTACTTATCATCATTTGGCTTAGGTTAATTATTATTGTTTCTTTTGCAGTATTTATAGTGCCAGTCATACTACTGCCAGCTATTAATTAATTATTAACATTATATTTTATATTTATAATTTTCTTTCATTCTTGATGAAATGTAGATTATAAAATATGCTAAAATTGATTTGACTACTAGTGGATATATTATGCAAGATGGAGGACAAGCTGAAATATAGCGTAGGTACCTATTTCTATTCTATACTGTAGAATTTATGTAAATTCGGGGTGAAATGTTGTGCCTAGTGTCTGAGGTTATCCTAATTTACTAACTTAGTACGCCCAACTTTCATGCATAAAGTTGCCACAAAATAATTCATAGTGTTAGTGTACTCCACATACTGTAAATTAAAATTTATGCTAAGAGCAAAAGCAAAACCTAATTTTTTTACATTATCATATAAATACTCAGCATATCATCAGCGACATATACGTACATATATAAATGAATCACTTTTTAATATATAGAGTTAGAGGGACTCTCCGGGGGAGATGGGCTGGGATGGTTCCAGTATTTGTAAAGTAAACACTAGACAAAAATCTTAGGATGAAAATATATTCAGTTATTCACCAATCAAAGCAATAAGTTAACGTTAATAATAATATTCAAAGAAACCTAATATGTGATTAAACTTTTTTGGTTAACTGTTTTTTCTAGTTAGTGTGTGCGTGTTTGTGTGTGTGTGTGTTTGTGTGTGCGTGCGTGCGTGCGTGCGTGCGTGTGCGTGCGTGCGTACGTGTGCGTGCGTGCGTGCGTGCGTGCGTGCGTGCGTGCGTGCGTGCGTGCGTGCGTGCGTGCGTGCGTGCGTACTCAAATATTGAGTACTCACAATGGTATGGTTGTAATCAATATATTATTGCATCAAAAGATCGCATTGATTATATTCTTTTTTATTATTTATGTTCAGCAGTGGACATCTAACGGCTGACGTGGTGGTGAATTTTTACTACTATAATATATATGTTGTTTAGTACATACCTTGCCAGAACCTACTGCGCCTATGATAGCGCACAGCTTTCCTTTACGAATGCGTAAAGATATGTTCTTCAACGCCAAGAAGTTAGGGTCACCGGTCCAACTCGCCGATAGATCGCGAATTTCCACTACAATGTCGTTGGACACTGAGAGACTTCGGCGGTACTTCCTTCCAATGGAACCTACACGACAAGAAAACAGAGATTTAATTCAATTAATGAAATTAAGCATATTAACTTTCATTTTTTCTATGTAGGAGCTAACAGTTCGCGTAGCTTTCAAAAAATTAATGGCGTAGCCTTTTTAATAAACTGCGCCAATCAAATAGTGGACTGAATGACTCACAGCTAATGTGAGACTGGCTTGCTTATGCCATAGAATGAAGTAATATTATGAACTGAATAACAATATTTATTATTAAATACATTTTATTAATAAAAACAAACAATTATAGTTAGATTTTTTTAACAATTAATGCTTTTTGATATCACGGCTAGATCTAAAATAATAGACTAGAGATATAATATTATTAATCAGACTGCTGATTGATTAAATGAAAGACATGGGAATGTAGCAATTGAATAGGTTATTGAAACTAAGTTGTCATATTAACGGCTGATCATATTTTTACCAATGAAAAGTATAACTTTTAGTAAAAATATTATATACCCGTTTTCATTTTTACCCATAAATCAAAAGATCTTGTACTTGTTACCATGTGACTTCTGAACGTTAGATTAAGTTCTACTCTATAATTAAGTTCCTTTAAAGGAGTGTTAAAAATATGTATCTAAACTTATTAAAACAGAGCAAACATGGAATTACTAAGTTTAAATTGAACTTTATAAATGCACATAGCAGAATCCTTGCATTTCAATCCCAAGGGAGGTCCAATAAAGACCATTCGTTTAGTATTTCGAATGTGGCTTCTATCCGTAGCGTTTATTGGTAAAAAAGAAAAAAATATTACGTACATAGTAACATAACACAAATTTAAATTGACACATTTTATTTGTCCTTTTACGTGATGTCCAAAGTTAACTATATTATTTCTGCATGATTTACATTACTTTCAGCTGTTAAATTTCATTTATTTTACTATACTACTTATACTTACTATGAGTATTTTCTATATAATCTAAATCTGAAACGCGTTTCAATAAAAATAATTAAAACACATTCAATTGAACCCTAAATTATGTCGTAACAATTTATGTTGCATTATGCTTACATTTTTTAATAGTAACGTTTCTCGTACACGAAAATAGGTTTTTAGAATCCTTTGACATTTTTTTAAAACTTTAAATTGTGAGTTTCGTTATAGCTCCTTAACTTAAACTAAAAAAATAGCAAATCAGTTTCAGTTTGTTCGTGTAATTCGTTTGCTATTTAATAACATATAAAAATATTTAAATTTAAAATAGTGAAATAAGAATACACTCAAGATACAGCAAACAACTTACCATTAGTATTACCATTAGTGACGCCATTACTGATGGAAATTTCCGATGTTTTATGATAAGCGATAGGCTGAATTGGTAAATTCTTAGAATCTTTGAAGCTACTATTGATGTTTCGGAATAACTTGGATTGCGGTGCCACAGCTATCGATACCAAGTCGGGTCTGTCATCTGCAAGTTTAAAATCAAGCGATTAATGTAGAGACAAAAAGTTGTCTAACAACATTATTTACGCTGTTTTAGTAGAAAAATTCGTAATTTTTTATAAGTTTTTATATAAATTAATAATAATTTAATATAAATTTATTATTCTTTATTCTCTTTGTGTCCTTTGCCCAAAATATATCTGGAATTGATCGCTCTTTTAGAGATGTACGGTGGTATTGTATTTGTATATATATACACTACTAGCGGCCCGCCCCGGCTTCGCACGGGTATTTAACTAAAATTTTAAAAATTATAAATTTATATTTTTTATCACCTACATGCGCCATCTATCGTATAATGGTAGAATATCGTTTTTATATTTAGTGACATTTAACATAATAGTACCTATATTAATTGAAAATGATGTTTATCTAAAATATTAAAACGATTTCTATTCCTATCCGACATATTTAGTAAACTTTTAAGTTTAACAAAATAATAACTCAAAAATAAGTTTTGTGAGTTTTTAAGATTCCTTAGACCAGATGGCGTTGGCGGCGTAGGTACCTATTTCTATTTTCTTAAATATTTATTTTTAAATTTAATTACAATGAAACAAAAACTAAATTATACTGTGAGTTATGTTTAATTTTTATGTATTAAAGTTATTTACATTGGTTTTGTACTTTTTACGTGATACGTGAACACAGAAAAAAACCATAAGAGATGGCGCTGATACAAAAAAAACGCGCTATTAAAATTTATTCTTGATGATATATAGTGTATTAATAAAACGGAGGTTTTAACAGATTTATTATTTGTATAGATATATATTTTTTTGTTTTTTCTTTTAATGTACTTTGTTTATATTTCTTATGGTATATGACAAATAATATTTGTATTTGTATGAATATAAAAAAGACCTATACATTTTGGCACTTGTACTATGATTACATGTTTTGAGTGTTTACGTCACAGAGAATATTATTGTGAAATTATCTTGGCAAAAAAAAAGTATTTATCGCTAACTACTAATAAGTCGTATAATCTGATAACAACGTCAAATGTATTATATCAATTTAACTTTAAGATATTTAAATGACATAGTATAATTCGCCCTATTTCTTAATATGTCCTGAAAAACAATGAACAATTTGTTTTATAGACTGGGCCCGAATATGTAGTTAGATAATTAATTTAAAAATCAAAAGTAAAAAAGGCACGAGTTCAATGGCTCGTGATACAGAATTTGTAATAATTAAAAAAAAAACCAACGAAGCTTCAAAAATCTAATTCAATAAATTCTATAGTTAGTCAAATTGTATAGACAATTTAATTCGTCCTCTATTTTTAATTACACTTTATACGAGTATGACTTTAAATCAGTCAAAAAACACTAATCAAATATAAAATAAAATACTAAAAAAAAGGTATTATAATTTAGAAAAAAGTGTTTGTTTTCAATTCGTCATCGGCTTCTATCGATTTTAAAGGTTTTTTTCTATTATTATGTCAATCCAAATATTGAGTTAAAAATTAATTTTGTAGTCGTAAATGATATTTCAAACGAAATCCAAAATTATTTCCTTACCAAGTGCTAAGAATTCTTGTACTCTTCGTAACGACACAAAGAGTTCCGCCGTGAAGGACAGCACCAACGGCAGAATTAACGTAATATTGACTTGAGCTGCGCCAATGAACTGCTGCAACGGGTAAATCTGCAAAATTGATTGCTTTTTGTATTACCGACATATGTATATTGTATACCAAACTGGCCTTATATTGCTACTTAATTGTTGGCATAATGTTTTATTATTATCTATTATGTGGTTGTAATCTTATAAAATATCCTTTGTTACTGGACACACTTAATGGACTTTGTTACTGGACATTTCATATTTTAAATTACGAATTGAGTTAAATATTACAGAATGCCTTAATAGTTATGTTTGCATAATTACGGTTTTGATGGAAACTGTTGTATAGTATTTCGTTTTTTACGTATTATTATATTTTTAACGTATCGTTTAGAAATATCATATAGACTAATAATTTGAAGGTATTACTTTTCCTAAGGTTATTTATGAGTTTTTTAATAACGTTATTCTATTAAATTGTTCTTATTTCGCATTAACTAGAGTTGTATCGAGAGTCATTGACGCCCTTGGCGAAATACCGATTTCGAGTTCCTTGGATTGACCAAAAATTCATTGAATATAGTAATTAGTAAGATATATATATATATATATATATATATATATATATATATATATGTTGTAATAAGTTATATATATATATATATATATAATACTTATTACAACATTTTCATATAATGACAGATTTAACTAATATATCATTATTTAAAGTACTTTGGATATTGATAGGCGTTTTTTGCTCAATGTACTTTTTATAAGTTTTTCTTTTATGATATAAATCTATCTTATCTTATCTAAAAAAATGTAATGAATATAATAAACACTGCAAATAGTAACTTTATTTACATTAAAATTATATATATTCTTGATTGCTACTTAAATTCAAATGATTATTGTTATTACAAATTATCTGAAAAATTTATTTGAGTTTAACTTACGGTAGGTATACATATAGCACGGTAGCTCTTTTGATGTTTGTAATCATGAAAAACAACTATTAGGATGCCTGTTCATTGACGCCGAGTGAGGCGGCGGAGCGGAGAAACGGAGAAATATTAACCAATAGGATTTCAAAAAATGACCTCTCCGCTCCAGTGGACAAGGGCTCTGCAATCCTATTGGTAATATTCCTCCGTTTCTCCGCTCTGCGGCCTCGTTCCGCATCAATGGACAGGCACCCTTACCCCAAAAGTAGTCAGGACGATGTTTAACGATGGTGTCGCCTGTTGTAATTAATACTAGTGCCTGCTTTTTTATTTCTGTATATTTACATTGTATTGGTAAACATAGTTTTATAGATAAACTAGCTTTAAGCCCGCGACTTAGTCCGCGTAGAAGTTGAAAATGGTTATAATAGGATTTTTATTTGTTTTTTTTACGTTATTAATTTTGTTATAACATATAAATTATTATGTTAAAATATTTGAATACTTATAAAATACAACAATCTTTATTATAGAGTAGGGATTTAAAGTCTAAATAAACATTAAAATAAAAATAAAAATTGTTATATTTTATGAACACAAAGCTTTGCCATTGATGTGGAGAAAGTTACACGGGGGTATTATCTTTTTACAACGAAATTGAAATACCTACTACACCTTCCGTAGTATTTTCTTTTATAAACAATATTTTTTGTTTTTTGTTCGGAGTGCTAGAATCACCAGGCCACTCTGGAACATGCCATATACAACAGGCTGTGAGTGAAGCAGCTTTCGCTCAAGTATACTCCCGCTACATTAAAAGTTTGACCTTAAGCTTTGTTTATGATAAATACATACTCATAATTATATACTTATACGTTATATTATAATATAGTTCCCGGAAATCACCATTTCCTATTTTAAGCAACAGGTCTGAGAACTGTACGGCAGTAACATCTCCCCTCAGATGCACTCTAATATTTATGGTAAGGCTCAGTTTCGTCACTGCAGGCCACAAATGCTTCTGTACTGTACTGTATTGTATCAGCCTGTAAACAATCCACTGCTGAGCGAAGGCCTTTTTTATACACATAGAAGAAGGATTGGAGCTTAATCCACCACACTGCTCCACTGCGGGTTGGCGGATAATATCCCTACCATAAGTAACGATTATTATAAGGTATCCATGATAACAAACGGGACTGACGGCTTTACGTGCTCTCCGGGGCACAGTGGGGAAACACACAATACACCCAAACATACACCCAGACCTGAAACAAATATTGGCACAAATACAAATATCTGCCCCGAGCGGGAATCGAACCCGCGACCACCGGCATTCAGGCGAGGCGTTGAGGCGACTACTCGCACCACTACACCAGAACGGTCATCAATGCTTCGGTCGTTGTATCGTTAATTATTTTTTAAATTTTGATTGACTCGGCACAGTTAGTAGTGACCCTGCTTTCTGCTCCAGGATCGTGGGTTCGATTCCCGCCTCGAGTCTGTGTGTTATACGAGTGTCGAGTATGTATTTATTTCTATATGTATTATTTATATGTATATTTATATAAAAAAATGTATATTAGTCGGCTGTTACCTAAAACACAGGCATTAAGTTGCCTACCTTAGGAGCAGACGATCGTGTGTGTATGTCAAACATATATTTATATTTAATAATAGTTCAAGACAGCTTTTATCTCCTTCTTCTTAGTTTTAGTGTACGATAAAGTTAAATGGGTACATGATTTATAATGTTTTCTGATCTTGTTCCAACATTAGTCCGTGGTGCCAATCTGTACTAATTGGGGTGTTAACACCGTATAATTCAAAAATGTTTCCAAATCCACTTCGGTGTCTTCTATATCTGTATCATTGTAAACTACAGATGCCTTGCTGATGAGTCATATAGTTTAAAACCCTTGACTTAAAACAACACCAACATTGAAGTAAAAAATATTATATAAGATACTATTTTACAATAAAGCGATCACACGGTATCAGACAACTCAATTTTGTTACGTTTAATTTAAAGTCTTGCCTGTTCTACCAGGAGCACCCAAAAAAGATATCATCTACTCCTGCGTCAATACCGCATTGATTGTCAAACATGTGTCAAAATAAAATTTAATTTAAATCAAAACCACTAAGGAGTATTTATATCAAAATAATTTTCAACCCCCTTTTAACCCCGTTAGAGGATGAATTTCGATAAAATACGAAACATGTCTTCGATCAATTCTGTTAAAGAATATTTATGAAAAATTTGAAGTAGATTGGACCAAGGAATCACGTTGTCCCTGGATACAAATTTTACCTCCTTTTTCCATTCCCTTAGAGGTAGAATTTCGTAAAATCCGTTCTTAGCTGATCTCTACTCGGCAAAAGGAATATTTCTACCAAATTTCAAGTCTCCAGGTCTTATAGTTCCAGAAATATCGTGATGAGTGACTATATCTATAGGAAGTCTTTTATACATATATATAAAGATAACACTATGAGCGCCTATGCAATAATAAAGTATTTGTCCAATAAATAGCAGTAAACTTGAAATCACCACAAATGTTACTATTTAACGATTATTACTTTTTGTGTTCCATGACTTAAATTCTTAGTATACAATGAGTAAGACCACAAATATAATATAATGTAAGCAATATGGCCTTGTAACGATGTTATTATTTTATCACAATAGATACTGTTTAAATGAGCATATGTACTAATAATTATTATGAGTATATATAATAATGATTATCTATATATCTACTATCATAACACGTATTGTTAGATTTAATATAATCTATGGTGCTAACTAATTTTATCTAGAGAGATAAATCTGCATTTTAACAATTTTTATAATTTTTTCACTGGGTTCAAATAAACTCTGAAGTTTAAATACAAATCCATATAATATACATATATAGACATAATAAAAAATAGCATCAATTACCAATTTTTTAACACATAAAGTAGAAAGGACTACGAATCCAGAGCTTAAAGCAAATGTTTCCCATCCTGGTTTTGTTTGGAATCTGGTTCCATAGTCTGACACCTTCTACAGAGAAAGAATTTGAGAGGAAACTAGAGAGGTGAGAAGAGAAAGAAAGATGATGAGAATCTTTGGGACGAAGCTGATGATCATGATTGTCATAATAAAACTTAAAATCTCCTTTTAAATAGACAGGAGAAAAAGGGTAAAAATAATACAGTAAAGAGAAAGTATTACAACTCTACAAACACCTTAATGTAGAGAACATTGTCGAATGGGAAGCCATTTGAGTTGAGTTTGACAATAAGATATGTGATCAAATTTTCTGAGAGAGAAGATGAGACCCAGTGTTGTTTAACATACGATCGAGTTTGTTAAGAAAGATTTTTCTAAGGTCAGGGAAACAAACACCGGCATAGTCAGTGACCAGAAATACGATGGCATGGACAAGTAGAACTTTGGTCTTAATAGGAAGAAAGTTCCGATTAAGACCCTTTTTATTTTGCTGGCATTCGTAGTTTAATTTAAAAGATTCGATTATCTACTGTTCTTTTATCTTTTTTTTTATATGTGGATAAATTGTTCTTGACACGAGAAGCCAGTGTGTTAACAGATGCTGCCTCTCACAATTCACAAAAGTGCACGTTACCAATCTCATGGAACTAGCGACAATCCATTTGGGTCATAAACAAAAGTGGACATTACAAATATAATTAAAATAAAACTTCACGATTTTTCATAAAACATTATATTAATTTAAAGTTAGTTAATATTATGTTTACAATAATATCATTAGAGATCAGTCTTGGATATTCTAGGAATTAATCACGTTTATATTTTTTTAGCGTCTACAGAAGAGATTGAGTTGTCTACAGAAGGGAACAAAAATTGACCTTATATACTCAAATCAATAAGATGTAGAATAGAAACAACAGAAAATAAACTTAAAATGGAGTTCTCTTCAACCCCTAAGCAAAACATAATCAACATTCTGTACCAATTCAGTACAAAAAAATAATCGAAATTTGTCCACAGAACAGACATTATGCTTCTGTAGGCATATAAAGAGACAGAATATTAAATATATTATCCTAGTCAGAATCATATCACATGGAATCCGTCAGCCGTATTTTATGTGGTGAATCTTTTGAGGCTTCAGAGTCGTCTAAATAGATTCTCCTCTTCTGGGGCCTATGCCTTTGGTTAAATATTTCGATAGAAACATCTGGTATCAGTCGATCTGATAGTCCTGGTTAATTTGCATTAGTTGGTGCCTCCAGACTAGCTGAAGTCACAGGAGACTCACGGATCGACAAATGCTCAGATGGGGAGTCTGGTGATTCTGATCTTCGATTTCGACGATCGAGAACTTTTCTCTTTAAATGGTTATTTTCTTCAACAAATCGTTGTCTATTCCTTGCAGCCACCGCTCTGCCAACATGTATACGCGACAACAAAGGGCTTGATGAAGGTGTGTTCTCTCGCATAAAATCACGTTCTCTTTTCTTCATTTTTTCCTTATCGCGTTTCTTTTTTGCTTTTTCTCCATATTTTTCTTATCTGCCTTTGCTTTCTTGGCGCATAGTCATTAACAGTCTTAATTTGACCTAACTGCTTTTTTCTTTTGTATCTCTCCCTATCCTTCCTTCTTTCTTCGAGGGCTACTTCATCCATTTGTGCCCAAGCACGGCGTATACTAGTTTTTTTCTGCTCGGGCCTGCATTTCTTTTTTTCTTCATAGGAAGACTCGTTCGTGGCATAGTAACTGAAACGTTATTTATAGTATAAGGATTTCACTTCGAAATCACACATAGAAACTATTTTTACAAAACTTACTTTAATTATCTACAAAATCTTCCTCCCTTTTAAATAAATCGGTAAAAAGCGCTATTTAAATAACGCTACTTTTTTTTTGCAAAAGCTGAAATTACATTGCTTATAAGCTTGTTCTACAATAGCTCTACAGTAAACATGTCTACATGAGATACAAATTTTCATAAATCAAAGATGGCATCCGTCAATATGAGGTTACAATTTAAGCAATGCGTTATTTGCATACCATGCCCAATAAGCTTGTACTATCTTGATGTTTTTATTTATTTGTAAAGGCTACTTACTCAGATATCCCTTGTACAGGAAAGACACACTGATCTTGACCGAAAACTTTTGGAGTTTTTCGTATCACACGCATTTTACCTTAAGTCACAACCAAGCAAATGATTGAGAATACAGTGCTGCCAATATAAAAGACGAAATTAAAACGATGCGCTCATAATAGCCAAATGTTGGCTTATTTTATGCGTCTACAGAAGTAGACCTAATATTTGTGAACAACAACATGTTTATTCGTTTTATTACAAAATTTTGAATTATATATTTTTTAACACTCTCTGTTATGAGTATTCGATAATATAACTAATGTAATGAAACGATATAAAATTGTCGAAAGTATGTTTATATATTTTTAACCATCACTTGTACTCAACCTCTTGGTATCCGAACAGTCTACAGAAGGGGAGTTTTTCAGATTCAAAATCAAAAATATTAAAGTAAATTTCAGTATAGTGCAATTTTTTCATGAAACATTTCAAGATTTCAAGACGAAATAATTATTTAATGTATTTAATGTTGATATAATATTGAAATAACGCTTTTAATTTGCATGAACAAGTGTTCAATTTTTGTTTTTGACCCATTTAGATCTCTTGCCATCATAACACATTGCAATAATAATATGTTTTAATCAAAAATTCAATACGATAGTATTGAATTTTACACGTACTTCGAAAATAAAAATACAATAAGTATGGCAGAAATTATAAAATGTTTTATCATGTTTAACACTTAATTGGAACGCGAATGTAAATTAAACTCGTGCACGTGCATAACTTATTTTTTACGCATTTAGTCAATTCACATCTAAAGTTGATAAAATCAATTTATGATGATTAATATACTCGTAGCGTGATAATTTATTTGGTTATAACCTTCTTTAATAAATAGGCTATCTAAAGCAATAATTTTTTTTAAATCTTGATCAGTCTTATATATGATTATCGCGCTCTTTTTTAATTTATTATATTTGCTAGACGTCTCTTTTAGTTTACCCATGTTATACTTAGATTAATTATTTAATATTCACAATCACATTTTGCTCCAATGTCTCGTTAGCGTAAATATTTACAGCTTCATATCTACGCTATATATATATTTATATATTTCTTTGAAAGCATTATCAATAAACATAAAAATAAAACATACAAATAAACTTTATTATAATATATCAACATCACAACAAAGATTTTTACCCGTCTGCGGCAGAAGGAGGGTTATGTTTTTCGAGAGTGTGAATGTATGTACATATTATTATAATTGTTTACTGCCGTTCAGGCAGCAAACAATTATACATCGAGATGTATGTTAGCTTAAGAGGTGTCGTTAGATTCGTATTTACTGTGAAAGTGACACTGGGTACCTATATCAAAATAAAAATAAAAACAAAATGGCGGATTTTTGGCGCCTAATTCATTTAATTTCTAAATTATACAAAATCGCAGTCGGGTTTATTAGTTTTTTAATTAACTTGTTTAAATTGTATGCAACGCGTTATGAAACGTCAAGAAGATAAAAGATTCATTAAGTGGTTTACATCACGTTACTCTTAACAGTTGATAAGAGAAAAACCTAGAGAAAGCATCTTGACTGATAACCAAACTGATTAAAGTGAACATATAATCAAATATCATTAAGCCTGTTGACGGCGATATAAATTAACAGCAAATATCTCAAGATATCATGGACTAGCTCGATACGTTTTTATCTAACATTTGTTTGATTTTTTGTAATTGTTGAATTTATAATCAAATAAAACATTTTTTACTACTTGAAATGCTTTTCACTAATTGCATATTGAGCTATATCATTCTTCTTATTATTTAGTAACGTAAGCTATAAAATTTAAGTTACGTACGTACATCACTTATCATATTCTATAAAATTATACTTATTTAAATAAATTAACTATTTATTGTTACTTTTCCATTCCTGTGAGTTGTAACATATATATATATATATATATATATATATATATATATATATATATATATATATATATATATATATATGATGGCTTCGTTTTTTGTAACATTTCGTTTGGGGATTAAACCACCATGCAAAACCATATTGGTTTGTGGTACATGCTATGTATCAGAGATGGCGCTGTATGTGAAAAATGATTTTCCCTGTTTTCCTGCTGTTCTCTTGAAATTTTTCCTGAATTTTGTTTGCTATAAACTTTACGGAGCCCAAGACCTTTCCAACGAATGCAAAACCGTGGAAATCGGTTCATGCGTTCTGGAATTATAGCGTCAGGAAGGAAAACCCGACTTCTTTTTATATTATCAATAATTACAATTTTCGAAAAATAAATTTCAAGTTAAGTCTATTGTCATTATCTCTTTTTAACGACATGTTGTTTTTTGTGTGAATAATACGTAAATTGTATCAGCTACTCAAGTAGTAGTGATGTAAAGACATTATCTTATTAAATTTAATAAAGTTGTTCTTTAAATTACGTTGAGAGTAACAATATTTATTTATTATTGAAAACTAAACAATGTCGACCGCGTATGTATTCGTGTCCTTCATTTAAATTACAATAGCTTTTTTTATTAAATTACTAGCTGCTGCCCGCGACGTCGTCTGCGTGAACGCTATTAGATTATACGTTACAGAATGCGTTGAAGAAATAAAGGTTCACTGCTCGTTACCCGTAGGTGATAGCGTGATAATATGTAGCCTATATGTTGACCCGACTTCTTAATAATATTCGTGCCAAATTTGAAGTAAATATATCCAGTACTTTTTGAATTTATCCCGGACATACATACAGACAAACAGACAAACAGACAAACGACAAAAATTCTAAAAACTATATTTTTGGCTTCGGTATCGATTGTAGATCACACCCCAAGTATTTTTTTAAAAACATATTCAATGTACAGTTTTGACTTTCCTACCATTTTATTATAATTATGTATAGATAATGTTTAATTTTTTTAATTTTATAATACATATATTTTTATTTATTTATTTAACAATTTATGTACATTAGGATAACAATAGGAAATAGCACATATAAACAATGCTGGTACAAAGACACTACTTTTATTTTTTAGTAAGCCGATTATGACTTTATTATTAAATTTATAACAGTTACTATTTTAGACAGACATACGTTCAATAAAATATAAAAATATAAAAATAAGGAAAAAACTCATTGTAATAAGATAAGTAGCTATAAATTTTGAGCTTAACCTCAATGTAAATATTTTGATAAAAAACAGGTATTAAAAATAATCAGTTAAATTTTCCACCGTAGCCTTAATTTTGTTTGAATCGAGTAATTGAATAAATTTTGTAATATAAATGTAATTTAGTTAAAAAAAGTAACTTACGACATTTGCGGATAATATGTTGCCAAATAATATGAAAGTCAGAATTGTGAGGAACATCGCCGATCTTTCAGTGAATATCATGAAACCGATGAAGATAGTCCTTAAAATTGTAGCTGTTTTCACTTCCTTTAATTCTTCTCTACGTTTCTGTCCAACCACTTTTTGGAATGGAATTTCCCATGCATACATTTTTATAACCTGAAAAAAATTAAAATTAAAAAATAGTGTTGATATCAGACCTACAATTTAGCACTAAACCTACCAAAACGGTCTAATGAGCGCTTTTCAGATTTTAATTTAAATTGTTAAATCCTAGGTTTACATTGTATTAATATTACATTTCTGTAATATATAGCTACTTAAGTAGCTAAACATATATATATATTTTTTTATGTTAGTTGGATAGGCAAACTGGCAAACGTTCCACCTGATGGTAAGTGGTTGACGTCGCCCATGAACAAAAACTAGTTTACCTGGAACTAGTCCAGGCAACTCATCTATGTGTTGCCTATCCAGAGACATAAGGTTTTAAGTCTCGGTGCCAGTAATTACACTGCCTGTCTTGCCCTTCTCTCCGAAACACAGCAAAGCTGTTTCACGGGAGAAATAAGCAAGATGGTGGTACCCATGCAGCCGGGAGCGCGGCACAGCGCATCCCTCCCACCGGTAAAATATATTATAGAAAAAAAAATTATAGAAAAAGTCATGTAGTGAGTTTAAGAAAATATAAAGCTAGAAATTAACAATTTTTATTAGTCTCAAAAGCGGTAATTTGACCGCTTTGGTGGGTTTAGTGTAAGATACAGCTAGGGCATAGCCGGATAAGCATGTAAAGTATGCCCAGCAATTTCTTTTAATGTACATATATGTTTGATTTTTTTTTTATAAGTTAATCAGTAAATTTCAGTTCGCTCACGTTATTCTTTACGGTATAATACTAAAATTACAACTTAATGGTTTAGTCTTCAATCACTTTAATAAAAAGGCTTTCAAATACTAAATGTATTTTAAAATCAGACTGAAAATCATGCGATGAGAGCATTTAAAGAAAAAAAAAATCTAATAATAATAAATTTTCAGATGTATGATACTCGCGAAAATATCAATGATTTATAGAAAACCTCGTTCAGATTAATGTAGGTAACTCTTTGATATTAGCTTTTAATATTTAGTACTAGCTGCTGCCTGCGACGTCGTCTGCGTGAACGCTATTAGATTACACGTTGTTACAGAATGAGTTGAAGAAATAAAGGTTCACTGCTCGTTCCCCATAGGTGATAGCATGATAATATGTAGCCTATATTTTGACCCGACGTCTTTGTAATATTCATGCCAAATTCGAAGTAAATCCATGCAGAACTTTTTGAGTTTATCCCAGACATACATACAAACAAATAGACAATAATTCTAAAAACTATATTTTTGGCTTCGGTATCGATTGCAGATCACACCCCAAGTATTCTTTTTAAAAAATATTCAATGTACAGTTTTGACTTTCCTACCATTTTATTATATGTATAGATACTGAAAAGATTACATTACAGTTTAATTGTATTGCAATTACAGAGATAGATAGCCTCGTGTTATGTTAGATAAGAAATTGTGCAATAATATGATATCACATTTTGCTCGCTAAATATAACGATATGAAAGGTGTAAATTTAATTATTTAAAATCTAGAAATTTTTCTAGACTTGGCCAGTATTTGTAAGTTGCTGCAAGATTGTAGTAGATTTTGTAATTATTTAACTTACAGAGAACAAAAACTTGATTTGTTTTATCATTTCATTATTATTATTTTCTTTCTTTTTTTAGATTTAAAATAATTTAATATCAGTTAAAATTCGATTCTTGAAAAATATTTTGATGATATAATTGTTATAGACAAGAGAATTTATAATTATTTCAAGGTTAAGTTTTATTTACCAATTCTAATAAGAAATATAAATAATTCCTTAAAAAAATATTTGGTCGGTTTTGTTTTTGCAGTTAGATTAATCAATTGCTTTAAGCATTTATTTATTGTGTTATCATTAAATATGAATTATAAAAATAAGGCGGCTTAATGGCCTCCGGTATGTAGGTAGATAACATAAAATACGAAAGGTATCATGACTCGACATAAATAACAATGTTACAAGTTTTGAGATATTTGTTATGATTAAATAAACGTTAAAAGATGATTGTAATTAGAATAGGTTAATTATTATTTATTACGGATGTTACGAAATGATAAAAAAGTTTAAAAAATAACAACATTATAATTTATTAATCATATTTAATATGATTTATATAATTTATTTATTGAATATGTGATGTTTACTGTAAAATAAATGTGATTCTAGTAGAAAGTAATAATTATTATAATTATTAAGAAACTTTATAATATACGAATATTGAATATATACAATGAGATATAAATAATTCGTACTATTGTTAGGATAGGTAAAACAAGACCATTCAGATTAGACTGTCTTTTTTTAAACCTATGAAACTTATAAAATCAATAACCCATCTTAAAATCCATTCGATACATTCGAATATTCTGTCAGAAAAGGAAAAAAGAAATTATTCATCATTTTTCATTTCATAACAGAAATTAACAAAATGTTACCTGTATTCCATTAATGACTTCACTCATAACTTTTATGCGCTCATCAGTTTTTTCAGCGTTGCGGAATCTTACTTTTCCAAGTAACTGACCGAGGGCACCTAGAAACATTAATATAAAAATAAAATACATATATACAATATACATAAATATGATACTCACAGACTTTATCTTATAAAGTCAAGGGCAGATAAAATTTATACAATGGACTTTAAAAAAGTAGATTGTCACATATCATTTAGGCAGAGAATTCCAAAGTTTGAAAATTTAAGAATTATTATACGGCTTTAAGTTATATAGGTACAGGTATTGAAATTAAGTGCGCAAGCTGCGTTTAGTGTCATGTCTTAGAAAAATTAACTTATCTTTAATATAGGCTGGTGTGCGAGGGTTATATAGGGCAATGTAAAGCAATATAAGGGCATAAATATTTCGTAGTTATTTTTTATGTTGAGATATATAGTCACGTTAGGCAGTTCGAATATGAAGTGAATACATACGTTTTGTATCCTTTCCAGTTTATTTAATAATTGCTCAAACAAATCTAAATACACAGTGTAGGCATAATCTTACAAAGGAAGAAGTAAGGAGTTTGCTAAGGAAAGTTTGGTTTTTGAAGAGTAAAAAGTTTTCGATAAACCTGTCGTTGGTAAAATTTTTCAACTCATTTTAACAACTTGGGGTATCCAAGTAAAAGAATTATCGATTAAGAGTCCTAAATTTTTAACGACAGGAAACAGTGGAACTGTAATGAAATCAAATAAGATAGAGGTTAAGCTTATTAATTTTGGATAATAGATAAGAGTTGCCTATAATAATAATAGTTTGAAATTTATTTGGGTTAATTACAAGATCACATAAATGACACAACATAACAATTTAGTCTAACTAAGTATTGATGTAGCTAGAGATGATAGGTACTGTTATGTGCATCTATAAGTCATCAGCATAGAAGTGGCACTTTGACGTCAGAAGCGAAGACAAAGAGTTGATGAAGATAGAAACTCTTAATGTTTATAAAATAATGCTATAAGTACTCGTAAATCGTGATCAACGCTAATTACTATCGATTGTACATCGATGTCATCACAAATTATAACGAGAGCCGAAACTGTGCTTTCTTGTGTGTGAAAACTAGACAGAAAAGTACTAAGGAGATTATTGCAACATAAATATAAATTAAGCTGAGAAAAGATGATACGTTCAAGCACTTTGGACAGAAAAGGTAAGAAAAATTAAAGACATATACATATATACAAATTCACAAAAAATGATACTGCAAAATTAAACTGCATTAGTTAATAAAAAATGTTTCAGATGATTGAAAAAAAATTGAAGTGTCTGAGATTGTCGTATGCGTAAAGGTTAGGAGGCGCTACTTAATGCGCCTCCAGTAACGGCCTTGTGCCCGTGTCGGGCCGGGATGGGAACCCGGTCCTGCTAGACACGGCGTCGTCGGGACTGTTCAGAGGTTAGCCGGACAGTCCCCATGGAGGAGAAGTCTGGCCTTTTCGCCGAGGCCAGCCTGTCGCTGGAGGGATCCTGTTGCCTGCAGATCCGGGACCCTCCAATTAAAGCGGCTGAAGGCCGCAGTGGCTTAGTACGGTATTGCACTCCCAAAGTGCCGAGTCCGACATAGGTCTAGGACTGCCTACCCGGGCGTCCTGGATAGCATCCGTAAATGGATTCCCGTGCGTAAAAAAAAAATGCGTAAAGGTAATGAATTCCAAAATAAGATGAAGTGAACAGTGAGAAATTTTTGGATTTTTTTTTTTTTTGCTTTTAAATACTTAGGACTATTTTGGTTAAATAAGATGCAATACAAAAGTGAGTATGTGTAGATTCCAGCGAAGACGAATGCGATATTGAAACACATGGTCGTATTTGCGTAAGCTCAAGTCGTATTAGAGTCGCTCAAGTTTATTCAGCTGTTATTCAGTAATATTAATATTGCTTGCGTCAACATAGTCAACAATACAATCTTTATTAAAGAGTACGGATTTAAAGGTTATATAAATATTAAAATAAAATAAAATTTTGTTATATTTTACGAACATGAAGCTCATCCTTCCATTGCTGCAAAGAAAAACGCGGGAACTGTCGTAGTTAAATGACTGAACATCATTTTTTTTTAATCAGAGCATTTGAGTTTAAAAAAAAATGATATGAGTAAGAGCTACTTGAGTTTTGTTTTTAAACAAATTTTCTTTAAAAAAATATAATATATATTACGAATATCTCAAAACTTATCGAGTGACCTACTTATCCTGATTGATATGTATAATAAATATAATAACTCTTTATTGTACACCAAGAATAAGCAACATCACAAAACAAAAATAGGAAATAAGCACAAAAGGCGGCCTTATCGATAAAGAGCGATCTCTTCCAGTCAACCTTAGGGGAAAGGAGTACATAGATAGATGATAGGTGTACAGTTTAATTTAAACAAATATATAATAATAGATATAAAAAAAATGTAATAATCTATTAAATAGATGCATATACACATGCAAATATATTAGCACTTATGTATGAAAAATTATAGACATACATAAATGTATAGATAGATAAGAAATTAATATCATATGATTCAATGTGACGACAGGAAATAATTATAATATAAAACTACATATATAAAGAAATGGATTACAATTGACGAAAATGGTCATTTACAGACTTTTTAAAAATTGAAAGGGATTGAGCACGTCTAATGGTAACAGTAAAAGATTTAGTATAGAAAGTAGGGAGTGATAAGGAATTTCAAGAAATAAATTGTGATTAGAACGTAGGTTCCGTTCTTGAGAATCGTTCAAATACTTAAGCCGTTCTCTTAGGTAAGAGGGAGTAGTAGGATATGAGGATAGGATATGATAATGTGAGTATTCCTGTGAAGGCGAATTGGGAGCCAGTTGAGTTTTGCGAAAATCAGAGATGTGATCATATTTGCGTAGGCCAAATATGAAACGTATGCATACACTTTGAATGCGCTCAAGTTTGTTTAATTGCTCCCCAGGGCGTCAAGATAGGAAACGTTAGCATAATCAAGAATGGGTAAGAGAAGACTATGTGCAAGTGTGATTTTAGTGGAAATAGGAAGAAAATTTTGCAGTCAACGGAGTGATCCCACAGCAGTAAAGACCTTAACTGAAGGTATATACATACATAATTATTTTAAGCAGAACAATAAAAGTTGCTTTTTATTTATTACAATAAAATAATTACGATTCCTTATTCGAGAAGTATGAACTAGATTATATTCTTTTTATATACATGTTTAAATAATTATTCATTCATATTTTTATATACAAATGTATAAAAATTATTCTTTTCTGACAAGTGCATTTGCGAGCATAATCTTGGTGGCAGTTGGATGAAAAAAACGCATTCATCGCAAGGAATTTATGGTTACAAATGTTTTCTTTTAATACTCTTAACTGTTCTGTCCAAGTTACATCTTTTACAGTTTTGCTGTACTGTATTATGACCATTAAAATAAAATGGCGGTAACTCTGCCAAAACAACACTTGAAATAATATTTTGACTGCCTATCATAGATTGTGATTTGTTAGGGTTTACCCTCAAATCGTAGAAGTTACTCCACTGTAAAATTATCTCTAAGTCTTTATTGATATTTGAAACAGCATGAGAGATATTTTCAAATTTGAACATTATCTGTATACATGTGATAGGGAGAAAAAATGCAATAAGTTATTGGTTTAGTGAAGATAGAAAAGAGCAAAGGTGACATCATGTCTCCTTGAGGAACGCCGGCATGGACATCGCACCATGATGAGAAGGACTCTTCAAATCGAATACGTTGCTGGAGGCCCCGAAGGTAATTACTTAACCAGTCAATTACTGATGGAGAAATGTTAAGAGAACGGAACAAACTCAATAGGATGTCAAAATCAACCATGTTAAAGGCATTGAAAAAATCGAATACTGTCAGAACGGTGAGTTGTCTGTTGTAACCTAAGCGAACATCATCGGTAAGTTTTATCAAAGTAATAGCCGTATACCCGGCCGTATACCGTGTACCACTACGAAAACGGGATTTCAAGGGGTTAGGAAGATTATTCTTATTTAAGAAAAGGTCTAATTGTTGAGATATAAATTTTTTTTAGAACTGTAGATAAAAAAGAGAGTATTGAAATAGGACAGAAGTCAGAATTGATTGTTCGATTCGATTTTTTGGGAGAGAAATAATGTGAGCTGCTGGAAATACACCGGTAGTAACGGATTCATTAGAAAGATTTTTTTGTAAAAGATACCAACATGAAGTTTTAATTTACCTTAAATACTACGAAATAAACCAAGATCTAGAATAATTAAGCCAGGAAGAACTGTTAAATCGTCTGGACTTACCAGAATCGGGAATTTCTTAAATTCTTTCAATTCATTTAAACAAAAGTCGTCGTAAAATTTTAAATAGATTATTTGAAAAAAAAAAAAAAAATTGTTGACATTAAAATTATAGTTAATGATAAGTCTCAGTGTTAATGTTAGTTAATAAGGCAAACCTTGAATAGGCAATGCGATGATAATTAATGCAGCAATGCCAATGAGTGCTGCGTATCCCGCTTGAACGTAACCCAAGTAGCACACCACGGCGAGTTGCAACGGAATGATCCACACGTAGTGCATGAAGAGGAACGCCAAGTCAAACCTTTGCAGGTCATTCGATAGCAGATTGACAACTTTCCCAGCTGTAGTTTCACCAAGTGACGCGTTATTCATTCGCATTATCTAAAATTTATTCATGTTGTTATATTTTTTTATTTAAACAAATCAAATCAGTTTATCAGATTAATACATATGCAATAATAAAAATGATGAAATTGAAACGGTCTCTTCATGGAGTGGAGTGTCACGTATATAAACAGTATGTTTCTGATACGTTATACCGTAGTACTAGTAGTACTGCTCTGTAGAAAACTTACCTGTAAATAATCCACGGCTGAGTAAAGGATTTCTATGAAGGAGTAGAGATGGAGTTTAAGCAGCCACTGCTTGTTGACAGACTTTTAATACACACATTTTTTTTTTTTTGGTAAAGTTTTGTCATATTTTTTCCTTCACCACTGAGTTCAAAGACGAATTTCAAAAACGAGTACTTATTAAGCATTTTATCGGACAAAAGCTCTTTGGTTTCTATTCTATTCCCTAAATCGTCTTATATATATTATATCGTCGTAATCTTCCCGTAATCGTCGGTTAATCCAACACAAAATACACTAGTATATTTCTTTTTTCAGATTATGTTTTTGTTTCACTTTAAATTAATTAATATTCACAATAAAGACCTACCTAGTTTCTCTTGCTTATCTAAACGCCTTACGTTTATAATTTTGCTTCTATTTATAACCTTCCAAAAAAAGTTATCTTTAAAAAAAGACTATACCATTATTTTAATTAGATCACTATTACAAATAAAATAAAATAAACTGACGACGGGTGCCGATGACCGAATCCGGATACGAAGGGGTATTTTTCAGGGTGATTGTCTGAGCCCACTTTGGTTTTGCTTGTCCTTGAACCCTTTAAGCACTCTGCTGGAGCGTTCGGGGACAGGCTTTAAGTTTTGGAAAGGAGATACTAAAGTCTCCCACCTTCTCTACATGGATGACCTCAAGCTGCTGTCACCTAATCCTGCACGCCTTATGGAGTTGCTGAAAATCACTACTGAGTTCAGCGGCTCCATCAGGATGCAGCTTGGAGTGGATAAGTGTGCGGTCGTGCATGTAGACAGAGGACAGGTGACGCAATCGGCTGAAATTAGCCCAGAGCTTTCGAACTTCAAGAGCCTTTCCGAAGCTGAATCTTACCGGTATCTGGGCACGTCACAATGCACAGGGGTGCAGGAGGTGGATATGAAACAGGCGGTTTGCGAGGTCTTTTTTGGACGGCTGACAAAAGTTCTTCGGGGCTACTTGTCGGGTGCCAACAAGGTCCGAGCTTATAATGGCTGGGTCATGCCCACTCTCTTGTAGACATTTGGCGTGCTCAGATGGACTCAGACCGAACTCGACGCCCTGGACAGAAGAGTCCGCACGACTATGACTCTGCATCGCATGCATCACCCAAAATCATCGGTCATGAGACTGTACATCCCACGGAATTGTGGTGGCCGAGGCCTATTAAGCGCCAAGTCTATGCATAACCGGGAGGTGTGCAGCCTCAGGGCCTACTTTGAAACGAGGAGGGAGAGCGCTATACATGGTGATGTTGTAGTATGTGACAAAGGTCTCACCCCCTTATCCCTGGCCAAAGAGGAATGACGAAGACCGGTTGTACTTAGCACCTCTGACCGGGAGACCGTATGGATGGAGAAGGAGCTGCATGGACGGTTTTACAAGGCGCTCCACGCACCTCACGTGGATGTTAAGGCCTCCGTGCAGTGGCTGCAATTCGGGAACCTCTTTGGGGAAACCGAAGGTTTTGTCTGTGCAATACAGGATCAGGTGGTTAAGACGAACAACTACCGAAAGCACATTCTGAAGGATGGCACTCCCGACTTCTGTCGAGCATATCGTCATCCCAGCGAGTCACTCAGACATGTGCTTTCGGGGTGTTCAGCGCTTACCAACACCGAATACTTGCACAGACATAACCAAGTGGCCAAAATTCTTCATCAAGAGCTTGCTCTAATGTATTGTTTCTTGGAACAGAGGATGCCGTATTACCAGTACACACCGGTGCCAGTACTCGAACGCGACGGAGTCCGGCTCTACTGGGACCTGCCTATTGCCACGGACAGGACGATACTGGCGAACAAGCCTGATATCGTGGTAGGGCACAGTCAAGGGTGTTTTTAGTGGACATTACCATCCCGCATGACGAGAACCTCGTGAAAGCCGAAACAGAGAAAAAACGTATATATCTGGATCTGGCGCACGAGATTGTCGACATGTGGGGTGTTGATTCCACTAAAATCATCCCTATCGTTATATCTGCCAACGGTTTGATCCCGATTAGCCTCGCTCAACATCTAAAGCAGCTGGGTATCCGTGACGCTTCGCTCGCAGCCAAGATGCAGAAGGCGGTATTACTCGACTCGGCTAGGATTGTCCGCCGATTTCTCAGCCTACGGCCCTAACCCTCGGCTGTTTGATCTCCCTGCCGGGGCATAATCTTCCACCCGCTTATATTTATCTAAGTAAGTTTATGTAAGTTTATTATATGCCTTATATAAGTAATATATTATATTATATATATTTATATTGTGTATATTTATATATTGAAAGGGTGGAGTGTAGTAATTAAAAAAATAAAATAATAATTTAAATATAAATTCGTGAGATTTATAATACTAGAATTGTTTTATGTTCAGATAAGTGTACATATGTATATTTAATTTATAATAGCAGCTTAAAGTATGAAATATGCTACAAATATTTGTCTATTATCGTTTTTAAATAATTATTATTACATACATATGTGATTATTATTTCATTGTTTGCACTCACCTTCCTAAACATTAAAGTACTAGTAGCGACTCGCAGTTTCATACCGAATTGTTGGCAATAATAATTTCCCTGATGATTGAAGAAGGCTGCTAACAAATTTGCCAACACCATACCGGCTGCGTAGTATGCAGCTTCTTCTCGACTCATAGTAGAGTTCACAGACCAGTACTCCAATAAATTTGCAAACAGTAATGGCGCTCCCGTCCTATTGACATATATTAGTTTAGTACAATTTAAATAACAATGAAAATATTATTTGTCGGATGCAATAGGTGGTATTTTCGACGCCATGAATTGTGAGGAGATTACTCACTTTGGAACCCTCAGTATCGGTGGTCTAATCCTCAACCTGCTACCGGTAGAAAACTGTTTTCTATTTCTAATAAACATTATTGTTATTTATATGTTAAAATACAACCAAAAAGAATCACACTATTACTGTATATTCTATGTCTTTTTTTTTACTATTTTTATAATCTAAAAACATTAATTTTGAGATTAACACATTTACCTATATAAAACTATAAATTTCATTGTGACATAATTACTCGTCTAATTAATAATTATTACAATACTATTCTTGAATGAAGGACATTAAATTTGTTATCAGTTTATAAAAACATAGTACAGTAGTTGTGACATTGGATATTGGTGTGCAAAGGAAAAAAGATAAATTAAAAGCATAAAGATATTTGAAACTAATTGAATACTTGTTATCACAAATAGGACGTTGTCAATAATATTATTCTTTTTAAAAACATTTTAAAATTTTAAAATATTTTAAATTCGGGAGGAATGAACGTTTACATTTTTTTTGAATGTCAATTAAAATAATTCTATTTTATTTGGAGCATTATCTGGAAACGGAATAAGCTTTATCCCGTCCTAGAAAAATGTAAAACAAAGTCGTTTTGAAACAAGTACGGTTTAGTGACGCTTTTACAAAGCGAACGAAAGCGACACAGGGCGTATGTCATTAATTTTTGACGACACGTCGTCGTTGCTGACGACATCATGAATATTAATTTTGATGTAGATTACTTGTACACCTCTAGAAAATCAAGTTTTCTTAATTATATATTTGTAATGTCATGTAAGAATATTACAAATTAAATTCAATATTTTAGATGATTCTTGACTAGTAATGAGTGTCTGAAAGATTTTATACCTGAAGCCGATATATATAAGTTGCATTAAGCCTCCAGGAAGGAATGACCATATAAAAGTTTTGAACAGAACTTTTGAAAATGAAGCCTGTTTTCCTGAAGCCTTCGCTATCGCTTCTGCTTGAAGCCAATTTCTGTAAAATAATTGCATGTTATTAATTTTATATAAAACTAGCTGCTGCCCGCGACGTCGTCTGCGTGAACGCTATACAGCACCAAAAATACCTACGATTATACCTTTAAAAATAAAATTCATTTACGCGTTTCTTCTTTACATTTTATATAACTACAGAAAGTACAGTAACAGAGTGAGACTGTCTTATGTGTCGCTAGATTACACGTTGTTACAGAATGCGTTGAAGAAATAAAGGTTCACTGCTCGTTCCCCGTAGGTGATAGCGTGATAATATGTAGCCTATTTGTTGACCCGACATCTTGATAATATTCGTGCTAAATTTCAAGTAAATCCATGCAGTACTTTTTGAGTTTATCCCGGACAAACAGACAAACAGACAAAAATTCTAAAAACTATATTTTTGCCTTCGGTATCGATTGTAGATCACACCCCAATTATTCCTACCAACTTAGACAATTAGGACCTACAAATTTAGACATTTTGTCATAGGTATATGTACTCGTCAACAACTTTGAGAGTAGAATCTCCAACCGTTATCGGGGTAGGCACGAAATGGACATTCGACATGATCTTTGTCTTGTCCATATTCATTTTGAGGCCCAATCGTCGGGAAACTCCATCGAGGTCACTGAGTATAATGCTGAGTTCTTCCAGGGATACTGCCATAAGCAAATATCGTCGGCAAATCAAAGGTGAATGATGTACTCGCCGTTTATGTTGATGCCGAATCTTTTCCATTTCAGAAGCTTGAAAGCATCTTCCAATGCTGCGGTTAATAGTGTCGGAAAGATAACATCTCCCTGTCTCACACCTCGCTGCATTGGAATCGCTCTCGTGCTATGCTCCTGTAGTCGAACCAACATAGTAGCGTTATTGCACAAGCACTTCAACACTAACGATATACCGGCAGTCTATGTGGCACCGCTAGAGAGACTGCAACACCCCCCAAGTCTCAAGTGAATCGAAGGCTTTCTCATAGTCTCTCAAGTACTCAGTATTTTGTATAATCTACCGCAGCGTATTATGTAGTCTATGGTACTATAGCCTTTTCAGAAACCAGCTTGTTCGGCAGGCTGGAAGTGATCAAACTTGCCTGTTAGACGATTCGTAATGACCCTATAAAACAACTTATAAACGTGGCTTACAAGCGAAATGGGCCTGTAATTTATCATCCCTTTAAGATGACATTAAAGAGCTTCTGAAGGACTTTAAGTACCGGTCTTCCATCCGCTTTCAGAAACTCTGACATAATACCTTCCTCGCCGGTTGTCCGGTGTCTTATTGTTTTTAAGCTGTCCCAGAGCCGTACTAATCTCGTGAAACCTAATTTATTCGGATTTTTTCGGAATAATGTCGGGTTAGCTCAGCTCGTGGATCTTCAGCCGAACTACAAACAGGTTGGTTGACCGATGTATACAGCTGTCCGTAAAACTTCTCGACTTCCCTTCATATCTCAGCTCTGGTCGACGCTGTACGTCCATTCTCTGTTTTTAGCTTCAACAACCGGTTTTGACCAACAGACAAATCGCTTGAGAACACTTTGGAGCCCCGATTCTGCTCTGTTGTATCTTTAATAAATTTTGTATTAAAGACACGTATATCGTGTCTCAGAGATTTCCATATCCGTCTGTTGATCCGCCTTTATGCTTCAACGTCACCAGATGACTGCAAGCTTAACAAGCGTCGTTCTTTCATGAGACTTTGAGTTTGGTCAGAGAGTTTTAGGGACCCCTTTTACGGCCGGGTCTGTAACAACGGCTCCCGACTCTATGGACAGTGTTCACCTGTTCAGTGTTAACCTGCTGTTTATATCGTCCACAGAAACGCAATCGTCATGACAATCAAAACGATTAGATAATTCGAGCTGAAAGTTCTCGGGATTTTAGATATGTGCGTTAGATGGTCGCAGTGAAGATTTCATCAGGCGTGACCATTCCAGTTTAACACTGATATTCAATGTGCCTTTAACTAATAGACGATCACTCCCGGTTTTCACCCTATGGATTACGGAGACGTTATTAAATATCTGTCGTCTGGTGGTCATGATGAAGTCTTTTTAAATCCTAGTGGAACCATCAGGACTTATATAGGTCCATTTTCTGCGATGCGGCTTCTGGAAGAACTCTGAGTATGAGGTACGCAACCCTGTTCGACACACTTTCTTTGGTCACAATGTTGCCAATGAGGGACCTGTGGACCATAAATCCGACACCTCATTGGGACTGTTGGTCGCCCTCCAGGTAGTAGAACAGGTTACCGGATTTCAGGGTTAGTTTGTCTTCCCCCTCTCTTTGGACTTCAGATAAACCCAGTATATACCAATTTAATCTGTTCATTTTCTTTTCCAACTCAACAATAATTTCATCTGACCTCAGGGTGCGAATGTTGCGTGTAACTAGGGCCAGGTGTCGTCGTGGGTGGCAGCGGAATCTCACCCGGAGATTATTATTACCCCCTGCCCTACTGCGTTACTCAGGCCACTACCGGAGCCGGGAATAGTAGAGACACCAGAGACTAGAGGCCTGGGCTCGTTTTTGCGTGTCATATTGGGTTTGCCAATACTCTTCACGCTTGGTAGGCGTGTTGGCGAGCGCAGTGTGTTATGCCAGGACATGGTGACGCTGCTGCCCATCACCACCCTGGTCGGTGCATGGTTGTTCACACCGCTATGGCCTTAGTCACCTTTTACGACACCTCAGCAAGAAAGAGGTCGGAACTATTCTTCTCTGCCGGTTCCCGCACGGCCAATTTTTAAATATATTATGGTCATATAAATATTAATTTACTAAATTATTTTATGGTACTTAAATTTACCTTAAGCGCTAAAGAAGATGGTACTTAATTTATTACAATTTTGGAATGTCATTAACTTTTATCGTATATAATATTTATCGTATTCTATAACTTAACTATTATTTTCTGTTTTAAATGACCAATATTCGGAAGCAGTGAATATAATATTTTTATTCCTAATTAATGTTGTTTTACTACTTTCATATTTTTTAAATACGTCTTAATGTTACAACATGTGTTTTAACACATAACCTCGGTTAGCACAATACTAGGTAATCACTTATAAATTTTTATTCCACATGTAAATCTGACTATTATATTATACGCAGTAAAGCAACGCAGCCTCTTTGCTCAGTGGTAGGGTATTACTAACTGATATAGTACAATACAAAATTAACATTAGTAGTAGTAAGTAGAGAGTAGAAAAGATTTCAAAAATCTATAAAAAAATATGTCTCATATGTGAGACAATTTTTTTCCAGAACTATATAGGTATATGTACATCATGCCGTCTACTATGATAGTGTCAAACTTCTAACTGATGCAAAAATAAATCACAATCTGACATTTTGACGTATTGAGTTTTTGAATATCAATTTTAATTGTTAACTATTGTTATTTAAATACTACAAAAGCTTATTTTTACCATTTAAATGTTAAACTTACTCTTTCTTCTCAAGCCGTTATTTAAAATACAAAATTCAAATTACAATAACTTTTGACAGAGTGAATAGATTTTGATTAAATAAAGACTAAATATTATCTAAAGGTATGTTTAATAATTTTCATGCTAATGTTTTAACCTACATTTTAGTAGTGATGGGTGTTCAAACAAACAGACAGTCATATATATCATTAAAAAATGATAGAAATCTAAACAAAAAGTGTTTTGTGGTATGGTGCTTAAAAATATTCGTCTAGCTGCACCCTCTGAATCTTGCGCCCTCTAAAGCGTACGTTCCTGGCTCGTGTACTGGTTACCAGAGCCAGGGAATATGTCACAGTCAACTTGTTCAAATAGCCGCTCTATTAAACGGCTAGCCTTTTTTTAAGCAACGCCATTCAAATATAAGACTTGTTGTAATTGAAATTGTAAACGAATATTGAATGTGAATCGTTTTATTATTTACTATGGTTTCTATAACGAAAAATAATATAAAATAAAAAGTAAAAAATAATATAAAAAGGATGTCCACATACAAGAAAAGTGCATTATCTATGTTTTCTTAAAACGGTTTTAAAAAACATTGATTTTCAATCTTTACATTGGCACAGAAATATTCTTGTAGTTCGACTCGTACCTAAGCTGTTTTTTATGATAGAAAATTATTTCTATGTATATAGTCTCAATTAAAGGCGATATCTATTTTTAGTTTAGGCAAACGATATTTTATAAAATTTTCATTTTTTCAAGTCATTATTATATGTTACAGTTATCCGATAAATATATCAGGTTATTAATTTCTTAAACGAAAACATGATTCAAAATTGACATTTAATTTTCTTTGAACTGATATGACAGACTTGTAAACTGGTAATGACAGCTCGTAAAATGTCGATACAAAAGTGCTTACATAAGCTTACTTGAATAAATTATATTTTGAAATAAAACTAATCATAATTACATTATATTTTAAGATTGAAACCTGCGTAGCATATAAAATTTGGAGAGGCGGATAACTATCCGTAGTAAAGTATGAGTAAGTCCGTAACGTGCCGGATCGAACTCGAATTATTCTACGTAATAGGAGAAGACGATTTTACCCAATATTATAATGCACAAGTTAGCTTGATCTTTTTGACAGATGTAAATTTTTCTGATCGACATAACTTTGCAATGACGAACATATTATTTTCTTAATTTAAATTATTTTAAAAATCGTAAAAATATTGAAAAAATACATATAACACAAAAGTCCCTAAAGATTCAAGCGTCGTCCGAAAATTTTAAGACTTTTCATTGCTTCAAAGTAAAATTTAAATAGGAACACTGAAAATAATAGACGCTTGTACAATGTTACAACGGTCGAAACAAAAATCCGTCCGACCGACAATTTTTAAAATCATTTAAATTAAGAAAATAATATGTTCGTCATTGCAAAGTTATGTCTATCAGAAAATTTACATCTTTCAAAAAGATCAAGCTAACTTGTACAGGGTTTAGTGATAAAAGTACTGACTTTTATAGTTTGTATTTTTAAGCCTAAAAATATTTGCTAGCATTAAAGTGTACAGTTACAGTAAAACATTTCTGTACGAGTAATAATATACTAGAAGTAAGTAATAACGTCCATAGTTGTGATGGAAAATACTGTACATTCTTAGACTTATATGTCTGCTAGTTTACAATGGTACAACGGGTGTATTAAGCTCCATATTTTTCTCCGCTACTTACAATCTTAATATTTATTAGGCACATTAAATAAGGCTAGTCTTATGGCAATGTTACATCAGACAGTTAATTTATCACACATAATAGTTACATATTTGATTTTTTTTCCAGTTACATTTTTATTGATTTGGAATTTAGTAATGTCTTAAATAAATAAAAAGAGTCAATATGTACAAATAAAAAAATAAAATAATTAAATAAAAAAAATCAATTATCACCAAATATTTATCACTAATTTTATAACATATAGAAAGGCAGAAATTTCGATTAGATACTAAAATTTTGTCGTCAATAATAAAACCATTTAAAAAAATATAGTCGAATAATTTATCAATTTAGAATGGCGATGTCCTTGTTTGTATATTTCGCATATAATTCTTATCTTCGTTTAGAGCTATTTAATACTGTATCGCATAATATATGCACCCTAAGTTTCAGGTATGAAAAAATAATTTAGATACGTATGAAAATTTAGATATGTGTGATGAAAAATTAAATTCTCGTAAGAAAGCCTTGTAGATTATTATATTTTTATGTACTACATTTATTTAAAATATTCTTTGATATATTCAATTATTCATACTTGAAAACATCTTTATTACTAATTTGAGCTGAACCGAAACAGCCAGTATTCTCACGGCTGGACAAAGAGAATTAATTTTTCGGGGGGGGGGGGGGGATCGGAAAGCACGACCACTACCTACTTCGCCAACGGGTGACCGTGAACCAGTGAAACCAGAAACAAACAGTGAAATATTATAAATGAATACTCTTTTTCTAATATGTTCTTCATTAAGCAGCAACTATAAAATACATTTTAGGGATTTTTTTTGTGTCTGATAGTACTGAACCATTTGCATCCTGTTCTAACTCTAGCATAAGCCTGTTTTTATAACAAAGATATTATCAAATATACACTCATTTGCAAAAAAAACGGGCGGTTTCGATTTTCTTCCTGGCTGAAAAAAATAAAATACCAAAAAGGTTTTAATCATTTGAACATGTTACTGGCCAGTTATAAAAGTGCCATAATGTTTATAAGAGTACATTCCAAATTCAAATTTTTGACTGAGCCTGGTTTTCAAAGAAAATAACTTTTAACTACATTTTGTGGCGCGAATTCCCTATAGTTAATATCGACTCTAATTAACTTTTTGTCAATTTTTATTAAATTATCTGGTGTCCTTGACATTTAAAAGTATTGTTATTGCTGTTTAGCAATCTCGAAAATGGTAGATAAAGTGATAAAAGCGAGCAAAATTATTGCGCTGCTTGAAGAAGGTTGCAGTCAATGCTTCGTGGCTCAGAGGCTAAATGTGAGTCGGTCGACAGTTCAAAGGACCTGGCAGCGCTATCAAGAGACCGGTTCCGTCAAGAGAAGGCCTGGTTCTGGCAGAAAGACGTGTACCGAACCACGGGATGATCGTTTTCTAGTTAGTCAAGCTTTGAGAAATCGCAAATCTTCTTATGTGGACCTCAAGAACACCCTCGAAGAAGTAAGAAATGTGCAAATTAGTCTATAGACGGTCAGGAGGAGGCTTCTCGCTGCTAATATACACAATCATCGCCCGGCACGCGGCCCTAAATTACTCCGTGGACATCGAATTGCTAGGCTTAGCTTCGCTCGAAATTGTGTGTCATGGACTCATGAAGACTGGGATAGGGTATTGTTCTCCGATGAAGCCAGGATATCTCTGCATGGTGAAGACCGACGTCGGCGAGTGCTACGTAGACGAGGAGAACGCTTTGCAGAGGCATGTTTTGAAGAAATCACACCTTATGGAGGGGGCTCTGTTATGTTTTGGGCAGGAATAAATTCTATGGATCGTACGGAGTTAGTCTTCATCGAAAACGGTACACTGACTGGACACCGATACATAACGGAAGTTCTAATTCCTTATGCACAACCCGCTTTAACCGCTCTTGGCGAAAACTCAATTTTTATGGACGACAACGCTCGCGCCCACCGGTCTGGCGGTGTGGATGCGTATATGCTAGAAGTCGGAATTCGTCGTTTGGACTGGCCAGCTAGAAATCCGGACCTCAATCCCATAGAGCATGTCTGGGACGTTCTGAAGCGACGAGTGAGATCAGTGCAGCCGGCTCCGCAGACCATCAGAGAGCTAAAGAATGTGATTACCGCGGAGTGGGAACGTATTCCCCAAGAAACCATAAAAGATATACTCACTAGCATGCCCAGACGAATGCAAGCTGTGATTTCAGCAAGAGGGGGTCACACTCAATACTAAACTTTTATCTGCTTTTAATGTATTCAAGAAAAACAAAGAAATTAACGCGTTTCATTTTTATTTAGCGAGCAGGTACAATCATAGTGTTTTGAGCTTAAACATTATTTCTTAATAATTTAATTAAAATGTTATGATAAAACTGATGAAAACTATTCCTTCCTAATTAATTTATAAAATTCTGAGGATAACAATACCTAAAATTGTCAAACAAACTAATAGTAACTATAAAATAGTTCTTTGCTTAAGTGCCCGTTTTTTTTGCAAAAGAGTTTATAACAATATATCATTAACTTATATTATATTATTATTAATAACTTATATTGCATGACAAACAAATATCTTGTTTAAAAGAAGAAACATTATCTATATTAATGGTAGCCCGTCTCAGATTCACTCGTTTTTTTTGGATTCTCTGTACCACTGTTACTTGTACATAATGTAGATTTCTAAAGTTAAAAGAATTAACAAAATTGTTGATTATCGAAAATAAATAAATAAACAAATCTTTTATAATTTAATTATTACCTAAATATGGTTCATATAACCCGATTTTTATAACTGTGCGCTCGGAGCTGTCAAAGTCGTTAGATTGGCAGCATTGAATTCACCCGCCCGCTTACCTCCTCATCTCTCCGCTGACGCCTAGCAGTAATCATAAAAGTCTGTCCTTATCATTAAACACGGTTATGAAAGGCACAGACACTTCTTAAATTAATGAGATACATGCCTAGATTATGTAGAATAAAAAAAATGATGTTGCTGACGCTTCCAAAGCTACCAACATGCTAATATTTTGACGTTGACAGGCGCACGGTTAAAAAAATCAGGTTATATTACCTGGCTGAAGAGTTATATTTATCTTTAAAAAAAGTGTATGACATTAACAAGTAATAATGGTGATTTTTTCCCGTAACAGTGAGAAAGCAGACTTAACTATTTATTTCGGATATAGCCCTAAAAATATTTTACTGTAAGCTAAATTGAAACTTGTTAGAATTAATATATTAATTGCATTTCGAATTTTCATTATTTAACCAGTTTCAAAAAAAAAATTATGTAACTATTCAATAGAAAACGATAAAAATATGCGTGACTTATAGTTATAATTTATGACGTTATACTTTATTTTAAACCCTTTGATTTAATGAAACAATTATAATTTACATAAATGATTATTGGCAATTACATTGAAAAAACGTTTCTATAATTTTAGATATAAATATTTAAATGTATTTCTCAATTAAAACTAACTAGTTTAGGAGCTAGAAACATTTATATGTAAACGTTGTTTTAGCAAGTTAATCTCTTCTTGTGAAAACATAAAAAGAGACAATCTGGCATTTACACTTGTTTGTTTCATATTTTGTATTAAAAACTTAAAAGAGTTTTAATAGACATGATAGTTATGTGGCAGCGACGATAATTATTCGTTTTTGCGCATTATTTTCGTGGATGTGAAATTGATATAAGCATTTGATAAGTCACGTAATAATAATCTCTTGATATAACGAAAGCGAATTCGACAATCAATATATTTATTTTTTTCGAAATCGCTTGTTCAAAAAACACACATTCTCTCGATTTCATATACTTTTTTTCTTAGTTTAAATTTCAACAAAATAGTCTCTGTCAATAATTTTCCTCACGTCCATCATAGGACAAAGCTCTCAACTGCGCGAAACTGCAATTTTGGGGGTGTTTTTGAGATTAGGGACGAACACTTGAGGTATCGGTAAAAAATACCGTCGGATTCGTGTTCAGCAGTAAAAAATACATAAAAATACTGTCTGTCAATAATTTTCCTCGCGTCCATCACAGGACAAAGCTCTCAAATGCGCGAAACTGCAATTTTGGGGGTGTTTTTTGAGGTTAGGGGCGAACGCTTGAGGTATCGGAAAAAAATACCGCCGGACTCGTATTCAGCAGCAAAAAATACATAAAAATACTGTCTGTCAATAATTTTCCTCGCGTCCATCACAGGACAAAGCTCTCAAATGCGCGAAACTGCAATTTTGGGGGTGTTTTTTGAGGTTAGGGCCGAACGCTTGAGGTATCGGTAAAATTCACGCCGGATTCGTGTTAAGCAGCAAAAAATACATGAAAATAGTCGTCGTCGTCGCATCTCGGCTTAGGACAAAGAAAGTGCCTATCTTTTTTTTGTTGTACATATTTAAATAACAGCACTGAGCGAGCAGTAAAGAACGCGGCGCAAGAGGTGTTGGCATCAAGCATGTGCCCTTATCGGTGTGAGACCTGCGCTTGAATTTATTTATGCGCGTTAGTTTTTATATTGCGATAACTCTTAAGATATTCATTTCAATTAGTCGGTGTAAAGGATTATTATAATTTGAATAAAATACTGTGGCCGCTCTAAATAGATTGAAATTTCTATATTAACCTTTGCTCCATCTTTGTACTTATTATACGAGTACATAGAGATGGCAATAGAAAAAAATTAAAAAAAACTGGAGGATTTCAATAACTTTCTGGCAGCTACTAGCTACCTTTAGTTCTTCTTCTTCTTCTTTTACATAGAATATATAGATATTTTTCGTCTGTTTGTCTGTTCCTATGAACGTCGTACTTTGACATAATAATATATGAGTAAAACAGTAACCATTAAAGTCTAAGCGGGTAAAATCACACGGGTCAGTTAGTTAATCATAATAATAGATAATTATTTCCTTACCTTTCCAAATCATCTCCAACAAGTTTTGAATTATATATTTTTTTCGTAGGAACTAAATCGTCATCTTCCAAATCACGGCGGTTTCCATTGTAAAAAAGCGGAAACATCCAAATATATAATAATCTAGAGAATAAACCTGGCGGCGTTTTCTTACGTTCTTTCTTAGCTTCATTTTGCTGTTTTTCATTTTTATTAATTGGCATATTTTTTGCTGCCACCATTTTTACATTTATAAAACTAAAATTAATAACGTTAAAGCGTAGCTATCCTACTATCGCGAGCGTATTGATGCGCTCGCGTCGTACAACACTTTCCGACTGTATGAGTTTTTTATTTTTCGTTCCACGGCGCTCCATTTTAATGACATTAACAATCTTTATTAACCGATATCTAATACAACTTCGTGATAATAAAGGGGTTTTTTATCGATAAGGGCAATAGAAATAGTTTAAACTTATTAATTAAAGATACTAGAAAGAAAAATTTGGTAAGTAGGTACTTAAAATTTATTCAAAACAGCATTGCTTAGTCTTATTTCTTCTTTGTAAAAAAGTGTATTTCATGCTTTAACCTAGGACGTGGTTAGAGCATTCACGATATTTAAAACTCATTCCGAATCCACATATTATTTATATAGGTATTATACATGATGTGAATATAATTTGGTTGATTATTTTTTGAGATTCATTGATTATTATTTTTTGATTGCTATGAGCGTTCTAGATGTTCCAGTACATTTTATTTTATATTAATAAATCATATTCACCATCATAATACGGAAAACGAAAAAAAAAAACAAAAAACATTAATAACAAAAATTAAATGTAAAAGCAAATACAATCGAAAAGCTTATTGCCCATCTTTTCCAATAGGTGCTCTAATAAAGAAAATAGGCCGATGAAAAATTCTAAATAATAATATAAAAAAGTCTAAATTTATTAAGGTATTTTATTATTATTTGTTTGTCTGTCTGTATCTTAGCCGTGTATTATGTCGAAACTACTGAATGGATTTGAATAAAGCTTAACACTATTTAGTTAATGCTACAAGCTAAAATACAGGATACTTTTTATCCCAAAATTTTACACAAAATCCTTGGGAAACAGGATGAAAGTCATAATATATACTTAGTTAAATACCTACTTTCATTACCGCGTAGACCGATTTCATTAGGTACCCATCAATTTCCACGTGTCACTTGTAGGTGACAGAAAATTATTATTTATTTTCTACCAAACGAAAATGTTATTGTTAAAATTCTACCCCTATCGTAGCATAGCCTATTACTCTCTAAAAATAAATGAGTGAAATTCAGCTCCATCTAGTTAGCCCCCCAAATAGTGAAATTCGACCTCTTAAAAATTGTCCGAATTGGTCACGAAATGGTCATTATAGGTCAGTTATTTTTACTAATTGGTTAATACTTTGACAATAGTTACAGAGGGGTAAAAATTTCAAGGACATTGAAAAAGTTTTGGCACCCCAAATTAATCCTACAATTTGGTTCTAAAATTATTTCAATTCATCTCAAAATAGTCATAATTGGTCGATTGATTTTAATAATTGGTGAAAGTTTTTTATATAAAAATTAAAACAATAATAAAAAATTAAATTAGCTTCATCTATTTAGCGGCCCAAATTATGAAATTTGACCTCTTAATAAGTGGTCCAAATTGGTCACGAAATGGTCATAACTGGTCAGTGATTTTTAGTAATTGGTCAATACTTTGACCATAGTTACAGAAGGGTAAAAATTTCAAGGACATTGAAAAAATTTTGGCACCCCAAATTAATCCTACAATTTGGTTCTAAAATTATTTCAATTCATCTCAAAATAGTCATAATTGGTCGATTGATTTTAATAATTGGTGAAAGTTTTTTATATAAAAATTAAAACAATAATAAAAAATTAAATTAGCTTCATCTACTTAGCGGCCCAAATTATGAAATTTAACCTCTTAATAAGTGGTCCAAATTGGTCACGAAATGGTCATAACTGGTCAGTGATTTTTAGTAATTGGTCAATACTTTGACAATAGTTACAGAAGGGTAAAAATTTCAAGGACATTGAAAAAATTTTGGCACCCCAAATTAATCCTACAATTTGGTTCAAAAATTATTTCAATTCATCTCAAAATAGTCATAATTGTTCAATTAATTTTAATAATTGGTCAATGTTTTTTAACTAATTATTAATAAATAATAAAAAATTAAACTTTCATAAATCGCGGGAAGTTTCACTATTTTATGTCTATTTTATCTCTTATTTTTAGGTTTAAATAAAGGGTAATTAAAATCGACGTAAATGAAAAATTTTAATCGTTTATTAGATTTTCAGAAACGTTTTGGTTAAAGAGATACGATTATTTAAAGTAGGAATGACATTTAAAATATTTATTTATTTTTTAGTGAGAAAAAGAGGGCAAATTCAAAATCGTAGGTAGAATTAAAGGGCAGATCAATGTCTATAGCTTAGTATTTTTAATTAACAAATTATTAATAAGTAATACAAAATAATAAAACTTTCATAAATAGCGGAGTGAATAGGAACAAAACTGGCACTTTCTTACATATCTTTGAAAAATGAGGTTAAATGTGAAGATTTTGAAATTATAATTACTAAGGCCAAATTAAATATTAAGATGGACGAAGAAATAAATAAAATAAATTAAGATTAAATAACAATTATTTTTTTAAAAAATAATTTTATTATTAAAAAGCTTAAATTTTGATTGTTAAAAAAGCTTTGAAACATTTAAAAAATAGCAAAAATTTAGCACAAAAAATACGTTCTTATGGCAATAAAAACATAAAATTTGAAAAATACTTTTTTTTTCGATATACTTTTTTTTAATTGAAACAATTTTGTACGTTTTTTTTTTTGTCAAAAAAAGTTGGCAATCCTACAGTTGGACCGCCCCTCTACTACGCCTTGCTCGTCGCACTGACTGAGAATTAGGAGTGAGCGTTATACCAATATATCTTCATTCCATAATTATCGACTAGTATCGATATATTTCATCCGATAATATATCGAGTAGTATTGATATAGTTCATTCGATATTTATCGAGTAGTATAGTATTCTATCCGATATGTATATCGATAAGTTGAAGCGATAACCATTGTTCTTTCGTGTGTACTTCCGACACATCAAAACTATCGATATATTCATTCGGTATATCGAAACATATCGACATATTTTATCCGATAATTATCGATATATTTCATTGGACACTTATCGATATATTTATCAGATATATCGATAAGTATCACCATATATCGGATCGAAAAAATAATTGATATAGCTTTCAAACCATATATTTTATCGATACTTTTTTTAGGTGAACATCTCTACTCACAGTATTCGTTTATTGGCGATCCATTCTGTGTATGTATGTATGCGCCATGGAATTGTACGGCTCTTACCCGTTCTATCGTGAATTCGTGATATTTATTAAAATATGTTATGTTTATGGCCAAATTACACAAAATCCTTATAAATTGTAGCCTATGTATTATTCTGATGTATAAGCTATGTTACTGTAAAGTTTCATCTAAATCCGTTCAGTAGTTTTTGCGTGAAAGAGTAACAAAGATACAGACAAACTTTCGCATTTATGATATTCATAAGAATAGGATTGATCACGCGCCATAGTGGGACGCCATGGGGTCGCTTTCGCATTCAACCATAACGCCTCGGCATGACGGACCGCAGGCTCGTCGGCCCCTCCTTGTTATTGTAGCCACTCGACCAGTCCCTTTTGCGCGAAGCATAGGAGTACCAGGAGTGGCCCAAATACCGTAGCTGGGCCACTCGCCACCGGCTCTTCTCCGCAGAGCAGAAAATTATCAGCATTGAGCAAGCCAACCCCAAGCTTTATCGCACCTAGCAGCCATGCAAGAACTGCAGGGAGTTAGGCTTGACCCAGGTCGCCCGCGTACTATGTGCCCCCTGCACAGAGTGAACGAGCGAACCCGCTAGCTCCTGCCACCGAATGGGGGGGAAAATCTCCCCCTCATTTCTCCGCGCCTTCTCGACGCCATATCCACGCCGTCCACACAACCGTACCGAACACACCACCACCGCCCCAGTGCTCCATGCGTCGACACCCCCTTGGACCCCCTTGGACTTTGCTCCAGAACAAACGTATAAGTTTGCTCTAGATCAAAGCCCATGCAGGCAGAAAAAGGTATTCCGTATTTATCAAAAATCAGGTTCGGTAAAGAATTTGTATGAATTGAAGCCAGTTGCCGAGGACTACCTAAAATAATCGCTTGGCACTTTGCGGAATTAACAGCAATACCGTGATTTAATGACCAGTTATGTATACGAATTAGATCTTGATTAATAAAATTAATAGTAGAATGTAGGTCACTAATTTTTGACTGTTTATAAAGCTGCAAGTCATCAGCACAAAGGTGGTATTGACATTTTAAATAAGATGTAATTGTATTAATTAAAACAGAAAATAATAAAGGAGATAATATACCACCTTGAGGAACACCAGCAACTACATCGCACCAATCCGAGTTACCTTCATTGATACGAATAGCTTGCCTGCGACCACGAAGGTAAGAGGAGAACCACTTGGTAGCAGGAGCCGAGATAGAGTAACGAGTCAGTAATGCTAGCAGCAGATCGTGATCGACAGCGTTAAATGCATTGCTAAAATCTAGTTTCGGCTCGATTGAATCGTCTTGATGCGTAGTTCGTCTTTCAATGATAACTAGGGTCTGGTGATGGAGCTGGAAGGTGGCCATAGGAACTCTGTAATGAAACGATGCAACCTCATTGAGTTCGGGCTCGATTAAATCGTCTTGACGAGTCGTTTGTCTTTCAATGGTAACCAGATTCTGATGCTGGAAGTGGAAGGTAGTTATAGGAACTCTGTAATGAAACGACGCAACCCCATCGAGTTCCGCCTCGTTTGATTCGTCTTGACGAGTACTTTGTTTTTAGATGGTTACCAGGGTCTGATTACAGATGGCGCGCACTACCCATTAATTCGGCGCATCGTTTTATTATAAGTGTTACTTCTTACGTGCGTACATAAGTATACACACACTTTTTTTTTCGTAAACCTCACTTGACCAATTAATGTTAAATACATAACAAAAAGTTTCACTTTATACGTATAAACATTTATATAAACATTTTTTTTTATTTTTATAAAGCAACAAAAATTACGTTACGTTAATTTTTACGGTATAACAAAACTTCTTCCGTAACACTCTAGATCACATATTTTAATAATGTCTATTATAAAATAAATTGTAATAATTTTACTTATATTGCTCTTAATAAAAAGTTTTATTACAACTGAAGTTAACGAAAATTCTAATTCCAAGTTTTAATAGATCTTGAAGTCGAAAAATGTGAAAAAAAAAGTATAAGGTAACTATAAAAATACAAATATAAGTTCGTAACCGGGACACGTAAGAAGATCTTTTTGTCTCTTTGTGCGACCTCATGTAAGAGTTATTTAGGTCGCTAAAGATTTTATACTGTAAATGACATTTGAAACCTTACAACAAACAACATCTTGAGCCTCTGAAATAATTAATATTAGAAATTTAAATAAACGAAACAACTGTTTAATCATTGAGTATATAAAATTTATTTAATATAATAAAGTTTTTATAAGAAAAAAAAAGTCAAACATTGACCTATAATTAAATAATTTTGAATTTAAAACGTCTAGTGAAACACTAGTTATTTATGTTGATAATTTTTTTTTTTTTTTATTGAATAGAGTACCTATATCTTCTCGTTAAAATCTTCCCTAAGTGCTTAAAAATCAAATTATTTATCTAAGTCTATAAGATTGCTTCTTTGTTCACACTTTTGAAATTGTTCGTTTAACAAATTCAAAAATTTAAAATTGTTATTATTTTTTCAAGAAGTACTTCAATTAGTATCTGTTCTTTACAGCATATCAGTAAATACCTAAAAAAATATTAAATAAACAGTAATAAATCTAAAAGCAACCTTTATGCGTTTTATAACGATATATATTTTTTTCATATCAATTGTCACCACGTAGGATTTTAAGAATGTAATAATATCAAATGAATCATTTGCTGTATCTTATAAATTATATTAGGTTCCGTGTGATTGCTCCTTTAATCTGGGCAAAGCTTAAAATTATATGTTATATGACATATATTCTAAGTAATATATAAAATATCACTTGATTTTAAATGTGCAATTTCATTGTCGAATTGTGTACATTAATTTAAAGGCTATTGCTTATCATACGATATAGACCAGTGCCGATAATTATTGAAACCAAAAAAATAATAGTTGTATGAAACCCATTGGAAAAGGGATAGAATATAACAAAAATGCAAGGAAAAAAAATTACAGGTGATGTGAGGTCGGGAAGTGGAAGGGAGAGGGCGGGTTTAGAGTAAAAACCGGCTTATCGGGATTTCCGGCAAAACTACAAGTCTTATATAAAAAGTTAAATGGTAAAGTTATAGGTAATAAAAAGATCTACAACTTTTGTATTTACATTTTTTTCACACAGCCTCAAAATTTATGTGAAAAATTCAAATAACTAAGTTTTTGGTTTTTTAATTTATTTTTACAAAAATATTATTGTTCTTTTTTACGAAATTTGTTGAAAACTTACTTTTTATGTTCCAAACACACTGTGATTTTTTTAATTTAATATTTTTTTTAACCTTATTTTAAATTAAAACTTGAAAAAGCACCCTAATTTTCAATCGAAAATTCTCACGTCAAAATGTATGCTTTTTTTAAAAAGTCGGTGGGTTTCTTGTTCGTTGAAATCTCTACTTTTGATAGTGTCAAAAAAAAAAAACATTACTATGGTTAATTTTCTCAGAAAATGCTACGAAATATTTTTCAATTTTTGCCATTTTCAAAGGCTTCGGCACTGGTCTAATAATCGTAAGAATGAAAAATAGTTATTTATATGATAATTGTACGAATAGACACATCCAATTTGAAAATTAAACTTCTCATAACGAAAAATTGTATTGTTTGCTTTATATAAAATAAATCCAGCATAATATTAATAAAAATACCGGTTCAGATATTTTAATGTGAGGTCAAGTATATGGGATTTTATGCGTACTCAACGAACGAAATGCGTATTAAAAAGAATTTTGGTATTCGATATTACGAAGTATTTTCATTGACCTAATGCTGCCTTCCGAAGGTGGTAAAAATGTATGTAGTCCAAGGTCCATCAATATAAGCGATGGTGCGTAGAGCGATGGTGTTCGCTGTAGAAGTGCGGGTATGCGGCGGCCGCGGCCCGCGCCCCGAGCGCCCGATCCGCCCGTGCGCCGCAGTATGACGCGACCCGCCAACCGCCCGCCCGCCCCGACTCCAACCACGCTAATGCGCCTAATGCTTACCAACTATTAACATATTAAAGTTCCAACGATACTATATCATGTGTCCCGATACACTCATAGTGCCTTCGAAATTGCATCTCAGCGTCTTATTTATCAACAAGGTTGTGTTTCGTGTAATGTTTTGTAAAGAAAGCAATTTTTTCATTTATTTGTAATTATAAAATAAAAAAAAATTATTAAAAAGCAGTGAAAATATATAGAGGGTTTCAAATTGTTAATTTGTGAGTTTTATGCCAGGACAAAAAGGACAGTGTTTACAAAGTAATGTAACGTAGCAACGGAAATTATGTGATCGATTTATTATTTGCTTATTATTTTCAACGGTTACCGAGACATATACCGTTAAAAAGAAAATTTTGCTGAGCGACAATAGGACATAGCACTATAACTTTCATACGTAACGGACGAAAGATTTGGAGAATGTTCAGTCGCGAAACTTTGTTTATACCTATCTGGGAAGTGATCAAAACTCGCCTAGTGGTCTAACAAAGTAATACGAAGAGAAACATTTTTTACAAAGAGCAATTTACGACAATCAGCAAAAGCACTAAATAATCATGTTAAATGTTAGTAATGTTAAATCTTAACAAAATGATGACAAAAATGACGACAAATTAAAAATAATGATATCTCATTTATTTATTACTTTTTAATATGTCCAAATAAAATAAAATAGTATACATATTGTTGATAACTTTTTATCTTTCCGTAAGTATACTAATTGATAACATCTGAGATAATTATTTCTGTAACAAATTAATATAAAAGTGTATATACCGAAAATTGTAGGCATAGGCTGTGACAATTTAGAATTAATATTATAGTTTTTAAATAAACTCTCTACAAATATCGAAAAATGTATATAAATAAGTAAAATTAGGACTATAGTGTTCGATATATAGATAATAAATAATCCTGGCTGTTATTTGTGGTCATGGAAAACGGTGCCTTAAAACATGGGAGCAACAACAACAATAACGACATTGTTGAAGAGAAAGTGGTAAGTCACATTTGTATACACTTATATGTTTACTTTTAATTGATAATAAACTGAAGTGAGGTTTTGACTAGCTACTAGCTTCACTCTAGTTTAATTTATAGTGCTATTTTTTAACTAAAATTGTATTTCCCGCCATTACAAATTTTATTTAAAGAAAAACTAAAAGTCATATATATGTCATAAATGTAGTTAAGCTTTTTGAGACATGATCATAACTTCTATTATACACTGCTGTATCTTAAGATTTCACCCGCGTGGAAATTATTTCTGCTCTACTTACACTTCCAAGTTCTAACTGACAACAAGATAATGTGACGTTTTATCGCAATATTACAAATCTTATGAGAAAATAACTTCTATACGAGAACAAAAAATTAAGTTTTCGGTATCATACTATAAAATCGGCCTGCTCATACTTTTTATGGCAATTATATATTAATGTAGTATTTAATTAAATAATAATATAATTTTTTGGAACCCACAATGTAAGCTGTATTGAAGCAAAAACAACGTATTTGTTCAAAATTGGATTCATGCCAAAGCGTCAGTTGTTTTATTTTATTTTTTTACGTAGTATGATGACAATACTTTTTATATTGTAATATATTAAATTAAAATTTATTTTCTTTTATTCTTGTATTAGAATTTTATCTTCATTAATTTATTTCGAATAATTAATAAATAAAATAATCAAACCCGTATAAAACCCGTTAAAAATAAAACTAAATTCACTTTAATAGATTAGCCTAAAGTCATATAATATTAAATTTTTATTCTTTAAAATTACGCCACAGTTTATATAGAACGAGGTTAAAAAAAATTTCAAATTTAAATTAATACGCAACGAACGTAATTAATCTGCAACCTCTCAATTATGCAGTATCGAGTTTTTATATCTGTCTAAAAATATTCGTATCTTTTAAATATCGTATAGTCATGAGGGAAATATGTGTAACATTTTATCATCTTAACTATAATTGTAATTTCAATGCCGTTAACAGATAAGTAATTATAATGCATTCATTTTTAACTCTACGAAATAATTTATAGTAGAATAGCTGTGTATACATTTTAGAATGATTAAATTTATCATTTGCGATTAAATAATTTATATCATAATTAATTTGAGTTTTATATTTATCTTATTAGCAATCATTATATAGTTTATATATAGTTATATCTAGTAAGAGTATATTGTTTTTTTAGCGTTTTGTTAGTTTTCACACACTCAAACACTACTTACTATGTCTAATTTTGTAAGCAAATATATATATATATTTTTAATTTATATAAAAGTGAAAGGATAAAGGTTATATTTCGTAATATTTAAGTTAGATAGTAACTAAAAGTATTACAATCACGAATCCGATTTAATTATCTACGAAAATACGTAAAAATCCCGCTTTTGTAAACATGAACTATGATAGATTTCAAATTATAAGATTAGTTGAAAAATCTCGTGCAGTTGGAGAAAATATCGTGAAATTTTTTTGAGGTGACGGATAATGCTTTTTTATTTCTCCTTAATAAAAGGGGCCTCTTCTTTATCATCTTATGGGAATTTTGCAGGCTTTACTTGAAAATATATAGATTTTTGAAATATTATACAAATTATTTCATTTCTAAATATATAGACTATAAATTATCACAATCGTAATCGAATTTCCATTGGAGTTTATTATTCAATCGAAAAATATAGTTTTCATTAAATCACATTTTGTCATCTAAATTAATATTTAAATACTAACATAAGGTTTTTTTCGTGTTTGTTTGCGCATAAGTTGTACCGAAGACATCAGCCAGGTGCAGTAGGTTTACCATTTTATATCAGCTTAGCTTTTTTCTGTTTTCTTCGTGTATGAAACGTAATTCAGTAATATTGGAAACAAATTACGGCGATAAATAATACTAAATAAATAAATATATGTTCGACATATTTTAATTAAAAGACTAAAACGGATTTTATCTAAAAAACATATCTTCAGTAAAGGATCCGAAACGTCGGGAAATAGAATAAAAAATTGTTAAACTGTAAAGTTTTCAATAAACGCGATAAAATCCCTTTTACTCATTTTAATTTCAGACGATTTCAGACGATCGTCTGTTCCTAAGGTAGGCAACTTAATGCCTGTGTTTTAGGTAACAGCTCACTGATATACATTTTTTTTAAATAAATATGCATATAAATAATACATATAGAAATAAATACATATTACACCCAGACTCGAAGTGGAAATCGAACCCACGACCCTGGAGCAGAAAGCAGGGTCACTGCCAACTGCGCCAACGGGACAGTCAAACACTAAGTTCTTAATTAATAATTAATACATAAAAGGTTAAACTAAGCATGTCTGTATATTTCATAATTATATGAATATTGATAATTTCAAGTAACTGAAATATATTTATAAATATATGTCGGAGATTCGATATCGGATATCGATATCGGCTCTGATAACAGATATTTTTTTAAAGTGATGTGTGTGTGTGTGTGTTAGTATTTAATTATTAATTAATTATAGCCTTTATTTAACAATCTTATATCATACATTTCATTCTTAAACACTGAATTTTATTGTTTGACACCAGTTTCGCCAAGATTGTCTTGCTTCCCAGCATAGGCCTCCCCTAAAGCTTGCCATAAAGTGCGATCTTGCGTCTTCCTTCTCCATGTAGTGCCTGCTATTCTTTTTATGTCATCTTCCCACCTACGACGTTGTCTTCCTTTCTTTCTTTTGTGTTGTAAAGGACACCATTCTGTTACGTCCTTGGTCCATTTATCTTTTTTGTTCCTCATCATGTGACCCGTCCACCTCCATTTTAGTTTTTTAATGCAATATTTCACATCCGTAACTCTGGTTTGCTTCCGAATTGTTTTGAGTTTTATTTTGTTTTTTATTTTAACATTGAGCATGCTTCTTTCCATACTATGTTGACAAGTCTCTAGTTTGCGTATATTTTGTTCGGTTAAACTCCATGTTTGGCACCCATATGTCATAACGGGTAGAATACACGAATCAAATATTTTTTTCTTATATTTTAACGGTACATCAGGGTTCTTCAATACTTCTTTTAGAGACCAGTATCTTTTCCAAGACAGGTTAATTATGTTGTTTATTTCTTTAGTTGTGAGGTCTTTTGGAGATATTACTTGACCAAGATACGTGTATTCATCCACATATTCTATCTGTGACCATTAACTACAATAGGGATTTTTTCTACGTTTGTCATTAATTTCGTTTTTAAAGTATTCATTAATAGTCCAACATTTTCACTTTCAAATACAAGTTGTTCTAGCATTTCTTGCAAACCTCCCGCATCGGCTGAAATAAGTATCAGATCGTCTGCAAATCTTAGATGGTTTAGTTGTGCTCCGTTAATATTCAATCCATAGTTGTTCCATTCAAGACGTCTAAATACGCATTCCAGAACTGCCGAGAAAAGTTTGGGTGACAACGGGTCACCTTGTCTAACTCCTCTTTTTATAGGGAAAATTTCACCTGTTCTTTCTGTTCTTATTTTAGCTCTCATGTTCTTGTAGATATTGCTAATGAGGCGTATATATTTTTTGTCTACTCCCTGTGTTTCTAGCGCTTCCCATATTTTAGCATGCTTAAGTGTGACGAACGCTTTATTGTAGTCAACGAATGCTAAATAGTACTTAATACCATATTCGTTACTTTTTTGGATAACCTGTTTTATGGTATGGATATGATCAAGTGTTGAAAAGTCGCTACGAAATCCTGCTTGTTCTCTTGGTTGGTTTTCATCTAAAATCTTTGTTAGGCGGTCTAGTAGGATCTTAGAGAATATTTTATATATATTGTACATCAGACTAATAGGTCTATAATTGGCTATATCATTTTTATTTCCTTTTTTGTGTATGAGTATTATGGTTGATATTGTCCATTGCTGAGTGTTAGTATAGTGACTTCCAAATGAAACTCTGATTATATTTCTCAAGCCTGAACTTATGGTCACTGATTACAATACTTCATTTAGTTCTTTATTATAATACTTGCAGTGCAAATTGAATTAATTGGTAGCGTAGTGAATTCGATCCGGGTTTGGCATCATGCTTATCTTCTCTAATTGTTCCAAAAATACCATCAAATATCTTTTCAGATAATTCAATGACAACTCTGCTTTTCCATCTTCATGGCAACCTGCCTTGATGGTTATTCTGCATATAAACTTTTTTGATGAGCATGAGCCCAATATAACGAAATAGATTCAATTTTTGAAATAAGATTATCGCTTGCCAGCTCTGTTTCGACTATATCCCCCTCCAAACTGCTTGACGCAACCAAAGAGTATTCATTGCAACTATAATATAATTTCGCTTCTAATCGTAAGTAGATATAATATAACTAAGTATTTCTTTAATCTGCTACAAGCGCCACTGTTTCACGCTCACGACATATATAATAATATAATAAGTACTAGTACTAATATTTTTGAAATAATATGAATGTTTATCTGTCTGTCTGTGTCTTTAAAAACGCATCGCACCGTATATATATTTTTTCTGTGATTGTGGCTTTACCTCGGTCGATTCATTTAAATACTATGCAAGACTTATGGAATGTCTACTTCCCTAAAAGAAGGTAAAAAGAAATATTAACGTTATCAAATTAGGTTTTTTTATTCGATTGTAATTATATTTTATTCCATCACTCTAATATCTATTATGAATCCAAAACCAGATTTCAATATTAGATATTTGTTATATTACTATCTGAAATATATTATAATGTGGAGTTTTAACTAACAGGTATTTTATTAACCAAGGAGGAGATTCTATTACTCATGGAGGAGAAATCTGGCCTTTTCGCCGAGGCCAGCCTGTCGCTGGAGGGATCCTGTTGCCTGCAGATCCGGGACCCTCCAATTAAAGCGGCTGAAGGCTCCCGCAGGGGTTTAGTACGGTATTGCACTCCCAAAGTGCCGAGTCCGACATAGGTCTACTGCCTACCCAGGCGTCCTGGATATCATTCATAAATGGATTCCCCTGCGTCACAAAAAAGGAGGAGATTCTCAATTCGTTTTTTTTTTTGTTGTTACCCTATTATTCCGTCAATTGTGAATCGATTTTTATGATTCTTTTTTTAATCAGTAGGTCATACTTCATAAGTGGTTCCATACAATTTTTATCGGAATCAATTTAGCGCTTTTTAAGGAAAAACAACAAAAACAAAAAAAAAAGTTTGTACATGTGGATATAATCTTGAAGTCGGTTTTTGTTTTTTAAACCTTTAATTATTATTCTACAAACAGAATAAATCCTTTTTTTTTTTGTTTAATTTCGTCTAAAAACGTATTATCCTATCTTAACAGATTTAATGAGTGATTATAATATAAATCAATATTGGTATCTACTATAGGTGATTTCCACTTTGAAACACTTATTCATTGATTGTAAATTCTTCGCATTTGAATATTCGAAACTACTATTACATACATAAAAATGCAATAACAAACCAAGATCTAATTAGCATAATATTGTGCAGATCTGTAATATTAAACGAACAAATTTTTTCCGCGTCAGCGTCGGTCCGACACTCGAATACCGAGTGAAATGCAACCGCGTTAAAGTGAAAGTGTATCTACATATCTAGACATAGCTAGTCATTAGATGTTTGCCAAGGGCTGCTGAACCAACCGCGATTAACACGCGATAGGTCAAGGACTTCCCACACCCTACAAACACGAAGACAATCTAGAGGATTGATTTTTTTAACCCTTAAATTTTGATAAGCTCTAATAACAAAATGATAAGCACAAAATATGATATGTTTAATTTTTTCACTATTTATTTTATATTGTAGTATAGAGATTTTATATTATTTTAATGATCGACTTTATCTTTTTTATGTTGTTTAAGTAAATAAATTAAACAAATATATCTTATAAATTGTGTTAATTTATAAGCTAAGCACACTCAACTTACTCTTCCATATAGAAAATATTTTATAGTGAAAATAAAAATACTCTTTCCATTAAGTGGGGAAGAGATGGATCTTAATCTGTTACGATTACTTTTACTGCACGTAATTTTCCTATCAAAATTGACGATCATTATCAGGTATTTATAATAACAACTAAGATCGATGGCTTTACGTATACTCTCCGAAGAACGTTGGAGAACACATAGAAACGAAGCAAATATTTATAAGAAAACTAATATCTGCTCCGAGCGGTAATCGAATCCACGACCGTCGACATCATCGTCAAACTTGAACGTAATTGTTTGTTCAATGTATCGTTGTAGCAGTGGATAATGCGAATTCGTAAGACTGCGGCCTCTAAGCAACCTTTCATTTGTACATTGGGAATGCTTGTTTCTTCCGTGAAACAGCTTTGCTGTGTTTCGGAAAGAAGGGCAAGACAGGCAGTGTAATTACTGGCACCGAGACTTAACATCATATGTCTCAGGATAGGCAACACATAAATGAGTTGGCTGGTCTAGTTCCAGGTAAACTAGTTTATGTTCATGGGCGACGTCGACCACTTACCATCAGGTGGCACGTCTGCCAGTTTGCCTATCCAACTAACATTAAAAAAAAAATTGGGAATTTTGGTTGAGATGCATCGGCAGATATACATATAATTATGTGAAATTCAAGATCCCCTGTAACACAGTATTTAATTACGTCCTTTAATCAAAACTTTGATAGTAGGATTTTAGATTGCAGGAAATTGGTTCATAATACACGTTTCCTTTTTTAATATTTACTATTGAACAACTTCGAAAAAGAAGGAATTTATACAATCGACAACTGTTGGTGGTTGTGTAGTGGTGCGAATATTCACCTTAACACCGCCGGTCACGGGTTCGATTCTCACTCTCAGAAATAAATATAAATATATTTAACACACACACACTCACGGTCGTCTGTTCCTAAGGTAAGCAACTTAATGCCTGTGTTTTAGGTAACAGCCGACTGATATACATTTTTTTAAAAAATAAATATACATATAAATATACATATAAATAAACATATTTTACACCCAGACTCGGGGCGGGAATCGAACCCACAACCCTTGGAGCAGAAAACAGGGTCACTGCAAACTGCGCCAACGGGTCAGTCATAAATATTGTTAGCTTTTGTATTTGTACAAATACGTATTTGTTTCCGGTCTGGTCGTATGTCTTTGTTGGTCGCCCAAGCCGTCGGTCCCGGTTATTATCATAGACACCTGATACCAATCGTTACTCATTATAGGGAAAATTATCCGCCAAACCCTAGTGGACCCCGCCAAACGCTTCTCTTATATGGAGAAAAGGTTTGTGCCCAGCACTGAGACGTTTCAGGCCGATTCAGTTCAGTTCAGTTTATACAATATTCAATATTTATTTTTTATCTTATCTTATATCTTTAAACGAGCAATTCTTGTATATATATATATATATATATATAATCTGAATCTCGGAAACGGCTCCAACGATTTTCATGAAATTTAGTATGCAGGGGGTTACAGGGCAGATAAATCGATCTAGCTAGGATTTATTTTTAGAAAATGTCGTTTTATCCCTTTTTTTACGCAATAGAAGAATATCATTAGAAGACGAAGGTAAATTTCGCTGTCATTAATAAGCTTATAATAGCTCAGATAGGAATCGGGCGAATTAAAAATCAGAAAACCCGGGTTCGAATCCAGGTGTCTACAGACCAATTTTTATTCCTATTTTTTTTTTAGTTTCTTCTTTTGTGAGAAAAACTATTATTGAGAGCTCTTTTTATTTTTTATTTAAATAGCCAGTTCCTATAATATTTATGTTTCATCAGTATGTCATGTATCTAAATATAATTTAACCGAGCAAAGCTCGGTCATCCAGGTACTTAACATTTTATTTGTAATATAAAATGTAAATAGCACTATTTTTTACAATTGAGTAAAGTAACTCGGTTTGACTTAATACTTTTCTTATATATAAGTTCTTTTTTGTTTTTATTTTTTTTTTAGATCCTTTTTTCCTTCTAATTTCTTATTATTAAATGATCAGAATATTTTCATAGAAAGATATGTTACGAGTAGAGAAATTGATACAGTACAAAAAATTATGTCCTAAGGAACTGGTGAATGGTGTCACGATGATGGTAGTCATGATGATCGCTTTACTATTATGAGTCGTAAATGATATTATATAGCCTTCCACAATAAATAGAAGACTAAGTAAGATACTAATTATCTAGTCGGATGGAGGACTCATGAATTAAAAGAAAATCTTTTAGACTTAAACAGCTATTAAGTGAGTGCCATTTAATTTTAAAAATTAGGTATTATGTAAGTTCTAATATATTTATTTATTTTATTTCTTTAAAAAGATAAACCATCGACAATATCAGTAAACATTTTTTTTTGTAGTACATGTAAAGTTAATGAGACAGTTACGTCTTTATAGGTGTATAACATACAACATTTGCAATAAAACTAAACAACAAATAAAACTTTTAAACATAAATTAGGTTTAAAAAATAAAACGATAAAAGAATACAATAAAATTAAAGCAAGGAAAAAATTAAAAATGAGACAAAATTTGAAATCTTAAACACTAATCATTAGGGAAGTGGGGAAAAATTCTAATACGTTCTAATTATCATCCTACTAGATAAAAGTTAGCGCCATAGGTTAAGAACTATATTTAAACTTGAACTAATTTAACTTACACTTTACTTTAATTAACTTACTTTAATTACATACCTAAAAGCATATTTAAAACGAATAATCCATCTTGAATTACAAACTATTGCAAGTTTTCAAAGACATTAGTTTACTTTTTTTTTACGTGAATGTACTTGAGTAGGTACGAGCCTCTCACCAGATATTTTCCCGCTGAGAATGCTTTGAGTCGCCACTACGTTGCATAGGACCGGTGTAATTACAGGCACAAGAGATATGTCAAACAAGCCCTTTATAGAAGGGAAAATGAAGCGTAAAGCCGTATATGTCTAATGTTTTCTGTGCTCTGTAAATTGAAGTATATTATATATAATAATAGCTATCGGTTGTTTTATTAATATCTTAAGATTTTGTATAAAATTATAGATATTTCTATCGTTATAGTACAATTATATAGAAATTTAAGTCCCCCATACTTGTCTATAAGAATAATGACCTTATTTTAATATATTACATAATAATATGTTTTAATTGTTGTTGACATTATTATCTTCTTAACGCTATTCAAAATTTAAATATACATATTTTGAAGTCGAAATTCTTTTGTAGGCCTGCAGTGCAACAGCAGCTAGCGGTAGCAGAGAAACATGTGTAGGACCGTTGCTGGAAGAGGTATGAAGCTATAAATAGATTAGTCCAAATTTAAAATATACTTTTGTTAACTTTCGAGTATCACCCGCATTAAGTTCCGACATTCGAACCTGTTCAATGTACATAATATATGGTCAATATCCCTCTAGAATAGTGCAGCACACAAATGGCACTAAAAATGAAAAAGTTACTAGCCGATGTAAAATCTGGATTCTAAAAGACTTTGTGACATAAGGAAGATCATTTCATTTTTCGGATTTTCTTATGTAACTAACTGAAAACCTTACATGCATAACACATATTACAAAACCTTATATAAAATTTAAATACTAAAACAGTGTATTTTTATAACGAGTGCCTAAGTCAAATATCAGATAAACTAAATAACTAAGTAGTCATTATTAAAATTAAGTAGTTTATATTTTTAATTATTTTGTTAGTTTTAAGTTAGCATTGTATTTAAGTTCGTTGATTATTAAAAAAAGTTATAGTGCCAATATTTTACTTGTAATTATTGGAATTTTATAACTTACTAGCTCTGCCCCGCGGTTTCACCCTCGTTAATTTGAGGGAAAAACGTACTTAAATATTTTTAAACGATTACTCTAAGAGTAGGTACCCGCCTCGTTTGTCGAGTGGTCGCAAGCGTTACTGCCGAGCAAGGGGTCTCAGGTTTGATTCCTGGGTCATTTTTTATTGAGTTTTTTATTTTATTTTTCAAAAGTTCTCAGTAAAAGAGTGATGTTATATTTACTTTAAAAGCGGAACTATAGTTAAAAAATGTTCCAAGAAGAGAAATAATAAAGGACGCAACGTAAACTCTTAAAAAAGATTATTTTTTCCCGTTTTTGTAACATTTCTTATTATTGCTCAGTCCCTATTGGTCCTAGCGTGATGTTATATAGCCTATAGCCTTCCTCGGTAAATGGGCTATCCAAAACAAAAATAATTTTTCAATTCGGACCATGTGTTCCTGAGATTAGCGCGTTCAAACAAACAAACAAAAAATCAACGAAACAAACAAACAAACAAACAAACTCTTCAACTATATAATATAAGTATAGATGTATAACGCGCTTCTGGATATTACGGATTTTTATCCATAAAATAATCATTTAAATTAGTTTATCAGAGTTTATTGAAAATTAATAACTCACTAATTAATGAATATGAAATATTGTTTTTGCGTTTAAATATTTTTTAAACCAATACCGAGGCAGAAGAAAAAAGTTAATGTATTATTTTTATTCGTAAAATATTATAAAAATTTTGAAGTGCTAGTAAATGAATGAATGGAATGTTTGAAATTAAGTCACCTCGAATAATCTTAATTTTAAAAAAATCTTGCTTTTTTAATTGTTTTATATAATCACAAAAAAAATTAATGTCACCATATCCCGCAACAACACACTGCGCTCAGGCTTCATGCCTGAGTCATTCGTTGTGACTTCCGTCAGTCTATGGAATAAGTCACCCAAAGAGATCAAGAAAGCGCCCTCAAGGAACTCCTTCAAAATATTAGTAAACAAATATCTCCTTAACCTAGGTAGTATTTATAGGAATGGTGAATGACAGAAAGACCCAGTATTAAGCATGAAAGTACGAGTTTCGGAAAGCTAGCGAGACCTGGTAGGCATGATTTTTAGATAGCATAGTCTCCGATCCCATGTCGGAAGGCAAGATATAAATAAATAACTAAAAAGTAGAGATGTTTTGGTTATTTTCATCAAAATCACTTCACAACATGAAAAGTTATTGTAATTTGAATTTTGTATTTTGAATGACGACATTAGATAAGTTAGGTAAGGATAAATGAGGAAGTGAGGTGAGAGTAGGTGAGTTAATACATTATTGGCAAACTCCCCGAGATGATGGGGGAGGCATACGTTCAGTTGTCATCAAACGGCTGATTTGGCAGTGGTGGTGATTCACATTAAAAACTCAAAAAAAAAAAGACGAAAAAAGAACGTCACAATGAAGTACGTCACTATCGTAATAGATGGCGCTGATAATGCTTTGTAAATCGTGGTTAGGTGGAACCTTCAATCACTTACACAACTGCTCGTACATATTAAAGTGAAACTTAAAAAGCCACGAGCATAGCTAGTATATAAATAAATAAAAAATACTGATATTTAGGTATCTCTTTTAAAAAACCAAAACATACGACCTCATTCGTTTGTCTATAAAAAGTAGTACCTAACGTATTAAATAATGCCTTCGTAATTATTGTTTCATATTCAATTCATGTGCAGCACAACTCATATTATACGTTGTTTTATAAGTACATAAGGTTGTCTGGAAAATGAGGTCATTCATTTATTACGTAAGACGAATTTTGCTATTTTTCGACCCACTCCCCCATAATATAAGAAAAAATAAGAATAGGCTGAGCCCCTCCCCACTGTTTAATATTTATTACGTAAGAATCTAAAGGAATAAATGATTTTTTGGTTTGTTTTAATGTTTATTTTTCAAAGTAACAATTTTTAGAAATGTTTATTTGTACTTACAAAGGTAGGTCTAATACATTTTGGTTGGTGGCCGCGCTTGCCCGCGCTTTTCAAAGTATAATTTTAACTTTGTGCATTTTTGTGATCTTACGTAAGAACTATCGAGATCTCTCCCACCCCCTTGTAAGAAAAAATAAGACATGATCGACCCAATAATAGTACGTGATAAATGAATGGCTCCAATAACTATTTAACTATAAAACTGTCATATTGTGCAGCTACTGTTAGGTTTCTATTTCATGTACCTAATTGTGTCATGTAACCTTTAACCTTTAAACCTTTTTTGTGGTGTGCAATAATAAATATCCGGAATATATACATATAAGAATTCAGTGTTGGTCGTTAAACGCATCTTAACCTGCGTTTTATGTGCAACTTTGATTTGTGAAATAGTGACACGAAAGCAACGGCTGTGAATTCTCATTCAGACTAGCATCGTTGAGTTTTAAATTTTAAAATTTCTTTAAATTTCATCTCATACTGAACAGAAATATTGTTAGGAAATCTGCAAGTGTCCTGATAGAGGAGGATGGGCATTTTGGGCCACGAGCGAACAAAGATAACACCTATATAGTAAAGTGTTGGTCTTATCAAGTTATGCAAGTTATTGACTTAGTTATGGTACAATTATATAGTACCATAAAATCTGGTTGAAAATGTGAAGTTTCTTGACGTTTTAGAGTACTCATAAGGATCACTAGGTGGCGCCAAAAATTTTATTTATGATTATTTATTATTTTTGAATTATAACCAAGGTGTCGCTCGTGTTCTTTCATTCTACTTTAAACAATAGCTCTGGCATATCCTTGTTTGTCACGAAAAATCCTAATCATGTACATAACTTTCATTTGTGTTCGCTCATGGCCCAGATATCCATATAAAATGCGCATGGTCCTTTCGACTCATATACCTCCGTTAATTCGCAGTGAAGAATGATATTATATAGATATTAGAAGTGTTGGTATACTAATAATAATATTATTTATTGTACACCCATAAAAGATAGAAAGAACAAAAGTAGTACAATTAGAGAAGATGCACAAAGGCGGTCTTATCGATAACACACACACACACACACACACACACACACACACACACACACACACACACACACACAAACACACACACACACACACACACACACACATACACATGTAAACATATATGTACGAGTTTATACAAAGTAAGATACGACAATATTGACGGCCGGCTGGTCTAGTGGTCAGGCAACTGGACACTTTACGCAGCGGTCGCGGGTTCGAATCCCGCCAGGTTCAGATAATCTGTATGACGAATATAGATGTCTGCACCGGGTCATGGATGTGTATTTATTTATATATGTATTTATATCTTAAATTTATTTCCGTTCCTAGTACCTGTAACACAAGTTCTTACGAACTTATCACGGGGCTAGGTTAACGTGGTGTGATTGTTGGTTAATATTTATTTATTTATTTAAAAAAAAGAAAAAGAAAAAAAGAAAAAGATACCCATACATACAATTCATACACATTTATATCATCTAAAGATGATAACGACAATCACGACGGATTTAGTGACAAATTATGAGCCTTAAGATACTTTTTTAAGCAGAAGAATGATTGGGCTTGTCTTATAGAGAGAGCCAGAGAATTCCGGAGCTTAATAGATTTTACAGAGAAGAAGTGAGCTCAACCTTTCTAGAAAATAGGAGTAAAGCTTATGTCTACAGTGGTACATTTACAGTAGGTACATTACAATAAAGTACACATCCATTGCTAGTGTATATGCAAGCATGAATTTTTACTTAATTGCGCATAGTTAGTCATTATCTTAACACTAAACCTACCAGAGCGGTCAAATGACCGCTTTTGAGTCTTTAATTAAAATGGTTAAATTCTAGGTTCCCATTTTTCTTTTAGGTTTACATGTTTCTTAAGTAACTATATGTAATAAAAAGTCATGCAAAATTAAAAAAAAATAACAATAAATTTATAATAACAATATCTTTATTTGAACATAAATATAAAACAATATGTCATTTTACTATATTTAAGCTGTGTTAATTTGAATAAACGTTTTGTTTTATATTCTATAGTTAGTTATAATCATATTATTCATAAGAGATGATTTACATAATTTTGTTTGCTTAGAAGTAAATCATACATACATCTGAGGTAAGTTATAAAAGAATATGTATTACCCCAATTTATCCCCTAAGAGGCTAAATTAAATACAAAACTAAAAAGTAAAGAATTTAACGACGACCGTTCTGGTGTACTGGTGTGAGTAGTTGCCACAAACCGTGCGCTGGCGGTCGAGGGCTCGATTCCCTCTCGGGACAGATATTTGTATTTGTACAAATATTTGTTTCCGCTCTGGGTATATGTCCCACCGTGCCTCGAAGAGCACGTAAAGCTGTCGGTCCCGTTTGTTATCATAGACACCTGATAACGATCTTTATCTGTGATAGGAAATTATCCACCAACCCGCAGTGGAGCAGAGTGGTGGATTAAGCTCCAACCCTTCTTCTATATGGAGAAGAGGCCTTCGCTCGACAGTAGGTGGTTTACAGACTGATACATACATATATACAAAGAATTTAAATTCTACTGTTAGCCATGTTGTGAAGAAGTAAAATTAGCTATTTAAAGAAAGGAAAACAATATCACTACTAAACTCTTCTTTTCGTTTAAATTGTTATATATATATATATATATATATATATATATATATATATATATATATATATATATATATATATATATATATATATATATATATATATATATATGTATATGTATATATATATATATATATATATATATATATATATATATAAACAATTTAAATTACGACAGCTGCGTAATTTTTGAAATATTTATAATAAATTATATAATGTAATAAAATTTTATATAGATTCTTGCCCTAGTAATATAATTATAATAATGTCTTACAATTAGTAATACTTTACTTCTCACCAAAAAGTTTTCATAAGCTGTCATGTAACAACTTTTCGCCTAATTTACATGACTAATTAATGCACAAAAACACTAACGATCTTATAGATTAAAGTTTCATTAATCATAGTTATTAATATGTTGATGCCTTATGTGTTGTTGTTTGTAAGTACATAGGTATGTGTTGTTGCGTTTTTTTCTACTAACGAAATTAAATATGTAATTATAGACATACCATATATTATAATAACTAGACATATTGGGTGACATTGGACAAATGTTTATTCAATAATAAGATTTGATAATAATTATATCAATACGTACGAGCGTACCGAGTACCAATGTAATCGTCAAAATTAATTGTCATGGAACGGACCTTGAAAAACTCGGTACATCCTACTTAAATGCAGCCATTCATTCATTCATTCCTTATTCCATCCGTTCGATCATTCATTACCGTATTCGTTCATTCAATCATTCATTCATTCATTTTTTCGTTCGATTATACATTTGTTCGTTCGTCAGTTCAATCGTTCAATAATTGCTTCATTCGGTCATTGATTGATCGATTGATTCATTCATTCATTGATTGATTGATCCATTCATTGTTTCATTCATTCATTCATACGTTCATTCATTTATTCATACGTTCATTCATTCATTTATCCATTCATTCATTCATTGATTTGTATTAATGGCTTACAATAGTGCCAAAACAGCGCGGATGATTTCGCCAATGTCACGTAAAATGGAGAAGACACGAAGAAGATTAATCAGTGGGGTCGAAATTATAATTTCGATAGAATTTTGAAGACCGTAGAAATAGTAGCTAAAGGCATATTCCACGCCCCCACGTCCCCCGAGATCATGGACGCTGTAAAGGGTCCGAAACGTCGGGAAATAATTTAATTTAATTAAAAATCTTTAAACTGTAAAGTTTTAAAACAAATAAACGCGATAAAATCCGATTTAGACTTTTAATTAAATATCAAAAGTACAGCTTAACGACGCATATATTTTATTTATTTTATTTATTATGTTACAATCCATTGCACTTTACAAAAAAAATCTATAAGGATTGACCCCATATCTCATAGAGTCCATACTCCATGGTGACAAGAGGGCTGGTGCATTTTGTGCCCAGACAATCGGAATTGCGATTCAACGGGGAAATACTGCCAGCATTCTTGGCACCATTCCACGCGGATATGATTTATATCATAACTATCTGTAAATAAGTAGTTTTTAAATTTTATGTAGTAAATAATGTAATATATTTTAAAATTTAATAATGTGTTTTAAATTACAATTTTGAAATAAATATATATATTTTTTTTACATCTAATGCATATAGGTTAACTAACACATTTTGCTGCCGGCCACTCAGATCAAAGTATCTCGCACGTTCATTTTCCTTTTCTCTTTTCTCTTTTCAAAATTCTCATTTCTATGGCACTCAATGTGCACATTGAAATGAGATTTTTTTTATCCACGGATGCCAATTTTTAACTGGCCTAAGGAAAATGAACGTGCGAGATACTCGGATCCGAGTAGACGGCACCTAGCGCCCTACTCGGGTCCGAGTGGCCGGCAGCGAATGTGTTAATATAGCTATCCAGAATATAATATACTCGTAGAACTAAGATCTACAGAAAATAAGCCATGAATCTATAGTTGAAGTTGTATATTCACACAATAATAGATTTTACAGAAATCTCATCAAAAGGATATTTCTTATAATGTTCTTAAGTTAAGATAAGGACATCGCATTAATATCAATTTGTTGTGTTTGTATCAATTAAAATCAGTGAGTTGCAACCCAGCTTCACAGGTTAACGAGGCAATCTACGTGGGATTCGAAACTTGAGCTTAGAAAGACGTTTAGGACAATACATTTTATAATTAACAAGTTTATATCATCATCATAATCATCATCATATCAGCCCTCGGATCTCCACTGTTGAATGTAGACCTCCCCCATCGACCTCCAGAGTCACCGGTTCAAAGTATCTTCCATCCAATGGCTTCCGGCGAATTTCCTCAAGTCTTCCGTCCATCTCGTGGACGTCCATCCGACGCTGCGCTTGCCGGTACGAGGTCTCCACTTGACACCTTTCTGTTCCATCGGTCCTTAGTTCTACGAGCTATGTTCCTTGCCCTTCAGCTTGCAAATCCATTAGGCTTTGTCGGCAAACTTCATTCGTCTGCGAATCTCATTATTAACAAGAATACCAAGCATAGCCCTCTCCATTGTATGCTTTGCGACTTAGAGCTTATTTAAAAGGCCCATAGTCAGAGACCACGTCTCAGATCCGTATGTCATCACTGGTAAGACACATTGGTCGAAAACTTTCGACTTCAGGCACTGAGGTATGACGGATGAAAAAACGTTTTTTAACTTCCCGAACGCTGCCCAACCTAGCTGGATTTGATGATTGACCTTTTTCGTACTCGAAAAAATTTCAAGAGTAGAATCTCCAACCGATATCGGGATGGGCGCGACATGGATATTCGACATGATCCTTGTCTTGTCCATATTCAATTTAAGGCCCACTCGTCGGGAAACTCCATCGAGGGCATCACTGCCATAAGCACGATATAGTCGGCAAATCGAAGGTGAGTGATGTACTCACCGTTTATGTTGATGCCTCCTGTACTCGAACCGACAAAGTAGCGTTATTGTACAACCACTAACCACAAGTTTATATAGAAAAGCTAAATCTGGAGCATCTCTTCGACCTTCCATGCCACAGATATTAAATTCTTCAGTATGCAATTCGTATTATACGAATATTTGGATTTAGGTACACCCATTGCGAAAGTCAAATGCCTAACAAATATTTTTTGAATACGTTTAATTAGCATGTGCACCACAAACTGTAGACGCCAGACTACACTTCCGTGTACCAAATTTGATCACACTAAACTGTTATAAAGCTCCATCAGCTGGCAGGGGAAAATCGGCAAAAATCTATATAAAATAGAGAATTTGTAGCAGATTTGTTGCTAATATGCCGATTTTGTTGCTCGAACCGATCTCTGAAAATCGAAAACCATGCCAGCTTCATATAAAGATAGCAGGGAAATAAAGTAAATGATAGAAATTGTATCGACTATTATACATAAATTTGTTGCTAATTTGTTGCCGCAAAAAAGGTATAAGGTATAAGATAGTTTAGACTTGTCTTTTTTTTTTGTTTCATTTTTTGAATCACCACTCTGCGGCAACAAATTAGTTGGTTCGAATTGGTTCGAATTGACAGCTCAGAAGAAATAGTTTATTATAGAGAGTCCCTCCTTTTCCACGGAATCGCCCTCTAACTCTGTCCAATGGAGTTCCGTTTCCCTTGTCCAGACTGTCCTACTCTTAGCTAATCGTCCCATCTTTTGCCTATCTTCGCAAAAATCCCCATAGCAAAATAGAAGTAGGATTTATTCGTACGTGTGTCCCTGCTTATGTCCTCATATATACCCTCTGCTTCTTCAGCGGGATGTCCTGAGATCGGTTCGTATACCTGTATGACCTTCTCAGCACCCCCTGACCTACTGTTACTTAAACCCGAAAAATTGGGAAAAAAAAAGAGGAAAAATAAAAGGTGATCTAATAACACATCGAATTATATAAGCCCATTTTATATGTATGTATGTCGAACCTTATTGGCAAAATTCATGTAGATACATGTTCGTGAGCAGGATATTAACGAGATTACAACAAAGTTTTGTATTTTCACTATTGAATAAATCAAAATTAGACAACTTAGCATTTGACATCATACTTTTGGTTACATCTGTAATCACTACACTAAGGTCAACACACGTGACGCGAAACATATATTGAGTGGTTTTTCAGATAAATATTGTTTTTCTGATATTATTTATCTGAAAGACTATTCAATATACTTACCGTATCCAGGAAGAGTAGAGCCACTAGTAACTGGGGACTTAGGCTCTGTAGTACAGTGTACAGTATAGTATCTCAGTTTGCAGTGACACTGTTTTCTGCTCCAAGGGTTGTGGGTTCGATTCCCACCCCGAGTCTGGGTGTAGTATATGTTTATTTATATGAATATCTATTTAAAAAAAAGTATATCAGTCGGCTGTTACTTAAAACACAGGCATTAAGTTGCCTACCTTAGGAACAGACGACCTTGTGTGTGTGTGTTAAACATATTTATTTATTTATATTTATTTATACATATTATATATGCAGTACGCACGGCTATGAACACAAATGTAAAATGAAATCATTAAAAAAGCTCTTGCCAAAATTGAAGTTTTCGCTCTTATTAAACTTACTGTAATTAGTCGCGACGATACTAAGAGATCTGATCGATTGACGATAGTACCCTTATGCATAATGCAACTTGCGTCGACACTCTGTCTCTGTCTCATGTCAGAGAGACAGCCTCAAGAGCGGGAGTCGCTGCGAAAAACTTGATATAAAACCGAGTCACCAATTTTACCTTTTGTTAATTAATTTGTATTGAAATCGAAAGCTTAAAAAAATTAAACTAGATTTGGAAAAAATATACTATAATTGAATATGACTGACCATGTATGACTGACCCGTTGGCGCAATTTGCAGTGATCCTGTTTTCTGCTCCAAAGGGTTGTGGGTTCGATTCCCGCCCCGAGTCTGGGTGTAATATATATTTATTCATATATGTATTATTTATATGTATATCTATTTAAAAAAATGTATACTCGTATCAGTCGACTGTTACCTAAAATACAGGCATTAAGTTGCCTACCTTAGGAACAGACGACCTTGTGTGTGTGTGTTAAACATATTTATATTTATATAATAAATAGATCTTCGCAAAAAAATTCACCTCTATTTCTCGCCCTTATGGATAGAATTACCAAAAATCTTTCGTTATATGGTGTGTACATTGTGTGAAAGACCTACTGGCAAATTTCTTGAATCTATTCTTTAATAAATTAGGCTCGACGGTGATGAATCCATAAGTCAATCAGACGGTCAGTCAGAACGTGTTATTTCGTAATCTATACATATAATAAAATGGTAGAAAAGTCAAAACTGTACATTGAATATTTTTTTAAAAGAATACTTGGGGTGTGATCTACAATCGATACCGAAGCCAAAAATATAGTTTTTAGATTTTTTGTCTGTTTGTCTGTTTGTCTGTTTGTCTGTATGTATGTCCGGGATAAACTCAAAAAGTACTGCATGGATTTACTTCAAATTTGGTACGAATATTATTAAGAAGTCGGGTCATAACATAGGCTACAAATTATCACGCTATCACCTACGGGGAACGAGCAGTGAACCTTTATTTCTTCAACGCATTCTGTAACAGCGTGTAATCTAGCGACGCATATTTGAATGTTGTTATTATGTTAATAACCATGCTATAAGCTATCTTCACACTAGAAAAATCACGAAATATAAGTAACTTAGGCTGATAAACATAATGAATGTAAGAATAAATGTAATATAAGAAATGAATATAAGTAGTATCAAGACAATTTTAGAGCAGCGCCATCTATGAGATTTTAAAAACATCAAGTCGAATTACATGTGTAAACCCTTTTTGGATATAAATAATTTAAATTTGATCATGTTGGCGAGGTTAATAGTTGTTCATAAAAGTCATAGATGGAGTTGTGCATTTTAATAAAAATTGTATCGTTGATTCGTTTCAGAGATGAGCAAGAGAATTTTAAAAAAATGTGTTTATATAAGTTTTAAGCTGCTTCATCTACCTATGTCTTATAAAATTCATCGAGTTTTTCTGTATGTAATAACAAACAGAACTCAAAAAGAACTGCATAGATGTATAACAAAATTTAAACTCGAAAACGGCACGCTATTGCTGTAAACAATTTGAGTTAAATAACGAAGAAAGAGGAAAATTAAGCATGCCATATATATCATAAAAATAAAAAATGCTTATGCTTCCGCCTTAAAGTCATCTCGCTCCACAGACACACCATTGAGGCGGAAATTCTTACGGGTTGTGGCGTCGGCGAAGCAGTATTTATACGCATTCCGCTCATACCTCATAACTTCCCGTTCCAGTTCAAGCGCGTACAGTTCCCCGTGAGTGTTTGCTTCGCGATGACCATCAATAAGTCGCAGGGGCAGACACTGAGGGTAGCTGGTGTCGACCTCAGGACGAGCTGCTTCACACGGGCAGCTGTACGTCGCTTGCTCCCGCGTCACCAGTCCTGACTCTCTTTACATTTTGGCTGCGGAGAGCCAAACTACTAATGTTGTTTATCGAGAAGTCCTATAAATATGTATTTTTACCATATTCTGTATTCCTTATTTATTATTTTCTCCATCCGTTTCAGTCACAACTTATGACTTAATTCAGCAGAATCACCATAAAGTCATTTATTCAAAGCAGGCTTAAAATAAGCACTTTTTGAAAGTCAATTTTACAAAAGACAGTCTCCCTCTGTTACTGTACTTTCTGTAGATATGAAATGTAAAGAAGAAACGGGTAAATGAATGTTATTTTAAAAGGTATAATAGTAGGTACTTTTGGTGCTGTATAGCGTTCACGCAGACGACGTCGCGGGCAGCAGCTAGTTATACGATAAGGGGTAATCCCTTCAATCAATGTCCAGCAATCTATTACAATTATTATCATCTATACGTACATTTAGGTGTGAAATCTTATTTCAAATCTCTAAGGTAAGGATCAATTTGATACATAATTATATGTACCCTTTTAAAAATGTTACAAACGTTATTTTCTTCGTTAGGGTAAATACCCTAAGCAATTAAAATATTCGAATCTAAGTAACATAAAAAATCCAAAAACTGAAAGATCGATTCTCAATTTTTATTAAGACTTATATGCGGAATATTTTTTCTTTACCTAGGTTAATTTTTAATATTTAATAAAATAAAATGGGCATCTCGATCATATAGTTAGCTAAGTAAAACTCAGTTGTTGAAGTGTCAATTGTCCCCTTTTTTCCTTATCTATAAGCTTCTGGTAAATCCTGTGGACTTTTAATTTAAAAAAAAAGTACACATAAAGGTAGACATACATAATTATATAACAAGACAAAAAAAAATTACATTAGAAAAAAATCTAAATCGTGTTAACCAACATAAAAATTTGCGTACTGAAAATATTAAAAAGTAAAAATTCTGTTGTAAACAATCAGTCATTCTGTCTTTGTACTCTTAGGGGTAGCATTTTCAATTTGAATGTAATTAACTTCAAAATACAATTACGATAGAAAAGTAACACCTATATGAAGAAACAACAACTTGTTGATAGTAGAATAATGGTTCTCAATTAGAAGTTAATGGTTTAGTAAGTAAACAATCAGTCTTCTTATATTTTATTATAACTCTTATCTTGAATATATATCTTAATATTATATGGTTACAATTTTGAAAATACTCTATCTTATATAAAAAATCATCAAAATTTTCTTCGGTATTACCTGCAAGAAAATTTGCGTTCTGTACTGTACTGTGACAGCGCGTAAACCGACACTGTAAACTCCCATAGCTGGGCAAAATCACTTCTGATATGAAGAAAGAGCATTGTAGCTTAAACGTTACTCGAATGCGGATTCGCAAGCATACACGCCTCAGATTTCTTTTTTCTGAAATGTATAGATTTCCGTACAAAAATGGATTTTTAAATATATAATTATCAACCAAAATCACAGCAGCGCCAGCCCAGATTTGAAACCACGACCGTCTGATACCGATTTTCGTATATCATCCACAGGGTCATCTTGGCTCTGCTGTGAAAGTTCTGTGCGTACAAAAGGTAAAAGATACGGAATTAATTCAAAACCTCCTCAGTATTTCGTCTGTTAAAAAATTTAAATTTACAAAAAAAAAGTGAGTATGTTTATATTATAGTTCACGGACATTTATGTAGATACTATAATACTAAATAGAGTTGACATCAGTAACAACATTTTTCATAACAACTGTATACGAAAATATTTGAAGGTATTTTAACATTGTTGTAGTGAATTAGTAGAGCATAGACACATGATCGACGGAGTATAGAGTGCCGCACATTCGCGCAGCATGGCGACAATGCGTTTCAGCTGAAACGTTCGATGGGTGGTAGGGATTGGGGAGGTTGTACGAGGTCACGCCGCTCGGGTGGCTCGGGCCTCTTCGTCGCCGATCGGCAGGCGGCGCTCGGCGGTCTGGGCGCCGCCGCGACGCGAGACGTCGACGCGCGCACAGCGGCCTCTTGCGTGCGCCGCACACCCCTGTCGAGTTTGAGTCTGATAACCACGCTGCGGACCCTGCCGCTTCTCACACTGCCATCGAATTGTTATCTAAATATCCGTTCCTGGGGCTTCGCCTCTAGTGAACGTCGCCGCGATTTATGTCGTTAACGCGATTTATGCAACAATTATATTAAATTTCACGCTAGGTTTCCGAAAATGTGCAAAAGTATTATAAATGAGTCGAGTGCTTGCTTAATCGATCGGCTGCATTAAAAAGGAAAAACTATTATTATCGTTTTGCGGTCAAATTTTGCAGCTTTTGTTGCGCTAGAATATAGCTATAGGCCTTCACGACTGTAATTACTATTCGAAGTGGTCAGAACTAGCTTGTGCATATCGTAAAAATTCAATATCAAGTGGTGCCGTCCTGTGCTTAGTTCATACTGTGGACAGTGCGTCGGTTCTTGAGAGGTGTTTTTTTATCGTTAATTTAGTTGCGAGCTTTTGCGTTTAATTTTTTTACTTTATTTTTCTATTTTTTGCTATTATTGTGATAAAACGCGATCCATGCTTGGAGTTATGACTACCATGGTATGGTTTCCTTTGTCTACGTTACACATCTTATTCTTTTTAGTAAAGAAAGATAGTTCATTCATTACATCAATATGTAATCATTTTAGATTTATGGTATCTTACGCTTTCTCTCTGAATGAACATCGACTTCATTCATAATATTGTACCTACAGTTAAAATACAAAACTTAAAAATAACGTTTGCTTTTGGCAGCCTTGTATTGCAGTCATTGTATCCGTAGAACATTAGAGAATTTTCAGGAGCTTCCTTTCAAAATCACTCACAAAATGAAGTGTATTTGCATATTCAGAACTGTATTTGTTTTATTAAAATTGATAAACCGATTATATTTTATTGTATTATAATAATTGAATGATTAAAAATTTTCTAATACGCTTTGCTTTCCATGCTCATCGAAAAATCTGACAAGATGGTCTCGTTTAACTGAATCAAAACGAAATTAGGATAAATTATTTTTACGTGCGTAAAAATCTTAAAATTACTTGTAGTCTAAATTAATATATTTGAGAGCATAATTAGGGTGACATTTAATTGAGGAATATCTCCAGAAAACGATATACAAATTACAAAACTATTACATAAATCAGCACAACTCTGCACAATACACTTTATTTTAATTCGTAGTTATCCGTAGTTTATCTGCAGTATACTACTTATAGTATATATTAGTAGTTAAAGCATGAAAAATATTCTAAATATTTTAGAAGTACGAGGCACGAACATATAGGCGTAGATACGAATGAGACTTTAATTATAATTAAGTATAAATGAATAAAACCTTTTTGCATTTGCAATAAATGATATCACCGCTATAAATCTTATTTATTATTTTAAAAATAAATCTTACTTTTAATTATCATTTAGAGATTATTAAACATATGCAAATATATATTTTTTATAAATGATGTATTTTTTTTACAACAAAATAAAATATGAATGAACATAAGGTCATCGTTAATTCTTAAATATAAATTTTACTAATTCCACTACTTATCTCCCATGTAGTTACGTAACTTGGTTACGTATTTTTGCGCTTGTCATTCAAGTTCCATTTCTATACTTCACACCCCTTTTATCTTCGTTCTAAAAGATCTAATGTAAATATTTTTCTTAGTATTTCTTATTCTTACTTTAGGTAAAATAATCCAAGAAAGACAGTTCCTTAACTTTTTTTAAATCACTATTTTCACACACTACATTGTATTCTTACTTTAGAGTATATCATCCCTTGAATATTTTACAAAATTAACACCTTAATATAATTATTTTTTTACTGATTTTACACAGATAAACATTTTGCAACATAAACTATTTTGTAAATATAATTAGTAAATATGTATTGAACATAATGCGACATAGAATACTTCATGTCAAAATTAAGAGCTATTCAAGATTACTCTTTAAAATAACAAGTTGCAAAATTAGTGAGAGTATTAGCTTAAATAAATGATAGTATTAGCTTAGAGATGAATTCTCATGCATTGCTAGCTAGGAAATGTTGACGTAAAACAGGCGCAAAGACGATGAATAGGCCGACCACTCGTTGACACACTGTTGAATAAGGTGCGGCCTCGTTTACCGCTTGCAGTCCTAACGCTATATAACGACTACCTAGCACTTTTGTAGATCCAATAACAAAACGAAAATAAAAATAATTATAAAAAAAAATTCAATTAAAACAAAAAAATTATTAATTAAAAAAATTATTTACCCTCGGCGACATATAGGAGACTTACTAATGCATTGAATTTGCATATTTATGTATAAAAAAACAATGATATAGTTAGGGTACGTTTACTGATTACATTTTTTTTTTATAATTTATAAAACATAATTATATGACTGCATCTTAATAGTATTGAGATAAAATATAAATATAAAACTTTAACTATTTGTGGACGTTTTTCATAAAGTAGTTATATATTTGAGAACGTCTCGTCTGCTTACAATGAAAATAAAAAACACTATTATATTTAGGTATAGTATTTTAGAATTTCATTTGCATTATACAATCACAGTTTTGAGAAATATTTCGTAAGTATACCGTAAACAATTCGCACATATGATACGAGTACGTCTAGGTATTACCATGGCACTTGCATTCGTTCAAAACCATACCATAGTAAACATATCGAAGTTACGTTTAAATCGATTTTGTATTATTTTATCTAAACTAACCTAAAGTAAATCATACGTATCGAAATCAGAGGAGCGAGTGGAGATAAGCACGCATCTATGCAAAACACGGCAATTGCACTTCTGGAGACGGCGTCGGCCTACGAGCGAGCCGTGCTGGAATGTGAGCATTTGGAAGCATCGGAGCACGGAGGGTTCCGGTGAGAGCGTTGGCGCGGCAGCGGCATGGAGGAACGCGGGCCCCCTGATGTGCCGTTGATCGTAACGCCGCCGTGCGCTGGTGGCGCGGGCGGCGCGGCGCTTACCACCTCGCGACGCGCCGCCTCCGCGCGAGGTTCCCGCGACGAACCACCACCTTCCACTTGGCGCTCCTCGGTGCGTGTGCGCGACACCAGTTTCCGTGGCTCCCGCAAAAGCGTCGTTCGACTCGAACCACCCTGTAATGGCCTCAACGGGTTGCCTGCCATCGGCAAGGAGGTAATTCACGTATCTCTGGCTGATAAAAGATTGGAATTACTGTAAAAACGACTGACTCATTGAGTCATGAGATTTTTAAGTGAATTTTTTTTTTTGTACACTCACAAAGCTTTAGCTTTATTAATTGTGTTAATGTACTTTATTTTTTGCTGCCAAAATTTATCAAAATTTTTGTGAATTTCCTATCCTTCTGAGCCGTGATGAAGGGCATACTTGTATTTCAGGCCAGTGTTAATGTACTATATTTTTATAGAATTATTTAAAATTAAGGATGAAAATATGAAATTATAAAGTTTTCCTTATCTATGTTATTTAATTTAACCCTAACAATGTGTTACAAAAACAGTAAAAACATATATCTTTATTTATATTCTACATATATTTATATAAGTATATTATACTTACAATGTTTTTTTTCAAACTTTGAAGGCTTACCTTTTTCAACAGTAGTCATATAAAACTCTTACACCCAATATCTAATGTAACTTAAAACATGTCTTAATTCAATAAAGGTAAGTAAATAATGATACAGTGGTGAACGCTTGCGTCGTAGATAATAACGCTTTCTATTTTTATAATATTATTTTTATACTTAGAAAGTTTTGCCTTTTGTAGCACCACAATCTAATCATTTCATATAATATTTTATTTTACATTACATACATTAGGTATTGTTTTGGATGTTAGTAAAAAGTGACGTTACTTAAAAGAGAAGTAATACAAAATATTTTATGTAAGATAAGGTATAAATTATGTAGGCGTAATATGATGTATAAAAATCGCCTTCAATACACCTGAATGCAAAAAAAGTAGTAAACCCTTAGGGTTAAATGTTTTTCATAACTTTGTAGGGGAGACCGGGGATAGTTGACTACTTTTTAACTAAATCATACATATTTTTTGTGTTTTAATATAAGTACAAAATAAAACCACATTAGTCGATAGAAAAACTATTAAACTAATACAAAATATAATATCCAGGTCTTAGTTTAATATAATGGTGAAGATATAATACATTTTACAGCACACAAAATCTTAGTCAATCTACCCCAGGTCCGGGGTAAGTAGACTTATGTACCAATAAATTTTAAATCATGAGAAGAGGGAAAAAATTAAAGATTTATCTGAATATAACTGAGCTAAACAGCTTAAGATAAACATCTTAAAACAAAATTTAATCAGATACACACATTTCTAATAGAGTTATTAACAAAATTATCAACTTTTATTTTTGAAACAATTTTAATCATTTAATAACATTTTTTATTTAACTTTTCTAATGGTTTTAAATAAATCAACGACCGTTATTGCCTCTTTGTCATAAAAAAAAAAAGAAATTGGGTCGTTCGTTTAAATTTCTAAATTTAAGCATATAGGTTTTTTTTTAACTCAGTAACTTAATACTTGTTTTTTCAAAAGTAATGATATATATATTTTTAAGTTAACTTATTGTCAGTATCATGTTCGTTTTTATTCACAGAAAATTAAAAATGAAATAATCAGTCTTCAATAGCAGAAATACAATGTTTGTATTCAATAAATATTACATTTCCTTCTTTTAATTTCCTTTTCCCTTGCCATCCTTTTTCTTTTCCAATTTTGGTCTTCTGTAGCGCAAGGTTATCTCTTTTTTCTTTTCTTAAAACTTTCTCTTCGTGTTTGGTTTTGTTTCTTATCCATATAGTTGGTTAACTACCTTAGTCAACCAGCCCCGAAAGAAATAGGTCTACCAACCCCGGAAGTTATTTTTTGTTTTTTAGGCATGGTTAACCTTGACACTGTCATCGACATGAAAAATAAGACATGAGATATGTTTAATATGTACTCATTAATGACTCTGATTAATAAAAAAATGATTTACACAAAATGTGTAGGCATCAGATAAAAAAATATGCAATGTAAAAATTTTACTTTCATTGTAAGAAAACAAAAAACATGTCACTGCTCCAAAACGAAGTGTATCCGCGATGTGGTGTTTTGGACAAATGAGCGGGGTACGGAGCGTAATACATGACTGTGAGAGGAAGACGCAAAACTTGTACCAGTGACGAGTTTTTTTCGATTAGTCTACCTACCCCTATAGGCAACTATCCCCGGTCTCCCCTACGGACCTCCCTAAAGAAATACCCTTCTTAAATCAAGAAATATCAAAATCAGTTCACGAAATTAACATTTAAAAAAACAACATTCTAATTAAAGACCTCTCTACCTTTTACAAAGTGGCTGAAATATTTAAAAGCAATATTATCAATAATAAAATATAATTTTTAAGCTTAAGTAATAAAAATCGTCCAATATTCAAATATCATTATGTTCCTAAGTTATATTAAAAAATATCTATTTTTTTCTTATTGTTTCACATATCGCACACTCCTTATATGCGTTTTAAAATGTTCTGTTTTAAATATCTTTGAATAAAAAGTAAAAATAATATAATATATAATATACAATGTATGAAAATACTTAAAAGATAAGCAAATTTTTATCTTGTCGGATCTGGCAATATGTTACTCTAAGTTAGTGCTCAAGAGTTTTAAATATTAATTTTATGATGATCATGAATTATGTGTGTTGTGCGAATGTGCAGCTAAATTTGCTATAAGATGCCTTAGTTAGTTAGGCTAATTTTTTTAAAGAAAATATTATACTCGAAACTACAAGTAAGATTTTTATTACCTATTAAGTTAATTTGTCATCCAGCTATTTAATTAAGATGATAAAAATCACAATAAATACGAGTATTTATATTTCTACAAACAAAATCTACTTCACTTCTGATGATCAGACACTGCTTATGCACATATCTTGCTTCGCATTAATAAAAACAAACCATTTAGAAATATCCACAAAACAAATTAATTATTATTTCAATCTATCTTACAATCCAATCTAAATTAAAGCTAAAATACTTTGTAAAGAGTAAATAGCTCTTACATTAGCGCGCCAAAGGAAAGTACCATTATATTACAACTTAACATCCCCAGTATAAGCATAACTTGGAATTCCTATAATCATCAGCGTATTTCAGGTTATCATTTCAGCTGCTCTTAGCCTTCGAATATCGTTGGATACTACAAAACTCTTTATAAGTCATTATTGTGAATTCAACAACTGAGATTCCGCTAAAGAAATGAGATACTACTACCAGTGCCAGATTAAGTAATCGCGGGGCCCGCAGCAAATTGTGGATGAAACTACCGATAAATTTCCTGTTCCTGTTCTTTGTATTAAGTGCACACGAAAATTTTTTTTTTTTCGTTGCTATCCCACAGTGACAGTGACCCCTGTCAGCTATACGTATTCCTAAAAAAAATATCACATCTTAATAAGTCTCCACTCAAAAAATTACGCTCAGGCAAGAGATGAGTGGGTTAAAATATGCGGGGCCCGATTTCGCGCGGCGCGAGGCCTCCTTTCGCGCGGGGCCCGTAGCAAATGCTACTCTTGCTACGTGGTTAATCCGGCACTGGATACTACCGTATAACAATATCTTTAATCGAGCTTACAATATTGTAGGTATACGCGTCACCTTTAAGGTAATCTTTTTCTGCCTAAGAAGGTTTTTTGCTTGGGTATATCTATTGAAACGTGAGCACCGCTGTATGTTCACATTCCTTCTCTGGATGTTTTACTTTAAGAATTCATGAGTATGATCTTTGCATACTTCACTGAGTTCATCAAGTAGTATCAATCCGGCGTGGATATAATAGTTTTCGACCGGTAGTCGAATGACAATATCAGAGATTGACGTAGCTTTTACGGTTAATTAAAGATAGCTAGTTTATGTTTCCAAGCAGAATATCTATGGTAACAATAGCAATACATACTATGTATATATACATAATATGTATTGCTTTTATTTGTTAGTATATTCAATATACTATATATCTTATTAATTTCTAACTGTACTTGCAGTCGCGGTTACTATCCATTTCATCAAGCCTATAAGATTAAGAAAATTTCGAGTTTCAAGTTATTTGGACCTAATACCGAGGGTTACTATATCTGTAATTTCTGGACTAACAAATCAAAGACCTTGTAACTGGACAACATCTAAAACTTGCCCTTTTATCATATTATCGTGTTCCAAAAATTTGCTTAAAAATATATTTAATGTACAAAGTTGTTGTGGAACTGTTACAGTTTTATTATAAATATATATAGTTTATTATTCTTGAGGGGAATCATCTATGAAAAAAGTTATCTAAGACCCAAACGTTTGCTAGCGTTGAGACTGTTGTTTAGACCCATATTGTACTTGGGATCCAATGATTTTAGTCAACTTCATTCATATATATATATATATATATATATATATATATATATATATATATATATATATATATATATATATATATATCGGTAACTGTCTTTAGAGTGACTATAAAATCAAGTCGCCGTCAATCATTTACTGATAATTATTGTTATTCTAAAAGCAGACATTTGCCATATTGTTTAAGTGATTTTTGCAATAAACTCAATTTTTTGTAGTAAAATAATAATTCCCATTTTCTTGATATTAAAAATAAACATTCCTATATATTATTCTAAATATACCTATTTGTTCAAGTATTATCTTAGTATTATCAAGTATTTATTTTTAAAATTGCATTAAAAACTACGATAATGTTAATATTTTTTCATTATTATTTATATTCTGAAACTTTACAGAAATCATATCAATCATAAAAAAAACAGTTATATTTTATGTATGAAATTTAACGTAAATAAAAAGTAATGCCTAATTTAGTTTTATCAAATTTTTCAGCTTTAAAATTAGCCTTGTAATTTTTTTAATAACATAGATTATTTGTATCTGAATGTCTGATAGTCATCTTAATTAGTTTTAAAAGTAGATATGAGCGTGCTGTGTTTACATTTATTATTTTTACTTTTTCTGTTACCTCTATCCTCGTTGAGATACATTGAACTCTATTCTTATGAAATAAAAATTTCGAAACTATCAAGCAAGACTGGAATCTTTTTAAATAAAAAATATTGTAGTTAAATTATTTTTTATGATTTTATTTATTTATTTGAGACAAGTTTTTCGACCTCATAAAAGTAACTCATATTATTATATTCGTTGTAATTATTTAAGTTCATAGTTGCATTTATAAATATTTTGACTTCAAAATATATATTTATATTAGGTTTCCTTTGATGATAAATCCTCTGTACAATAACAAATTAATACTATAATCACATGTAACATTTATATCTTAAAACTAAATGAGTCGTATCTTAGGACACGTTTATCAACATAATATATTGAGATGGAAACTATATGTTATAAACATATACGTATCATGGGCTCTATTGTTCACAGGTCCTGTCACTGGGCGCGACGGGCGGCCACAAGGGAACCACACAACCTTCACATCCCTGCACTATCCTCCACCATTCTCCTTACAAGGTACAATTATGTTTTTATAATTATCTGGAATAAAATATACGTGAAAATTTTCTTTCATAAATTTGTTTCATTTTTATTCTTTTTAATGTGAAACATCTATAGCTGCGGGTTAGACCGACTGTTTTGGGAAGCGACGCGTCGCGACATGCGGCATGCGTCACTACGCTATTCGACGATTCGCTTATCTCTTTCGCCGCACTAAGCTCGTATACCTATAGTGTATACATATTACATATATACACTGCAAAGATGACCGATATCGTCTTTTTTCCGTATCGATTCAAAACTACCTATATCAAAAGTCGATATCGGATATTGAAACTATATATCGCGATATTCTAGTATATCGGAAATTCAAGATGTGATATCGTTAAACGTTTAATGTCTTCGTGCGTTAGATACGATTTAAGAAATCGGTATCTCAAATTATTTTTATTGGTTTGTGATGACTGAATTTATAAAAAATGAAATTAATAATTATAATATTGATATTTTTAAAGGTATTATTGACGTTCTTGCTTATTACAGAAGTCTCTGATTAAAATAATTGAATTGTCTCATTGACAAAAAAAAATTGATGAAAAGTAAAAAAATTAAGAATATAATTTAATTATATTAATTCATAAGTAATGAATAAAAATGTTTATAAAATCTTTTTTTTTTTTTAATTCTTAATATCTTATTTATTAATATTTCCATATTTATTTCCTGTCATAAGCTATCCTTTTATGCATATTACCTGTTTACAAAATAATTACGATCATATACATCTTTTTTTTCTATAAGATTAAATATGTGCTTTTTTTTCAAGATTTAGCAATTATTATATCTTTAATAAATTAATTGATATTTAATTATAAAATTAATATCTCATCATCAAAAACAACTTTATTCAAATAGGCCCTACGAATCGTCATTTTACAAATTAACACTTTAAAAAGCTACCACCGATTCGGAATGTAGATTCTGCAGAGAAGAATCGGCAAGAAACTCCGCAGTTACTCTTTTGAAAATAATATATAAACTGTGTTTTAGTACAAAATTAGTAATATCTTGCATGAAATACAGCGCCACTAAGTCCACATCTTTATCGACTAAGTAATCCTGCACCGAATATACGCTTTATCTATATTTTTTTTAAATAAAATATTTAAATTAATTTTTATCTAACTATATAACATAACTTAAAAAATAATTCATAGTAATAACAAGATTGACATAATTCATAATGTAAAACATTGGTGGTACTGCCCACTACTATTATGTCGAAAAATTTTCGAAAATTAAGTAGTGAACTTTAAAAGATTAAACTAGAAATTGAAATTCTTGTTTACATTTCTGTCATGTATAAAAAACTGATCACAAATAAAGGTATTTTGTTGTTTTCGTAAACGTACCAGTAGCATCTTTTTTAATCATTAAGAAGTTTTTTATTTTTATTTTAAGCACGTGAACATACCAGGTATATACCATACCATAATAGTTATAATTAATATTTGAAAAGTAATGTATTAAATTACTTAGACTTAATAACTTTAAGCATGCAATGATTTAAAAAGGGTTTTAATTAAGAAGTAAATACTATATTGTAAGCATTATCCTAACCTATTCATAGTACACAACATATTGTAATTTAATATTATCGGTTTTTAAAATTTAAACGAATTGAAATTACACATTAATTTTAAAAATAGTAAATTCTAAATGAATATCAAATTATATAATATTCGTCAGATATTAATATTTTTGTTAAAACAAATAAAATTTTACCAGAAATTTGAATATTTTAACAAGTAACTAAAAAGATATTACAATAAATATTTTTTTCAACATTTAACACGCCATGTAACAAATGCATATCATAAAAACACATTATTTGATAATTAATTTTAATGTTGTTTTTAATTATGTTTTTTTGTTTGACCATCCTTCCACTAATTGTAAGTGCTTCATATATGTTATATTTTTTTAGAAAAATGTTTTAAGAGAATTAGTAGTTCTTGCAGACAAAAGTGAGTTTCATTGCTTAGTACTTTATACTAGTATGGTCAGAGAGATAATCTTATTTTTACCCGACTGCGACAGAAGGAGGGTTATGTTTTTCGAGTGTATGTATGTATGTATGAATGTATGTCCATTTCTTTGGCACGCCCTACAGCCCAAACGGCTGGACGGTTTTTGACATATGAGGTGTCGTTGGATTTGTCTAAATTGTAGTAGTGACATGGTCTATATAAATTTTCAAAATGGCGCCCGCAAATGGCGGAATGAGGAGGGCGGGAGTTGAATTTTTTTTTTCTTACTGTACCAATATGGGTATCAAATGAAAGCTAGTAAATTGTTTTATTCTTTTTAGTTTATAATAAGAGTATTTTACGCAGTCGGGTTTTTTGATTATTTTAATTATTATTATTTAAGGTTAAAACTAATCGATACGGTTTCAATCTCTAGCAATGTCATCACTACAATAAGAGAAAATTGCTCATATTTAATACTAATTTGTTGCTCGAACAATACGTCGTAGTTAATTTTATTTTCTACTTATCACTCTTTCGTAAATATTATGTTGCGTATGGGTAATAAAAACAAAGGCTTAGTTTGTTATAAACAGTAGTGTAGGGAATTCAAGCAATAGTTAACGTTGGTAAATAAAAAATGTTTACCGCATCGACCTCGTTCATTTCAACACGCAAAAGCAGAACTTAAACTACACGCTATTGTTTTAACAAACAATTTATAGGAAATTAACATTATTATACTATAATAGTTTCAATTCATAATGACGCAATTGTAAATTAAAAAAAAAAGATTATAAAAAAGAAACAAAAATCCCGACTGCGTTAAAAAAAAAAAAACGAAAAATACACGAATTAAAAAAAAAACTAAAAACAAAAAAAAACAAGCCCAGTAGTTTAGAATGTTGTCAAAAGTAATACTGAACAACTATACCATTGAAATAGTTTTATAATAGATACACACATATACAACTCTTTGCAAAATAGAAGGATTAACAGGCGGGACCCATTTAAATTTTACAGGGCTCCTAGGTAAAATTTGATTGGTTGAAGCACGACTTGACGTAATTTGTAGATTTTTTTGTTTTTCATTTTTAAAATATGGCGTTTATTTATCGCTGTGGTGAATATTAATGATTGTCATGTCTTAAGTAACACTCGCGAGTTTAAGACGAATCGATTAACGTAAGAATCATCAAAATTGGTCAGCGTGTTTGGTCTCTACAACGCCACATAAGAACAAACAAACATACATACATACATACATAGACTAATAAACATATTACCCTCCTTTGCGTCGCGCAGTGGGGTAAAAATAGTTACTAGAGGAAAGTTACCAAATATGGAATAGTATCCCTAATATGGAATACAGGCATTTCTATTAAACGGAAAGTGACACATGCAGTAAACTGTGGTCGTCTCTTTCTACGTGTCCGCATTCGCGCGTATAGGTCGTAACATGTCACTCGAGCGAGCCCTTTCATCACAGTAGCAGTGTTTTGTTTTGTCGCTGCCGCATAACTTTCTAAGGTATGTAAAAAACACGTATTTTTCGCATAAAAAGAGCACACAGTATTGTTGTTATAGCTTCTAGACATTGTTTAGATGTTTTTTGTAGGTTTTAGCGGTATTTGATTGTATTAACTTATCAAATATAAAAATATAAAGGTCAGTTTTAAATCGTTGGAAAATCCAAATATGGACAAATCATAGTATCCAATTATGGAATATTCTATAATTGGTTATTTCAAGTGTCAGCTGATTAGATGATTGTGTTAATTATAATTTAAAAGTATTTTTCTATTTTTTATCAGAATGGCTGGCGTCAACTCAAACACGAAACGAAAAGATTGGAATAGAGATGACATGGCGCAAGCTATTAAATTAGTAAGAGAGAAAAAAAATGGGTTATTTGAGAGCTGCAAAACAGTTTGGTGTGCCGAGGTCTACCTTGTTTCGATTATGGCAGAAAAACGAACTACCGCCAGAAGAAGCCGCAGCTACTACACTTGGGAGGATAACTGTTTTAGGGACAGCTCTTGAAAATATTTTGGTAGACTACATTTTGACGATGGAGAGCAAATTTCACGGCTTAATGAGAAGCGATCTTTGTTTCTTCCGTGAAACAGCTTTGCTATGTTTCGGAAAGAAGGGCAAGACAGGCAGTGTAATTGCTGGCACCGAGACTTAACATCATATGTCTCAGGATAGGCAACACATAAATGAGTTGGCTGGGCTAGTTTCAGGTAAACTAGTTTATGTTCATGGGCGACGTCGACCACTTACCATCAGGTGGCACGTCTGCCAGTTTGGCTATCCAACTAACATAAAAAAGCGATGTTCTAAGAATGGCGTACATGTTGGCAAGACGTAATAAGTTGAGAAATCCATTTGGTAACACGGGATTGGCTGGAAATAAATGGCTTAAGCTATTCCTTAAGCGTCATAAGGACAAACTATCAGTGAGACGACCAACTGGCACATCTTTTGCTAGAGCAGATATTTTAATAGACAGTGAGGTGATAGGAAACACAGCTCCAGACTCTGAAGATTCGGAGTGTATTTTCTGTGGTATGCTGTCTTCAAATGATATCCATGGTGAAACATGGGTCAAGTGCCTAATGTGTGGGCTCTGGGCACATAATGATTGCGCAGGACCAGAGTCTGATGCCTGGGTTTGTGATTTTTGCAAATAATTTGTGTTCCTTTTTGTGTTATACCAATGTTTCCAACGAATATCGTCTAAATTAAAATTAAATTTTCATAGTGATTATAGTATTCCATATATGGGGTATCTATTCCATATTTAGATACCTTTATCATTATTTAGTTTTTTTTATTTATTTTATTTAAAATTAGTCAATGTAACCAAAACTTGTTACAAAATAAAGCGTAAATATATGATTATTATTAATGACTACAAAATGTTTTTTATTTGTAACGTTTGGGCAAATTATGTGCAATAAACAAAATGGTATTCCATATTTGGTCACTCTCCTCTACTATATACTACTATTACTCTACTCTCTCTATATACTACTATTATATATATAGATTATATATATATATATATATATATATATATATATATATATATATATATATATTATATATATAGTATACTATATACTACTATTACTCTCTCTCTCTATAGACTCTACTCTATAAAACGATATATGCCGATCACAAAGCTCCACATTACTCTTAACTAAAACTAAATGGCTGATTATATTTGTGTGAACTCGTCATAGTCGTAGAATAGTGACGGATCTTACAAATTTAAAACTTTAGAGGGCAGCCATTTCAATTATACAACAACAACAACATAATTATTTGAAATGGCTGCCCTGTAAAGATTTAAATTTGTAAGATTCGTCACTATTCTACGACTATGACGAATTATGTCATGTTTAGTGTTCCGTATTTTTTATTTTTCTTATTTCTATTTAAATTAATCGTTACATCATATTATAATTATATATTTTAACTTATAGATTTTTTAAAACACTTTATCATACTGATAACAGTATCAAGTCAGATAAACGTAAATTTTTGATAGAATCAGTTGCGTAGCTAGGTAACCATAGGCCCAGGTGCAAAAAATAAACTAGGGCCCCAACTAAACTGTTTTAAGTTTTATCAATACAAGCCAAAATATAAATAGTTATATTTAAATATTTTAACGGTATAAAGCTACTTTATCTTCTGTCCATGTTCTACATACAAGCAAATTTCAATAGTTCAATTTTAGTTTGTTGGTCAGGTTCTAAGGGCCCCTTGATCTTGGGGGCCCCGGTGCAAGGCACCGTCTAGTTCTTCGGTAGTTACGCCACTGGATAGAATTAATGTCATGTTTTATTTTACTTTTATACAAAATTACATATATGTGTAATCACGATGAGTTAGCATATAATCGTGATATGTGGTATTGATTGCGATATATCATAATTTAATATTGTTATTTTTTATGAAAGATATAAAACATTATACATTATGGTGGGTAAAATAAATATATTATAAATAAAATCATCATAATATGACATAGGTAATAATCGGTATAATGACATTAATATACTTTTTTAATTTTTTTATATTTTGGTAGCTCTATTGTACAACCAAAGCCACAGTTTGACTTTACGTGCTACTTATACTGAGTAATTTCATAAAAAAGTACTGTTGTAACTTTACGAAGATACAACGATCTAGAAGATAATTATGCAAGGGCGTTAACTTATAAACCTCTGCGCCACAACAGCCAGGTTTAGTAAATATAACTACAATTTTTTTAAATCTTATTTGTATTTATTTTATATGCTTTTTTTTGGTAATTAGGTTATTTTACAATCGTCACCACTTTATTTAAAAAATAAACGGTATCGTAAAGCCTTTACACAAATATATCAACACTTGGACAATCGGTACATAGCATCTAGATTACAATCTTCTTTTATCAGGTATGGTAGGTATATGGAGAGATAATAAAAATTGTTTTTCCCATTTTTATTTGAATATGATAATAGGATATTATTACCTTTGATTTATCGATACAATTTTCAGATTATTATGCGGACACAACATATTTTTAAATAATTGCTAAGGTACCTATTAATTGTTAAATTCTAAATCACTCGGATTGACTATTTTACTCTCTTAATGCTAATTCACATTATATTTGAAATGATCAACGTTTCGACCGACGGACAGCTATCTCAATTCCATGACACGGTTTAATATAAATTGGGTACACAAAAGTATATTATAGATTTTTGAGCGTACCTATTCCGACGCACATGCACTGCCGCGTCGAAACACAACCCGGCCCTGAGATGGTGTAATGTGAATTATCCTTAATATTAAGTTGAAATATTTTTAGTGCTATTGAGACACGTACAAAAAGGGTACATGACAATCCAATATTTAAAAGAATGTATTAATTTTCACTTTACGTGTTGCGGTAACCCTATATTTTTTACTTTTTTTTATATTTATCGTTATTGCAGCCATAATTATACGTATTCTGTATAAATTTCAATTTGTTACTTATTTTCAAAGGACGATATTATAACGAACGGACTGAAGGTAGTTTTAGTAACAGTATTCCGTATACACAATTTAGGTATGATCCCCTAAATATGTAATACATAAGTTAACATATCACTCAGAAGCGACTAATTTGTCTAATTTCAGAAAATTAGGAAAATCGTAAGTAACTAATTTAGTGTAAAAAACTTCTGACGACTAACTAAATTAAGGGCCCGTTTCGCCCGTTTGAAATGAAATGAAATGAAATGAGAATATTTATTTCGTCCTAAGGTGATTTTACACACTTAACGAATGTCAAAAAAATTTCATTTAAAACTAATACTTCAAATTATTACAAGTTAATGTCTCGGTAGACATAACATTACTATTATATCATCGGCTTTATTAAATGTTACAATAAATAACTTAATCTAGTGTCTCTAGTGTTGGCCGAGAGGAAAAAAAGCCGGAGGAAAAAACTCTCGGTACTCTTTTAAATAATTAAGCGTTTTTGATAAGGGTATCTGACGTGTAATGGTATCCATGAGATAACATTAAATAATATATTTTTCTTTTTTACTATCAAACATACACCTTATCTATCACATATTTCTATTCACAATCTGTGGATCTAAAAGTTGTAGTAGTTAGTTGACGTGAAACTGACACTAAGGGTTTTGACCAAATTGGATTGCAAAAAATCTCCCCTCCGCTCCAGTGGACAAGGGCTCTGCAATCCTATTGGTTAATATTTCCCGTTTCTTCCTCCGCCACCTCGCTTCGCATCAATGGACAGGCACCCTAAGGGCCTGTTTTACCTTCTGCTGATAAATTCTATCAGAGACTTTTGTGCCAGGTAAACTTTATCAATAACCGGTGAAACAGACCATAAAATAAGTAAAACTTTAAACTTCCAATACTGCTTGGATAAAATGAACTATTTAAAAAGGCTTTCCAATATCTAAAAAACGATGAAACCGTTTTCTGATCTGAAATCGTTCGTTCGTTTCTGAAAGTCGACTTTAACCTACTCATTCGTAAATATCTTTTTACTTTCTTTTTTTACCGAGTATTAATACGGTTTTTAGCAGAGTCTGCATGTTATTATAACCTGGACCTGGATCTGAAACGTTGCTATGTAAGTGTAGATCTGAAAGAACCACGAATTTTATTTTTGTCTAAATAATTTAAATTGCGCAAATAAAATTCTCTAATCCAAAAAGTAGTTAATTGTTCTTTGCAACTGAACTGGTTTTGGATCTCAGCTTTCGATGGACTAGACAAAATTGTCATCGAGCCTAAGTATATGAAAAACTCACGTGCCTTCGATCAAAGTGATAATTTTTTGACATTCATTTTGATATTGAAATTAAAATTCGTCAAGCAAACAATTTTGTCTAGCCTCACTGTATAACATCGTAGTTCTAGTTTCGTAACTAAAAAGTAGAAAATTCTTGGAAGCTAAAAGAAAAGTTGGAAATAGAGATGGAAAAAAATTACCGTGCCGTACACACACACACGTGTTTTGACACGTGTTTTACAAACAACAAATTTTAAATAAGTCTATTGTTTCAGGCCGCTTGGGATTGGTTGATTCTAATATTGGTAATCTACACTGCAATATTTACGCCTTATGTGGCCGCGTTTCAATTGAATGAACCGGATTTCGACAAACGATCGCGTGGTTTTGGCCAGGACCCAATCGTTGTTATTGATATGATAGGTAATATTATTATTGAAGTTATAAACTGTGTTGATAAATTAATTGATTTTGTTTAATATGCAGTGCATTTTTTTTACTTTGCATTAAGCAGAGTTATTTTGATAACGTATAACTAGCTTATAAAATTAAATATAATATTTTTCCGTTTACTTTTGCATGGTGAATAAATTGTTCATTTATTGTACGTTTAAATTGTTTTCATTCTATTTTCAGTGGACGTAACTTTCATAATAGACATCTTAATCAACTTTCGCACAACGTATGTCAATGCAGCTGATGAAGTTGAATCAGATCCCGCGAAAATCGCTTTGCATTACCTGCGGGGATGGTTCGTCATCGACCTCGTCGCAGCCATACCCTTCGATCTTCTTCTCTTCGGCACCGACACCGACGAAGTGAGCCGCCTTTACTTCGCACTCATTCACCGACTCCTACGATATCATATCACATGAACACATGACTAAAATAGTGATAGTATCTAAAACAAATGCCTGAATTAGAGGCTAATAGCCACCAGACGATCAATTGTCCGAAAACCGAAACGCCAGTAACAACATCGAGCACCATTACCTAACATCATCATATTCAATATAAGATACTTAACACACAACAAGTAGAATGTTGCAATAAAAGTTTAATTAAAAGAAAACATAGGCATACATATATACCTTTTATGTAAGATTAAAATCGCGGAACACGATTCACTCTATTAAGAAAATGATAAAATGGGTCGTTAGAAAAGTAGGTCGAGTTGTATTTTCATGAAGATTACTTAAAGGGAAAGAAATAAATCAGAACGCCTACTAACTATATTTTAAATGAACGAAGCCTCTAATATTACTTTCGGACAAATGAAGCTCTGGACAAATTCTTAGTAATTCACGTACTGTAGTTGAATGCAGTTATTGCATCTATCACTTTTGAATATTACAACACGATTCTGTAAAACGATATATGCCGATCACAAAGCCCCCATTACTCTGAACTAAAACTAATTGGCTGATTATATTTATTTAAGAAATAAAATTATTTCTTTTTCTAACTGATGTTTATTATTTCAAAATTATTTTATTTTGTATAACTATAATTTATTACGGAATATGATATTTGCTGTATTTAGTCGTAGGCTATTTTGACGGATATAATCTAAAACAGAATAATTTCTTTACTTAGATATAAAGTCGGTATGGATAACCCAAGGTGGGTGCGTACTGAATTTGTAATAACGTTTCTTGTTACAGCAGGGGCTGGAAAGTGATGAGGTATACCATCTTTGTGAACTATTTTTATGTTGCTGCCACTCTATTTTCTTACATTTTAGTTTTACTACTTTAAAATTAATTTCCACTAGCCATTTTAAATCCACTAAGCGAATGCGTTAATGGAAGATGAGGACGCTTCCCATAAGCAAAGTTGTTTTTGAATTTTACACAGCGCCAAATCTTTAAAGTGCTCACTCGCTAAATCACGAGCTTCGCCACCTACGATTCAAATATAAACAAATGGGGCGAATACTAGATTATTATCCAAATACAAGGTCCGCATAAATATTTAATAGTAGCCACAGCTTTTGCTCTACCTCTAGTGCATAAAGGCAAAATAGACTTTGAAAAATTTTACTCAGATTTTGTTTATGCAAGGTAGCTTGATAAATATTATATAGCATTGAGTATTGACAAGTTTCGTTTGTTTCCTGCAGAGGCGTAGAACGCAACTAGAGCCAAGGTAATCAAGGCCTTCATCTTTGCTAGCATGAATACCCTCTTTTAATATGCAATTTTACACTTTATTCTTACGTAAAGTGAACAAGTTTAAAGGAAAGAAATTAAATTTATACATATTAAAAAAATGCATTATTTCAAAATAAGGATAAAAAAAAATCGATGCTATCGACCAAATACCGAGGCATTCGTTAATTTCGCTGTCAAGATTACAATTTTAATATTTTGAAAAAAAAAAGCCTATAGGTTCGTCTGTATTACAATGGATTAAGGTAAAAATATTGTAAAGTATGCAAAATAAAAAAATATATATATAAAAAAGAAGGCCATGAAAAAGCTTCAATCCTGCAGTAGCAAAACCCCACGTTGTGATCACTTTTAATTTAGGCAAAACATTTTCATGAGCTTAATTCCTAGTTAAAGTGCAAGTCACGAAGTGCACAGAGCTTGGTAGTAAATACGCTCACACTTCCCAGACTACTATTAAAAATGCATTTTCACAACATAAAAGCACTAAAAAAATATGTATCGAATACATATTGCATTCATGTGGCACCCACCTATGTGGCATAGGGACTTATTATGTTCAAATTTTATACCATTTTTTCTAAATTATTTTACATTTATTTCATTTATATAATACTATTTTTATTTGTAACATATAATTTTATGATTAGGATTATGTGATTATATATTTTGTTTTATCCAAATAAAATATTAAAACCTTGTTTATTTTTATTTCTTACTCCGTTCCGTTAGATCGAATTATCGAGTCATGTACAGTATTGAAAGCTAATGTATGAAATTATAATAAGAAATAACTAAAGTTACCCTAAGTAGAAGTAACATTTTATTGGTGAGTTACAAGATAAATTCCGAGTTTAACATGTATGTACTTATAGCATAGTATTTGACCCTCTCATGAGCTGTGAACCTACACGTTCCGTCATTATGCACCTGTATCAATAACACATATATTGTATTGTATTTATGCGCATAGTTTTAAGATAATCATATTATTTGACGCCATCACAAATGATAAGCCTATGTAATTTAAGTTGTAATAATTTTGTCTTTGATTAAAATTAGGTTAGAAAATCGGTAACAATTTATAGCAAATGGCCTTGGTATATTATTAGTTTAGTAATTACGAGAGTATCGAGGACATATTTAAGTTGAATGTATCAAAATAATTAGATAGGTATATAAAAATTTTATGCACCGCAACCTAACCGAAGCTGATTTTATAGTTTGAAACAATGCTTTTAACTGCAATACCTGTATGGCTGAGCCCGGAAGATGCTCGTATCGTATATCCATAGACAAATTTCCGCTTGATAAAAGTGAATATCGCTGTAAAGCCTCATTAATGCTATTTAGTAATACGCGAACGTTCATATAATGCTTGGGTTTTCGGTATGCGGCTAAGGAAGTTGCTTCTAGTGACCGATGAATAGCTTTCTTTAGTATGCAATATATGATTACAGACGACCACACTCATCGGCTTGTTGAAAACAGCGCGCTTATTACGACTGGTACGTGTGGCGCGTAAGATTGACAGATACTCCGAGTATGGAACTGCCGTCCTTCTTCTTCTTATGGCTACGTTTGTTCTTATCGCGCACTGGCTCGCCTGTTTATGGTAAGACAATTAAGTTTACTTAATGTGTTAGCACAATTAGGTAAACGATTTTTTTATACAACATTATTTAATATTTTTAGGTACGCGATCGGAAGCTGGGAAAGACCTAAGCTTCATGCTCCCATTGGTTGGCTAGATGCTCTCGCTAATGATGTCCAAGCTTCGTACGATAATTCCACGGGTCCATCGATGAGGTTGTAGAAGTTTTGATATCGATATAAAAAAATATACGAGAAAAGAAGCTTATCATTACATTTTAACTTATGGTGCTTGTTTTAGGTCTCGATACATCACAGCATTGTATTTCACATGTACTTCATTGACAAGCGTGGGCTTCGGCAATGTAGCTCCTAATACTGATATGGAAAAAGGATTCACGATATTCGTCATGCTTGTAGGCTGTACGTTTTTATGAATATAATAAAGTAGTATACTCGTACATTATTATTAAAAGTATATTTAAACATCTACTAACCGTACTTTTCTAATTTGCTAATATTATAAGCCACGTTAATTAGTTTCGTATAAAATTTACAGCTCTAATGTACGCTAGTATTTTTGGTAATGTATCTGCCATTATCCAGAGGCTTTATTCGGGGACAGCCAGGTATCACACACAGATTTTAAGAGTACGAGAATTTATTAGATTTCATCAGGTATGAAAGCTTTTTCTAGCATTCTAACTTCTTCACTTTTTCACTGTTAAATTACTTAATTTATTTTGAAAAATTTTAGATCACTAATCCATTACGACAAAGATTGGAAGAATACTTTCAACATGCATGGAGCTTTACAAATGGAATTGACACATCAAGCGTTTTGAAGGGTTTCCCTGAATGCTTACAAGCCGATATTTGTCTTCATTTAAATAGAAATTTATTAGCTAATTGCGCCGCGTTTGATGGAGCTGGTCCCGGTTGCTTAAGGTAAAAAAAGGGATAGCTGCAGTAATCTTAATTTAGAGACAAAAAACTAAAAAGTAATGTTATCCTGTTGAAAGTTGAATATATATGATTCTCAAATCTTTACTACATTACTGTAGGTAATATTTTTATTAATAGATTTCATGAAAGAAAATAGCAATTACGACGTTTTGATCGCTAGCTCTTTAATTAAATTAATTATATTAAAATTAATTTATCTCCAGGGCACTTTCTCTAAGATTTAAGACAACACACGCTCCTCCCGGGGAAACATTAGTTCATCGTGGAGATGTTCTAACATCGTTATATTTCATATCTAGAGGATCGATTGAAATATTAAAAGATGATATTGTAATGGCAATATTGGGTAATTATCATTTTATTTGAAATAGAACTTGAATTCAATTAAATGTTGGATAAACTTCCGAAAAGCGGATACCGAATTTCGTCATGAAATTTGACACGGACATTCTATTTGACTATCTATGAGTCCCCTTAAAGGGATTTTTGGCGGCACGCAATATTTTTCGAAATATTGAATTTTTTAAGTACGCTGCTTAGCACACTCTATGTATAAGGTAGCGAGTCGATCAAAAGAAGAAGGAAAAAAAACCTAACCTAACCTATCCTAGAGTGCGTAAATGCATTTACAGGGTTAAAAAAAAAGACCTAACAACCTAACCTAACCTAACGATTTAAAAAAAAAATCTTAATCTAACCTAACCTTTAAAAAACCCTAACTATTAAAAAAAAAGACCTAACAACCTAACCTTAGCTAACGATTTAAAAAAATCTTAATCTAACCTAACCTCAAAAAAACCCTAACTGCGTAATGAATTTATCAGCCTTCAAAAAAAAAAAATTGGCGGAGTATGTACGTAGTGAAACAATGGCCGATCATCTATGCGAGTTTATATGGCGTCGTCGCGTTAAAAAATTGAACAAAAATCCGTTCAATGAATTATTACAAAATATAAATAGTGTGTATTGCGGAAAATAAAAAAGGGGATTGATTATATATATGTGTATAAATAACACCTGTAGTGTGTGTGAGTGTAACGTGGCGATAAATATATAGATATATTATAAGCGTGCTAAGCAGCATACTCAAAAAATACAATATTTCGAAAAATATTGCGAGTCGCCAAAAACCCTTTTAAGGGGACTCTTAGATAGATGTAATGTCTGTGCCAAGTTTTATGAGAAAATTCGGTATCTACTTTTCGCTTTCTTATATAGAGCGTACTAAACAGCGTACCTACTCAAAAATTCAATATTTCGAAAAATATTACGATCCGCCAAAAATCCTTTTAAGGGGTTGCTTAGATAGTCAAATGGAATGTCCGTGCCAAATTTCATGAGAAAATTCGGTATCTGCTTTTCGGAAGTACACCCTAAATGTTTAATTACAACATTGTTTATTTGTATTTGTATATGTGTCCGTTATTGTTGCTCCGATTTATACTCTAGCGAGTTTTTTTTTTCTGCGAATAGGTAAGGATGATATATTCGGTGAGAATCCATGTATACACAGCACGGTGGGTCGCAGCAACTGCCGAGTACGCGCGCTGACCTACTGCGACCTCCACCGCGTGCATCGAGACGATTTACTCGACGTGCTCGACTTCTATCCGGAGTTTCGCGCCTCTTTCGTCAATAACTTGGAAATTACCTACAACATGCGAGATGTTAATATTTATTTTTATCTCACTTCCAATAACTCGCCGCATACAAATATTAATACTTATATTATTATATGCGTACAGCATTTTAATACTCTGTCGCAAAGAGAGAGTGTCATTTTATACGTAACGAGAGATCACAGTTACGCCTATATATGGGTATTTAACTAAAACTTCAAAAATTATAAATTTATATTTTTTATCACCTTCACCTGCGTCGATACTCGAAAATATTTTGTAACAGACGGATTGAGTTGTCAAACATGTCAAAATAAAATGTAATTTAAATCAAAAGCACTAAAGAGTATTGATATCAACTTCGAAGCAAATAACTTTCAATTCCCTTTTAACCCCGTTAGAGGATGAATTTCGATAAAATACGAAACATATCTTCAATCAATTCTGTTAAAGAATATTTATGCAAAATTTGAAGTAGATTGGACCAAAGAATCATGTTGTCCGATACAAACTTTGCCCACCTTTTTCACCCCCTTAGAGGTAGAATTTCGTTAAATCCATTCTTAGCTGACCTCTACTCGGCGAAAGAAATGTTCCTACCAAATTTGAAGTCTCTAGGTCTTATAGTTCCAGAGATATCGTGATGAGTGACTATATCTATAGAAAGTCTCCTATATATGTATATAGAAAATACAACAATTTTGATAAGTGAGATAAAACGTAACTCTGAACAAAAATAAAAGTTAAGCTCTTAATGAGAATTGACATTTAGGTACGCTAGGTAGTTTAAAAAAAAAGCGAATCAGAAGTTAGACAAAAAGATGAAGGCCACGGGAAGAGCTTTTATATGTATTGTGGTCAAGCAGGAAAAAAACATAACTTACATAACTATTGTATTGTATGTCAATTCTAAATATCATTATATATAATATCTATACAACGAAAATATATAATTGTATAAGTTATGTTATGTTCTATACCTATATATAAATATATACATAGGACTACGCTGTCTCGTATCACGTTAGTCACACGTAAGACATGGGCGAGAGTGGACAATGGACTTGTTAGAGATGATTCTCTTATCTGAGCCTGTGACATTGTGTTCACACATAAATATTAAGCTTTTACACATATATTTTGTTAATTTAATTCAAATAAATTGTACTCAATAAATTGTTTTAACTATTTGTGTTCTAAAGGAAGACTTAGGTGGTATCGAGCCTCGTCGACGCATGCGATATGAGAACCCTTGCGACGCGAGATTGCTACGCGAAGCCTACGCGCGAACGACACGTCGGCCACATACTGAAACTTTCGCTGAGAAGGTGGTGCGTGCTTCGCGCTTCTCTGTGCACCATACATGTTACATTGCACAATGAGGATTCGAAAATTAGGAATTGGCAAATAATTATAAATTTTGATTTAATATGGTATTTAACTGATCGAATTTATATTTATGAAAAGTTTTGAATATTACTCTTTTAAATTAAACTAACCCTTTTAAAATGAAATATTCAATGTAATTCAAAATCTGGTCCAAATTTTTTAATTTAAGTTTGAAACGTATACGAAACCGGAACATCTATGTTGCACATAATGAGACTTTAATAAGCTGAGAAAGGATATATTGAAATTTTAATTTTACCTTAAAATAAAATAAATGCAGTTTGTATATCAGTTCAATGGTATCTTTTTTTCGGCTACACTTTATGTTGATTAACAAATTATTTATTTTTAATACATATATATATATATATAATTAATGTTTTCAGGATTCTCAGTGTAGTGACGAAGACACAGAATCACCACCTAGTCGTGGAATTTTAGAATTCTCGGCTGATAAAGCAGGCCAAGATGTTACTCCACTTAATTTTAACTTCAGTAAACAGCGGTCTACAACTCTTAATTCAATTACAGGTAATTTAATACAATTCGCCATTGGAATGTAGTAATAAGTATTTACAAAGCATTCAATTATTCTTATACGCCAAGCACGATCTCTCTGATAATATTGCTAATCGTAACTTACTTCTATTAAATTTGAAGCACAAAATTGTATTTTTGGTCGTGCTCGGTAATAATTTATACATAATGTTATCATAGAGTAGATGCACATAGAAATATGGAACGATGTGCAAGTCCCTTTTAAATATACAAAAATCCTTTATGAATCTACATATAACTATTTTTATTTAAACCATTCTGGTATTGACATATCTATGAGAATAATATTTTTATCAGCAAAGTAAAATTAAATTTTATAACAATATATTTTTACATGCATACGTATTTCGTAAAATATGATATGCAGTATTGAACTCACACCTTGTTTTTAATAATTTTGCGTCTCTACAAGAATGGTATATTAACTTCTAAGCTAGTTTTTTCCTCCTTAGGTAGCCCTATTTACGTTATATACATTGAACCTATCAATCAAGAAGATATCAATGAAGATAATACTTTACATAAATATTTTGTTCCTCTAACATATTATCATACGAATCATTAATTATATATTTTTTTAATTAATATATCGGACAAACTTAAAAAAGTTTATAATATTTTGATTTAATTTGAAGCAGCATGTAATACGCTTGGTCCTACATTTCCTCTATTCAATCGTTAATGGTGGTGCGGGAACGTGGAATGGGTAACAGAGGCATATTTATTTTAAGCATTAGCTCAGATATTTCGTCCCGTTTATATGCGTATTATGCTATTTGCCCACGTTCCTCCGTCGCCCGCTCTGAGCGCGGCCCTTGTGTGCAGGCATGCTAGCGCAACTAAAACGGAGCTTCCCAGACCTCTACCACCATAAAACCCACCAGCCGCTGCACAACAAATACTGTAAGTATGCATATACAAATCTTTAGTTGCATGTAACTATAAATAAATTCAATTGCGTTTCTTAACATTATCAAAATAAATTGTTGGTAATTAATAAATAAAAGATAAAATTATTCTTCATGTCAGTTACAAATGTACCAGAGATAAATTATAATAAAATAAAAAAATATGAAATAAATCTGTAATAAAATTAACTGTATATAATGTAAATCTAACGATGTACATGTACAATTTAAATAGCTCATTGTGTTTCGCAATCGATAAGCACATATTTTTAAAAAACACAAGCAATAATTTTTAATTTTATTACTAAATAAAGATTTTTTAATCGATTCCAGCTCAATCGACACCTCAAACATACAGAGGAAGGGCTGCGGTGCGCCGGCAATCTTCTGTTGGCCCTCTCAATGATACGTCACCGCTGACGGGAGGAATAGCGGCAGGCGAGGCTGCGGTCAGCACACCTGCTCACAGCACCACGCTGCCCGTCTCCAGCCTAAGCACCAACCCCAGCTCCTACTATACCAACGCGTCACCGAGCCCGCCGGCGCCCGCACCCGTCCACGTTTCTTGCGATGACATTTTAACTCCCAGTGCACCGCAGTCTGTCGGCCGCACGTCTCGATCTGCACCACACTCTGCTGTCAACTTACATCAAACGGGGAGGCCCACAGCACTAGCCTTCACCTCAGAGAGAGTGCAGAATGCCATGCAGGTACTAAAAGAGGAATTATATTTAAGAAATACTCTGTTACACTGCTGAAATTATTTGTTTTCGTTACAGGATGTTACATCTCCCCAGTATCAAAATGTTGGTACAACAGCGACAGCTGCATCGGTAGCAACGATATTGTCCAGGTTGGAAGAACTTAGCAGACGCGTTGCCGTCTTAGAAACGGGGCTTACCTCAGATGTGCGGCGCATTTTACAATTGCTGCAAGGCCGCGAGGCTCAGCATAATAATGCACAACCTGCACACACTCCTTCTCAACCCCTACCGAAAGCCTCTCTATCCGTTCCTCAATCGAACGAGGTATAAAGTTTTTTTTTTTACATTTAATTATACGTAACTGATGATGATACCTATTCGGTGATCTAATATATTATTAGCAGAGTCAGTGGGAGTGGAATTGGAACGTTGATCGGGAGCGTGGAGGACGCGGCGGGCGTGGAGAGCGCGCCGACCGTACACCGGGAGTTCAGCGGTCGGCATCGGAGCCCCACGCACCGGTGCCGCCGGCGCTGCCGCCGCCCCCTCACTCGCACTCGTTCTACAGGTAGTGTGAGGCAGGCGAGACGAGCGCTCCCCGCTCCCGGCCATCGACGCGCTCGCTCGCAGAGTCCGCCTCGTGCGGCTCGCTGGCGGGCGGCTCGCCGGCCGCGCCCGAGCCGCCCACGCCCGCGGCGCTCAGCGGCACGCGCCCGCTCGCGCCGCGCGCGCGCTTCCACTTCTGCCGGCGCATTGCGCGTGCTCGCCGCGACGACGCAAGGACCTTCCTCTGACGCGCCCGACCCGACGCATGGACCAATTTTGTACCTTCGTCGACGCCTAAATCGACACGTCCTCGCGTTCTATCGAGCGGACCGACGCTAGTCGCTCGCACCGAGTCCATTTGTATTTAATTACACGGATTGATGCCGTAGTAAGTACCTAACTCTATAGTGTCCAAGTTTGGGTCGAATAAAAATTGGCCTTAGTTTGAAAAAATGTTTGCATCATTTAGTCTACCTGTAATAATTGTAAAATATATGAGTGTTTTGACTTGCAATAATCGGTGGACGCATCGGGTGCTTTAATTTTGTTGTAGATTACAACCATTACATATAATGACGAGTGATGATTTATGATATACAATAGCACTATCTAAAAATATTATGGATCTCGTTTGTCGTTAGTTTACCTGCAATCGTCGAGATTCAACCCAGTACGTTTCAATCGATCTAAATAATAATTTAAGTTTAGATCTCAACTTCAGCGGCACAGAATGAAGTTATAAGACTGAGACACTACGTAATACCGTGAACTGTATTTGCAGAAAAGAGTAAACGATAAACGCTTTCTACCCGTCCTTGCTCCTTGCCTTTACATTGTAGCTAGGTAATATCTAACACTACTTTGATCAAAAATTTTGGAATGCTCCTTGTGGAAGTGCGTTTATGAAAATTTGCTTGTCGTAATATTATAGGAGTATGTACCACGTAAATTTCGACGTTGCATGCTCATGGATAATTTATCAAACTATTTTTTAATTTATTTACCCAAACTTTGACTGAATCACGACTACTTTAAACTACGATTGTTTTCTATTCATACATTAAATTAATTTAATAACAAATCAAACGTGTTAGTAAGACTTATTTTAAAATTTATTAATTTTCATAAATATACACATACATATAAAACAATAACGAATATATTAAAAATTAAATAAATGTCAGCTTTTAAGAGTGTCTTTTACGAAATTGTGTTTTATCTAAGAACTATTGCTATACTGTGGCTCAAAACTTATAATATGTGTTAATGTATAATTATAGTTACCAAGTAAGACATAACGCCAATATATCATGTAAGCAATAATAAAAATACATTATCGTAAGAACAGATCTCAAAAATATTTACTTTTAAACGTCTTTACCATCGACTTATTGAAGATAAGGTTAAGGTTACTTTTTTTAACTTGACCCGAAGAGTACGTAGACCGTTCACATGATTAGTGACAGCTTCGCCTTTCATATTTACAAAGTAAATAAATAATCAATATTAAGTTAAAACTGAGGAAAAACGTCAATTTAGAAGAAACAATAAAATTTTAAAAGCATATATGGATTACAAGTAACATCAGATATTAAATTCAGTAAAGCATACTATTTAAACTTCTTAAAATATACATTAATAATTTTATGATTTATTTGATAGTTTTAATTTTTTCTCTTTTTGACATATTGTACGTTTACCTACTCGGCTCAAATAAAATAAATATGTATTTTCTTTACTTTTTCGTATAAATTATATATATTCAATTTTAATAGAGTATGTTTTTATGGCATAAAATTAATAACAAAAGAAAGACAGACAACAAAGTATTTAAAACTGTAAAAATCGATTAAACTTTCACCGGTGATGCGCTTTGAAGTAAATTTTCCAATGCACAAAGGATTGCTTGCAAATTGTATTATAGAATCACGATGTCTGTAGTACAAGAAAAAGTTAACTATTATAGACAAGCCTTGGGGCATCCGCGACCGCCGCCGGACCGCTCGCGGGTTCGATCTCCGTTCACGACAAAAAAAATTACAGGAGATACCGATGTTTGTCGTGGTCTGTGGTCGGTGATTGAGATGATTTGTTTGACACATGATTTCTTTCAGTTGGAAAAGACGATCCGATGCGCTCCTGTAGGTTTAAGGTATTTGAGGTAGAATTTAAAGATTAATTGTGACAACAACTTCATAAATAAGTAGATAAAAACCTTAGCACGATTTTATTGTGGAGCGTTGTTCTACGTATACTACGGGTCAGATTTAAACAACATTCAATATATTTTAAATTATTATTAATAAAAACTTAATAACTATGATTTTATTATATGCAAGGCTAAAACTTCATATATTTCGTTGAAAATATTTTTTTTTCTAAGGACGCTATTACAATCTTTTTACAAAACAATTTGAATATCCTGATCATCCATTAATAATTTACTTATTTAATACATTAAATGTAAATATAATTAATATGTACGTGTGTATATTATTATAAAGATATTTTACAATGTACAAAAAGACTTGTTACTTATGAAAATCTCACGTTAAAATGCTTAAATTATAAGGCTTATTACGGCTACATTTGAATAATATAAGTATAAACTTAGTCCTTTTTTCAAAGTGAAGTCACCTTACATATCTCACTTATCGCATATCGTGACAATATATGTTTTTCAGAATAATATATAACCAATGCCACAATCGCCTGCCTGTCTTTTTTATCTAATTCCAATTGCAATTTGTTACACACCTTGACAAGGTTGAGCTATATTCATTTTTCGTATACATATTTTTCGTGTAAAAATATCAATATTACACGCAAATATCTATTTATAAAGCAATTTCTAAATTGTTTTGTAGAATTATTGAAGGCGTCCCAAGCATTACGTATTAAATCAAAATCAAAGAGCCACAAAGAATGCATATCAATGGTTTTTTTTTTAAATAATTTTCTGTATTCTGTATCAGCCTGTACACCATCCACTGCTGAGCGAAGGCCTCTTCTCTATGTAGAAGAAGGGTTGGAGCTTTTATCCACCACGCTGTTACACTGCGAGGTGGCTTTTTATAATAAAAAGTAGACCTACTTTAAAAATCATAAAAATAATTAGTCGTTTAGTTTTTATTTATTTATTTTTATTCAATTATTTTTTATTAAAAATTGTAATTCGTAGGGTATTATTATAGGTAGCTTTAGAATGTAAGTCGGTCAATTGCAAAATGTACTAGATAGTATGTACACCTTAACTCAAATCTTTACTACTAAATAATATCTGTTGCTTTGCTTAAATGCTATAGTTCGCTTTAATTAGATGCCTACTTGCTTTCATAGATGTAGTTTCATAAAATATATACGTAGTTACTTGTAATACAAATGTTTCACATGTAACTATTTAGGAGCATTATTTTGTTTTAGCCCATTTTAAAAAAATTCTCATGTTCATTCACTTGACTTTAATGGCTTACCTAATCCTAGAATTAAAAGTAAGAAACGCGATTGTTTTTAGTCTCTACGGATTTTTCAAAATTGTAACTAAAGAAAATCTTGTCTCAATAATTTAAAAAAAAACTACTAAATGACGGACATAGGCATACTACGAGTATATTCAATAATTACCTTTTAAAATATAATCAAAAATAAGTTTAATCTATGACATTAGATCGAAATTTATTTTTTAACAAGTTGGTTGATGATTAATATAAATTATTTTTTAAAAAGGTAATACATACATTGTGCATTTATTTATTTTCGTTCACTAAATAAAGGACTGCTTAAAAAAATATATACGATAATTATTTTCGAATAAAACTAAACGAAACTATTTTTATACATACTTCGTTTTTAGCAAGTCATGATAAAAAAATAATAACGTAAGACTGCCAGTTAAATGAAAATCACAATTTGGTAAAATTGTTTTAAATGAAACAGTTAAATTTACATGGTCAATCTAATGCCAATCACTAATGAGCACATATAGTATACTGACAAAGCATTAAAAAAAACCTGAGCGTTTATTTATTTGCCTTAACACCTTACTTGACGATACGCGCTAGAGCAACATTTACACAAAGCTATTCGAAGTAGGTAAAAAAAAACGATTACTAAAATAAATTTTATCTCTTTTTCTTAATTAATTTTCTTTATTCTCGACTTTTTTACTCAAACTATGTGCCATAACTACATTTTACTTCTAACGACGAAGATTTTAGAATACGTGCAGGGCCGGATTTAGGGCGCTTGTGCACTAAACGGAATTTTACTGCCCGGCGTCCGATTTTTTACGGTCCGACATGGCACGCCATATAAATGTATAGAGCGTTTGTGCACTATCCGTAATTTTACCGTCCGACATTTTACTTTTCCCTATTCCGGACCGTTTTTTTGAGTCTTAAAAAATAAATAATAATAAAATACAAAATATTTAAGTATTATATATAAGAAAAATTTATAAATAAATTGATTGTATTTTATTAGTTAATATTCGAATAAATAAACAAACTACACACATACATACGTACGTTTATACGTAGGTATATATGTTTTCATAACTACAATTTGTCTATCAACTTTACTTATAATTTTATTAACCAAAACGTTCTAAATCCTAGTTTATTTACATATTTATGCACAGTTAAGTCTTTATACATATATTTTATTATTATTTACATTATAATCTTTTAAAAAAATCTCTTCTAAGCGCCATCTCGTTTGAGCGTGATTAGTTATTGATTGGTTTAATTTGATTCAAAACTACCGGTATCTTATTGATATACAAGATGGCGCTATACGTATCTGCAGTTTTTAAAAAAAAATTAAACTATAAAATAATTGTTTAATAAATTCTATTCTATCACAGAACACTATATTAGAATAATTATGTTAAATAACTAGTTTAAAATCTCTTATCTTTTCAGTGATATATAATTCGCAAGGGTACTATACTACTATACTATTACCGGTAAAATTCCGTGTAGTGCACAACCGCCTATTCGTGTTTTTCATTGCAAAATCGGACCGTAAAAAATCGGACGCCGGCCAGTAAAATTCCGTGTAGTGCACAAGCGCCCTTAGAGTTGTGGAGGCCTGGGGCAAAGGAGGAGTGGAGGCCCCTTGATCTGAAATTGAATTGTTTTTTTCTTGCAGAAAAAAATGGCGACGAAAAAAAATAAAAAAAGGTCGTCACTGATAAAAAAAGATCACCTATTACTATTCCTAAAAAAAAAAAGGTCGTCCCAACTCCGGACCGCTCCAACTCGGTTGGCTCTATTGTGGAAGCCCTTCTTTTGTGGATGTGGAGGCCCCTCTTTTGTGGATGTGGGGGCCCCTCTTATGTGGGGGCCCGTCGCAGTTGCCCCGCTTGCCCTACCCTAAATTCGGCCGTGAATACGTGGTATGATGTTATCGATATGGTTTCGAGGAAATCCGACATTAAGGCCACGCATATCACCAATTAATGACAGTTTGTAAAATGGTGACGTTTGTGTCAACTTAACTAATTGTGCGCAGCCACTAATTGAATCTAACTTGGAACTTAATGGCCAATTTTTCTCTAAATATATTTAATGTATAAATAGACTATATAACTATCATTTATTTTATTGATTATTAAAGTAGAGAATAATGTTAATTTTGAAAAAAAGTTGTTAAAATTATTATTACTTTAAAAAAACATACTAATATAATGTCGTTATTAATTTCTTAATTCAAATGTATACGCGATTATTGAAGCTAATCCAGTTGCTTATTCAGGCCAATTATAAAGTTTGAGTCAGACTAAGAAATCGCAAGACACAACCTAATGCCCAAATTATTATTTTAAGGTTACCTGATTATCTAATAAACCGTAAAATTTATTCAAAATAATTTAAATTAATAATTTATTTTTTATAACAAATTATACATTTAAACCTTCCTCATAAATCACTCTGTCTAATGGTGAAAACCGCGTGAAAATCCGTTCAGTAGTTTTTGTGTTTTTATTGCGACCACACAGACAGATGCGGCGAGGGACTCTGATTTATAACATGCAGTGATATCATTGAAAATTAAAAGAATTGATAAAAGATGAAGTTAACTTCCTATCATTAAAAAAAATGTAAAAGCAAATCTGTAAGATTTAATGTTTTAATGAAAATTTAATTTACTAGTGGATTATTAAAATAAATTAATTTTTGTTACAGTTAGTCAATATTTGATAGAACTTCTAATGTAATACATATTAATATTAATATGATTGCTTAAAAAGCTCTCATATTCTTTAAAAAAAATCCAAAATGCAATAAATAATAAAAAACAATAAGTTATACAGTTATTATAAACAGTTAATTTTAAGTTTCACATATTGTTTCATAATTTATATTACAAAAAAAAATCTTTTTAAACTGAAATTGGGTTATCAGAATAAACTAAATATATCTAACAAATTGTATGTAAAAAATTTAGGAAATAAGTCTGTTTTATTTCCTAGCGCTGCTTTCAGAATAATTACGCCTAGTGTTACAGTATAATCGTCATTAACTGCGAAATCAGTGTTAATAAGAACACATTTGAAATTTTTATCCCTACTCATAAGCATTTGATTTTTCATCACTTTCCCACTAAAAGCTTTGAGGCATTAGTATAAGGGACTACTAAAATTACCAAAATGAAGAATAATAAAATTGACATGACATTTATATTATAATCTATGTAAATCGAATAACAAAAAAAAAAAACCTACGCATAACCGTAGGGATATCTGTTTTTTTTTTTAACTTATTGCTCCTGCCTATAGATAGTTCCCATTAAGTTAAACTGTAGTAATGGAACTTTAAAATAATTAGGAGTTTAATACTCATATACTATATTAGTATACTTAAAATATTGACCGGCACTATTTTGTTATGATTTCGTACACAATTTATTGAGTGAAACTGTAAAAAGGTTTATGTTGTTGTTTTGAACAAATATTTTTTGGATTTTTAATTACTAGTTATTATTTTAGAATGTAATTATAAATTTTGAATAATTGATTTCATATCGCTAAAATGCTTTTTTTATTAAGTCACTTTCCCATAATGTGATGTTGAATAAAAATTCTAAGCTTAAAAGGCTCAATTTTAGCCATGTTTAAGGTAATAATTCATGATTGCGTAAATCGCTTTTATGTATATATACTGATTTTAGGCAAACAATAGTTTAAGTTGTTAAGGTCGAGCAGCAATAACAAAATTTATTTTTGTTTTAAGTCCACTCGAATTGCGTACATGTGTAAAAGTATATTATTGTAAAATAAAATATTAAAATTGTGGCTATAAATTAAAAGTTATAAACCTTAGCGTAAGTGGACATATGAAAAATCGTTCGCTTTATCATTTTAAACACTGTTGCCTTGAAATAATTTTAGTCACAAAAAAACTGGTTGTTTCAGCTTTGAATAATCACACATTTATATCGTTCTAGAGTATTATATTGATAAGTTTAGTATTTTATATTTCAAATTTAAAAAAAAAATGCGCAAAGTTAAGGCGTGCATAATAATAATTAGTAATTTTGTCTGTGATCGTAATTTTATATTGTTAAGCTGAAAATAAGCGCACGTAATTACTAAGTTTGATCGCTAATGTTTCATAGATTCTTTAAAATTTAATATTTATTTTGTATTTATGTTAGTATATAGTATAAGTAATATAATCTTATTATGTTTTAAAGTTATACTGAAAAAAATATTAAGAATAATTCTGATTGTATGTTTTAAGTAATCTTGTATAATATGTAAGAAATGTTCATAAGCTTTCGAGCGTTTAACAAAATCCTTCATTTATAAACGTTAGAACACGTTGTAAGTTACTTTGCGCAAATATAATAATTAATTAATTAATTTAATATATATTTTTTTTAAATTTTGCATTTAAATTAAACTAATTCCGCTTAACAGTTCACAGATACGTTCACCGTTATGTTAAACGTTATAAACTCCATTGGGCCAAGAAATGCGGCAATTTTTTGCATTTTATCGTACAAATGACAACGGCACAGCCAAGTTTAAAATAAATTATTAATCAAATTAAAGTGTAGCACACCTTTGTATGTAACGTGTCAGCGCCCCTGTACTTGATGTATCTTTTATATCTATTTATTTCATTACAGTTTTTTTTAAATATTGTCGTTAAAGCGCTATTTAAAAATAATACTTACTAAAATACGAATAACATATATCGCACAATATTCTATAAATATTTTACATCGTAAACAAGATTTACTTAAAACATAAATTTCCTGTCTTGTTTATATTATTATTAGTGTCCGACCGAAACAGGTTTTTCAGCCGAAACCGAAACCGAAACCGAACTTTCGGCCTTGCTCTCAGTTTCGGCCGAAACCGAAACCGAAACCGAAACCAGCGTGGTTAAGTGTAGTCCTGCCTTAATACCTTCTGCCTTATATCGTTATTTATAATAACGATATAAGGCAGAATATAATATAAGTTGCCAGATTGCAACGTTGCCAGATTGCAACGTTGCAATCTGGCAACGTTGCTCTGTTTTATATATTTTCGTTTATATGGTCTTAGTATATACAAATAGTATTGCGCTTTCTAATAATAGTTTTATTAAATTAAAAAGATGAGAGCGTTGTGCACAGTGTTGCCAGATCACTATAAATTTAAAATTAAAATTAATTTTTATAATTTTAATATCTCTATAACAAAACCGTGAAGTGCTACTTTTATTTTTTAGCTTATTCTAAAAACATTTTTAAACCCTCTCCTAGTTTTTTTTCTCAATTCTGTCGAGAGAATTTTTTAATATAATAAAAAATCGGAAATTTTACATACATAAATAGGACATTACTCTCAAAATCGCGAACTTTGTCTTTAAATATCTCGCGATCTAAACCGTCAAAAATTATGAAATTTTAGGAATTTATAAATAAAGCTATTTTGAACCCGTGAAAAAGTTTTTAGCCGAATCTATCGAAAAGTGGTTTCATGCTGGAACTACCTTAAACATATTTAAAATTTTAATTGTAACTGACAACTAAAATCTAGTTCGGTTTTACCTGACTGCGCGATGAAAAGAAGAGTAATGTGTTTATCATTACCTGACTGCTCGACGCAAAGAAGGGTAATGTGTCTATCATTACCTAACTGCTCGACGCAATGATGGGTAATGTGTTTATCATTAACCGACTGCGCGACAGAAAGAAGGATAATGTGTTTATCAGCCTATGTATCTATGTATGTATGTTAGTTCCTATGTGGATTTGTTGAGATCAAACGCGTTGACCGATTTTAATGACTCTTACGTCAATCAATTCATCTTAACTTCGCGAATGTCACTAAATATATGATAACAATAAATATTCACCACAGCCACAACCAGATGCCATATTGTCAAAAAAAGATGAATTACGTCAAGTGGGGTTTCGTTGAATAGGTATTCAAAAATGATTTTTAGGATTCTCTAATTTTTTTTTTCAAATAATGGTTTAGAATATATAACGATTTAAATTAAGTTTTAAACAACCAGTTTCGCTAATTTTCATACATAAAATAGGTACTTATATACTTTATTATTTCGTTATTCTGCCCTTTTTAGGCGGGAATAGTAGCAGTGATATCCTGGTGCTAGTGGTATGGCTGCAGACTGCGAAAGCAGAGGTCGGGTTCAAATCCAAGGCACACAAAACAAGGAAGAAGATACGTGGGTCTCGGCGTCTTGGGTCTCGGACTGTGATTGCGAAATTTACCATCTTATAATTCTAATAACGAAGCCAATGAATCCTAACTAAAAAGTGTATTATAAAAATAAAATTAAAAAAAAAACCGGACTGCGTAAAAAAACTAAAAGATACAAATCTTTGTAATTAAAAAATTACAAAGAAACAAACAAGCCGTGGTTTATAATGTTGTCAAAAGTACCTAATACTGAACAACTACACCATTGAAATAGTTTTATAATCGATACACACATAATCAAATCATAAACTCTTTGCAAAATAGAAGGATTTATAGTCGGAATCCATTCTAATTACCTATAAATACGTAAATTTGTCATTTAAAAATAAAACTCAACAAAATGAAGTTCAATACTCGAGTTTCGGCGCGGCCGAAAGTTTCGGCCATTTTTTGGCCGAAACCGAAACTAAGGCCGAAACTAGATTTCTTGGCCGAAACTGGCCGAAACCGAAACCGAAACCGAAATTTCGGTCGGACATTAATTATTATGTAAAAGTTCACATTTTACTATCTTTCATATCAATAACCATTGTTATTTCTTTCATCTATTTCACGTTAATATATTTTCGCAAAAGTATGAATACAATTTAAATCTTAAAAAACCTGATGTTATCGCCTTACAACACGTGCTCATTAAATTTTGTTACACAAAATATTGTAAGCATGTTGCGTGTTTTACGTGCGTCGCATAGTACTGGCCCCGGCTATTGATAACTATACTCGAGGATATGGCTAAATGGAGATACAGAGAACGTGGTTATAAAATGAAAATCTTTAAGCAACTAGGGTAATGATGATAGATATTTACCATACATATTGAATGTAATAATATTAGTAATACAGGAAAGTTTCGAAAGTTGGAATAATGATAAATATCTATTAACGAATTACCCGATTATGACTTTGAATATGACAAATTATCTTTATCATAGTAGCATAATGTCATAAGGTTATAACACAATTTATTGCATATAATATTGCGTCAGGGTACGGTAGCCAAGTTGTTATTAAATAAAAATAATGCTTCATAAGCAATGAGGAGCTTTGAATGAATAATAAATAACTAACCCGACTGCAAAAAAAAACATTTGAAATTAGATTTTTTTTCTCGCAATATTCAATTGTAATATTCTAAAGAATATACAAAATATGATGTTTTGTTAATACTACACTACCGTAACTCAACATTGCACTCGTATAATAGTATCATTTTATTGAACGCATTTATAATAATCACAAATATTACACTGCTTTTAGTATAAATACATATATACCTATCATTATTAGATGAAGCGGTCGGGTATTTTTTACTTTTATTATATTTAAGCTTCTTCTATAGACGATACTGTCATCGCTTGCTTCCTATTCAAATAGAAGTTTAGAATAAAAATTACGTCTAGCTTGTAAAATATTACAACGATTATGATTTAATATTACATCTGAAGTTTTCTTATATTGTACAAACTGAACAATTTTAACAGCTTAATTAAACAAAATAACTAAAATTAATGCTTTATAAGTACTTTTTATACCATAACATTATTAATAGGTATTTGTTCGTTATTGTTACATTAATGAACGAATTGTACAATGCTATACGTGTCCTTAAGTCATTGTAACTAAACCAAGCACATTAGCCATGTTATAGTTGAATGAATATTGAACAGCGCAAAATTCTCGTTGAATACGTAAATAAATTCAGTGAAAATAAAAATATCACGCACATGCGACTTGTCGTTTTATTTTATATACATAATTATTTTTACCAGTTTATACACAAGTACCTATATACTCGTATTTTAATATAATACTAATTACTTACGAAAAGTGTTCGTATTTTGTTCTTTATGTTTTGTAAATTAGTAAGATATTTTTTTTTACATTGAAACTAACGGTGAACTCTATCAACTTATTATTTTTGGAGTTTACTCCTTAAGAATCGATTTTCATATATAAGGCGCCCGGTATGAGAAAAATATGAGAGGTAAAATCTACTGATGAATGACCTCGTTACTTTTTCGGTGCGCGCGCACCTATGGTGCGGTGCGAAAGTAATGTTGCTCTAATTATAAATAAATAAATAAATATTAACCAACAATCACACCACGTTAACCTAGCCCCGTGATAAGTTCGTAAGAACTTGTGTTACAGGTACTAGGAACGGAAATAAATTTAAGATATAAATACATATATACATAAATACATAAATACACATCCATGACCCGGTGCAGACATCTATATTCGTCACACAAATTATCTGCACCTGGCGGGATTCGAACCCGCGACCGCTGCGTAAAGTGTCCAGTTGCCTGACCACTAGACCAGCCGGCCGTCGAAAAAATTAATATTGAAAAATAATATTTAAAAAATAAATGATAATTGTCAGATAATAATAATTACATAATTTATCAACATTCCTAATGAAATATTTGTGCACATCTGAAATTGACTATTGTGAAAAGTTATAATAAATGTATATAAAATGAATAAATATATATTTATATATGTATATTATTTTCATTAATTTGTTAATTTACCCTTTCATATGGTATTAATCTTATTTTCAGTTGGATAAACTCTTTTTGCGTATGTTTAGACAATCGTACTTAAGGAGTAAACTCCAGTCGTGCGTCGGAGCTGACACACACAATTTTTTTATTTTTTATTTATTATAGAATAAATAAGAACGATTAAGTATGACCGAGTATTTCGTCTAACAATTCTTTAATTACTGAACATAATATAATTATACCAATTTATTTATTAATTATACTTAAACATTAGATCAACTATACCTAGTTTATATTAGGTATAATTTTAAGAAGACGTATATAAAATACCACTAACCTGAGGTTACATTAAAAACTATTTTTATTATTAAGTTCGTACTTGATACTTTTTTTACTGTTGGCAATAGCTTAGTAATATTTTGGTTATTATAGGCGTAACTGGAAAAGATCACAAGGTTTTGAAATCTTATTTATACTTTAATTTATCCAAAAAAACGGCACATCCAAAAAAATGTATCAAAATTATCATCTTTGACCGGAGCTCTTCGTGTTGTAGCACGATGTTTACCACGTAGAGTAAAATATCTGATATATAATTCTTTGGTTAAACCACATATCTATTATCTAATTGAGATATGAGGGACTGCGGCGAAAACTCATCATAAGAAAATACAAACTGCTCAAAATAAATTTATTAAAGTTTTATTCAATTACAGCTTCCTAACACCATCTAATAACATTTACAAAAATACTGTACTGTACTGTATCAGCCTGTAAACCACTCACTGTTGAGCGATGGCTTCGTCTCCATGTAGAAGAAGGGTTGCAGCTTAATCCACCACACTGCTCCACTGCGGGCTGGCGAATAATTTCCCTATAATGAGTAACGATCGTTATCAGGTGTCTAGGATAATAACCAGGACCGACGGCTTTACATGCTCTCCAAAGCACGGTGGTGAGACCTTTGTAGGTCTTGTTGACATACACATACATACATGTATATTAAGTACGGAAAATACTAAAATAATAAAGAAATGTTTACAAATTGTAATTAAAAAAAAATCTTGTATATAAAAAATACAATTAAGGAACGCTGACCATATAATCTTGCACCCCCCTATAGAACTGGTTACGGGAAGAAATGTATTAGGTACTTTTGAGTTAGCTAAGCTGTACAATGGATTGCCAAGAAACATTAAACAAGACAAGAGCCCATGTCTATGGCAAGTTTTGAAAGACGCCTAAGATCTTATATAACAAATAGAATAGTGCAATAAATAAATAAATAATAAAAGAACTATTGTACGTATGAAACAAAACAAAAAAATGGTGTGTGAGTAAACTTAAAAAAAAAGATATATATATATATATATATATATATATATATATATATATATATATATAACTTAAAAAAAAAGATATATATATATATATATATATATATATATATATATATATATACGGTGATTTTGAAAGCGTTTTGGAAACGAAAATTTTGGATTATTTATCAATAACAGAGCCTATATATAATGTTAATTTAATAAAAAAAAATTTTTTTTTCATTAAAGTCGATATTCATATCGTTTACAGAGAAAAAGTGAGAATCGGTGGTAGCGGTATTTAATCACACCTAGACCATACATACTACATAAATAGGTACATTTATAATATCGAGACACACAAAATCGTATTCGCCAATCAAAACAAAGTTGCGCCGGAGTCGTCCAACCAATGACGGCATTGCATTCGTCGCTTACTACAATCGTTAGGCGTCCTTGGATTTCAGTCGGTCACTAGGTCAGTAATATTATAACATCGTGACGGCACGTTAAGGACGTTTAAATTATTATTCGCCGGAGTTTGAAGAAGATGTTCTTGAGTGTTATGTTAAGTTGAGAGTTAATTGTTTAGGACAGTAATATCTGAGTCAGTAGACGATGTGCCGTTAGCTTACTCGAGAGTTATGTAGGTACCTACTACCAACACGACGACCCGCTCATTACACGAGTGTAGTGCATACCTGGTGCATACCTGGACAATGAGTTTAGTGATCGGTGGATAGGTCGAGGAGGGCCTGTGCCTTGGCCACCTTGAAGCCCGGACTTAACGCCGCTGGATTTTTTCTTAGGGTCGGAAATAAAAAGACTTGTGAAGAACGCGTGAATATGAAAGCCGTGATAATTTACGCATTGCGATAGTGGACGCTTTTGATAAAGTGAAAAGTGATAGAAACACATTAAGAAAATTAAAAGACAATTGTTTTAAACGTGGACGTTTGTGTATTGAACGCAGCGGACTCCATTTTTAGCAGTTGCTTCGATACAGAGAAGTGTAAATAGTGTAAATAAACTGTAAATAGGTCTGTAAGTTAATTATTCTGTAGATAGCTACGATTTTTTAAATACGCCTGAAACACAGTCCGTTGATAAATTGATTTGTTATGAAAAAAACAATCGTGGTTAATAATCAAAAAGAAGTTTAAATAAAATAGGTATTTCCGACGGTCCTAAGCCCGTGTAAAGTGTGAAGAACAAACTGGAGTCCACTGGAGTCTATCTACGCAAGTACTCGCTAGCTCGCGCCTATTTATCACGTTAGCGGCGCGCGGCGGCCGCCGAAACGCGCACGGACGTGTTTCATTCATATAAGATAATGAATGAATGATCAGTGCCTTACTACTTTCCAAGTCGATCAAGTAAAAATGAATATTAAAACTGAAACTTTTTTTTAGTCAACATTACAATTGATTTATCCATTTTTATTGGTACTATAGATGATTACAAATTTAAATATTTCGTTTCCAAAACGGCTATAAAATCACCGTGTATATATATATATATATATATATATATATATATATATATAGGGGAGAGTTGGATAATACCGCGCGTTTGATAATTCCACGCCATTTTTTTTTTTTTTTTTTTCGCTGGGAAATGCATTTACGCATCCCGGGTCGACGGGTATGTGGGACTCGCTGACACGGCAGAACGTGCCAGAATACCGCACTAAAACCCAGCGGTGCCCTCATCGTCGTAATGGGGCGCCACGGGATCGCTTTCGCATGCAACCGTGACGCCCCGACGGTTGGCCCGCCTATGCGGGCCGCCTTCGCCTATAGAGCGCTCGCGGGCACCGTAAGCGCTCTATTTCCCTGGTGGCGAGTGGGAGGATAAAAGGTGCCCTCTCCCACTCTATTGCGGAGGGTGGAGGAGTGCGTATTGGCGTCTCCTGCTCCCTGGTCGTCTTCTGCGGATCGAGTCAGCGTGTGCGGCTGCTTCCCGCTCTCGCTCCGCGGCCTCCTTCAGTGCCATGACCTCCTCACAATATGAGGTCACGGCCGACCACCACCTCTCGCTGTCAAGTATGCAGCGGACCACACTTGACAGCGAGAGGTCTCCACCTATCACTGCCACCAGGGCCCTGCGCTGGGGTTCCCAAGCGGCGCATTCCTCCAGGGTGTGACGCGCCGAGTCTATTGGCGCGCCACACTCGTGGCAGGCAGGGGTGGCTTCTCGCCTAGCGATTTGGTGCAGGTACTTACCGAAGCAACCGTGCCCGGTAAGCACCTGCGACAGCCGGAACGTAAGCACCCCATGCCGCCTGTTGACCCAGCGACGAAGGTGAGGACGTATAGCGTCCACCGTCACTGAGCCCGCCGCTGGGGACCCCAGATCCTCCTTCCACCATTGGATTAGTGCTCTCTGAGCTAGAGCCCTGATCCTGCCGACTTGGTCCACACTTGGACGTTCGCCATTCGCTCTCTGCCCGGACCGGAACTGGTACACCTTCGCAAGCACCTCCGCCTGGAGTTCCCAGGGCGGATCGCCCGCGAGAAGTGTCGCCGCCGTCCAGGACACCGTACGGTATCCCCGTATCACCCTTACCGCTATGACCCTCTGGGGTCTCCTCAGGAGAGCCTTGTTATGAGCGCTAAGGGCGTCGACCCATATGGGAGCACCGTACAGTGCCATGCTCCGCACTATACCGGCGTATAAGCGCCGGCAAGGGGAGTCCGGTCCGCCTACGTTGGGGAGGAGTCGTCCCAACGCAGCGGCGGCGTTCTGCAGCCTCGGAGCGAGCTGGTCGAAGTGTGGACCAAAACTCCATCGCCCGTCCAGGGTTAGGCCCAGGTATCTCATCTGAGCCCGAACCTCCACCTCCGTTCCCTGGACGGCGATCCGCGCACCTCGGGGGGGGGGGGGGGGGCCTCTGCGTGGGCCATGGAATAGGAGGGCCTCTGTCTTGGATATAGAGACCCTCAGGCCCAGCATCTCGATACGGTCGACCGTTATCGACGTGCCGGCTTCTGCTAAGCGGGCCGCCTCTTCGAAGCTTCTCGCCCGGGCCGTGAGCAAGGTGTCGTCAGCATAACAGATGACCCTCAGCCCGGGCGGTAGAGGTGCCCGCAGCAACCAGTCGAAGCCGACGTTCCACAGGGTTGGTCCCAGGACGGAGCCCTGTGGAACGCCGCAGCCAACGCGACGTCGATAAAGTCGACCATCGCCCCCCTCCCAGAGGACGTCTCTCTCCTGAAGGTACGCCTCCAACAGCCTCTGGAGATAGTGGGGCACTTCATGGAACTTCAGTGCCTCCACAATCGTCTCAACAGGAATGCTGTTGAAGGCGTTCGCCACGTCCAGTGAGATGGCCAGGAGAACGTTTCCACTGGCCACCGCCTCCGAGGAGAGAGACCTCAGGGCGTTCAGGGCGTCCAGTGTGGAACGGCCCGCCCTGAACCCGAACTGCGCGTCTGAGAGGTCCGGCCCCGACTCTTCGAGGTGCTGGACGAGGCGGGCAGCGAGAATCTTCTCAAGCATCTTGGCCGTCTCGTCCAGCAGCACGATTGGCCTGTACGCAGAGGGAGAGTCAGATGGTCGACCCTCCTTGCGTAACAGGCACAACCGGCCCATCTTCCACGGCTTCGGGAACTGTCCGGTGCTGAGGCACTTATCGAACAGGACCCGAAGCCGCCCTCTCAGTTGTTCAAGGGCGATGCTAAGAACTCGCCCTGGAACACCATCCGGCCCTGGTGCCGTCCTCCTGGCCCTCAGACGATCCAGGGCCATGTCCATTTCCCTCTCGGAAATAGGAGGGATGGACACCTCGGACTCGTTCGAGGAGGACGGCGCCATCACGGGCGGAACGTGGCCCGGGCGGTGTGGAAAGAGCTCCGACACCACCCGTTGGAGGAGATCCGGCGGAATCGTATCCGTCACGGAGGCGCCCTGACCGCGCAACCTGTTACGAGCTGCGCGATAGGGACGCCCCCATGGGTCCCGGTTGAGACCGGCCAGCAATTCCTCCCGGCCAACGTCCTTCGCCTGGATGATGGCGAGCTGCAGGGCCTTTTTTGCCTCGTGATAGGCGTTCTGCAGCTCGCGCTCCAGAGCCGGATTCACGCCATTACGCCTGCGGCAGCGCACGTACCGCCTGCGGGCCTCCATGCTGGCCGCCCGAAGACTGACTGCACTGACTACACTGCACGCCGCTGCCGCGGGCGTCGCCGGACTCTGGGCATGGCCACATCACAGATGGCGGTTAGTGACCTGCGCATGCGGCTAGCTAACTCCTCCACGCTGGAACCCTCAACATCATCATCTCGGGAGGCCCACCGCTGGACTATCGTGGCCTCCCGAGCCAACTCCACGTCCAATTTGCTAAGGGACCAGCGCGGAAACTTGCTCGGGCCCCTCGAGGGATTCCCCGAAGAGGACGGGGTGGAGACCTCGAACCGGATATAATTGTGGTCCGAAAGAGTCTCCACCTCCTCCTCTACTCTCCAGTCCGCCACTCTCCGTGCGACTGCGGGGCTGGCGAACGACAAGTCCACCACGGAACCCCCTCGCAGTCGCACGCAGGTATGGGTTGTCCCCCTGTTCAAGAGAGACAGACCGGAGAGAAGGGCCCAAGCCTCGACGGCACGGCCCCTCACGTCCGTCGCTGGGTTTCCCCAGGCCCGGGATTTGGCGTTGAAGTCGCCGAGAACAATTATCGGTCTCGGCGACTGCCGGCATACCGCAGCTCTGACGGTGTCGAGAAACGTTTCGAACTCTGCCAGGCCGCGATTTGGGGAGAAGTACACACCTACGACAACGTACTCTCCCCACGCCACCACCACGTACCCCGAGCCACGTTCGATGAACGTGAGGGAGGGGCCGGCGGTGTCACCCCTGATCAACGCCACCGTGCCGTCCAGATCCCCCTGCCAGTTTGGTTGGGGGGGAACCCAGTACGGCTCACATGCCACCGCCAAGTCAATCTGCCACTGCGCCAAGGACTGCATCAGCAGATCTTGAGCTTGAGCCCTGGCGCAGTGGTTTAAATTAGCCTGAAGGAAGCTGCGGCGGGTCATGAAGACATGGCCGCAACTTCCTCCGCAGCCTGGCGGCTTACACGACGCGCGGCGGTCTCGGTTCCAACGACCACCCTGCCCTTGGATTTTGGAGGCCGACAATCCCGCCCCCCCATTATGTGTGACGCCGGCTTGCCAGCGTCGGCGCAGACGGCGCACCGCAGTGCTCCGGTGCAGGCTCTGGCCAAGTGGCCCTCGATTCCGCAGGCAGGGCGGGTGTGTCCCAACCCCATGCACTTGAAGCAGCGTAAGGGCCGCTGCTCCAGCACCTGCACCCTGGCCGAGCTCCAGCCGACAAGTAAGCGGCCACCGCCTGCGATGGTCTTGGCAGCCGCGATCGGGCATTTCACGACCACCACGCCCATACCGCCAGGTCCGACACTGACCTCTCCGGCCTTCACGGCGCCGGCGTCTATTTGGCCCGCTTTGACTACTGCAGCCGCAACCATCTGCGGTGTGACGGAGTCGTCCAGCCCCGTGATGCGTATGCTCGCGTACTTAGTAGGCTGGACGACACTCGCAACATCATCGAGCGCTGTCCGCAGTTCCCGCGTGAAGCGCTCGACAACCTCCGGGGCCTGCCCTTTTGGCAGCTCGAGGAGCCTCGCCCCGGTGGCTGCAATCCTCATTTTGAGGCCGCCGACTATGCCGACGTCTGCCAGGTTCACTTTCTCCGCAGCGCTCTGCAGAACCTGGCAGTAAGTCACCCCCTTACTTACAGCCTCCGGCCGCAGTGTTACTAACACTGCAGGAGTGCGGGGGGTGGCCAGCTTAGCCTTCTTAGGCTGCGACCTCTTCGGTTTTGGCTGCGGCTGCGGCTTTTTGGGCTGCGGCTGCGGCTGCGTCTTTTTGGACGCCGGAGCTGAAGCGGCGGCGGCGGCATATGACTTTTTCTTTGTCCTTCTGACGACGGTGACCCATTCACCGCCGTCAGATTCGTCGCCGGAGGCTGGAGCCCTTGACTTTTGCGCAAGTGGCCTTTTTGCGGTCTTCTGCGCCGCCTCCTTCCGTCTGTCCGCCGCCAGTGGTGGGCGGAGTGTCTTTGCAGGAGGGAGCCTCTCCTCAATCTTTGCCAGCTTGGCGTCTATCAACCGCCCCACCGTCCCGACCAAGGAGGCCTTCATCTCCTCAATCAGGTCCCTGTCCCCACCCTTTTGTGACGGGCTGAGAGGAGCACTTTCCTGGCGCTGATGGAGGAGTTGAGTCATCTGTTCCTTCAACTCCTCCATCTCAGTCCTCAGCTGCTTGTTCTCGGCCTCGAGTTTTTTAACTTCCTCCGAAGCCGACCTCCCTTTTAGTGCCTCTGTGATCGCCTTGATGGAGGCCGCCGCATCCCTAAGGGTTCGGACGAAAGTCCCCTTAAGTTGCGATGACCTCGTCGCCACTTTGTAGATAATGTCTAGGTCTGTGGCGACCTGGTTCGTGAGAGCGTCAGCCGAACAAGAGTCTCCCACGTCTAAGCCGAGTGCTCTGCGGCTTTCCTCGGCCGCTCGCATCTGCACCTCAACAGCTTCCTCGGTGCAGGGCTCCTTCCGCTTTGTTTTGCGCTTAGGACGAGCGAAAATCACACTCGCCTCGCTCGCCTCGTCGCTCGCCGTTTGCGAGCTCCTGTGTGGCCGCTTGCCGCCATTCGCCAGCGAACCGTGACTGACATCGGGTTCGACGCCAGTCGTAAACTCCTCCACTTCTTCCTGATTTGCATTGTGTTTATTTAATTTTATCATTTTTGGTCCCACGAGTATGGGGGAAAGACGGTCCGCCCAGGCAGTGCCCCCTGTACCTGGGTAAGCCTAGCGTAACTCGTCGCGGGTGTCGGCCGGTACCCGGACGAGGATCACAGTCGAGACTGATCCACCCGTCAGCCATGCATCCCCTCGCGCTGCGTCGCCACTTAGGATTCGGGGTAATTTTTTATAGAGGTTTTCTTCCTCGCAGTCCGGCCGGCTAAGGCAAGACCCTCGGTCCCATACGTAGCCGCGAGACATGACCACGACACCACGTAGCGGGATTACGAGAGGACGGTGAACGAGTAAGACTAACCCTACCCGCCCTGTCTGACGGCAGTGTGAGTGCACGTCAGACCCGTCCGTCATCCGTTGCTTCACTGCGCGCGAGCGCAGTGGCACCGGAGCCCCCGTGGAGACGACTGTCCCCCATCACGCCATGCGGCCGCTCAACAGGGCAACTCTGCAAGACAGAGCAGTCCCCGGAGCGCAAATCGCATATTAGGCTTTCCCCCCAGTCGGCCGTTAGCCGTAGGCGGCAGCAGCTCCGCAATTGTGGAGCTGCTGCCGTCTACGTTACCAGGGTGCACCACGTGGAGGTCACCGACTGTAGCACCCCATAATTCCACGCCCTAACATATTTCGAAAACTAAACGCTAATTGCGCTATCCAGTCCTTAAAGACCACAGCCGGAGTCCTCTACCCCTCCCCGTGCACGACGCTAATTTACTCCGAGCGGCGATTAAGACACATTGTGTCTTACAAGTTTTTACTCTCGTTCCTTATAATTTCGCGGGCATTTTTGACAAGAGGTAAGCTATTCTATATTTGTATTGTAACACATTGATTACTTTTATTTTAATCCTAACATATTATAGAATTAATGACTAGATTGATTTGAATACACAATTAACTTGACTGTATTATTCTGAGGTTATAAAATGAAATAACAGAGTTTGTCAATTCCGCGCACAGGGCGTGTACGAGTGAAGACCACGTACCGGCAAGCACAGTGTCGAACGGCCATCCACGAGATGAACAGACGACTTAAAGAGAGTCGCCGGAAGTCGTTGGATGGAGGCTGCTTTGAACCGGAGTCGATGGGGGGAGGCCTACGTTCAGCAGTGGACATCCAATGGCCGATATGGTTATGATAATTAATCTAGTCGTAAAATAATAATTATATCTAGGTTTAGAAAGAAGTCTATTCTTCTTTTTCTACGAACGAGTTTATTCAACGTTGCATTTTTTTTTTTAATTCTAAGTTTACTGATAGAAATTCACCAATAGCCTGGAGGCGATCACATAATTCCCAAGGCGTACTGTCTTATAGAAAATCGTTGATAGAATAATATCCTTTAGTATACAAACGTTTTTTCACAATTTTTTTAAATTTGGCAATAGAAGCTTTTTGAACGTTTTCTGGGAGCCTGTTGTATAAGCGTATACATTGTCCATAAAAAGAATTACTGACTCGGCGTAAGCGAGTTACAGGCATTAAAAGTTTATGTTTGTTCATAGTATTAATGCTATGCATGTCGCAATTCCTGGGAAATTCATGTATATTTTTATGGACATACATAACATTTTCGTACACATATTGAGAAGCAACAGTCAATATTTTTATTTATTTTATATAAGTTATTGATGCTGTTTTTAATTATTGTAAAAAATGCTTTTAGCATTAAGCTCGTCTGTTGTATACATACATGTGTATGTTCAATTAACTGAAATTTTTACTGTCCTTTTGTATAACTTTTCGTAAGCTAATTGATAATATTATTACTAAAGCATAAAAATTGAATGTCGATTATCGAGGGTAAAATATCGATTCACTGGATCGATTCAGTACTAAATATCGATCCGAAAATCGATCTTTTTGGCTTGAAAAATCGATTCTTCGATTAATCGATCTCAGCGCCATCCCTAAACATAATTTACATAGATTAGCAACAATTTTTGGGAATTTTATCTTAATCGAAATCTTTTTCTTTGAAATTAGTATAAAAACATACTATTTGTACGGTCTTTAAATTGTATTCAAGCTGTAATCTCAACTGCACCGATTAATCGCCTTCGTGTCTGCTGCATTCTATGTGACATTGAAGAAATGTCGAAATCACATGTGCTTTTGTCAATTTTGACACATTGAGAGCCAATTCAAATGAATGAAATAATGAATTAATGAAATTTAAAGTTTTTGAAATGCACTTTACACGTTTCTTTAATAAATACCTACTTACAAAACATACAACTTACGACTTTTAATAAAATTGTGTTCCTAAAGCAATGTACTAATAGCTAATTCGAAAAAAAATTGCCATTAAGAACTTCGAAACTGTCTTATATCGTGATAAGTTGTCCATAATTAAGTAGATTTATAATGCCCAACGATCGAAGGACAGGAAATGTGAAATGCCATAAATGTCGACATATCTTACTAGAAGACATGAATGGTACATACACATCAGTTTGTTCAAAATCATGTGCTAGTAACAATAATAAAAATTTTGTATACCTGGTTGAAGACAACTTGCCAGCATGGATAAAACAAAAGGTTGAAGAAGAGCAATGGACTAAGGGAAAGTTGCACTGTGAAAGCTGTAAATCTAAATTGGGATCATTTGACTTTGTATCAGGAAGAAAATGTGATTGTGGTGACTCAGTTTTGCCACCAGTTTATTTAGTAACTAGTCAAGTAGATATTCCTATTTCATTACCTAATTTGTATAAATAAAATAATGATTAAAATTTTAATTTAAAGTAGGTCCAACCAAAACTTAACCCCTAATAATAATTTAAAAATGTTGTAAATAAATAAACATAAGTTCTTTTATAACTTTTTTTCTTTTATTTAGGTAAACAACAAAAATAAAAGTTTTTTATTAAGGAACTTGTCAACTAGAGTAAAAATCCCAGTTCCATTGTTTAGTGAGCACAATCAATGGATCATTGATTAGCTCTTATTACTCCTTATTTAATTCTATAAGGTGCTCAGTGCTAAGTGCCTCAGGCAGAATTAGCTAATACACTTTTAAAAATTCCACTGTAATGAAAATTTAAATAACTCGTTTCTATCTTGATCCTAGACATATTCCAGCAAAAATTTTTATATACCCTCTTCTATGCCACGAACTTAAAATCTTCTTTGTTAAAATTAAGCATTACGAGGATAGTGAAACTAGCCTGTTTGTTATGAAATTTCTGGATTTATCTTGTATTGATAATCAAAATATTTAAGATTTTATTTAATGTTTGCAAATTCTTAAGTTTATTATATATTTTTATTTTAAAAAAAGTTTATGTACACATCAAAATAAGAATCCTATGTACTCCTTAGTTTTGCTTTTGGCAAATAGGTGTTAACACATACATACGTAAGACTCATGTATTGGGTTGTTATATGGATGTACTAAAATGTTTTATGTTAAGTGTGCATTTTTATCTGAGTTTAGCGTTGAGTGTTATTAATAAAATTATTTATTCCTTGGAATAAAATCTTACAACATTTCAAAAAATATATATCGTTAATATAGAAAAGAATAAATGACATAAACAATTCCATCGACATAATAAATATATTTAATACAATATTTAATAGTATCTTATTCAACAGCCATACTATTTTGTACATTTTCATTTAATTCAATATCACGACATTTAGCTGCATGTAATTCTCGTCGTATCTGTAACAAAAAATAATTAAAACTTTAAAAATGGTAATCTTAGTAAAGTGGTAAGTAAATAAAGCAAAAAAAAATTTTTTTTTTTTGCATCGTAATAATTTTAAAACAAAGAATTGTTTTTCTTTATATTCATAAATATTAGAAAATTTACACAAGATTTTATTATAATTAATTAATAATTTAACAACTAAATTAACATAAATATACTCCAAAAGATAATCCTCTTTCAGTAGTCTATATATATATATGAGACTCTTTATTTATAATTGTGTTTTGTGTTTTTATATAACAAAACTTACTTCTTGAGTTATTGTAGGATGTGACTGTTTTCTCAATAGTTCTAAAAGTGCATCCCGTTGTTCAGTAGAAATATCAGCCTTATATCTTTGCACAAATGTAAGCAATGCCTGGTGCCACAGTACTGGTAGTATTCTTGACTCATTTTGAAATCTAAATATACATGGAGAAAAAAAAAAGAAATTTACTGTTACATACAAATATTAGATATTTGGTTCATTCTACAATTTATATTTCTTGACCGTCCTAAAGTTGACAGTTTGAGTACTGCAGTAGTGTAAGGTTCACCTTCTGTTAATGCTTTAGCTATATATAATCATTTCTCCTTAATTTCAATTTGTAATTACTTGATAGTATTAACTTATGATGACATAATGAATAACAAAACACAGACAATAAAAATAATATATGTGTATATACAGTATTAAGTAAAATGCAACTAAAAATATTTACCTTAAGAAGTGAAAAACTACTGAATCTACTACCCTATAAGGTAGTGCATATTTCTTATCAAATAGAATTCTTAAAAATATAGAATTTGCACCAGTATATTCCATTTCTGCTATTTTTAAAAGGGCTGCGCTTGAATGTAGTACTGGTACTGAGTTTCGAGCAAGGACTGAACCAATTATTATAGCTTCACGCAACGTACAATCACCAGCCTAAAAATAAAAAATATACATTACCAATAACTGTTTATTATAATAACATATCAACGCAGTGTTAGGCACATTAAAAAAATTAATACATATATAGAGAACTTGGCTTAACTTAAACAGTAAGTTAATTTTCTTTCATTCATTTTTATTTTAAAACAAGCTGTGCCCTGCGGTTTCACCCGCGTTAATTTGAGGGAAAAACATACTTAAATATTTTTAAACAATTACTCTAAGAGTAGGTACCCGCCTCGTTGGTCGAGTGGTCGCAAGCGTTACTTCCAAGTAAGGGGTCGGTTTGATTCCTGGGTCGTTCAACGTATTATTGAGTTATTGTTTTCGCAAATTCTCAGTAAAATAGTGATGTTATATTTACTTTAAAAGTGGAACTATAGTTAAAAAATGTCTCGAGAAGAGAAATAATAAAGGACGCAATGGAAGCTCTCAAAAAAGATTATTTTTACCCATTTTTGTAACATTTCTTTTCATTGCTCAGCCCCTATTGGTCATAGCGTGATGTTATACAGCCTATAGCCTTCCTCGATTAATGGGCTACCCAAAACAAAAAGAATTTTTCAATTCGAACCAGTGGTTCTTGAGATTAGCGCGTTCAAACAAACAAACAAACTCTTCAGCTTTATAATATTAGTATAGATTTATTCATTCATTTACATTACATTCATTAGAAAACTATTTTCATGAACCTATTAAATATGAGCAATTGATCTTATTCATCATATTTTATATTTATTTATAAAAATAAAAACTTTTAAGAAAAATATGTTTTATTAAACTTACTTCTAAGAGAGGTAATAAAATACCCTTCATAAATGCTCCTGGTTTAAATAATGCTTTTCTAAGGGCTTGATATAAGTGAAAATTCAATCTCTTATATTCAGCAAGGTCATCACGGACACGCGGTAGGAGTACTAGATTATAAAATCTCTGTGCCATTTTTTCTTTTAAATTTGAAGCAAATATTCTTGTAGCCTAAAAAATTACAAAATCTAAAATATTACAAATTTATTTCTAATAAGCTTTGCGAAATAAATAGAACATTATGGTACAATTGCACAAAAAAAAAAAAAAAAAAACAAGTGAAATAATATTTGATATTTATATGAAGGCAAAATATATGGACTCATAACTAGATCCAAAGATATTTATTAAAATAAATGTATGTCCTCAATGTCTCGCAAGTTGAATTCCATTGTAATGTTTACCTGATACATGGCTGCTGCAGACCATGTTGTAGGCTCTGTTATATATAATATTTGTTCCCAATTTTGCAGATGAGGTATCATTTTAAATGCTTTAGGTAATTTGCCCGATCTATATTTTTGTAAAACATCTCTCACGCCTTCATACATTGTTTTTATTCTGAAAAAAGCATTCAGTAATTTTATACATATATAGACAAATAAAATAATATATATGTACTATTAACTACACTAATAAAACAATGTATCTTACCTTGGATCAATATTTTGCAATTTTAAAGTCTCCACATCAGAGAATTGAGTTTGAAGTTCAGTATGTTTATCGGTAATTTTGTCTCTAATGATATCTGCTAGTGTTTTTGTTTTCTCAGGCTTAGAAGACATAAACATTTTCAATGTTTCCTCCTCATCTTCATCTATTTCAATATTGTCGTAATATGTATCAGGTTCTAAACCATCGTGGTCGGAATTATCATCATTATCAGAGCCTGGTTCTAAACAAAACACAAACATTAGATGTAACCACCTCACGTAAAACATTATATGTAATATGATTGCATGAGCTTATTTGTGAATGTACCATCAAAAGTAATTGGGAGCGCAGCATTTTTGGAAGCAGTTGGAATATCACCGCCCAATTCAACCTGCTGTCTTCGGGCCGCTTTTAAAATTTTCTTTGATAAATCTGCGTTAACAAACTAAAAAGAAGTATTTTTAATGTCTTAATTTATATTACACATTTGATAATAATTTTGTGATGAGTTTTGGTACTTACGTCTTCATCATCGTCATGTCTATTTTTCTCTTTAATTCTATTTTTATTTTTAACTGCATTCGAGGCCTCAATTTGATCAGCAAGAGCAACATTTTTCCCTATCTGTGAAGGTTTAAGCTTTTTAAATTTTCCCATTTTAATGAATACGATCTCTTGTACTAAAATAAAATTACAACAACACGTGCTATAGAAATTATTTTGATTGACAGATTGAACATAGACAATAAATTTGACAAACTGTTATTTTTTTCTCTATATTATTTTTCTTTGGTAAAAGGCAAAAGTATTACACCATACAGCAAAATAGCAACCTAACATTTTTTTTAGTTATGGCATATCACGAATTCTTTCCTAACACCGTAACACTATTGCCAATCCATACTAAAGCAATAATATTTTATAATTGAATAACCAGAATTGAGATTATTTTTTTTAATCGACATAGATACCTAAAGATAAATTTTAAATTATATCCTTTACTTTTTTTAAGTCTTTATATCAATAAATAATGTATTTTAATATTTAAAACTACTACTCTATGTAGTAGTAGGTGTAGAAGAGATTTAGCGACACCACATCATTCATTTTTTAGTTTCCTGTACTTTTTCAAGTATTTCCTTTAATATTTCATTAACGTTTTAAGTTAATGATATTAAGTTTAACTTTTAATGCTATATTAAGTGCATATAAATAAGCTACAAAAAAGCTTTGATATGTATTAGACATTTTCATTAATAATATAGAGATGCAGGTGATAAATATTTAAATATGCCAGTTTACAATGGTTTCATCTTATGTTTACCATACAACCGAAACATCATTTTATCCCTAATAGACTACGAGTTCGCTTCAAAGGTCAAAAAGCCCCATATCCGATGCGTAGGTATCTGATTATAAAGAAAAATGAGTATTCGACGCAAATCTTCTTTTTTAAATTTACTTATGACTTCCGATAATTTAGTTTTTTTATTATTGGCTATATATTGAAAGTGATTAAGTATATATAACGTTTTAAATATTAAAGGAAAAGATTCTATGAAATAGGATATAATATGACAATGTATGAAGAATAAATTTCATATGACTTAAATTGAGGAGGTTAGGAACAAAAGGTGTCATTTACAGTTTTTAACTTTTTGAGTAAATTGAGAAAATACATTTTCAAGTTGCTCTAAGCAATATTTATTATTTTTTATTAACCATTTATGTGTCAATTAATGTATAAAATTTAATGTATTATAACTTTATGTTGCTGGATTTTAAATTTGGAAAAAAAAATAAAAAAGATATCAAATGACACCTTTGATCCAATAAATGTAAATGTCACTATTTGATTCAATAATTTTGTAAAATGTCACTTTTTGAAACTCTCTGTCAAAAAAAATGTTACCTTATCAAATATTCAGCATGAAAATAAAAATAGATTCACACAAAATATTTTTATTGCTTACACATGTAATATCCACAATCAGGTTCCAAACAATCACAACGATTTTCATAATCTTCATTGTCATTTTCACCGACATTAATTTCATACAAAATATCACACTACCGTTTTAATGAAGGCTCATTTTTCCAGTCTTCTCCAAACTGCTTTTTCAATAAACTTTCAATATCCTTCTTTTTAGCACCTTTGATAAAGTGTCCCAATTCTTTCTCAACTACCTTAACATTGGTCAGGTTAATTTTCGGTCTAAAGAGATTTATTCCCTTTTCTTCTGTATTACTTTGAAATCTAAAGTTTTTAAAAGTTTTAACTATTGCTTCAGTTCCATTTCTTTGTAATCTCCTTCTGTACATATATGCGTTTTATATCTCTAATACAATCAATTTTGTTTTCAAATGTTTATCAAGGCTTTTAATGTCATAATACTTCCCACAGGATAGAAAACCACGATATTCAATCAGGGTAAAACAGGATATTCAATCAAAATTTCTTTTATAGATGCAGGTGACCAAGCAATGCGGGTGTATCAGTAATCTCGGCCGGCTGGTCGAGTGGTCAGACAACTGGACACTTTACGCAGCGGTCGCGGGTTCGAATCCCGCCAGGTGCAGATAATCTGTATGACGAATATAGATGTCTGCACCGGGTCATGGATGTGTATTTATGTATATATGTATTTATATCTTAAATTTATTTCCGTTCCTAGTACTTACCTGTAACACAAGTTCATACGAACTTACCACGGGGCTAGGTTAACGTGGTGTGATTGTTGGTTAATATTTATTTATTATTTATTATACTTAAATGGTTTGAACTGACTAAATATTTCAAACGTATTTCCTAAGAATATGTCACTTTTTGAATTCAAGTCTTAATAATCACTGTGATTCAATAAAAATGTAACTTTTTGTTCCGAAAGCAGCAGTTTAGATCGATTTTTCTATTAAGTTAGTCACTTTTTGAACAAAATCTTCGGAGTTACATATATTACATATATAGAATTTAACATTTCCAGCCGATTAGAAAAAAAAAACCGAATAGAGCAAAGTACGTAAATGTCACTTTTTGTTCCTAACCTCCAGAATTATTTAAAACGGGATATTTACCATGTTTTTTATTTTTATCTGGTGGAGCTCGATATTTTGACATTATCTACGAATGTCTTGTTCACGAGACTGAAGTTTGCGGGTAGATGTTGACGGCATTAGAAGTGTCCATACCGGACTACCTCCTTTCTCGTATCGTTCGTATGGTCAAATTTCATATGGTATATAAACAATGCATATACAATATGTTAATAATCCTGTATATATATATATATATATATATATATATATATATATATGTTGTTTTATTAAACTTTTTTTATTCATAAATTGTATTCATAACTTTTCAATTATTTTTTAAAGATAAGTAAGAAAATGTAATTTTAAATTTTAAGTTGATATAGGTACCTACAAATTAATATTTTTTATACTATACGATTACGAGTGTTATTAATTTTAATAAAATGCTTATGCTCGATTTTTACTATCACATTTTTATAAAACATTAATTAAATGTCAATTTTTAATATCAGTTCTCGATTTGTATATGGCTGTTACTATCACCTTTTTGTCGTTTACGTTTATTTTTATATTGTCACATAAACATGGATATTGAGGTATATTTTAATTGATTATTGCTATATTTTTATTAAGTTTTATATAAATTATATTTAAAATTTTTGTTTTTATTTCTAAATAATCAATTTAGAGCCGCCAAAAAACGTTAGGAACAATTGAAAATATATTTTTAATATCTTTATTCCAATGACAATATAATTATATAAAACAAAACTATTTAAAAAAATCAATAATTGAATTATATTATTGATTTACAGAATCCAGCCTTTACAGGGTTTTTTAACGAAGGGCAGAAACGAATAGATCTTGTTTTAGTGGTTAAAGATATGAATAGTAACGAAATGGAGGAAATACGCATCAGCTTCTTAATAAATGCTATAAAATTCGGCTTAGAACTAGAAATGGAACAAGGAAAGGTAATATGTTAAATTATTAAAGTTCACTAACACAATTACTAACACATATAAAATAGGATCCATTTGTGATAAAGATTAACACTTAAAATTTAGGATATAATATGAAAATATTAATATGTCTTTAATAGTATAACAAAACGATTATGTAAGAGAGTCGCAAGTCAATACCTATATAATATTCTCTCATTATGAATATTCTCTCTATCCTGTTCTTTACTCTCAGCCAAAGAGTATATAATACTCTCAGCCATTTCCTCTCCCATACCTTTAGCCAATAAAGCATTTGCAGAACCAGTGTTATGGGCGCCACAAGGGCTGCCAACATTTTTTTTTTTTTTGTCTAAATATCGTAATTTATTTAAAAGCTATAAAAAATATAGTATTTTATGAGAAGAATAAAAAATAGACTAAGTTATACATTTTACTCATTTATTTTTTTATACAAACTATATTTTTTGCACTCTTTTCCGCATTCTTTAACAAATTATTTTGTCGAACGAAAGGCGCGGTCAAAAATTGCGGAATCTGTTTTTTATTTTATTTGTTTTAGTGTTGCAAAATATAAACATTGATCTATTGTACTGAAAATTTTAGTCAGAAATATAGGATTTTCGCGTACTATATATTTATTCGACAGTACCTATAGTACGGAGTCACGAAATAAAATACAATATTATTATAGTACGGTTGGCAAGCCTGGGCGCTACATGATCATACCACAGTGATTACAGAACATCAGGTGCAGTGCAGTGCTGCTTATTGACTACTTCCATAATAAAATTCGACAATAATTTCAGTTGCCTGAACACAAGAACTTGATATTTATCAAAGTACACGCTCCGGACGCAATAATTGAAGAATTTGGTCTATACTTTAACGAGAGGAAGTTTTTTAAAGAAAGTCATGTTGAATTTATTAATCCTTTTTTTAATTTTCTTGGAATGCAACACGAGCGAGAGCTGATTAAAATAATACGGTACGTTTTTTGATGTGAAATTCATTTATAAATATTGTTTACTAGCTGCTGCCGGGACGTCGTCTGCGTGAACGCTATTAGATTACACGTTGTTACAGAATGCGTTGAAGAAATAAAGGTTCACTGCTCGTTCCCCGTAGGTGATAGCTTGATAATATGTAGCCTATATGTTGACCCGACTTCTTAATAATATTCGTGCCAAATTTGAAGTAAATCCATGCAGTACTTGTTGAATTTATCTCGGACATACATACGGACAAACAGACCAACAGACAAAAATTCTAAAAACTACATTTTTGGCTTCGGTATCGATTGTAGATCACACCCCAAGTATTCTTTGAAAAAAATATTTAATGTACAGTTTTGAATTTCCTACCATTTTATTATATTTATAGATAAGATAACATTATGGTTTAGAATATGCCGTATAGACCGCATAGATAATTTGGTATTATATTTTTTTTTACTGATATTATAAACATTTAAAGTATTTTAAAAACATACCTATTAATGAAATTTTACATAATATTGTAGAACTATGGAATTTCTTTAAATCACAAAGCACCTTCCCTCCGTTCATTATGTATTATAGAAACGATATTGTTGTTAACACTATTGTTGTTGCGCAGTTTTACCCGCGTAGACGTTAATGGTTGGACGTAAGTGGTGTCTTCTAAAAGCAAAGCTTCATCGAAATCTGCTTAGTAATTTTTGAGATTTGTACGCTTATACAAACTAACAAAACTCTAAAGATGATAGTATGACCATTCTAGCATACGTATAAGTAACAATTATTATTTTGAAAAATAAATATAATGTGCAGAAATTGTCCGTTACGATTTTATTAACTGTGATAATTTTGTTTTTATAGCATTGCAAACTGTGTCCATATGCGTTTGCATGTGTGTAAGTGATTATTTGATATTCTACTGATTTTAGAAATGTTTATCCTGGGCCTGCTAATTACTCTACTTTAGAGAGGAGCAAGATAGTATATCAAATTCTTCTTCACCTACAATTTGGACAATATGAAAACCACTTTGGAATTAATAAGTTAGTTATTCAAATATAATTATATTAAAAATAATTCACATCTAAATTATTAAGAAAAGGAACGAAAAATCTCAATGTTAATTTAAGAGCAAAAAAAAGAAAAACATGCAACAGCAATAAGTCGAAAAACGTATGTAAAATCTATACCAACATAATTTACCTTTTATTAAAACTGTTTACAACAAAATATTACACTCGCACGAAACTAGGAGTGTATGTACATACGTACCTACTCGTACACATATAAGTATACAGATATATACACACGGTCAAACAAGTATACTTAATTAAAAAAATCAAAAAACCCGACTGCGTAAAATACTCTTATTATAAACTAAAAAGAATAAAACAATTTATTAGCTTTCATTTGATACCCATATTGATACAGTAAGAAAAAAAATTCAACTCCCCCCCCTCAATCCGCCGTTTGCGGGCGCCATTTTAAAAATTTATATAGCCTATGTCACTACTACAATTTAGACAAATCCAACGACACCTCATATGTCAAAAACCGTCCAGCCGTTTGGGCTGTAGGGCGTGCCAAAGAAATGGACATACATACATACATACATACATACATACATACATACATACATACATACACTCGAAAAACATAACCCTCCTTCTTTCGCAGTCGGGTAAAAACATAATCCTCCTTCTACAATCAGATAAAACTAAATGATATTTAATCTGATACAGGTTAATACGAAGAAAAATAATATTGGATGCATTTGCTTTACATGATGGTCCATATTTTATTCAATCGAAACAAGAACCGCGTAAATACGTCAACGCCCGACAAGTACGTTTAAAAATGTGACCTTTTTCTATGATTAATAATATAAAATCATAATAATAACTTTATGCAGGGCCGGCCTAAGGGATGTGCGAAGTATGCAGTCGCACACGCGAGCTTTCTTAGGAAAGAATTTTATCATAGGAGCATTTTTTATGTACTAGTGACAGGGTTGGAAAAAAAACAGTTTTCTCTAAAAAGAACAAAACATCATGTTTAAAACAAAATATTAAAAAAACATGTTTTAAACAAAAAAATATTTTGTTTTTTATGCAGCTGTTTAAAACACGTTTTAAACATGTTTAAAACATTGTTTTAAATTAATTAATAAGAACTAAAAAAAACATACTTTTATAAAAAAATCAAACTAATAAAAAATAAATTTTAATAAATTATAGTGTACATAAGAAAACACATTTTACCGCTTTGGAAGTGTTTCTCGCGCAAACTATTCAGTTTAGAAAAAAAAATGATAGAAACCTCAATATCATTTTTGAAGACCTATCCATAGATACCCAACACATATTTGGGTTTGATGAAAAAAAAAATTTGAGTTTCAGTTCTAAGTATGGGGAACCCCCAAAATGTATTGTTTTTTTTTGTGTGAAAATCTTAATGCGGTTCACAGAATAAATCTACTTACCAAGTTTCAACAGTATAGTTCTTATAGTTTCGGAAAAAAGTAGCTGTGACTTACGGACAGACCGACAGACAAACAGATATGACGAATCCATAAGGGTTCCGTTTTTGCCAATTGGGTACCGAACCCTAAAAAAGTTTTTAAGATATTATCAAAATGATAATCCTTCTACTTATAGGTATTATACCTGTCAATAAAATATTTATATCTATTCACACCATGCATAATTGTTTATCATACAACCTTAGTAAGCTATATACAATATCCTAGTCAAAAACAATTTCTAACGTAATTCCAAAAAGAAACGTCTAACAAACAATCACCTGACACCTCTACTTGCTAACCCACACGCACACGCACGTCGCACACACTCAAATCTCATCCGTCCATATACACGAGCCACCCCTTATTTCTGTGTTTTGGGAATGTAAGGCCAGTAATAGAAAAATGAGAGTTGGCAGCTTTATAGATAACATCTACCAAAACATTTGGATGCATTCTATTAGTCACTACACGTAAAAAAAGATAAAAAACATTAGTGTTTTTTTATGAGTGTTTAAAACATGTTTAAAACAAATTGTTTCAAAACATGTTTTAAACACCTATACGTTTTTCTAAGTGTTTTAAACACTGTTTAAAACACTTGTTTTAAACAATTGTTTAAAACAATGCCAACCCTGACTAGTGATGACCTTTTTTTTAGGAATACGTATAGCCACAGTATCCACTTTCGACACAGGATAGTTATGGATAATAATAATCGATAATGTTTTCCATGAACATCTCTAATATAAGTCTTGCACACTCGCCATTTTTGCCTTAGGCCGGCCCTGACTTTATGCGTCTATTTCTAAAAACAACGGTGCAGCAGCTAAAAACCGTATCTTATTGAATAATAAATAATACAATGATATATTTTGCGGCATCATGATAAGGAAAAATGGTGTAAGAAATCTGGTCTAGGAACCAATTATGTGTCTAATACGTCATTGAAACAGTTTATTAATGTTTTACAAATTTTACCATGGATATTATGCCAATTCGTTATATGAGTTGAAAATTGTTAGCTTTTTAAGCTAATATTTTAAGCAACAATTTCACTGAATTGACATCTCTTTTTTTATAAATATATCATTGATGTAGTTTTCCAAATTAAGATGCGATAAAAATACATAGAACATAGAAAATAGGTATGACTAGAAATAATTTCCGAATCGAGTCGTACCTAAGCTAATGATTATATGCTTAATTTTAAAATATATATTTTATTACTTAGTTTAATCTTAAGTTAAACTTAACTTAAAATAATATTAATTAATATCACTATTAATTAATATCACTATTAATTTAATTACGTGTGAGGGAATTGTCTTACCCCTTCGTTCTTGAGTAATACGAAAGATTGTTATGATAACGATAATGATAGAAATTAATTAAAAATAGAAATTACATGTGTTGCACTTTATCTGTACCGACGTATAGGGATGTAGTGAGGTGCTAAGATTATCTCTATCAGGCAATTCATAATCTCTTCGCTAGTGGCTCCCGAAAGTTGCAACGTACACGATGGCCACACCCTGTTAACCATGCACTTCAGAGTGTGTGGGCTAAACCTAGCGAAAGGGACTGCGACTTCATGCTGTCATGCATAGTTACAACCAGTCGATCCGCCAAATTGTATCTAAGTCTGCTTCGGTATAGAAGGGGAACACTATCGATAGGCAAATTTTTTCGGCTTCTATGGCAATGCAGCGAGGTGATGTGACTTGCCTTTAAGGGCATTAACTGGGATCTTTGAATGTTTGGTGGTAAACTCACTACGTCGTTACTGCCAGCGATCGTCTCAGTTGGACGGACCGGTCCATTGGGTCAGGTAGCTTAGGATTAAAGAATGGGTTCGCTATAAAGAACTCACGTGCAAATGAATTTTAGCTAGATACTAGTTACTGAGCGCAGAGCCTAGGGCGATGGAAGGATTATGGTGGGAAACGTAGAACACGGTGAACCCAGATTCTTAGTTATCATTCTGCACATAGGCGGTCAGATGAGAGTCGTCGCTCCTGGTTTCAACTGAGGCGAGAAAATGAGTTCGGTATCACTATTAAGATCACCCTGCTTACCCCTTCTTAGGGGAGGGGCCTAGAAAATGTGGCTCAGACATAGTCTGCCTCATTCTTTCTCTAACTTGATGGCAAGCCACAATCATTAGGAACCGTAAAATCACGGGCGAAAACAACAAAAAATTAAAATACCGAAAACATTCTTCAACTTTGCGACCTGGAACGTAAGAACTCTCCTGAAAGATACCATAAAGATAACCACTAATCCCCTAAAATTATAACCCTTCCCACCTATTAAAGAGAACTAGATTCATAAATATTAAACTTAGAGACAGTCTCCCCAAACAATATCGGAAGTCGATGTATTATAAATAAAAAATAAAAGAACTACTAATACCCAGAGCGAAAACCCGTTCTTATCGCATGGTAACTGTCTAGGTATAACATCGATAGGATCGGATAGGATCGGTTAGTTGATAGCGGGGAACTGTACGAGAATCGTGGAGCTCACTGCGCTCACATTCCAAAAGTCTAGCTTTATAGATTCGCCATTACTAGCCACGTTAAGGAGGTCGTCATCTTATGAGTATAACCGGGTCACTAAGCGAGTACGTAGACTCAATCGATAATAGTAACCGTCCTCCAGTTGACTCAAACCGACCTATTTTCGTAAGAGTATGAGAACGAGCTATGATTTAAAATGTCATCGAGATGGAGAAAAATTCTATGCCGGAATTGTGATCATGAGTGCTGAATCTTATACACATAGGTGTGCGTATACAAAAAGTTACCTCTTCTTTATCTATGGCGATAGACCATATATCATCACCATTATATCATCCGTTTGGATGATATAATGGTTATTAGGGTGTTTAAATGTTAGCAATAAGCTGTTTCGGAATCTTTTATAGAGGATTTAAAGCATGGGAGTAGATAAATGATATTATGATACTAGTTTTACGTATTATTTGAAAATTATAAAACTTATTGCTCATTAATGCCATGTTTATAAATCTAGGTATATAACCATACCGATAAATAGCTTATTATAAAAAAAAATTGTAGGTTCTGTTTTATAATTGGACTGGTGTCACCAATATATGGAAAATGCAACCTATTCACATGATACAAGAATATTTAGGGGAAAGAGTGAGTTTATTTATTATTTTTAAAGCGTTTTTAAAGTATTTTCTTTAACGGTTTCAGTGTTTAAAGTAATATTTTTATTTTTTCTCAGATTGCCTTTTTCTTTGCTTACTACGAGTATTTAAATATCATGCTAATAATTATATCAGCAGTTGGTGTTTGGATAGCATCAGCACACTATTTTGAAAAACCTCAATATGATATATTTACGTATGTTTGAAAAATATTTGATTAACTTTATTTATTAAAGCATTACCGGGGTGACAAAAGCTTAAATTTATTAATATTAATTTAATTTAATAGATATTAGTAAAAAAAAAAATAGATTCTTGTGTGAGGTACTTCTTGTGATATATGAGAATAATATGCCGTTGTTTTTTGAGTACATGCCAAAAAATAATATCAATCAGACTGATCATCATGATCATCATCATATCAGCCGTTTGATGTCCACTGTTGAACGTATGCCTCCCCTTTCGACCTCCAGAGCGACCGGTTCAAAGCAGCCTCCATCCAACGGCTTCCGGCGACTTTCCTCAAGTCGTCTGTCCATCTCGCGGACGGCCGTTCGACGTTGCGTTTGCCGGTACGTGGTCTTCACTCGAGAACCTTTCTGCTCCATCGGCTGCCAGTTCTACGAGCTATGTGCCCTGTCCACTGCCACTTAGCTTGAAAATCCGTTGGACTATGTTGGCAACCTCGTTCGTCTGTGAATCTTATCATTTCTGATTTGATTTCGTAGAGAAATACCAAGCATAGCCTGTTCAAAAGCTTGTTCAAAAGACCTATAGTCAGAGACCACGTCTTAGATCTGTATATCATCACTGATAAAACACATTGGGCGAAGACTTTCGGCTTCAGGCACTGAGGTATGACGGATGAAAAGACGTTTTTTAACTTCCCGAACTGTTCCGTTTCCGTACCAAGTTGGACATTTTATCAGATGTACTCGTTAACAACTTCGAGAGTATAATCTCCCAACCCAAAATCGGGGTGGACACGATATGGACATTCGACATGATCTTTGTCTTGTCAACTCCATCGAGGTCATTGAGCATAATATTGAGATCCTCCCGAGATTCTGCCGTAAGCACAAGATCCTCGGCAAATCGAAGGTGAGTGATGTATTCGCCGTTTATGTTGATGCCGAATCCTTTCCATTCCAGAAGCTTTAAAGCGTCTTCCAATGCTGCGGTAAACAGTTTCGAAGAGATGACATCTCCCTGTCTCACACCTCGCTGCATTGGAATCGCTCTCGTGCTATGTACTCAAACCAACATAGTAGCGTTATTGTACGAGACTTCAACACTTCGATATACTGGTAATTAATGTGACACCGCTGAAGAGACTGCAGCACGGCTCAGGTTCCGATAGAATCGAAGGCTTTATCATAGTCCACAAACGCCAAGCACAATGGCTGATTATACTCCTCGGTCTTTTGTATAATCTGCCGCAGCAGTATGTATGTATGTGGTCTATGGTACTATAGCCTTTTCGGAAACCGGCTTGTTCGGGAGGCTGGAATTCATCAAACTTGCCCGTCAGACGATTCGTAAGACTAGAGATCAGCTTATAAATGTGACTCAGAAGCGAGATGGGCCTGTAATTCTTCAACAGGGTATTATCGCCCTTTTTAAAGAAGAGCACCACTACGCTTCTGTTCTAGGCTTCCGGCTTTACGCCCTAGAGCAAGATGGCATTAAGGAGCCTCTGAAGGACTTTAGGTACCGGTGTTCTACTCACTTTCAGAAGCTCTGGCGTAATATCATCCTCGCCCGGTGCCTTGTTGTTTTTAAGCTGTCCCAGATACATATTTATCTGGTGTAAGCTGATGTCCGGGATTTCTTCGGAATAATGTCTGGTTAGCTCGGCTTGTGGATCTTCAGCCGAACTACAAACAGGTTGGTTGACCAAGGTATACAGTTCTTCGTTAAACTTCTTGACCTCCCTCAATATTTTAGCTCTAGTCAACGCTGTACCTCCATCCTCTATTTTCAGCCTCGACAACCGGCTCTGACCAACAGACGAATCCCTAGAGAACACTTTGGAGTCCCGATTCCGCTCTATCGTATCCTTAATAGGTTTTGTATTAAAGACACGTACATCGTGTCTCAGAGACCTATCAGACTGATAGCTAATTAAATTAGTGCATTAAAACAAACAAATCCTTCAGTTCTAAATTATTAATATGTGTGTATATTAATAATGAGGTAATGTTATATAAATAACCGTTTGAAAAAAAAAATCTAACAAAAGAAGATTTTCACTTATACGAGTTTAAATTAAAAAATATTTATGATATATGTCCATTTCCTTAGTTATATTTAATATTAATTTTAGGAAAGCTGTTTGTAGTTTAAACGAGAAGCCTGATGATATAGTGTGCAGTGAATGCCGGAATTTTACTATTTGTCCTTTTCTTAAGCATACTGTATATTGCAAAGAATTAAAATTTATTAATAGAATAGACACTGAAAAAATGCATTTTTATGCATTTTTAGTCGCATTTTGGGGTATGTATAAAACTCTTTGTACTTATGAACTCATAAAGGTTTTAAAATAATGCTATTTTGAACCAATGATATGCTATTTTGTAAGTTTGAATCCTAAAAAATGTACACAACAGAGTGTTTCAACAGTCGCTGTTTACAGCGATGCACACTTGATGTTAAAGGGCAATATTGCTTTTAAAATTTCAAATAACAAAAAACACTAAACGCAGACCTTGTAATAAGAAAAGACAATAGATATCAAACTTTGAACCCATCATACAATCTTTATTAAAAATTTTCTGTATATACCAGACGTATACTTGGTGGTTTAAGCTCCAACTCTTCTCCTATATGGAGAAGAGACCTTTGCACAACATTGAGATGTTTACAGGCTGATTCGTTCGTTCGTTCACAACAATTTACTAATTATATGTCTTGAAATAGGTCTTATATATGTAGCACTTTGGAAAAGGAGGGAAAGATATCTATTATGGATATGGGAATTAAATGAAAAGTATATACAAAATCTAATGCGGTAAGTTTTGATGAGCCGACGGCCGGCTAGTCGAGTGGTCAGGCAACTGGACACTTTACGCAGCGGTCGCGGGTTCGAATCCCGCCAGGTGCAGATAATCTGTATGACGAATATAGATGTCTGCACCGGGTCATGGATGTGTATTTATGTATTTATATCTTAAATTTATTTCCGTTCCTAGTACCTGTAACACAAGTTCCTACGAACTTAGCACGGGGCTAGGTTAACGTGGTGTGATTGTTGGTTAATATTTATATTTATTTATTTATTTATTATTTATTATTTATTATTTACCTACATAGATATATACAGTAAATAGATAATGCAAATCTTGGAGTACGGTGCTCTGCGCATGAAACTTATATGTATAGACGTAATCACGCAGTGTGTGTATGTGTTTGACAAAAGGTACAATTCAAGTATATTTTTAATACGCGACGGCGTCCGGCTTTACTGGGTCCTGTCTATCGCCACGGACAGGACGAAGCCTAAACTTTTCACGAAGAAAGCCGAAACAGAGTAAAAATGTAAATATCTGGATCTGGCGCACGAAATTGTCGTCATGTGGGCTGTGGAGTCCGCTGAAAATATCCGTATCGTAATGTCTGCCAAAGATTTGATCCGAGGCAGCTGAGGATCCGTTACGGATCGCTTGCAGCCAGGATGCAGAAGGCAGTATAATTCGACTCGGCTAGGATTGTCGGGTAATTTTTAGTCCACAGCCCTAACCCCCGACCATTTGATCTCCTGCCGGGGCGTAATCACCAGCTTTTCATTATATAACTATTGTATTATATTATATATATGTATGTATATATTGGACGGGTGGAGTGAAACAATTTAAATAATAATAATAGTACTATTTATTGTATATCACTAATAAAAGAACAATAAGTGAAGATGTTTAAAGGCGGTCTTATCGCTAGAGCGATCTCTTCCAGACCACCTTTAGTATAGGACACGACATATTAAAAACGGCTTAGGTAGTGTACAAAGAATTGCAATAAGAATCAAGCGTTATAATGATAAACATTTACATATATAATGCATACTAAAATATATACTATATAATGCATACTAAAATATATTGTAAAGAACAAATTCTTATATTCCTACGAACTCAGTAAAACACTTATTCATCGTAAAGCAGATAGATTGTTTTATTCAAGGTCGGATTTAGGGGAGGGCAACCGGGGCAACTGCCCGGGGCCACCATAAAAGAGGGGCTCCCACAATAGAGACTTCGGAAAAAAAAATATTCTAATTCAGACTAGTAAACACACGTAAACAACTTTTCCTTTCACATTTTTTTCGCGTTTTACCTTTACATAAAAATTATTTGGGGCCAAGGTAGGAAGTGTGAGATAATTATCGATAATTTGTAACTACTTGATAAATTTTCATTCTATAATATAATTATCGAGCGGTATCGATATACGTGATTAGATAATTTTGATCCGATATTTTGATCCGATAAATATCGATAATTTTGATTCGATAATTATCGATATAATTAATTCGTTAATTATCGAGTCATTATGTCGATATGTAGACGACATATTATAGCGAAGAGCTTTTTTTTTTAGGAATACGTATAGGCCTAAAAAGTAGGTTAAATATCGGTGAGGGATCGCGACGAACTTTTTTTTCGTATGCACTTATGAGACGAGAAATTATCGATATTTTCATCCGATAATTATTGATAACTTTCGCAAACTATCGATAATTTTCAACCGATAATTAGTGATATTTGTTCATTCGATAATTATCGATATCACGATACGATAATTATCGATATCACGATACGATAATTATCGATAATAAAATTATCGATGATTTTTTTCCGTGAACATCCCTAGAGGCCTCCACTCCTTTGTTACCCCGAGGCTCCATACTTCTAAATCCGACCCTGGTTTTATTCACAATATAAATTACACCAATAAATTATATTTAAACTAATTAACGCCACTAATTTCTGCATTTTTATACAGCACTTATCAATAATTCGTAATTATCTAAGAAAAAAACGCCGTTGAATTATTTCATTTGTTAGAATAAAAATATATTTTTCAAAATCCTTTTAGACTCGTTATTTAATTATACACGCGTCGTTCAGCGTGTATATTTTTTTCTTTACCTATAGTGCGATTTCTCACCAAACGTTTGATTCTAAGAAGGCCCAGGCTCTATCCTAATTTTTGGTATAGCTAATAATTTAATATAAAACCGTCTAATATAGGGGTCTATTTTCAAAATTTATAAATTTTAATATAAAAGAACTTTTAATGTAAAAGGATGCCTTATTATATAGATCGATAGACATATTTTATTTTATCGTAACGTATTTTTAGGCCGGATTATGAAGCCCATACAAACATGTATAAAAAAGCGAAACGGACTGGCTTATATTTGGAGTATCAAAGTATTTTTATTAGAATAATAAGAGGATTAATCTTACTGTCTACAGCAGCGATATTTGGTGTCTGGGTTTGATTTTTATTCATAATATTTTCTTATTTATAGTGCCGGATTGTCCTTAAGTATCTTATAGCTAGGAGTAGCCAAAACTAAAAGCCCCCAACCTGTTTAAAAGATAGTATCATGTTATGTAATTTTGATATTGCCCAACGTATCTTTAGAAACAAAAGAACATGTATGGCGAAGCATTTAATTGAGATAAAATTTAAAAAAAAAATGGAATATTTGTCAGGAATATACATATCAAGAATTCTAACCTTTATTGTTATATGAAATAATATTTTCACCACTTCACACACAATTGTATTCCTGGAATCCTGTTGACATGCTGTTGCTGTGGCGCCCCAGGAGAAGAGGACCCAGCTTCCGACATGCGTTAGTGACTTAAACCAGTGGTCCAGGTCAGGAAGGGCAAAATACTACTTGTGTCCGGAATCGATCTCCATCAACCATCAATATGCGGAGCGAGGCGCGGGAGAGGCAGCGGACGCGCAGGAGCAAGTGATTTCGCAGCTCCTTCAACCCTGTGTCAATAACGGCCATCGCACGGGTTCAATGGATGAAAACTTCCAAATAACCCAGTTTTTTTCCAAAAGCCAAGAGCGAAAGTTTTACCCTGCATCAGAAAAATATGCAAGCTGCACGATCGAGATAAAATCGAGAGCTCACAGCGAAGAGTAGCCATCTGAAAACTGCGGGGATATCAAACGATATCCTTTGAGGGGACTATCGTCCTGCTATGCTTTCCGCATTTTGACATTCTGGCAGTTATAGACGCGACACGACGCGTCCGTTTTCGTTCGTTCCGTGTAGAGGAAATTCCTTTAGCTGCCAGTGTGCTCGAAACACATTAGTCTTTTTTTTATGAATACCTTTGTAAGATCGGGTATAAAGCGATGGTGATTTGCTAACACTTTGGCATGGGACAGTATTTACCCAGCTCACACTAGAGGCTTGTCCAATGTAGGACAATAAAGGGTAGATCCTGCTTCGCGAGTTTAAACAAGATCTCTCACTATGAGTAGTCGTGTTTGCGATCCTACACCGGGATTCAATGTGGAAGTCTAAAGTCTCCGTCTGTAATTGTTATGGTCTAGAAGGAAATAACTAAGAGAGATCGGGAGATAGCCGATCTCCTATAGCCATTAGATTGTAATCACTTTCAGAGTCCCCCTTATTTCTCCTCTAGGCAAGCTTCTCATTCTCTATTGGTCTGCTCTCTCAACTTAGTCTGCTCCGGCATAGCATAGGTACAATTCTTGAATTGCATAAGCCTTAATAAATAGCAGAGCTAATACTGCAATACTGCTAATATAAAACATATATTAATAGATAAGAAAGTTTAATCGTTTATGTTTAACTATACTGTACATTGAATCTCTGTATAATAGGGCTGACATACACAGTTCAGTGTAAAAGCCCTCTAAAAAAAATAAAAGAGAAAAAAGAATCTCTGTATTAAAAAACCCCTTCATGTCTATCAAGTTTATAGCAAAATGTTGTCATGTCTCGTAGTTTCGCTATAAAGCATTATATTGATTGAATAGAACTAGTTTAACTGACTGGTAATAATATGGTGTCCTTTTCCGATATTTAAATGACAGTAACTTTCAATCGAGAAACCGTAAATATAATTGAAATATAATTATTATTAGAAATACTGAACAAATTTAAAGTAATTACTTAACGGCATTTTCAGATTTTTACTTTAATCATTATCTCTATCCACATGTGTTATTTCAAGCATTGGTATCCTTATATAAAAAACACGGATAATAAAGATTGGAAGCGACAGGAACATGAGTATATAGCAATAGCTGCATTAATGTACACGACTATGATGTTTGTGCTCAAAATTGTAAGTAATCTTAAAATATGTGTATGTAAATATGTATATGTGTATGTGTATCTTTTTATATTTATGTACTTCTTCGGCTTTTGTAAGTATAATAAAGTTTAAATAAATACATTATTTTTAATTTATTGCTCATCCAATATTCATTCTTTGTATTTTAATATAATGTAAAGAATCAAATAAGAGAGACAGATTAAGCAATAAGACCATGAGATTTGGCACATAAAAAAAAGTAATAAGATTGTATTTTTTTTTATATTAAGTTACTAGCGGCCCACCCCGGCTTCGCACGGGTATTTAACTAAAATTTTAAAAATTATAAAAATAGATTTAATTTATACTTTAGCCTCAACAACACGTGGTAATTATGCTGTTAAAATGTAGCTTATATGACACGTTCGTAGATTTACCATAGCAGCGCCATCTATTGATTACTTACTCAACCCAGTCGAAAGGTATCGACATCTGTTAGAATCATTTGGAGTTAACAGATAATTGTGACTGTCAAATAATAACAGACAAATAATTAGCAATAAATTAAAATTGCGACTATAATTTGAGATTTAAACTATCCTATCTCTCAAGTTGGATCGAACTGCACATGGTGTGCGAATTTTATTATAATCGGTTAAGTGGTTTAGGAGTCCATTGAGGACAAACATTGTGACACGAGATTTATATATATTAGATAAGATAAAAATTAAAACATGGAAAGTCCCGTTTAGTTTTATATCACGAAATTTATGTAATATAAGTAAGTAATGGTGTACTCGGACTTGTAGCACCCACGAATATCGCCTAGGTTTTTTTTTTTTTTTTATTAAAAATCTGTACCGCCTATTTTTAAGATATATCTTTTGTTATAGATTGCCACTACGATATCACAAGTATTAACGAAGTTTGAAAAACATAAAACTTTTAGATCGTATGATCGATCACTAGCCATTAAAATATATGCGTTTTGCTTCTCTTGTACCTTTACTTTACTAACCTGCTATATTTTTGTTGGAGTAAGTAAATTTTTGGCAATACAATGTATTTGTTTTCAAAAAACAACTGCTGTAAAACCATTTATTATAAAGACAAGAATATGTTCATTAGTTGCTTACACAGTATTATAAAACTACCTTCGTGCCGTGTCGGCACGGCAGCAAAATTTTAATTAATTTTAGTTTACCGTGTAATGTAAATATTGACAAATGTCGATGAATGAAGATGAAGAAATTTTATGTTAGATATTTTTGCCTGTTAACGATTTTTAATAGCGTTACCAAGTAAATCATGTATAAGTAAATAAACGCTTCAATCTCAACGGCCGTCAGTAGGATGAGAATCCTGTGTCGGGGGTCCAGAAATAAATATTACAAAAACACAAACGCCCAGATCATACCAGAGCTCACTGTTATATATTCTCTATGTACCTATGTAGTTCTGACAGTAATGTCTCGTGAGCACTTTGCATTTGACGCGTTAAGACGCTAGGCTACTATGAGTATTCAACGGTCTGTCTTCAGTTAACATTGGGTTAGGCCACTTGCCTTAATTATGTCCACTGGCTCATTTAACAAAGTGATCTTTTTATTATAGATTCAATTTGTGAAAATTCATTTTTTTTTTAAAAAGACTCAACAAAACCCGTCTAACAGCACGCGCATGAGTTTGTTTCATGACTTTGTAAACGACTATTATATTAATGTTTTCTTCGTAGTTAAATGTCTTTTTTTTAAACGTTAAAATACTCTCGGTTCTATAATAAAACATTCCGAATTGTTTTTTTTTTTTTTTTAGGAATTTTTCTTTACTCACCTTCTCGATATACGTAATTGGTACAGCTTAGGAGGCTTTGCAATGTTGAACAACGGCCTCGGAACATCCCTAGATGATATTTGTGTAACTTTAGCAGTTATTGTTATTGTGGATCAAATTATTTTTAAAATTCCTACCTTTTTCTATAAGTAAGTCTAGATTGAAACTTATATTATATTTTTAATAAATATTTCATTTGCTTTCGTAACTATAAACTTTTATTTCTTTACAAAAACAAAGCTTCATCTAACATCACAGGCAAGTTACACCCAATTCGTTAATGGTACATTAGTAAACACACCGAAATATAATACAATTCGAAATATTCATTTCATACAATCTCAAATATTAAGAACAATCAAAATAAGTGAGTGAATAGATGAAATATTTATTTCGTTATAATAAGTTATTCAATTAGATTGGTAGATATAAGGTAAACTATTTAATTACTCGTAGTTTAGGAAATGCAACAATTTTTGGCAATAAAATCTTTCTTTCCGAATATTCTTTTTTATGATCATTTTTAAGCTTATATTATTTTTTACTACAAATAAGTAACTACAATACAAAAAAAAAATACAAATGTTAATGTTAAAAATAAGTATTCAATTGTGGGTGCACTGAAATACTAAATGTACGGCCAAGTAGTGTGACTCTGCCATGAGAGTAGGAGTCTACATTCGTTCTCAGAATGGACGTTTTGAAATAGTGCATAGGAGAGTTCCGACGACCGTTCTGGTGTAGTGGTGCGAGTAGTCGCGTCAACGTACTTCGTGCCTCGAAGAGTACGTAAAGCCGTGGGTCCCGGTTGTTATCATAGACACATGGTAACGATCGTTACTCCTGGTAGGGAAATTATCCACCAAGCCGCAGTGAAGCAGTAAACTAAGCTCCACACCTTCTCCTACATGGAGAAGAGGCAGTCAATAAGTTAATAATAGTCAATAAGTTAGTAGTAAGGAGAGTAAGCCCGGTACTAAGACCCGGCCGTCAAAAAAGAAAACCATAATTCACTGCATAAGATTTTTGTTGGTAGATTTAAAATAAGTACGTCATCAAGTAAGGTTCGACTATATGGACTCGGTTATGCAATTTGCATTAAAAGCCATACCGTAATCTGTAACAGTTTTACTGCTGGTATTTCATTTGTTGTATTTAAAAAAAAAGACAAATAGGTACATTAAATTCAAAATTAAAATATCATCTTTATTTTACAGTCAAACGACAGATTATAACCAAGCTCGTATCTTAGACATCAATACGCCTTGTTGGGAGAGAGAGTACAAACTTCCAAATGTTACTGAAACGTTTATACACAATAATTACAGTGCTATAGGTAAAATATTTTATGATACATTTTAGTAATTATATTTTTTTTCTATACGAATACATCACTAATCATCCTAAGACTTACTTGAGCATTCAAAATACTATTTTAAATAAAAGAATCTATTTTATCGTGGAATTGTTTCGAATTTGAAAAGTTTTAACATGTCTTTTGCGTAAAATCGTTCCTAGCAGACAAGTTCTGTGATTGACGGCCGGCTGGTCTAGTGGTCAGGCAACTGGACACTACGCAGCGGTCGCGGGTTCGAATCCCGCCAGGTGCAGATAATCTGTATGACGAATATAGATGTCTGCACCGGGTCATGGATGTGTATTTATGTATATATGTATTTATATCTTAAATTTATTTCCGTTCCTAGTACCTGTAACACAAGTTCTTACGAACTTATCACGGGGCTAGGTTAACGTGGTGTGATTGTTGGTTAATATTTATTTATTTATTTATTTATTTATTTATTTAATTCAAAAATAATCATTGGTGAACTATAGCTTAACTTTAAGCAAATTCTGATTTCAGCTATACAGTTCGCTCTAGCACTATTTTCATGTGCATTTCCTTTGACACCTTTGATTATACTACTAATAAATATTTGGGATATAAGGTATGTATTTCTTTAAAGTAGCAAACTTAAACATATATTAGGTTGGTATATATTAATTGTTTTTTTATTATAATTGGTTCTATAATTATTTACTTATTTATACGGTAGAGAAAATATTTATTTATTTTATTTAATACTTTATTATACCCCACAAATTAAAAATTAACAACAAAAGTTTCTATTTCTATCGTTGTCTAATCTAATAGAGAATTTGCTAGTGGAAAGATGGTAGATGGTTTAATTAATGAATAAAGTACACAAATAAGATATACCTATTAATTGTAAAATATAAGTGAGTGCAGATAAAGCATACAAATATACGTATACACATACATGTACACATAATTATACTAACAAATCTAAATATATACACATAATTACATTATATTGAGCATACTATAATATTATGGGCGAACCTACCTACCTACCTACTCGTATAGGCTCATTATCAAACTCAATTCTCTTGTGACGTTATTTTTTTTTCAATTTTGATTTAAAAAAAAATACTGTAATTAACAGATAGAACTGACAACTGAATAACTGACAACGACTTACTTAACTACAAAGAATTTATATCATAGCTAGAACGCTCACTTAGTAAACTTGTATATTCAAATATACACCTTGAAATAAACGTCATAAGGTTGACATTTCTTACCAACATGTAAAGTGAAAAATTGTTCCGAGCATTTTGTTGACAACTGGTGTTTTGTCTCTTTCTTACGAGTTTTGCCTTGAATCTATGGTAGAAAGAGACGCAATCCCGGGTTAAGGAACGTTTTTTGAGTGCACGTGAGCATTCCAGTTGGTATATAAATTCCTTGCTTAACTACGAATGTGAAATATATTTTGACCAGAATCTGTTTGAAAGTGAGGCGTGGTTTTGACATGATTATCGATATTTGAATTTTTCAATGATGAATCAAGTGATCACAATAACATTTTATAGAAATGTTAATCAAAAATGAATTAATTAATAAATGTTAAAAAAGAAAATGTTTTCAGACATAAAGCACGAAAACTGCTTTTAGGGCACCGGCGGCCCTTGCTATTGAATGCGTCGGGACCGAACATATGGCATTATTTAATCTTCGTCTCAGCTCATGTTATCCCTCTGTTCAATGTAATTAAATTTTAAATAAGTTGCCTAATTCCTTATATTAAGCGCATAACATTATTCCTAAAACCAAATACCTACCCAAGTAACCAAAATATCTATTGCAGGTCGCTGTGATCATATTTCAATCGAGATTGTTGCGTAGAAGTTTGAAATATCCTATGTCAAATATGGAAGTGCGCTTCGGTGTTATAAGTATTCACGTTAGATTTTTCATTACTCATATATTATTACGAGTGAGAGGACAATGTTTCCTTCTAGAATTAAGCACTTTTATACAGTGTTTGTGTTGTACAAAAAGTAAACACTTCATCGTCACATACCTCGTAGCGTTAATTTAACAAGAAGAATTTAGAGTTTTTTTTTTTCTTTCTCTTTAATTAAGCTTTGATCCGTTTATAATTCGCTTAAATCCGCTAGTAAACGACACACCCGACACATTTTGTCAGTAATTATTGTAATTACACGTACAAAATATAAACAAATGGACTATCCGATATTATCACATTTTTTATTACAAAATTCAAAAAGTTAATATAATATAATATAATATAATATAATATAATATAATATGATATGATGTTATGTGATGTGATGTGATGTAATTTGATGCGATGTGATGCGATGCGATGCGAATGTAGAATTTTTTTATAGTTTTTTTTCAGAGAATTTTTTCCACAAGGACATACATAGCATAATAAACTAATAAATGTACCAAAAGTATATCATAGAATTTATTGTCAATAAAACCAAAAGAAAAAATAAAACAAATTTAATTTGAATCGTACACATTATTAAGGTAATGTATCTTAACGGAGTTTTTAAATATTGGCATGGATTTTGCTTCTTTTATATATAAAGGTAAATCATTCCATAGTTTTATTGCCTGGACAGTAAAAGACTGACTATAAAATTTAGCTTTATGTACAGGCAATTTTAACATTAGTCGTCTCGAAGATCTTAAGGAGGAATGGTCCCCAAAAAATTTAAATTTTTCCCTCAAATATGACGGTGACCCAAGGGGTCAAATAACTCACAGTACAGAAAAGACAAAATATGCAGGTTTCGACAAGAACGTTTCGGAATCCACTTGAGTTTAGAACGAAATTCAGAAACATGGTTTCTCTTCATGTTAACTCTGTTAGATTAAGATAGATTGCATTTGCATAGTCAAGAATCGACAGTAGGAGAGAATTTGCTAAAATGAATAATTGGTCGAAATTGGTAAAAAAGACTTTAGGTGCCGTAAGGAGCTCAGCGCAGCGATGGTTTTTCTGCTTACTTCTTTTAATTGTGCTGATCACGATAAAGTCGGGTCGAGATGTATACAAAGGTCCTTAGCGGTGGCACGATATGGCAAACTAATACCGTAGTAAACAATAGGAGACAGTGTTGTTTTATCAATAATTGCAATCAAGCTTGGACTGACAATTATTATAACTTGAGATTTGCCAGGGTTGATATTGAGCACGTAACGCCTACTCTACACTGAAATATTAGCTAAATCTATGTTGATCATGTCAATTGTACTCTGTAGCTGTTTAAGTGCTGTGTGGCGATAAAGGATGTCAATAATCGAAATAATTTCCCCTGTAAATCACTAATAAATAAATCATATCACAGAAACCTTAACACATTTTCCCAATACTAGACTATATACTCCATGCATCTTAGATAATATTTTTTGTCTATCATGATTATTTTCGTTTTTATTTTTAGTTTTAAATACTATATTGTAGAGAGTTTTTAAAAAAAAAATCATGATTTTTGTAGTTTTTACATATTTTTTTTTACATCAGCGCATTCTCCTAACACTTTCCGTCTTACTTATAAAAATCACGTTAAGTAATATTTAGGCACCGTTTAGTTAATCCACTCATAAGCTATAAATCAAGGATTAACTTTTGTTTACTTATAAACATTGACTAGCTGTTACTTAGTTAAGAAACGAACAAAGAACGATACATAGATGGTTGGCACAGATTATAGCCAAAATAATCGATTAGATAGAGAAATTGAATGAACGAAATTGTTAAAAATAATATTCAAGCGATATCTATTAACATTATAGAGAAAACTCTCGAAGCTCGATATTGTAGTGAGTCACTACTAGTGACCTCTATTGACAGGAACTTGGATAAATATTCTAATTTCTAATCATTTTTATTTTGATGGGTAGTAGTCGGATCCTCAATTACAAAATTCAACAAAGCCTATTAAATATTAAATTAATAAATTTACTTCAGATATAACCTAATTTAAATTATGTTATTATAATTAAAATTAGGTACCTCTAAATATCTGTATTAAACAGACAGATAACGCTAATTTAGTACCTATATATTAATTTTTATATAGAGGAAATTTCATTCTAAATCTCTTCTTACTAACAAACAAACGCAAATAAGTAGATCAGACGTCGTCATAGAACAGCTGATTTATGTGAAATCCGCCATCTTGCCGCTCAACGAGGGTTAAACTATGTCTCGGCAGGGTTTAATTTTGACAGCGATTTACGAATTACTTAACGACTTCTTAACGCTAAATAGTGTTTATGAGTGAGGTTTTTGCTGATCAGTTGTTAAGCAATGGATTAAATATTAAGAAACGTTTATGAGTAAGACCGCTAGTCTTTTACATACCTAAATTATGTAACATATTATAAACAATAAAATAAATAAATATTAAAGTGTAAGTTCATGGCGCTTATGTATTACGAATTTACGAACATAGAAACTATGACAAAAAAAAAACCAATTGACAAAAGCAGCCAACGAATTGGGAATACTACAACTCGATCCCTTTCAATGGTGATTATTTACGACTCCAAAAATAACTTATCATAAATTTCAATAGTCCTTTGATGCTCTTTATTTTGAAGTAATTAAAATATTATTTTCTACTTTTTAGTTCAAGTTTGTACATATAGGTATAATCTTGAAATCGGTTATTGTTTTTCTCTTTTTTTTCCTAAAATTAATTTTATTTTAATATTTAAGGAGTACTCGGTACATGATTCTTATGACAAAAAAATACATATAACATAAATATTAATAAACTTATATTTAAGTAAAGTTATCGAACAGTTATCTAATTATTTACGCGTCGTTTGGAAACCCTAGTTTTCACGTGGTAGTTTTCCTACGTCCAAACGCCGCCAAGTTAACAGGTAAGGTTAACAGGGTAGCAGCACATGAGTAAAGAAACTGTACAGGGACTTCTAAGAAGCTTCTAATAGAAGTAACAGACGCTCGAATTTGTTCCGCCAGGCCATATCCGCGTACCGATCGATCAGTTTACCGTATCAGCCTGTAAACCACCCACTGCTGAGCGAAGGTTTCTTCTCCACATAGAAGAAGGGTTGGAGCTTAATCGACCAAGGGTTGGCGGATAATTCCCTACCATGAGTAACGATCGTTATCTTGTCTATGATAACAACCGGGTTGAGGCGACTACTCGCACTAATACACCAGGGACGGTCGTCACATGAAGTTGAGTGTTACGAAAATAGTTCATGAATAAATCTATAATTTTCTCTGGGCTACTACTTCTCACAAATATATAAAACATTAAACCGCCAACGTGGATACAAATTCCAATTAATTTTATTCCAAATAATTGTATTTAAATAAATATATATAGGTAATTCACATGAAATTTTTTAGGCTTTTGAGGATTACAAGGAATATGCTGAACTTTATAAGAAATTAATAAAACCGCATATTGGGAGCTGGGAAAAACATAAATGTATTACTCCTGGTATGTATTATGAAATATTATATTAAACTATAGATAACTAAACTAAAACTAACTAAAGATATATATTTTACTAATCATCTGTTATTTTCCATGTTTTATCTATGCTGACACGTCTTACGTTAATTTTTGATTCTGATATTTTTAATTTTGTTTTAATCTCATGAGCGCCCTATCCACTCTAATGATGGCTTGAATTTTAAATATTTACTTACAAAGAAATATACTCTTTTATCATCTTAAATAAGATTGAGCAATTTCATTTGATATCAAGTTGATATGTATGTGATTCTATATAGGTATTTGTGTATGTGAATATACTGATACGTATTTAAGTACTAGCTGCTGCCCGCGACGTCGTCTGCGTGAACGCTATTAGATTACACGTTGTTACAGAATGCGTTGAAGAAATAAAGGTTCACTGCTCGTTCCCCGTAGGTGATAGCGTGATAATATGTAGCCTATATGTTGACCCGACTTTTCATGCCAAATTTGAAGTAAACCCATGCAGTACTTTTTGAGTTTATCCCGGACATACATACAGAGAAACAGACAAAAATTCTAACAACTATATTTTTGGCTTCGGTATCGATTGAAGATCACACTCCAAGTATTCTTTTAAAAAAATATTTAATGTACAGTATTGACTTTTCTACCATTTTATTATATGTATAGATATACGAGTATAAGTTAACAGGTCTCGGCATGACAGAAATATGTTTAACTTTGCGCCTGTAAGTGGAGGACTAGCGTAGAATGTATGGAAAGGTCCATACTTCTTCCCAAAGTTCGCCTGAAAGAGATAGCTATGTCAAGGCAGTCCGGCGGAAATGATTTTTTTTGGAGTTTACTCCTTAAGAATCGATTTTCATATATAAGGCGCCCGGTATGAGAAAAATATGAGAGGTAAAATCTACTGATGAATGACCTCGTTACTTTTTCGGTGCGCGCGCACCTATGGTGCGGTGCGAAAGTAATGTTGCTCTAATTAATATTGAAAAATAATATTTAAAAAATAAATGATAATTGTCAGATAATAATAATTACATAATTTATCAACATTCCTAATGAAATATTTGTGCACATCTGAAATTGACTATTGTGAAAAGTTTAATGTAAAATATTTCGCCGATTAGTTATAATAAATGTATATAAAATGAATAAATATATATTTATATATGTATATTATTTTCATTCATTTGTTAATTTACCCTTTCATATGGTATTAATCTTATTTTCAGTTGGATAAACTCTTTTTGCGTATGTTTAGACAATCGTACTTAAGGAGTAAACTCTAGTCGTGCGTCGGAGCTGACACACACAATTTTTTTATTTTTTTTATTTTAGGAAACAAACAGAAAAGAAATACAATGAATAAAAATTGATACAACAAATACATAAACCAATTAAGTTCCCAATAATAAATAATTCATAAAAGAGCCAAGAAATCACAAATTAATAAAAAAATATTGAGAAAATACAACATTAAACATACATGATGCAACTTTGTTGGGATAAACTTCCGAAAAGCGGATACCGAATTTCGTCATGAAATTTGGCATGGACATTCCATTTGACTACTTATGAGTCCCCTTAAAAGGATTTTTGGCGGCACGCAATATTTTTCGAAATATTGAATTTTTTAAGTACGCTGCTTAGCACACTCTATATAAGAAAACGAATCGATCAAAAGAGGAAGGGAAAAAAAATTACCTAACCTATCTTAGAATGCGTAAATGCATTTTACAGCGACTAAAAAAAAAAAAAAAAAAAAAGACCTAACAACCTAACCTTACCTAACGATTTAAAAAAAAATCTTAATTTAACCTAACCTTTAAAAAAAAACCTAACTGCGTAATAAATTTCTCAGCCTTCAAAAAAAAAAAAAAAGACCTAACAACCTAACCTAACCTGACGATTTAAAAAAAATCTTAACCTAACTTAACCTTTAAAAAAAACCCTAACTATTAAAAAAAAAAATACCTAACAACCTAACCTAACCTAACGATTTAAAAAAATCTTAATCTAACCTAACCTTAAAAAAACCCTAACTTCGGAATGAATTTCTCAGCCTTCAAAAAAAAAAAAAAAAAAAGTGGCGGAATACGTAGTGAAACAATGGCCGATCATCTATGCGAGTTTTTATGGCGTCGTCGCGTTAAAAAATTGAACAAAAATTCGTTCAATGAATTATTACAAAATATAAAGTGTGTATCCGGGAAAATAAAAAAGTGGATTGATTATATATATGTGTATAAATAACGCCTGTAGTGTGTGTGTGTGTAACGTGGCGATAAATATATAGATATATTATAAGCGTGCTAAGCAGCATACTCAAAAAATTCAATATTTCGAAAAATATTGCGAGTCGCCAAAAACCCTTTTAAGGGGACTCTTAGATAGTCAAATGTAATGTCTGTGCCAAGTTTTAGGAGAAAATTCGGTATCTACTTTTCGCTTTCTTATATAGAGCGTACTAAGCAGCGTACTCAAAAAATTCAATATTTCGAAAAATATTGCGATCCGCCAAAAATCCTTTTAAGGGGATGCTTAGATAGTCAAATGGAATGTCCGTGCCAAATTTCATGAGAAAATTCGGTATCTGCTTTTCGGAAGTATACCCCTTTGTTGTTTTAAAGTTATTATTTTGTTGCTCTTTTCTATTTAAATACTAAAAAGAATAAATAAATAATAGTCTGTTGTCAACGCTTGCGTAATATTTCAGGTGAATGGATAGATATCGAGGGTAACAACTTGAAAGAACCTTCTCAACGATGGTGGTTTTTAAGATCGTTCGCCTTAGAATTAATGTTAATTTGTGAGGTAAACATAGAAATATTATCTTTTAATATATTAAAATAATAAAAATACAAAGCATCAATTTTAATTAATTTTTCAGGGCACCTTATTACTCATGTCCTTATGGATACATTTCCTTTTACCTCCGGATTCTCAGGATATTCAAGAAACTAAAAAAATTGAAAATAAAATCAAACAGAAATTTTATATTCGCGAAGGTTTTGCTAAATGAGATGTTTTATATAATTTCCTAAAATCTTATTCTTATTATATAATTTGTGAAATATTTTACAAACAAAATATAATATTTTGCTAATCGTTTACTCATTTACTTTATGCAAGACAATATTCACACAATCGTCTTTGTGACTAATTATTATAATTTAACTATGTTTTGTACGAGCGTGTTGAGTCTTGGAAAAAATACGCCCAAAATCAAAACATAAGTTCAATTTCCATGAAAGACAACGAATAGGTAATTTTTCAACAGCAGCAATATATTCATCCGCACACATCACGACTATAAAGACGGGTTTCCGTATCTCACAATATAATTTATTTAATATATCTATCTTTTTTTTATGTTTTCTATCTGCAAAGCATTCGTTTAGTTATATCATTTGTTTAATCATCATTTTGCTGTTAGTTAGATACCGAATGAATTTCATTTTACAGTTCTTCAATGTTTAGAAATTTGCAAAGTGAGAACAGTCACCGCCCTCGCGATGTAGATGAAGGTGACAGTATATGAGTTGGTACATAAGGTTTGAAAAAAGTATTTAAAAGTTAGAATAAAATAAAGCACTATTGCCTATATTAAATTCACACAATATTAATTGAAATTTAACATAAATCTTTTGTACGTCCTAAGGTTTGCTGGTAGAGAATGCTTTTAGCATTAAGCCCGCCTTTTGTACAATTCTTTTATGTATTTTACAATAAAGTTGTAATAAATAAATAAATCGTCATTCGTTAAGAAAATTATAATCTCACTTTGGAACAGTATAAAAATACTCGAAACAAAAAAAAAACGACTTTCATTTTCTTTCGCCTTTAGCCTCGCTGCTACCTATGTAGCTGAAGGCTATAGCTCTTTAGTGAAGAGAAACTACAATTCTGGTGGTTTTCAGTCTGTATTAAATGATTTGTTAAAAAGTAGCGCTATCTCTAGTACTGCGCATTTATATTTATATAAATATAAATGTGTATTATGAACATATTTATTTCTTTATATTAAATATATTATTTAATTACCTACTGTCTTTTTAATTAACATTCCAAACTCGATTTTTTTTGTATCTTAAATAATAAATTTAGTCTTTTTGTGAAATAAAATCGCGATTTGTCGTTTAACCCATCACTACATAGTATAAAACAAATTCGCTCTCCACCTCTGTCTGTCTGTTCGTGGTCTTTCTTCGTTTAAACCACGCAACGGATTTTGATACAGTTTTTACTGTTATTTAGAAAATTTATTCCCGAAGATTTATACATACAAAATATTGTTTGTATGTTGTAAATAGTTCTTTTTACATTTACGTTAGTGTGCTATAGGTAGTATTGGCTCTTTTATTATTTTGTTTACCTTTTTGTTGTTTTAAGCAATCAATCCGCGAAGAAGTCGTTCAAATATAGGTCGTAGTACAAGACATGCAAACAGCAATCAAGCACGAACAAATTGTTCAAAGGAACCCCAGCGAAGCCAGGCCGGGTCGCTAGTATTATATAAAATAATTTACTATACTTTAAATATACAGAACGAACTCCATTGTGTTATTATTACTGCGAGTATATACTTAAAGTAATTAATTCGTGAAAAGTACATATAGACACAATTTGTAGTGTTACTTTACAATCAACATTAATATTGTTAAAGACTATTTAAACCATAATTGTTCAGAAATCCTTTACCAATTAACACCAATATAAGATTATATTCTTATTTAAAGCATAACGAGTGATTATTAATTGTTATGCTTTGGAAATACAAAAGAATAATAGGTATTATCTGTATACGAACCGTTATGAAAAACAGCATTTATCAGTTTAGATATAAATCAATTATAATAATAATCAAGCGATTATTATTATTCGAAGGTTAAAGATTATATACTTCAATTTAAACACATTTCAAAAGAAAAACGAGGATACGAAAGCTTGAAAATTTAGAATAATTTATATTTGCACATATAGAAATATCTGCCACGAGCGGAAATCGGTCTCACGACCGCCAGCGTTGAGGCGACTACTCAGACCACCACACCAGAACGGTTGTCGATTTGATGCTTTACTGCGTTTGCTTAAATGGCACGTAGTTTTTACTAATGAAATCCTCTTTCTAATCTGAATCTCTTTATCTCGTTTGATATTTTTAATCGCTTTTCCAGTGAATTTCCGCTTGATATTGATTGATAACAATGTATAATTTTCTATCATAGAATTATCTATATATTAATACTTCATTCAATACATAATAATCTTTCATTGAATTATCTATATATTATTAATACGTGAACCAAAAACTTTGTACCCATTTTTACGAAAATTACGCGGACGGAGAAGTATGAAATTTGGCACGGTTAAAGTTTATATGGAGAGGAGGAGTTTTTATAATAATGCTCAAAAAAACACATTAAATTATTTAAAAAAAAAACACTACACACACTACGGCACACACACACATATGTACATATCAAGGAAGTCCATCTTGCTTATTTCTCCCGTGAAACAGCTTTGCTGTGTTTCGGAGAGAAGGGCAAGACAGGCAGTGTAATTACTGGCACCGAGACTTTAACACCTTATGTCTCTGGATAGGCAACACATAAATGGGTTGCCTGGGCTAGTTCCAGGTAAACTGGTTTATGTTCATGGGCGACGTTAACCACTTACCATCAGGTGGAACGTCTGCCAGTTTGCCTATTCACTAAACATAAAAAAATAAAAAAAAAGTTATATCATAACTTGAACACTCACTTAATAAAATTGTATATTCAAATATGCACCTTGAAATATTTGACATAAGGTTGACATTGGGTTATAACATGTAAAGTGAAAAATCGTTCCGAGCATTTCGTTGACAACTGGTATTTTGTCTCTTTCTTACGAGAGTTGCCTTGAATCCATGGTAGAATAGTAGAAAGAGATGCAATCCTGGCCGTATGAACGTTTTTTGAGTGCACGTGAACATTCCAGTTTGTATATAAATTCCTTGGTACATATATAAACAAATTTCGTTTATTGTCAAAGTCTGTTATCAACACGGTACTTAAATACAGGTCTTGCAACGAATTTTTTATCGAATTTTTTTATGACAGATCAGGTCCAATGACTGCTGCATATGTCGCCCACCATATTATGCGGAATCATATTTTTATGATGTTGACAATGCTGTGAATTATAGATTAGGTCGAATTTTGACCACTCGGCGACCACTAGTTAATATTGGGTTTTACTTATCTTTACCTATGAAACTGCCGTTTCGTCGTACTGACTATATCAAAACAAAAAAAAATTCGCTAAGAACTCGAATTTCAAATTATTTTTATTTTAAAAATATAGAATTCTTTTTTATAATTAGTCATTTGTTTAATGGTTAGCGTTCTGTTACGTTTTTCGTCATCATGCATATGTTAAAAATTCGAGCGATTATGGAGTATGAATTCCGTCGTGGTAGCAAAGCGGCAGAAGCGGCACGCAACATCAACTACGTTTACGGCGCGAACACTACTAACGATCGTACCGCCCGTTATTGGTTTGTTACATAGATTCTTTGTTCTTAATATTTCTATGGTTTGTTCGCTTTCGTTCGGGATATTTTGACCTAAGAAATGAACCACGTGGTCGGCCGAAAATGTTGGTCGACAATGACGAATTAAAGGCGATTGTCGAGGCTTATGATTCTCAAACTACAGCTGAATTAGCTGCAACTTTCGAAGTTAGCAGTAAAACAATATTGGTACATTTGCGTCAAATTGGCAAGGTAAAGAAGTTCGACAAATGGGTGCCAAACGAATTGAATGAAAGCCAGTGCGAAAAACGCGTCGAGACGTGCCTTGCACTGCTCAACAGATACACAAACGATGACATATTAGGTTTTTAACGTGATATGAAAAAAAGAGTGCTACTCACCTGGTAAGTTTTTTCATGCAATATATATTCTGAATATTAATTAGAACAGATTTTTTTTTGGTTTGGTTGTGTTATTATAAAATCTTATCAGGTTGTTTTAGTAAATCCTAGATTCTATCGATATGTCTCGGCCATGCCTCAGAGAGCACGCAAAGCCGTCGGTCTCAGTTGTTATCATAGACTTCTGATAACGATCGTTACTCGTGGTAGGGAAATCATCCACCAACCCGCAGGGGAACAGCGTGGTGGATTAAGCTACAGCCCTTCTTCTATATGGAGAAGAGGCCTTCGCTCAGCAGTGAGTTGTTTACAGGCTGATACACCACAGTATACAGTACTTCAACTTTTTCGCTAAATACCTCTAATTTTGTAAATAATAAAAAATAAAATGTTTGATTCAAAATATATTTAATATACAAACATTACGTTACAACATTTACGTTAAAACATTTCGATTATTATTAAATGATTCCAATAAATCAATTATTTCTTGAATATTTTTGTTGATTCCACCGATGGCACCACGGAATACGGAGCGAATTGTTAACTCCACCACGCTAATTATGAGGCCATTTAAGATTCTCGTAACGACGGCGATGAGTGGATTCAGTAGCCAGGTATATAAAATGTTGCCAATCAATCGTACTCTCAAACGCCTAAAATAATCAATCAAATATCAATCATTCTTATTATTATTCTTCTTCTTAAATAAATGAAAAAAGAAAAGATATTTTTATTTCTTGACAGTTTGACTGTTCACTAATTTACGACGATGTCCTAGCTTATTGTATGGACTCAAATCATGACATGATTCATTCAAATCATTTAAGTAAATTCGACGTTATGCACGCCTAAGATTCAGACAGACGCAGACGGAGAGACAAAATAAAAATACATTTTCGGCATCAGTATCGATTATACAGTAAATTTTAAAAAGAAAAGCTTCAAAATATATTTCATCTACATATATAGACTTGTTATTGTTTTAATATAAGAACAAGTTTTAAATTCTAATACTGTAGTAAGAAATAGAACCTTCGAAGAAAAAAAAAACTGCCAAATTGATTTCAATAGTTTTTAAATGATGCGGCACCGATTGGACATCCTACTCTTACTACTAATAGGTATATTAGCAAAATTGATAACCTTTTAGAAGTCTCGAACGCTATTTTAATTTTAAATAACAAATATTATGCATCTTTATGAAAGACGTCTGCTTAGAATACAATGTTTAGACTTAAATAATTAAAAATCTGCTGTACGTTCAGGATTTTCGAAAATTTTCCTAGATCGAAAAACTAGTGGAATGCGAAATATATTAGGTATTGAAGTTTTACGCCCGTAAAACTTATCCGTTGAAGTTTCACTTCTACTATGTGTCACAGCACACATTTCGTTTTTTTTTTTTGTACAAATCAACAATGTTATTCATGTAGACATAAATAACAAGGGCATTGAAACAGAACAAAACTAGTTTAATGATGAATCAAGAATTTGAGATTTTTATTAGCTCCAGACATGTCATGTGGTGTTTTCGGGACTGAAACAATATTTGATATACAGCCAGTATAATTATATTGGCTATATATTACAGAAATTTTATATATTATCGTAATGGCTATTGTTTTAATGCACTAATCCCGGTTTCCACCAGTCTGATTTTAATAATTCTTTTTATGCCAAAAAACTTGTTTATTGATGTAAATAGATATTACGCTGAAATATCTACGTCTCAATAAAGAGAAGCAGTAATGATAAATGCAGGCGTAACCTAATAACATTTTTTGTTATAAAACAATATTTGATAAATTTTGTGGTTAATATTATAATGATTCGTGAAATTCTTACCCGCGTTCGGTAATAGAGAATTGTTGTAGCTGAATTTCATCGTTATTAAAATCGATCAAGACATCAGCTATGATATCAAAGTAGTTAAGTGATCCAACAACTTGACCAGTAGGCCCGAGTCCCATTACTTGAACAAGATAACTGTAGACGAACTGAAAGAAACGTTTATTTATTAATTGTAATCAAATATTCTTATTTTTTACAAATATGATAATTATAAAGAGTTTATTGGATGCTCTAATCTCAGGAATAACCCATCCGATTTTGTAAATTTATTTTTTTCGTAAGAAAGCATATATCGAAGAAGGTTAAAGGTTCAGGCACTTAACACATACAATCCAAGCAGTAAATTGCGTGAGTCATTCAGTAATATACAGAAAATATATAAATTACTTTGAATAAATGTCGATTAAGATATTTGGGAAAAAACAATTCAATTGATAAATTGAAATAATTAAGTATCTACGCTCTAAGTCTAAATCTTTATCTTTATTTCACCATGTGCTACCTGTCTCTACAAAGATATATTTTCTGTAGTGTACAGTACTGTATCAGGCCGTAATCCGCCCACTGCTGAGTGAAGGCCTCTTCCCCATATAGAAAAAGAGTTAGAGCTTAATCCACCACGCTGCTCCACTGGGGTTGTCCGCCAACCCCAGTGGAGCACCGTGGTGGATTTAATTATTAAGAGGTAATTTCTCTACCACGAGTAACGATCCTTATCAGGTGTCTATGACAAAAAACCGGGACCACCGGCTTTACGTGCACTCCGAGGCACCGTTGGGACACCCACAAGGACATAGATCCAGAACGGAAACAAATATTTGTACAAATACAAATATCTGACCCGAGCGGGAATCGAACCCGCGATTCCGGCGGTCGCGGGTTCGACTACTCGCACCACTACACCAGAACGTCGTCAGTCGGTCGTCAGTAAATATTAATTGATCGGGCCGAATTGACCCGCTTGACCGTTTTGTCATGAATTTACGATGTCGATGATCGGCGACTATGTATATCGTATCGGAATCTATGTGTTAAAACTTTTATTATCTGAGTAGGCTTAAATAATAATTTACTATCGCAATGCAAATCAAAATAATGATAGGTAGGTATTGCTTAATTTAATATTAAAATTGCTTAATCAATTCGTTTTAAAAATCGAATTACAGAATTTCATTATTGAATAAATTTTAAAATTTATTTCGAAATAAAAACTAACACTGTTTGCGATACTTAAGAATAATAAATATCACATGATGTACCTACTTTTTGATGTGATCACAATAACTTACCAATTTAGCGTCATAGTTTATAGGTACCTACATGTCGTATATGTGTATATTCTCTGTTCAAGGCTTTTTTTAAAAGATTTAGTAACTGTTTTGGAAATGAATATTCTGTTATAATTTAAAAAAAAAATATTTAATAGCATACTTCCAAATCAGTAAAACGGAGCTGAACGCGCACTCGCAGCGTTTTATTAAAATAGTTGACATTTTGATCTCCAGAGCGGGCGACGTTGACGAGTCCTGTCAACTGTCCTTGGTTGAGTTTCAACCAGGCACTGTACGTGATTAGGAGAATTTTCTACAATACAATAATATCATTAAAATTTTGTTTGAAGACCTGTATTAAAAGTATTAAATAATTATTGTTTCTTTCATTTAGAATTTTGTGTAATCAAAATTTATATACTACTAAAGTAGCTGCTAAAAGTTATATAAAAATATTAAACTAAAATTTTAAACTTGGAATATATTTAAAAATTTTCTAGAACTAAAAAAATTAAATGTATATTTTATACACAATAACTATAATACTAACGACTTCAAATCCTTCTTCAATAGCCGGTAATTCCATAGGATCGAGACCATTCTGTTGCATAAAAGGTATCAACATAGCAATTGTGTTGTCTACATAGTCGTTTACTTTCGCTGATAAGCCATTGTTCTGTTTTGGACTACAAGATAAATAAAACTTAAAATCGACGATTGTATACCAATGATTAACGAACATATATAGGTTTTAAAATTAACGATATATTAGGTAATTCAACAAAATTCATTCAAAACACTTTTCGAATATGGAGAGAAAGCCTTTGCCCGGTAGTAGGACGCTGTCTTACAAGAAAATGAAAAATCATGTCAGAAATTTTTATTGTCTGTTGACACAAAGAATTGAATGCGAAAGCCTTCTCATAAAAATTAATTTCTAAACAATAAAAATAAACAATCTTAAAAATAACCCGTCAACCCCTTCTTTCTTTCTCTTCGTTTTCTCATTGCAAGAAAAAAACATTGGTAAATAAAATTAAAATGATAATACATACTCTGTGATCTTGTTCCTAATTATATTCGCCTCCGCGGCCGCCACCAAAAATATTAAAATCAAAGCCTTCGAAGTACTCTTCATGTTTCTATTTTTTCCTACGTGCAACTGTGTGCATATCGAATTCTTTTTCCCTTTATAAAAACCTTTCACTAATTGATAACATTAATCTTTGCGATTATTTGGTGCAAGTAGCGTGATATTTTTGAAACGATATGTGATATAAATCTTAATTATTAAGATAATAAAAATAAGAAACGCAAAATATTTTTTGTTTTTTTATATTACTGCAATCGTTTGATAACCCGTGTCGAAATTTAGAGCCGATTTAGCGCCACCTACGGTAGGACTTATGTCGGGCCTCTGTGCTCAAAGTCGGTCCTAACCTATGTTAAATTAGGTCCGACTTAGCACCCAAAAATGACACAAATTTCCGTTTCTTTCACTTTACGACTTAAATCGGGCCTAAATAGAATATAAATTAACACCTATAGGCGCTAAGTCGGACTATTGGGCTCTAAATCGGTTCTATTTTGGACTACTGGGCTCTAAATCGGTTCTATGTCGAACTTGAAGAAGCTATGTCGGCTTTAAATTTCGACTCGGGAAATTATTGAATGATGATTAAAAATTTGTGATTCATGTGGATAACTAGAAACTTTGATTTCCACAGCTGATAAGGGTTTCTTGAAAAAAAAACTTTAAAAAACCTAAGTCTGTCAAAAACGTTGGTACACAATTGAACACAACGAAAACAGAAGAACAAAAATGATTAGACGTTGTATGTGTAAGATCAGGCTGAAAGGTATTTTACTACATATTTATTTATTTAATTCATAAAACTTATATCTAACATTACATGGAACCCAATGCATTAGTTAACACATTCGCTGCCAGCCACTCGGACCCGAGTCAGGCGCTAGGCGCCGTCTACTCGGATCCGAGTATCTCGCACGTTCATTTTCCTTAGGCCAGTTGAAAATTGGCGTCCGTTGATAAAAAAATTCTCATTTCATTGTGCACATTGAGTGCCATAGAAATGAGAATTTTGATTTGAGATTTTGAAAAGAGAAAAGGAAAATGAACGTGCGAGATACTCTGATCTGAGTGGACGGCACCTAGCTAATGCACCTAGCCCTACTCGGATCCGAGTGGCTGGCAGCGAACGTGTTAAGTTGATTATCATATCATCATCATATCAGCCGTTGGATGTCCACTGTTGAACGTAGGCCTCCCCCATCGACCTCCAGAGCGACCGATTCAAAGCAGCCTCCATCCAACGGCTTCCGGCGACTTTCCTCAAGTCGTCACCAGACGCAACACCCATCTGGTCGATTGATCCTCCCTTTTCAATGGTAGACGAGGAACTTTATACTCTGTTTCTCACTCCCCCCAAATTGGTGACCCCGACGTGATGAACGTCAGCGCAGCCTTCGCAAAGCTACGTCATCGTGACGTCATCATCACTTCCTCAAGCTTTTGAGCAGCGTGTCATACAGCCAGCCAGAATCCACGGCTACTACGGGTATCCTGACCACCAGCATGGAGCGGACGCGCATTCCTAGTCATCACCCACAGTCTTCTCAGCGATCTTGGCACAGCACACTGCACTTCAGCCGGTCAGCAAGCAGAGACGCACTTCTCTTCTGACCGACGCAGCACTAAAGTTAACTACTAAAGTTAAACACCTCCACAGGAATCCCTCTAGTGATGGCGGTTCGCGCCGCGACCGCGACAAGAGACCGAAACCAGAGACAGAGACAGGAGACCGCGAACGTCCTGTGTCTGTCTCTGGTGGATTATAATTATTATGTAATTACATAAACAATTAATAAATTTTGGAAATATAAAAGAATAATTATATATACCGTATATGAACCGTCATAAAAAAACAGCTTTTTATCAGTTTAGATATAAATCACTTATAATAATAATTAAGTGATTATTATTATTCGCAGGTTAAAGAAGTATACTTCAATTTAAATGAGAAAAACGAGGACTAATATAATAAGTTACCTATATCAAACTTTAATGATATTTTATCTCGATTAGGATGAGCACAATATTATTTTTAAGATAAGGCCTTTTATGTTGTAAGTGAATTTATAATTTTAGATGATTTTATCCTATATCAAACACCGCAATCATTACAGAGCTCTTCAAGCCTTTTAGCAAACCATTTCGTGCTCATATGTACAACATTAAATACGCGGTGAGCGTGTTACGCGGCTGGATACATCACCCAGACATATTAGGCCTATTGCATTTTTGTATACCTAAGGTCGGTGCACGGCGCCAACCAAGTGCATTCTGCGTGCCATCAGCTAAATCAAATATACTTAAGAATGCCCCCATGTTACAAGCTTTGCGGCTGCTGAATGAGGTTTCAATACATATTGATTTATTTTCGGATAGTCTGTCGAAAATCACGGAAGTTGCTCGGAAGGTATTGAGAATTCCTCTTGAGTACTGTTGTAAATATTGTTACTTGTAGCATCGCGTTGGTGTAAACTGTAAGGATTTTATGATTGTATGTTGATGAAATAAATAAAATAAAAAATAAATAAACATTCCGATAAAGACTTGTATTTTGTTTTTCATGTTGTAAATATATCTAGCATCGATATTAATGGATTATTCACCATTGTGGCAGTTTTGATTTCATGTTTAGTTTACAATTTCAAAACAAATAGCAGTATATCTTTTTAATCCTTAAATATATTCAATTCTCGTATAATATATTTTTCAAAGTAATAAATAAATTTTGCCGTGCCGTGCGGTGACCGGCAAAGAAGAAAAGTCCCGACCTCCTTCTTGCCAAGGTGTCGTAAAAGGCAACTAGGGCCTTAATTGTGCGAATAACTGTGCACCAAACGAGATGGTAAGGGGCAGCAGCATCACCTGCCTGCAATCCTGCCGACAAGACATTGCGCTCACCAACGCGTTTGCCAAGCATGGCGAGTATCGGCAAATCCTCCATAAAAAGACCAGCAATAGGATAGCACAGGTTATCGCTCAGGAGATTGATGGGGGAGGCCTACGTTCAGCGGTGGACATCCAATGGCTGATATAATGATGATAATTAGATTAATTTTTAGAAAGAAGTAGAACAGTGAGTGAGCAAACTTACCTACCCTAATGAGTGAGATGGCTAATTTAATAATAACATACTTTCTATTTCCGTTCAATGGAGTGGGCTTAGTAATCCGCGTTGCTTAATAGAAGCTCTGTAATCTCAGTCTTAATTCTATTTATTTTTTGTCACAGTTAAATTAAAGGTAAGTAAGGTAAATATTAATTAATTTTCAATTTAAATTCCGTTAACGTCCCCATCAAAATAACTTCATAATTTGATATATAAAAAATGATATAACATAGTTTAAAAAGTATCATGTGAAAACGCGTAAGTGCCACATATTCCATAGCGCTTACGACCTTCTTTTGGCGCGAATTCGATTGAACAGAATGGAGCGTCGGTCAATGCGGCACGCCGGGCGGGGGTAGAGAGGCGGTCCGAGTAATGACGCACCATCGCTGAGTGCGTAAACCGAACGCAGGCAGACACGTGAGGGCAGACGTCATTGATGGTTGTATTCATTTTGAATTTTTTTCTTTATAGCTAATTCGATTCGCGGAGTGATTTATTACTTACGATTAGTATAGCAGGCATTATTATTTTGAGTTAGTATATTGTAAGTAGAAATATCACTTTTTATTTTTCTTGTATTAGAAATACAAATATATTGGCTACTTTTTATCAATACACCCACGCCGGCAAACCCGCGGGCGTGCGTGAATATGCGTACAAATTCTTACCTGACATTATAAAAATGAAAGTAACTTCTGTCTGTCTGACCGTTTGTTTATCTGTGTAAATGTATCTTTCAGGGCCAACCTACAGAGCCGTTTGTGATAAAATTTGATACGGATAGTCTGAAACCTAGGGAAGGTTAACTCAACTCCGTAGCATTTGCAACTAGAAAAGTTCGTCAACTGACCGACGGTGATATTGTTCGATTAGAATATTTTAGTTATTTCCATAGTAGGGAAGAGCTTCAGATATTGAGAGCTATTCGCGGAATTTATGATCTTGTAGCTCGAGTCTCCCTTCGGGATGTTATTGAAAATATAGACATACAATTGCATCGCTTTAGGTTGATATTAATATTATTATATTCTTAAAAATATTGAATACTTTAACAGAAATAGTTACAAACTTACTAAGTTGACTAAGTTACTAAGTTACGCGAATGAAATCAATTCAAATTTTTGACCTCGGAGGTATTCTTTGAGCCAAAGAAAGAGGTAAAAGTCATTAGGGCTAAATCTGGAAAATAGGGTGGGTGTTCAAGTAATTCGAATCTCGTTTATTGAAAGGCAGCTATCAAAACTGCGGTTTCGTGAGCGGGTGCATGGTCTTGGCAAAATAGCACTCCAGCTTGCAGTTTGTCGCGTCTTTTTGAGTTAATAGACTCACGGAATCTTCCTATTTGGTCTGCGTATTGTAAGCCTGTAATAGTAGCTCCTTTTTCCAAGTATTCCACCATAATTATTCTTTGGGGATTTAGAGAGGGTACCAATGAAAAGGGAGGATCCTCCGATCATACGGGTGTTGTGTCTGGTGGGCTACTGCTCCCCGACTAGGGATGGCGATCTGAGATCGATTAATCGGAGAATCGATTTTTTGAGCCAAAAAGATCTATTTTTATCGATATTTAGTACTGAATCGATCCAGTGAATCGATATTTTACCCTCGATAATCGACATTCGATTTTTATGCTTTATTAAAAATATTATCAATTAGCTTACGAAAAGTTATACAAAAGGACAATAAAAAATTCAGTTAGTTGAACATACACATGTATGAATACAACAGACGAGCTTAATGCTAAAAGAATTTTTACAATTAAAAACAGCACCAATGATTTAAGACTTATTTCGTGGTTTGAAGACATATTATTATGTTTAAAATGGGTACATACCCGTGTAATAATAATAATATATAATAAAAACAGCACCATTTTTCTAATAAATTTTTTTAAACACTTGTTGGCATGATCATTTTACATAAAATAAATATAAATCGATTTTTCAGAAATCGATCCTTTTGACTTCGATTTTTTTAAGAATCGATTCATCATGTTGCGATTCAAATCGATTTAAAAATCGATCTTTTTTGAGAAGAATCACCATCCATACCCCCAACAGTTGTTGTCGGGTTCTTATATATATCTTCAATCGCTCGGATAACTTTGATAGCGCGATGTAGGATACGTCAGTTTTCGTATGTGCACCTGAGACGGCCGAAACGTGAGCATTCCGTGCCGCCTATTGACCCAGCGACGAAGGTGTGGACGTACTGCGTCCACACCTTCGACTCTTCCTACGCCTACTAAGCCTACTTGAATGAAGAAATTTTTGATTTGATTGAAAAGTTAAAACAAGAATAACAAACTCTATATAAATCAAATTAAAAAGTTAATTTCTGTCTTGCAATTTGTCAATATAATTCAAAATTAGTGTTTTTTTTATATAAACTGTCACTTATCTTTATATACATACGATTTTATTTAACGCTTTTGATGATATTTTTATATGACAAGAATATTTATTCCATATAAAATGGATTTCATAAAGTGCGATAGATTTAAAACTTTTCGAGAAGAATTACCGAGTAAAAAATTTCAGGTATATACGATATGTATTTATACATAAATTCGGGAATTGATTACTATTTATATACATTATAAGTTCCGAAATCTTGTAAAAACTTGCCTAAGCTAAAAGATAGAACAGTAGTTTAGTTAAGTATTCCTATGAATTTTAAATTACTGATTTTAGTTTTTAAATGAAAATGACAGTATACATAAAATGAAAGTAGTTGATGAAGATTCTAGTAGTCAAAATAAAGCAAACGACGCTGAATGTAAGATACTGAAAGAAGAATTTGAAAAACAAGAAGATGAACTAACGGTAAAACTATGTTTGATGTCACAATATATGCAATACATGTTCATAAAACAAAATGTATAAAAATCACCAAAGCTGCTTGATAAAATGCGATGTTGTATACATTATTTTTTTTTGTTTTGATAGACTGTACGACAGCTAGTTGCGAGTACTGGAATGTTCAGAGATAACTTAAGACGCATTGATATGGTCCTCGTTGTAGAAGATAACCCCTCGTCAAATATGGACAACTTAAAAATTACTTTTTTTACAAACATTCTTAAAACGGGCCTAGAAATCGAATTAGAATCCGGTTTGGTAATTTTGTTAAAATCAAGTATTAAAAAAAATTACAAATTAAATAATTTAAATCTTTAATAATAAAATTTATTATTTTTTAGATGCCAGCTCATAAAGAACTATCGTTTATAAAAATTCATGCTCCTAAAAAAGTGTTAACAGAATACGGAGAAATATTTGGTGTTAAAAGATATTTTATTGATAATCGGTTAGATACTATTAGTCCCAAATTAAGAAAATTTGCAAAGTTTAACTTTTTTAACAACGAAAATGAAAGAGAATGGATTAAAATAGTACGGTACGTTATGGTTATTTTATTTTTCTATTTGAAAAGTTACTCATAATATTTTATTGCTCAATAAATAATTTAATAGATTTATATATAAAAACCTTGTCAATAAAGTAGGTAAATAAAACGGAATTCGTCTTCAATGACTTATATATACTTATATATTTCGAATTACAGAAAAAATTATACTACACCTAATGGTTATTCTCATTTTGAAAGAAGTCTTATAGTATACAAGATACTTTTACACCTTCCTTTTGGAGATCACGCCAACCATTATGGCATAAATCGGTATGATTATAATTTTTGGCCTTTTCGAAATAATAACGTATCCTAAGGCGTTAATAGTTTTAATTTATTGTTCCGTAAATAATTCTAAGGAATAATTTAATTTATTAGATGTCAGGGACATTTAAATTTTTTTTTATTTTTTATTATTTACTAGCGGCCCGCCCCGGCTTCGCACGGGTATTTAACTAAAATTTTAAAAATTATAAATTTAGCTATATTTTTATCACCTACATGCGCCATCTATCGTATAATAGTAGAATATCGTTTTTATATTTAGTGACATTTAACATAATAGTACCTATATTAATTGAAAATGATGTTTATCTAAAATATTAAAACGATTTCTATTCCTATTCGACATATTTAGTAAACTTTTCAGTTTAACAAAATAATAACTCAAAAATAAGTTTTGTGAGTTTTTAAGATTCCTTAGATCAGATGGCGTTGGCGGCGTAGGTACCTATTACTATTTTTTTAAATATTTATTTTTAAATTTAATTACAATGAAACAAAAACTAAATTATACTGTGAGTTATGTTTAATTTTTATGTATTAAAGTTATTTACATTGGTTTTGTACTTTTTACGTGATACGTGAACAGAGAAAAACACGGTAAGAGATGGCGCTGATACAAAAAAAAAACGCGCTATTGAAATTTATTCTTGATGATATATAGTGTATTAATAAAACGGAGGTTTTAACAGATTTATTATTTGTATAGATAACAAAGTTTCTTTCAAATATTTAAACCTTTCACTAAGGCTCCGTTATAATTTAGTCCGTTGGAATTTGTAATTACCTATATGGTTCTACGGTGTCTTTCGAGTCCGACTGAATACTAACCGACTGAATTTATTTATTTTACGTAACTGGTGCAGAGGAAAATTTATATTCGTCAAGGTAGATGCCTCGCCTGATATATACAAATAAGTATTACCGATGTTTTTAATATTTTAGCTTGTTAAAAAGAAACATAATATTAGATGCGTATGCACTTCATGACGGTCCTTATTTTTTAATACCAAAACAAAAAGCTAGAGAATTGAATGCTCGACAGGTATGTTACTTGCCTTACTTACTACTTTCCCTTACTACTATGCTGCTTATTACTATTACATTTAATAGTTAGTAGTATGATTATTGGCATATGCTATAGACTATTTACTACCAAACTAGAACGTCTACGAGTAGATCAGTAGCTATAAGTATAAGAATTATTTGCATCAACCAGTCTAACATATGCAAAAATATATATCATTTAATACAAGTGAAACCGCTTAGAGACGACGTCTAGCTACGCATAAAAAAATTGGTTGTCTGTAAAGTCGGTTTACGGACGATATTTTTTACGTGATAACGTCGTAAGAAAACATGAATGGAATTGAATTATTATCACTAAATTATCATTATTTTGTATTATATATATATATATAAGCTACAGGTAATTAATTGTATTTAATATAAAAGCGAAATAAAGTTAAATACTTTGATATGTAATACAAGAAATAATCAAGTTTAATAAAGAAGCTAAGTTTAATAACTTAAAGTTAATTGGATTCTTAAAATGCAAGAATTAATTACCCTTTTTGCTGCAATTGTTGTTGTAATAAACTATGGTAACCATTTTATGATTTTATTAACTTTTATATTATTAACTTACATTTATTTACTTATATATTATTAACTTATATTATTACATTACATTATATTATCAACTTTTCACTATTTGACATTACTTCAATATTGACAAAACAGTTACCCGCCATTTGCCGCTGTCATTTCTACTCGGACGCGTCGTAAGTAAGGCCGACCGCCGATCGTGAGCCGAACGCTTAGGCCGAGCCGATCGTACCTCTCTACCGCTTGTTCCGCGCTCTCGCTCACTAATTGTGACAATGATGACGTCATCTTCTTCGAACGGGCAGCCCTTCATCAATTTACTAGACGTTATCACGTCAAAAAGAGGAGAGTGAGGCCACGGACATTACAAAATTTAAATATCTAATTTAAGTTTAAGAGTTTAAGACCTAGTTTCACCACTTGCTATTAGGTTCTGACTAACCGAACTGGCACTTTTTGACAGGTAATTGTATGGGTTATCTGTTAAAACAAGTGCCAGTTAGGTTATCCAGAACTTAATAGCAAGTAGTGAAACTGGCCCTAAATAATGTACATACTTTAAAATAAAATTATTAATTAATTATAATTAAATTGTCGGATTTCATGTTTCATGAAGGGATCAGAATTTTTGGTAGGAACTATTATATTACGGTTACATTTGCATACAAGGTAAAACATTTTAAAAATAATTTGCAGATATTGTATTATAGTTGGACTGGAGTTCAAAATATATTTAAAAGTCAACCATTGCATTTAATTCACGAGTATTTTGGTCCTACGGTTAGTTTTACTTAATTACGTTTTTCTTAACAATTATGTAGTAGGGAGCATAATTATAATCAATATCATTAAGTATCATATTAAATTTCAGTTAAAAATAAACTTTCATTAAAAACAGTCATAATTATCGAAAATGCGCAGGACGTTTAAAAAAAAATTGGAAGTAATTATTATTAGATAATTATTATTGTATTACCTATTCTTCTTCTTGTTATTGATTCTTTAAGGTGAATCAAATTCTACTTTTAAGAAACATATTTATGATATAAAACAGCAGTCATGCTATTTTTTTTTTTTAATTTATCAGATTCATAAGTGCTTTTTTTTGTACATAGGTAACTTTCTACTTTGCATTTTATGGATATTTAAATAAGGCGTTGGCTGTTGCTTCCATTGGTGGTATCATTACATTCGTCCTGCCATTTATTGACAAAAGCGAAGACATCTTAAGGTCTTACTTTTATTATTTTTACTTTTTGATACCAATTTATGTGACTAATTTCGTAAAAACACTATTCGAATATTTGACTGTTTCTATTAAGATATTTTTCAATATAATAATTTTTTCTATCGACTCCATTAAATCTGTGGTGCGAACGCATCCTAAGCAGTCGCGGATTGAGTGCTACGTAAATGTCCGATACAAACGTTAATGTGGTTAAATGAACGAACTGTTATATTGTTATTTTGAACGCATTAGCCCTTATAATAAATAGACATGACATTGTGGATAACAAGAGCTTTATCAGAATCTGCTTTCTCGGAGGAAGACATAAGTTTCCACATAAACTACGACAAAGTTAGTGGTCAAGGCGCAAGAATAAAAACAAAATGACCTAAAGCGTATGTTTTCTGTATTTAATAACTCTTTTTCTTCTAAGATCATTGATTTAATACCATGGATCCTCAGCACATACCTATATTTTTGGCATATGATTTATATAAACTGCTACCAATCTGCTTCGATTATGTATATGTGACGAAGTAGCTAAAAGATTTGTCGATGTTAAAATCAGAAATAACCAATATCAAAGTTGATTACGTGACAAAATCTGAATTTGAGGAAGTAAAATTAAATAATCAACGATTTAAAACTTCGTGAAAAATATTAAATAAAAATTTAAGAAAAGGGTATGTTGAACAAAGTTAATCAGATGCTCTGTTACGCCACAGCCGACTTTGTCAATACGGCAATATATTCAGAGCTAGAGATGGGCATTCTGCCCGGCATTTTGGGCAGATTGGATAAATTCCTAATAAGCGCCCATAAATTTCTTACCTTGGGCATTTAACTGGGCATAAATTATATTGTTCCAAAAATTATTTGTTTATTAGATTCATGCATTGGAAGTTAATAAAGTAATAGTTTTTAGCTAGTATTTATCGTTTAAAGGTAAAATTTTATAAATTTAAGAACGTTTCACTAGAAATATACCTATAATTCAAAAAGTACGTTTCACAATTTAAATAACACGAGCGCGGGAACTTATGATATTGGCATCGCGTAAAGGATGCGGGAAGAGGGATGCGTATGTGCGTACGCACCGCCGCCGTTTTGTAGTAGGGATGTTCATTATCAGTGGGAAAAAATTGTCGATAATTTTATTACCGATTATTATCGTATCGTGTTATCGATAATTATCGAATGACAAATTACCGATAATTATCGGATCAAAATTATCGAATTACACTTTTCGATAATTATCGAATGAAAAATTATCGAGTAGCTACGAATTATCGATAATTATCGCACACCCCTATTTTGTAGTTAATCGCTCAGTCGCTCTCCCGTTTTCACCACGCATTTTCGTCTCTATCGTGGTTAGCAATTGGCTAAGTTTTTTAATTGGTTGGTGTACTTAAAAGTGTGCTCCGATTTACAGCGACTTACAAGGTAAGTTTTCTCAACAATATCCTATTAATATTATAAATGCGAAAGTTTGTTTGGATATTTGTTACTCTTTCACGCAAAAACTACTGAACGGATTTAGATAAAACTTTACAGTAATATAACTTATTCGTCAGAATAACACATAGGCTACAATTTGAATTGATGCCTTACAAAAATTCCCTTGAACAGCCTTGGCAAGCAACCAGAATGCACGAGTTCCCGAAGGAAGTCGAACCAATATCTCGCCAATTCTGCTCACGTACTCCGCCTTTGTCTCAGCAATTAGTCTTTGAAGGACCTGGAGGCAAAGTTATACTCCTTTTTTAATGCGCTGGTCGTTACATCCTTGGATATCGACATATTGGCCCAAGCTCGGTAGCTTTCCAGCTTATGGCGTGCAGCCATTTTGCAAAGCCGACCAAACCAGGGATGGGGTTTTGCCGCCTATAAGCACCGCAGGGCATGGAATGAAAAGTTCCATGGCTTGTAGCACCACTTCGGCAACAGAATCAGCAACGATGTCTGGATCATCCAGCGAGAAGAAAATTCGCCCCCATGGGTAAGATGCAAAGAAGAACCGAATCCTATCCCAATCAGCTGACCTATAGTGCCAAACGCGGCGTCTGCCTGCAAAGCGAGGCCATAGTGGGCGTGTTATTGGCGCAGAACTCCGGACTAGACAGTGGTCCGAAACCACATAACTGTCCGGATGAGAGGTCAGCAGAAGGTCCAACAGGGAATGCATATGATCTTCCACATCAGGGGTACGCTTTGGTGATCGTCGTAAACAGATCTTCCCGCATGATCGGTTGTTTGCGAGCCGAGACACTCGGTGTGATGGGCGTTCAAATCACCAAGTATCACTATCTCTGCGATGGGATCTGTTGTAGCACGGAATCTGTAGAGTTCATCCAAATGTGAACTTTATGAGACGATCAGTTTCGTCATTACCGCTGTGGGACGTATATAGGCAGGCATAGACACGGGGATGGTCGTCGCTGTCTATGCGCAACCAGAGGATGGAGGGGTTTCTACCTTCAAGACTGCCAAGGTGACGAGAGCAGACATCCTCCCTGACACACGCGCAAACTTCAGCCCACGGTACAAAAAAAGTGTTCTAATTTGTACCCCGGACAAGAGAGATAAGAGGTATCGGCTGGAGGGGATATCTGTGTCTCTGTCAAAAAGAGCAAGGCCGGCTTCGCTGTCTGGAGGTGGTAGTGAACGGCGTTAAGATTAGTATGAAGCCCCCTGATGCTACAGAAATGCACGGTCATAGTGGTAGGGGACTTCTGCCGACTGCTTTGTCTACCCCAGGCAGTTAAACTGTTGAGCACAGATTTGCGCCAAGAATTCGCGGCGCTGCCCAGGCTTCCGGGCTTAGGTTGAGGTCTTGAGCCCGGAAGTAGAGAGGGATTCTCCGGTGTTTTGGCGACTGGTACCCTCCTGGGGTAGTCTTTACGAAGTCTGTGCTGCCATGTGTGTGGAGGGAGGGGAGGGATAGGCCACTGGATCCTCAAAAACCGAACGAAACACGACGTCAGTGCCGTCATTTCACGTCAGTATTAAGTGAGAGCGAAATTCTTCCCGGGCGCGCCGACCTATTCAGCTGCAAGCAGCATGGCGCTACTTCGGTAATATATATAATATTCGGTAATATATATATATATATATATATATATATATATATATATATATAGGTTATATTTTTACTGTTATTTGTATACTTATACTATGCGCAGATTTTTTTTATTTTTATTTTTAGTAGCTTTAAAATACATGTACCTTGTTTAATTGTTTTACCCTGTATTAACACACAACAGAATACAAAATGTTATTTGATCTAAAAGTGACGATAAGGCTAAGTATTATTTTTATTGTGAAATATTAACCAATGTTATCATTTTTTTTTAAATTAAAATACGTTCAGGACTTACATTTTCTTTTTACTCTTTGAATACTTCCTATTTTACATAAGAAAAATATCTATCTTATCTATAAATATTGTTTAACTTCACATTAAAATATTTGCCCTATGATTGGGCATTTATTCAGGCATAAAAACATTTATGCCCAATATGCCCGTAACTTACCATTTATTCCCGCCGGGCAGAAACAGATTGCCCATCTCTATTCAGAGCGAATAAGCAATACACCGGCTTATAACACGCTCACTGGCACGCATAGCGAACCTGTGGCTCATCTGAAGCTGATAACTTAAAAGCTATCTCACTTACACCACACAACTGGGTTTTCATTGAAAACAGTGTCTTAAGGGCCAGCGTTACGAGGCAACGAACTTTGGGGGCAAATCATGAACAATAGCAAAATAGTAAATAAGAATAAGAAATGAGACGACTGGACTTTGATACGAAGAAGAAACATTAAAATGCTTTCCTAGAATGCATGAAACTCTTTCATCACGAGCTCAATACACACGTACAATTTTGTTACTAAAGGCTTCTCTTATTGAAAAGAAGGAATGCGAAGCCTCAGTAGTGCTAGCCCAAATTTAAGCTCTATGGGACCTTTAGGTTCCTTAAGTTCCTTAAGTAATCTACTAATGCATATCAACTCAAAATTTCAATTATCTAGCAACAACACTACCTCGTTATATGACGTATATTTATAATAAGCATTATACTCAACGAGACTCATTTTTAGGGCTCCATATCCAAAGGGTACCAACGAAACATTATAGACTCCGTTGTCCATCAGTCAATTTAAGTAAAACTTAAAATTCAGGATTATTATTTAGGGTTCGAAAAATTAAAAAAGTGTCATTTATTTTCAGGAACTTAATTTGTAATGCGAATTATAAAATGTGTCCATATTGCGCAACTTGGAAAAGATGTCCCTTCAGAAATTCATCTGAATACTGTGATCCTATGGCCGTGAACCTTATGCTTGATCACCAATATTCTGTATATTTCTCGGTCTTCATGGTTCTATGGGGTTCGCGTTCTTTTTTTTTTCTATTATCACCTTATTGATAGATAAACTTTTAAAAAACGAGGTTCACATTAAGCAACCTTATGCCAGTGTGAAAATTTCTTTTGTGTATTTTTTTGTAAATATTTGCTAAAAATTATATTAGTGTCTAACACGCACGTCAAACGTAATGACAGCGTTTCACTTTGTATAAAATAATTTTATATTATCTGAAAAGATTTCATTTTATTGTGTACAGTACCGTAACAGCCTGTTAACGTCGCAATGAAGGGCGAAGGCCACTTCTGTTGGGAAGGGTTGGAGCTTAATCTACCACGCTCTTCTACAGCATTTTGAAATATATATCTCTTAGAATTTCTTCTGAAACAACGACAAGCATAAGATAAATTTGAGAGATAAACGTAGTACTTAAAATATCAGCAATGCCAGTACTAATTTGAACTTGCAATTATGTTTTCTCTACTAGTTTAATTCGGCTTTTTTCATGCCGGTCTAGGAATCTAGATATACAGGATGACTGGTAAATTACTATCAATATTTAAGGAGGTACATCGGTACATGATTATCATTCGAATTATGTAAAAAAACAGGTAAATATTAATAAACTTTTAAGTAAAGTTATTCAACAATTATCCAATTATGTACGCTTCGTCTGAACACCCTAGCAGCTAGCTGCACTTTCGACACAAAACAGGTAGTTTACCTACGTCCAAACGCCGCCACGTGTTAATAGGGTAGCAGGATAAACAAGCATGATCCAGTCCCCTTAATACTTTAATCCTGGCTTAGGATAGGCAAAAATACTAAGATATTTTACTCGTTTAAGCAACAAATTTGTTGACTAGGTAAAGTAACGTAGGTAGTGTCAACGCTTCATTTACTTGAATTGAAATTTATGAAAATTTGGTCAAAAATTAAGTACCTATTTTTTTTTTACATAATTTGAATGAGAATCATGTACCGAGTATTCTCCTTAAATATTGATAGTAATTTACCAGTCACCCGGTATATTTATAATTATATATACATATATTTAAGCAAATGATGGAAGATTACCTACGTCGGCTTTTCTAATACTTTCATTATTATTATAGCATTATCTTTTATCACGTTTTGGAAACGGAAAGAATACTTTTTGAAGTGGATGTGGGAAGTCAATGGTAAAAATTTGTACTACAAGACTGCTTACAGGTTGTCCTTTAATTTACTTTCTATTTTACTATGATATGTATACATTTATATTTATATTCCCAGTTTTTATCAGTGTCCGCGTATTATTTTAGTCCTGGTTCTGACGGGTTACTGAATTATAAAAAGAGCTACTGCCGTCCGATGTCCTTCGACCAACAAAGACAAATCAATAATTTTTAAGATTCAATGATTATCACTACCAAGAGTAAAGATTTATTAGATTAATACGGGTATTATTATTTAGGTAACAACCAGGACTATAGCTTCACGTATACTTCGAGACATAGTGGCAGGACCATGATGAAAAATGCACAGAGGCGATATTAAATCTGCAACCGTTGCCAATAATTAATTTGTCGATTCTTGACCTTAAACACAAGTCGGCTATTACCACCATGTCGTATCTCATCAGTTAGAACAGAGTCACGTTTATGAGAGTCAGTCAGTTTATCATGCTTCATAAACATTTAGCGAACAAAATATTATATAATCGTTAACTTGTTTTTAGACCAGAATTTAAAATAAACTACACATCATCGAGAAGATCATATAAAACTGGACTTAAATATAACGAAAGTGAATATTATACATTTTTACGGTATCTTATTTCGAAAGGAATTATTATTGTGTATGTAAGTTAAAAAAAAATGGTGCTGTATTATAAGTTTTTATTTAAATTTTACAAAATTAAAGATTCTTATAGTATCTTCTGTAACACCTTTACACAGATCACCTCCAATACGAGTAGATACCAAATATCGAAAAAAATTTTTTTGTTAAATTTCGAATTTGCCAACATTGGGGGAAGGTGCGCGATGCGAGGGGAATAACACGCGTCACGTGATTGGTTAGTTTAAATACGCGTGCTTTAGGAGTTTATCATAGTGATTTTATATGGAAATTCAATTTCGACTTTTTTGATAAGATATTTAAAAAGTATCGTTGGTACATGTTAATATTTATTTATTTACCTACGTTTGTCTTATAATTAAATAAATGATTTTAGATTATTTTATTTTATATCGATGATTTTATTAATACTCTTTATTGTACACCACAACCAAAACAACAAATGTTAAAAATAAAGAACGATGTACAAAGGCGGTCTTATTCCTAGAAGAGCGGTCTCTTCTAGAGAACCTTTGGATATAGAACAGTTCGCAAAATGGCAATCCATCAAGTTATATAGGCGTTTTTATGCAAATGTATTGTGTGAGTGCCTTTCATGCGGTATCTACGAGTATTGGAGGTCATCTATGCACCTTGATACTTTGACGCATACTTATAAAAGACAAAAGAAAATCAATAATTTTACATAACATCATCCCCTACACCTGTACTAAGATTTTGAGTTATGTTACTTTCTAATGTTAAATAATAATTATTAAATTAAATTATAATTAAAAATAACATTTGTATAAATTATGCGTTTTATCAATAGATGCTAGCAATTTTTCCAATAATGTCAATAACAATACAAATACATAATAAATTTTTCGATTCATTTATTATGGGCCAAAAGAAAGAAAAGTGGTGGGACTATATACTTTTGGCCATGTTTCAAACAGTGTACACACTGTTAGTATCGCTTCTTGAAAAGGTATGTAGGTACTAATATAAAATCAAAATTAAATTAATTTATTACTTTATTTTTCTGTCATTCCAATAAGAAAGTTAAGAATATTTAGTTATTTGTCATGTATACCCACCCATATGTAAATTAAAGGGAAATACCCATAACGATAACGTTACACAAATATTATCATATTACCCTTACTGTGAAATTTATGAAACCAAATAATATAATGTAAGATTGCTTAAGTCTTAACCCCTAAAGATAAATAATTGTATTATTTTGAATTATAAATTAAATAAACTCTCTAGCGTTCATTCATTCTATACCTAATATAATATATCTAACTATAAATACGATTTTACAAATTTTTAAAAGTTATTCGAAATTTATTATTAATTATTTCAACCCGTAGTGTGAGATAAATTACAAACAGACAACAACGTAGACGATATTATAATAAGTAACAGTAGTAGTAAATAGTTTTTACCTCACTTAATCATATAAAAATATAAAATAATTTATCATCCTCAATTTGTCGTTTAAAAATGTCTCCTTAATAAACATGTCTCTTTTATTGTATTTTTATAATAAAGATATATATTTTTAGGTATACTGTTACATAACTCATTACGCAGTAAATTTTGAAAATCATAGGACTCATAAAACGTATGAAAAATCTTTGATTGAAAAACAATTCGGATTTAGTATGACATTAATGTATCCGTTTATGGGGTATGTTGCTTGGATGGTGGTAAGTTTATTAAGTTGAGTGTACTAAAAATCAACCATGTGCTCTGAAAAATGTGTATATCAGTCGGCTATTGCCTAAAACAAGGCATTATGTTGCCAGTCTTAGGAAAAACGACCATGTGTATCCTTAACACAAAAGATGCATAATAATAAATTAATAATAATTCAATGTGCCGCTACTACCGGTATAGGTATATAAACTATTATAATAACTATTTTTATTTTATTTGAACTTATTTTATTGTTATTCAATACACTCGCTTTGGTTATTAGGCTCAACTTTAATGTTATAATGTCATTTTTCTAAGAAGGCAGGAGGCCTTCGCTCATTAGTTCTTTAAAAGTATTTAAATGAACATTATATAACGTATTAAGAAATTAATACAGAACTTATACCCAGAGATCACTAGTACTTATTTAATTAATTACTTCAGGGCCATTATATATTTTTGGGACGTTGCTCTTCCAAAACTTTCGATCTTATAACAGTACTACATAAACGATTCTCTCCGTGGACATTATCGCCGTGGAATGGAAGGCAGTGTCATCAATACTGTTGGCCATTCACATGTATCATTGAATTGAGTATACTAATGATAGTGACGCTGTTGGTGAAACAAGTGATCTTCAGAGTGACAAATTACATTTACGGGTTAAAGTTGTGCACCATAATTTTTTTCTACAATTAAAAATGCTTTGAAATGCAATGTTATTTCTTGTCTCTATTAGGTTGCGAACAGATTACAGTCGAGGAAGTAAAAGCAACAGCGCAATTCCTTGCTGGGAGCGCGAATACGCTTTAAAGAATGTGGATGAAAACTTCTTTACGAAAAATTACTTAATACTTGGTATTATTTTAATATTATTATTTTAACACGTTGAAAAGAATAGAATAGTCTGTTTAATGGATAAAAATTATTTTATAAATAACTTAGTATGTTAAATATTATTAAAAAAGGGATTGCCTGAAAAAATCCTGGCCAGGCTATATAATTAATTTAAATTCAAAAGTCACATTATTTAATTCTACCGAGGAGTTTAATGAAAAGGCTAGACACATCTTGAAATTAAAGTATTCAATTCGACAAAACTTCAATTTCACAAGTAAGGATATACCTTATTAGGAATATAGCTGAAATACATAGTTTTTCTAAGAAAAAAACCTTAGTTGAGACTACAAAATAGTGGCGCCACTGTAGTACATCTACGAGTATAAGTGACACATATTATAGCGCTTCTATGATTTGGCTTAAGAATACAATACTTACAATTAATTTAAATTTTGTTTTAGCTATTCAATTTTCACTAATAACTCTATTTGTTGTGTCGTTTCCATTGGCCCCTTCAGTGGTATTGCTCATAAACCTTTGGGACTTAAGGTAAATTAGGTATTACAAATATAATAAAAATAATTGGGTATTACAAATAGTTGTAGTATTATTTTTAAATAATGTAGTCAATCTCCTAATTAAAAAACATATTAACTGGTAATATTTGTTACTTTAGTTCATTATTGTTTGAAAATATAATAAACTCAAGGTGTTAACTTTATGAAAAAACGCATAAAATAAGGAGCCTACTGAATCACAGTAAATAATTTATGTTAGTTGATATTATTTATGTATCTGTTTACAATTTATGTCGCCTGTTGTACTGGTAATGAATGGAAAGGAAATGATATCCACCCTAGAAATACGTTACATAATACCTGGCTGCACAAAAAGATCTTAAATTTGATCTTTTTCAGGCATAAAAATATGTCATGATATTAGTTTCAAAATAATGTAATTAGCTCTTAGACTATATGTGTGCGTGTGCGTGCATGTGTGTGTGTGTGTGTATGTGTGTATGTGTGTGTGTATTTTTGTAAGCATTAAAATAATTCTATTGTAATTGTAAGCAGTAAGCCTCTGTCTTAATCTTCAACGATCCAAGAAAGTCCAACAAAAAACTTGCTAGTAATAAGTGATATAAATGCTAGGAGTTAATGATGTAGTTGCAATTCCATCCACTTCCAAGCTGAAAGCCACCGCGACGATGATTACCATGTTTTCATAACAGAGATGAACCTTGATTTACATCTACCTATTCATTTAACACTTTGTTTTTGATTGAGTTAAAGTGTGAAAAGGAGAAAAATATAATTGGATATATTCGTAATGCGATCACCATCTTACTGCGCCTAGAGAAAATCTTGGATTCTCTGAAACCCATAACAACACGTAGCTCAATTATAAAGTGCAACTTCGCTACTTACTCCAAGACCTGTCTTATAGAAAATAGCAACTTTGGGAAAACACTCTACACTTCTTAGATGCTTCATGCTTAAAAGGCATTTTTCGCAATAGCGATGAGGAATTCAGCTCTAAAACTACTGAAAATTTTATAAAGACAAATTACGTCTCTATTTTATTACAATATTAGTACAGAGATGTATGTTTCTAAGTTTGGAGTCCAGGCCTTAAAAACATTAAGTTATAATTCTGCTAGCCTTAACTTTATTTTATCACCTACAGCAAAATATGCTCTTTTTTAATATTAGTCCTTAGTACCTTCTAAGACATAATATTAAAAATGAGTATAAGCAAAACTGAATTAGTGTACGTAGTTCAATATTTAAAGTCAAGAAAAAACAGGAGAACTATAAAAAACTAAGGAAATTGCTCCGTAAAAACGCGACCTTCTAAACTGTATATTATCAATTAAATATAAAGAAAATTATAGAAATTTATTAGTTATTTTAATAAAACTATCTTGTTTTGTCTAGACACACAGCAAGCAAATTGTTACTAGCTAGTAAACGGCCTCTACATATAAGAAGTCCCGGAATCGGAGCATGGAACAATATGTTTTCATTTACAGCGTATGCCGCAATTATCACTAACGTTAGTAATTTTACCTTTTTTAATATTTATCAAATTTTTTATTAACGATATTATTGCATTTGTAATGCGATATTATTGACTTCGGGAAGATCTCATATTGTTGCCTCTAACTCTAGTTGCTGGTGAAAGAACTTAGAACCAATACACAAAAAAATCCTAGAACTTGATTGACAGACTGACAGGTAGATATAGATGATGGGTTCCGTTATGTAGGTACATGGCGGATTTTTAATAAGTTTTATTATAATTGTTTTAGGCTATTACTTTAGTATTCAGTACAAGACTTATTTTGAGGTATTATTTTGCATCTAGAAACAAACCATTGAATACTACTTTGGACTTCGTACTTGTTCATTTGAGAGTAAGTATTTTTAAGATGCTATCGAGATAAAATCTTATTTACGGCAGCTCATAATAATCAGCCAAAATTAAAACTCAGTTACCTCCACAATATTTAATCTATTTATCTATCATTTACCGATGTCTCAATAACTATAAATTTGCAACGCTAATTAAAATTTAAAGTAGTTATATAATATAGAATTATTGTTAGTTAGTTATATAAAAAGAAATAAGTCGTGTATATATTAGAATATAAGCGATCAGTTTGGACTTACGTCTCAGGGACTAGACTATACTTGAGCCAAATTCGATGTGGAATTTATGTAAACAAACCAAATGTCATCGTATATAGGTTGTCACACTTTTAGTAATGAAAAATTGTAATTTATCGCCAATTTCCAAGTTATAAATTAATAAATTTACTTTAACATTGTTTCCTAGAACTTAAGTTAACCGCCAAATACGTAATTTACAAAAAAATTAGCTTGTTACAATACAAAAATTAACAAATTTGTGATTACTAATAAACATCTAACAACCCTAAAATTTTGCACTGACAGGAAAATTTCGCAGATAAGCAACATTTGGTCTTTTTTTGATCAGTCGTTATATTGTTAAAGGTAAATTGTTATCGATTTTTATACACAATTTTAAATATTATAATTATTATGTTTATTCAACGTAAGTAAAGTAAAATAAATAATAAAAGAGAATGAGTGTCTGAACATAGATTTTTAATCATATTAAATCTATTTTAAAACAAATGTTGTTTTATTTTGAATGCTATTCAGGGATAGTGTATCTGTTTTTAATATAGGCATATACTAAAAACAGACATTAAAACAAACATATTTATGAAAATATTTAGAAATCATTCAGTGGGAAATTAGTTATACCCACGTTAACAAGTAAATTTTACTCCATAACAGAAATTATAGATAATATATAAATATATCTAACTCCCTGGCTTATTTGTTTCATGTTTTATGTAGCTTGTACTACTGTGTATAAATATGAAAAAATATAATTATTATAATTATTTTCCAATAGGCTGTTAACATCTTCCTATGGTTGGTTGCTAAGCAACGGTTTGTTGGTAAACATTCCATATCGAATTTAGCTTAAGTATAGATACTAAGTCTAGTTTTTAAGTAATTATTGTTTAAATTTGATGGGTAAAAATATCTGTCTGTCTGTATAACAATCGAGTATATGAAAAAAAAAGGTATAGGCGCATGTAAGCCTATAGATGTAATACTAACATTTAAAAAAAACGTCTAAATATTCTTTTTTTTTATTGTAACAATATGCATTCATATATGAGTATATTTGTAAATAAATAATTATTTTATTTTAGAGCTCAGGAAGGAAAGGAAATTTTTACATTTACTCCCAGACAATTAATGTTCTTTGTATATTATAAATGTATTTAAAATTTTAGTGATTAATTTATTAGTAGTAGTTGTTTGTTAGAAAAGTGTTTAATATAAGCAACCGCAGTATGATATAACTTATGTTTTTTTTTTTTTTTATAGACAGACGAAAATTATTATAGAAAAAAAGAGTGCTACTCACCTGGTAAGTTTTTTCATGCAATATATATTCTGAATCTTGATTAATATAGATTTTTTTTTTTGGTTTGGTTGTGTTACTATAAAATGTTATCAGGTTTTTTTAGTAAATCCTAGATTATATCGGTATGTCTCGGCCATGCCTCAGAGAGCACGCAAAACCGTAAGTCTCAGTTGTTATCATAGACTTCTGATAACGATTGTTACTCATAGCAGAGAAATTATCCGCCAACTCGCAGGGGAGCAGCGTACTGGAATAAGCTCCAACTTTTCTCCTATGTGGAGAAGAGGACTTTTCCCAACAGTGGGAAATTTACAGGCTGATTCAATCAGTCAGACATTGTTCGAACTTTTATATTATATGTACAAGTTGGCTTGATCTTTTTGTCAGATGTAAAATTTTTCTCATCGACATAACTTTGTAATGACGAACATATTATTTTCTTAATTTAAATGATTTTAAAAATTGTAAAAATATTAAAAAAATACATATAAAACAAAAGTCCCTAAAGATTCAAGCGTCGTCCGAAAATTTTAAGACTTTTTATTGCTTCAAAGTAAAATTCAAATAGGAACACAGAAAATAATAGACGCTTATAAAATGTTACATCGGTCGGACGGATTTTTGTTTCGACCATTGTAACATTGTTCGTCATTGCAAAGTTATGTCTATCAGAAAATTTACATCTGTCAAAAAGATCAAGCTAACTTGTACAGGATATAGTAATATTTATATCAATAATTATTAATCAATTAAATATGCACATTCGTATTAGTAGGTTTATTTATTAACCGACTTCGATAATAAGGAGGAGGTTCTCAATTCATCTGTATTTTTCTGTGTGTTACCTAATTACTTTTGACTGGGTACACCGATTTTAATAAATCTTTTTCTATTCGAAATCTGATGCTTGTCATGTGGTCCCATTTAAATTTAAGCGAGATCTGACGAGTAGTTTTTGAGTTATTCCTAATAATGCATATTTAACTGTCTTCGACTAGGTTGATTATGTTCTCATTTTATTACTTGTCGATGTATATGAACAAAAAAAAAACTCTATAGGAGAGTTTTAGAGATCGTCCCGTGGTTACTTTCTATTTTGGTGATTTTCTGATGAATATCTTCGGAGACATGCAACTGAACTCTTCAATAAATAACAGAAAATCTGTCGTGGTTGCTGCAATCATATTATGTATATGAATTGTGTACACAATCACACGATACAACATAACGCCTGTTGAAGTTAGTTTTTGTTTTGTCAAAATTTTAATTATATTATTTTAATCTTTGATTAACAATGGTAGACACTTGTCTATATACCGTATCCTAAGGATAGAGATCTTATAAAGGACGAGGTTTTTAAAGCTTAATCCGTCACGTTGCTGCAATGCAGGTTTGTAAATATTATATTAAAGTAAAAAGTAAAATAAAAGTCTATTCACAGTAAATTTAATAAATAATACCTGACTTCGTTTACTTAAGCATTCGTCTTATACTATTATTATTGTCTGCCGAAAGTTCGTTATAAAAAATAACCACTAATAAAGCATTGGTTTTATAACACTCTAATATAATTATTCGATCTTATTTTAATAAAAGCATCGCATTGTTGATAAAGCTTTAAGATGTTACACTTAAAGATAATCGTTAGTAGTTTAATTTATAACGTATAATAAAACTAGAGATATCTATGTAAGTTACATTACAAAGGTATTAAGTTTTATTAAGAAGAGATTTGATAATTATTTATATAATATTTATAATAACATTTAACAAAAAATAATCATTTAAATTCCATTATAAAATATTTTGAACAATTTCGAGACTGCTTACAGTTTCACCGAAAACTCCACAAGGATGTGGCTTAATAAATAATGTAATATAATTGATACGTGAAGCAAAAACTTTCTACCCCTTTTTACGAAAATTACGCGGACGCAGAAGTATGAAATTTGGCACAGTTAAAGTTTATATGGAGAAGAAGTGCAGAATGATAATATTTTTTATAATAATGCTCAAAAAATACATTAAATTCATTTTTAAAAAAACGCTACACACACTACGGCACACACACATATGTATACGACTACAACACAATACACATATATACACAAAATTTTGTTTATTGTCAACACGGTCTAAATACAGGTCTTGCAACGAATTTTTTATCGAAATTTAGTATCACAGATCAGGTCCAAAAAAAGCTGCATATGCATGATTAAGTCGAATTTCGACCACTGGGCGACCACTAGTTTTAATAATTACCTATTTGTCATGATTGTACGTCCTTAAAACTAAAACTTACCTCAAAAATTTTAACATTAGTCGTGAATTATTTAACTATAATAATAAAAACAAATTTTTATTAAGAATTTCTAGAACCTGTTGGTACAACACATAAGGCAGATACTTTTCACTGGAGAGGGCTGCTGGATTCAATGACCCGAAAATCAGAATATCATATGTTCTCCATTTACAAAGTGGTCTTTATTTTCCTATTTATTGTAAGTTTCTTTTCAACGTTCACATGAAAAATATTTTTATTAAATTTCTTTAAGCAATTTTTATTTTTCAGCATATTATGGCTTTTGTCGGTTTTTTATTAAAGTATTTCTTTCCTCCGATCATAAGAGAAATAAAGGAAACTAAAGCAACTGAGAGGAGAATAAAAACACTTTACCACCATTACAAAGATGCAGAAGAGAGTAAAGAAGAAATTGGTTCGTCTATTCATAAGAAAATATAAGAACCCCCTTTCCCTCGGACCAATTTAATCTCGAAATAATTGTATATTAATTTGATTCGTTCATAAACATGTTATTAAATACAATATAAGTTTTATTTCAACAATTAAAATAAAAATCATTTGTCGCATAACTAAAATATCATCTTATCAAATCGGATATAATAATCAAATCAATAAGCAAGCGAACTCGTACAAAAATGAAAATTAGAGGGGAAAATAAATCTAATACAGATATTACCACTACATATTATAAAACAAAGTCCTCCACCACGTCTGTGTGGCTGTCTGTTCGCGATAAACTCAAAAACTACTGCACAAAATTTAATGCGATTTTCACCAATAGATAAAGTGATTCATGGGGAAGGTTTAGGTACATATACAGCAGCAGTGCAGCCGGGGCGGGCCGTTAGGGAAAAAATTTAATTGTGTTTTCTTGAATACCTATATTTATACTCAATTTATAAAAATACCCTTCAATATGCACTCACATTGAGTATATATATATATCAGTACTTTAAAATCCGCTAGCTAATTAAAGTCTATTTATTTCCAATAGTAATTATAATAGAATTGAGTTGTTGCAGAATTATGTCGAAAAAAGAGTTTTAAATTATTAATTTCATTTACTTTTACTCTTTCGCTAAATACCTTAATTTTGAACATAATAAAAGAATAAAATATGTGATTCAAAATATATTTAATAAACAAACATTACGTTACAACATTTACGTTAAAACATTTTGATTATTATTAAACGATTCCAATAAATCTACTATTTCTCGAATGTTTGTATTGATTCCACCGATGGCACCACGGAATACGGTGCGAATTGTTAACTCCACCACGCTAATTATGAGGCCATTTAAGATTCTCGTAACGACGGCGATGAGAGGATTCAGTAGCCAGGTATATAAAACGTTGCCAATCAATCGTACACTCAGACGCCTAAAATTATTAATCAAATATCAATCATTCTTATTATTATTCGTCTTCTTATATAAAAGAAAAAAGAAAAGATATTATTATTTCTTAACAACTTGAATGCCCACTAATTTACGAGGATGTCATTAGATAGCCTTTTACGGAGTGACTGACTTCATAGTTAAATTGAAATCTTGATTGAATTCTAATAATTTTTTTTTTTAAATATATTTTAATCATTTTCATATAGCTTTAATTGTATTCCGGGATATAAAACAATCTGTATATTTTACTTAGTTTTACTAAGTTTGTCAAATGGCTATCAATGGGTGCTCATCACTAAGTTTACATTTGGCTATATATTAAAGTAATCTTATATATATTGTCGTAATGACTATTGTTTTTACTCTGTTATCTCGGTTTCCACTAGACTGATTTTAATTATTCTTTTTATGCCAGAAAACTTGTTTATTAATGTAAATATTGCGCTGAAATATCTACGTCTCAATAAAGAGAAGCATTATAAAACAATATTTGATAAATTTTGTGGTTAATATTATAATGATTGGTGAAATTCTTACCCGCGTTCGGTAATAGAGAATTGTTGCAGCTGAATTTCATCATTATTAAAATCGATCAAGACATCAGCTATGATATCAAAGTAGTTAAGTGATCCAACAACTTGACCAGTTGGTCCGAGTCCCATTACTTGAACAAGATAACTGTAGACGAACTGAAAAAAACATTTATTTATTTATTGTAATCAAACATTTCTCTTTTTTATAAATACAATAATTCTTAAGAGTTTATTGGATGTGCTAATACCTATCTTTTTTGCGTAAGAAAGCATGTATCGAGAAAGGTTAAAGGTTAATCAGTTTACACATAGAATCCAAGCATTAAATATAACCGCGGGTAAAATTGCGTGATTCATTTAGTAATAAATATATAACAATATATATATTAGGTCTTTACCTTTGAAATTGCCGATTCGTCGTATTTTTTTTCTCTAAACTAAAAAAAAAATTCGCTAAGACCTCGAATTTCAAATTATTTTTATTTTGAAAATATAGAATTATTTTTTATAATTAGTCATTTGTTTAATGGTTAGCGTTCTTAACGAAGTAGCGCCATGCTGCTTGCAGCCGAATGGGCCGGCGCGCCCGGGGAAGTACTTCGCTCTCACTTAACACCAACGTGAAATGACGGCACTGTCGTCGTGTTTCGTTCGGTTTCTGAGATATCCGGTGGCCCATCCCTTCCTTTCCTTCCACAGATCCGGTGGAACATCCCTCCCCTCCCTAAAGGCCGGCAACGCAGCCGCTCATCCTCTGATGTAGCGGGTGTCTATGGATGTCGCTTTTACTTACCAATAGGTGAATCGACTGTCCAATTGCCCCCTTTAATATTAAAAAAAATAGCATTTGTACGTTTTTCGTCATCATGGATATGTTAAAAATTCTAGCGATTATGGAGTATGAGTTCCGTCGTGGTAGCAAAGCGGCAGAAGCGGCAACATCAACGACACGCGACGTTTACGGTGCGAACACTACTAACGACCATACCACTCGTTATTGGTTTGCTCGCTTTCGTTCAGGAAATTTTGACCCAAGAAATTAACCACGTGGTCGGCCGAAAATGTTGGTCGACAATGACGAATTAAAGGCGATTGTGGAGGCTGATGATTCTCAAACTACAGCTGAATCAGCAGCAGCTTTCGAAGTTAGCACTAAAACAATATTGGTCCATTTGCATCAAATTGGCAAGGTAAAGAGTAAATAAATAAATCTAACTGTTCCTAAGGCAGGCAACTTAATGCCTGTGTTTTAGGTAACAGCCGATTGATATACATTTTTTTAATAACTATACATATAAATAATACATATATAAATAAACATATATTACACACAGACTCAGGGCGAGAATCGAACCCACAACCCTTGGAGCAGAAAACAGGGTCACTGCAAACTGCGCCAACGGGTCAGTCTAGAGAACTAAGGAGCTCGAAAAATAGGTGCCTCACGATTTGAATGAACGCCAGCGCGAAATACGCGTCGAGGTGTGCCTTGCACTACTCAACAGACACACAAACGAAGGCATATTGAATCGTATTGTCACTTGTGACGAAAAATGGATTCTATTCGACAATTGCAAGCGCTCAGCTAGTTGGTTAGATCCTGGTTCAGTATTTAAACAATGCTCTAAACGAAAAATGACCCCTAAGAAAGTGATGGTAACTTTTGGTGGTCTAGCGCCGGTGCATTCATCACAGCTTCTTACCAAACGGCATAAGCATTACTGCAGATGTGTACTGTGAAGAACTAAACACAATGATGTAGAAGCTTGCACCTCTCCACCCAGCTTTGGTCAATCGCTCGGCTCCGCTGCTCCTGCACGACAACGCGCGATCTCACACTGCACAGCAAACGGTCTCCAAGTTACAAGAACTGGGGTTGGAAGTTCTCCATCATCCACCGTACTCAACAGATCTTGCCCCTACAGACTTCCACTTCTTCCAGAATTTTGATAACTTTTTGGCGGGAAAAAAATTCAATACCTTTACGTTACCTCTCGGCCAGCAGAGTTTTTCAAGAAAGGCATCAATAAGTTACCACTACGTTGGCAAAAATGCATTGATTCCATAGGTACTTACTTTGAATAATAAAAATAAAAAATATAGGGAAAAAAAGTGCGTTAACTTATTTCATCAAAAACGGCAATTTCATAGGTAAAGACCTATTATATTACTTTGAATAAATGTCGATTAAGTTACTTGGGAATCAACAAATAAATTGATTACGAATGATTTGAAGTACGCTCTAAATCTTTATCTTTATTTTACAATGTGCTACCTATCATTACGTAGATATATTTTAGCGGGTTTAATTTCTTCAACATTTTTTTTCAAAAATCGCTTTTGAAGTCAAATCCGATTAAAAGTGGATTGAAATATTTTTAATTTACAATATTAATTGACCGGGCCAAATTGACTCGCTTGACCGTTTTGTCATGGATTGACGATATACGGAATCGGTGACTATGTCGTATCGGGGTCTATAAAACGTTTTATTATCTGAGTAGGCTTAAATAATAGTTCACTATCGCTGTAGAGATCAATAGATAGATAATTATAGGTATTTCTTAGTCAATTCGTATTAATAATTGAATTACAGAAAATTTTTAAATTTCTGTCGAAATAAAGACTAACACAGTATGCGATATTTAAAAATAGTAATGACTGCTTGATATTTAATTTTTGTATTTAAAAAATACTTCGAAGATCGATTAAATATCACATGATGTAGGTACCTATTAATATTTTTGATGTGATCACAATTAAAACTTACCAATTAAGCGGTATAGTTTATACACTTCGTACATGTGTATGTTCCCTAATCAAGATGTGATTCTTTTTTGTGAATTAGTGATTGTTTTGGAAATGAATATTCTGTTATGATTAAAAAAAAAATTTAAAAGCATACTTCTAAGTCAGTAAAACGGAGTTGAACGCGCACACGCAGCGTTTTATTAAAATAGTTGACGTTTTGATCTCCAGAGCGGGCGACGTTGACGAGTCCTGTCAACTGTCCTTCGTTGAGTTTCAACCAGGCGCTGTACGTGATTAGCAGAATTCTCTACAATACAATAATATCAATTATATTTTGTTTGTAGACCTGTATTAAAAATATTAAATAATTATTGTTTACTTCATTTAGACCTTTGTGTAATCAAGATTTTTATACTCTATAATCAAGATTGTTAAACAGTTTTATAAAAAATATGAAACTAAATTTTGATATACTTGGAATATATTTTAAAATATTCTAGAACAAAAAAAAATTAAATATATATTTTATACATAATAACTATACTAACGACTTCAAATCCTTCTTCAATACCCGGTAATTCCATAGGATCGAGACCATTCTGTTGCATAAAAGGTACCAACATAGAAATTGTGTTGTCTACATAGTCGTTTACTTTCGCTGTTAACCCATTGTTCTGTTTTGGACTACAAGGAAAACATAGAATCAACGATTATATACTAATGATTAACAAACATATTATATATGTTTTAAAATTAACGACATATTAAGTAATTAACACAATTCATTCAAAACACTTTTCCAATATAGAGAGAAGTCCTGTGTGAGATGTTTACAGGCTGATTCAGTTCGGTTCAGTTCAGTAGATTATTCAAACAAAAGGATATACAGATGACGGGTGAATTACTATCAATATTTAAGGAGAATACTCGGTAGATGATTCTCTTTCGAATTATGTAAAAAAAATAGGTACTTAATTTTTGACCAAATTTTCATAAATTTCAATTCAAATAAATGAAGCGTGGACACTTATCTAGTCATGCCGGCGTCGCGTGCACAGGTGTTGTGCTGTGCCGCTTGTTCACATCCAAAAATTGCCAAAGCTCACATTATTTACCTAATCAACAAATTTGTAGCTTAAACGAGTAAAATATCTTAGTATTTTTGCCCCTAAGTCAGGATTAAAGTATTAAGGGGGATTGGATCATGCTTGTTCATCCTGCTACCCGTTAACACGTGGCGGTGTTTAAACGTAGGTAAACTACCTATTTTATGTCGTAAGTGCAGCTAGCTGCTAGGATGTCCAGACGACGCGTAAATATTAAGATAACTGTTGAGTAACTTAGAAGTTTATTAATATTTACCTTTTTTTTACATAATTCTAATGAGAATCACGTACCGAGTATTCTCCTTAAATATTGATAGTAACTCACCATTCATTCTGTATAAGCAAATTAAACGCTCTTACAAGAAAATGAAAAATCATGTCAGGTATTTTTATTTTTTGTTGAGGCTTTACCTTATATAAGTGAACAAAGTAGCCCGAAAATTAATTATTTAACAGTATTTCTTCGTCGAGACTGATTAGTAATCAATCTATCTAGCAAATCGTTAAGTGTATGATGTCTACACAAAGAATTGAATTCGAAAGTCGTCCCATAAAAAAATACTTTCTAAACAATAAAAAAAGTCTTATAAATAACCCGTCAACCCCTTCTTTCTTTCTCTTCGTTTTCTCATTGCATGAAAAAAATATGGTAAATAAAATTAAAATGATAATACATACTCTGGAATCTTGCTCTTAATTGTATTCGCCTCGGCGGCCGCCACCAAAAATATTAAAATTAAAGCCTTTGAAGTATTCTTCATGTTTCTAATGTTTATTACGTGCAACTGTGTGTATTTCAAATGCTTTTTCCCTTTATACAAATCTTTGATTTAATGATAACATTAATCTTTGCGATTATTTGGTGCTAGTAGCGTGATATTTTTGAAACGATATGTGATATAAATCTTAATTATTAAGATAATAAAAAAAAGAAACGCAAATTTTTTTTTTTAATATTACTATAATCATTTGATAAATTATTGAATGATGATCAAAATTTAATGATTCATTTGGACAACTATAAACTTCGCTTACAACGGCTGATAAAGCTTTCTTAAAAGTTAAAAACTTTCAAAAAACCTGTCAAAAACGTTGGTACACAATTGAACACAACGAAAACAGAAGAACAAAAATGATTAGACGTTATATTTGTAATAGCAGGCTGAAAGATATTTTATTACACATACAATTGTTAATTTCAAGAGACTTTTTTTTTATAAGGCATTAGAAAATAATAAGAACTATATAAGACATGAAGTTATTATTTTTCGGATTTTTAATCGCATTACAAATAGTCGATTATCACTATTTTTAGATAAACCTCTAATATTATCAATATTAGAATTAGTTTAATAAATATCAAAAATGTTTTTTTAAGATAAGAGTTTGAAGTCCTCATTAGAAAATTATAGGTACGCCTATGATTAATAATTACTCCTTATCACACTACTGTTTTCTTTAGCGTGTTGTTACCTTTACCTATTTAAAAATAGTTTTCTATAATAATAAATAAATCCTAGTTTCACTAGTGCAAAAGAATAACATTGCCAAAAAAAATATTTAATACGTTTCGTACTAGGATTCACAGTCGTTCCAACATCAATGTAATTCAAACAGCTTGCAACTGTTCAGATATTGTGATTGAGTGACTACTAAATATACCTATATGTATAACGGTTGACCAGAGACTGACTCGACAGTATCACATTGAAACAACTATGAACATAATTAGAAAGCTTATTTGAATTTTCAGATCGCTGGGTGATATAATGACGAGTGAGCTCTTGAATAAAATTTTCTTTGTCATGGCACAATCTGACATTACCTTTAGTACCACGGTCTGTGGTGGTGGCCTATAAATCCAGCTTCCTAAATATTGAAAGAGCTTAAATATCAATAACAAAGGTTTCTACCATAGATTTAAGAAATAATATTTCTATGGTTTCTACACAGGTTTCTACAACCACAAAAAAAAATATATATATATATGTATATATATATAGGTATATATATATATATATATATATATATATATATATATATATATATATATATATATATATATATATACAGTGGGACTGGCGGAGATGCGCGGGCAACTCCATTTTGGATCATGGATTGGACATGGATCGTGTCGTGACCACGATCCATGCAACTGGGTCGAAATATTGACACAAAATCACTGTGTTATATCGTGGTATGTACCCGTTTTAAACATAATAATATTATGTCTTCAAACCACGAAATAAGTCTTAAATCATAAATATTTAATATTTATTTGATATTTATTTCGAAGTTGCATAGATAAATGTTAAGTTAATGAATAAATAAAATATTAATATAAAATATTTTATCATATAAAAACAACTGAAAATGAAGCGAATGCACGTGTTAAGCAATCGATCGAGTTTATTCAAATAAATTTCACTGAGGTCTAAGCAACATCACCGTAGTCAATTATTAGCCAAAGTAAAGCATTTAAGAGTATGGGCGCTTGTGCACTACACGGAATTTTACTGGCCGGCGCGGGCGTCCGATTTTTTACTGTCCGATTTGGTAATGAAAAAAACGGATAAGCGTTTGTGCACTACACGGAATTTTACTGTTCGGTAATAACCTTGCGAATTTTATATCACTGAAAAGATAAGAGATTTTAGACTAGTTATTTAACATAATTATTCTAATATAGTGTTCTGTGATAGAATAGAATTTATTAAACAATTATTTTATAGTTTAATTAAAATAAAAAAACTGCAGATACGTCTAGCGCCATCTTGTATATCAATAAGATACCGGTAGTTTTGAATCAATAACTAATCACGCTCAAACGAGATGGCGCTTAGAAGTTATTTCCTTTAAGATTATAATGTAAATAATAATAAAATGTTTGTATAAAGACTTAACTGTGCATAAATATGTAAATAAACTAGGATTTAGAACGTTTTGGTAAATAACATTATAATAGACAAATCGTAGTTATGAAAATATATATATAAGTACGTATAAAATATGTACATGTTTATTAATTTATTCGAATATTAACTAATAAAATACAATTAATTTATTAATAAATGTTCCTTATATATAATACTTAAATATTTTGTATTTTATTATTATTTATTTTTTAAGACTCGAAAAAAAACGGTCCGGAATAGGGAAAAGTAAAATGTCGGACGGTAAAATTACGGATAGTGCACAAACGCTCTATACATTTATATGGCGTGCCATGTCGGACCGTAAAAAATCGGACCGCCGGACAGTAAAATTCCGTGTAGTGCACAAGCGCCCTATAGGATGCAATGTTCAGTAGAATTTACGCGAAACTTCATTAACTTGCCACCTGCTTAGCGATAAGACCGCCTTTTGTACATAAGTCTTTTATTTTATACTTAAACTGTTTGTTACTTGTATGTGTACAATAAAGAGTAAATAAATAAATAAATAAATAACTTGATACATGACAGTAAGAGACTTGTCAATAATTATGCCGAGATCCTTAACCTTTGTAGTAAAAGGTATTGCATATCTACCAAAAATCTGGTTCGGTAAGGAATTTGTATGAAATGAAGCCGGTTGCCGAGTACTACCCACAATAATCGCTTGGCACTTGGCGGCATTACCTAACAACATTTCCGTGATTTAGTGACCAGTTATGTATACGTATTAGATCTTGAATAATAAAATTAAAAGTAGAATGCAGGTTGCTAATTTTTGTCCGTTTATAAAGTTTATATTTTTTGTCTATTATTAAAATATATCTTCCTCCTGTTTTATAAATATATTTTTTCAGATTCACTGTATTTGTTTGGGAGATGTTTGGCTACCTGGAATAACTATAACCACTGTTCGCTCGGTAAAAAATCGATGACGAAACTAGCAGTAATCATCTAATGATGATTATTGACTATCAACATAAGCTGAATAAAAGTATAAAACTTGGGGGAGAATATGTTATTGACTATCAACATAAGCTGAATAAAAGTATAAAACTTGGGGGAGAATATGTTGAAAATAAACAATAAATAAATTCCTATCTTTTCATTTTTCTGGTTAGGCTTGACGAACTTTTCAAATGCCCTCGTAGTTTGACTGACCCGTTGGCGCAGTTACCAGTGACCCTGTTTTCTGCTCCAGGGTTATGGATTTGATTCCTATTAATAAAACATCACAGGAATTTGCCTTATGTGGCAGATTTAAATTTGGAGCCAAATAATTGGCAAAGCTACTTTCTCGGCAGCATTGTGACATATATCTTGGTAAATGTTTAATAAAATCACTCATTGCTTTAAGTTGTTCATCAGTAATCGAATTTTTACCCCAGATTTTTCTCCTCTTTTATCGGTATACCTTCATTGTTATGGTGTTAGGTTAATGTATTATCTATTCTTGTCTGGCTAATAGTCAAAGTGTTCAACACTGTTTTCTACATATCACTTTATCACGCATATTTTATTTATGTCTTTACGATTGTGATGATTAAGACCTTTTTTTATTAATCTCCTTCACATAACTTTGCGATAATCTACAACGTGCTTCAAAAGATCCTTCACTCCAAAAGTTTTTCCACAGATATCTATTTAGTGCTTAGAGCAGTGACAGTCGATATTGTAACCTGTAAATGTTTTATTTTGTACTAATTTCCCTTTAATACTTACATAATCTTGCTATGCCATGCCGTGTCTCCGACAGGATAGAATGTAGCTACCCCTTCTCTTCCCGTGGGTGTCGTAGGAGACGACTAAGGGATAAGAAAGTTTCACGTCCAACTATGAAACTATAAAAACCGACAGATAGCGGGATAACCATCGAAAAATTATGGCTTAAATGAACTTTTTTTTTTTTACAGAGTACCTTAGAACCACTGGACCAGAACGACAATTGCTCTGGTGTAGCGGTGTGAATAGTCGCATAACGCTTTCTTATCGGAGCAGATATTTGTAATTGTACAAATATTCGTTTCTAGTCTGGATGTGTGTCCTTGTGGGTCTACCCACCGTGACTCGAAGTACGTAAAAACGTCGGTCCTGGTTGTCATCATAGACATCTGATAGCGATCGTTACTCATGGTAAGGAAATTATCCGCCTATCCGCAGTGAATCAACGTGGCGAATTAAACTCCAACACTTCTCCTATATGGAGAAGAAGCCTTTGCCTAGTAGTGGAACGCTTACAGGCTGATTCAGTTCAGTTCACTAGTTTCAATTTTTTCCAATGATAAGTATATTGCAAACAATAAGATGTCCCATTAAAATATTGTACCGGAAATGTTTACCTAATCATATATCATATCAATTAATATTTCAAAATCAGTTCATAGTCAGATAATATGATACTATGTTCAAAAAATTTTATCGAATGATAAATAAAATAATAAACATTTTGTCGTTATTGAAATAAGCTACATATTTTTATTTCAAAATTATATCAGTAAATACCTATTTTCTGTTTGTGGTTATTTTATTCAATATTGGTTTCTGTTTCCAGATTTACTTGTGTCGTATCGATTTCTTTTGAGATATAGAATATCTAGATGAGTCTTTTTCTTTAAAATTAGAAGCAGTTGTGGCACAAAAACTATTTTTATAATTTAATTCATAAATGGCGTTATAACTTTACATTAATCTATTATTAAGTAATAAGAGACCTTGACGTGAACGTACATGTTATTCCACGAAGTGAATAAAAAAATATGGTTTAATTATTCTTGTCGGAGTACAAATCATTAAGCCAGTAAATTAGAACTATTAATAATGTCATTTACAAACCTATATAAGAAAGTATGGTCAATAAGCTGTCTCTGATTCGATAGTAATTGGAGCCTAAAATAATTTTGTTTATCATCTAACTCCTAAAAGTTTTTAGCTACATTATGATCATACAATAGATGAAAAATATTTTATATACTTGATTTTATAAATTAATAATAATTTTTATACATTATTATATATCCTATTATTTTCTGTTTCTTTTCTATTTTTGAAGGATAAGTATTAAAGTGATGATTCCACACAACATTTCATTATTCTGAAAACACTTACACGTTTACGGTCTTACTTATAAAAATCTCGTTAAGTAATACTTAGCCACCGTTTAGTTAAGCTATAAATCAAGGATTAACTTTTGTTTACTTATAAACATTGACTAGCTGTTACTTAGTTAAGAAACGAACAAAGAACGATACATAGATGGTTGGCACAGATTATACCCAAAATAATCGATTAGATAGAGAAATTGAATGAACGAAATTGTTAAAAATTATATTCAAGCGACATCTATTAACATTATAGAGAAAACTCTAGCTCGATATTGTAGTGAGTTACTACCACGGCCGAGAGATACCTCGACCGTGGTTACTACTCTCTTGACAGTACTCTATTGACAGTTAGGAACTTGGATCAATATTCTAATTTCTAATAGGTTTCTAATCATTTTTATTTTGATGGGTAGTAGTCGGATTCTCAATTACAAAATTCAACAAAGCTTATTAAATATTAAATTAATAAATTTACTTAAGATATAACCTCATTTAAATTATGTTATTATAATTAAAATAAGGTACCTAAAGATCTGTATTAAACAGACAGATAACGCTCATTTAGTATATATTAATTTTTATATAGAGGAAATTTCATTCTAAATCTTTTCTTACTAACAAACAAACGCAAGTACCTAAGTAGATCAGACGTCGCAATAGAACAGCTGATTTATGTGAAATCCGCCATCTTGCGGCTTAACGAGAGTTAAACTATGGCTACGTTCCACTTAACGCCCGCAACGATTGTAACATCCTCTGTATCGTTCCACCTAAGGTCCGTGGTCGTCGCGAGCGATCGTTCGACGTCATAGATGACGTCACTGTTCGCGACCACATCGCGCCCACTTCGCCCACAAAATATTGATGGGTCAAAGTGGGCTTTCACCAAAACGAAGCGGGAATTTTAAAAAAGAACGATGGCGACGAGACAAATAACTGTTTACGATCCTGAAACTGACATTGCAGTGGAATTGTCTCTCATTCGTTTTGTTGGGAATCCATTTCGAATTAAATTTTACTCCAATCCATGCGAAATATTTACTCACAAAACCCCCACAGCTGCACGTTTTTACATGCCGCCATATTACGAGCACATAGCGCTCAAGATGTGCGTTCCACCTAACATTCGCCTTCAACGCCCGCGGCCTTTTTACGTTAGTGGAACGGCAATTTCAGCGGTCGTGGTCGATGGCGTTGCGGGCGTTAAGTGGAACGTAGCCTATGGGCGCTTGTGCACTACACGGAATTTTACTGACGGGCAGTCCGATTTTTTACGGTCCGACATGGCACGCCATATAAATGTATAGAGCGTTTGTGCACTATCCGTAATTTTACCATCCGACATTTTACTTTTCCCTATTCCGGACCGTTTTTTTTTTTGAGTCCTAAAAAATAAATAATAATAAAATACAAAATATTTAAGTATTATATATAAGGAACATTTATAAATAATTTATTAGTTAATATTCGAATAAATAAACAAACTACACACATAAACAGAGCCCTCTTTCCCATTGGGCACTTTGGGCAAGTGCCCAGGGCCCCGCGATCGATAGGGGCCCCCTCAGATCAAATAAAAAGTCCCTAGTTCCTGTCAGATCACCAAACGATAACCAATATTTATTACCAAAAAACTTATATAAATCGAAGAAATCGAACCTAAATTACTGACTATAATCCCAACTTACTAACTTTTACATGCGCGAAGCTATTCTAGTCTCGCCCAAAAGTTAGGCTTTCCGACTTCAGCATGCTTAGATAAATTTAAATATATAATGGTATACTCATTTTCACTCATCAGTGTGAGTCACTCTATTTAAATTAAGCGAACGAAGCGAAGCATGAGGCTCCAAGTTTGAATTAACCAATTTATTTAATTGAGAAATTACATAGAAAATTAAAATGTGTTTGAATTTATATTTAAGGAGATGGTGGAATGGAATTCCATATAAGTTTGGCCCTGGTTTGAATATCAGTGTCCAAGAATAATTTATGCCACATTAGTTAGGTATATAAATGCTAATAATAGGTACATATTTTATTTACTTACAATGAGTTTTAATAAAACAATGGAATTTGTGATCTGATAGATTTTTTTTTTGAGAACTTCGATTTACATTGAGGTTTTTTTACTATAAATTAAGACTTTTTTATTATTACTTGCGTATATTTTAAATAAAAACAATAATTTATAATTTGCAACATGATGATTCGTTTCGTACTTAACAAACAAGTGTGGTGTGATGGATAATACGTATTTTACAAAGTATTTTGCACTCTGCATCCTCAGTCCAACTGAATGGAAGAGAGAAATTTAAAATAGAAACCTTTCTTCCCATAATTGATATCTACCCTCAGCGTTCATTTAAAACAGCGATTAAGTTCGTATAAGAATATCAGTAAACGTTTTGATCTATTTTTTCGGTTGAAAACTCTGAATTCTGAAGAGTCGAGACAACGTTGCAAAGAATTTGCTGAATTTTATTATGAAGATGTTAATGAGAAAGAGTTAGAAATAGAATGTTTACATTTAACAGAATACTTAAAAATTGTTGACAGTGAAAATAAAGATTCTATATTAAAAATGTATCAACTTTTGAAAGAAAACAAAATTGAAGACACATTTCCAAATGTAGAAATCGCATTGAGAAAATTTTTAAGCACGATGGTAACTAACTGCAGTGGGGAACGCTCCTTTTCCAAATTAAAAAGAATTAAAAATGAATTGAGAAGTACAATGCTTCAAGAGAGATTAACCAGTTTGTCGTTGATGTCCATAGAATCTGATGTGCTAAAAAGCATTGATTTTGAAGAAGTGATTAACGATATTGCCCATCTGAAATCTAGAAGGGTTCCTCTTCAAATAACATAGATTTTTAAGCACTAACCTGCAAATACTAAAAGAGTTATTTTTGTGGACTAGGGTATGTTCGCGGGCCCTCTTCTAATTGATAATTCATCACTTTTATAGGATTTTTTAATCTATGCATTCCACAGACCACATGCGCGGAAATGATACTTCTTTAATCAAAAAACGTCAAAAACTGAATTAAACTGTCAAACTTTAGTAAATAATTGTTTGCTATTGTTCATAAAAGATAAACAAAATTATCTTCTTACATTTATTCACTACTTATTATTTTAATTAAAAACTGATAAATAAAAAACTATTGCGCATGTCCCATTTCCGTTTCCGCGCATGCGGTCTGTGGAATGCATAGATTAAAAAATCCTATAAAAGTGATGAATTATCAATTAGAAGAGGGCCCGCGAACGTACCCTATATTACATTTATCTATTCGTTTCATGTGATTGTTAATAAAAATAAATATTTAACCTTGTTTATCTACTTTCTTTGTCTTTTCTAAAAAAATAGTGTTCTGTCAAAGTCATAGGGGCCCCATTATCCTAATATGCCCAGGGCCTCCAATATGTTAAAGACGGCCCTGCACATAAATACGTACGTTTATACGTATATATGTTTTCATAACTACAATTTGTCTATCAACTTTAATTATAATGTTATTTACCAAAACGTTCTAAATCCTAGTTTATTTACATATTTATGCACAGTTAAGTCTTTATACAAATATTTTATTATTATTTACATTATAATCTTAAAGGAAATCACTTCTAAGCGCCATCTCGTTTGAGCGTGATTAGTTATTGATTGGTTTGAGTCTTAAAAAATAAATAAAAATAAAATACAAAATATTTAAGTATTACATATATAAGGAACATTTATAAATAAATTGATTGTATTTTATTAGTTAATATTCGAATAAATAAATAAACATGTATATTTATACGTATATATATTTTCATAACTACGATTTGTCTATCAACTTTAGTTATAATATTATTTACCAAAACGATCTAAATCCTAGTTTATTTACATATTTATGCACAGTTAAGTCTTTATACAAATATTTTATTATTATTTACATTATAATCTTTAAAAAAAATCTCATCTAAGCGCCATCTCGTTTGAGCGTGATTAGTTATTGATTGGTTTAATTTGATTCAAATCTACCGGTATCTTATTGATATACAAGATGGCGCTATACGTATCTGCAGTTTTTTTTTAAATTAATCTATAAAATAATTGTTTAATAAATTCTATTCTATCACAGAACACTATATTAGAATAATTATGTTAAATAACTAGTCTAAAATCTCTTATCTTTTCAGTGATATAAAATTCGCAAGGATACTATACTACTATACTATTACCGGTAAAATTCCGTGTAGTGCACAAACGCCTATTCGTGTTTTTCATTGCAAAATCGGACCGTAAAAAATCGGACGCCGGGCAGTAAAATTCCGTGTAGTGCACAAGCGCCCTATGTCTCGGCAGGGTTTAATTTTGACAGCGATTTACGCATTACTTAACGAATTCTTAACGCTAAATAGTGTTTATGAGTGAGGTTTTTGCTGATCAGTTGTTAAGCAATGGATTAAATATTAAGAAACGTTTATGAGTAAGACCGTTAATGTTGAGTAAAATCGTTGAATTTTATACAAATTTAAAAATTACGACTTTTAAATTTTTGTGGAATATTTAAACTACAATATTATTATAATGAAGCTTGTTGTTGACCGTAACTCCTACTCATGTGAGAAACTACATAATACAATCGCCAATATTATTTTTTAATGCATGAAAAACGCCTATTGTTTTTTTTTCTACTGTAATAATTATGACGTTTGCCTTAAAAGTAACTTAGGTAAATAAAGAAAAACAAACATTTAACTAATTAATTAATTCAATACACAATTGTTAACTAATAAAAAAATTGAAGTAAATCATAAGCTATACTTACCTTTCTTTCTCCCTTAGCGTTTCGGATTTTAGATCATTCTTTATACAGATTTTTCTTAGCAACGATATTGGGAAATTAAAGAAGTCCGGATTTTTTTTTTTTGAATATTTTTTTAAATTTGAAAAAAAAAGTCCGTACGTAGGTGTTAAGATTTAAAGAATAAGGAGCCAGGCTGGAAAGAGCACAGTTATTAATAATAGATTAATTGGTATGATTTTGAATTGTCGTACCCTTTGCCTAAAGGAGCACGACAACGAGAAGATCTAACGGCTTTTTCATGATAGGACCGATAGAAATGAAATGAAAATATTTATAATTTTTCGCTATAAGGTGATGATTTCACACACTTAACGAATGACAAAAAAAAATCTCCATTTAAATTTAATACATCATGGTAGCAAAAACACTTACAATACAGAAATGGCAAAATTTTAACATTAGGGTTACAAGTTACAAGCTTTATAAGTAATGTACCCAATATTATCCAGATACCGTAAGTTAATTACTACCATTTAACCTTTAGGAATTAAAAAGAATAATTCTTAGTCTTTTAAGACATCACCTTACTATTATACCATCGGCTTTATTGAATATTACAATAAATAACTTATCTTATGTCCTTAATGTTGGCCGAGAGGGAAAAAATACCTGGGGAATAACTATACAATCTATATAACTAAAAAATCAAAAAACCCGACTGCGTAAAATACTCTTATTATAAACTAAAAAGAATAAAACAGTTTACTAGCTTTCATTTGATACCCATATTGCTACAGTAAGAAAAAAAAATTCAACTCTCCCCCCTCATTCCGCCATTTGCAGGAGCCATTTTGAAAATCTATATAGCCTATGTCACTACTACAATTTAGACAAATCCAACGACACCTCATATTTCAAAAACCGTCCAGCTGTTTGGGCTGTAGGGCGTGCCAAAGAAATTGACATACATACATACATTCATACACTCGAAAAACATAACCCTCCTTCTGTCGCAATCGGGTAAAAAAACTCTCGGTACTCTTTTAAAAAAAATTAACGTCATTATACAAAAAAAATAAATAAAAAATGCACAGTATGACCATGAAATAACCAGTACAAACACAAGACAGCCAATCGCATATGCCGAAATCACTGCAAGCCACTTGCTCACAATAGTGTTATACCTAATGACAAATGACATAGTGATAGCCTAGCCGCATTTTATTCAATAATAAAACATATGTAGCGACATATATCTCGCCACATACGAACTGACGTATCTTACATCGCGCTATCAAAGTTATCCGAGCGATTGAACATATATACAAGAACTCGACAACAACCGTTGGGTAGTAAGTAGCCCACCAGACTCAACACCGTCTGGTCAGAGGATCATCCCTTTTCAATGGTGGATGAGGAACTTTACACCCTGTTCCTCACTCCCCCAACTTGACTTCGAGAGGAGAGAGACAGACAGACAGAGACGCACTTCTCTCCTGGTCGACGCAGCAGCCAGCCACTACGCAACACTGCACTACCCCGACTCAATGGGGCATCACCGCAGACAGTTCCGACTCACCGTGAACTTATGCGGCATCTGGTTCCGACTCACTGGAACATTCCACTGGCCCGACAAGCATCACAAGATGTTTGGATGATTCAACCTGCTATCGACCTCCGGTCTTGGAGGAAAGTGATGTAGCGACATCTATCTCACCACATACGAACTGACGTATCCTACATCGCGCTATCAAAGTTATCCGAGCGAATGAAACCGGAGATTGATTCCCTAAATACTTGAATTTTTATCAATAATTTATTTTACACCAGGGCTTATCCTTCGGGCTCCGATTTTAGTTTTTATTTCAATTAATTGTTGAACTATGTTCCCGAGTTTTATATTGAATTTTTTTAGGCTTTCATGTTTATAAATACTACAGCTTCGGTTGTTTTAACTATTGAATTTTCATCTTCGGTCCTACGACTATATAAAAACCTTATAAAACAAGTGCAGACACACTAGAAATTGCGGATCTACTGAGGAAGATTCATGGACGCATGGTCGGAACCTACTATAATGTGGCAGTTGCAGGGCTACTTATCTCTTCTCCTCCCATTTTCCTTTTTACAAAGTTATTTAAATATGTATATAAAGACGAGGAAGAGCTGTTTCCTTCAATTCTTACTATGTTGTTAATGTGAATGAGATCGGAAACTAGTTATTTAATTTAATTTAATACAAATATTCTCTCTCTCTCTCTCTCTCTCTATATATATATATATATATATATATATATATATATATATATATATATATATATATATATATATATATAAATATATAAATAATATAATTTTCTAATAAATAAAATGATATTTATAATCATCTATACAAATAATAAATCTGTTAAAACCTCCGTTTTATTAATACACTATATATCATCAAGAATAAATTTCAATAGCGCGTATTTTTTTGTATCAGCGCCATCTCTTATCGTGTTTTTCTCTGATCACGTATCACGTAAAAAGTACAAAACCAATGTTAATAACTTTAATACATAAAAATTGGAAATAACTCACAGTATAATTTAGTTTTTGTTTCATTGTAATTAAATTTAAAAATAAATATTTAAGAAAATAGAAATAGGTACCTACGCCGCCAACGCCATCTGGTCTAAGGAATCTTTAAAACTCACAAAACTTATATTTGAGTTATTATTTTGTTAAACTTAAAAGTTTACTAAATATGTCGGATAGGAATAGAAATCGTTTTAATATTTTAGATAAACATCATTTTCAATTAATATTCTATTATGTTAAATATAAATTATGTTAAATGTCCCTAATATAAAAACGATATTCTACAATTATACGATAGATGGCGCAGATAATTTTCTGAATCGCGCTGACCAAAACTTCGGCCAAAAGAATGACACTCGCCCGTATTTAAAAATCTGTTTTTCTTTTTTGTATATAATTAAATACTTTAGGGTACTACGGTCTTGATTGTTTGTTCGTTGTTAAAATTTAAAATATTTGGTCGTTATTTGTTTGTTGATTGTACAAAGTTGGATGGTTATAGCTATTTAAGTTGTAATATATATATATATATATATATATATATATATATATATATATATATATATATATATATATACGTATACGACGAGTCGTGTTAGTTACACCGTTTATAACTCGAGAACGAGTGGAACGATTTTTATGATTTTTGTGTTTTTGAATTTGTCTTCGTCGGGAATAATACTTATTAAAATATGGTATTCATCAATGAGAAAATAATTAATAAAAAAAACAGTTCAAATGTTTCATCCGTACTATCTATATACATATATATGTATGTATGTATGTATGTATGTATGTATGTATGTATGTATTTGCATTTTTATTGTTTTGTATTTATATATATATTTTTGGATCTGTCAAAGGCTTTTGACACCGTCTCTGTACCAATTCTTTTAACGAAGCTGGAATCCATTGGTGTCCGGGGCATTGGTCTTGATTTATTTACGAGCTACCTTACGAACCGCACACAAATTGTAAAAATAGGATCCGTGGTCAGCAATGAACAACCAGTTTGCTACGGTGTTCCACAGGGGAGTATTTTGGGACCCACACTATTCCTTGTCTATATTGACCAATTGTGCAGGTTGTCTCTCCAAAATTGCAATGTATACACTTACGCCGATGACACTGCACTGTTGGTGCATGGGAACAACTGGGAGAATGCTAAAAAATGTGCCGAGAACGCATTGCATATGGTCAAAATTTGGCTTGACAATAATTTACTAACACTTAACCTAGACAAAACAAGGGTAGTTCGTTTTCATCTTACCAAGGCAAACGAATCACAGAACATGGATACCGGTATTACTATACACACATGTCAAAACTATGTTTCTGGTCAGTGCGGCTGCAGGGCTCTGCAAAGTGTCGAAAGTGTAAAATACCTGGGAATACACTTGGATGAGAGACTTAGCTGGCGTGTTCAGATCGAGACAACAATCTCAAGGGTCAGGAGACTGATATACATTTTCAAGAACTTGCGCAACTCAGCAGATCCCAGAACCATTCACACCATATATATGGGTTTGTGCCAATCAATCATATCACACTGTATCTCGATTTGGGGAGGTGCGAATAAAACACTAATGCTAAAATTGGAGCGCGCACAAAGGGCCGTTTTAAAAGTAATGACTCGGAAAAAACGAACATTTCCAACAGCAAAACTTTACTCCGAATGCAAAGTCCTCACTGTCCGACAACTGGCCATAACTCGTATGGTCTTGCGCCGACACTCTAGTTTAAAAAACGATCGCCAATCCGCAGTTAGACGACAAGGTGCTGGCAGGGTTTGCCCACTGGTGAAATGTCGTACAGCGTGGGCTAAGCAGAGTTATATAGCTCTCAGTGCCGTTCTTTATAATAAAATAAATAAAGAAACAAACATTCATTCACTTACAAAATATGAAGCAAAAAAGTTAACAGAAAAGTATTTACTTAGTATTGGATATGATGAGACTGAAGAATTGTTAAAATATTTACCCTAACACATACACACACATATACAAACAAACATACAAACACACATTCACACGCACACACACAAACAAACACACTACACATCGCTTAAGAACTTAATAAGCTTGTAAATATTGTAGGTAAAACATATTGTACTATAAACATTTGCTGATACAGTGCGATCATACAAGTTGTGTATCATTAGGAGGAATGAAGGAATCGTTGCCGACCAAGATACAGGCTTAAGCCTAGTTTGGAAGGCAAAAATACACATTGTTTACCTAATTATATTAAATTGTGCCTATATATGTCTTGAACTGTACAGTAAACTGTAACTTACATTTTTTGAATAAATTATTATTATTATTAAAAAAAAAAAAAAAAAAAAAAAAAAAAAAAAAAAAAAAAAAAAAAAATGTATATAGATATAATAAATCTGTCACTCAATCCGTCTATTATAAAATATTTTCCAGTATCGACGCAGGTGTAGGTGATAAAAAATATAAATGTATAATTTTTAAAATTTTAGTTAAAGACCCGTGCGAAGCCGGGGCGGGCCGCTAGTACTTAATAAATCACAAAGTAATGTTTATAAAAATGAGGCTAATTAAGGGAAACAAAATGTGTTTTATTCAATTTCTTTGTAATTAATTGAACCTAGTTATTTCTAAAACAACGTGAAATATGTCTTAACCAACTATGTGACATTACGAGCCAAACGAATTAATTTATTTTTATATTCTCTAATGATACGAAAATCTAGTTACAGTTGCAGAGGTGCTTTTCATGATGACGTTTATTGTTCCATCAACAGATCGGTTTATAGTTAGTTACATATGCACTTAAAAAAAAAAAAAAAAAAAAAATATATATATATATATATATATATATATATATATATATATATATATATATATATATATATATATATATATATATATATATATATATATATAACATGCGTAATGTGATTACAGACACACTATACAGATGAGACAATAAAAGCTTGTAATGAAGGGCATTTATAGAAACGTTGAAGTTGAAACATCACGTCTGAAATACATAATATAGCTCATATGGCCTTATATATAAAGTTGTCAAGGTTTATAAGTAATTATGAATCGCAATTAACGCTTTTTTTAACAACCTCTATCACACAATATCCTTATTACAATAAAAAAAACTCATTAAATACAAAGTCATAAGTTTTAATAATTTAAAATTAACATTCAATTAGAGATTCTATTACATTATTTAGATTTCTTTGTATCATCTCCTAGCATTTTTCTCCGTTGCTTCAACATATGCCCGAAGAGGTAAGGGAACAGTGGGATATATAAAAACATGTAGAATATGAGAATGTAGTAGTAATTAAATATAAAGTTCCACTTGTTCGGCATAGATATCGTAAACAATTGTTTTTCGTGGATTTCATCTAGTGAGTGGTACATGCAAAGGAGCTCTCCGGTTATGCCAAGAGGATAGAGAACGAGAAATGTTGAATATCTGAAAACAAAAGTGAATATGTAAATATATGCAGATAAACATAAAAAATGCTGTACTTAGAGGATGAAAGTTAGTACTTATCAATAATTAAAAAACTCAAAAAACCCGACTGCGTAAAATACTCTTATTATAAACTAAAAAAAATAAAACAATTTAGTAGCTTTCATTTGATACCCATATTGCTACAGTAAGAAAAAAAATATTCAACTCCCCCCCCCCCCCCCCATTCCACCATTTGCGGGCGCCATTTTTAATATTTATATAGCCTATGTCACTACTACAATTTAGACAAATCCAACGACACCTCATATGTCAAAAACCGTCCAGCCGTTTGGGCTGTAGGGCGTGCCAAAGAAATGGACATACATACATACATACATACATACATACATACATACATACATACATACATACATACATACATACATACATACATACATACATACATACATACACTCGAAAAACATAAACCCCTTCTGTCGCAGTCGGGTAAAAATAGCAATAACTTTAAATTTTAGCTTGAAAGAGTAATAGACATTTCGGGTAGATCCTTACAAGCTTACGAATACGGATGCAGAGAATGATAATTATTATGTCGGTATTACGATTTATAGTGATATTAAAATGATAGAAATCAACGGTTCGTTTTCCTTAGATTTTATTAACTTTCGATTGTTATACAATTTGTTTGTAAAGTAAATTAGTGAAATAATTATAAAATACAAATATTTTAAAATTAAATATTTGAAAACCTCGAAATTATTTTCGACATATTTGCAATACTTTTTTACAAATCTGGTTAAAGATGCTTTATTTCTCATTAGAATAACAATTCGCTTACTGAGAAATACTATTAACAATAACAATACAAATTAGGGTAGAATGCGACTTAAGCTATACAATGTAAAAATAACAGCCGGTAGTTATTAAATTTTTTAACTAAAAACAATATCATCGGTGCCGTTTACAAAGCAGAAATAATACTCATAAAACATGGATGTGTATCGACAGAAACTAGATGTGGCATTGTTGTTGCGTATTTAACTATTCATTTTAATTTAAATATATAAACAAATATAAACTTTTTTATTATTAATATCGTTATTTATTTATCATTATTATGTTATTTATATATTTATTATTATTTTTATTTATTTGTTTATTTATTTATTTATTTAGTTTTTTTTTTTCTTTTTTTTCTTTTTTTTTTTTTTTTTTTTTAAATCATACTTTCAAATATGTACTTGATCGAGAACGAAATATTTTAGTTTACGTTTAAAGCTACCCATGCTTCGGGAAGATTTGACATTATCTGGTAATTTATTATACAGTAGTACTCCTTCATATTCTATATTTTTTTTGCCGTAATTGGTTCTGTGTTGCCGAGGGACTATGTTATTAGCACTACGTAGACGAACTCTCTGTACTTTGTTTTTTCTTATGAGATTAATATTAGTGTTTATGTCATCGTTTAGTATTTTGTGTATTAATATGCATGTATTATATACGTATGTTTGTCTTACATTCATTATGCCAGTTTCCTTATATAATTTTTCGGTAGATGTGCGGTAATGGTAGTTAAATAAAATACATGAAGGACCGTTTTTAAGAAGATAAAAATCCACGCAGATTTGATAACACTATCCGCACATAAATATGTAGGTTAGAATGCTTCATTTTAGAGCAACATTAAAGGTCATTGAATATTGTTTAAAGAATTGAGTAGCAAAATACGAAAAAAAAAACTTACTGTGCGAGCGGAAAAAGAAATGAATAAAAAATGGTTTTTCATAGGTTTTTGTATAGAAAACTTACAGTTTGATGAGCAACGGCTTAACATCAAAATTAAGGGCTTTGTTATAGCTCAAAATTTTTGTTTCTTTATCAACCACAATATTTTCAGGTGGGACTTTGAGAAAAAAAAATTGCTCTAAAATGTAGCATCCTTAATGTAGGTATATAAATATTTTAAGCTGCATTTCATTATAAATTCCATTTTAAATATATTCTAACAAAATAATACTGTTCAATTATTCAATAACGATGAACTCTGTGTTTAGCTTTATGTTAAACTAAAGTTAGCTAAACATAAATTAGTAATTAAAAGAAGATAACATTGTAATGCCATTTGCAATTTAATGGTTAGTTATTAATGAATATTGCGTAGTTAAGAGTACATATTGCGGGCTATGTACTATTGCAAATATAATATTTATTGATTATATAAATATTTTGTCGAGAAACTGTACATGCTTACCTGAGAAACAATAGTAGTTGTGGTACCACGTTGAGCAAATTAAAAGCATAATAGGCGTATCTGATTATCTCTGTTATAGACCATGCTAAGATACAGAGAGGCAAGCCGGGGCTGACAGTAGCACTATCTGTTGCCACCAAGATTCCGAACATGAGAAACACTCGTGAGTAAACCTGCATCAAGACCACGATAACGCTGGACGGCACAAGTTTTATGGCAGCATGTAGCACCTAAAAATAAATTATTAATACTTAATAATTATAAGATCGGTACGCTATCACCTGCATTGATTGGTTATTGTTCTGCTCCTACAAGTCGTAACGTGATATATTGTACGTAAAATTTATTTTTTTAAATTTCCGATTGTTATCTTCAAACTAATACAAATAAACGCTTCAGTTGAATTTTATTAAGTTTAAAATAATATTATTTTCATTTAAACATTTTCTACTAACATAAACATAACATAAAATATTTAAAAATTCAATTAATAATTCAAAATTATAAATAAATATTTTAGTTTCCAAGGCATGGTTAGTTTTCAATATATATTAAATAGGATAGTTTGTTGCATAACTATCGGACAAGATGACCTTCTAACACCTTTAACACCTTTACTACGAGATAAAATCATTATATGATGGACGTGAGATAAAAATGACACTAAGTAATACTAGTTACTACAACCGATTAGTAAGTATTGCTATCAGAGTTAACATTAATTCTTACTGCGGCAACAAACAGTAGCCGCAGTAAAAATTAATGTTTCTTCTTCGGAATTTAAACATCCCGGCATGATCCCGGCCGGTTGAAAACTGAAGAGACGGAGTGACGCCAGCGAGTGGGGTAATCTAGTTGACATAAAACCAGCTCAACTGACGCGAAAAACTGATCAGTTAAGCTGACGCGAAAAACTGATCGTCAATGCCCAGCTTTAGAGTCATGATACGTAAATACGATTGCGGATATGGATCAAAACATTTTTTTTTTTTACAAAGTTTTCGTATCATAAAGTTTGCTCATTCTAAGGATAATTTCCTGATTTTTTTTAAATACATATAAGCTATAATTTTTCTTTAATTTTTGTTCCCTTTTACTCTCTGCTATAACATTTTTTCTCTTTTCGAATGTTGTAAATGTTTATGGGCTACGGCAATCACTCATCAAATTGTTATTTTGAATACAAAAATCCTTAATCATTTTTTTTTCATTAAGAGATTCTGTTAATTATATAATGATCATTAGAAATAAAATGTAATTCTAATTAAATTGGATAGTAAGTTATTAGAGATGTCTAAGTCGTATATAATATATCTTTTACCATTAAAATATATATCAAGCTTATTCGAAGTGGTCTCCATTGGCTGCAATACAGTCCTTTAAACGTTGAGGCCAGTTATCAATAGAAGCACGCACTCTTTCCATGGGAAAATTCTTCACTGCCAATCGTATGGATTTTTTTACGGACTCCAAATTTGAAATTGTCATGGGATTTAGAACATGTCATACTTTCTAACTGACCATAAATCATAATACAGCGGATTAAGATCGGGACTAGATAACGACCAGTCTTCAGCTCTGATTGATTCCGGAACGTTGGTTTGTAACCAAGATTGGATGGGTCGAGCTTTATGACCCGGTGCCGAGTCTTGCTGAAAGGACCATTCTTGGTTATTGAACATGGTGTTGTTAAGGGGCTTAACTACCTTCTCAAGTATGGTATCTTGATACACTTGTGCCGATGTTTTGATACCTTTTTCACAAATATATGGGTCAGTCACTCCTTCATAGCTAACACCCCACCAAACCATCACTGAAGTCGGATAATGCACACGTTGTACTCTCTTGAGTAATTGGGAAGCTTCCTTAGAGCTTTGAGCATAAATACGGTATTTTCTTTTGTTAAAATATACCTCAATTGTAAAAATTACGTACTGCTTAAGTAGTTGTTTTGGTTTTACGTCCCTATTCTTTTTTAAAGTACTAGTTAAGAAATGACCAGCGCGTCTCTTATAGGCTGCAAGTCCTAAGTCATCTTTTAAAATACGTGACATGGTTCTAGGTGCTATCTTTATCTATCGAGATAAAATCTTTTGCTTTCGGACAGGATTTCTTCGAATTCTTTCTCTTACTGCTTTGATCGCCTTTTTCGTACGAACACTACGTGGACGGTCAGATCTTTTTCTATCGCAAACAGAGGAGGTTTCATTGTACCTATCAATAGCCCGGTACACAAACATTTGACTAATACCAAGCGTGTTTAGTTTTGTTTTGTTTTTAGTTTAAAGAATTGTATTTAGCTCCATACCTACTTTGTGCAATGCAATCACAGCTACTCGATTCTCTTTATCACCCCACTCCATTTTAATATCACAAAATATTTTACAATGTATTGGCGCGAAAATGAGAAAACAATGAACAATGATAATATAAAAATGACAGATTCCAAATTCAAATGTAGGTAATATTTTGTTTATTTTTAATTGTAACAGTATTTATGGCCAGACTATGTATGTATATATGAATCCTTTTTGAATTTGAATTGACTGACCCGTTGGCGCAATAAGTAGTGACCCTGCTTTCTGCTACAGGATTGTAGGTTCGATTCCCGCTCTGAGTCTGGGTGTAATATATATTTATTTATATGTAAAAAATGTTTATCAGTCGGCTGTTACCTAAAACGCAGGCATTAAGTTGCCGACATTAGGGTAAGACGACCGTGTGTGTACGTGTAAAAAAAAACGAATATATGTATACTAATAGTTAACTAAACTTTATTTACCACACGATGACGTCACGATTTGTTTGTCGTGTTAAGCAACGTATATATTATAATAATATTTAAATAAATAATAAGAAAACAGTGCTTCGACAACGATAATATATTTTTAGGATTATATAATGATGAACCCTTTAATAAAAGCCTAAAAAAAAACCTTTAATAATACCTAGAATATTCTAAATTAAATCGAGAAACAATAAATAATACAAACTAACTAAAACTACATAAATGTTTAAAAATAATTTAAAATGTAATGTACTTAATAATATGTCATTAGCATATAATCATTAAAATTCTTAACCTTTTCAAGTTCAGTGAAAAAGTTCGAAAGTCACGAATTTAAATATTGGTTTTATTCAAATTTTACAATCTAATTTCCCTTATTTAGTTTACAAACAATAGCGCAAATATAACGAACCTGTTTGTTGCTCTATAAAACACCATCTTTAGTTTTTTTTTTTTTTACATATTTCGAGATATTTTTTTGGACCTACTTAGATACTTTCAAAATATACAAAACATGTTTACTACTTCTCCGAAGTGTACATATTAATATTATAAAATACAAAAGAATTGTTTGTTTATTGTATCTTATCGATAAATGCTAACACCTACTAAACCAATTTTTATAATTATAGCTAGATTATTCAGAACAGGTTATAATTTGACGGCCGGCTGGTCGAGTGGTCAGGCAACTGGACACTTTACGCAGCGGTCGCGGGTTCGAATCCCGCCAGGTGCAGATAATCTGTATGACGAATATAGATGTCTGCACCGGGTCATGGATGTGTATTTATGTATATGTGTATTTATATCTTAAAATTTATTTCCGTTCCTAGTACCTGTAACACAAGTTCTTACGAACTTAGCACGGGGCTAGGTTAACGTGGTGTGATTGTTGGTTAATATTTATATTTATATTTATATTTTATTTATAATAGGTACATCACGAGTAAATATAATAGTAGACATAAATATCAGCGCCGGTGAAACCTCATAAAACGTATATATTGGAAAGGAACACTTATATAAAATAAAAGAAGCATATCACGGTTTCACCCATCTATAAATATCAAACAAAAAGAAAATATTTTTATCGTATTCTATATTTAAATATAGTCAAAATGTGTCTTTAATTAAAAAAAATATATTTTTAAATAACATTGTGTCGAACGCTGTTCCTACTTCCTACTTTCCTACTTCCATACGATTAAATTAATTTATTTTAAATACCTCGCAAAGCGATAGCAGCAACAAGAAAATTTCAACTCAACCTTCAATTGGTTTATTTATAAAACTTTCAATTGGTTTATATTTTAGCCACCCAACTTCCAATTACGTGTAGGACTAATAAAAATATTATTTTGTACTTTGCACAGGCTTTTTTATGTCGGTTTTTTTTTTTTATATAACATACACTGCGATACAATCTATTTTAATTAGGAGTGGAATTGTTGTATTCAATTTAATTTTATATTGTAACCATACAAAAAACTAAATTGTTATTTAAATACAAAATATTATGCAATTTGAATTTTAGAAATAATTTTAGGTATTTAAATGTCAACATTAAAATATTAATCAAATTCACTAAATAATTGTAATGGAAAAAAAAAAATTCTACGATGACATTCGTGTAACAAACGGCTATTTAATGGTGGATGGTTATTGACCTTTTTATGTATCTCAATAATTAAATTGCTTTGCCTTGCATCACAGAGTAAATAATAGTACAAGTACTTGCGTAATATTCCGTTGAAACATCAATATCAATATTTACTCGTTCGAATAAAGTTGTTAAATTTACTGTAATATTGTTTTGTCTGTATTAAACAATATAATTTTAGTATATAAAATATTATTTGTATAATATTGTAACATCAGGGAAATAATACATACAGAATTATGTAGGTATTTATATCTAAGCTTAATCTTTAAACCATCAGTTACAATTCATAATTAAAATTAAATTAAATAATACAATTCCACACCACTCTAACAACCTAATGAAAATAAATGGATAAAGCTCCGAAAAGCCCGTACCGCTTTTTTCCTTCAAATTTCGGATAGGTTTTGACTCGCTGATCACGAATATGACAGTTAATATTGCGAGTTGCCAAAAATCCTTTTGGACTCTTAGATAGTCAAATGGAATGTCTGTGCCAAATTTCATGACTGTTCATGTCATGTTCATGTTCATGTTCATGACTTTCAGTATCCACTTTTCGGAAGTTTATCCAAAATAAATAAGAGACCTTGAATATTACGTCCGTTCGTCTGAAGATTTTTTTTTTTACATTTCTTGATGTGTAAAATTTTAATGACTTCAGTTGCAAAGTAAAGATACAAAAAAAAGTATAAATAAACGATTTGTTCAAGTATTTTATAAATATCCCATTCAAGTACAGAAGCAGAAAAATAAAGTGCAGCAGCTAGTTTCATTTTCATCTACTTTTGACGTATTAACTAACAATAAGACATTTTATATTTATTTCACCTACCTCTAACAATGCTGCAGTTTGGAATATTATTAATGTACATTTGATCTCGTTCCAATAGTCATCCAATGTTCCGCGATTCAAGAAGTACGTAACAGACTGTAGAAATAAATAGGACCACCTGAAACAAAAATAAGGATTTAGAAAATTAAAAACTATATTTATATGGCTTTGACACAAATTATGTAGGATTATTTTTTTTATTGTGGATATCTCAAAAACTAAGCTAAATCTCGAAATATTTATTTTTTATCTTCATCGTGATCATCATCATCATATTAGCCATTGGATGTCTACTGTTGACCTTAGACCTCTCCCATCGACCACCATAGCGAATGGTTCGAATCAGCTTCCATCCGAAGGCTTCCGGCAACTCTCCTAAAGTCTACCTCAATCTGTCCATCTCGTGGACCCGAGAACCTGCCTGCTCCATCGAAGCTACGAGTACGAGCTATGTACTCTGCCCAATGCCACTTCATCTTGCAAATTGGCTGTCGCTATGTCGGCAACCTTCGTTCATCTGCGAATCATCATTTCTGATTCGATCTCGCAGATAAATACCAAGCATGGGCTATGCTCTCCATCTCCATTTGTCGATATGTATATATACTAGTAGCTTTTTTAAAAGGCCCATAGTTATAGAACACATCTCAGATCCATATGTAATTGGAAACACACATTGGTCGAATACTTTCGACTCAAGACTTCAGGTATTACGGATGAAAATACGTTTTTTAACTTCCCGAACACTACCTATCCTAACTGGATTCGACGATTGACTTCTTTCTAAAATCCGGACCTATCAAGTTGAGACGTTTTGTCCTATAGGTTTATGTAGTTGTCAACAACCTTAAGATTGGATTTCCTAACTGATATCGAGAAAGGCGCGACATGGACATTCGACAAAACTTCCGTTTTGTCCATTTTCATATTAAATTTTACCCATGCGCCCGTTGGTAAACTCCATCTAGGTCACCGACCATTTGTTTATCTTGGTTTAATTTAAAAAGTTGTAGTAACATATATTAGTAAATTGCCGCAATTATATCTTAAAACCATCATCATATAATATTCAGTATCTTTGTATAATGTAATTTATATGACTGTAACTGTTTTCTTTCTACTTCAAAGAAGAGGCTATGAAGCATGTTGACTTTTTTTATTTATATGGGGCATTAAAATTTAATTTAATTTTAATTAATTAAACTGTCAGAAATAGGCTCCTGCTAGAACCGCAACATATAGAAGTAGACATATAGAAGTTTTTTCTCATTAAGAAGCTATTTAAAAATTTATTCATATACCTATGGTAAATAAATACTCTTCTATTTATAATATTACATTACGTTTAACTACGTTTTACTTTTTAGAAGTTTTACTGCATATACAGGTGTTCGGATTCTATACAATACTTGAAAGGGGTGAGCAAAGAGGGATTGCAGGTCCCATAGATCACGGTCCGCATGAGAATAAATTTCTTGACCTTTTTTAGTTTTACTTTATCTTAATATACGAACTACTCTGCTTTCGTCTACTGCATAAAACCAAAACACCAGCATCATAATTATAATATCATATATATCATTGCATATTATTTTAATGCAGCTTCTGATTAAGAAAACCGGCCAGGTGCGAGTTGGACTCGTTCCGCCGAGGGTTCCGTACCATTATCTATATAAACGGCAAAAAAACATATTAGTTGTATGGGAGACCCTTCAACATTTTTTATACTGTTTTTAGTAGGGTAAGCAGTATAATGATTGGCCCTTTAAGGAAAACATTGACTTTAAAATTTTATTCCGTCGAATTAAAGGCCAAAAACAAATAACATTTGCTGCCAAGGTGTTGAGTAAGAATCTGAGAATTCGAATAAACCACAATTGTGATAATATTACATCTCTGTATGTACTTTGAAAGAAACTTAAAAATTAAGCCAAAAGTACAATCATTGGCCTTAGAGTACAGTGAATGGCATACCAAAAGTTAATGATTGGCATGTCAATCATTATACTTTTGTATATATTTGCACTGTCAATCATTATAAAGTGTTAGTGCCAATCACTAGTTAAATTTTATGAAATACACGAAAGTGATGTGCAGGAATAGGATTTTTATCTATAAAGGCCTCAGTCAATTATGTAAGTAGGTAGGTACTTGTTCAATAATTAAAAAAAAAATAAGTTGAAGGTAGTAATAACAAATATATATTACGTAACTCGTAAGTTACTAGGGACGTAATTACTTATTAAAAATTATGGTTTCGTTGAGGCAATCGTGTCATAATTTCTTTAAATAGCCTTAAATAACACCAAATACTGAACACAATGGTAAGGGATACTCGTGGGGATGCGTGGTTAGGCCGAGAGGACCCACCTCGCAAATTGAGGAAAGCGTTATTACTCAGTCATTATCGTCTACAAAACTATTTAGAAATATACTAAGTTCCTCTTCATTGCGGAATGTGTTTTTTCGATTTGGTATATTGATGGGTTTGGGTAAAATGAATGGTTCCTCTGTATTTACACAGCAGGTTTTATCAACAATATTTATAGGATCAAAAGTAACTTTTGCCTTAAAAACAAAGAAATTTTGGAGGTTTTATTTCACTATCGAATTTAGCATTTTCATAGTAATTATTCCTTTCATATTTTGCTTATTTTATGATTATTAATTATTATTTAGTATCGACACTGGAACATCACTATATTATTTAAGATTGTCTTGTACAAACATTGGCATACTTCTAGTACAATGAATAGCACGGCCAAGAACATAAAAAGTATAATGATTGGCCCTGCTAAAATCTAGCTATTGCAATCCTACAATAATTTATGTTAAATAATTTAAAACGGAGTTGAAAGTATTATTCATTCCAGATTTAAAATAGGCTAGATATTTTAAAGCACTGATTACTATCATTGGCACCCATGCCAATCAACTCATCTTTCATATAAGCGAATGGTATTAACTTTGGCCTACCTGTTTTTGGGTAATTTCAACTCTTTTTCTACCAATTAAGGTATATAAACCTACAATCAATGATAAATAACCTATAGGAATGCATATTTCCCAATTTGAGTACCAAGAAAACAGGTAATTTACATTTGAAAAGTACTAACTTCTTATGATTTTCGTAATAATCCACACCCTTTACTTGCACGCTGCTAAACTATTTTTTATCAAGTATTGCTAACTGATAATTTCAAAAACTGCCAATTTTATTTCAGAGCATTGTCAACATAGAAAAATATACATATTTTTTTATACCTTTTACTTAATGAAAACGCTTAATATATTGATTTTAATGTCGGAAGGCCAATGATTGCAGGGGGGCCAAGATTACTATAGCTTACCCTATTTGTTATTAAAGCGTCAACAGAAATTCATCTTAGTCCAGGTGGAATCGGCGCATGAGTACCGAAAACTATTCCACCTCAATTTTTTTATGCGATCCTTTTCAAATTGCCCTCCTAATGATATAAATGCATGTTGCCATGGCGCAACCCGCATACTTGTGAGCGCGCGAAATTACCAATTAAAAAAAAAACAATGAAATTTTTTTAAATCTCTATTAACAATATTATTAACTATTGTATAGAGAATTTAAAAAAATATTACTTAAACATTGTTTTTTTTTTTTTAAATATATTTTTCATGGGTCGAAAGTACCCAAATTTGAGATTTTTCGAACCTTTAAAAATTCATATCTTTAAAAATATTAACTTTATCGTGAAAAGTCATAGCACCTTTTTTATTGGTATTTCGATAAAGAATATAAAAAAAATTGTCCGGTTGAAAAATAACAATTCCTTGCAATTGTTTAAACAATTTCGGTTTAAACAATATGGCACCGGGTTGCGCCATGACAACATGCATTTATATCATTAGGAGGGCAATTTGAAGAGGATCGCATAAAAAAATTGAGGTGGAATAGTTTTCGGTACTCATGCGCCGATTCCTCCTGGACTATCTATGAAAATTTCAACTGTCTTATAAGAGATACAGCCTGGTGACGGACGGACGGACGGACGGACGGACGGACGCACGGACGGACGGACGGACGGACAGCAGAGTCTTAGTAATAGAGTCCCACCCTTTGGGTACGGAACCCTAAAAAAAGATAATTAATAATATTAAAAAAAAAAATATTTTTAGATATTCGCAAAAAAACTTTTTTTTTTCTAAAATCATCTACGTGCTATTCCGAATCGCATAAGAGCTCGTTAATTTTTTCCGAGACTGCTGAAAAAAGTTGACAAAAAAGGTACTTGTTGACTAAACTATTCAACGTAAATAAAAAAGCAATTCTAATTTATTGTTCGCAAAATATTTTGTTTTATTTCGTATTTTAAAACAGTAACCTCATAATTTAATCTGTAAAATTTGAGACCTTTGTTTTTTTTTTCATACGCTAAAAATATACTAAGGAAATTACGAATTAAAAAATTTGTAAAAATAAAATAATAGCGAAACGGTGATTTTATATAGGCTCACATGGGCGTTACAATAACGGTTTTCTCTAGGCATGGTCCACTTTCCATGTCTTAACTAGGCTTTAAAGCATGACGAAATTCACTCTCACTTTGATTTATATTATTTTAATTATACAACATAATTTTGAGTAATGACCATTCGTTTTATTTAGTCTGGACTATTGCAAAATTATAGGTTTCGATCACAAATATAAATATATAAAAATGAAAAAACTACTTAAAATAATTATGAGCACCTTTTAATAAAAATAGGTAAGTATGTAAAATTACTCAATTTATTAATTATTGATCAATTAAATACATATATATAATAAATTAAATACATATATATAACACTAATCAATATTACAAATTGCTAATAAATATTACAAGTGCTAAATTAATTAGTATTATTGATTTTTATTTTTACTAAAACATTTTATTTAATTAACAATATACTCTACTAACTAATACTCTTTAAATAATATTTCAAATTATATTTTTTCATAAAAAAAAAAAATCTTTACTCACCCCAATGTCTGGATTCCATTGTAAGCTATGAGATAAGTTTTTCCCAAAGCCGATGGTTCCGAACTTTTAGTTTTCGGTAAAGACTTTGCTGACATGATTATAAATTATAGGTACAATTTTTTTAATAGGTACCTATTATTTCTTTTTCAAAACATATACCGGTTTATGTTGCTTACGTCACCTAAGTAAACTACAATAATAATGTATCGTCATCAGCGTGATGGCACAAACCACGTAGTAAAATATAACTATACTACGAGACTTTCAAATTGCGACTGTATTACTGTAGACTTGTAGAGCAGACTTGTAAACATAAAGGACGGACGATGACTAAATTCAACTAATGTTAATTAGACACAGGTTATAATTATCGCAACTCTTTAAAATAGTTAACGTTATACAGACAAATTTATTTCGAAAACTGTTGACTAAAAATATACATGTAACACCATGTACATGTAGCACTGGCCACTATCGCCAGAGATGAATGACAATTGACAGTCACTGTCGTCCTATAGATGAGAGTCGAATTGAGTCGACAGAATGACTGAATGACCAAAGACCATGGAATTATTAAGTACTATGTACAACTGGAAAGTTCACTCAGATTATAAGCGCGAGCCGAAAGAGAGGTTTCAAAACTTCACCCGTCCTTGTCATCACTTAGAATAACAAAGGAGACGCTATTAAATTACAATAGCTGACATGACAACCATATTTACCGGTATTGCTAGTAATAAAGGACAATGGCAGATCCCCTAACAAATTTTTGTTGGCATAAATTTCTAGCGTCTACTAATGAGAAATATGTGATAATATAGTACTTAAATTCCTGATCACTTTTGCCTAAAGAAGCACCACCGAAAGAAGTAATGAATTGAAGATATTCCAGGTTGAACATTTAGAGGTTATGTTTCGACAACTTGTAGGTAACTAATCAAAAACTTAGTCAAATACATATTAGATATAGTCCGAAACTATATTTTAAATAACTAGATAGATTGATTACAAAACATTGTAGTAGGTATATCTAGACTTTTGACGCAGCCACAGAAAAATAAAAAAAAATATTATTAGACGCTTTTTTTTAACCCTCAGGCCTAAAATATTTCATATTCCGGGATTTTCTTTGTTATCTGTCCTTAGGTATTTCCTACTTAGGTACATCGGCGTTAGCTGTAGATGACATAAAATTGACGATCGACAAAGACGTTCATCTTCACGACATTCTTAAATCATGAGCGCTGTAGGTCAACAGATCTAATAAACCCTGCTCTTAGAATTTCTAGTCAGCATCTGTTTAGATTTTTCTGTAATGATAATCACCATAGATAGTTAATTACGAGGACCATCCACTTATCGTGCCCTTTGCAGCATGGGATCATCTTTTTATCAGATAATCAGATGAGTAGCCCGCAAGGTCTTAACCAAATAAGAAACAGTTTACAATGGCACACAAAATGGTTGTTCCCTGCAAAAAAATAAAGTGCGGCCTCTATGTTAAAAAGCAGACTCTAGAAACCACTTATCTACACATACGTGTTATAAAGACAGTGGATCTCATATATAGTCAGTTAGAGTATCTGCTCATTTTTTCTAATAGAAAAAAGGCATGTTTATAAAATAAAACATTATTTTCTTATTACGAATTATTATTGTATTCATGAAATAATTGGGCTTAGTAAATAAATAAATAACACGTTATTCTTTGTAATAAAACAAGATTTCGGATTGATACAATATAAATCGTGTAACGTGATGCAATATAATACGTGTAACGTGTAATATTTATTTAAAGGCAAAAAGTTCATGTATGTTAATGAGAGAAGATTTATTACCATGTGGCAACATTCAACGGAACCATCGTTAGTACTTCATATTCCAATGAAATGTCAAATCATTTTTACAATAATCAAATGCTTTTTCATTAAAAATGATATTTTTCCTAAACTTACACAGATCTTAAAAATATATTGAAAAAACGTAGGAAATTATTTTATTTACATTAGTCATTAAGACATTTATAGACGCTTGGGAACATTCAACGGAACTATCGTTAGGTACTTCATTTCCTATGAAATGTCAAATTATTTTTACAATAATCAAATGTTTTTTCATTAAAAATGATATTTTTCCTAGACTTACACAGATCTTAAAAATATATTGAAAAAACGTAAGAAATTATTTTATTTACATTAGTCATTAAGACATTTATAGACGCGTGGGAATTCTATCAACAACTTTTTCGCCATTGTCCTTTATAATATTTACTAATTACCTACGGCGCTATTGTGAGAAATATTTTTGTTCTTAATAAGTAAAACTGTACGCGAAAGTAATTTGTTTTAGTACATCTGCGGTACTCACATAAGTTTATCATATTATGCAAATAAGTACGTTTTAATTTTCATTTCTTAAACAATCTTATTCTACTAAAGGAATCAAATATTTTACATGGCAATCGTGCGAAAGAGACACAACGAAGCTTAAATTGTTCTCTGTCGAGACCGTTTTTTACTCTGTATTTTGATATTCTAAAAACAACGATATCGTATTACATATAGAGTTCAATTTTATTTGACAGGATTTTACTAGTAAGCCTTCCAGTTGTACCTAGTACATAATAATTCCATGGCTGAATGACACCAAACTCTGCCAAACTCCAGCTACACAAAGTTAGCACCCCACTGAAGGATTTTTGAAATCAAAATGACTTTAATCGATAAGTCTACGTTAGGTCTGGTCGTCTTAAAAATATTTATTAAAAAAAATAGGCGACCTAACAAAAATTTTGGTGGACCTATACAGACCTAACGTAGACCTATCGATTAAGGTCATTTTGATTTCAAAAATCCTTTGATGGGGTGCTAAGTTTGTGTAGCTCCCTAGGACACGATCTAGCTATAAGATTGTGCCCTAGGATCATCTTATCCTAGGATCAAGTATGCTTACTTTCTGATGTGACTGCTATTTTGGATTTGGACAGTGTCATTCAGTGTCATTTATTGGCCATGTTCCGATATGTACTGCGAGCACTGCTCAGTGCTGTCAGTACTGAAAATTTTTTATATTTTTAATAAATAGTTCTATTTAAAATTAAAGAAAAAGACCTAACAACCTATCAATAAAAAAATACCTCTAACAACATAACAATAAAAGAAAAAATCATTCGATAATCGTATGAGTAAAAAAATTATTCGTACGAAATTTTTTTTAGATTTTTTTACGCCAAAAAAGGTCATGCGCCATCATAACAACACTAGTTATGATGTTTCGAAGTCATAACGGACCTCTAAAAAAAATCAGCCTCAAAATCGGTGGTGGCGCGATACCGAATATTTACCAAAAAAAAAAACCTAAGAACCTAAAAAAATATTTTAATAACCTATTATTGATAGGTTGAAATTTGCTTTTATTCACTTTAATAATTTTGGTGCATACTAATCTTTCTACTAGTAAAATAATTGACATAGGTAATTCATTTTTACTAGCAGAAATAAATATATATGACACATTATACTTTCTCAAATAATTATTTACAGATAATTATTGAACAAAGTAAAAATATAAAATAAAGAATGGAAAAAAAACAATTGATGGTATTTTAATTTAGAAAGTGTTAATATGGATATTTGAAGTTAATTATTAAAACTTCACATTCATAAAACTAAAATTGTAAATGGAAACACTATTGAAAATTTTTATTGTCTGTGTTACTGTACCGCAACTTTTCATTCTTTTTACTCGAGCCAACTCTTGGAGAGGTATGATTTCTAAAGTTTCTTCCTAAATTTAACATAAGGAAAACTCTAAAATAAAGTTCTTACATTACATCATATGTTTTAATTCAAACTGTGTTTTCGTGTTTCAGGGATACTCTTTATCAATCGCCATCAAAATGGTAGCCGCTAAGAAACAGGTGAGTTACACGTGTTTACTTTTAAGTTGCCCCAAAGGACTTATGGCATGATTATTTATTAAACTTTGTTATAAATAATCTCCAAATGAATAGGTCCTAAATTATTTGTCTCGCGATAGGCTCGCTAGTTATTTAATTAGTGGGGTTGAGAATGTTACAAACATTTTAGGTTATAGTTTTGTCTATAAAATATCAATCGATCAAATAAAATATAACATTTTCTACAGTAAATGTTCAGTTTATTAATACAATTAAATATTGTTTTCCTTATTTTACAGAAAAAGACTATTGAGTCAATCAATTCTCGATTGGCTTTGGTGATGAAATCTGGAAAGTACTGCTTGGGTTACAAGCAAACTCTTAAGACATTACGTCAAGGCAAAGCCAAATTGGTCATCATCGCCAAGAACGCTCCTCCACTAAGGTGAGACTACTGAGAAGTAGAGTTCCCTATTTTTTTTTTTTTTAATGGAAAGCATATGGAGTCTTTGGACAAAGAAGTATGGTTTCCCCGAAAGTGATTCAGTAATGTAAAAACCTAAAATTATTATATTTATTCAACTATTCAATATATTAAAAAATAAAATATTGCTACTGAATCACTATGTACATGGGAACCCTATGGAGTAGTCTAAGTCCATTTGCTTCATGAGAGGTGAGATATTATTTATAAAGATGTTTTGCTTGATTTAGTCAAGACCAAAGCTAGATTTTGGATCTGAGCCAAACTGATTAAATTGTGAATATTTTGTTACTATATTAAAAACTAGATTAGCTTTAGAAATAATGGTTTCTAGTAATTTGGATAAAAAATCTGAACAGTTGAGTATGTATATGAACAGTCTCAAATTATGATTTAATATTTAATTAATTAAAAGTCTATAATGGATTTTATCACATTTATTTAAAACTTTACAGTTTAACAATATTTTAAATTATTTCCCGACATTTCGGATCCTTTACAGCATCCATGGTCTCGGGGTACTTAATAATTCTAATGTTTTAATAATTCTAAAGATATAATTACAACACCACTAATGTTAATATTACTCTGATGATATGATATACTCTGCTCTATGTATAGCATTGAATCACTGATAAGAACTAATCTTCACAGTCATTTCAAAGCATAGTCATATTAGACCGGCACAACTATAGGCTGGCTTCTTTAGTAGAGATGTTTCTCCCTAATATTAAATGAAAATTTGCGCCTTAATTGAAATATAGAACATCAGTTGTTTGTAAAAATATTGGCTATGGTATCATGGTAATTTTTTCTAAGTTAGCAATTTGAACAATTTTGAAGTAACATATAATCCGATTTCCATTATGTAACTATAACTATACTATAATTCGGACTGATTTGGTCTATAGTCATAATTTATATTATTTCTTTCCTTAAATCTTATGATATTACTATTAAACTAGAAAGCAAAACCTATCTCATGACTTATTTAACCCTTTGACCGCCAAGCGCAGCACATGGAAAGTGTGCCCTCCACGCCAAGCCTTTTTTTACTATTAAATACCTACAAAATGCTAGTGACTTTCACAAATATCGATAAATATTTATAACTCCTGCTGTAATAGTTTTTCCATATATAGGTGTTAAATTTATATATAGGCCTTAAATTTATCAAATAAATGTTGCAATAGTAGCATTAATTAAGTTTCATAAATGAAATAACCGAATTAACAAACTTCACCAAAACAAGTTTTTATCGAACAAAGCCCATCCGACAATGGCGTATGGCTTCAAAGAAAATATGGTTATTTTAGGGATGTGGTAATGGTTAAACACAATATATAAAATATAATAAACACGATTAATATTAAGCTGTTGTATTACGAATCTGTATAATACAGAAAGTCACGAAATATCATTTTCTCCACAGCATCTCCTTATCCTATTTATGATCTGCCCATAGCATAATCTTTCTTCTGGCCTCATTTTTTCCAATTCAAATGCAACCTAACTAGAAAAATATTCGTTTCTAATATAGAAAGGCTGTTAACATACAAATCTCGGATATTGGAGTGCATTGAGATTAACTTGTATTTCGAACTCAGGTGTTCGTCTGTAATTCACGAAATATTCTTCACACTGAGTTGCCTTATCAGCAGTTTTATTTCTTTCTATCAATGTTTAAGTTCAATTAGCACAATCTTCTTGTAAATAATTTATTATATAATATTACCAAATGCTTGACTTAAAATACACTCATCCAGCACGTATATTCAAAAGCATGTATACCTAAAGAGTGGGTTAAAGACGAATGTAATTATAAATTTATAAATAAAGAAGCTTGTACAATGTAAATTATGGTTTTGAAATAAATGAATAAATAAATAAATTGTAGGTTAAATACCCCAGACCAGTGCTAAAGCCTTTGAAAATGGTAAAAAGTGAAAAAAATAATAATAGTAGGATGAAACCCATTGGAAAAGGATGAGAATATATTTAAAAAAAAGCAAGGAAAATAATTTACGGGCGATCTGAGGTCGGGAGTGGAGGGCGGTAAAAAACTAAATATTTAAAATATTATATATCAAAAAAATTACAATGTGGTTGGCACCTTTTTATAGTAACTTTTCGCCAAATTTCGTGAAAAAAAATTATTTTTGTAAAAGATACAAATAAAAAACCAAAAACTTTGTTATTTGAATTTTTCACATAAATTTTGAGATTATGTGAAAAAAATGTAAATACAAAAGTTGTAGATCTTTTTATTACCTACAACTTTGTCATTTAACTTTTTTCCATAGGACTTTTGGTTTTACCGGAAATCGAGATAAATGGCTTTATACCCTTAACCCAACCCCTCCACTTTCCGACCTCAGATCACCCGTAAATTACTTTTCCTTTCATTCTTGTTATATTCTCTTCCTTTTCCAATGGGCTTCATTATAGTTATTTTTTTGGTTTGAAAAATTATCGACTGTGGTCACATCACTATAGTCTGTTCGCGTTAAGAAAATAGTGACTCATCGTTGTCACTCAGCTTAGCCACGCCTCTTGACCAATAAGATCACAGTAAATTTTAAAGTCGTGTTCACTTTGAACAGTTGAAACCCTTCAGACAGTACGCACGTGTACTTTGCCAATTTTAAAAATGAATACCTCACCTATTCTTTAAAAATAATAGTGGATCAATATTACATAGCGGAGAAAGACGAGTGATTTACAATGTTTTTAAGTACTTTAAACAATGTGGTGACCAAAACGTGACTATGGAGAGTATAGTAGTGAAAAAGGCTAGTGAATGCGGTGTTTCTGAAAATACGGTTCTGACGATTCTAATCATTTTTTTAAATGTAATAACTAGGGTAAGCAGTATAATGATTGGCCCTTTAAGCAGAACATTGACTTTAAAATTTTATTCCGTCGAATTAAGGGTCAAAAATAAATAACATTTACTGGAAAGGTGTTGAGTAACAATCTGAGAATTCGAATAAACCACAATTGTGATAGTATTACATCTCTTTATGTACTTTATCGAAAGAAACTTAAAAATGAAGTAAAAAAGTACAATCATTGGCCTATGAGTATAGTGAATGGCGTACCAAAAGTTAATGATTGGCATGTCAATCATTATACTTTTGTATACATTTGCACTGCCAATCTTTATAAAGTGTTAGTGCCAATCACTAGTTAGACTCTTTTTCTACCAATTAAGGTATATAAACCTAAAATCAATGATAAATAACCTAAAGGAATGAAATAAAATGAAAGAAAACAGGAAATTTACATTTAAAAAGTACTAACTTCTTATGATTTTCGTAATAATCTACACCGTTTACATGCACGCTGCTAAACTATTTTTTTTTTAAGTATTGCTAACTGATATTTAAAAAACTGCCAATTTTATTTAAGAGAATTGTTAACATAGAAAAATATACATATTTTTTCATACCTTTTACTTAATGAAAACGCTTAATATATTGATTTTAATGTCGGAAGGCCAATGATTGCGGGGGGGCCAAGATTACTATAGCTTACCCTACTTAATTTTAATATTTTAAAATACTTTCATAAAAACTTTGCTTTAATATTAATGGTTTAATTTTTACCCCAGTATGAATACGCCTTTACTTTGATGAGTCACTATTTTCTTAACGCGAACAGACTATAGTGTCGCTTTAAAGCGACAATGGCGTCTGGTGAACGTATATTTTTAGGTCTTAACTTCGCCTAAAACAAATTCAAATTTCGAATTAATAGTACAAATATCTAGTTTAACTTTGGTTCAAAATCATTTAGTGACATATGGATAAGACGACAAAATAAAAGAAAAATTATCCTTTTACATATTTTGTATAATATCAGATAACAAAGTAGCCCATCTATTTGTCGCCTTAAGCCTTAAGGCGACGTTGGCGTTAAAAGGGTTAAAATAAAATGTCAGTTTTATTCTATCATCTGTTGATGTCTTAACATATTTTAAACATTATTAAAAAGTAATATAGCTGAAACTACATTTAATGGTTATTTTAACACATTCTGTAATTGTGCTACTGAAAATAGATGGAATATTTTCATTTCATTTTCATTTCATTCATCAAACATTCAATTTACTCATAATGGCTTTCTTTACTGTTAAGCCAGAGATGAATTTTAAACTTAAAAAGTCTGTGGCGTTAGACTTGAGTTGAATCTATGAATATATTTCGTCTTATTACAAAAAACTAAATACACGTTAGTTTAACCTTTTAACCGCCCGACTTTTTATCAGTTGGCGTGCCCCCAGCGCCCGGAATCTAAGTCGAACAATAAATACCTACAACAAATAGGGTTGTTGTAGGTAAATTTTTCGATGTCGATATTTCGTTATAATAATGATATTTTTATTTACGAGCTTGGTTAACCAATAACTACGTACATACTACTGTATACTCAATGAAAATATCCGTCATTTTTTGTAAGCAAATAAAACATCGATCGATTTATTAGTAGGTATTTAATTAAATTAAGTATTCTTATACTGAGCTATAACTATACTGAATGAACCTCGCCTTTTCATTTTTCAGTAGTACCTAATCAGTCTAACAATTACCAGTAACATTTTTCAATAATAGGAAGTAGGTATAACCGATCAAAAAATTATTTACTTGCATCATACAGTTAACAAACAAATATTTTGGGCAACAATTTAGTTGACTTATTATTGGTTTTAAACTTCCGAGTCCCGTTATATACATAATTATTTTTTTAAAACACGAACGTAAAAATTACTAACTTATACGGCTCAACTCGGTTGTGACGTCATAAACGGTCGTGTTTATCCGACGCAGGCGCTGGCTATACTGGCGAAAAGGACACAGTCTAGGGATGAGAATTTCCATTTATAGTTGTCGGTACAAAAAAAACTAAATCGCTAATTCCTACCAAAAAATAGATTTACACAGAGCAAAAACAACACGTTATTAAATAACAATCACTTAATGTACTTTTTTTATTCAAAAACTTGGTATTTAATATAATACTTTTGTTTATGAATATTCCATATCTTATAAATTCAAACATTACGTCTCATCACTACTGTCGGATAAATACGACATAGGCGTTGGAAGTCAATACACTTTCTCCGGGATAATATTAGTAAATTTACCCTAATTGAAATAGTATTTTATTTTGTTTCTTGATATAGTAAATCTGAATTATAGCACTAAATAAAAGGATGAATAGATAAACTTTCGAAAAAAAAATGTATTTTAGGCTAAAACATCATAATACGTTTAGAAATTGAATATATAATACACAGGGGTTTTGTGTCGGATAAATCCGACTCAGGCGGAATAAGCCCGAAATTTTTTGTCGGATAAATCCGACTCAGGCGGTGAAAGGGTTAAACCTATACTATCAAGTCCAGGCTTATCTGCAGAACCATGGTCTAAATTTGTTCCTATTACAAAACTGAAGAAAACCGTGGTCTTAGTACCGTAATTTGAACCATTGTTTAAATATCAACCACAGATTAATACAAATATCATTCCTTATGTTTATCACTTACGCTTATTTTATTATTTAATATTACCCTTGACAAAAACTTTTTTACATTAATTAATCCTTAAGATGTAACATAAATTGTACACAAATAAAGTATGTAGAAGTATTGATCAATGTATACAAATGACAAACATGTTTTTATATTTGTTTTCTGATATAATTTCTTTTTTCTTACAGGAAATCTGAAATTGAGTACTATGCTCTATTGGCCAAAACGGGAGTTCATCATTACAGTGGTAACAACATTGAGTTAGGTACAGCATGCGGAAAGTACTACAGAGTGTGCACACTTGCAATTACGGACCCTGGAGACTCTGACATTATCACAACGCTTCCTGAAGCAACAGCATAGATAATAAAATTATAATAATTTATACATCTCTTTTATTTTCTTCCTATTCTTAGCTGTTTCTAATACATGAATACAGGAATTGTTTCGTATAATAGTCTAGGCACGTTAAGAAATGTAGACAATGTGGTATGGTATGATAGTAATTCGTTGATTTTTCAAATATTTATTTCTACAAAGTTTTAAAGGGGTGGATTTTTATTGTTTGCTTGTTATGTACATACATATTTGGAGGTTATGTTGTTGAATGAAATTCGTAGTTCACGAATATCGAATGTGTAATTTATTAATATCATAGGGCTTATATACTGCATAAACGAATGATAATAAAAAGGTAACATGACAATACGAATGAACCAATACCTATGATTTTTTTTACACGGTCGTCTGTTCCTAAGATAGGCAACTTAATGCCTGTGTTTTAGGTAACAGCCCGACTGATATACCTACATATATTTTTTTAAAATATACATATAAATAATACATATATATAAATAAACATATATTACACCCAGACTCGGGGCGGGAATCGAACCCACAACCCTTGGAGCAGAAAACGGACACTGCAAACTGCGCCATCGGGTCAGTCAAACCATAAGTCATGTCAGTCAGTCATGAATAACCAATGACAAGGCCTACATTATTTTATAAACAAAATACAATTTTAGATACCCAATAAGAGTGGCTACATAATCGCCGTCCAACAGTCTAAAGTGATAAAAAATACTTAATAAGTAAACCTTACAAATTGGTAAAAAAGTCTGCGCAAAAAATAGGAATAATTCCGAAAATTTATATTTTACAGTACCTGAAACAAAAAAACAAACAAACAACAGTACAAACAGTAACACAAACAAAAAACAACAACAAACAACAAGTAACAATACCCTGATGCGGGACTTCAGGTGGTCGAGGACCAGGGCCAGCACTTGGGCGGGTACCCCCATCCGACCTGGGGGCGGCGCTTTTCCGCATACGGTTCGCTGTGTGTGAGTTCCAGCTCCAAACCTATAGCAGAGGAAGTTTTGCAAACAAAGAGAATTGCTGCTATAAAAGTTCACGTTGAAAGAAGCATATGGAAGTTGAGAGACTTTAAAATGATCGGACCTGACGCATGTGTCGATATTTCATACATAAATTTTTTGGATAATATTGTAACAATAGTCTGTGGTTAATTTACAGGATTGTCTATTTAGTAATCAAGTTTAAAAATAAAAATGCTTTTCTTTCTTTTATAATTTTATTTCGAAACCTTGCATAATAAAAAGCACATGTCATCAATTCGTTTCGGAAATATTGATGTTTTCCAAAAATGCGTGGACTTCTCTAAAATATCAGTACAATAGTTTTCATCATAATCTTCTTCGAATATTTCTTTTGTTTCTTGCACAAAACCAGCTTCTACTTTATTAGTACTATTATTAAATACGTTTTATATTTAAATATTACAAAATTACACTCTATAACAACACTAGTAAATAAATTGCAAATAAAATGACCAATCGCGTCGCCGCCGCTCCGTCGATTCGTGAACGCTCTACGCTCGGACCGTCACAGTGACGTCACACGCACCCGCGTACACTGAATTTTAACGGCAGGAACGGCATAATGTTTGTAACTTAATATCTTTGTAAGCAATGGTCTGATTTGGATAATTCAAAAAGAAATATAATTCTTATCTCATAGAGAATAACGTGGATACTAGTTCCATTGATATTGCCATACCTTTACTGATCCTCATTATGCCACGCCTAACTGTCTATCATAAAAGTTTTTCTATAGAGAAAAAAAGATGTCACAAGGAATTTTCCAAAATTTATTTATTTTTTAATTATTAGAATTTTAAGAGTACTTTGTACTGACAGTATAGTAATTAAAGAATAAACTTAACTGAATCAAGCTGGGCAAAGGCCTCTCCTCCATATATGAGATAAGGGTATAAATTATAGAATAATAAACTTTAAATGTCGCTTCTTTAAATTCAGATAAAATTGTGTTATTATGTTATTAACAGTAATAGTGTATAGTTGTGTATTCTTATTGTATACAATGCTAAAATAAAAACTTTCTTTAATTTCAGAGCAAGGCAAGTTTATTTATTTGTACTCTTACAATAATAGATAAATAATCTTATAAATATATTTAACAAATAGTAACAAAACCTTTCATCTTGACTCTTCACAGCTTTTTTGTCAGATTACCTGCAACAATTTCAATTTATTAGAATAAGGGTTTTACCTCCTGCTGATAAACTTTATTAGTCACCAGTTGCTGATAAACTTTATTTCGCACATAAGTTACTGATATGACTATATCGTTAAAACAAAGCCTTAGGGCCTGTTTCACTTCTACTCATTAACTATAAGTTTGCATTCCCTTATAGAAATTATTCCCAATTTAAACTCTTTATAGTTCTAATAAATAGAATAAAAGACTTTTTTAAAGTTTTATTTAAGTTTGACTTTTAATTCTAAGTTAGGAATAGTTTCCATTTTCATAAGGATTCACAAGTTGCGAATAGAGAGATCTAAATAAAGTGGAATTTGATGGTGAAAAAGAAAAATATATCATATAAATATATCTATATATCATAAGCAATTTTGATAACGTTATATGTCGGATAGCTAAAGCCTTCCTTAAGGTTATAAAACTAAATTTTCGTAAATGCGACATCAAAAAAACCTATAAAATATTGTGTTCATAGACTGAAAGGAGACTGAAATTAGACACCAAAATTACGCAAAACGGTCGAGAAACTTCGAAGAAATGGATGTATATATAATTATATTATCACACATATATTAACTACTATATAAAAAAGTACGCGTGTGTTATATATCTTAAGGACTTTCCTCGAATGAAATACCATAATTATATCCAAATTTTGTGATTATGAAACTACCTAAAGTGAGCCATTACAAACAAAAAAACTTTTTTCAAATTCGGTTTACAATAATTGGCGAAGACATCAGCGAATATAAAAAAACTACATACAACATAGATTTTTTTTCCTTGGAAACCAGTAAAAATAATTTGAGATATCACAATGATAAAAAAATAAAACTTAAAAATACTTTTTGTATGTGACACCAAACCTATCATAAAACATTTTATTCGTAAGCTATGTTTCATAAACAAAAAAAAAAGGAAATTATTCAGCGCAAAGTATTATTACCATATAATCCCCCTTTTCACGGCTTGAGGCTTCAGCTACATCTTAACGGTAGATGTACATATATTATCTTCTTTAAAAATTTGTCAAGATCATGTCATATTCATCCTTTATCTGAAAAATATATAGAAAATGTATATAAAACTGTTATTCACTAAAAGTAATGCAAATAAGTATTAAATGTTTTTATTTATTTAATTTTTATTAATAGATATGAACAAATAATTACACTATCCCTAATCTCTTACAACCTTATAACTAGCATTAATTTTTTTAACTGGCATTGAATTTCCTAATTGTATTGTATAGAAAGTTTCTGAACTCCGAAATTCACATTTTAATACTTTTTGTACATTAAAGTGTTTCATTATATTTCACATTATACTTCCATATGCCTACTTATTAGCTGGATCGTCAATCGCAACCGAGAGTGATAAATAGTTGAACATTTGTTACTTTTTTGTATATTTGTTTTCTAATAATATTGATAAGTCTGATACACCAGAGCATAATTATATTCTCATAGTCCTTAAATTTCGACCTATCCACTTATTTCTAGTTTTTATTGTATTCTTACAATTATATCGACTTTGATATTAATTATTGTTAAAATTATATCTATTTAATTAAGATTATAAAATAGTTATTACCTGTAATTCACAATATAATATTATCTTCAATCTCGCAGTAAATACTACGCTCGTAAATTCGTTCTCGTGCTGCTCATGAAGTTTGTGCTAATTTTATATTACTCCCAAGTTATTTGTTTGTATGGTCATATATTATTAACTTTTTTTAAAAAATGTAGTAAAATAGGGTAAACAGTATTATTTGCTGGCACCTATTAAATGTTATCTTAGAATTATTGTTTTATTTATATTCAGTGATGTGTTTCCTAATAGTCTTTATTCATTTGCAAACTATTACTTGTAATAACTATTAATCATTTCTTATGATTCTTTACCTAATTAAGAAACAATAAAACACATTCACCCAACATTTATCATATTCAAAACTAACTTTTCACCGTTTACCCTTTTGAGAGTATAAAAAGAATCACAGGATATTTAGCAAAAAATATAAACTTTATAACATAATTTACTTGCCAAGGCAATAAATAATATTTGATTTTTTTGTATTATAAATAAGTACAATACATGTATTTCTCCAAATACATAACCTGAAAATTAGAATTGTTCAAATTTGATTAGATATAATGTAAAGAGGCTACCGTGATCAGAAATTACCTTTCACCAGTCGAAACTTCAATTTATTTTAAAATTTATAAAATAGTTTGTAAGATAAAAAAATAAAGATCACACATTTTCTCGTTTATAATTTTATTATGAATTATTTTCTTAATTTCTAATAATGGTATCTATTTATACCATCAGTTACAAATTTTGTTTAATGTAATACATAAGGTATTATTATCCTATCTCAATAATTATATTGTGACTTAAAAACAGTACTTTCGATAAGGTCAGTAATTCATAAAAATATGTGTATGATTATTATTAAATGAGACTTAAGTCATTTGTAACATAGTCATAATTCAATTAGACGTCAGTATTTCTCTATTTTAACATATGAAATTTTCTGTTAAGTTAAATTACTCCCAAATATGACAGAATAATTTTTTTATCATATCTAATCCAAATTAAAAATATTCTTCAAATAATCGATCCAGCTACTAATATTTAGAGTTGCAATATGTTGCAAGATGTTCAAACTTTTCTTATTCAAACAGATCACCAACTGCCTGTAATACAAACAATTACAAATATTGATGCTATGCCAATTTACATTGAAAGAGTCAATATGTTTGTACTCTGAGAAATATATTTCAATATAATTAACTAGTAAAGCATTGATTAAAATTTAAGTATGAAAATAGAAAAAAAAAATACCTTATGTTATTGACCTAAGAACATGATTGGTTTTTATTTTACAGGATTGAAAAAACTAAACGTATTTGCAAAATATTGAATGTGTATGTTCTCCAAAGTATGTTTATATAATATTAATAATCTTTTCTATATATTTATATATAAATTTATGTTATTGTTATAATTTTCATTTTTTAAGTACCTTACACATTTTCATGTTACATACAACTACCTGCTGTAATTAACTTTTGAACTATTTGAATTATCTAAAAGGTCTAATATTTTAGTTTTTTCTTAAAAATATTGCTTTCACATAAGATTTGTACATATATTTATATTCGTTCAGGATTTCCACGTGTGGTTGTATATTCCTAAATTTATTAATTAACATTTTTAGTTGATTAATTTCATTTAGACATTTTAATTTGACAGCAATAAATATTCTATTCGATTGTTTGTTTTACTTATATGTAACTTATATTTTAAAATAATACTCACTATATCCTTGGCAAATATTGCTTTTGCTACATATAATTTAATTCAGAACTTCTCTAACTAGGTTCTATTCTAATTTGTATGCATTTTTACAATTCATAGAACATGTTGATATATTAAATTATCGTACTACAATACTCTCCTCTTAAAATTAAAAAAAAAAGAAGTAGAAATTTCGTTCATTACCTGGTTTTTGATTTTTACAAAAAATAAACTAATTATATGTAATTTCAAAAATGATTCCCACTGGTCTAGGTATATAACCTAGTAATTTAAAGTAATTTTTAATGTTTCCACTAAATGGTTTTAGTTCACATTTGTTTAAATCTAGTTTTAATATTATGTATATATATATATATATATATATATATGTATCTTTCATAGTATGTATGATCTAATAATTCATAAACTTTAGATTGTCTTTAGAATTAGTGTCAACCAGAAGCCTAGAAAGTTTTACTAACAATCATGATTACGAATAGATTACCATCCATTTATTACTCAACGGATTCATCTTAATATTTCTTGTACTTACCATAGCTATTACTATACTGTGGTTGTTGCTGGTAAGTGTTGTAAGAAGGTTGGGAGTAGGTGTCATAGGCGGGCGCAGCGCCGCCGTACACAGGCTCAGCGGGCCCGTAGCCAGCATCACCGCCTCCACCAGCAGGATTATTGCTTAACAAATACAGTAATGTGAGGTTGATACAAAGTGGGTAGCATGTGACATAATTTCGGTTGTTTTAATTACTTGAGAAACTAACATACACTTTAATTTACTCGAAAATGCTGTAGAAAAAAAAAATAGGGTTTAGAAAAAGGCACGATTACGATTCGTACGTCACCACGATTTGAAGGCGGATTCTTATAGATCTCGACGAAAGAAAACGAAATGAAAAAATAAAATTTTTCGATATTTCGCTTAGTTTCCAAGATATCGAGACTTAAAAATCGAAAAATTTAAATATCGCGCTTCATCTAAATATTAAATTTGACCAATCAGAAAAATACATGATGGCATTTTTTGCCATTTCTTTAGCTTTGCTTACTTTTTTGGAATTTTTATATTACAAAAGTAGGAAATAAAAATTATGATTATTATTGCTATAGTTTGTATAATCATCATCATATCAGCCATTGTGTTGGATGTCCACTGCTGAACGTAGGCCTCCCCTATCGACCTCCAGAGCGACTGGTTAAAAGCAGCCTTCATCCCACGGCTTCCAGTGACTTTCCTCAAGTTGTCTGTCTATCTCATGGACGGCCCGTCCAACGCTGCGTTTGCTGGTAGGTGGTCTCCACTCGAGAACCTTTCTGCTCCATCGGACGTCAGTTCTACCAGCTATGTGCCCTGCCACTTCAGCTTGCAAATCCATTGGGCTATGTCAGCAACGTAAGTTTGTTTGCAGATCTCATCATTTCTGATTCAATCGCAGAAAGAAATACCAAGCATAGCCCTCTCCATTGCATGCTGTGTCACTTGGAGCTTGTTTAATAGGCTCATAGTCAGAGACCACAACTCAGATCCATATGTCAACACTGGTAACACACATTGATCAAAGACTTTCGACTTCAGGCACTAAGGTATGTCAGATGAAAAGACATTTTTTAACTTCCCGAATAGTTAATAGTTTGTATAATTTCACCTTAGTCTCTTCGTTACCATTAAGATTTATAGAAGTTGAGGCTTTTTGTGCCCTTATTGTTATTTCTATAAAATCCATTTCATACAGGAAAAAAATGACAAAAAATATTCACAGAGCAATATTTTAATTTGTAACAAACTAAGTGATAAATCCACATTAAATATTTCATTTAGTTAGGAATGACTATATTGAAAAAAAAAACACCTTTAATTAACTTACCCATAACCATCATTTTCATAACCTTGTCCACCCGTTGAATATCCATAATTAGATCCATACCCACTTGAATTGTAGCCCGAATTTGGTTGAGCTGGTGGTTGTGAAGAATAGTTGCTCTGATATGAACTAAAAGAATAATATCTCTTTAAATAAGACATAATTTTCCAATATATTTTGATATTTTATTTTAATATTTCAGAATTTTAGGTATCTGCATCTAAGTATCAGACGGCAATTCCTATCATGTCAAAATTTTCATCATTTCATATACTATTTGTCAGAATCGAGACAAGATGTAGGTACAAGGGTTTTCAAGTATTAATTATATTGGTAACCATAACCACTGACGACTGACTCTTTCAAAATCATGTAATTAATAATTTCAATTTAACATTCAACATAATATGTTATTGAGATATAGTTTAATATAATATTTGAAAGTTTTAATAGTTATAAATTACATTAAGCCCACATATGAGTTTTGTATCAAAAGCAAAAGAAAAAGTAAGAATTTTCTAAAGTAATTTTTCATATTAGATCTTGAAGATTCATTTTATTAAATACTTTACCTTGATGTGTTGTAAGATGGTGGGGCATATTGTTCTGCAGTTGTCTGTTCATATGGCTGGTAACCAGTATGCCTACCGGAAAAGTTAATGTGAAATATAAATATATAAATTGTACATGAATACTTAAATGATTAGTATTGTACATTCAGATTGATTTTTAGCGTCATGTATGTATCAGACGGCACATTCCTATCGTGTTTATGGATCATCATTTTATACCAATTTCTTGTAATAATATGTATATAATATTTTGTAAACATACGATGGCGGTCCATAGCCATTTGCTGCTGAAGCATTATGTGATGGTGCTGCTGGCTGATAGCCTCCAGTTGGTGGAGGTCGACCACCACTAGTACCTCGAGGACCATCAAATCTACAAACAAGAAAAAAGAATATACAAACAATAACACTTAGTAGCAATTAGTGTGCAAATATCATAAGTATAAAAAGCTAACTATATAAAGGTACAAAAAAAAGTTACTGTTACCTTCCACGTTTTGCTGGCCCTCCAGGCCCTCCATGAAGTGGACCACCTCCTCTTTTAAAAGGTGGTCCACCTTGAGGTGCACCACCTGCTGAGTGGGGAACTGGCGCTGCTCGGGGTGGTACATTCGGACCAGACACAGGTGCTGGTCCATGTGGCCCTGGACCTGCATGGGGTCCTGGACCTCCTGGCCCACCACTTGGTGGAGGACCACCTCTACCACCACGTCCTAACCAAAATAAAAATTGTGTTGAGCTTATCAGTTTTTTTGAATCAATATTTTACTCATTACACTTTAGAAACATGTTTACCTCTCATAGGCATTCCACGACCACCTCTGTCATTACGCGGTCCAAAATCTCCTCTACCTCTGCCACCTCTACCTCTCATACCTCCTGGACCACCCCTATTATTGTTAAAGCCTCCTCCTGTAAGTTTTTATTGAGATAAAAATTAAGAAATGTGTACTGCTTATAAAAATAATAAAAGTATAAAGAAATTTAAAGCAAGCTTTTTTAAAAAACAAATATCACAAAAGTTAGAGATGGACTATGAGTTTGGCCAACTAGCTAATTAGTTGGTTGTAAGAAAGCCGACAAGTAGAGCTAGCAGATCATGATCATGGTCTTTAGTTAAAAGTATAAGTTATTTGTTAGGTCCTAGCTTAATTTTAATTGTTAAATATAAAGTACTAGATGCATTCTCTAAGTTGTATTTCTGTAACAATAATGAAAAAGAGACAATAATTATAAAATAAATAATGAACTAAATAAAAGACTATCATATTATTTTCGTTTAAAAGTTGTAGAAAGAAATATAATTTTAAAATCTTTTTTTTTTCAGATAACTTAATAAACGCCAGATATATATCCATACATGTTTCACACTCCACTATTTTAAGACGAGTGGAATTTAATATTTAAGTCACTCTACCTAGTTGGCCTAATCGGCAGTTTCTGCTAACTACAAATAGGCCTGGATAGTCAGCAACTAGTTGGTGCATCTCTAGAGAAAATTCATTCAATAGAATTAATATTAAGCTGAAGAATAATTTAAATAACAATTACTTTGTGGTGGGCCTCGAGATTCAATTGTTGGCACTGGATGAGGTCCTGGGCCTTGGGGACCAGGTGGAAATCGTCCGCCTCTTTCACCGCCACGCATAGGCCCTCCACGAAATCCGCGCGGTGCACCACCACGTGGCGGGCCACCTCTCATCGGACCGCCGCGACCCCGCATACCTGGTCCACTACCCCTTAATAAAATCATCAATTAGTAAACTACTCTAAATATTAAGATGTATTACAATATAAAAATAACCTAAAATTTTGAATATGGAAACAGATATTTCAAGGACATTATTTATTTATTTTAAACGTAGTATTAACATAGTGAAAATAACCACATAGTAACCATACCTTCCACGCAATTCAAACCCTCCACGCCCTCGAGGACCCGGTGGACCCCCGCGTCCACCACCGCGAAAACCACGATTGGAACCCTCCATTTTGACGAATTATATCAGAACACACAATTTAGTAAATGCAAAAAATTGTACTAAATTAACATTTAAGCTTATTACATTTGTTAATTAGCACTACGTGAAATAGATGGTTATTAATTACAACAAGATATTATTCACCATTATTCACTACGATAAAACAAAATGGCGCAAGGTCGGTTTGGCTTGGGACAGTGCTGCCAACCGCCAAGTGCCAACTAGTCTTAGCAAAAACGCGCTGTCAGCAATGTAAAAACGCGCTCGAAAGCGCTAAAACAGCTTGTTTTTAAAAAGCGCTAGATTTCACGCCAACCACGAATGGTTTTGCTATTTATTTATTTATTTATTTATTACTTTATTGCACAATACATCAAAGAATTGTACAAAAGGCGGGCTTAATGCTAAAAGCATTCTCTACCAGCCAACCTTAGGACGTACAAGAGCGGACGTTTGTAGGTGTGCAAAATTGAGTATTAACAAAATTCACTTTAATAGAAAAAAGAAAAGATGGAAAAAATAAGATTACGTTAACGACAATCGTTATATTATATACACAATACATACATAAATACATAAACAGATACAAACATACATACATACACATATGCATACATACATAAACAGATAAAAACATACATACATACAAACATACATACATATAAACATACATACATATAAACATACATACACACATACAAACATACATAATATTTAATACATAATAATAAGCTGACAATAATAATCAAAACACAATTACACAGCGTTTATTGAGAACACCACATATTAGATTTTGGCTAAGAAGAACTCCTTAACTTGTCTCTTAAATGATTCGCGTGAAGGAGCTCTACGGATAGACTCAGGTAACGTGTTCCAGAGACGAACAGCAGAAACAGCAAATGAATCAGACATAAACCCAGACCGATGAATAGGAGTAGAAAGAGATAGATTATTTAAAGAGCGGAGAGATCTTTCATGAGAGTCGGAAAGGAAGGAGAACTTACATTTAAGGTAGGGAGGGGTAGTAGGATGGAATAAAAGAGTGAAGAGTAAGCAAAGGATTCTCGAGTTCCTACGCTCACGGATTGGTAGCCATTTAAGTTCAGATCTGTATTGGGAAATATGATCATACTTTCGCAAACCGAAAACAAAACGAATACAGGTGTTGAGCAATCGATCAAGTTTGTTCAAAGAGACTTGGTTGAGATCCGAACAACACACATCGCCGTAATCAATAATAGGCAAAAGTAAGGTATTCACCAAATGGAGCTTGGCTTTAGTTGGTAAAAAATGCTTTAAGTGTAGTAAGGGATGCAATGTTGAGTAAAATTTACGCGAGATTTCATTTACCTGATCGGACCAGGAAAGGGACTTGTCAATAATTATACCTAGATCCTTGACCTTTGTAGTAAATGGTATTGGGTATCTATCAAAAATCAGGTTCGGTAAAGAATTTGTACGAATTAAAGCCAGTTGCCGAGGACTACCCACAATAATCGCTTGGCACTTGGCGGCATTGACAGCGATACCATGATTCAATGACCAGCTGTGTATAAGCATAAGATCTTGATTTATAAGACGAATAGTAGAATGTAGTTCGCCAATGTTTGTCTGTCTATAAAGCTGCAAGTCATCGGCATAAAGGTGGTACTGGCATTTTAAATAAGATGTAATTGAATTAATAAAAAGGGAAAATAATAAGGGAGATAATATACCGCCTTGAGGAACACCAGCGCTCACTTCGCACCAATCAGAGGTTCCCTCATTATTGGCTAGTTACAATAAATAATCACCTATTTAGATAAAATATTTTTTTTAGGATAGCATGAAATGAAACAAAGATAAAATAACAATCATCGTCGAATGTTTGGATTTCTTCTTCTTTATATTTATACCAGTATTTCCAGCCAAATTAGAAGGTTGATTGTGGTGTAGTTTTGTTTTTAATTTGTACTTAGGGGCCATCCATAAATTACGTCACACAAATTCCATAATTTGTTGACCCTCCCCCCGTCCTTGTCATAGCTGGTCACATTTGTGAGACTCCTCCTCCCTACCTAGTGTGACGTCACATATTTTGCCATTTTACACCTAGAAATGACTTATTTTCGCTTCTTATGTGATTTTTTGTGTAGGCTAGTGGCCTTGTATGATGCAAAATACAGACCACAAATGCCCCACGATCGCTTAAATAAGCCTTAACACTGGGGCAATACCTATCATTCGAAACTTACTTCCTTGTTTATGATCATACAGATAGAGTTGGAAATATTTTTATGTTATTCGTTAATAGGCATGTAATTCAAATTTCGTGTTTTATACTTAAATTAATTTATTATGTTTTACGCTGTATTGAATATAGTTTCATATAATTTGAAAAAGCGCTAGATTTAGCGCTAGGCGCTAAAACGCGCTTCGAAGCAAAAAAAGCGCTAGATCTGGCGCGAAAAGCGCTAAGTTGGCAGCACTGGCTTGGGAAGAGAATACCGTAGACAATAGATAAAGATATAGATTAGAGATTACCAAAGAGCACCGAAAAGTATAATCTATAATAATGGATATTGGGTACCAATGTTTTGCGCGATGTCCGTAGAGACTTTAAAAAAAAAACTATTTTTCACACCCGAAAATTGTTTATTCACTAAACACCAAAATTACACTAATAACTGAACTGAACTCAAACTTTCGCAACCGGGAGATGTTGCCGCGGTAATTGACGAATTCTAACTGCAAGATATTACCGCGGTGATTAACGAATGCTGCTAACTGAAAGATGTTACCGGCTTAGATTATAGTGAAACCCATCGACCGTCTGCGCCGCGCCGCCGTCGGTGCGCTTCCGCGCCCCCCGTTTATGCTTGAACGAGTGAACCCGCTCAACCCTACCACCTCGTGGAGGGAGAGAGCGAGCTCGATCTCCTTCCATTACCCTCCGCGCTTTCTCAACGCCTATCGATTCTTGCGTTTGTATTTTTTTAATTGCTATTTTTTTTTACGTGATAACGTCTTATAAATCGATGAACGCCGGCTGCATGCACGAAAAAGCATGATTCATTGTTATGTTCTGCCTGAGCCGAGCGTGCAAGCGAGAGCACGGAACAAGCGATTGAGAGGCACGATCGGCTTAAGCGTTCGGCTAGTGACGCATCTATTTCTCTTCTACTCCATCGGCCGATGTGTTCGAGTAAAAGATTCATAAAAATATTCAATTTTTCATTAATGTTTTCTGATGTTATCACGTAAAATTATCGTACGTGAACTGACTTTACAGACAACCAATTTTTTTAAAAATATATCGTAGCGATGTATTATCAACTTTGCTTTTTTTTTTCGCTATACTAGCGCTGGTAATTTACTCACAAGCCTAAAAAAGGGTCATTACTTGTACATATCGCTATATAGCGGATTAAACGAAGCTCTGCTAACCTATGCGCACTCCTAAAAAAAATATATGAAAAGATCATGTGTACGGAGCACATGTGTCCGAAGTGAAACTTCTTTGGCAAAATCTATTTAAAATTTAATAATTTATAATCAAAATACAATATTATCTGCATACATCCTTAAGAACGAATATACCAGAAAGAGGAGAAAATAACATTTCTATAGTGTAAAAGTATAGTATGCTTTTTATATCTTTCTCTTTGTCTCTCGAACTACGTATATCTATCCGTTCTTTATTCTGAGGTTTGAGATAAATTTATTTTCTCATAAGAACAAATACATTCATTCACTTACATGAGAAAAACTTATTCTATGACATAGTAACATTTAAAGACAATGGTGAGCTTAATCACTGATTTAAATAGATATAAACAAATATAATAAAACTGCGATACGATCCTACAACTAAAACAGAACAAGATAGAATAGATTAGAAAAAAAAAAAAAAAAAAAAGTGGGTATTTTTTAAAACAAAACATAGGAATACATACCTATTGGTAACGCGGAGTGTGTTACACTAGAAGCGACAATTTTATTGGTTGTAAAATTTTGTTATTATGTAATGTTTAAGCAATTTTTTAAATGTAGGCATGGACTTATAGCTATTTTAATATCTTTGGGTAACGTATTATAAATGCGTGCACCTTCGTACATAATGCTTTTTTTGCCATAGTTTGTCCGTGCAGTGTATAAATTTAAATCGTTTCTAAGTCTGATGTTATGTATTTGTTGTTTTTTTTTGTAAATGTTATCTGTGTATGTATCTTTATTTAATATTTTTCGTATTAGTAAGCAGCAGAGACATGATACTTACAACTAGACTGTGCACTGTGGCGCAAAAACCAGTCCGAGCGAGAGGGTCCCCCGTGGTAGTGTGTCCCTTTCTAATGAGGTGACCATGACTAAACAGAAATGGGACTAACTATACAAACGATTGTGTAGGTATTCTGATAATTTATACTGATGCTACCTAACTACACTACCTACAGGTGTGTATGTACCTAATTTATGTAAAAGTAAAAAAAAAAAAACACCAAAACATCGTGTATATATTTTATGGAATCTACATCACTTACTAGGAATACGACGGGAAAGCAAAAAAAAAAAAACTGAAATTATTTTTAAATATTTTGAATATTAGTTTTTCATGGAAAAACAATCAACTTTAGTAAGAAAATTGACACAATCGCAAATCGAAACAAAACAATCGACTAAACAATCAAATAAGCAAACCACCATCTTACATTTATATTACCAGTCCCAAACATCTACGTACTACCTTTACTTAGTAATTATTATTTTTTTAAATACAACCAATTGATTTATTAATTATTGACACTGTAGAAATACGTCTAAATACGTTTCTAAGCTTACCAACCGTTCGTATTAGTAAATTATTAAAAAGAAAAGTATTTAATTTTCTACCATTTCTATCAAACGAAATGATTATGTGAGCTGGCAAGACGTTAGACAAGGACACACTACCAGCGGGAGCGCTCTCGCTTAGACCGCTTTTAGCTAGCTACCGCTTATAGGGAAATACCTACCGTGACAGTCAAAGAATAGATCTCATTTTAGCAAAACAATTTTTTTTTTGTACACTGTCTAGTTGTAAGTATCATATCTCTGGTAGGCAGGTGTAATGTGTGTATGTCTGTTCAATGTTTAATAGTTGCGTTTCTTTATACATTTTTTTAGTTGATGTAAAAAAAAATCATAATTAAATAATATTTTTATTAATTTATTTTGTGCTATTTGTAATTCTTTCAAATTAGTTTTAGCTGCCGTGCCCCATAGTTGAATTAAATAATCGATATATTCTGATGCTCATATTATTATTATCATGAGGCTCAAATGTGTGACGCGACCTTGAAATTTTACCATTAACGCGCGCAAAGAAGTTTCACTTAAAAAAGGTCAATTTATCTATGATTCTCAGTAGTGAACTTAAAGGCTTCTTTTAAGCTTGAGAATCTTTTAAGCTATATTTAAAGAGCCTCGTAGGAGTCGTTGATCACTTCCTATGTTAAAACTGTTGACCAATGAGACGTCTTCAAATATGTGCTTACAGTCCGTTATGAGGAAGTCAATCTCGTTTCTTGACTTACCATTAGAGTTTTGCCATGTCCATTTCCTTTGTGGCTTTTTGTTGTAGAAAGAATTAATCAGGAAAAGCCCCTGGCTATCCAGTTAACTAACGAGCATTTGGCCTGTGTGGTTTCTGCTTCCATAATCATGTGGACCAATTGACGATTCAATGCCAGTCTGTACCGTTGGCGTTGAAGTTTCTCATGACGACGCTATAGTGAAGCTTCATACATAGTCTGAACTTCCATGTTCGGATGTGTCGAGGTCAGTGCATAAACTTATATGGCCTTGAGAGAGTATCTCTTGATCAGTTCCAGTACAAGATATGCAACCCGGGTCAACACATTGGGTATCTCCACAACGTTGCCAGCGAGTGCCTTGTTGACGAGGAATTTGACTTCACCTGGGTAAAGGTGGTGACTCTCTGAAAAGTAGAGGAGATGATCTGATTTTACGGTTATTGTGCTCTTTCCCTGTCTTCGAACTTCGCATAGCCCTAAAATCTGCCTTTTTATTTTCTCTAACTCTACCTCGAGCTCAGTGATGTTCTCATCAAACCTCAGAGTTCGTCCGTTACTCGTCACCAGGGTAAGTTGTTTGTGATAGCTCGAAGAATTCCCGTAACCGGGGATCTTTCACATCCCCTGCCTTACCGTTACCGAGGCTACTAACTTGGCCCGGCCTGGCGGGGCGGCCGGAAAATAGAGACCGTATCATAGAGGTGTAGTTCATGAGAGGTTTTGTGCTCTAATCTCCACGTTCGGTAAGCAAGTTGGAGGTCGCACACATCACCGAGATAATTCGGAGCAGTGGCGCTGCTACCCGCCACTGTCGGCTGCATTTTAGTGTTTCGGTATAGTTCATGATGGTTGTCCCACCATTATCGGTCGTTAGAGCCTCGTTTGTTGTTCAGCATGGTGTATCTCGGAAAAGTGAGGTTGACTGGGTTTGAGATGTTATTGCACCCCTTACACCTCAAGCTTGCTCTCAAGCATGAACGAATTCGTATGATGAGGTCCACGCTCCGACCAACTCTCTTCCAGACCAATCTTAGCACTGACACTTTCCAGCTACGACTAAAAACCGATTCGATACTTTATCACTCACTCTGGGTATTGACGAGGATTTCGAATACGTGGTAAATATCTTGAAGGACGAGGTCAAGAGGTATGAAGTCCAAGCTATCTGAAGAGACTCTGGAACTTATGCAGGAAAGACGAGAGGATACATATGCCACACCGTCAGAGCTTAAAGCGCGTACAAACAAGATCAAGAGACTGATATGCAGAGACCTTCGACGCTCTAATACAAAAGCAATATATTAGCCGATTGAGCAAAATCGGGTGTTAAAAGTATTATCAAATCATCTGGGAAGGAGTCTCTCCTGAGCCCCGTCTATAGGTTATTTTCAAGGGTCATTACAAATTGCCTCACACGATGACCTGACGAATTACAGCCACTGGAGCAGGCTGGGTTTCTTAGAGACTTTGGTACCGTGGACCACATTCACATAGTGAGGCAGATTATATAGAAGTTGGAAGAATATAATCAGTACCTGTGACTGCATGGTGTTTGTGGACTATGAGGATTAATGAGAAAGCCTTTGACGATATTGAAATTTGGGCTTTTTTTGGAATCCCTGCAGCGTTGCCAAGTCAACCGCCGATATATCGAAGTGCTGAAGTTCCTTTACAACACCGCTACTATATCCGTCCAAATACAGAATGCTCCACACAAGACCCATCTAGTTGCACAGGGGTGTGAGACAGGGGGACGTTTTATCCTCGAAACTGTTCACGAGTGCACTCGAGGACGTCTTCAAGCTACTAGACTAGTAAGGACGAAGCATTAGTATTGACGGCGAATACATTTCGCACCTACGATTTGTAGACACACATTGTCATCGTGACGAAATTGCTCCATCAGGAATTGCAGGGAATGCTGTCAGGCTTAAACTAGGCCTCCCGACGGGTGGGCCTGGGAATGAATTTAGACAAAGCCTAAGCGATGCTCAACTCATACGTCATTCTCAGCCCTATCACCATTGAGGGCAAAATTTTCGAAGTTCTGCGGGCAGATCATCCAGTTTGGCAAAAATAACTTTGGGTGAGAAGCCGATAGGAGAATCCAGTTGGGCTAGGCAGCATTTAGAAAGCTACGTCATATCTTCTCGTCACTTATACCACAAAGCCTAAAAACCAAGGTCTTCAACCAGTGCGTCCTACCTGTTATGACCTACTGAGCTGAAACGTCAATATTCACGGTGGAGTTTGTCCATAAGCTCAGCGTAAAGTAGCTCCGCGTGCTATGTAAAGAGCTATGTTTGGTGTGTCACTTCGAAACAAGATCCGAAACGAATGTATTTATATACGGACTAAGGTTACCATCATAGACCTGAGGATTGGCAAGGTGGAATGGCAATGGGCTGGTCACTTCTGCGGGAGAACCAACAATCATTAGAGTAAGCAGCTGTTAGAGTAGAGACCACGACTAGGTAAAGGTAGCGTGGGACGACCGCCTGCTAGATGGTGCGACGATTTGTGCAAGGTGGCGGGGAGCAGTGGATGTGAAGGGTCGAAGATCGGGTTCAGTAGCGTGCCTTAGAAAATGCCTAAGTCCAGCAGTGGACTGATGTGGGCTTAAGAAGAAGAAGAACTTAAAGGCGAATTTTTAATCCATTATATTTTACATGACTAGGTTCATAGTTGATAGTGAAACTTGTAGTTAAGTTGAAAAGTCGAATCCTAAGAATCGATTTCGAGAAGCAAGAATCGGTTCTCAATAATCGATAATTTCGAGAGAAAAGTCGATTCTCGAGAAGAATCGGAATTGACTTTGGCATCCCTAATATAGCATTGACCAAGTCACGTATGTACCACCACCGGGCGACGGTCCGTATGTTTAACGATTAGATTCGTTGTAAGAATTTATTACGCGCGCGGCGTGCGAACGTGTATATAATCCCCTCTCACGAGAGGGAGTCGAGATCTCGTAGCGAAAATTTCGAACGAGTGACCGAAGCGTCATATTCGAAGATTGGGCTGCTCAATGCAAACATGTAGAGCATTTGGAAGAGCAATATTTGAAAAATGACGGCCTTATAGATGAAGAAATAGACCGACTCATCATATCCACGGCTAGTGATAGTGAAACAGAATCTGACTCTGTTTCCATTCACTCTTCCGACAGTGATGTTAGTATGACCGATGTAATTACTGATCATAATTATTCAATAAAACTGTGATTTTTTTTTTTGTTTTTTTTTTTCCCTTATTTTGTGTTAGACAGAATCACGCTTAATATCCCGGAAGGGTTTAGCAGCTTCCTCGCTACGACAGTTGACAGCACGTGCACCTTTACACTTCAATTTTAAATTTAACTCTATGCCCTTGCGATAAGGGCTGTTCAAACTCCTATATGTAAAGGTTGGGTACAAGACAGAGTGGAACTTCCTTCTTCGAGCTCTATGTAAGGGATAAGAATCATCATTATCAATTTAGAATACTAGACGACAGCTCTTTTTACGTCCCACTGTTGGGCACGAGAGAGGAGGTCTCACAAATGAGGGTGAGAAAAATAGGATAGAATAATAACACTCTTAATATCGCATCTATCGTATCTTAATATTCATAATATATTTTCCCGTAATTAATCCTGGCAACATTATGTCACGCGAATACAGCGCTGCGTCTGGGGGACTTCTTTCATGAATTTAGGACTTTAGCTAGATCGTGGACAAAATAATTTATGACATATTATTGACATAAGCATAACCAGACAACATGCAGACTAGCACAGCAGACTAGCTAGTTTAGTGTATTATCTATGATGCAGACAACTGAGACAACTAAAACCAACTGAAACTAAAAGCCAAACAAAACAACAAAGAATTGAATTGAATTGAACATTTAATGAAATAAAAAAGCCAGAATTCGTTTAATTATAGACGTATGAAAAATCTTCACAATGGATGATCAAGCTAAAATTTTGAAATACCTCATCTCTGTTGAAAAATTAGCGGAGGAAATTTTGAATGATAAGCGTGAAATCATAATGTTAGATAAAAGAAGAAATCATAACCGAGAGGCCTTAAGAGATCTTTCCAAGTCTTCACAATCAAAGTGTTGGTTGACTATAGGTTCAGTTCTTGTAAAACATAATGTCGAAGGAACAAAAGTATTATTAGAGGCTGATCAAACACAGTTAAACATAGACATTAATAAACTTCGTAGTAATCTCAAAGTAAAAGTTAATAAACTAAGAGATCTGGAAATGCAGCCTCCAGTGCCAGGTCTAATGTTAGTTCCAATAACTAATAAGGAGAGTGAAGGTTTATCGAGAGCTGGACTATTTTCACGTTAAACAATGTATTGATTTACTGTGATAAAATCATTCAATATTTATATAAGGCTATGAATAAAGCCCAGAGGCTACGTTCCCACTATCCCGGACCGGTGGATTTACTGGGCTGGTAAAACTGCCAGAAGAAAGGCACTAGCCTTTAGCCACTAGGCTATACAATTTATATGAAAATATTCACATTTTTCCAGAACTAAGAGAGAGAGAGAGAGAGCTGGCTTTGTCAATGTGGAGCACCGGAACTCCCAGTCAGAAGAGAAATCTGAACATCCTTCGTGTATCTCTGTTCCCCATGTGCCCAGCCCATGCTCCCATCGAGCTAGCGGTTCATTTCAGCGTTCACATTCTGATAAGGTAGACGTGCAGCATGGATATGAATACAGAAACTTTAGTTACTCTGAACTCTTATGTGAAGTATGTTTAATACTGAAACCAAACTTCGATGAACTGAAACTTGTGTCTTATGCTTATTGAAAGTCATACCAATAAATCATCAACAGAGTATGCTGTCATTCAAAAATAATTGAAGAACTTTAATTCATCACTTCTCAGTTCACCCATTAAGTGTTTCAAATGTTTTAAGTGAAAATATTTTCCATAAAATAAGATGTACCGAATATTTTCTTTCTACTCTATTTAGAAAACACCACAACACAACAATTTCGTCATCCTTTGTGTGCTCTAGTCCAAATTCAACTGAGGCGAGGATTTCACTCTCCAGTTATTGGATTCAGTGATTTCTTGTGGATCTAGTGTAATGTAAATGTCTAGTCTAGGAACCGGTTTCTGGTAAATCCAGTAGTCTGGAATAGTGGGAACATAGCTAATTTTATTATACAAAGAATATAATTTGTTTTAGAGGTACTTTTTTTTTATTATAACCCAATAAATTAAATAATTAAGATATGTATTTGCTAAAATTTTAGTAATAAGTAAAGTTACTTTTCCACAATGAAATATCTTCTTCTTCTTTAATTTATGGCATGTCTCGTCACAACTTTCTGTTGTGCAACAATGAAATATAAAATGTGATTGTTTTATAGACATATTATTTATAGAATATAAAAAAAATATTTCGGTGTCTGTGGAAATAATTGACTATCATTTTAGGGCTAAAAAACGTTTTATTATTGTTTAAGAAAACCATTTAAATCATTAAAAAAAAGGAAATTACTTTTGAAAAATGAGGACATGTTTTCAAATCTGATGAGCAAGGTTTTAATTTTAGCCATTAACATACTTTATAAATTTTTCATAATTAAGAATTATGTAGAATAAAATAAAAAAGTAAAATTTTACTATTAATGGTACATTACATTAAGGTAGTTCCAGCATGTAACTACTTTTCGACAGATTCGGCTAAAAAAAAATTCACGGGTATTCAGAATAGATATATTCATTCAGAATAGCTTTATTTATGAATTCCTAAAATTTCATAATTTTTGACGGATATTTAAAGACAAAGTTCGCGATTTTGTAGTGCGAGTAATGTCCCATTTATGTATGTAAAACATAGAGTAGAATAAATAATTAATAGATGTAAAATGTCCGATTCTTTATTATATTAAAAAAATCTCTCGACAGAATTGGAAAAAAAACTAGGAGAGTGTTGAAAAATGTTTTTAGAATAAGCTAAAAAAATAAAAATAGCACTTCACGGTTTTGTTATGGAGATATTAAAATTATAAATCTTTATTTTAAATTTATAGTGATCTAGCAACACTGTACACAACGCTCTCATCTTTTTAATTTAATAAAACTATTATTAGAAAGCGTAATACTATTTGTATGTACTAAGACCATATAAATAAAAATACATATATAAAACAGAGCAACATTGCCAGATTACTATAACTAACGATATAAGGCAGAGGGTATTAAGGTAGGACTATACTTCACCACGCTGGAAGTTGGAACTATCTTGATACAATTGACGCACGCACGCACGCACGCACGGACACACACACACGCACGCATGGACACACAAACGCACGCACGGACATACACACGCGCACGCACGGACACACACACACGCAGTCTTACACACGCTCGCACGTACACACACACTCGCACGTACACACACGCGCACGCACTCACACACACTACTTAATTTTTATAGATTATTGTATGTACTTTTTTAAGCAACTAGTTACATAAACTAGTATGATACTAGTATAGACGAATCCTCGAGAACACTTTAGAGCCCTGATTACGCTCTATCGTATCTTTAATACGTTTTATATTAAAACACACGCATATATGACATGTCTCAGAGATTTCCAAATCTGTCTGTTGATCTACCTATATACCACTATATACTATAGAATAATTAATTAATTAATCATTATTATATATAACATTTTTATTGATTTATTTAATGCGAATTGCGGTTTTTCTGACATTAAATTCGTGGTAAATAGTTTTTATAAGTCTAACGTTTTAAGCATAGTGGATTCGATATATGTATAATAAAGACAATACAACTAATCTTTTTCGACCCATGGTGGTTCTTTTTTCATTTTTTACAATTTTTAGTATTGAAAAAAATCTTTGAGATTCTGAGAATTTTGAAATTGCTTTATCTTACGTGTGCTCGTTTTTTTTTATCAGTCGTCTCTGGTGCCCCCCTAGACGGGATGCCCTAAACAATTGCTTAACCCTTTCAATGCTGTGGACGTATATGTTCGTTCGTAAAAATATGCTCTTACGTACGATGGACGAGATTACTCGTTTCCCAAAAACTGCATTCACAGACTGCGCTAGAGCAACCGAAACCGTCACCACATACGGGCCCAGAGTACGCTGTCCCGACCAAAGAGTATAAAAATAAAGAGGTGAAGCTTCGAACATAGAGTTGAGCTAAAAATCGTTTTGTAAGTAAATAATGCAACATTACGGTCGAGTTCTTTTTTTCCATTAATTTGGTAGTACTGAAGCATAGTGTTGTCCCTATTTTATCGTACCAGATGTCGATACTAGTGTGGAAAATTATCGATAAAACTATCGATACTTTTGAGCACGTGCTTCCTTTATATATAGTTTTGCATATTGTAAATAAAACACACTTTTTGTTTTATTATTTATATTTTAATATAATATGATTCACAAACACAACATGAATATATTTACAGATATCAACTGAGAAAAATACAAATCCAAAGAGTATTACATAAAAGACACTCTTATTATACAGTCATTCTCAAAAAATATTAAAGAATATGATTTACAAGCATAACACGAAAATATTTACAGATATCAACTGAGAAAAATAAAATTCCAAAAATCATTTACCCAAGAAACACTCTCATTATACAGTCATTTTCAAAAATATTAAATAATATGATTAACAAGCATAACATGAAAATATTTACAGATATCAACTGAGAAAACTAAAATTCCAAAAAGCATTTACCCAAGAAACACTCTCATTATACAGTCATTCTCAAAAATATTAAATAATATGATTAACAAGCATAACATGAAAATATTTACAGATATCAACTGAGAAAACTAAAATTCCAAAAAGCATTTACCCAAGAAACACTCTCATTATACAGTCATTCTCAAAAATATTAAATAATATGATTTACAAGCATAACATGAAAATATTTACAGATATCAACTGAGAAAACCAAAATTCCAAAAATCATTTACCCAAGAAACACTCTCATTATACAGTAATTCTCAAAAAATATCAAATAATATCATTTACAAGCATAACATGAAAAATATTTTTACAGATATCAACTAAGAAAATTACTATTCTAAAGAGCATTTACATAAGAAATACTCTCATTATGAAGTCATTCTCAAAAAATATTAAACAATATAACTTTACAAACTTAACTTTACCCTGTACCCTATCTTATTAGTTAGTTACTTGCTGATACATAAAGATCAATAAATAACTAAATATTTTATTTTTTTATTATTACTATTTCCACTTGAGTATTACAGTTTTAGGCCTGAACTCCACCAGAGCGGAGATGTGCGGAGATGTGTTAAAACAACCATAGAATTTCGTTATTCACACACCTCGTCTCCCCTCGGCTTCAGTGGACCACTGAACGAAACTATATTGGTTGCTTAAAACACATCTCAGCATATCTCCGCTCTGGTGGAGTGACACCCTTAAAGAGAATATTAATGATCCGCGCATTTTGATCATCTTACTAAGATACTACACTGGTATAAAACAAGATAAGGATACTAGCTTAATGATCAAATTGTAATATTTTAGCCTTTCACAAAAAAATTACCTTACAGACTGATATAACTAACTAAGATTAGACTGTATATGTAGTCTTAGAAAATTAGTAAATACTGTAATATTTAAACAATTTTTTCGTTGTTAAATACAAAAGTAAAGTTTTCCATTGTAAGAATATGTAAATATAGACAGAAATCTAGTAAAAATATTTAAATTTAGAAAACTTTGTAAAATAAACAATTACTGCAAGCAGTATTTGGCAAGAATTAATAAGTAGTAATTATACAATCTAAAAATGTTAATATTCATGGAAATATACTCAAATAATGAAAAATTTTAAAACATTGTATAATAAATAAGTCATTATTGTTCTCTTATATTTACGCGAATTTTACTCATTTGATCAAAAGTTGATCAAAAGTCTATATCGGAGCGTGATGGACGCTGTAAAGGGTCCGAAACGTCGGGAAATAATTTAAAATATTGTAAAAATATAAAGTTTTAAATAAACGCGATAAAATCCGATATAGACTTTTGATCAAATAAGTCATTATTGCTAACAGTATTTGGCAGAAGATAATAATTAGATATATAGATTTTTACAATTAAAAAATTGTAAATATTGAAAGGAATGCTTAAAATATTATAATTGTTGGCAGTAAAAACACAAAACAGCAATTTTACATTTTTAAAACATGTAAAATATAGAAAAATTATAGATGTAGAGATTTTATGATAGCCAACTACATATAAACAGTACTTGTTAGAAAATAGCAAAATTTAATTATTGTATTTAAAACCAGAGTAAATCTTAGTAGAAATCTCAATGTTTACAATGTTACAAGTTTATATTAAGAATTATTTACTGACTAGTTTTTATCAATCAAATGCTTTAAATAGGCAACTATTGTTTAGTATAACTGCTTTTTATAATATTTCTTTAAAATTATAATATAATATATTATTTCGTAATCGCTTAATTAGCTTCAAACAATTTTTCATTAAATGCTTGATCTGAAGAATGACCAATGCAGTTGATGTAGAATCTGAAATTAGAAATAGTCTAAATGTAAAAATATATCAAAAAGTATTATGTACATACATTTACAATATACATTTTTGTTATCAATAAAATATTAACTAGCTATTTTTATTTTTCAGTTTTAAATCTCAAAGGAAATAACTATATTTGATGTACACAAATATCCTTCATAAAGAAATAGGAATGATGTTATCATTTCATAATCTTGATGAAATATTTCTGGAAAAATGGTATACAATATGTATAATATACATCATACATATGTGCCATTATCAATTTCATTACTAAATAACCTACTGTTTTATATAAAATTATCATTTTTTTTAAATATTTTTTATGAAGATTTGGACAGATTGCTGATTGTAGACAAATATTAATATTAAAATACTAATTAGCAGTAACTTATTGAAATATTCCAAATTTTTTTATTGCTTCTTTTATCTTTAGTTAAAAATGAGCCCTCCCAAAGAAAGATCAATGTTGAAAGTAGAAATTCCAATTTATCTTACTTTTTGAAACATACACATGTTGTATATGCTTTATGTTTTACCTAATTTAACAAATTGTTAAATGTAGATTTGTTATTGAAACCAGCCATTAGAAAATTATATGCAAGTATAAGTTTACTCTTACCTTGGATTATTAGTTAGCGTGGTAGATACATGCAGCAAGATCCTTGCAAGAGGGTGTGGTGATGTAGCTATAAGCCTCTTTCTGAAAATTTAATTTATCACAAGATTATTTCTTTGAAATTTAAACTTTTTAAATACACTTTATAGTTTCTAATTTCGATTGGTTTAACAAAATAACAAATCAAAAGTTATTAATTTAATTACTGATAGGCTATAGTATAAACCAACTTTCAAACAATTTTTTTTTTAATTGACTCAGTACTTGGTAAAAGTCTCAACTTTTATATAACATATAGAAGTTAAAAGGATTTGTCAATAATATTTATTTAAAATAATCTAAAAATAAACGATTTTTATGAGAGAACCATCAAATAAAATACTTTGATATTAATAACAAAGTGATTTAAATAAATAAAATAAATAAAAATGTTTCAACACACACACAGTCTCATGTTCCTAAAATAGGCAATTCAATGACTGTGTTTCAGGTAACAGCCAACTACAATACAAACTACAAATATATAACTTTTTTTAGTAAATATGCATATGAATATATAATATATAAATATTACACCCAGATTCAGGATGGGAATCAAACCCACGACCCTGGAGTATAATGCAACTGTGTCAAGAGACCAGTCGTTTATTATTTATTAATAATTTATTAATTATAATTTGTACAGGACAGAAACAATAAAAGACAGAAAAATAATGTGATTCTGAAAAATGATTGACTGCAGATTAAATCAAATTTTATCATACAACTAAAATAGTTAATTTTAAATGTTTTCATTTGTCAATGTGTTGTTTACCATGTTGTAGTCAAATATTGAAATAATAACTTCAAGATTGTATATGAATTAATTTAAGTTTTAAGGTCAACAGTCTGTTTAACACATATTGTACCAAACTGTAATACATCTGTATGTATTCTATTAAATTAATGATAAATAAATAAAACACTCACTTTTTATAAGTTACAGATAGTATTTTGAATGGTCACCTTCCTTATATGTTAGTTACATCTTGAAGAACTGAAATAAAAATGTGAGTTTGGTAAATAAATGTAATTAATTTATCTTTTATCAACTGCGCTAATGTCAACTATAATTTGTGGTAATCAAGATTTAAATACATAAAAAAATGCTTGATAATCAAATATAAAATTCAATGTTTATTATTTAAGAGTTAGTAGAGATAAGATACATTATTGTATATACCTAAATGTTTCCTTTAAATTTATTATTATAATTGTAAAATTTATTTTTCATCTGTTAAGTGTTTACTTTGTTATTTAGACTGAAATTTATGCAATGGTAGATTAAAGATGCATGTTTAATACTTACCAAAAAAAAAAAAAAAAATTAAAGTTCAAATTTTTTTAATACACATGAAGTCCTGTTTGGTGAGGTGATTATAATAAGCAAGTTACTATGTACTGTACTGTATCAGCCTGTAAACAACCCACTGCTGAGCAAAGGCCTGTTCTCCATATAGAAGAAGGGAAGATACTATAATACAATAAAATATTGTATTTTGTTATAACCATATGTATATAAAAAAAATTTTAAATCATAAAGTTTTGAAACTTATGTAGCTTTTTGTAAGCAAATATAAATAGAAGTAGTAAAATGGACAAACCAATATCAAGACTACAGAAATATTTATACTATACAACACATAACTTTAAAATGCTATTAATCCAGAATTATGCTAAGATAATAATGCTAAAAATGTAAAAAATCACCTTACCTCTATATATTTTCTGATGGTTTCTTATTTTATGCTTTTAAGATGCGAAGAGGGAATTGCATCAATGGACTCATCTAATGGTACTCATCATGTTTAGCTGTCCATTCTCCTTGCTGTTGAAATAGTTTGGTCAAATTATTATTTACTTACAATATATAATATCAAATTATTACTTAGATACTCCAATTGATGTGATTTTGCAATACACATACAAAGTTTTGTCAATGATAATTACTTACAATCAACATTTTAAAATGTGCAAATATCATCTTTAACTACTGTAGAAAATATTAATGCAAGTTTATTAATGCAGTTAATTATTGATTATATTTAATGTTCTAACCTTACCTAACCTATATGTTATAGTGTTTTATGTGCAATGGATGAATTTCATAAAGATAAGATTGGATAATGTTAAACAGAAATGTATAATATACTAAACATAGTAAGTAAATAGATAACAAAGATATGAAACGTTAAATAATGTGTTATTGTTAGGAATCAAAAAATATTTTTATACATGTGGTATTCATTTATAACAAGGAAAAACTGTAAAGTGTTGTGTCACATGTATTTTTAACTGAATATATAAGAATAACGTACTTTTTTCGTAAATTCGTAAACACCTACCGGTTGGAAGGAAAATGTTTGTTGTTTAATTAACTTCTTTAATAGCGAGTCAGCGGCCATTTTTTATTTTTATCGAAGTGATCAAGTGACATATCGACACACTCTTTGACGTATCAATTTTTGATTTTGACAAACAATGCTACCAATTTTTACAGGAACTGAAAGTTGGTACCCACACCTTACAAAATGACCGTCGCTGCACTGGTCCCGACAGTGCCCGGTATACTTAGTTATTAGTGTATGTATATGACTAGTGTTAATAGCTTAAAATTAGGGATGTTAAAAAATAATCGATTTTTATATAAATCGATTTTTATTTCATTTTAATCGATTTTTTATAATCGATTGTTAAAGTAATATTAATCGATTTTTAATAAATCGATTATATAAATTGCGCGTTTAAATCGATTTTCATCATAGCGCCATCTATGCGACGGATGAAAAAAACTTGAAGTAAGTTTCAATTTTATAAACAGCGAAAGATTATATTTTAGTTTTTGAGACCACAACGTAGTCGTTTAGTTTTTTAATTACATATCGTTTTACGTATTTTATTTTAAAACTAGTCTATTCACTCCACAATAAAATCGAATTTTTTTTTGTTTTCTGACATTTTTCACTTGTTGTTTACTAATTTAGGTTCGCTTTTTTTTTTAATCTATCCTCAGATTTTTTCGAGCAGCTCTAGTTTAGGAGATACAGGTACACCCTTAAAATGTACTCTCCATTTGACTGTTGATATCGCTATCGTCAACGTCTTACTAGTTTCTGTTTCTTTTTTTTTGTAATGGCTTCGTCTATAAGGACCTGTGTAAACAATCCAAATAAATTTTGTCACATTTGTGGCAAATATAAATTCAAAATATTCTGTTTAAATGTGTCAGACTTTGTGAAAAATGCCTATATATATGTAGTACTTTCAACAGCCATTGGAAACAAACAACAAGTCTTGAATACCGAATAAAGTGTGTAAAACGTGTATGGAGTCTTTACGATTATGGAAAAATAATAAGAGGGTTCCCTTGAACCTTATTATTTCTATGATTTGGCGTGAACCGTCGAACTACCACAACGACTGTTATTTCTGCGTTGTAAAGTTGTAAACGTAACAGGAATTAACCGCCAAAATCATTCCATGTGGGTTTATCATACTGTGCCCTCAATACTAGACCTGTCCTACGCTCTACTGATACATTAGAACCCCAACCAAGTACATCTCAGGAATGTCCACACAAAATTGTTCAACGAATGAAGGAAAGTGATACAAGCTGCAAAGAGAGTGGTAGCAAATTTGAAGACGCCGAAAGACTAATACCATTAAACTAAGAGGACCTAAATGATTTAATAAGAGATCTCCACAACACCACAGACAAAAATGCCTGGAATGAGTTTATTTGGCTCGTAAAAAACTTTTTGAGAAATAAGAAGTCCGTCGACTTTCCTGACCACGTCAAGCAGTTACTATTATACTTTCAGCAACTTGGATGCAACAGCACTAAGATGCATTTTCCTCATAGCCACCTTGATCGATTTCGTAAAAGTCTTTGAGATTTAAGCGAGGAGCAGGAAGAGCGCTTTTATCAGGATATTTGCACCATGGAGGAGCGCTACCAAGGCTATTGGAGTGAAAGTATGATGACTATAGTACTGACTACTGTTGGATTATCCAGAATAGTAGTAAAACTCCAACTTATTCAAGAAAGTCACATAAAAGAAAGTTTTGTTCTAATTAGATAGTTAAATAAATTGTTATGTGACGAGAAACCATGTTTTTTTGATAAAAATAGCTACCCTTCATATCTCAAAAAGTAGAGCTGCTAGTATAAATCTGAGTATAGATTTGAAATCAGTGTAGAAAATGCAGCTAGATCCATAAAAAACATTCCATACAACAAAAATGCTATTGTGCTGTGATTATAAAATAGTACTGAAAATTTATGACGATTTTTTTTAATAGATTTATATTTTAGTTTTTCAGACCATAAGGTTTTGTTGGGATGCTCACCATTTCATTTTTATTATAGTAAAACGTTATCGTACTGAAAAATTTGTCCTTCCTTATTCTCTACCTTGAAAGTTTTCAGGAACATTCGCTTTGTTTTTTATTTTAAAATTGGTTATTTATTTATTTATTTATTTATTTATTTGATTTTTAACCTGATAAATTGTTTATATGAATCTTAATATGCTTATTATTGGAATATGAAAAGCGTGTAGATTTTAAAATAATAGAAAAAAAATTAATAAGAAGAGAAGAAGAAAAGATTAATAAAATAATCGATTTTCGTAAAAATCGATTATTTATTTTCGTAATAATCGATTTTTGAGAAATCGATTAATAATGAATCAAGATTAATCGATTTTTATTTAATCGATTATTTTCTATTAATCTCACATCCCTACTTAAAATTCTAATCAAAACAAGTAGCTCTTACGTAGGACTTTGCTCTTAGGTTGAGTGCTAGTTGCAAGGATTTGTTAGTATCTCGTAATAATTAAGTGTTTACGTTATTGTTTTTGTGTTTTGTGTAGTTATCTGTTAGTTGTTTGTGTTGTATTATATATTGTTCACGTCATATTGTAACTGTAAGTAGTATTTGTTATTAAAATGGATACTGATCCGCCGGACCCCGGCGGAGGTTATGTTACTCCACCACATTTGACCTTAAGTGTAAACGAGAACTCAAATAATCGTCTTAAACGCCCAAATACGGAATCTCTTGATTCATTTAATACTGTAAAAAAGACAAATAGCCTACATAACCCGACTTCTTCTGTCCAACTAAATTACTTAAGACCAGAATTTGAAAATAAAAAATTTAAATACAACACTGATGATCGAGCCCCTTTCATAGTACACGTATCAAAACCTGAACCGGAACCTCGGTCTGGTACCACTCTCCATCCAATGGAGTTTGGTCGTTTTCTTTTTAAAAATAATTTCCAAAATATCTCAATGGACGGTGTAAAAAAGATTGGCCGTAACCGAGTATCTGTAGAGTTTAAAACAGCAGCTGATGCTAATTCCTTCATTGACTCTTCTGTCCTCTTAGAGGCAGGATTCTCCGCAGCTATTCCATCTTACAGTGTATCTCGCATGGGCTTAGTTAGGAATGTTCCATTAGAATGGTCAATGGAGGAATTAGTTCAGAATATAAAAGTTCCATCGGGTTTTGGTAAGGTTGTACGTGCCCGTAGATTAAGCCGTAAATCAGTCTCCGAATCCAACACTACTTTGTGGATACCTACACAAACCATAGTCATTACTTTTTCTGGTCAAAAACTCCCTCCTAATGTATATGCTTTCTACACTTCTCTTCCTGTCGAAACGTACATCCTTCCCACAATACAATGTAACAGGTGCTGTAGGTTTGGCCACATCAAGACAGTTTGTAGATCATCCCCAAGATGTTTTAAATGCTCTCAGTCTCATGAAGGTGATACTTGTGTTGCCCAGTCTCCCTCCTGCCTCCATTGTTCAGGGTCCCATCCAGCGAATGATCCTAAGTGCCCGGAACACGCTAGACAAAAAGAAATAAAAATTGTTATGTCTCAGGAGAATATCTCCTATATGGAAGCATCAGCCAGATTCCCTAAGGTCCGTAGATCATATATGGATGCTACTAAATCTTCTCCCCCCTCTTCTAATTTTTCTCAAAGAGTGCCTTCATCTTCCACTGTATCCCATAAAAAAACTGTTTATAAAACTCGCAATCCTATTTCTTCCCCCTCTCCTGGTTATGATAAACTAGCTCATCAGGCTATTGTCCAAACTCCCTGTACTGAGTCCCCCAATGGCTTTGCCATCACGAATAATGAACAAGCACCAAATGACAACCTAATTGAGCAACTCTCCAACCTCCTTCTCAATATGCTTTCCCGGTTCAATGATACCGGTTTACCGTACAATCTCCGCCCAAACATGACTCAGCTATTTAATGTAATAAAAAACTTTAATAATGGCCCGGAGGACGATCATACAGTGGAACTGTCGTAGCTTACGAAATAAAAAATCAGATATTCTATTTCTTGCTAAAAAATATAAACCTCTCATCTTTGCCATCCAGGAGTCTTGGTTGAGGCCGGGGTCCCATTTTAGGGTCTGTGGCTACTCCTGTCTTCGGGATGACAGAGATGATGGTAGAGCTGGTGCAGCTATTCTTGTATCCAGCTCTGTTATTTTTTCTTCTATCCCTATCCCTTCTCACAGTAATAATTTTAATATTGTCGCTGTTTCTATTTCCAACATTTCATTTCTCTCTATTTACTTGCCTGATCCTAACTCAACTGTCCTTTCTGAACTCTACTCCATCATTTCTACAATTCCATCACCTATGGTGGTTCTAGGAGATTTTAACATCCATCACACCTCTTGGGGATCCTACTACTGCGACCCTTTATCAACCTCATTTTTAAATTTAGTTGATGATTTTAACTTAGTTATATTAAATGATGGCTCTCCCACTCGTCGCGCTACCCTATCACAGGTCTCTAGATCCGCCATAGATTTATCACTCTGCTCCTCCTCATTATCCTCTGAATTCACATGGAATATCCTCTCTTCCTCATTTGGTAGCGATCATTTTCCTATTACCCTTGAATGGCCTCAATGCTCTATTCCATATATAATTAATAATGCCTCTCACTTAAAATACAAATTGACTGATGCAGACTGGCCTCAATATGCGAGCATGGCAGAGGTATTGATTAATCGTATCCCTCCTGTTAATGTGAGTAATGTTCACTCCCTTTACCCAATTCTGAAGCAGGCTATTCTGGATAGTGCTGATGCACACATCCCCGTTAGGAGCAGATCCACCTCCCGAATTGCCTCCCCTCCTTGGTGGGACTCAGAATGTACCATGTCCTGCAAGCGACGTAAAGAGGCTGAGCGTTTATTTTCCGCTTCAATGACTGAGGAAAATTATATAAATTATCAGAGAATAGCAGCAGAAACTAAAAGACTTCTTTCACAGAAAAAGAGACAAGGATGGAGCAGTTTCTGTGAAAGCTTATCACCACTCTCTCCCCCCTCCCTAGTTTGGAAAAACTTAAAAAAATTCCGCGGCTCGTCTTCTGCTACCTCTAATCCATCTTCTAACGACCCCAACCCATGGCTTGAGCGTTTCTCCCAGCAACTAGCCCCTCCTTGGGTTCCTTCTTTTGATGAATGCCCAAAGTTCTCATCAACCTCTGTTCCTGTGAGCGACTTTGAGGTTCCATTCTCCATAACGGAGTTGCAGCTTGTGTTGGGGTCTCTCTCTGACTCATCTCCAGGAGTCGATGCCGTCCCGTATTCTTTTATAATTAATTGTAATAGTGGTTCCCAAAGAGTCATCTTGAATTTTCTCAACTCTATTTTTCAGTCGGAAATGCCCCCTGATGAGTGGAAGACACACATCATCATCCCAATTCTCAAACCGAAAAAGCCTGTAGAAAATCCGGCAAGCTATCGTCCCATCGCTCTTTCCACCACACTATCCAAAATTATGGAGCACTTAATAAAAAATAGACTTGAGTGGCTGCTGGAAAGCAAAGGCATCCTCTCGAGGAGTCAATTTGGATTCCGTAAAGGCTTCAGCACCATGGACAGTCTTGGTACTTTGGTCACAGACGTCCGTATTGCCCTCTCGAAGAAAGAGTCGCTGGTGGGGATGTTCCTTGATGTATCGTCTGCTTATGATAACGTACTTCTTCCAATACTCAGGCAGACAATGCTACATCTGAGTATCCCAGTGAAGATTGTCAATTACATTTGCAACTCCCTTTGCTCCCGTTCTATTCTTATCTCTCATCAAAATTCACCCGCTTTTTCAAGGATGGTCTGGAAAGGCCTTCCCCAAGGATCAGTCTTAAGCCCCCTGCTTTATAGTTTATACACCTACAACTTAGATTTATCCGTTAACTCATTTTGCAATGTGCTTCAATATGCAGACGATATAGCTTTGTATGTGTCCGCCAGCGATCTTTCGGATGCCGCTGCTCGCCTTAACTCTGCCATCTATTATCTAAATGAGTGGCTCACTGATCATGGCTTGGATATTTCTGTGGAAAAAAGTAGTATTGTCGTTTTTTCCCGCTCAAGAACTATCCCTAATTTAACTATAACTAGCAATAATCAGGTGTTTCCGGTTTCAGATAAAGTTAAGTTCTTGGGTGTCTTTTTGGATTCCAAAATGACAGGAGTCCACCACATAAATCATGTCCTAAAAAAGTGTGAAAAAAACTTAAACATTATGAGATGTCTTTCTGGAGTCTGGTGGGGCTCCCATCCTTATACACAAAAACTTATATATAACGCTCTGATACGTAGCCATCTTGACTACGGATCTTTTATCCTCGAACCATGTCATAAAACCATTATACGCGAATTGGACAAAATTCAATCAAAAGCGCTCCGCATAATAGTAGGCGCCATGAAGTCCTCACCTATTAACGCTCTGCAGGTAGAATGTGCTGAACCTCCTCTTCACTTACGACGCCAATACCTCTCAGACCGATTTCTTTTTAAAACCCTCCAACTCTCTTCCCATCCTCTTTCAGCTAGATTACACTTACTTTCTCAATTAGTTCTTTCTTCATCCTACTGGTCTCACAAATCTCACCCATGTCTAATTAAAAGCTATAATAAATTTATTGGCCTCCCTTACCCTGTTCATCAGTGTAGAATCTTACCTATTTACGAGGTTCCATTCGATGCTTTAGTTCTGATGCCCAATATTTCTTTCAATCTTGGTATAGATAAAGGATCTCATTTAGCAAATCAGCAATTTAACCACGCCATAAACATACATTACAAAGATTGGTATCATTTTTTCACAGACTCCTCCAAACTTACTGAACAGGGATGTATAGGATCAGCTGTCTGGATTCCGAAAGTTAATGTAGTACTGAACTGCAAATTGCCTCCTGCCTCCTCAGTTTTTACCGGGGAAGCTTTGGCTATCTTGGAGGCTCTTTCGTTTATTGAGTCACACCAATTAAACAACTCTGTTATATTTTCGGACTCCAAAAGTTGCCTGCAGAGTATTTTGTATAATCCATTCAAGTCTAAATTTAAGTTCCCTTTTATTCTCAAAATTAGACATCTCCTCCTTAGGTGTCTGACTCAAAACATTCGCGTCGAGTTGGCTTGGATTCCGGCTCACAGTGGTATTATAGGGAATGAGAAAGTAGATTTTTTCGCAAAAGAAGCAACAACATCAGGTGGCCTCAGCCACTACAAAGTTTATAGCCATGACTTGATTTCATTTGCGAAGACGCGAATGGTGTGTGATTGGTCTGAACTCTGGTCTCACTCAAGTGCAACAAAAGGAAAGTTCTATGCTGGTGTTCAAGGATCCATACTTGTCAAGCCATGGTTTTTCAAGTATAGAAAGGCCAGTAAGTGGGTAACCTCAACTGTCTGCCGCTTAAGGTTAGGTCATTCCTGCACCCCTGTCTTCCTTCACAAAATCAGAGTAAAGGACTCTTCACTTTGTGAATGTGGTCTTGAGGAAGGCACTCTTGAACACATATTTTTTAATTGTCCAAAACTCCAGTTTTCCCTCTATGATGTTCTTCCCTCTGATATACCTCGTCCAACTAATCTGAGGTCTCTTTTATCATTAGTTCACTCTCAGTTTATTGATATTTTATGTACATATATTAATCAAAATAATATTAGATTGTAGCACTGTTTGTCTTGACTAACCCTACTAACCTATTTATACATGTTTGTTTGTCTTTTGTTTCAGATAATAACTCAGCACTTAAAATTGTGAAAAATTGGCAACAAATCCGACGTTCTTTTCGTAATCATCTCTCAGCCTTTATTTTTGCTCTTACGACTTGCACTCCCACAAAGCCTTCCACAAAGCAAAGTTTTTTGTCCTAACTTGATAATTTTCATAACGTAAACTAAGCCTCACTCAGATTCTGGCAAATCCTTCAGGGAGCCAAAATAAAAGAAGAAGAAGAAGAAGAAGCTCTTACGTACGATGGACGAGATAACTCATCCTTCACATTAATGCGCGTATACTGTGATCGTATTATCTCGTCTTCAGATTATCGTAAATCATTTTTCGTTATTTTTACTGCCAACTACCCTCGAGTAAAAAAAAAAAAACAAAACATTGCCATAACTTAAAAAATAAGAAAATGTGTCTGCACTAATTCTCCATAAGTAATAGAACTTATATTTCCATTGAAACCGACATAATGAGTTACAAGTATCATACATAATAAACGTCATTTAAATTGTTAAAGCCAATTTAAAAAAAATGAATATACTATTTATATAATTTATTAAAAAACTCGGGCTTGACGATATTTAAAATGGTAACATTACTTATAGTTGACTATAGTTTGAACGGACTCTCGTTCACCGTACGTACGAGCATTTTTACCCGAACGAGTTAATTCGTCCGCTGTAATTGCCAGCGATTTTAGTGAAACGAGTTAATACGTCCACAGTACAGCATGGTGAGTTTTAGTTTCTGTCGTTCAATATGTGGAAGCGGATTTCCGCACGACGGCTCCGCACCGAAAGGGTTAAATAGCTTATAGACTAATCCAGCACTGCTAATATCTCAAAAAAGTAATTAGAGGAATTTAAAAAAACCTATCTCTGGTTTGGTCAACAGTTTAACAGTTGATTCTTGAAAGAATAGTTTATAGTTGATCATAGTGAAAACATTTTTGTTTGTAATGTTAAAAACTCGAAAACAATATGTGTATAAAATTTCTATGGAAAGTAGTAAGAAATAAGAAAAAAACATCATATTTTGTTTTTTATTGGGCTAAGGTATTTCAAATAAAAAGTCATCAAATATATAATTTTCAATATGCACAGTTACATCTTTATACATGTAAATAATATAGTACATAACAAATAAATAATAAATAGTACCAAATTTTTAGGATTTATCCATTAATAAAATTATTGCAGTTTGGTGTGATACTTACATACACAGTGACATGACTAAGTGCCAATTACTTAAGTGAATCTTAATAGAATGAAGAGTATTTTACAGCATATAGAATTGAGTAGTTTTTCATTAATAAATAATCATATTAATCCGTTTGACATGGCTTTGATCTTTGTTAGGTTATGAACATAATTATGTAACCAATTAATTTATATCATCACCCAACTAGCTTAACATTATAAACAATATAATATGGCATAATATGAATTGATAGTTCGATTTGAATTATATTTTCTTACAGAAATTAACATCTACAACATAAAAATCTAAGCAATATTAACTTATGAATAGTTGTCAATATCAAAATGTTAAATCCTATAGGTTATTGCTTAATAATATATAATCCATAGCAGATTGTATTTAAATTACAGTATTCAGTACAAAATGCCACAGTTGTTAAAAAATAAGATCCTCGAATACGAAATTGTAATGTTTTGTGGATTGTCTTTTGAGCACTTTATAATCTGTTATTATCACAAGTCTTTGAATTCTGAATGGCCAAAGCACATAATTGATTCTTTTTTTTTTTTCAAATAAAATACTGGCATGTCCATGAGGCAGTGTAGCATCACAGGAATAGGGCATTTATAGGCCCTCTGTGTTCTGTCACTACCAATTGGCCATTCCTGGCTTATTCAGCGTCATAAAGTATATCTGACAAGACGAACCACCTTTAGCGGATGAGAAGAAAACTTTGTCATTGCGTTCACATAAAAACTTGAGCCGTTGAGCTTTTTTGTGCATAAATACGCCGTCAAGATGTCCACTCTCTACAGAACGTATTTCAATAGCTTTATTGCCCCAACCCATTATTTGACCTGTGCCAATATAGGCTACAGATGTAGGCATTTCACCCCACTGAAAAATAAATATTTTTTGTTATTAACCATAGAAACACTTGTACAATACACGCATATTATACGAACCTATATAAAACTCATGTATAAAAACTTATTTAATTTAGAAGCATTACTATTCTCAGGCAGTTATATGAAAAAGAGAATTACTTTAATTGCAATAGGACATACCTGTAATACTATATTTTTGCTAACTCTACCATAAGTATTGACATAGACGCCCTCATTATCATAACATAATAGTAGCTGCACTCCATTAGAATTAGGCAGAGGAACAATACAATGCGGAACAATGGCTCCTTGGGTCTGTAATTAAAAAAATTAAGATATTGGGTTTAAGCATATTATAAATTTCTCATCATATAACATTATAATTATAACGTTAATATAACTTATTTATATAAAATATTAATATTTATATTTAAACACTTACATGCTTGGGTATATAAATGTCATATACACTAGCCGTATCTAAATCAACAGCATGGAAACCATCTGCTGAACCATAAATTACTTTCAGTCTTGTACCTTCTTCAATAGTTAAATCAACTAACAAAGGCCTGAAAATTAGCAAAACACGTGTAAAATAATATAACATAAAATCTATCGATATATGAAATTGCATGCAAGCTATCACTACATATTGCAAAACAAAGTCCTCCCCGCCGCGTCTGTCTGTTTGCGATAAACTCAAAAACTACTGTACGGATTTTCATGCGATTTTCACCAATAGATAAAGTGATTCATGAGGAAGGTTTAGGTACATATACATAACCCGGGCATAGGCGGGGCGGGCCGCTATTTATTATATATATATATATATATATATATATATATATATATATATATATATATATATATATAGTCTGTATAAATATTATACAAATGTCGTACTATTTAAATAGTACGATATTTAAGAAATTGCCAAGAATAATATGTGCTGTAAATTAAATAGTGACTATTCACTTGTACATTATATGCAACATTATTTTAGACAAATCTTTGCAAAATTAAGCTTTCGTCGCTGCATATTTTCGTCCTTGGCTATTTCTAATAAATTGAATTAAAATATCAATTAATGTTGCCTAACACCTTTCTCAACAAATGGGCTATCTAAAACAAACACATTTTCAAGTCAAACTGATTGCAGAGAAACAAGTGCATTTAAAAAAGTGGAGAATGGTATAATTAGTGTATTACCTGTGCTGCAACTCTCCAAAACTTTTAAAGGCCATAAATTTATGATATGGTTTTGGTGCCCAAGCGTAAATCTCTATGGAATCCTTGAGTGCAATGACGAGGAACTTGATTCGCTCATATTTGACTATCCGGAAATGAACAGCACCCTGTAACTCTCCGACGTTTATCCAACCATTCCTCCTTTCGGCTTGCTATAAAAACAAAAATATACATGAGCCCTGGTAGCGTTGGAGACGATTTACTGTGTATTGAGAAAAATACAGACATCACTTAAACCGTCAGTTCTTAAAATCTTCGATTTCAACCAGCTTAGATAATATACGCGTACTCGATTCTTTTTTCCAGATACAGTAATAAGAATATTTTGTCCTTCTAACACTTCCATTTGTTGGAAGCGGCGTCTTGAGATCAATTGATAAACTTTTCCTTGACCCGAACGATCGAGTAACATAAGACCGTTCTCCGTCCCAATCAGCAAATTAACTCCTGCATAGAACATAGACGTAGTATTAAAAAAAAATAGACAAATAGGTTCAAGACTCTAACACGTTGAGTATTCGTTTTTCGTTGTAGTACTCACCCCAAAGTGCAGCACATAGAATCTCAGAATTGAATCTCTTCTTGTATTTCCGTATTTCAGGTGTGTCCGAGGACAGATCGTGTCCTGTGGGGGTAACGTTGACGTTTACGTGGCTTTCGCGTCGGGAAGCGTTGCCTGAACCGCCGGTACCGCCGCTGCCCGTCGATCCAGCGCCAAAGCCGAATGTGAGGAACGAACGCTGCTTCTGTTGCAAGGGGAGGAACTGTTGCTGGGAGCCCACGGACGAGTTGGATGGGGAGTGTTGGAGGGGGTGAGGCGAGGCGGCTCCGGATACGAACGATTTGGAAGGTGTCGACTGAACGGAAGATGGAAGCGGGTGGTGATGATGGTGAGGAGCAGGCGCGCCTCCCGCTATGGCTTGCCTATACTGAAAGAGAGAATATAACAAATTAATATACAAAATAATACAAGCGTTTCCTATCCAAATGTATATAATTAAATAATGTATCCGTAATTGTACATCTAATTGAACTTTTGTTAGTCAAAAAATCCATCTCCCATTTATTAGTTAACATTTCAAATATGATAGGAAAGTTATTGGCAGCTTTGCTATTATCTACAAATTTATTAGACATATCGGGATACAGAGGTACATAGAGGTCTAAATGTATGGACAGGCAATGATTTTTCATAAACAATAAGTAATGAGTTTTTGTATGTATTTACATTGGTAACATTCAATATAGATGTTATAGCATTCACTATGATTTGAAAAAAATTAATGAACAAGAAAATTCTTTGAAGTATTAAAATATTTATTTCTTATTTTATTTATTTATTAAAATATTTAATTTTTATAGCTACGAAATAATGTACCTAATTTTATTTATCTACATATCTATTTCAAAAAAAAAAAAAAAGAAATTAATTTCGTAAAATTAAAACACATTATGACTTTAAGATAATAATAATATATATAAATAATCTACAAACAAACAGACAGCGCAATAATTCTAGTCACCTCCTGACGGTTAGAGAGCTTTTATTTTATTTTACACCTACATTACATTGTTTTATAACAATGTAATTAAAGCGGCTTACTATATAGTAACGCATCCTTTTTTGCTGAATGTATCACAGATATTGGAAATATAATATTTCTATGGGTTTTGCACACTACCCTTCACATTTTTATGTCGCGTTTCTGGCTTTTGTTCGCGGTCGTCGACAAAGTAATTCGTTGTTACATATTATATATCCTTATGAGTTTGAATGCCTCTGTGATAGTCGTCGATATGTATGTCGTAGACATCCGTCTTAAAGTGTTCGGTCAATGTTATCCGTTTAATATAAAAGTATGGAAGTAGGGTAAACTACTACTCTTACTGTACTACATGTTTTCTAACCACGGACTGCTCCGGTTACAACCGGACAAAATGGCAGCCATTTTTAATATTAGCTTAAAATAGTTCAATAAATAATATATTAAAATGGCAGACGCCGTAAAATACTTTAATTTTTTTTTTTCGGATTTTGAAAAGTGGCTGCCGTGATGTTGTAACCTTAAAAATCAGCAGCCATTGTTATTTTTCAATTTCTCTAGAAGTATATTAAAACGGCAGATGCCGTAAAATACTTTAAAAATTGCTTAATTTTCCTACTAACCCGAGAGACCCCAAACCTACCGCGGCCGGGCTTAGCTAGTACCCATTGCTTGTTTACTGGGTATAGCAGTATCACTAGACGAAATTTCAGGTACCGTAAAATATGTGTTGTCAGATTTAAGCCAGCTCTCTAACTATGAGGTAAAGAGAGAAAGAAGTAACGGGAGAGCAAGAAGGCAAGCTGATACAACCACTACTTAAGCAAATAGTATAAAAAATTTTTTCAATTACTACCAAAGTCAACAAAGACTTTTTTCTCCTAACTTAAAATAATTAATCAAATTGAATTATGTATATTTAATTATGTCACCCAAAAGACCAAAAAATGAGTCATTTGAACCTAATAAGAAACGAAAAACACTCTTCATTGGAGTGTAAACTAAATATTATCAAAGACTTGACTATTATAAAAAAGTTACTGGCTTGCTACGAGGAAATTTTCGTGAGAAGAAAAACTTAACTCTTCAGACGACGTTGTTAGAATATATGAAGCCTTCGACATCAAATTAACTTCGATATACCTTGTTGTAACTCCGGGGTATTACTGTATAGAATACATAATTTTCTTAATTTATTTTATTATTTTAATCAACTACACCTCCTACTCCGACCTCTTAATAATTTTTTTAGCTGTCCTTTGGAGAGGGCTCTGAAAACATCAAAAACTAAATTTTTTTTTACACGAAACTCAAAAATAGTCGGTTTTTTTTGCGCCACCCATATAAATATATAATAGGGAGTATATACATATAAATATATAATAGGGAGTGTGAACTAATAGTAGAAATTGACCAACCTCTCCATTAGTTCTGATAACCGTGGATATACTAATACTATTGATAATAATTGAGGGTCAGCTAGTGTTGAAATTCGACACCACAGCGATTTCACACGATCGCACAAGTTCCGTAATTGCTCACCGTTTAAATATCTGCCATCTAGTAGTTCAACCACGAAACATTTCTAGTCACTGACCACTATTATAGCATTATCATGGCTTTTGAGTCAACGTAATTATTAAAAATGTCAATAGAAGGCGCTATAACTTCCGTATTAGTTTATTTGAAATCATATTTTGTTTTTTAATACACATAATACATGTACAATTGTACATTCGTCGTTTCAATCCCGTCGTATGTCAGAAGGCGACTAGCATATCTGCGCTGGTTAAAGTAAATTTTATTACTTTTCACTCGTATGTATAACTAATAAGGATGATTCTATAACGTATTAACTTGTACCCATCGTATCACAGATCTTGCGGTTATTAAGCTGGCTCAATATTTCTTCGAACTACCTTAAACACTAAAGATATGATTGAGCGAATGAATACAAATGGAAGCTTTCTATAGAATGCATACATAGAGAAGGAGTGAGATATTTATTTGAACAACATTCTATGATATGCTGTATAAAGCATTCTCGTTGCGATACGATTCGTACTTACGCAGTGATAACAGCAGTCTGCAAACCGGTCGCGGACCGTAGCTCCAGGATGTTTGCATGATTGACAACCATTATCACATTAATACTATATACTAAAAGCTTGGCACCAAATGTTTCTAAAGGGGCTCCTAACATAATTATTTTTTCACTATTTTTATTTATTTTGAATTTAAGAAATTTTGATGAATTTTTGTGTTCCTTTATTTTTTTGTAGTTAAATTTTTAACAATAATGTTAATAATAGTAAATAAGAACATACTATCCATGCGCCGAAACTTTGCCGATGACCACTCCTCCCACCGGAGTTGAGTGCGTCCCTCGCTCGTCTGATATGTACCGCTAGCAACGCAGCCGATACGTACGTGTAATTTTTTGCTTTCGCTCCGAATTAATTAATTGTTGTTTTCTTTTTGTTAGTTATTTGTTTTCGTTGTTTTGAACCATTAAACTTTTATTTTACGGCTTCGTTTCATTCATTCCTTAATATAAATACATAAAAATATATAATCTACGTAATAACAACAGCGTTTTTTTTAATTTACTATTTATAATTATTTATATTTCGACCGAGACTATTTTTTATTAGTTTGATGTAAAATATATACACTTTTATGTGACCTTTTTTTTCAACCCTACTGACTATCAACGCGTGACGTCACAAGGCCATCGGCAAAATTTCTGCGCATGGATAGTAAGTGATTTTTATTGAATGTTATTTCTTAAAGCGAAAAATATTACCATATAATGCCGGGAGCCCCATTTCATAAATAAATATGAAAATCGCGGGATGTTACACACAAAAATTGAACACAAAGCACGTATTTAGTGTAATGGATATTTCTAAATAGTGATTTCGCATAAATGTCTGCATTATATTAATATAATAAATAATTCGTTTCTATAAATAATATAATTATGTTCTTTTAATTTCAGGCTGTAATTATATTATGAGGCTAATTTATAGTAGGCTGGATATGTATGTATGTATGTGTGTTACCTCTTCGCTAGTAGACTTGTCGTGGCGCGGCGGGGTAGTGGGCTGGCCGGCTTGGCTCAACAAGTCGGGTAGAACAGAGCTGGTACGAGACCCACTACCTTCGTTACCACTCGAACGACCCTGGATACAATCACACATCAAGTAACTTAGTAGTTTCTTTTTTTTCCAATTTGTATATTTCTTATTTTACACCACTTGTCACTGATTTTTAGAAATACGATAGAAATAAATTGATTGTAAATATATTGAGTTATTTATTGTAATAAAAATTCCCTTGACTTGACTATATATGACAAAAATGATATGAAACATTAATAATAACTTAAGTCGACAGCATGTTTTAGAAGAACCTTTTGGATGTGAAAAATTTCCAACTATATTAAACTTTTAGCATTTTGACATTTGTAATGAAGAAGTAAATCTATTACATTTTGCAAGGAAAATTAAATATATATAATTTAATCAAATTCTTGTTTTAAGAAAAATTTCATTATTTAGTAAAATAAATATGAATCATAATTCTAAGTTTGATAAATTGTCATACAATTTGAATAATTTTATTTTAAAATTTTGGAGCTTAATCTACTATACTTGTTGCAACAACAAAGAATGTATGTTATATTTACGAAAATTGTATCTCTTTTAAAGACTGCGTGAGTAAAGTAAGAAGTAAAGCAAAAATAATATCACTATTAGAAGTCTTTTTCTTATCTTTATTATTTGTTTTTTTTTTGGTTGGTTTTTCTTTATTTGTTAGTTGAGAATTTTTAAAAAACATTTTCAGGTATGTGTGAAATTCATGAGACCAGGCATTTCTATATATCATATAAAATATAAATAAATTATAACTAAAGATTTTAAACCAAACAAAAAGATCAAGAAAAAAAAAACGTCTTGCTATACACAAAGAAATTGACGAAAATATAGTTTAATTATTATTATTATTATACAGATGGAAATTTTTTCGCAAAGTTCTAGAAATGTATACAAACCAATTAAATGAAGTTCTCGACTTAATTATTAACAAAAATAATGAATAACTTTGCAATATAATTAATTAATGGAAAATTAATGTAACTTTCCTATTTAGTAAATATATAAAAAATTCATGATTATTATGTTAAAGTATTTGTGAATCCCAATGTTATACTTACGTGAAATTATGACGCCGCGACAGTAGCTTTACGCGCTTCTTAATAATTGATGATCGATAAATAATTATTTCTTTTAATAAATAAAAAGGTAAAGGCTTTTTTAATTACTTAACATATAAATAATTCACATCTAGTGTCACGGCGCGTCAGAATCTGCTAGTTATTGTTTTAACGTTGCAACAGCATAGCGTGACAAACACAAACACGGCAGCGTAAAAACATGCATTTTAAAAACACATTCACAAAACAGACGTTGAATATTCTTGTCAGCTTCGGTGAGAATTCGTTAGGCGGTCATTCCTGATATTGTTAAATTTAAACCGTTTATGGCACAATTACTAAATTCATCACTGATTACGCTTCGCGTTTCTTGGCAGGAAGTCGGTATTCGCGCACAGAAGTATATTATTCATTAGTTGGTGAGTATAATTATATCAGTTAGTTGTTTTAATAGAAGATATTAACTACGCATGGAAATACGAATAGTAAATTTGACTACGAACAGTACCTTTACTACGGTCGATGTAGCTACATCGCATATTATGTCAACTAAACTACATTAATATATACGTTAAATAATCTGTCACGCCAAAAGGTAAGACATGTGAGCAAAAAAATAGAATTTACTATAATATTTTTTTTTAACAAACAATAAACATTCACATACATAATTTTAGTATAATATTTGATTAAAACGCTTCCAGCCCAAACATTCCCACACAAATTATGCGATCAACCAGTCCACACCGATAGCTACACAATCACCTACACGACTTTATAAATAAAGTACAGCATCGACAGGGTTAGTTCAAAATAATCTATGTTAGATATCGTATATTAGAACCCTCATACCAAACGTGAGTAAAAATATATTAATCAAACTATCCCGAGCAGTGTGAATTACCTGATCCTGTGCGATTACCGCTTCCTGCCCACTCGATAATAGGTCTGTGTGCCTATTTAATTGGGAATTTCTTCTGAATATAATATCAGATTCTGTTTTTTCTCTACGAGGTTTGACGACGCTGTTCGTATTACAGTTATCTTCGGTTTTCTCAATCGTGTCTGCGGTGAGGTCTAGAGTGCCAGATTTCTCGAAAGAAGCGCTGAAACAGATACTAGTCGCTGGGGAGTCGCTATTAACGCTGCTCTGACGGCTTGGACTGTTCTTTTCACTATCTTGTCTGATCAGCACAGCGACATTTTTCAAAGCTTCTATAGGATTATTAGCGACGACTTTCTTTTCTGGTGATTTCTTATCACTTCTCTTGATATCATTTCTTTGGGCCATCTTCAAACTATCGTTCATCTTAATAAAGTCTGTTAGTATTGGTTCGCCGGAAGTCTGAGGTTTGGTCGATTGTTTACGTGAGTGGTTGAAAATTCCGCTGGATCTAAGCTGTTTGCTAGCGCCGATTTGAGAGTCGTGTTTCGGATAGTAAATAGCAGAATGACGAGTGCTCGATAGGGGGAAAAGGTCTGAGTTCTCTCGCCTGAATCCTCTGAAGAATCGGTTTGAGGAATTCAGCTCTGCATCTTGTTCCTTTTTATATTTAAGAATGTCTGATAATTTATCCTGTGTAGTTTTTTCTGATGGTTTCTGGAAAAGTTGTTTATGTCGAGATGGCGGCGTTGCGATAGCTTTGTACTTAACCCACGCATCTTCCATTTCAATTCGAGACTGACGTTGGAGTTGCGAGCGTTTCAGTTCAGATTCCTTAGTCGGATCTTGTTTTTCTTCTTTGACGTCAGTATTTTTCGAAGGGAAAAATCTGGCAAAGTCCCAATCCTTAAGCAGAACGGCTTCGTCGATGTCCGATTGCCTTTTATCGTTGTCATTCTCCCTCTGATGTTTTCCAAACATGTTTAGTATAAAAAGTACACATAAATAAAGATATGTAAGGAAGGCGCTCACCAATCTTACTTTGGCGTGAAATATTGTAACTATATGACCCCACCATTGTTAAAACTTATTTTGAAAATGAGAATATTCATTGTCATTAATAAAGATGGATCAAGTAATAAACAGCAGTAAAACAAAGTAAACTAACGACAAAATAAATTCAACTACTTTTAAGCTGTTATCGATTGATCCTTGTGCTTAAAGATGGAAATGTTAATTATAATAATAATGTTTCTACTTTGTTTTTGATTTTGTTCAATTAGCAAAGGAATCTTTCGTTACTATAAATATTAACATTTCCCTCTTCAAACAAATTAATCTAGTAGGCAAACCGTTAACACAAAACAGCGGAATATTAAAAGAAGAGACGGAACGAAGTGGCACGTCGATCACATACTCTCATACCACGGTCGAAAGATAAAATCAAGTATTAAGGCATCAATCACAACAACTTCAGTCGACGCAACAGCAAATTTTTACGTTTTTGATATCGATTATTATCGATTGAGTCGCGATAACAAATGTTTAGTTTTGTTTTTGTTGCAATTGTTTAGCATACTAATATTATAAATGCGAAAGTAAGTTTGTTTGTTACGCTTTTACGCGAAAAACTACATAATTGATCATCATGAATGTTTGTACACATATTCTTGGAGGTATTAGAAGTAACATAGGATACTTTTATTTTTGGGTCGCGATAACCGACATCCACGCGGGCGAAGCCGCGGGCTGAAGCTAGTATCCATATAAATAATCGTCACAGAAACTTATTTACCGGTTGTTTGTTTACGAGTCAGCTAGGCGCCTAACGTCATTAACCGAATAGTAGAGAAGGTATCTATGTATGCAATGCGTCGGTCACTTCGGTCCGTCTCGGGGGCAGTCGGCCAGTCCGGAGACTCACCCGCTTGACGAGCGTGCGGTCGGCGTGCGGGTCGTCGTCGTCGGGCGTGGGCGGCAGCGGGCGCGTGGGCGCGCAGCCGCCGCACCCGTCCTCCGCCACCGCGCTCAGCCCGGGCCTGTAGCAGAACTCGGGACTGACGAACCGAAACCGAAGGGGAGCGAAACAAAACGGGAGATGGGGGGCGAAATCAAAATAATCGGCAAATAAAAAAATAATAATGAGGGAATAAAATATGATATTAGTCGATTATCTCGTGATATACTGCGATTTGTGAAAATTCGTTAAGTGAAAAAAAACTCAGGATTTAGTCTTGTCTCGTGATGCCAGTTTAAGTTCATCGAGTGAAAGTAATCTTCATCACTTAACAAATGTATATTAAGGTGTATGTATTTTGAAGCAAAATAATAAGATTAATGGAGTGAATTTGGTGTTTTTTTGATGTGGAATAAATTTGGTATCTTAGATTTAGTATGTGTATGTGATCTTATGCCAGAGGTCTGGAAGCCAATTCTGGCTACTTTGTAACTGAATTATCGAATCGAAATTCATTTTATAATAATAATTAATATAACTTTCTAATAAAAAAAAAAAAAAAAAAAAACATTTCATAAATCTATGTAATTATTTGCATAGCTAGTAAACTTTTTTTTTCTAGAGTGGAGCCTTCTAGCTGCAGTTAGTAATCGTAGCAGAAGTAACGTTACAAATAATATACATATATATGTCGTATTTTATACATAGTGCTGATAATGTCAACAGGAGCATGGGAAACAAGCGTTTCACACTCAATCACCTCTATTAGGATATGCTATATTATTTTTATTATTTATTGTGACTTCTAAAAAAGGCACATGCAAATGTCAATAATACATACACCCCACACTATACAAAAATCCGTATAGTCTACAACTTTGCCCACACGTAAATATTGATTGTCGATTTTGCCTACATCCCCCTCGCTATGTGCATGCTCGTTATGTATCAGGGGCTGTGTGACGTGCGTGTGACGTGGTGTGACGTGGTGTGAAGTGGGCGTGACGCGGTGTGACGCGCGTTACATGGTGTGAAGTGCGCGTGTCGCTGTGTGACGTGCGAGTGACGTAGTGTGCACTTCACACGTGACGCGGTGTGAAGTGCGCGTGACGCGGTGTGACGTGTGCGTGACGCGCGTGTGACGTGCGCGATGCTCACAGCGGCTTGGGCGGGTCGCTGGCTAGCAGCGTGCCGTCGTTGCGCACGCGGCCGCCGCTCTCCTCGGCGTCGCTGTCGCTGTCGGACTCGTCGAAGGTGGGCTCCGGCGCGCTGCGCTCCACGGGCGGACCTGCGGGCGCGCGCGTCTCTATATATCATCAAGTCTGCGTGGTACGTTCTTTATCGCAGCAAATGGTTTTCCGCGTTTTCATCACGTTATTCGGTTAAGCCCAATGTATAGACATTTATATTGAAACCTATGAAAGATGACCCTATTTTTAGAAAAATCATTAAAATGTACTTTACAATGATTTGATTGATGACTACCTTACAAATGTTTATTTTAACACAACAAAATGGTACAATATTGAAATATTCCATTAGAATAATTATATATATATTTTCATATATGTAAAGTAAAAAAATAATAATGTATGGATTTGATAATTAGAAAAACAGGATATGAGAACGTTATGAGGCTCAACCCAAAACGTGACAAATCGAAATGGTCTAAAAACACATTCGACATAACGTGGTCGTGACAAAATTTAATATTCCGTTTTTTAGTATCGTGTAAATATAAGACGACCGTTCTGATGTAGTGGTGCGAGTAGTTGCCTCTACACCGCACGCCGGCGATCGCGGGTTCGATTTCCGCTTGGGAAAGATGTATGTATTTATGTATATGTATATACATATGTATTTGTACAAATATTTGTTTCCGGTCTGGGTGTATGTCCTTGTCTCTCCCCACCGAGCCTCGGAGAGCACGTAAAGCCGTCGGTCCCGGTTGTTATCATAGACACCTGATAACGATCGTTAGCCCTGGGTAGATAAATTATCCGCCAACCCGCATTGGAGCAACGTGGTGGATTAAGCTCCAACCCTTCTTCTATATGGATATGAGGCCTTCGTTCTCAGCAGTGCGTGGTTTAGTGGCTGATACAGTAAGTACAAGTCACCTTGACCGTTAGTGGGCGCGCGCGGAGGCCGATTGGGCGGTTCGTTGCCCGAAACGACACCGAGCTCGTTCAGCTGCGCCGCTAACTTATCCAAGTCCTGAAAGTTTATAACAATAGATTATATATCGGTTCATTACAGTTATTACTAGGAACTATTTACGTTAAATAAATACGCAAATTTATTGTTTTAAAAACATTAGCATAAATGAACTTAATCATTATAGTTTTGTAAAAAAAAAGTCTAATATAGAGAATTGCCTACATATGTACCAACTACCTCTACCTACAGACTTAATTTAACTACGAGTAGATCCATAACACATAAATATGAATACTATTATAAATGGCGAATGTTTATTTAAACAAAATTAAATTTCATTATATTCGAAGCGGAAATAATAAACCTACCTCTGGCCTTCGAGGTGGTAGCTGCAGTCATTATATCGGTGTGCAAAGAAAAACAGCGTGACATGTAAACAGAAACACAAGCTAATAAAAAATAAAACGTTCACATTATACGAAAGGCAAAGGAGCATGCATCGTAGTTTCAATACGTCATTATTGAATTGCGAATTGCTTTATACCTGATTACAAATGGAACTAAGTATTTAATGTATATTTTTTACAGTAAAAAAAAAAAAACAAATAATAGGCCGCCAATGAAGGCGAAAGAAAAAAAATGTATCCACGAATGATAGCACTTATATAATCATAATATTTTTAAGCAGCAACTGGACGGCCATAGAAAGCTGTCAAATAACTTTCCCTACTATCGAAATAGTTAACCTGAATTTTAATAAACAGCATGAAATGCACATATTTATTTCACATTTTAATCGAGTTAAGCAAAGAAACGATATATATAATTACAATACATATAAGAATGACAAATATTTATGAGATCTACAGTATTTTTACCCGACTGCGACAGAAGGAGGGTTATGTTTTTCGAGTGTATGTATGTATGTATGTCCATTTCTTTGGCACGCCCTACAGCCCAAACGGCTGGACGGTTTTTGACATATGAGGTGTCGTTGGATTTGTCTAAATTGTAGTAGTGACATAGGCTATATAAATTTTCAAAATGGCGCCCGTAAATGGCGCAATGAGGGGGGGGGGAGTTGATTTTTTTTTCTTACTGTAGCAATATGGGTATCAAATGAAAGCTAGTAAATTGTTTTTTTCTTTTTAGTTTATAATAATAGTATTTTACGCAGTCGGGTTTTTTGATTTTTTTAATTAAGCATACTTGTTTTTTAATTTAAGTAAACAGGTTTGCCTCAAAGCTCCGCGCCGGTGGTCGCGGATTCGATTTCCACTCGGGACAGATATTTGTATTTGTACAAATATTTGTTTCTGGTCTGGGTGTATGCTTTGTGGATTTCCCCACCGTGTGTCGGAGACGTAAAGTCGTCGGTCCCGGTTGTTATCATAGACACCTGATAACGATCGTTAATTATGATAGGCAGATTATCCGCCAACACGCAGTGGAGAAATGTGGTGGATTAAGCTCGAAGCCTTCTTCTATATGGAGAAGAGGCCTTCGCTCAGCAGTGGGTGGTTTGCAGGCTGATACAGTTACGGTTACATGTCACACGCACCATGGGCTTGAAGATGGGGTGCGAGCCGCGCTGCGGCGGCTGCGGGCCGCCCGCCGGCGGCGTGCCGTTGTTGGAGCCCGAGCTGTTGGACGAGCCCGACGACTTGGGCGTGGGCGGCAGCGGCCTGCGGGCGGCGGCAAGCAGGCCCCGTTAAGGTGGCGGTTCGCGTCCGCGACAGGAGAGACAGAGACAAGAGACCGCGACAAGTTACAGTCCGCGCGCGAGTTCCGAGGAATCGGAGGGGTTGAGAAAGCGGTCGGGTGTGCACCGCACCAGACCGTCGCTCCATACCCCGCACTTTCCCTCTACTAGTGACGACCTTGACGTGATGATGTGTGATGCTTATCGAAGAAATATTAATTCACTTATTTATTTTTCACTTTATTTAATAATAATATTTTTTAATACGATTATAGTTTTTTTTTCTTACTTTTTTTTTTAAACAGACGTACGAATAATTATTTTCATTATAATAATTATTCATACGACAATCGTATGAATAGCAACAGCCTTAAATAAAATATATACGTAATACAATTTTTTTTTTTTGAGTTACATAATATCCTCATAGAATTATTTCATAATTTACACTCGTGCGGAGGCTTAAGATGTGTTAGTATCGAAAACGCAACATCGACTAAAACACAACTCTAGCTCATTACTTCAACATTCCTTATAATTCCTCGGAAATCGCGCGCGAACTATATATCATTGGTCGTCTCGGTTCGGTTGTCTCTGTCTCTCTTGTCGCGGGCGCGAACCGCCAGCATTACTGTTCCGCTAATGTCTATATGACCTAAAGTCGCGAGACTTGCGCTGATTTTTCGATGGTTACTGTTCGTTTTTATTATTGAACTTCTGGGTTGTCAGTCGGATACTACGATGGTCCAAAAATCGATCGGTAGTTCGAATCTATTAATTTAATGATATCATAGTGACACCGTTGAAATTACTAAAATGATCTTAAATCGTCCATAATAATGGCAATCGAAACGTGAGCCGAACTGCCATTCCGACACGATTAATGCCTATTTGTCTTAATATTTTAGATGATTTTTAAATGAAATATTAAGATTTAGAATATCCAGATATTAGATTCTTTAAACTAAAAAAATATTTGAGCAGAACAAAAAGAAACTTGCAATGTCTTTAGGGACATTTTAGTAAAATGAACAAACCATAGTAAAATAAATATTGTAAGAAAATCTAATAAATTAAATGTCTGTATAATCGTTTCTTACGTTTCCAAGTCTTTACCGTTGAGCCAATTATGGTAAATTTTGTTGAAAGTAGTTTAGATCTTAGAGAAGGACATAATAGCTTATTTATATTATACATCTTTTTGGTCGAGAAAATGAAAATGCATACTTGAAGAAGGTGAACATTTGCATGAATGATCCATCATTTTTAAAGTTGATGTATAACAATTCAAGTTTGTTTTTGATAATAAACAATGTGTTTCATTTTTCAAAAGTCCCTCAAAATTAAGTAGTCTACTTAAAATAGTTGTCCTATATAGATCTAAAAATTTTGGGTACTAATAGTAAAAAAGTAAATGGTTTTAACAATTACCTATATCTATTTGGCTGTTGCGCCTGTGGATCGGGCACAACGATCAGTCTTTGTGGAATGGATGGCCGCGCTGGTGGTCCAGGTTCTGTTGATATAACAAAAAAACAATTACATACATATATTACTTAATTGAATGAGAATATCATACTAATATTATAAATGCTAAAGTTTATTTTTTACGCTTTTACCCGAAAACTACATAACCGATCATCATGAAACTCTGTATACATATTATTAGAAGTGACATAAGATACTTTTTTTTTTTTGGTCGCAATAATCGACATAAGACCGGAAAAAGCTGTAAAAAATATTTTGGTATTAGCCAAATACTTTTCGACAGATTTTTTTTGCATTTGATATTTATACACATTGAGACAGTGCGTTAATGCAATGGACATCGGAAAAAGCTCAAGTCTGTATGTATGCAGGTTGCAGTCCTAGTTTTTGTCTAATATGTCGACATCACAATATAAATAGAAAAAGTTTATTTTATTTTTTAGTTTGACAGACATTAATGACACAAAATAAGAATATATGGTGGTAATTCTCACCTGGTATTTCCTCACGATCTTCACGTTTGCTGTTGCGTTTAGGGGGCGGTTGGGGTTGTTGTGCTTCGGCAGCGGCTCTAAAAATAAACGATATGAAGATACATTAAAAAAAATTCGAATAAATAAAGATAAACTTCGTAAATGTGAAATAATTAAAAATACAAAAAAAATAAATGTTGTTTTTTTAATTGTTTTTATGCTTCCTTTAATATCAGGATCACGTTGCCAATGTGCTGTGGCAGTTCGCTGGAAGCCAGGCCATGTCGTGTTCCTCGCGGTCGCTACCGGTCGCCCGCCTCCCCCGCCGCCCCCGCCACCCCGCCACACCGACCTGCCCTCCTGTATCTGCTGGAAGTTCCTGCGCAGCGTATCGCCGCCCTGGTGCGCGGCCGCGTTGTGCACGATGGACGACGGCTCGCCGGCCGCCCGCCTCCCCCGCCGCCCCCGCCACCCCGCCACACCGACCTGCCCTCCTGTATCTGCTGGAAGTTCCTGGGCAGCGTGTCGCCGCCCTGGTGCGCGGCCGCGTTGTGCACGATGGACGACGGCTCGCCGGCCGCCCGCCTCCCCCGCCGCCCCCGCCACCCCGCCACACCGACCTGCCCTCCTGTATCTGCTGGAAGTTCCTGCGCAGCGTGTCGCCGCCCTGGTGCGCGGCCGCGTTGTGCACGATGGACGACGGCTCGCCGGCCGCCCGCCTCCCCCGCCGCCCCCGCCACCCCGCCACACCGACCTGCCCTCCTGTATCTGCTGGAAGTTCCTGGGCAGCGTGTCGCCGCCCTGGTGCGCGGCCGCGTTGTGCACGATGGACGACGGCTCGCCGGCCGCCCGCCTCCCCCGCCGCCCCCGCCACCCCGCCACACCGACCTGCCCTCCTGTATCTGCTGGAAGTTCCTGCGCAGCGTGTCGCCGCCCTGGTGCGCGGCCGCGTTGTGCACGATGGACGACGGCTCGCCGGCCGCCCGCCTCCCCCGCCGCCCCCGCCACCCCGCCACACCGACCTGCCCTCCTGTATCTGCTGGAAGTTCCTGGGCAGCGTGTCGCCGCCCTGGTGCGCGGCCGCGTTGTGCACGATGGACGACGGCTCGCCGGCCGCCCGCCTCCCCCGCCGCCCCCGCCACCCCGCCACACCGACCTGCCCTCCTGTATCTGCTGGAAGTTCCTGCGCAGCGTGTCGCCGCCCTGGTGCGCGGCCGCGTTGTGCACGATGGACGACGGCTCGCCGGCCACCGCGTTGTCCTCTTCCTCGCCCTCCGAGCCTGAGTACTTGTAGTCCTCTCGCACCGAGTTGTCCTGCTTTCTCTTCTTACACCGGTCTATGTGGTCCTTCAGCTGTATCCTCACCTGTCGCTCTGTCGGTTGATCTCTGTTACAATATAATTAATGATTTAGTGTTTTATATATAAATATTGAACATTATACCAAGCATGCGACGACTAGTTTTTTTTTTGCGGGTCACATCAACCTGAATGGACGATGCTATTTCGAAACAAATTTTGAAGCGAAGATCAGACGACAACGTGTATCACGCTAAGATTCTTTGGTATTCCGAAGATAGGTAATTTTATGCCTGTATTATATACAATCGACTGATATCGTGTATCATTTAATAAATATATAAATACATATAAATAATATTGACGACCGTTTTGGTGTATTGGTGCGAATAGTAGCCTCAACGCCGGCGGTCGCGGGTTCGATTCCCGTTCGGAGCAGATAATTGTATTTATGCAAATATTTGTTTGCGGTCTGGGTGTACGTCTTTGTAGGTCTCCTCACCGTACCTCGGATAACATGTAAGGCCGTCGGTCCCGGTTGTTATCATAGACACCTGATAACGATCGTTACTCATGCTAGGGAAATTATCCGCCAACCCTCAGTGGAGAAACGTGGTGAATTAAGCTCCAACCCTTTTCCTATATGGAGAAAAGGTCTTTGCTCAACAGTGAGATGTTTACAGACTGGTTCAGTTTAGTTTATATAAATACAATACTTATAAGCATATTACACCCAGACTTGGGGAGGGGGATCGAACCCACAACTCACTGTCACTGTTAACTGCGCCAACAGGCCAGTCAAGTTAATACTTAACTATAGATTTAAAATTCGATAAAAAATGTTTTTCTCTTTTTAAAAATGGAAATTCTAGTTCTTTTATCTGCTAGATGTTACATGTCAACTTTTACAGTTATCGCCTTTGGGCATCGCGACCGTCATAAATCAATCCGACACATACGTGCAATACTAATTAATGATGTATAATTATTCTATTCGAAAATACTTTGCTATTAGTAACATTGTTAAAGAGTTTTATTATTTCAATTTCTGAAGTAAATTTAAGTTCTCACTCAAGTAGTATTAGTTTATTTAATTCATTATTTTTATATTATAATGATATCATTATATTAAATGCATCCAATTAAAAAATATGGATGACAACGACTTCACGCCAACTAACCTGGTGGCCAAGAGATATAACAAAAACTTCTGACATCACTGACATTTCATCATTAAAGGAATCACAAAGACCAATATCACATGCCGCAGTTACCTAGACTTGTCGTCAGACCACAGACACAGTATAGTAATATATACAGTATTGTAACTCGGCCGTATATTTGAAATAAATGCCAACAGTGACAGCCGCGCACTACGTAAACGTGCGATAGGGCTGCCCGCCTCCAACATTTTAATTACATTTGCCTACTTTGTGTTTCCATTTAGTTTTGTTATTGTAAATATACTCTTTTTATATAAACAAATAAAATACTTTGTGAATTGAATAGGAAGTGTTCAAAAAAATGCGTGTTTTTTTGATTGTTAGATTTAATTAAAAAACCATGTTTATGTTTGAATAACGAATCGGTCTTATAAATTTGCACCCGAAAAATATTTGTTCCTCAACTGAGATGTACCAAATGCTTTATTATTAAAGTTTAAAGTATAAAAAATGCGTATTCTAATATAATGTTTAATTAAAAATACTTATCCATTAACAAGTATGCTTAATTAAATAAAATCAAAAAACCCGACTGCGTAAAATACTCTTATTATAAACTAAAAAGAATAAAACAATTTACTAGCTTTCATTTGATACCCATATTGCTACAATAAGAAAAAAAATTCAACTCCCCCCCCTCATTCCGCCATTTGCGGGCGCCATTTTGAATATTTATATAGCCTATGTCACTACTAAATTTAGACAAATCTAACGACATCTCATATGTCAAAAACCGTCCAGCCGTTTGGGCTGTTGGGCGTGCCAAATAAATGGACATACATACATACATACATACATACATACATACATATTATATATAATACATACATATTATATACAATACATACATACGTATTATATACATATTATATACAATACATACATACGTACGTACGTACGTACGTACATACATACATACGTACGTACATACATACATACATACAAACGTACATACATACATACATACACTCGAAAAACAAAACCTTCCTTATGTCGCAGTCGGGTAAAAAGACACACATTATGTACCTACCTATTAGTACGTACAATTATTTTATAGTCTTACATTTCAGAGTTTCTAGGTAATCTAAAAAAAGTTATCTCTGGATGCGTTATTGGCGAATTCATGCAACCAAAACAGCACAAATAAATCCTACTCGTCATATTAAATTCGAATTGGAATTATTTTCAGTGAAAAAATCGTGTGGTTATTGTTAAAAAAAATAACACACGGTCCGTTTGTCACTGCGGCACAGTCGCGACTGTTTGCGTTCCGAGTGCATCCCGAGATCGAGGCCGTTTGTATGAAGTTGGAGTACTGTATATATTACTATACTGTGCCACAGATCAGACCGTCAGATCGGCGAGATCTTAGTTGAACACAACAATAAGACTAACTGGCACTTATTTTGCAAACTTACTAAGGAATATTTCATGGAAACAGTTCGCTTAAAATCGGTAGATGACATAACTGAAATAGTACAATACTTCAACAATAGTGTATAAAATAATGCATTGTCTTCAATCCTGCTATTTGGACACAGCGGCATGGATCCTGTTGTAGCCAAATACATACTCGACTAAGTTCTCAAAAAAGCATCTTACGAAAATAATGGCAATAAACCATAAACCTTATAATAAAAAAAATCTCTAGAACAAGACCATAATAATAGATTTCGTAAATATCTCTCTGGCCTAGAAGCTACAGTATCCATAGACGATTCCTTGTGTTAAGCCATCAAAAAAACACAAACGATCTACCATTATCTGTCCTCGTCTCAAGAAAATCTATGGTACTTGACCACCCATAGACCTATGATCACATGTAGCATGTGGGGCTGGTCTTTAAAATCAAAACAATACTAACTAATTACTTCAAAAGAAACTACCTCAGGGTATAGTCCAACCACAGTTAACTCACTATCTACATGAAGAAGATGTGACATAGGACTCATACCGTGTATACTAATAGAAGCAACGTCCGACATACTACTGAATGTCCTATACGGACTCACATTTCGTCTGATTGATTAGAGAAAAATATGCTAAAAAGAAAGTTTTAATTTTTCCTGAAAATATCCTGAATAAATCTATTAATCAGAAAATATTTATTTTTATTCTCAAATAATTACATAATATTATTACAGTATATGTGTCTACACGATATGACTCTATTGTACAAAGTAATAAATGGCGTTATACAGTGTGAGGATCTTATCGGTAAGATAAAGCTTTCCGTTCCCATAAGACCATGTAGAAAGCCACTAACGAGGATATTTTATGAACCGATATCGCAAACTAATGTCAGCAGAAACCTATTAGTCCTATTACTAGGATGTGACATGAATATAATGAATTATGCAGTGTTTCAGACACTATTGACATATTCTTCCATGCCTTGTCGCATGACATAATAAACGTTCGACAAAGTTATAACTTAATTAATGGTTTTTTTGTTCCTATTTCTTGTTTATGGTTTTTAATTGATTTTTTATGTTTTTAAGAATACTTGTTGTAAACTAATTTAAACTGAGCAGTTTTTATAAAAGATATAACTTTATCAATGTTGTGTATAAGAGGTAATTGTTACATATATCTGATATATATATATATATATATATATATATATATATATATATATATATATATATATATATATATATATATATAACATAAATGAGTAAATTAAAACATTACTTATTGTTATTTTAGAACATTGATGTTTATTTGCATACATGCATGTGTAGTGACAAAATAAGCAATGAACTGAAATTCACTGATCAACTGAGAATGATCAGAGGTTTCTCAGTTTTATTATAATCCATATTATTGCGACCCAATCAAAGTTGATAGTTGATTATTGTTGAATGTCCTGGTAGATAATCAACTATTTATTCAGCTGATTGGAAACTGGTCATAAAACTTACCTTATAAATGGATGTTTAAGAAGTTGTTCAGTGTAAGGCCTCTGATGGTAGTCCTTCACTAGGACAGTCTCAATAAAACCATGAAATTTTTTAGCCCACTTCTTGGATTTTAAACGTGGTGGTGGATTTCTGAAATATAATCATATTTATGAAATTCTACATAAACATAATAATTAACATAAACTTTTAAAAATACATTTTCAGTATTATAAATATTGGATTAGATGATTATTATAGGTTAAATAAAAAGTAGTAAATTAATAATACTGTTATTTACTATAAATAAGTTGCAAAATAATGATTTATAAAATACAATTTTCAACACTAGATTCACAAAAAGACAAATCTTATCACTAAGCATCAATGTCTCAATGCAACTTAAGTCTACTAGTAAGAGTGTAACAGTGAGTGTTAAGTATAAAGTGTTAATGAATAAGTGCGATTAATACCTTGGAATGAGGAAAAGAGCTCTCATAGGGTGCAGGTCGCACAGAGGTGGTTGACTCTCGGCCATCTCGAGTGCAGTGATACCGAGCGACCAGAGGTCAGAGCGATTATCATACGTCGCCTCGGGGTTCTCGTCACATGCGATCACTTCCGGCGCCATCCAGTATGGAGTACCGATGAATGTATTCCTTCTGCCGATAGTTCTATCCAGTTGTGCTGATACTCCAAAGTCAACTGAAAAAAAAAAATGAAAAGGAAATTGACTAGATTTATAACAATAATGTACAAGAATCCTCTCTATAACACGGTACTCTTATAACGCGATTTGAAGTCAGTCGTATAATAGGTGTTTTCGTCCATACAATGCGAGGATTTCCCACGTGATAATTTTTTCACAGTGAATACACATATAATAAAACTGTTTCTGGAATTATGCAATTTATTTTAAATGATTTTTTTTTTAAATTACATATTTATAGATTTTAATTTAAAATGTTCTTAGTTTGATTTTAATAAAACTCACATAACATAGTTTTTCCTTGATTGCGATTGTGTATCATTTGTACAAAACGCGTTACACGGAGTTATACGAGAATTATCGTACAAGGCGTTTTCTTATAAGGCGAATCTAATTTAACGTGTAATTGAAGAATTACTGTATATATTACAAGTATTATCTTTAGTACAAGATAAATTTTATGTGCCATATGTGTGAACTTTCATTGCTTGAATTACAAGATCTTGATCATATAAAAATTTATATTTGTATAAAAACATCAAAAAATATTCACCTCATTAGGTCCTGCTTTTCATGTTTTTTCTTTTTTTTTTCATATTATAGATATATGTAAAAAGAGGGATTCCAGAAGGATTCGATAATATTGTATAAAACAGTATCAAATATGACATACTTTCTGTTTAGATAAGCCTTTGGATGGTTATATAAATTTGGTAACAACTTAAAATTGTTGACCTAATGTAAAGTTGTAAAGTGGACTTTACCTTTCTATTTCATAAAGTATATCTGTTGCAGTATCTGAAGTATGATCAATGAAAGATAAAGTTGGCGTTGTGACTTATTATTGTTGTTTGAGACAAAAATTATTTTTATAAACCACTAGCTAACGACATTAAGATTGATATTATTAATCTTGTGATCTAATTGCTATTCCTACCATCAAGATCAATTTAATGAGAACTTCTAAAACAAAATATTGCATCACTGTTTTTGATGTTGAAAGTGTTCACAAAAAAATGATTATCCTTCTTCTCACAACTAGTACTTAAAAATATCAGTAGTGTCGTTAATCTGTATAAATGTGTGAAAGTTTGTAAGCACATATGGTTGAGGTTTTTGTAACTCTTTCACAATAATATACTTAATTATTTGCAACAAGCTTTTGTTTGTAGGTAGATAAAAACTTGGTTTATCACATTGGTTAATTTTTTATTCCAAAGTTTCTAAGGGAAAATGTTTGGAACTGATGTTAGTAAAACCATAGGACATAGTAATTCATATTCAATGACTGTTAAGCTCTATAATACTGTTACTTCACTTACCGAGCTTGACTTCAGCATTATCTGTGAGAAGTACATTTTGTCCCTTTATATCACGGTGTATAACTTTATTGGAGTGTAGATAGCTTAGACCTCTTAGTATTTCTCTGCAAATGTATGAGATCCATTCTTCTTTCAGTGATTGTCCCTTGGTTGATTTGACCAAGTCTGTTACAGAACCTAAAATTACATGCAATTTGTTAAAGTAATTTGAATCAATTAGGGATTATATGTAAATAAAACTATGTGTCAAATATCATTAAAAATATGATTAATGATTAAACAAAATGATTAAATTCTTTTAAAGAAAAGAGACTAAAATATCATTTGATTGTCATTTTATATGAAAATATACATTATATTTGATGTACATTATTGTGATCAGTAGGCTTTGACCTTTTATTGTTAAGAGGTTGTTAAGCAAATCATACAATTAAAAGCAATAAAAGCTGATCAGCCCCTGTATTATTACAATCTGGTTCTTATTAAATAGCAAGCATGATAATTATAATTACTAATACAGTAAAAGTGCCTTATTGAAGCTTCCTTTATTCGCGTTTTCACTATTAGCAGATGAAAAAATTGCGACTCGATTCCTATATTCACGGCAAAATATTTCTTTATTCATAGATCTAATCTCTAAAATACATTTAAAAAAACATTTAAGCTCTATAACATTAGACGAATATTCAAAACCATACTGGATAATATGGAATGTGATCCTGATATGAATATTATGCATTGCTGGAAGAAATTTGACATAGCAAAATGCATCATAAATTTACAGTAATCATTGGAAGAAGTGAAGCCATACATGCACATTGAAGACATGCTGGAAAATATTGTGGCCTGTTCTGACTGCGAAAAATGATGAAGAATCTGTGCAAATTTAAAGTTTAACCTGACATTGCCAAAATTGCAAATGGAATAGGAGGAGATGGGTTCGAACAAATAGAATCAAGTGACAATCAGGAGTTGCTTGAATCGCAAGATGAAGGTTTGACTGAAAACGTCTTATATGAAATGTTAAGTCTGCAGCCCACTGAAGAAGAGGTTTCAATAAGCACTGAAAACGTTACATTTAATTTGAAAAATCTTAGTGAAGGTTTAATAATGGCAAATGAGCTTTGTCATTTCTTTATGAAAATTAATCCGTCTATGGAACTAAGTTTTAGTTTTAAGAGGCAAATTGCGAATGCCACTGCTGAATATCAGTCTGAAATGGAGGAGCTTATAAAAATTACCCCCTTCCCCATCGACCTCCAATTAAGTAGATTTTTTTTATATTTTTGTTTTTTATTTTGCCACTTAGGAACATATCCCCTATAATCCCATATAAATTACCATTCCATATTCACAGTTTCTGTATTTGTGGCATATTTACGAAACGTATACCCCACGAATAAAGAGCTTTTACTGTATTTGATTTATGTTATACTTAGAAATAAATAAAACAAGTAGCACAACAACAACAACAACAACAATGAACAACAAAAGTAAATATAATTCATTAATATTTACATTTTAAATATATAATTATAAACTGATGATAACTAATTAATAATATATCGTATATACTTTCCTTCTTTTTAATAGTAGAAAATGTGTTTGTAAACACATCCGACAGTGGGGATACCTATTTACAGGCTGGTGATAACAATGTGTTTTTTTTAGCTAAAAATTCTTATAGGTGTTATATACTAACCAGCACCACAATACTCCATGACCAACCAAAGCTGATCATCTTTTCCAGGAGGACTTTTTTTGATAAATGCTCCATAATATGTTGCAATATTTCGGTGATTGGAATACTTTTTGAGGACATTGATCTCAAGCTTTATCTCTTCCTCTTCGTCCTGTGTGACATCCATAACCTTGATTGCAGCAAGTTGTCCTGTTTTAGTGTGGCGCCCCTACAATGTATATGTAAAATAAATGATTTAAAGAGCATACAAATTAATAATAATACACAACATGTTACAACATGATTGGCAAATCTAAAAATCATAATTATATTATGTATTAGAATATTAGAATTATTATTTTGTGTTTATTTTGAAATAAAATAAAAAATTAATAATTATATTATTGTACTCGATTAATCTCTAATTTTATAAATGTATTGTATTTTCATAATAATTATGCTTAAATTAAATTATAAAATAAAATAGAACAACATTTAGCTAAAGTATACAAATAACTTCTAATAATTATTTGGAAAGTAAATTTAAAACATGTTCCAGCTTTATCTGAGGCTGGCAGATGGAAATTAATTCTGTTCATTGACACTAATAGCTTGTCTTAAATTGTAAAGTTCAAAGTATAAATGAACTTTAATATTTATCATTAAGGTTAATTATACGTTTGACGTATGTAGTTTAACAGATTTTTATAAGAAAATAAATATTTGGATAAATCATTCAATAATAAACAATTTAGTAGTAAATAATAGATGTGATGAGACAACTGTACATACCTTGTACACTTGTCCATAGGTGCCATTGCCCACAACTTCTATAAGTTCAAAGATACCAGCCGGGTCCTGAAATTAAGCATGTACAAGAAATGTATAGATTAAAGCTAATTATAATCCTTATTGAACTCTAACTATGATTCACGCCCTGTGAGATCATTGCTCCCTGATATATATTTAATGATTTTGTTTTTATTAAAACGAGATTAGCCTTTTTATGGTAAATTATAGAGATGGTCAAATATTTTAAAGTTCATAAGTTTACCTTTAGTGCACTGAGGTCAATGTCGTCCAATGAACAATTTACAGACGGTGCCAGTTGATGCGCCATTTTGAGTATATTGTCACACACGAAGACAAAGCACGAGAACCTTGCATCAATACAAAAAGTAAATAAAAACTCTTAAATTACAACATCGGAATAGAAACTGCTAAAAATTTATTATTTCACGTATGAATGATTTATAAAACACATTGTTTACAATTAAATTTACAGTAAATTACAGATACACAATTTATATGCCGCACACACACCCGGCAGGGATGCCAGTAGTTGAAATCATAATCTACCATTTTTATCAATTTTTATCACAAATGCTACTATAGATTATGCAAAAATCTTTAGTAAAAAGCAGATTGAATATAATAACTTACTTTAAGTAATAATAGTAAAAATAGTTTACATATAATCACATCGTTTAAGACAACAAATATATACAATCTTCTTTTTATCTATCTTTTTTTATTTTATATATATATATATATATATATATATATATATATATATATATATATATATATATATATATATATATATATAAGAGATTTCCACGTATATAAAACTAATAAAGAGAAACTATAAGGCGCAGAGACTTGAAATTTGGTAGGAATATTCTTTTTGACGAGTAGAGGTCAGCTAGCAACGGATTTTACGAAATTCTACCTCTAAGGGGGTGAAAAAGGGGGGCAAAGTTTGTATGGGACAACGTGATTCCTTGGTCCAATCTACTTCAAATTTCGCATAAATATTCTTTAACAGAATTGGTTGAAGACGTGTTTCGTATTTTATCGAAATTCATCCTCTAACGATGTTAAAAGGGGGGAGAAAATTATTTTGATATATATACTCCATAGTGATTTTGATTTAAATTAAAATTTATTTTGACACATGTTTGACAACCAATCCGTCTGTTATAAAATATTTTCCAGTATTGACGCAGGTGTAGGTAATATCTTTTTTGGGTGCTCCTGGTGGAACAGGCAAGACTTTATAATAAACGTAACAAAATTAAAGAAGGAGGAGATGAAAGCTGTCTTGGACTATTATTAAATATAAATATATGTTTGACATACACACACGATCGTCTGTTCCTAAGGTAGGCAACTTAATGCCTGTGTTTTAGGTAACAGCCGACTGATATACATTTTTTTATAAATATACGTATAAATAATACATATAGAAATAAATACATATTACACCCAGACTTGAGGCGGGAATCGAACCCACGATCCTGGAAAAGAAAGCAGGGTCACTACCAACTGTGCCGAGTCAATTAAAATTTAAAAAATAATGACTTGCGGGTTTATTCTTTTTGAGACTTGTGGTGTAATTATACCTACGATACAACGAACGAAGCATTGATAACCGTTTTGGTGTAGTGGTGCAAGTAGTCGCCTTAACGCCTCGCCTCAATGGCGGTGGTCGTGGGTTCGATTCCCGCTCGGGGCAGATATTTGTATTTGTGCCAATATTTGTTTCAGGTCTGGGTGTATAGTGGGTTTCTCCACCATGCCCCGGAGACTACGTAAAGCCGTCGGTCCCGTTTGTTATCATGGATGCCTTATAATAATTGTTACTTATGGTAGGGATATTATCCGCTAACCCGCAGTGGAGCAGCGTGGTGGATTAAGCTCCAACCCTTCTTCTATATGGAAAAAAGGCCTTCGCTTAGCAATGGGTTATTTACAGGCTGATACAATACACTACAGTACAGGAGCATTTGTGGCTTGCAGTGACGAAACTGAGCCTTACCATAAATATGAGAGTCCATCTAAGGGGAGATGTTACTGCCGGGCAGTTCTCAGACCTGTTGCTTAAAAGAGGAAATGGTGATTTCCGGAAACCATATAATAATATAATGTAGGAGTGTATATGAGTATGTATTTACCATAAACAAAGCTCAAAGTCAAACTCTTACTGTAACGGGAGTATACTTAAGCGAAAGCTGCTTCTCTCACAGTCAGTTGTATGTGGCATATTCCAGAATAGCCTGGTAATTCTAGCACCCCGAATGAAAAAACAAATTGTTTATAAAGAAATACTACGGAAGGTGTAGTATTTCGATTTCGTTGTAAAAAGATAATACCCCCGTGTAACTTTCTCCAGATCAAAGGCAGAGCTTCTTGATCATAAAATATAACAATTTTTATTTTTATTTTAATTTTTATTTAAACTTTAAATCCCTACTCTATAATAAAGATTGTTATATTTTATAAGTATTCAAATATTTTAACATAATAATTTATATGTTATAACAAAATTAATAACGTAAAAAAAATGGTTGTCTGTAAAGTCGGTTTACAGACGATAATTTTTACGTGTAACGTCATAAGAAAACATAGATGTAGAATTGTATACTTTTATGAATCGAATTGAATTATTATCACATATATAATATGATAGTGTGTATTACTTTACATATATATGATAATGTAGTACTTTTTTATATATATGATAGTGTGATATTCAAGATTTTCCAATCTGAGTTATTTTGTTAAGAATAGGAAGATGATAGGAAAAGTAGGAAATCAAGGGGAGTGTTTCAAGTGGTACTCTCTACCAAACAATTGACAAATCACAAAACATTAGGGGTGTGCGATAATTATCGATAATTCTTAAATACTCGATAATTTTCCATTCGATAATTATCGATAATTATCGATGTGTTATTCGATAATTTTGGTCCGATAATTATCGATAATTTTTCATTCGATAAATATCGATAACTATCGACCGATAATGATCGATAACTTTCGTCAATTATCGATAATTTTTATCTGATAATTATCGATAATTTTCGCCAACTATCGATAACTTTTCCTCCGATAATTATCGATAACTGTTCATACGATAATTATCGATAACTATCGATAAAACGATTCGATAATCATCGATAGTAAAATTATCGATATTTTTTATCGATGAACATCCCTACTTCTACCAAACAATTGACAAATCACAAAACAGTAGGGGTGTGCGATAATTATCGATAATTCGTAACTACTCGATAATTTTCCATTCGATAATTATCGATAATTATCGATAAGTGTTATTCGATAATTTTGATCCGATAATTATCGATATTTTTTAATTCGATAATTATCGATAACTATCGATCGATAATTATCGATAACTTTCGTCAACTATCGACAATTTTTATCCGATAATTATCGATAACTGTCGCCAACTATCGATAACTTTTCCTCCGATAATTATCGATAACTATTCATTCCATAATTATCGATAACTATCGATAAAACGATTCGATAATTATCGATAGTAAAATTATCGATATTTTTTTCCGATGAACATCCCTACAAAACAGTTCGCATGTAGATTGCGTAGCGCCACTGTCTCTTTTACTCGTACGCGGTCCGATGGAGTGTAAGACAGAACGCTTAGGCTAATCGTGCCTCTCTATCGCTTGTTCGCGCTCTCGCTCACTAATTGTGACAATGATGACGTCATCTTCTTCGAACGGGCACCCTATCATCAATTTACTAGACGTTATCACGTCAAAAACAAATAAAAATCCTATTATAACCATTTTCGACTTCTACGCGGACAAAGTCGCGGGCTAAAATATTATGTTTGAAAACTCAATCCGTCTATTATGAAATATTTTCCAGTATCGACGCAGGTGTAGGTGATAAATAATATAAATTTATATTTTTTGAAATTTTAGTTAAATACCCGTGCGAAGCCGGGGCGGGCCGCTAGTATAATATAAGCTTTTAACTTATTTATATATATTATATTATATTAAATTATATACATAAAAAAGCGTACAGGACGCGCTCATATCTCAAAAAAAGTAATATCTTCTAGACTAGGTATTCAACTGAAATAAGTTTGCAAACATAACGGACTAGTAACATAAATATAATTTCGAAGTAATATATATGACTGACCCGTTGGTGCAGTTTGCAGTGACCCTGTTTTCTGCTCCAAGGGTTGTGGGTTCGATTCCCGCCCCGAGTCTGGGTGTAATATATGTTTATTTATATATTATATATGTTTTATTTATATGTAGGTATATTTATTTAAAAAATATATATATATATATATATATATATATATATATATATATATATATATATATATATATATATATATATATATATATATCAGTCGGCTGTTACCTAAAACACAGGCATTAAGTTGCCTACCTTAGGAACAGACGACCTTGTGTGTGTCTTAAACATATTTATTTATTTAAACATATTTATTATTTATTTATATTTATTTATTTATATAATATATGCAGTATATACATAATTCATAATATAAAATGAATAAACATACCAATTATATTAATACGAGATATTTAAAAAAATATAAGTATATGAAAAATACATTCATCGCAAATACTGATGTAGGTATACAAATATTAAATAATAAGATACTGAAATTAACGTAACTGAAAAAGCCTAAGAAGAATGAGTAATAACAAATAAGCCAATAGGCGTTTTTTCACATTAGCCATTGCATGTCCACTACTAAACGAGGAGGTGCGGCCGGTGAGGGAGTGGCGCCGAAAGGGCGCGGAGATTTCGATGGTGCGGCCGCTCCTGGTACTTCTCCAAATTAGCAGAGTGGATTAGTCGAGCGGCCCCAATCACATGCGGAGGGGCCACCGGGCCAAGCGTCGGGGCGTCACGGTTGTATGTGCGAGCGATCCCGTGGCGCCCCACTACGGCACACACGGTCGATGGGTTTTAGTGGGTATTCTGGCTTCGCAGCCAGCGAGTCCCACATACCATTAATATAATTGGTATCCCGTCACCTGCGGGCGGCGGGATGCATAAATGCATTTCCCATCGTAAAAAAAGGCCTCCCCCATCGATCTCCAGAGCGACCGGTTCGAAGCAGCCTCCATCCAAAGGCTTCCGGCGACTCTCTTCAAGTTGTCTGTCCATCTTGCTGACGGCCTTCCGACGCTGCGTTTGCCGGTACGTGGTCTCCACTCGAGAACCTTTCTACTCCAGCGACCTTTACTACGAGCTATGTGCCTTGTCCTCCCTCTCCATTGCACGCTGTGTGACTTGGAACTTGTTTAAAAGTCCCATAGTCAGAGACCACGTCTCAGATCCGTATGTCATCACTGGTAACACACATTGCTTGAAGACTTTCGACTTCAGGCACTGAGGTTTGGTGGATGAAAAGATGTTTGTTTTGCTTCCCAAACGCGCTACCCGTCCTTGCTGTATTCGACGATTGACCTCTCTCTCGAAGTTGGAACTACTAAGTTGGACCATTTGTCCTAAATAGATGTACTCATCAACAATTTCGAGAGTATAATTTCCAACCGATATCAAAGTAGGCACGACATGGGCATTCAACATGATTTTTGTATTGTCCATATTCATTTTAAGGCCCACCTGCTTAGAAACTCCATTAAGGTCTCAGTGACCTCGATAATACATATAATACATATAATACAAAATTAATGCTGAGATCTTCCAGGGATTCTGCCATAAGCGCAATATTGTCGGCAAATCGAAGGTGAGTGATGTACTCGCTGTTTATAATATACATCATATTTTGGAAGAATTCTATAATAAATTCAATGAGCTTTACATCAATCACCTTTTGATTTAAAAATATATATATTGCAAAGAATATACGCTCATCACAATACAATACTACAACTATAACCTGTTACACAATAGTTAATAACACACAGTGCAGAATTTATCCACTCCTGATAGCGTATGACGTGGGCCAATCAGAATTCTAGAAAGAGACAACTACTGACTGCACTTTCTCGTTATCTCTCTTACACTTTCTTGCTTGTATTTACTTTACAACTGGATAGGAAACACTCAGTTTATTCCTCTATGTCTATGTTCTATACACTTCATCAATTGGTCGGGCAGGGCTTCTAAAAAATTTGTGACCTCCTAAGTGGTTTATGAGCTTTGGGAATAGATAAAAGTCAGATAGAACCAGGAGAATATGGGGCATGTGGTAACAATTCGAAGCCACACCGATGGATTTCTTTTTTTTTAACACAGGGGAGTCCATTTACGGATGATATCCAGGACGCCCAGGTAGACAACCCTAGACCTATGTCGGACTCGGCTCTTTGGGAGTGCAATACCGTACTAAACTCCTGCGGGAGCCTTCAGCCACTTTAATTGGAGGGTCCCGGATCTGCAGGCAACAGGATCCCTCCAGCGACAGGATGGCCTTGGCGAAAAGGCCAGACTTCTCCTTCATGGGGACTGTCCGGCTCACCCCTGTGCAGTCCCGGCCGATGGATTTCTGCCATAGTCTCGACTGACATGAGTTCCTATGGCCATCTTCCAGATCCATCGTCAGACCCTGGTTACCATCTAGCACCAAAGTACTCGTCCAGACGAATCAAACGAGCCGAGACTCGATGGGTTTGCGTCGTTTCTTTAGTGACTTCTTATGACCACCTTCCAGCTCCGTCATTATATCAGACCCTGGTGACCATTTTAAAACAAAGTACTCGTCAAAACGAATCAAACGAACTGAAACTCGATGGGGTTGCGTCGTTTCATTACAGAGTTCCTATGACCACTTTCCAGATCCATCATTAGACCCTAGTTACAATTACCAAACAACCTACTCGTCAAGATGATTTAAACGAGCTGAAACTCGATAAGGTTGTGCTGTTTCATAACAGAGTTCCTATGACCACTTTCCAGCTCCATCATCAGACCCTGGTTACTATTTTAAAACAACCTACTCGTCAAGACGATTTAAACGAGCTCAAAATCGATGAAGTTGTGTCATTTCATTGCGAAGTTCCTATGGCTAACTTCCAGCTCCATCATCAGATCAACACCATATCATCATAATATTGCATTATCACGCGATTTACAAATGTATGCAAAATTTCAGCTCAATCGGTAACTAAGAAGTGGATCAAATTTAATTTGCAAGATTTGATAACAAACATCGGGACAGGTGAAAAAACTTAAACGTTCCTAACTATACTGAACTACTGAAGTGTAAGCAACTGTAAGAAACAAAAAAAAAAAAGAACTCGATTAGTAAAGTCTTTCGTTCGTTATCGTGACCACATACAGGATCCGCACATACAGACACACGGACGTCCAAGACAGAACTTTTTTAAATAGTTTTTTAATTAGTTTAAATAACAAAAATGGGGTTAAAAATATCATGAGTGTTAAAAATATCATGAGTGTTAAAAATAGTGTTTTTTTCTTCTTTTTTTATTATATGTGTGTAAAAATTATGTTATAAGTGCTAGGTATATCCAATAATTTTAACATTTTAAGTTCGAAAAATCACTCGTTTTGCGTGAAGTGAGAGTATTACTCACCTCAACGCTTCGTTTATGAGACGTGCAATAGTGTTAAGATAATTTTGTTAAGTAGTTTTAGATTTTTATCGATAAAAAAATCATAATATAAAATGTATACCCGAATAATTATTTTCTTTTTACCTTGACTAGAACTTGTGATTAATTAATATTTATGTAATAGGGAACTTCGTTCCTATCTGGTGTCCCACGACACCACACGATTATTAATTTATTATTTTTATTTTTATTATTAATTTACGTAAATGTCGCAGGAGGTTACAATAATAGGCCCAGTTTATTGTTTGACTCTTTTCTAAGTAGTCCACCATGCTTAAACCTTTCGCATCCCAAAAAACTGACGCCCTCACTTTACGGGCCGATAAAACCACTTTAGCTTTTTCGGAGCTGGATATCCTGATCTAGTCCATTGTTTAGATTGATTTTTTGTCTCTGGGGTATAGTAGTGCACCCAGATTTCATCCATAGTCACAAATCTCTAAACAAATTCAGTTGGGTCAGCCCCAAACAGCTCCAAACAGTCAGGACAAATAGTTAGTCGAACACATTTTATTCAACTGAAAGCAGCCGAGGCACCCACGGCGCAGACACCTTTGAAAAGTGCAGCTCAGTGATAATTATGTAGTGCAATCGTTCAGATTAGATGTCAATGGTGTCATCTATCTCCTTAACAGTCAATCTCCGGTCAGATAAAACCAAATCACAATTTGTTTTTAATGTTTTCGTCGGTGATAGACGTCGAATCTTCGACAATTTCTCGACTTCGTTTGAACTGTACTACTCATTGTTTTTTTACAGCAGCATACGAAGGTCCAGGTTCCGTTAAAGTTGCTGACATGTTTTTATAAATTTATTTTAGTGTTAAACCTTTCTTAATCAACTACTTAATCACAGTCTGTACTATGTTGGATTTTATCAATTTTTAAAAATTATCACTTATTGTTCAACGTTACAGTGTGAGAAACCGTAAAAAATTATACAAATAAGGAAATGAAATTTTACGTAATTGCTAAAGAATAATGTGGCTTCAAAATGAGGATAGCATCATAAAAATAACAAGCTCCTAACTATATTAGGTTACGAACTTTTCAAATGACCCTCGTATTTATTATTGATTTATTTAGTTAAAATTTTCGTTTTGAGAGCGGTGAAGAAAAGAGTTGCTAAGTCAGGAAAAAGGTTAATTATAGTATTGAACTTAGAACTAATATTATGTATTTTAGCAAACAGAAATGAGGCTTAAGAATCTTTATTTCTCACAAGAATATAATTCCTAAATGTCAAATACATTGTTACCCACACACACACACACATGAAATGTAAAGATAAAAATGGTTGTCTGTAAAGTCGGTTTACGGACGATCATTTTTACGTGATAGCGTCATAAGAAAACATAGATGTAGAATTGTTGTACTCGAACGTGGTCCGATAGAGTGTAAGAGAGATGCGTCATAAGTCGGACTGATCGTGCCTCTCTATCGCTTGTTCTGCGCTCTCGCTCGCTCGCGACACGTGACAAAATGGCGTCATTTTTGAAAAAAATACCCGATAGCTTTCATCAATTTACTAGACGTTATCACGTCAAAAAAGTAAATTATTATTGAAGTGAAACTTCTTTATCGGGGTTGGAAAGATTTTTTCGTTACGCGCCAACTTGCGTTACGCGCCATCTTGCGTTACGCGCCATCTTGTTCTTGATTATTACGTATTTCAGTCGTTTTTCAATAAACACATGCGCAAGGAAGATTCCGAGTGGTAGTAGATGAAATCCTATATATATATATAAATACATAAACTAAATAAATCAAATATCAAATTTTGAATGCTAGAAAATGTGGCTCTCGCAGGGTTTTGAACTTGCAGCTCTCGAGCGATATACGAAATTGGCAGTGGCAGGCAGCCACTGCGCTAGCAATCTCTAAGATTCTTGAGTGAAATTAAGTATCACTATATAGAAGTTTGCAGTTATTGTATGATGTATTCTATAGTGAGTAGGTAATTCGAATATAAATATGTCCGAACGCAAACACAGGACTCATATAATTACGATCGTATAAAAAGTAAACTGTTTTGACGTGATAACGTCTAGTAAATTGATGAAGGGGTGCCCGTTCGAAGAAGATGACGTCATCATTGTCACAATTAGTGAGCGAGAGCGCAGAACAAGCGATAGAGAGGCACGATTAGCCTAAGCGTTCTGTCTTACACTCCATCGGACCGCGTTCGAGTAAAAGAGACAGTGGCGCCACGCAATCTACACGCGAACTGTTTTGTAGGGATGTTCATCGGAAAAAAATATCGATAGTTTTACTATCGATAATTATCGAATCGTTTTATCGATAGTTATCGATAATTATGGAATGAATAGTTATCGATAATTATCGGATAAAAATTGTCGATAGTTGACGAAAGTTATCGATAATTAATCGGTCGATGGTTATCGATAATTATCAAATTAAAAAATATCGATAATTATCGGATCAAAATGATCGAATAACACTTATCGATAATTATCGATAATTATCGAATAGAAAATTATCGAGTAGTTACGAATTATCGATAATTATCGCACACCCCTACTGTTTTGTGATTTGTCAATTGTTTGGTAGAAGTAGGGATGTTAGTTGATGATAGATGATAGTTATCGATAATTATCGTATGAACGGTTATCGATAATTATCGAAGAAAAAGTTATCGATAGTTGGCGACAGTTATCGATAATTATCGCATAAAAATTATCGATAGTTGACGAAAGTTATCGATAATTATCGGTCGATAGTTATCGATATTTATCGAATGAAAAATTATCGATAATTATCGGATCAAAATTATCGAATAACACTTATCGATAATTATCGATAATTATCGAATAGAAAATTATCGAGTATTTACGAATTATCGATAATTATTGCACACCCCGTTTTGTGATTTGTCAATTGTTTGGTAGAAGTAGGGATGTTCATCGATAAAAAATATCGATAATTTTACTATCGATGATTATCGAATCGTTTTATCGATAGTTATCGATAATTATCGTATGAACAGTTATCGATAGTTATCGAAGAATAAGTTATCGATAGTTGGCGACAGTTATCGGATAAATATTATTGATAGTTGACGAAAGTTATCGATAATTATCGGTCGATAGTTATCGATATTTATCGAATGAAAAATTATAGATAATTATCGGATCAAAATGATCGAATAACACTTATCGATAATTATCGATAATTATCGAATGGAAAATTATCGAGTATTTACGAATTATCGATAATTATCGCACACCCCTACTGTTTTGTAATTTGTCAATTGTTTGGTAGAGAGTACCACTTGAAACACTCCCCTTGATTTCCTACTTTTCCTATCATCTTCCTATCCTTAACAAAATAACTCAGATTGGCAAATCTTGAATATCACACTATCATATATATATATAAAGTACTACACTATCATATATATGTAAAGTAATACACACTATCATATTATATATGTGATAATAATTCAATTCGATTCATAAAAGTATACAATTCTACATCTATATTTTCTTATGACGTTATCACGTAAAAATTATCGTCTGTAAACCGACTTTACAGACAACAATTTTTTTATTATAAGTTTCACTTCTTACGAGTGTACGCTAGTACACGCAATTTAAATTTTTTTATTATGTCCATGGATATATTTATTGACTTTAAAACAGATAGGAAGATATCGAAATCAAATATATTGAATGTACTTAATTACTCACTTACATTTTAGAATGTTAAAATTGTAATAAGAATTAAATTATAGTCCTACATCGTACTATGTATATTTTTTTATATATACTCGATTTTATCAGAGTAATTCAAATAATATCAGAGTAATTGATACGGTTGTGTGTGGCAAAATAGTAGCGTCAAAGTAAAATAATATACCGATAACGTATTGCCATCAACACACAGGTATGGTTTAAAGTGTCCACGTTTACTGTGCCAAAATTACATAAATAGGTACGTCTCGATATGCGGAAGAACTAATCTGTCACTTGAGAATGAAGGGTAGTGCATAAGGGGAATTATGTGAAAGCCTTATTATCATCGTATCAGACATTGAATTTCCACTGCTGAGCCTTCCCCTTCGACTTTCAGAGCGATCGGTTCGAAGCAGATTCTATCCAATGGCTTACGGCGACACGTCTTAAACTGCTCTCCGTCTCTCTCTCGATTAAGTAAAGGAAAAGTACATGCGAGAACTTGAATGAAGTAATAAGTAGATCATGTTGGAGAATTAGTATATTAAAAAAAAACAACTAAATCGTCTGTCTATCTTGCGGACAGCCGTCCGACGCTGCTCTTGCCGGTACGTGGTCTCTACTCGAGAATCTTTCTGCTCCATCGGCCGTCAGTTCTATGAGTTATGTGCCCTGCCCATTGCCACTTCAGCTTGCAAATTCGTTGGGCTATGTCGACAACCTTCGTTCATTTCATCTCATCACTTCTGATTCGATCTCGCAGAGAAATAATAAAGCTTAGCCCTTTCCATTGTTCACTGTGCGATTCGGAGCTTATTTAAAAGGCCCATAGCCAGAGACCACGACACTCAGATCCATACATCATGCGTAACACACATTGATCGAAAACTTTCGACTTAAGACACTGAGGTATGACGTTTTTTAACTTCCCGAACGCTGCCCACCCTAACTGGATTCGACTATTAACCGCTCTCTCGAAATTGGATCTACCACAATTAAAATATACAAACATATTCCTATAACATCAGTTCAGCAGTTAAGGAGAGTTCAGTAACATAGCGTGTGAACGAATATTTCAGAAAAATTAGACAGAATTATACAAAAAAGAAAACTATATGTTTAAAGACGTAATTCCATTTCTTTATACAGAAAAAAATTGGAGTGGGTATTCCTTCAATTGATGGTAAACCCAAGTAGAGCATAGTGTACCCGTTTCGGGAGGCACTGAAATTCTTCGGAGTGCCCTCTATCTAAGGAGGCGTATTTCTCCGATCGGAATTTAGGCCACGAGAACCGGTTCGGGACCGTGGAGTGGCGGCGAGTCGGCTGCGGTGTCCCGCAGGGCTCGGTCTGGGGCCCGATCCTGTGGAACTTCGGCTACGACTGGGTCTTGCGAGGCCGTCTTCTTCCCGGGATGGGTGTCATCTGCTACGCGGATGACACCCTCGTTTACTCCCAGGGACGAAACTACAAGGAGGCGGCGTAGCTGGCTGAGGTCGGACTCAACCTCGTGATCAGCCGCATAACGAGTTTAGGGCTTCGTGTCAGGATTGACAAGACCGAAGCCCTACTCTTCCGCGGGATCGGCCGCAAGGGACCTCCACCCGGGGCTTCCCTGCAGATTGGAAAGGCGAGGGTCAGGATGAGCCCCCAAATCAAATATCTGGAGCTCATCCTTGACGGAGGGTGGACTTTTGGCCCACTTTTCGCTATGGTGGGACCGAGGGTCGTGAAGGCAGCGAGTGCGCTGGTTCCTCCCAAACCTCGGAGGACCCAGCGCCGCCTGTAGGGAGCTATATTCCGGAGTCTGCCGGAGTATGGCGACGTACGGTGCCCCGGTTTGGGCGGATCGCCTCTCCGCGAGAAATAAGGCAGCGCTGCGCACTGCGCAGAGGACAATCGCGTTGAGGGTGATTCAGGGGTACCGTACGGTATCGTGGGCCGCAGGTACTGCTCTAGGCGGCGATCCTCCGTGGGAGCTCGTGGCGGAGGTTCTTGCTGAGACCTACTCATACATCTCGGGTAGGAGGGCTCTTGGTGAGAGCCCCACGTTGGACGGGATCATACGAGTGCGTCGGATAGGGCAGGAAACGCTAACTCGGAGGTGGGGGGAGGACCTGGCGGTGCAGCCGTATGGCACACGCGTAACGGCTACCCTGTGTTCGATCGTGAAAACGCAAACTTCAAGACCAAGCTTCAAGACCTTCCGTCTGACGCAGGTTCTCACCGGGGACGGTTGCTTTGGTGGCTACCTCTGTCAGACGGCCCACAGGGAGCCGACGACTGAATGTCACGATTGTGGTACGGTGGTGGACTCTGCCCAGCACACCCTCGAGGTGTGCCCAAGATGGGCGGCACTGCGTCAAGGTCTGACGTCGGTCCTCGGAGGGGACTTGTCACACCCGAGCATCATCACCGCGATGCTCGGTGACGACGAGTCCTGGAAGGCGATGGTCTCCTTCTGCGAGATAGTAATGTCCCAGAAGGAGGCCGACAAGTGGGTGAGAGAGGAGGCCGCCAACGTGGCCTCCATCCGCGGGCGACGATTAGGGGTGCGTAGGAGGCGCTACTTAATGCGCCTCTAGTAACGCCCCTGTTCCCGTGTCGGGCTGGGATGGGAACCTGGTCCTGCTAGACACGGCGTCGTCGGGACTGTTCAGAGGTGAGCCGGACAGTCCTCATTGAGGAAAAGTCAAACCTTTTGGCCGAGGCCAGCCTGTCGCTGGAGGGATCCCGTTGCCTGCAGATCCGGGACCCTTCAATTAAAACGACTGAAGGCTTCCGCAGAGGTTTAGTACGGTATTGCACTCCCAAAGTACCGAGTCCGACATAGGTCTAGGACTGCCTACCTGGGCGTCCTGGATATCATCCGTAAATGAGAATTAGGGATTCCCACACGACACAAAAAAAAAATAATAGTTTACCCGTGTCGATAATATTTTGAATAAATAAAAACTAAAAATTACAACTTTTTTCTTCTAGAGCCTACATCAATTGATCGTTTACAGTTTATATCCAATATTCAAATATTCAAATGATTTTTAAGGGTTTTATAAATGTTTTTAGTTAAAAAAAGAAAATAATAATAAAAATCCGTAACGACTATTTGATCATGTCATAATGATCTGTAATAATCTTAAGAAAGTTTTGTTTATTACAAGCTATAATAGAGGTACATATGTATATGTGTAAACTTTTTTGCTGGGTATATAAAAATGAATATTTAAAAAAATCTTTCTTATTGTTGACAATGACCTTAATAGGAGAAAGAAAATAATTGTAATAGAAATAAATAAAAAAAAAATAGTAATAGAATTTGTGTATAACGTGCTGTCGCATCCGTAAGCGGAAAACAATTATTTAAGTTTTCGTAAATAATATTTTCATTATAATTAAAAAAATTATTAGGTATATACAGTTTTATATATATAAGTTTTTGTACAACATTTTTATCGTTTAGATATTGTATATTTAATTGATTTTAATATTTTAAAGAAAAAAAAAGTCAGATGAGGTCCTATCACAAGATTAAAACTTGCAAAACATGATTTGCAATTATCTGGATCTCTAGAATAACCTTAGTTGTCAATAGACTAGTATAATAGCCGCGAGTAGACGTAGTTGTTCATCTGAATGTTATATCATGATTCATGACCTTATTGGACTATCTGTCTACGTGATCTAATTTTGGTAGGTGAAGGTTGTTAAACAAAAGGTTAAATTAAACAATGCACGAAGTATACGAGGCAAAATAATAGCCAAAAAAATTATAGTGAAGATACGTAGGTACAGCTTAGTCTAGATCGGTTCTGGCCTAGTTGGAGAACTGTGCCACGAGACGTGTGTTATTGCACAAACACTAAACTTAAATTATTAACTAGATATTATAGAAGTAAAATAAAGCCTCGGTACTACGTGCAGCAACGCGGCCGTGCATACCGAATCGTAAGATCAAAGCACGCATAGGTACTTTACCAACTCCGACACCCACACGGCTGCTATGTATGTGTTGGTGTAATAGAACACACAAGCGCAGAAAGCAACACTAATAAAAGTATAATAAAAGTTACCAAGACAGAAGTATGGCGTACGGTACTATTTGTTTGGAGGGAGGTTGGAGGCACTCATACAAGCGAGGGAGAGGCTGTGTCGGTGCGGCCTGCCAGTTTACCGTTGCAAGGCGCGTTGTGCGGCCGGACGTTCGACCGTCACCCGCGCGTCGCCGGCACCCCATAGCCCGGCCTTCGCAACTGCCAAGCCACCACCATCCTCACCACTCTGGACTTTAGCCAGGACTTTACCACTTCAAGCTTTGTGTACTGCAAAGGATGTTTATGGACTTATAACTACACGTCTTGTTCTCTAACTCACAGACGAAGTGCTACTACTCGTGCTTATTACACTGAAGTGCTAATCCCAATTCTTGTTCTTTATTGGATCGCCTTTATATTAAAAAAGGTAAGTTTTACTTTAAGCAATGTTATAATATTCACTGTCTCAATAAATATGTGTAATGTGTAATTGTGGAAGAGGCCAAGACCCACAAAGGGTTGTAGCGCCACTGGAAGTAAGTAATAAATATGTGTCTCGCACATACAGTTGATCGTGAATTCGAGACTAATTTCAATATTAATGAAGCTGCCTGATGATATGTTTTTATTATTAAAAAAAAAAAACTTTATTTACTGGCAACATTCGACAAAATACATTTATATTGAGTTTACCACTCAATCTTTTTATTATAATAAATTGAGATTAAAAAAATATGTCATGTATATATTTTTATGGTACATTTGAACAATGTTATATTTAATACTTATCGAATTTTCATTATAGAAAATGATGATCCTAATTAGTTATAATATGTTTTATAAATTGCAAATAAAATTGTATAAATGAGCTCTTTAAATAAGTTTACGTATAAAAAGACTATAATATATTGGAAATCGTGTAAAAACATTTATGTAGTCATTTAATAAGGTTTTCATCTTATTGTTAGACTAAATCACGGTATGCAACTAGTTGCTAAAAATAGAGAACAACAATTCAGTAGAACAAAAACTAGTTTCACTTTATGCCATGTGCCTATGTTATCTCTACACATTGGAATTTTATACAGCTATTAAATAAGTTGCAACGCACGTTTGGCAATCATTCTTTCCGCGTTTTCGGCAATGATTTTGACATTCTAACACACATGTAATTGTCTATGTATTTGAATTATTTTTGTATGCGTTAATATTTTTGTAATAGATTTAAATTAATTCGTATATGCTTATGGATTTTGTAATTTTTGGAAGGGATTATGTTTCGTTGTCTGTCTATTAATATTCTATGTACGATTATAAAACCTTATACCTAAGTATAGAAAATTCGTTGAATGAATAATTATATAAGATTTAAATTCCAAATAGCTAGCTCTACTTCAGAATAATAAAATTTATATGTTTATTATAAATGTAGCAGATTTCAGATATATATATATATATATATAATATTACATAAAAGTTCATCTTAAGTTAACTAAAATATTAAAGCCATGGAAAGAAAAGCGCACTGTCAAGTCAATAACTTTGAAGATATCTTTCAACTTAATTGTGATTTCTTTATTGAAAAAAGACATCTAGGAAATGATTCATCTCTATTTCAGGTCGATAATTACGGGACGCTATTTGCTTTTAACTTGAACGGGGAAATTAATATTTCAAAGAAACCTTTTCGTCGATATTAATTACCATTCTACTGTTATTTTCAAATGAAAATAGACTACCTATATATATTTTTACTACAAATATAGAGTAGATATAGAGTACTCTACACTATATAGTAGACATAGAGATGTACTTTTCCTAATTGTTTTATGAAAAGTTATTTGTAAACTTTTGCTAATATTTAGACGACTTAAATAGAAATGAGTTGTACCTCAAACATTGAACCACTTAAACCGAATGTTTATTCATCTAAGAATATAAATTAGATATAAGTCCATGGATATCAAAGTTACCATGAGATATTTTCTTACGAGTAATACAGATTTATCTATAAATACTTAACAATTTTAAGGTGAAAAGTTTTTTAGATATATTTATTTATTTATTATTGATATACTTAAACAATATACACAGTAATCCATAGATTTTCTAAAAGTTATACATTGATTATATATTATAATTTTATTTTTAATCCTCGAAACGTCTAGAGAGACTTTCTATTGAAGTTATAACAAACTCATCAGATATTATAATCGTATTAAATATAATAATTCTTAATAAATATATATTTTACGATAAGCTTTTATAACTGAATACTTAAATGTATATATATAATTCAAAAGTTCTCCTTTTTAAAAATTCTGTTAATTAATCGATTCGTTCTAATGTTATATTATTCATTTACATTTTTTATCATATTTGATCATATTATATTCTTTTTATTACTAGCGATAATAAGATATCTGCAAATATGTATATTTCCAATCATCATAGCGTTTTAACAATCAAAGCTTAAGTTAATTAAAGGTGTTACTAGGGACAATCCATTCTTGTTTTATTTATAGAAATTACATAGGTACCTATAACAGTTTTCTTATAACTCTTACATTATGTACGTCCGCTAACTGAAGTTGCGAAGTCCGCTTAGTAACTGAAGTCAATTATAATTATTCTTAGTGAATTTTACATTTTTTTTTAAATGTTAGTTGGATAGACAAACTGGCAGACGTGCCACCTGATGGTAAGTGGTCGACGTCGCCCATGAACATAAACTATTTTACCTGGAACTAGCCAAGCCAATTTACTTATGTGTTGCCTATCCTGAGACATAGACGTTAAGTCTCGGTGCCAGTAATTACATTGCTTGTCTTGCCCTTCTTTTCGAAACACAGCAAAGCTGTTTCACGGAAGAAACAAGCAAGATGGTGGTACCCATGCAGCCGGGAACGCGCCACAGCGCATCCCTCCCACCGGTAGATTACATTACATATACAAATATTTTTGTACTAATAATTTGCGGTGCGGTGACCGGGAAGTATAATCCTTACCTCTTTCTTGTTGAGGTGTCGTAAAAGGCGACTAAGGCCATAGTGGTGCGAACAATGATCACAAAGCAGGATGGTGATTGGCAGTAGCGTCACTAAATTCTGCCACAGCACAATGCACTCGCCAACCCGCCAGCCAAGTGCGGCGAGTTTTTCATGCTACTTTCAAAGATTTAAGTAAATTCATATCAGCATTCAGCAGGCTAAATCATTCAATCTAAAAATATTTTTGTAATATAAAAATAAAATAACTATAAGCAACGTCTATAATTCTTGTCGTCAATAAAAAATTATATATATACTCGTATATATATATATATATATATATATATATATATATATATATATATATATATATATATATATATATATATATATATATATATTGATTTATAGATTGATAAACATAGAATAAATGTAAAAAAAACACGAAATTGATTTTAAGCCAATTTATTATTTAGCATTTCTAATTCGATTCTCCTCGAAGATATCCAGTAGGCGTAGAACTTTAATATCTTGATGACGTGAAGTCAGCTATTAAATGAGTAGGTAACTGTTGCATATTTAATATGTTCGACATCAGTCCACGCAAACATTTTTATTATTATAAAAGCAAAAATAAACCATATATAATAACGTTCTTAATACGAGTGCTATTTATAACTTTAGTCTGCGTCAAATACCTATTTATACCTATTAATAATTAACTGGCCCGTTGGCGAAGTTGGCACTGACCCTACTTTTTGCCCGAGGGTTGTGGGTTCTATCTCCGTCCCGAATCTGGGTGTAATATATAATGGATGTATTATTATTACTTATATGTACATTTATTACAAAAGTATATCAGTCAGCTGTTACCTAAAACACAGGTATTAAGTTGTCTAATGGTGTGTTTGATTGGGAAAATGTTTACCATATTTATTATTTTTATCAATTGCTTAATAACATTTAATGTACATTAATAACTTTTAATTCCACATATTAACAAAAACGTAATTCTTTTAATTAGTATTGGAAAATCTGACGATAGTAAAATACATATTATATTTTATTGTAATGTTAAATAAGACTTTCTGAAGATAAAGACTTCAACGGGTGCTATGTTCTTACATTAATTACATAAACTTTCATCAGTTTTTTTTTTTTTATATTGTAATAAATGAAATATATATGCCAATAGGATGTTTCTAAACGAAATTGTCAAAACAAAATAATAAATATTACATAATATTGAGTATAAATAAATATTACATATTAAAAAAAAATCTACGCCGTTGTTCTGTTTTAATTTTTAATATCAATATGTATATTATTAGTTAAGTTAGACATAAAGTAAAATTATAGATTACAAACTCAGTACACGTTATTTCAGGGAAACAGTTAAAGTAAATATTATAGTAATCACAGGACTATCGATTTCCAATAAAACTAATCAAACACAATATATTAAATCGCAATGAAAACACAAATTCAATCGTGATATATGACTGGTTATCTAACTTGCCTGCGTATAAAATTGTAGTTTGCATTTCAGCAACATTATCAAGAATTCGCCTATGGCAGTAGAGAGATGCTATTAAAGTCAGCGGGCGCGGTAGGGGCGTAACTTGCATTGTTCGAACTCGCGGCGTGCAATAATATCTATTACCCTATGAGCATGAGTCGATGCGGTGGAACCATGCTCGCTTTACGTAACAGTGTTCCATACAAAGGCTTACGTTTGTCCCACGGTCCTGCAGCGGCCATTTGAGACTCTCAGAATGTTTTCATTTAATATAATATACGAGTTGTCTCATAATTAATTACTAAAAACACTTATTTTCTATCAAGTCGATAATAAATAGCAATATAACGTTGAAAGTCTCCCACATTAATACGTTGAATAGATAATAAATAATATAGCCAAAATAGCCAAATAAAGTAAAAGTTATTGCAACGCTAGTACCTAGCATATTTCATGTTCCACAAAAGTTTAACAGCCAAAAACTTAATTGGTGTAGGTAAATAGTTAAATCGGAGTGAAATGACCGGTCGCCTTGACCTTTACGGGCGCAGGCGCTAGGCGGAAGGTTGGTGTGTATCCGACCGCGACGTACTCCTGCGTAGAAATTGTTCGTCCTTGTAACAAAACAATGCTTAAACTTTGACCCTGAGTGAAAACGCCACATCGTTGGATGAGTCGCCCATAACATTATATTGGATATGAATTGATTTTTTAATGGTTACTTGAAAGCATCCATTTACATACTCATGTTACTTTGTAATTATCTTACTTCCAAAAAATATTTTTTTGTTGAGATTAATAATACGCGATTTAACTTAAATAGACTATAAAAGTAAATTTAAATTCGTAATATAACGACATATTGACAGTTGATGGTAAGATGGCGAGACGAATTACTACAAATATAACGATATCCTGTCTTTAATTTTTTTATAGGAAGTATGGTCTACTTTTTACTTCCTTTAAATCTCTTATACGCTCAAATCGTTTCCGCCCTCTTTTCTCTTTGTAGGAGAAATTTATTTGTGAATCCCAATCATAACATCTTTAATTTCGATTTTATCTGTCGCCATAAATATTAATCGTTGCTGAGAGTGACATAAAATAACTTGAATTTCAAGAGCAGAAGACGATTAGAAGTGTTTATTATTGTTTATCAGATGCTTATAATAGAATAATAAATTTGTTTAAAGTGGAACATAAAGTGTTATGTTAGTTAAAAATGTGGCTATTCTGGTCACAGGCGTGACTAATATGCACATTAAACTTTAATATGTCGAAATATGCTTAAACAGCATGCAAACATTTTTGGCTAAGCATACGCACACACAGGCATATATATACATACATACTGTTCGACTGTTTTTGTCGAATATTAGAGGCGAAGAAACCGCCGAATACCGCTAGCACCGCAGTCGGTTATTGCTCTCGGATTCCGCAACAAATTAACATGTATTCGGTACAACTACATTTTATACTTAGTATCTATAGGATAATTGTTTTTTACTAGATACTTGTTTTGGAAGCGCTTATGAAACGCTTTCTAACGCTTGTGTTCTATTGCTTCAATGGCGTGGCCTATATATAGTTGCTAAGTAAAATATTAACAGTATGCAAGACGAAATACTTAATGCTTAAGGAAACGTTTTATATACATATTATTTAAAAAGTAATTGATGACTAAGCTTTTTTGACGATAAGTGATCGATTGGATGCACATAATTATACATGGTTGAAGTATTTATAATTTTATTTTACTTACAAATAACTTACTAAGAGGTTTCTAGTAACACATTTATCTTAGGTAACAGTTATCCTTGTATTTCTTGAATAATATAAATCAGTACAAATATTAAAAATTAATAATAATTTACCCATGTAAATGTATTATGGTATAATTATTAATCCGGCCGTAATTTTTAATATGTCTAATATTATTTATAATTCTATAAAATAAAATATTCATAAAAATATAAAACTTTTTTAAAGATTATATCCGCTTTGGTGTGGTTATTGCTGTGCTATATTATGCTATATTCACGACATTTTATAACAACACATTCCGAAAAAAAAAAAAAAACTTAATAAACGCAATAATAATTTTTAAAAGACGTCTTCAGATCCTGAAATCTGTGCGTTCAACTATCAAAACTTTCAACTTTATTATATTTATAACTAATATTCTCACGTTCAGTGTTCTCAGTTTATCACGGAAAATCACTAATAATATATTATAATTAATTTTAAATTAATCGCTGTTTTAAAATTGCCGTCAAGAAAGTTGTGCAATCAATAAACTTAGCTATTAGTATGTTAAAGTTAGGATAAACAAATGAATTTAGCTGTTACTGCATTTTATGCAAAGTCTTTTTTATTATATCGCTTTTTAAAGCGAAATTAAAATATAAAAATGAATTTTATTGACTGAACATTAATAGCTAAATATTTCAACATTTGAGGTTTCTTTTTTATTGTTATTATTTGAGACGTCCCCGATATTTTTTTGTCTATAAACTCTATAAATATGTGAACATTTGAATTTAGTACAGTGCCGTCTCAACTAAGATTTCCACGCAAATATTCTTTATAATCATCGATTCCTGGTGATCTTAGTGTATGTTAGTGTTGATGAATGAATGTAGGTATATCTTGGACCATAGCAAATATCCTAACTCGTCGAATTAAGAACTGGTTTCTTTTCGAAATATACAGTGATTGGGTGTAAGTGAAAGCTCTTTGAACATCGTAATTTAAAAATAGTTCCGTTTGATATTTCTGTTTGTAAATTCACATTGAACTTTATCGGAGAAATTAATTTCAAAAATTTCAAATTACGCTCACTTGTATACTAAAATAAATAGATATACTAAAACAGATAAATACCGTTGATAATATACAACTATTACTATACAATAACATAAGAATATAATTTAAATTGAATAAATAGACTCTAACAATCATACCTATTTACTTCAGTGACACTGTGATGCGGAAGTTTATCAATAAAGTGTACTATACTAACGAAAAAATAGAGCTGTAAAGATATAAGATATCATTAGGTATTTAAATGAATTGCGATAGTCAAATATTTACATTTTAATACACATCACGCACGCAATCTTACTTACTATTTGTCTTCTTTTTTATTTACAAAAATGTAATTTAACAATATTTATTGCATTTTTTTAGATATAGAGTTACGATTTTAGTTACAATTATTTTTAAGGACGAATTTTTGACGACGTTTTATACGGATGGACAACACAGCACAGGCTGGTGCGCTAGTAGACGTGGATTCGATCATTGCTCAGGAAAAGTTATTGTATTAGTTACAGCCCTACAGATAAATATCTAGTACGGTCTGGACGCTTGTTTTTGTTGTGTACACAGAATTTCCATCTTATTTTAGGCCATTGACTGTGAAGCGTTTATTTATTGTTTGTTTAATATATCTCAATTTATTTTGCTGGCAGTCTCGGGTTCGATTTCGCTCTTGGCAGTTTTGTACAAATATTTGTTTCTGGTGTGAGTGTCTGTCCTTGTGGGTCTCCCTACCATGTCTCAGAAAGTATGTAAAGCTATACACATCTGATAGCGATCGTTACTCATGGTAGAGGTGGTAAATGATAAATAAATTGCAAACAATAAGATGTTCCATAAACACATTTCCATCATTTATCTAAAATGAATTCATATCACTTAATATTTAAAGGAACTGTGCTGATTTGGAGATAAAAAATATTCAAAATTAAAGCTCTTAATATGAACGCAAATTATGCCTAGTTTAATTTAAATTTATTCAGTTCTTTAGGCTTGATGCGTGGCCAAATACAGATAGACAGACAACAAAATGAAAAACAAATAAGTTTTTGACTTCAATATCGACTATAGAATTCAATATCGTTACAAGAAAATGGGACCTATTACAATTTTGTTATAAGTATTTAAATATATATTTACATCAGAAAGATATAAGATGTAGACAAGAATAAAATAATTAATTTGAGTAATTATGTATTTGTTGTTTTTTTATTTTCTTTTTGTATAATGTTATATTAATATATAATCACAAAATATGAAGGAAATTAGAATTTAAATACGGATACGGAAAAAGTCATTTCATCACTAATGAATATCAGAATGAATGTAATGCTACAGATAAATAACGATACCTATGCATTTTACCGCACATAATTTATACTAGAGTTTAAAAAAAAAAGATTATTTCTGTAACTGGTGCCTCGAGCGTGGGATTACGATCTCAGTTTTAGGTATAAACTTTATTCACTTTATACTTTTCCAGTAGTTCGATTGACCTTCAGCATTTAGCGTAGAGCCGGAACATTTGTCACGGAGACTTATTCAGATAAATATTTGCTTGTTCGAAGTACTGATATGGATATATTTTATATTCATTTCCTTATAGTTATTTATAATTATTATTGAAATTATTATTATTAAGAGTATGTTGTTTTATAATAACTATTTTAAACACAACAATTTGTATTTGATCAGCATTTAAGAATATAACTAAAAAATTGAAAAGTGTATACTTACGTATAAGTATACTTATTTAATTTATATATTAAAAATATGAAGATTGATGAACGTCTCCCTCATTGCTGTTATATTACAGACTAGTGACCCACCCCGGACTTGCACGAGTAGTAGAGCATATTATGGTTAAACAATCGAGTCCCGTCATCAGTGTAAGCCCCACGCTTGAATTTATTTTTGCGCACGTTAGTTTTTATTTTGTGATGCGAAATCCTAAAATATTCATTTAAATTATATGGTGTAAAGGACTATAATGTGCATGAAATGATTGAAGTAACTAACGTATTTGAGTTGATATGGAGTAATACAGTGTCCGTTTAAATCGCTTTTCAACTATCACATTGTATGTGACCATTTTTTTAGAAGATAAAATAGGTAAGCTATCCTTAAAATATTGATATATGCCATTGCGGACTTTTCTGTAGACGTATAAAAGAGGAATAATTCCACCATACATTGTTTTGTTATAACTCAAATGGGCAAGGTTTCGATGAAAGTTAGTTCTAGTGAAGAAAGTAAATTTGTAATGCTTAGTCTTATTAAATATTATATTAAAACTTTAAAGGGTCCTATTCTGTAAATGTGTCATTTTTGTTTGTCTGTATGTATCTTAGCCGCGCATCAAACTGAAACTACTGAATGAAGCTCAGCGTGATTGGAGTTAGGACATACATACACACTACGAGCTAGTATAAGGATATTTTTTTATGTCAAAAATTGATCACGGTTCCTTTGGGAGAGAGGATGAAATTCAGCTCTAGTCTATAAAAGGAAAATAAATCTAAAAACTTTAATTATTTATTTTGTTTTCTAGGTTTTAATACGATTTATATTTTTTATTGTACTGGCAAGCCCGTATATTGAAGAAGATTGCGGGTTGTAGGTTAAAGCTTCACGATACGTCGTGATGTTTTAAGAATCAGTAACCATAAACGTCAACGCAGTCGAAACCGATACAAATTCTGAAAACAAAAATATAGAAGTTGAAATAAACACAGCTTTATTAAAAAATAATGCTTTTTTGGATCCATAAAAAAAAAAAAGAATAATTGAAGAAAATAACGTTATACAGTCTCGTATATCTCTGTATTACTTACGATATAATTTTTGAACAAAATCTTTTATTATCTACTTCACAATGATTCAAAAGCCTTATCCTAATTGTACTCTGTCCGAAATATAGCTGAGATGATTCTGTAGAATGAATAAAACCGCAACAGTGGTATCCAATTAAGTAGATTGCTAATAAAAGTGAAATCGAAGCGAGTGCAGTGGCCGCTCTGCGTTTGCGGCGATGTCGACGACGCGCTGCGATGGTCGTGACGCATTGGCAACTGCCTACTCCGCACTTTGTTGGGGTCACTTAAGAAAATTATTTAATCGTGATAGTATATACTTTATGACCACTATTAATTATTTTTAATATATGTATGCGTAACACGCTACCATTATACAAATACTTGTTCATTTTGAAATATCTTTACGAGAAAACGATATAAGATTTAAATATAATATTTAGTGTAAAAATTTTATTAAATTATATAGTTACCATACAGAATATATATACATTTTATTTAAAAAAAATATATAATTTACTTTAACAGACTATTAACATTATTATTATCATATATAACTAAAAATATTAAAACAAAAAAAAAAGCCTTAAAAATATAATATACCTAAAGACTAAAATATATTATTAAAAGGAGTCCCTTTAGGCAAGGTTCCGAAGATACTGGCAGCGTTCCCCCTTTGAATAGCTAGACTAATTCTTTGTCCGAGGTAGTTGCCAGCTCTTCGGTCTCCTGTAATGTCGACTAACCTTTTTGCTATTTCCTTAAAAAGCATTATAGCACTAGGACCCCACGGACCAAGGGTCTCGACACCGAATGGGACAAAAACGTATTCGGAGCCTAGACCCCTGTATTTGCAAATTTTAGCTTTTTCAGCCGCTTCACAAGCCGCACCAGCTCTGTTGCTGGTTTCATGTAGATGGGAAGGTGCCAATGTGTCTGAACATGTTGCATCCCATACCAGCACCCTGCCCATCTTCCATGGAATCAAACTCATACCGTCCGGTCTCTTGCCATCGTCTCTTGCAATACCAATCGGCTCGAGTAGGCTTGGCACGTTGACGGTGGCAAGGGATCGGCGAATGATATCGTTAAGTGCGGCATGTCTCGAGAAGCGGCCTGCACTTTTTAGATTTAGTGTTGCTAACGGTTCGTTAACATAACCTGACCAGTCGAGCTACAATTATGAATAGAATATTAATACATTGGATTTAACACTATGTATTTCAATTTTGCTATTAATTGAGCATTGATCGAGGAATAAACGAAATTGATTATTAAATTTCTTTTATACAAACGTCTCCTAAATATTATATCTGTTGTATATAATATAGTATGTTTTATTTTTAAATAGAGTGGACTTTAGTTACCTCGATTTTATTATTAAACGTAAGGTTTTTAAGTTGATGACAATGATGAGATTCGCATTCACATCGTGTCACATAATTTAATAGGGCGAAAACATAAGGTATTATGGTTGAGCCATTTTCGTAATATTAACAGGCAATTTAGATAACCAAATTTGAAAATATAAATTGTGTTGGTTTAGGTAGACGGTTTTTGCTTTAGAGTTACTGCATATTTTAACTTGTTCAGTACAATAACAAAATGGACCAAGCCAAAACATTAAATGGATTTCGCATTGAGATTTTTTGTGTCAACAACATTATAAATTTAATGCCTCACGTTATAACTTTCGTCAAATAAATAATTTGAATCTCATTTTAGCTATAATTTTTAAATTTATTCAATTCATAATTAACTTGTAAAGTGTATCAAATATGCGGTGCCATCCTAAAATAGATAGACTTACAGAGTCAATGCCAAATTAGAGTTACTCTTTGGTACTAAATTGTCTTTGTTAAAAGCTAACAGTTACAGTCAGTTGATTTCTCTGAATCAAGTAAGATTGTTTTGAGAGTTTACGCTAATGTTCGAATACATATTTGTAGTATGTCAGATAAGTAATACAAGAAAACGTGTAGTAAGAAGTCCGATTGGTGAGCTCGTTTCGGTACGGACATGATTTATCTCGGATTTAGATCCGGTTCGCTGTTCAGAGGCAGCACCCACGTCTGACTTACCGTATTATCATACTCCAGCCATCGACCGATACATTACAATTAAAACGCTCGCTTTTGTTTAGTATTAGTTAAGAAATAAATGACACTATTATCAATGTACATAAATGTTTGATTAAAATTTAAATTAACTTTTAGACGATGACAGTTTACTTTAAGACATCAAATCAACTCTTTTACTTTTAATAGTCAAACATATAAGGACTAGTTTTATTTGTTAACTCTCATGGCTGTAATCGTAAATCGTTTTCCAATATGATGTTCTATTACGCATTGGAGGAAAAGTGTTTGCTTCTATCTCCGTTGTATATATAATGGGTATATGCTATATATATATATATGGGATGCTTCGTTATAGGTAATTTTTTTTTTTCTCAAAGTCCCACTTGAAAATCTTATAGTCGATAAAAAAAGAAAAATTTTGAGCTATAAAAAAGTCCTTAATTTTGATTTTAAGCTGTTGTTCAACAAACAGTAAGTTTTGCATACAAAAACGTATGAAAAACTATTTTTTATTCATTTCTTCTTCCGCTCGCACAGTAAGATTTTTTTTTTCGTATTTTTTAAACAATATTCAATTACCTTCAAAAAATTCCAGTGAGACAAATATGTAAGTTGAATCTGATTTTCACAAATCGTCATTCTACTTGAAAATTTTCTAAAATAGCAGTAAATTGTTTTTTGTAAACAAATTTGTGGGAAATTTTGTACTCTAAAAATTTGTTAAAAATCATTTTTATGTACCACTCACAGTTTAGCTTGTACGACGACTGCAGTACCCGAATTATCAGACTTACGTAAAAAAGTTAAAGGGATATTTGTTTGTTATTGAATTTCCTGAACTATATTCACACTTAAACCATCTACTCGTATTTCATTACTACCTAGCAAGAACACGAAGGATCCTAGTTTACATACATGATTTGATATATATAACTATATACATTTTAGAAATAACAATACTTCCACATCAGGCTTGCTCGTTCCTTTTTTATTAGCTTTGTTAAATTGTTATTCTTTTTACATGCGTACTATTGTAGACAGCGTGACTTAAACTAAACTTAGGATCTCTATACGACGCGAGTCCTTACACTGACCATAATCACTTATTTAATGTTTTTTTTTTATAAGTCTTACATCTATTTATTTACATGCGTCTTAGTTAGTTACATATTTTAATTTTTGTTCTTATCACATTTGTTACTATAGTCAATTTATACTCAACTAACATGATTTAATTTTATTAAAACAGTTATAAACCGTGATTTTATCGGGTCAGCTTTAATGTTACCTTCGTTTCGAGCAATATTATATATATCTTATTGTTAGTCAGTGTAAGCTTTTGGCGTAAGTTTTATATTTTTTTAATTTTCGTATTTTAAGTGCGATGTTATGATAAGTAGCAGTTACCAACTAAGTAACGAAACATTTCATTTCCTATGTAAATGTGTTTGTCTGTCCTGTCCTGTCTGGTTATGAAATTTAAAATAGGTACATGCCTATATATATATATATATATATATATATATATATATATATATATATATATATATATATATATATATATATATATATATATATATATATATATAATTGTATAGCGTTACGTTATGCATTTTTATATATTATATTATTATATATAATATATATTATATTATATATAACATTATTTTGGAGTTTTTAAGTATTGAATTTATAATTTTTCAAAATTTTATTTAAATTAAAATCTTACGAAACATTTTTTAAATCAAGAATACTTTATTACTTGATCTAATAAGAGAATAGAGCTATGTGAAGTACATATTACAGTTTACTATTATTAAGTTGGAAAATATTGCTTTTATAAATGATAAAAGTAGTATTTTAAACCTTTTATTTCTTACTAAAGGGACTTATAAAAGCAGCGTTACTGAAATGGAAAGTTAGACTACACACATGACAAATCAACATGATTACCCATAGATCATGCAAATGGAGCAGCGCTTGTGCTATTATCTAGACACATCACGATCGCTTGACGTGACTCTCGCGTCGAGTCAGCTTTCGTGACTCAGAGCGAGGCTGCGTGGCGCAGCGGTGTCTTGCCATCAGCGTCGTATTACGGTTACCGTTCGTTTGCATCACACGCACCTCAGACCCGATGGAAGGCAACAGACAAAAATCATGAGCACCGTCTCACAATGAATTCAAGTCAAACCAATGAAATCGCTCGTTCGAATTATTCACTTTTATTTTTCAAATTTGACGTGTTTATAAATAATATTTTTGCCCGTCAATTAGGCGATCGCCGTTTACTTTTCACTTTCTTTGCGGTGCCTATCGTCTGTCAATGCATCATCATTAATGATTTACCATTTGACCTCGAGATGTAATTTATTTGCCGTACTTATTGTGACAGCGATTATGTATAAATAAAATATTATTTGCACTTGTTCATGCAACTTGTTTTTAGTTTGTACGAGTGTAATTCATAATTAGTTTGCTATTCAATTTGATAGTCACACAAGTAATGATTATATGCCAAATTTTATATTTTCAATATTAATTTATAGTGAATCTTGACTTTGCTATTAATCAAAGTTATTGCTGGGTAAGCTTTGCATACGTTAACACAAGTAGTTAGGTATTGATTATTATCAGACTATTTTTTATTCAAAAATAAAAAGACTGTATACTATATATTTTAGTTTAGAATAAAATTATCAACATATTCTTTACATAATACTTAAACTAAAGCGGATTTTAGCGAATTTGACATTGATAATTACTGCACCGACCTGGACTGACTGGACGACCGTTCTGGTGTAGTGGTGCGAGTAGTCGTATCAACGCCGTGCGCCGGGCGGTCGCGAGTTCGATTCCCGCTCAGGACAGATATTTGTATTTGTACAAATATTTGTTTCCGGTCTGGGTATGTTCTTGTGGGTCTCCCCATCGTGCCTCGTAGAGCACGTAAAGCCGTCGGTCCCGATTTTTATCATAGACACCTAATAACGATCATTACTCATGGTAGGGAAATTATCCACCAACCCACAGTGGAGCAGCGTGATGAATTAAGCTCCAACCCTTCTTCTATATGGAGAGGAGGCCTTCGCTCAGCAGTGGGTTGTTTACAGGCTGATACAGTATAGTACACTACTGCACCGCTTCTATGAGTCATAGCGTAATGTACCAAATTTCCTTAAAATAGACTCATTTTAAGATTTGCGCCTTCATAAAACAAACAAACACTCATACACACAAACAATCAAAAATTCTCAAAAAAAAATTTTGGGCACCAATTTTAGTACTAACATGTAAATTATAATCGTTTTGAAAATATATCCAATGAACAAAATTGGTCTGTATTTAAATTAGAATAGAAAAAAAAGAAACATAAAATGCATCTTTAGACTTAACAGATAAATTAATTCTGATCTATCTTTATGTGAGAGGATTCTGGTTAGGAATTAAATAAATATTTTACTTGAAAAAAATCAAAGCCTGCACCGCTGGTTGTGATGTTCAAGGCGGTACAGGAAGCTTTGGGTCAGCGGCCATAGCGACGCGCAAAACTACTTTCATCGACGCCGCTCACGACTCACATTATCGGTGCATCATTCCATTAGCTGCACCCGTAATCATAAAGCAAAATCTTTATAAAGTTTGTCCTGATTTTATTCAAATTTCTAGTTTGTTTTTAATATGCAATTGAACCTAATTTGTTTTTAAATGTGCAATTGAACGTTAAATCAATTTTTAATAATAACACATAACGAAAAACTTTCATGCCGTACAGCGAAGTCTTGTTTATGATAATTTGAAATGTCTCTGTGAGTCGATAAAAACGATCTTACTAAATATGCTTATTTATAATATTTTAATGTATAAGATGAAATTTGGGCTCGTGAAGTTTATTTTTAAAATATTTCTATCACTACTTAAGTCAAATTTTTCGGCACTAACATGGAAAAGTTAAATTGTTCAAATGCACGAATGTCCATTCCTTTGACCCACCTACGATCTGCTTTTTATGTTAACTGCGTTATAGAAAGAGAATCAATCATGCTTATACTTAATTTTCGTAATGTATATATTTTATATTTGTATTGTATATATTGTTTATGAAACTGCAATGCCAAGAAAAAGGTGGTCGTCTTCGAAGTCGGATTTTTTAACATTTTCAATTAATGTACTCTCTGATATCTACGAACACACTCAATAAACAAAGATTTTTTTTCTTGAAATGATTGTGATTATAACTATTTATTTACAAATACATAGGTGTTTAAAGCTTCAACATTTCTACTAAATATAAATTTATTTTGTAATAGACAACAGTTTATGGATAACTTATCTTTTAAGTATCAGCTTAAAGGTTAACTTTCTAAGTGTGAAATATTACTTAACGAGCGATGAGTCTATTTCTATAAAATACTGCATTTAAACCTAAAAATATCATTAGTTTAAGCGTAAATTAATTAACGAGTTGGCAGACAGCGTCTGTGTGTCTGTCGGTTTCTAATTAGTGACTGCCAATTGTAGGTTCAGTAATAAGTCATCGTGAGCAGGTCAACAGTGCGTACCGGTGACGTAGAGAACTGACAACATGAAGTTAAATTACCTCGCCGAAAAGAAAAAGTGTACCGATTGAGCTATGTTAGAGTTAGACGTAAATCAAATTGAAGATGCCCGATAAAGTGGATAATAATTAGTGGAAGATGTGAAAGCGTTGGGAGAAAAATTCGTGAGAGTTTGTGTTAGTGTGATTGTACATCTGCCGAGGGACATCCGGTTGCGGTTACTACGCGAACCTCTGCCAACTAAATTATAGGTATACAGTTTTCGGACAATGTTATTTTAATAATCAAACTAATATAACAGATGCAAAGGTTTGTGAGTAATGTATATATTGTTACATATATACACGTTGTGACGCTTTAACAGATTTGAGTTAAATTTGGAATGGAATTATCTTAGCTTATAAAAACACGATGCAAAAAAAATGTTGTTTACATTGCAAAGTTCAGCTCATAGTAACATATTATTATACATATTTTCTTAACTCTATATACATTTACAATATCATACAACTTTCAATCTACAGAAATGTATTAAAACTTGTTTTATATTCGATTTATTCTATGACTAAATATTATTTTGCTCTGATAAATAAAAAAAGCTTGTAGCGAACGTAGATTAGTTAAAAATTGTTACAATATTTTTTAAACATGTATAGTGATATAGCTTGTTTTCTACTGCAACGCCAGCGTTTATACTGCGATTACATGTATTAATTGCAGCATTGGCCATTTAGTTGGAATGTGGTGTTATAAACTGCCTCGAGATATTAGTTATGATGCCAAAGAGCAAACCAAGTTAATATTGCTTGCATGTCGTATTGCTTGCTTGCAGGAAGTATTTCTCAAGTACACTATCAATTATAATTTAGGTAGTTGTAATATAATTTAGCAGATAATCAAAGTAATTTTATTAATTATCTTTCACAATTTATTTAGTATTTTTTATAAAAAAAAAAAATAATGAATAAATAATTAAATTAAATTAATAATCTAAAGTATAGTTAAAATAAGTAAAAAATAGTACTTAACATTCGTTAAGAAATATAATTTAAAATTACAATAATGGGCATAGCTCCACGTTTGGGTTTAACTAAAAACGCCACATATATATTTGTGACAACACTGAGAACCTATCGTATCTTGTTAACTAATAAATTAATTTATAAAGCTATTTCGATATAAAAAAATTAGGTGTAGTTCAGCCAAATACGTCAACTGTTTTCATTATAGAAGTGATTAATTATTTAATTATTTTTACTGGAATCTTACTTGTTACTATAACTTATTTTACTGGAAACTTACAGTAAGAATTCTTTACATATGTATATTATTAGCTAAAATTATCTCTATAAACTTAGAAATAAAAATTAATTATAGCCTTAGAATTCTTCAAATATTGCCAGTTACCTTGAGCGACACGTTTAAATATCAAAAAGGGCTTATAATGTATATCAAAATACTTTTTGCGTATAATAGTAATATAAATGTATAATTCTATATAATTAAAGTCACTGGAGTACCAAGAAATGCTATGTAATGACAGGTACCGGTAGCGATTATGCAACGAGCCGGACCCAGGACAATGTTAATAATATTTATACCGCACGAGCTCCGTGACCAGATCTAGTTCTCATTCCACTTGATGGTCGTTGTATTATCGCTGCCTTCATAAATTTTATATTCGCGATGACAAAAGTTTACTTTTGTCATCGCGAAGATATTGTTTATTATTTTAAATAATAATGCTGAATGGATAACTCGAATAAACACAATATATTAAATTAAATTATATTTATTTAATATTTTGACATAATAAATCTTAATATATAAATTATTTATCAAAGTAATAATAATAAAAGTAAAGATTTTCACTTCTTTTGAAACTGAAATCTTCTAGAGTTATAGAAAAGATACTTTCGGTGGGACAAGCACTGCTGAATCTGACGTAAAATAACTTTTTAATGAAGTTACAAAACCGTTTGTGTGGTGTGCCGTGTGAATCACCAAAGCACTAGAATACAAGCACATAGTATCAACGGCGACATTTAATTTCCACTCGACAAGAACCGTGCAGGGGTGTGGCCGCGGTTCGCTAGCCCTTTGTAAAATATTTGACGTTTAATTTCTAATTTTATCTTGTATATTCCTTATCGAGTTTGAATGAAGCTTACATTTTTTTTTCTAAAATTAAATATAATAATTATATATAAATATGGTACTTTAAAACTCAAACTCATTAAGTTTATAAAATGCCTTTAATTTAATGATTTCATTGCTATAATTTCGTAATATCGTTATAGCCGGCATTACTTAACAGTTTTTTAAAACAACACACTTCCATTCCGTACCAAAAGAAGTAAAATGGAACCATCGTTAGTTCAATTATTTTGTTGTATATCTTTCTGTCCGTCTACCACGGCCCAATTATTCGGATTCTACTGGATCAAATGACTTGAATTTTGGTACGTATATTTATGATCCACATACGGGCATGTTATGAGTAATTACTTAATAGGAATTAAAAGAAAAAGATGATAAATGACCGTCCGTTCTACAAATCATTGAAATTATCTATTGAGTCAAATTTTTTGAAAAAGAAAACAGTTCTTTATATCATTATGTAGGTATTTAAGAAGTCAGAATTCAGAAGAAGTAAATAACATTGTATACTTGGAAGTATAATGCGTACAAGCTTACATTTTGGAGTAGGAAAGTATAGAAGAACATATTACTCAATTTACTCCTTCGTCTTTATTAGGTTATTTTATATGTTAAGTCAACGCTCCATAGTACCTAAAGAGGTCGTGTACATACATTTAAAACTACGATAATTTATGTTTCGCATCGATACATATGTACCTATAGTCTAATTGAAGTGTGAAATTCAAAATGCAGCATTTTACAAAATGCAATTAATTACATCGTAGTCATACAGAATAATTAATATTTAACTGTCTATATGCGTTTGTTTTATATATTTTTTTAGAGATTGTATCTTTCTGGCCTGGATAGTAAAAATAAAAAGTGAAAAAAAAATACTAAATTCCATCAATTAGTCATGGTTTGCAGTTTGCAGTTAGTTTTAAAAATATTTCCGATAGAATAATGCTGCTTTATTGTTTTCGAGTATTCTTTAAAATAGTTAACGTCGTGTCCCTATTCTTATTATTTCATTTCATATATACATTATTTTTTTATTGTTTTAATTTGTTTTGTAGTTGATTTCCTTTTTTTTTAATTTGTTTTCATATGTGTGTATATTTTTTTATTTCTTGTGCTTACTTTTAGTTATATAAGTTTTTTTTTTGATTTCTTGTTCCTAAGAAGGACTGTTTATTTGTCATACATGCTGAGTTAGCCTATAAGTGAGGCATACAATGTTTAATATAGATATTTAAAAGTGTGCTCTAGAATAAGAAATTAATAATTGTGTGCAACGTTGGCTTCCTATTTAATAAATAAATAAATAAATATACTCTGCATACACGGTTAAAGGTTCAGGTTGACAGAATTGGCACAATGAATACTGTATTTCCGAAGTAAATCCTTGGAATGTAAATTATTAAATATAGAATTTTTAATGTCTTACGTGCTGCGTCATTATTATAAATGTTATAATTCTAACACTCCTAATGAAAACTTTTTAAGTTGTCATAGAATTTTTTCTTATAGGTACCGATATGTCTCACAGCGAAATGGAGTATAGACGAGTACCGAAGAAGCAGTTTTCGGTTACGTTACGATTACATGGTACATTTTAAAGTAATAAAATACAAAATGCGCTATTTGAAAGTATAACCAACGGCAATTCGGTCAGTGACGACACAAATATTTGGCAAATATAATTTTAAATATTTTTTCGTATATTTTTTATTATTTATCTGTATAATATAATATAATAGCGGACAACAACACGATTTCTGACGTCATAATTGTTGAATATAGTTCAAAATGTACAATTAGACTAGATATCTAATGCTCCTAGTGTCTACTGCTACCTTGCTTACTATTATATACACTTACCGCGTTAAGTGTCTAAAGCTTGATACCCATTAATGAGCAAAATAGGTCGGAGACCTCGCCACGCTTCGCGAGTGCACATACTATCGACGAATATACACATACTATATACTTGAATACAATATATTTCGATTTTGATTAAAAATAAGTATAACCATTTCAATTACTAACGGAGTGACGATTTTAATTATGTCACGACTCCCAACTGTCTAAAGTGATCCAGTATTATGTAGGTCACTCGATAAGTTTTGAGATGCTCGTAATTTTAAAATGGAACGCGTCTATATTATATATCTATTATTAAAAAGCAAAGTTATTTAAAAATAGAATGCAAGTAGCCAGGTTACTGGTTTTAAAAAAAATTATGATGTTTCACTCATTTAACTACGATGGTTCCCACATTTTTCTTTCCAAAGATAGAGCTTGACCGCGAACATTTGCGCGTTATGATATTTTATGATTTTAAATTTCCTTTAACTGAACAACTTAGCCTTCAAATTTTTACATAGTTCAGCCATCATAGTCATCATCAACATCTTGGAGTGAGGAAGCTTTGTTGTCTTTGGATTCTGCGTTTGCTCTCAGACACTGAAAAACGGTTCCGTATGGATTGGTGCCGCGAAATGCTTCTAAGAATTGAAAACGGAACGTATACACACTAAATTAATTGTATATATGTGTTGACAAAGATGTTGTAGATAAATTTAAATCTTACTTAGAATATTTATAATAGTTTACAATTATGATGATTAATCGACGTATTAGATAATTAGACCAAAGATCTCTGTGAGGGCTACTAAGCCTATAAAGATTCTAGAGCTGGGTAAGATTTATTTTGATTGAATTTTATGGGTTTATTGGGTATTTTAAATTATGTCCGACAAAAGAAAAACAGTAGGTATTTAAAAAACTTAATACCTATAGGTACTTAGAGAATGTAAATTTAAGATTATAATTTAGAATCCAGTTCTCAATTTCCTTCTGACAATTTTTAAATTGTAATTGGTGTAAAAACCTACGCAGGTATAAAAAAATAAACATATTATTTTGTTATTTGCAAGGTTATTTCTTGTTTTACTCGTTTATTTATAAAATAACTTATAAAATGAAGACAAAAGTTGAGTAATTAGTAAAAATATATATTTAAAAAATCAACAAATGTCAACGCAATAAATATAAGAAAATGCTTGTTTTTAAATACATTAAAAGGTAAAGTAAATTTAATTTTAATTTTATTTCTCATAATTACAATAAAAATAATTTACCGTTTCCCATAACGGAACACAAAAATGTCGCATAGCTTATAATATTATAAGTATACTCTTGGTCACTGCCGTTACGATGACGTCCTCTCTTCTTTCTTCCTTTAAGTCAGTTTCTTCTTTTAGATCTTTTAGGTCAGTTTTTTCTAAGTAATTACTATCACACATTATTTTTCTTTCTATGACTTCAGCAATTTTTTAGATACTATTATATATATATTTATAGATATTTTATGAGAAATATACAAATCGTAATATCTCCATAAGTTAATTAAATTTTTAATCAACGTAACGCATTGTTTTAATTACGTTAAGTTTCAGTATTTATCAGAATGTCGAACACAGGCACAGAATAAATAATAGTACAAGTACCATCGATGTATAATTATAACATCGATGACAAGTACACACACACAGGGCCGACCTAAGGAGTGTGTGCGAAGTATGCAGCCGCACACTCGAACTTTTCGGGAGGGCATACAATTGGGGCATAAAAAAGGGGCATAATTTTATCATAGGGGCATTTTACATGAACCAGTGATAACCTTTTTTTTTCGAAAAACGTATAGCATGGAGGTGGAAACATCGGTATGGGAGTCACGATCAATTTTTTTTTCGTGTGCACTTCCGACACAGGATAATTATGGATAGTAAAAATCGATAAAGTTTTCCATGAATATCCGTAATATAAGTCTTGCACACCAACCATTAACCATTTTCGCCTTTCGCTTGCCCTGGTCGAACATTTATACTAACTACTTCGCTTCTATGAGACGTTAAGACGTAGTATGATTTTTTCTTGTGTATGAAATTTCTTTATAAACAGTCTATCATAGACTGTTTATACGACGAGTACATAGGCTGCCTATGTAGGTACTCGTACCATAGTTAAAATTATTGATACAAATTTAAAGTTTTAATTAATGAACTACTTACTTGAACAACGTGTATTTTAAATATATATATTTTTGTGTGAAATGTTGTTTTTTATTTTTCTGAATCTTTTTGAAATACAAATAATTCTATATTCTCATTAAAACTTGATGAAGTTTAAAATATATATAAAAAAATAATGACTTGATGCTTGTAAAGTAAAAAAGTATTCCCATACAAGTTTAAACATGATATGAAACTTTATTTATGTATCAGAAAGTGAAATTAATAAATAAAAAGTTTACCTACTGAGTACAATGTTTAATATATGAGTAAATGTTTAAAGCGATTAATTCACCAGACGACATCAAGCTATACCTAACTTTGAAAATAAACACATTTTCGTTAAAAAAATGGCTCAGCAATTGACGAATCGGTTTGTTGACAAGTTAAAATTATTTAAAATGTTGATAAATGTTATCATTGCTAATGGAATGATAGATGAATTCGACAATCGCTGAATCATTTAGCTGAACCACGCAAGTTTTATAAAGATTTGTCAAATTAATTCCTAAAATGTTTTTCTTAATCTTTTAGGAAAACAACAACGGTTTTTAACGCATCACATTATGATTTATTTTCCTTCTTATTTTGTAGTACTTTTATTTAAGCATTGTAATAACAGTAAATTAGTATTTTTATTATTGAATTAAAAATCGTACAGTAAAATATTACGATCAATCACATTTATATATAACTTTTGAGATTGTAGCTCTTATTAAACTATATATTTCAAGCACAGCTTCATTATAATTATAATATCATTGTTACATCGCATACTGGGGTCACGACTCATTATCACTTTCTAATATTCAATTGCACTTTTATATCCAAATTAGAACGTTCCTTATCATTTCCATCTATGAAAACTAAATTGTAGATATTATCTTCAATTTAGTTTTCATAGATGGCAATTTATATTTCTAATGTACATTATTAAAATTGTATATTACATATTATATATCCTCTTTATAGAATTGTAAATAATGTAACAAATCATTTCTTGCTGATATTATACTGTTTGTTATCACTGGTAAAATACTTTGGTTGAAGACTTTCGACTTCAGGCACTGAGGTATGACGGATAAAAAGACGTTTTTTAATTTCCCGAACGCTGCCCATCCTAGCTGGATTCGACGATTGACCTACTAAGAAAATTGTAAATTGCACGTATCTGCCATGCCACGTATCCCCCGCGCCTCGACGGCTAGGGGATAAAGGGCTTTCGGATTTTTGAGCGTGAACAGTGCCGACGAGGAGTCGGAGTATATGCCGACCAATCCGGCCAAGTGGTCCGCGGCCATCCACGCCGCCCGGCATATACCGTATACCGTACAGTAAGACGCCAAGCAAGCTTGAGTAGATGAGTTAATACAAAAAGTATTAACTTTTAAATGTGATTCAAAAATCATACTAACGTTGTGTAAATGAATATTTTATATAATTTAACTAATATTACTTAAAAAAATTAATATTCATATTCAAAACTCAGTAAACTAAAAAAGACGAAATAAAAACGTTAAAATGATGGAATGGGATTTATTTTGACGATAAGTACAAAAATTAGGTACTAAGCCTTTATTTGCAAAAATACATACTGAACTACAACTTAGGTGCGGGCGACGCCGCGGATTAAGCTATTATGTAATATATTTTATTAATTACATATCTTAAAGACGCAAATTAAAACAAGATAAATAAATGCATTTAAAACAACATCAGCGTCTATTGTTTTATATATCTACTTGGTTGCCTATTTTACGTTTATTTCTTTGTTATAAATTAAACATATTATTAGTAAATTGCAAATTTATTGCATGACTTTATCATAATCAAGGTATACTCCACAATTTTATAAATATTTCTTTATAATAAAGTATTCTTTTGACCCTCTTTTTTATTAATTGCTTGTTAACCATGCATTGTGTGGTTTTGGATATTTTATATTGCTTAAAATGTAAATTAAATATAAGTTTAACTTTAATAACAAGATTTGAGGACACACGAAAAAAAAGTTTAAGATGGCTTAAAACAACAATGACCGAAATTTTGCAAGTAGAATTGATTCAATTTGTTGATCACCCTTAATGTAGGTCATGTGAATGGAATAAGAGTATCGTTGATTGTTTTAATCACGCCAGTTTACAGCCTACTATAAAATTGTAAATAAAAAGTCATTCTCAAATATATAATTGAGGTGAATATATATCTGTTGAAAATCATTTTTATGGACCATTACGTTGTATTGCTCTCGTAAGTCGGTAAATCATAAAATTTATACAGACATTAAACGCTAGAAAGGACCCGCGAGGTGAAAGTCAGCGACGCTTTTTGATTTTGGTTAATTTCGCGTGTTAAATAATTGACGTGTATCGCTCTGAAAATATTGGTCGCTTGATTATTATCTTTTTTTAAATTAATTTATTTAAATATTGAATAACCATAATTATAAATCTAAGCAAAAGCAATACGAAAGCCGTATTCTTGCTAGCATCTCTTCTAATATCTTATTTCTAATTTTAAAGATTATTATAAACTATTTATTAATATACTCATATATTATAATTTATTGAATATTAATTCGCTAAATGACTCTCATTAAAATGGACAACAGTGACTGTGGAATGTTGTGTGGTGTTATTAAAATCGCAAATGCGCGTACGGATGTCGTGACTCGCGACGATGATTACAGAGCTGCCTTTTATCGTGCCGATAATGCAATGCTGTAGCTGCGTAATGTTCAGACAATAGCTCGCTTTGTACAGTGAAAACAGAAGTAGACATTAATGCGGAAAAGAAAGAACTTGCTCTTAACATTAGAGGCGTTAGTGTTTTCCGATACGAGAGTGCGTCTCGAGAAATTATCGGTATATATGCGTCAATGCGCTTGCGCGTAGGATCCGTAATTATAGCCGTAAATCATTATAGTGTAACATGTCCACGATTGAAAGTACTCGGTCGTGAGGCTGCGCATGTAGTTGAGGCTATTGCGGTCGGTTTCTCTTCGCACTTGTATCTCGACATCTTGTAGCGGAGGCATTTCGTGCACCTTTTTTGGAATAACTCGAGCAAATTTCGTTGAAAACTTTTATTTCGCTCCGCGCGAGTTGCACTCTTAAATCGGATTTTTATTTTAATGAGCCAGTTTCGCGTCTCTATCTCGCTCGCACCCGCTGCTGCACTGAATAAATAAATGAGTTGCTCTACTTTCTATGATATCGTTTCTTTGGGCGGCCCGATGAGGTTTGCAAGTTTGCCTGTGACGCAGTCCCGCTTTGTTCAATTGTCGTTTGCTATCGTGCTTCCCGACCGCGTGCTCTTTGCTAACATTGTTCTTTGACTCTCTATATAACAATTTGCCGTACGTTTCTATCTAGATATACTTTAGTCACGACTTTATTGTAAGAATACCACTTAATAAAGGTTGTTACACACTACCTACATAAAGTTCCGTACAAATACAATATAAGTATAAATTTTAACTTCAAAGGTTTCAAGAATTATTTATATTCAATGTTTTCTTCCAAAATCAACCACCATTTCTAATTAGAATTTAAAGAGTTACGTTCAAAAGGGTCTAAGCCTTATAAAATTTTAAGAGCAATATAAATTTTGACATTAAATAAGCAAAATAAATGATGTAAATATCTAAGCATTAGTTTCACATGGAGTGGTGATAGAGCATATCATCGCTCAGATTATTTATTATTGATTAACGTTTATAGTGGTGGTTTTTAAAAAACTTGTCTACACATGTAACTTAATAAGTGGGTACTATATTTTGTTAACGGACATGGAACGGACTTATTATTAGTGCAATGCACTTGTATGCGTCACGAGAATGACACGAAGGACACGCTTTGTCTGGATCAGGTGGCCCCGCGGCGGCTGGTAGTAGAGGGGTGAAGGGGCAAGCGGAGGGGGAGTAGTACGGGTAGGGAGAAAGACGCGCGGGGGGCGGCGGGTCTCGAGGCCGCTTCCTGTCGCAGGACTGGTTTTGTGGTTTTGCACCACTTCGCTTTGCACCAGTTTTCATCAAGTGCGCGAATAGCCTTTTCAACATTTAGATATTTACTTAATTAAAACTCGCAGTAACCGTATGATCTGTAAAATAACGGTAATAAAATTCCACCACTTTATCCATTTGATACAAAAAGTCTAGCAATTGTTCGGTTTTGTTTGCAACATCGTAATACTTGTAAAATCAATTAAAATGTCTTCCTACTGTTCTCCATTTCCCTATGCAAATTGACTAACATATAAATCACCTACACCGCTGCATCTACTATTTGAATTGAAGTCGTTATCCGTGAACTGACGTCGTGGCGATTACATCTAGTAAATGTATGAAAATGCTCATTCAAACCGCTACTTAACATTGTTGCTAGTTATCCTTAATCATCAAATATGTAATTTTACGTTTATAGATAACTAGCGGCCCGCCCCGGCTTCGCACGGGTATTTAACTAAAATTTCAAAAAATATAAATTTATATTCTTTATCACCTACACCTGCGTCGATACTAGAAAATATTTCATAATAGACGGATCGAGTTGTCAAACATAATATTTTAGCCCGCGACTTTGTCCGCGTAGAAGTTGAAAATGGTTATAATAGGATTTTTATTTGTTTTTTTTTTACGTTATTAATTTTGTTATAAGATATAAATTATTATGTTCAAATATTTGAATACTTAACATAACAATCTTTATTATAGAGTAGGAATTATAAGTTTAAAAAAATTTAAAATAAAAATAAAAATTGTTATATTTTATGATTAAGAAGCTCTGCCTTTGATCTGGAGAAAGTTACACGGGCGTACGTATTATCTTTTTACAACGAAATCAAAATACTACACCTTCCGTAGTATTTCTTTATAAACAATTTTTTTTTTCGTTCAGGGTGCTAGAATTACCAGGCTATTCTGAAATATGCTACATACAACTGACTGTGAGAGAAGCAGCTTTCGCTTAAGTATACTCCCGCTACAGTAAGAGTTTGACGTTAAGCTTTGTTTATGGTAAATACATACTCATATACACTCATACATTATATTATTATATGGTTTCCGGAAATCACCATTTCCTTTTTTAAGCAACAGGTCTGAGAACTGTCCGGTAGTAACATCTCCCCTTAGATGGACTCTCATATTTATGCTAAGGCAGTTTCGTCACTGCAGGCCACAAATGCTCCTGTATTATATCAGCAGTATGTATTGTATCAGCCTGTAAATAACCCACTGCTGAGCGAAGGCTTTTTTTCCATATAGAAGAAGCGTTAGAGCTTAATCCACCACGCTGCTCCACTGCGGGTTAGCGGATAATATCCCTACCATAAGTAACAATTATTATAAGGCATCCATGATAACAAATGGGACCGACGGCTTTACGTACTTTCCGGGGAATGGTGGGGAAACCTACTATACACCCAAATATATACTCAGACCTGAAACAAATATTGGCACAAATACAAATATCTGCCCCAAGCGGGAATCGAACCCACGACCACCGCCATTGAGGCGAGGCGTTGAGGCGACTACTTGCACCACTACACCAGAACGGTCATCAATGTTTCGTTCGTTGTATCGTAGGTATAATTATACCACAAATCCATACGATTTTGTCTCTTATGCCTAGTTCGCACTACGCCAGTATTTTAGACGAGTGGCTTGTTATTTAGTGGCTAAACTACGCGCTACTGCCCAGAAATCGTTCGGATTACGGTCGAGTACAGTACATAAGTGAGTGGTGCTGTACAAGATGAACATGCTGCAACGCAATAAAGTGAATAAATTGATTACGCTAATCGTAACGTCGTAAAGTCGTGTAATTAATAAAAAGAAGCTATGGGTACGAAAATAGATCGATAGACGAGATAAACTAGGAACTACTAATTGTCTTATCAAGGAATTAGCATTGGAAGATCCCAAAAAATACTTCTATAGTTTAAGAACATCGAAAGTTATGTGAATTTTCTGTTAATGAAAATACACTCTCAAAATTTAGCGTAAAGATAACCTTTTAAAAAATGCGATTGCTGCAATTACAAAATTACAAGCAGTTGTATACTTTCTTGCTACTGGATGTAGGAAGTTTGTAAAGCAATCTATTAATCATTGATGGAATTTATCAAATTATAAATAAGATTAAATAACTATAACATATTTATTATGAAACATTTATTTAGTAAGATATAATAATAATAATAAATAAAAAAAAATTGTTTACAACATTTTTAGTTATAACTTTTGTTATGTGTTTTGTTCCTATCACTCTGATTAGCAACATTAGCGTTCTTCATTGCTGTTAAAATTAACTCTGATTTAATTGTAACATTACTCTACATTTCATTATTCTTTATATGGCCAGATGGAAACCTGGATGGATGGATGGAAACCTGATGTCAGCCCCAGCGACTGAATTTTTTGTGTCCTTTATTTTTTAACTTCTGCGAGTAGGTTGATCTAAAAAAGATTGAGTAAAGTAAAATTATGATTATTATTCATAAATGTCTAATGTTGTAAAAGAATAGAATAATTTAAAAACTAAATTAAATATAATACAACCAAAACTTCTATACTTCTTATTTATTTCATTTTTTATAATTAATTATTGAGCATACACAATTTTCAAGTATAAATATAATTCTCAATAAACAAGACTTATACTGAATTATTTTTAATAAATAAATATCTTTCCAGAACTATATAATTAAATAAAATACAAATTAAACTTCTATACTTCTTAGCTATATCATTTTTTATAATTAATTTTGTTAAGCATACACAATTTTCAAGTATAAATGTAATTCTCAATAAACAAACAAGAAATGTAGTGAATTATTTTTAATAAATAAATATGTTGCCAGAACTATACCTATAATTAAATAAAATACAAATTGAACTTCTATACTTCTTAGTTATTTCATTTTTTATAATTAATTGTTGAGTATACACAATTTTCAAGTATAAATGTAATTCCCAATAAACAAACAAGACATGTAGTGAATTATTTTGAATGAATAAATATCTTTTATATGTTATAACAATTAACAATTTAACAATTATTGATAAGTGCCATTAATTGCACTGAGAGGTCAATACCACATATAGGAAATAATTATTATGTGGTCACATACAAATCATCTACCAAAAAACAATGAATTAATATTTTTTAATTAATATAAAATAGATCGTACGAATAAAAACTTATCTTCCAATAATCGTATGAATAACAAAAAAGAAATATTCGTACGATAATCGTATGAATAGATACTTCCAAAAACAATATAGGTAAGTAATAATAATTGAGATCTTATTGTAACATAGTAATAAATATGCTTTATTGTTAAATAAATATGCATTTGAAATATAATTATAAAATTATGCACTAACCTGATGTTTTTTATTTTCAATTTAATTTCATTTTCACCAAATCCTGGTGTATGAAGTATGATGTAATTCATTTGTTTGTTTTTATAATGCGGGGACTTAATATTCCACAAAACATTCATGTTCTACATATTTGGAAACAAATTTAAGTTGTTTCTTCGCTCCAGCGAAACGACATTTTTGCGGCAACTAATGAAATAATAAACTCGACTACTTCGACACGTTCGTACTTGTTTAGTCGGTGATCCAGAGAGCGCGGACGCGTGGTGGGAGGTGCTACTCGCCCGATAAAAATAGAATGAAATGGATCGACTCGACTTAACAACTTACTAACCTACTCGACTAAATTTTTGGTGTTCAGACACGTTTAGCTACTAAATAATTCGACACTCGACTAAAATACTGGCGTAGTGCGAACTAGGCATTAGATTTGAATAAACCCGCAAGTAATTTTTTTTTTTAATTTTAATTGACTCGGCACAGTTGGTAGTGACCCTGCTTTCTGCTCCATGATCGTGGGTTCGATTCCCGCCTCAAGTCTGGGTGTAATATGTATTTATTTCTAAATGTATTATTTATATGTATATTTATAAAAAATGTATATCAGTCAGCTGTTACCTAAAACACAGGCATTAAGTTGCCTACCTTAGGAACAGACGATCGTGTGTGTATGTCAAACATATATTTATATTTAATAATAGTCCAAGACAGCTTTTATCTCCTCCTTCGTAGTTTTAGTGTAAGATAAAGTTAAATGGGTTAAGGTTAAGTTAAAAAATCACATTATAAATCATGTGATTTATAATGTTTTCTGATCTTGCTCAAACATTAGTCCGTGGTGCCAATCTGTACTAATTGGGGTGTTAATGCCGTTTAATTATAATTAAAAAATGTTTCCAGGTTCACTTCGGTGTCTTCTATATCTGTATCATTGTGAACTACAGATGCCTTGCTGATGAGTCATTTAGTTTAAAACCCTTGACTTAACCCAACACCAATATTGAAGTAAAAAATATTATATAAGACACTATTTTACAATAAAGCAACCACACGGTATATTTACAACTCAAGAAAATACATATTATATTATAATGACGGATTGATTGTCAAACATGTGTCAAAAGAAAATGAAATTTAAATCAAAAGCACTAAGGAGTATTTATATTAAAATAACTTTCTACCCCCTTTTAAACCCGTTAGGGAATGAATTTCGATAAAATACGAAACACGTCTTCAATCAATTCTGTTAAAGAATATTTATGCAAAATTTGAAGTAGATTGGACCAAGTAATCACGTTGTCCCATACAAACTTTGCCTCCTTTTTTCGTCCCCTTAGAGGTAGAATTTCGTAAAACCCGTTCTTAGCTGATCTCTACTTGGCAAAAGGAATATTCCTACCAAATTTCAAGTTTTTAGGTCTCATAGTTCCAGAGATATCGTGATGAGTGACTATATCTATAGAAAGTCTCCTATATATATAAAAAAAAAAAATATAGATGTACCCATCAAAAGAAAATTAATAATGTTTTAACGATAAGTTAACTAATCTGTTTGTAACAAGAAGAAATTATTTTATATTTTAAATGTTATATATTACATCACAGTAGTACAACACTAATTGGAAAAAAATGGAGAATTTTTAATTATTTTAATACTTATAATTATAAACGCAGCTAGGAATTATTTCTAGATGATACCCCAAGTGGGTTATATAGTAAAACATATAAATGACGCCTAGTGGACTAATAACAAAACGTTTTTTTCACTCTATATTTTCATGGTTTCTATCCTTCTTGTTAAATTTTAAACCTAGAGTCTAATAATGTATTGTAAAGTAATTATATAATACTCTTTATTTTTATGGGGTAATCAAAAAGGTTCCAAAAATGGGCATTTTGTAGTAGATCTATGTGGAATTAAATTAAAACATGGTTATTAACAGCGTCGCAGCGAATAATCGCGGTGAGGGTGATTCGTCGGTACCGTACGGTATCGTGGGCGTGGGCTGCAGCTACTGCTTTAGCCGGCGACCCTCCGTGGAACCTCCCTCCCGCAGGGGTTTAGTACGGTATTGCACTCCCAAAGTGCCGAGTCCGACATAGGTCTAGGACTGCCACCCGGGCGTCCTGGATATCATCATCATCATCAGTAAATGGATTCCCCAGCGACAAAAAAAAAAAAGATTATTAACAGCGTGTCCTGATATTATATGACTTGTTGATTTTGATTTTTTATTTTGATTTTGACAAGATATTTGTAACTAAATGTTGTAAATTAAATATATTAAGTTAATTTAGTGAGATATTAGCAAATATTATTATTTAAGGTTAAAAAATCTCAAAAAATTACTTGAGAGCTCCTTTACTTTCGGTGATTGACACGTCGCGTCGCGTCGACCAAGCTTGTGGACCATACATGACTCGAACAACACGAATAAAATCAAATCATCTGCTTACGTAAACATATTTCATTTTAAGAAGACTTCCTCTATTAGAGCTTTCTAAAAATAGTAAAATTGTTAAATAGTTTCTAATTGTTATACAGTCGTATTGTAGCTAAAGGTACGTATTGTTTGATATACTTTGAATCGAGATAAGTTGAAGTGCTATCTTGGAATTCACACTTATAAAAAAATATTGTGATCTTATTTTGACTAACGTGGTTTGACTAGTATTTGAGATAAAATAGATATAGCTACTTTTCATCATTAGCTTAAAACCGTTTATTACAATTGTGGCTCACAAAATTGCATATATTACTTGAATGTAATTAATTTAATAAATTAACTATTTTATTAAGATTTTATCACTATTTGCGAATTGCTTGAATTTGATTTTAAAATGTTTTCGGCAGACTGTGTTTTTTATTGGATTCTTAAACTTTCTTAAGCATCTATGTTTTGCTTGCCATTTATCAGTGAAGGATTATAAACTTACCGCATTTGATACTCAAGTGACATATTAGTAGTCGTGACATTATATAAAATAAAATAAATAAATAAATAAATATTAGGACACATTTCACACACGGCTGGTTAGCCCCATGCTAAACTGTTTATAGTTTGTGTTATGGGCGCTAACACAACTGATATACTACATATATATACATAAATACTATATATCGATACATATTGAACACTCAGACCGACAGCCAACAAATTTGCTCATCACAAAGGTGTTGGCCGTGCCGGGAATCGAACCCGGGACCCTCGGGTTGGCAGTCCGGCATGGTGACCATTACACCAACGGGGTCGTCAATTAAATAAAATATTTAATTATAATCTTATACTGATCTATTGTTTTTGTTAAATACTTTTTCAAGTGAAATTATATTAAAACAAAAAGCTCTACTCACATAAATATTAAAAACCTTATATTTTTTATGATATGTAGGACAAATATTCGCGAGATATTTGTATAGTTTTATTTTTTAAGCTTTGCACCGATCATGATTTGAATCAGGTATACTTGGAAGACAAGGCCATTTAGCGGTTTGCAAGTAATTGAAAATTGTCTAATAGTTAGAAAGGTTAGTTCAAGTTATGATATAAATACATTAATAGTAATATTAGAAGGACGTATAGCAAAATCTCTTTGGATTTAATTTAGTTTCATAGAAATAAATTTTATTATTACACACTCACACACACACACACACACACACACACACATAAATTATTCTATAATTTGCTCATGTTTATCATTGCGTATAATATTCTTAGATAATATATTATTAATTTGATTATAAAATAAATTTGTAACGCAAATGCTTATAATCTAGTTTAGGTAATTTCTTAAGTCGGGCATTTTTAGATTTTAAACTAGTGTCAAAATCTATATATATATATATATATATATATATATATATATATATATATATATATATATATATATATATAAGAGATTTCCACGTATACATTGACTCATCACTATATCTCTGAAACTATAAGGCGCAGAGACTTGAAATTTGGTAGGAATATTCTTTTTGACGAGTAGAGGTCAGCTAAGAACGGATTTTACGAAATTCTACCTCTAAGGGGGTGAAAAAGGGGGGCAAAGTTTGTATGGGACAACATGATTCCTTGGTCCAATCTATTTCAAATTTCGCATAAATATTCTTTAACAGAATTGGTTGAAGACGTGTTTCGTATTTTATCGAAATTCATCCTCTAACGATGTTAAAAGGGGGGAGAAAATTATTTTGATATAAATACTCCATAGTGATTTTGATTTAAATTAAAATTTATTTTGACACATGTTTGACAACCAATCTGTCTGTTATAAAATATTTTCCAGTATCGACGCAGGTGTAGGTGATAAAAAATATAAATTTATAATTTTTGAAATTTTGGTTAAATACCCGTGCGAAGCCGGGGCGGGCCGCTAGTATATAATATATTGTATAATAAATATTTCTAATGTCAAATTAACATTAATTTTAGGCTAATTATGTTAAAAACCATACATCTTATATTTATCAACAATTCTTTATATAAATAAATTAGCAGTCGAATTCTGCTAAGAAACTGGTTCGTAACACTTCCGTATCACATTGCACTACGCCCACTAACTTTTCGGCTTGCACACATAGTTGTGAGTTTGTAAAATAAAATTATACATGTCTTACTTGATTTCTTTTATATGACAAGTAATTTAAATATACTTTTATATCATATTCTACAGTCAATACATTTTATGTTCTAAAATAAAGAATAAATTGAAATGATCCTTTTTATATTCGCATTTTATTATTCTGACGAATTACGTGAGGTTATTTTTAGTGTAAGAACACCCAAAGTATACTAAGCTGTATATTTTTAATGTACATTTTTGGCGCCGAAATTTCGTTTCAGTGCTGAGGGGGTCACGACATAATCAAACGAAATGAGTTTATTTATTGCTTTGGGCTCAATATGAAAGTAAAGAAAGTTAATAAGTTGTATTACAAAATAACGAAACATCTGTGGTTAGGATTTTGCTTTTATCAAATTTTTTAATATGTTACGTTAGATAGATGTTTTATTAATTAATTATCTGACGATAGCAACTATTGACAAGTCTTAGCCTTAATTAAAAATAGTTTTTACAGCATACAGTTTCTATAAAAAACACTAAAAAACTTATGAAGCCCTTAAAAATAACGAAATCTGACAGTTTTAGGGCATCCGGCATGAACGCGTGAGATTTTGACAGTCGGCGTTACACGGCTTAGTAATATGATTGAGTAATGAATAGAAAGTTAATTTCTTTTTAGTTTTCGAAACGACGATCAGTAATGTTGTATCAAATATAATTATTACATACTATATTAATAAGTAATGAAATGGGACTATTTGTGCATTAATATTCCAACAAAACTACCACTACGTATGTATATGCTTCAATAATAACATACGAGTAAATAAGTATACTGTTTAACGACAAATATAATATCTTAATTAAATATCGTTTTAAATTTATAACAAATTTTAAAATTTAAGGATTTTCAACGTGCTTTTTTATATTCTTTTAAAAGAAAATTACTTTCTTTTTATTTTGTAGAGACCGCTACCGCTTTACCTATACCCTGTATCCTGTACTTTACCCGTTTTATATAATTTCTAAGTTGTAACGTTATTTTATAGCCTAAAAGTTATATCCTGCCTTAATAAATCGGCTTTCTAAATCATTTGTTTTTCAATTTGAACTGATAAATCACAACTTCAATCAAACAAATAGTTTAATTTATTATATCGTGTGTCATAGCTCCTATAATTTCATCAACGCTCTAACAACTTTTCTGTGAAGGTACAAATATTTTAAAAGTATTCTACGAGTAAGTTGTAGATGTAGACTATATTAAAAATATATAACGTACCCTTACATGTTTTTGAGGGTAATTTTAACGGCCCTTAATGTATTTTAATGATATTTTTTATTTTATTTTTATCAAAATTAAAGCCTTTGTCACTGGTGATGTACTTTTCATCGAGATAGGATATCCTAGCGATGCGTTATTACGCTGCGTACTGTGAATGACACACGTGGTGATGTGCCATGGTTGTGTGTATATTAAATTCAGCAACTATAATATTAAAATATTAAATACCTAATCTTACTTTGTTTTAAATAAGGTTTAACAGTTGAGTTGGTGTCGTAACGTGTTCATGTCTTCATGTACGGCCGGTATTCATACATAAATCTACCTTCGAATGGAATGGTCAGAATGGTCATCATTTTATAATCGGACTTTACAAGATCACTAGCGATAGTATAAATACTGCAAATGGTAAAAATGGTAATAACAATTTTTGCACTACCATTATTGTAAAATTGAAAAATATAAAGTTATTTGAATAAAAAATATGAATAAAAAGAGATACGAACTCGAAAATACCATCACGGTTATTTTTATAACACTTTCTTATTTCTTAAGATGAGTTCGAACAAAATACGTATATAATTTTCAATGATAGGATATGAAAAATTGAAACAAAATATTTAATAAATTTTCAACAAACCGGAGGACGCTTATTATTAAAATTAGGAGACAAATACTTGTTATCTTAGTAACTAATTAGTTATTTGTAACGTAACATATTTAATTTACATTTAGAAAATAATACAACCTAATTGGTAACTTAAAAATCATGAAATCTTGAAACTATGCACATGCGATTTGTCGTTTGCGAAAGTAGGATTTTATTATTTGTTAGGCAAAGGGAATAGAGGATAATATTTTTATCAATATTTTACATTTCTTAGCCAGTGAAATAGGAAATTAAATGTTGTATGAGATCTCTGTCATTTTTGAAGTTAATTCAAATTAAAACATGCAAAGCCTTAGTATAAAATATATTTTCGATGTATTAAAATTTGTGTTTATTAAAGCTTAAAATTTTTAATTGACATACAACATTAGTAATAAAATAATTAAAAAATACTGTTTTTAATACAATTCACAATCTCTAAAAGTAAATACTTCCGCTACGTCAAATGGTCTGTTCATTCATTTATTTAGAATAAGTCTAATATACAATTAATCCCTTGTACAGAGCGAAAATAGAATGAATGATTTCATGTTGGATACCACTGGTGCTAAGGTCTGTTTTACAGTCTTGTGTCATGACAATAGAACATAATACGACTCTTTAGTATGGCATCAGTAAAGGACGCTATTACGCGTTCAGTCTGACTAACGCATAAATGTCATTTTAATTGTATTTTTATTAATAAGGAAATTACGAGTAATATCATTGTATAGGTCAAGATCCAATTAAAGATTATAAATTATATTTATACTGCATTTGTAACAAGGCCACTGATTAATTATATCATAATTGTGTAGATTCATAATCAGACAAAAATGTTTGGTAAAACTATAATCATTTAAAATAATTTCATGAATAACATACAGTGTATAAAACTAATCTTTAACTTCAAATTTAATGACAAGCTTGTTTATTGACTGTGATGATATTAGTTGTTTTATTGAAATAAAAAATTTCAAATTTGTCAATAGTCGTACATGACAAGTAAATCTTATAACAAGTTATAGGTGACATATACGTAGCAGTGAATAACTGAATACAAACAATGCGGGCTCGTTGATGTCTTTTGTATGGTACGGGCGGCGGACGGTTGACATTTACGTCGAAATTATCAATATCTGCTGTGAGGATTAACTCGGACATTTTAACAACTATGCAACTGTCATAATTAATGAGAATGGCATATTTTTGCTGCTACAATTATATGTATATAGTGTAGTAGCAACGTTTTATCTATACATTGCGAAATTATTAATTACGATCACCAGATTAATAAAGAATTGTTAATTTTAATAATTAATTATGTTAATTATATACCATATAATTGTGTAACAAAATTTAAAAAAGTTTATATAAATATTTTAAGGAAGTGAAACATAACGTTTATTTAAAATATATGTTGATTATTAAAACAAGTCAATAGGCGATGGTTAGGTCATGGTTGAAAATTATTTATTACTTTATATTAAATTTTATAATAGTATATTCAGTTTACTTTATTATATGCTAAGTTTAGCAAAATAAGGAAAATAAATTTTCGGAATAATGAATAATAATTTGTACATAGATATAGATTTTTTTTAAATGTAATATTAAAGAATAGAGATATGAAATAAATTGTTTTATATCATTTTCTAAGTAATTTTAAATTAACCGCAATGTCTTCTTTTTTATCTCTTTAGTAATCTGATGAATGTTTGATACATAATTTACAGTTTTCAGTCCTTAATATTGATTCATCGAGATCTTTAATTTTAAAGTAGTATATTTTAAAAGCAATGTTTTAATTTATTATTGTTTTTAAAATAAAAATAATAAAAAATATAATTATTAGCTGCAGGTACAATATTTTTATAATTATATTGATTAAATTCAAGTTACAGTCTAAACGATGTAGCATATTCGACTCACTGAGCTATCTTTACTTGATTATTTTTTTCTAATTCGGAAACTTTGTTAATAACACAGTGTTTGTAAAGTGGAACAAGGAACTCGTGGAGTGGTAACTGGTACGTTGAACCTCGTTTCAATGTGTGTGTGTGTGTACGCACACTACGAAGCACACCGGCACTCGTACCCTTGTCCACGTCGTTGTCCCTGTGTGGGTACACACACAAGCAAACTTATTACTACTAAGGTAGATTAATCTGATTCACGGCTTGTATACACGCTCTTTGGGTTAGGCAAGATATTTGGGATTTAACGAATTTTACACATACATATTACCTATATATTATCACTTTATATAAATTGTCTTAATATCACTACTAATGGTTTAATGTACGTGTCGCGTGTTTAAGATATATAGGTATGTCGATGGGTATATGTCGCATCATAGCAGTACTTAAAGTGTTCTATAATTTTTAAAACAACTAATAGTTGAAACAAAATTGTTCACCCAAACCGTGTCAGATAATAATAAGAATAAAACAGTTATTTAGAAATAATATTCTAAGACACAAAGTATTCTTATGTAATTCCGTGAATGAAGTCGAATAGATTACTAGTACATAAAGCTCCTATTCGAGCGATTGCTGCAATCGCGAGTCGATCGACGTTCGTCCTTGCCGCTTGCAACACCGATAATGTACCGCTAATACGCATCGTATTAAAAGCTTTAAAATAATAAAAACAACCAAAAATAAGACACCTCGTTGAAAAAGTGAAAGTAGCGAGCTGTTAATGTTTAGGTAGAGGCTATGCACATAACAAAATTACTTCCGATATACATTTCCGTATAGTGTTTTTCTTGACCGACGTGATCGATTATAGTTGCATTTTAAGACAAAATACATAGTTCTAAAAAACACAGGCCTGTTAAAAATATACATTTGTGTAATTAAGTTTTTATTAGTTCTTAAATAAATAAGGATACATTATTTTTTATTATCTGTGGCGCCAATTTTTTTTCATGACCTCAACGATACAATTTCGAAATTACTATACGTTGAACACGTGAACCGATTGTTAACAAAGTTCTAAGTTACAAGGTCGCGTATTGTAACAAATGTCATTACAGCCTCAATAAAGTGTAATAAGCGAATTCAATAACAAATTTTATTGAGACAATTATTCATCCGAAATTCCTTTGCAAGCGCAACGTCGCGAGAAACCAATTTAAAAATATATGATTTAAAATAATTTTAATACTGGTGTTTACTTTAAATATCTATTGTATATACCTAGGTATATAGTATCCTGGAAAATTACATAATATATTTAGTAGGTCGTATATTAAAATAGGTAGGTACTACATTTGAATTAAATTTAATTGAAAAAAATAAATAAAAACAATTTTGTGCCAGTGTGTGTAAATATTTTCTTTTATATGGAAACTATGGATCGCAAAAATATCGGTTACAAAAATTTGCATTCACTTTAGATAAATATAAAGATTATCTTAATAATTTATGACATGTACAGAAAAATAACATATTATATGAAATACAAATGAGTCATTTTTAAACGTTTTTAACGCGGAAATTGTAAGAAAAAAAGCCTTGAACCAATTCGATTCATCTTTTCATATACAATTATTCATATACTCTGTGATATATGTATACTTAATAATCGTATAAGACAACAGAAATTAGAAAAAAAGCAATGGTAGGTAATTCAAGTATTTAACTCTTTGTTAAAATTAAAAACTTGAGTAGCTACTATGCTTTAAAGTCAATATTAAGATATTCAATCTACAGCCAATGTATTTCTTGCAAATATAGGCTATATTTGCGGCATTTATCTAACAAAATTCCGTAATATCCGTTAGGACTAATTCAATGCACGCACACGAGTGTTGCGATGGCGCGAGTGTGACGCACACACATACAAATTTACCTAGGGATCTCGAATAATTCACATAGCTATTTTTAGAATTATTTAGAAGAAACTAAAAGATAAAATAAATTTATAAAACCATCAGTTGGAATTAATGTACATTAAAATGCAAAATAAAAGGAAAAAATGATATTCGAAATATACCAATGGCTACAAGAACCACACGATTACATGCAAAGATTAAACGTATCTTGTTAAAAGTCAACCCTAACATTTATCATCATTTCTTGAACACACGTGTACAGGGCAGCGCGGAACGGGTTGAAAATGACCTGCCGCGAGCTGAGAAAACTCAGCCAAGGACGCGCGCGTAACGGGTCGCTATATGTATACACCTTCCAGGAAAGGAAGAATACGTACGGTAAGGGTACATCAGTCGACAGTAAGAAAACTGTATTAATATTATAAAACAGAAGTTAATACTTTCTGTTTGATAATGATTATCTTAAAAATTTACTGGTCCTATTTTTGCGTTAGAAAACCGGTTTGTTGAAAAATTATATGGGCTATATAAATCTGTATTTCATTGGAACCATGCAGGTTGACTAGTATATACCTACAACTTAGTCAACCCTGACGTGTTTTAGAATTGTAGCACACGTGTATATTGTAACAATAGCATCGAACGGACTGAGAACGACCTGCCTGCTGCGGTGAAGAGTGAGAGAACTCAGCCAAGGACGCTCGCCTAACGGTTCACGGGACGCGCCTTCTGGGAGGAAGATGTCCCGCTACTTCGTCGGGATATAATAGGTATAAGGCCGCACTTGAACATTACACATACACACCATTAATTTTAAAAGATTAACTATTTTGTAAGCTGTAGTTTTATTTTTAAAAAAAAAGCTACCAGAAATGGTATCACTTTTACAATCAAAATAACCAAGATATCATGTAAGGTTCACTTTTAGGAGTTTTCTTTAAAAAAAATAGTTATAAGAAATATCCTATATCGTAATTAAAACAAATATATGCAATGGTTACCTTTATAATATAACATTTATAATAAAAAAAAGATAGTTTATATTTATATATCGTTTTATAGATCAGAGATCAATCAAATATAATCTACTAACAGTATTATTTAATATAATATTTATGTATTTATTTTTCGCTAGTACATATTATTAATGCCGATAAAAATAAATATTTTTTAAAATAAATAATTTAATAATAATTAATTAAAATAAATAATTAAAAAGTTAAATAAATAATTTTATCGAAAATAAATACCAGGACTGTGTAGAGTTATACATAAAAATAAATGCTTAAATAAAAATATAATGAAATAGTCATTTAATTAAAATAATTAATATTAAGATTTATATGTACTGAAATATTTAACTCATTTTATTTATTTATTTTTGTTTATAATTTTAAAATGTTTAATGTTAACAATTTTATTTATATTATATCTAGTGTTGTTATAATAGTTGTAAAAAAAAAACAAATATTCATAAAAGTGTGATTGTGGCTTTATTGTTTACGGGAATCGGGAAGTCAAAACAAAAAAGATAGCCCTTTGGGTCCTTTTCTCAGGACATTGACACCATCAAAAAACATGGTTATTACCTTTGATCGTTCTAAAGATTTTAAATATGATATATATTAAGTATTTACATACATATAAATATGAAATATTTATATATTTTTTTTATATTATAATGTATAATGATTGTCGATTGAAACTATTTGTAAAGGTTCTAGAAAAATAATATTGTCATAGGCTTAAAAACATTGATAACTTGAATTACCTTATAATATACAAGGATAATGTTATATTTTATTTTACCTATCGTAAGTGCGGTAATTTCATTACTATGCTAACTTTTTATAAAATCGTTTTATTAAATTTGAATTGAGAGAATTATTGTTTATAAAAGTGATTCCGTTTATATTAGCACAAGCGGCTAACAAAACATCGGTCAGTTATGATTGACATATGTTGAATAAAAAGTTATTATTCAGAAAATCCAATTTTAAGTTCCTTCGTCCGGACATCGACCCAAAAACCTTAGTTTATGTCTCGCTCCCACACCTTTATATCGATAGTTTTGTCTCGCAATCACGAATACCGCTGCTCTGTCTTTATTTTGTTCCATTACGACCAAGAACAATGACTATCCGTCGATAGGTATTCGTTTCTATATCTATTTCCCTCTCGCAGCTATGATACGCGCCTCCACGAGCGAGACAAATATATTTTTTAAAGCGGCGATTAAATGTCGAATGTTTCGGATTCTTATTGGACCGTCGTGAGCTTAAAGATGGCCACTTGAGGACCGTTTTCTTGGTACGATAACCTAATTTTATTCCATTACGTCGGTACTTGTTGCGCTTGAGTTTCAATAAGGTAACACCATTAAGATCGAATGTCAGGAGGCAATGTGAGTAAAAAGACAGCGACCTCGCGGCGTGCAAGCATGCTGCGTCCCTCTCCCCTGTACCCCTGGTCGTCTCTTGGTCCCCGCACCCCGCGACCAATAGATACAACTCTTTGGCTCGGAAATGTCGAAGGTTTGCCGGACGTCGACTTACACGGAACTACCTTCGATTCATGCGTGTTTCCAGGTATTATCAATATAATTAATTTGCTCGAACAGTTAACTGGAGCAACCATGATATTGATTGTATTTTTTGTTTCTTTCTGATTGCAAATAGTATTAGTTTTCTTTTTTTTGTTCTATATTAAAATAATTATGTCGTCTATCAGTCGTAGTAATGAACAGGTCATAGGTATACCTATCTCACGTATTGATGACGATACTAACTTCATTTCAACACGATAAAACTATGCGTCAATGGTGAGCTTCGAGACAAAGACATCAACGCGCGCGACCTGACTATTTTTATTTTACAGTTTTCAGCACAATGCCTATATCCTGCATTATATTTAATGTTAGAAACGTTACGTCAACGTGCGTTATGTACATATTTATATGTTCCATAATATTAAATGAAAAAAAAATATACTCTATAAGAACGAAGAAAGAAAGTATAAAATATAAGAAACAATAATTTTATATAATACGCATATTTCGAAACAAAAAGAGGTCCTATACAAGGAGTTATTCATGTCTGTCAATGTTATTGATTAGCTTTAGCAATCCAACTGAAATATTTTATTAGTAAACTTACAAAATATCAGTGCATTTGCAACAGCATTATTTTGAAAATGGGATTTTTTCTTTAATGTTAATTTTAAATTGGTCTTCAATCTATTTTGATATTTGTGTTTGATGTTTTTAAGACTGATTTCTCTAGACTATATCGAGCTACGCCGCTTACGAGTATGTACGAATTCTTACACTGGACGGGTTTTCTAGCTACGTCGATGACAATAAGTACGAAATTTTTTGCTCACTAACTTGACTTTGAACCATGTCTTTGTTATGCGGATTTACTATAAAATCCTGTTTAACTTTTTGCACAAACTCATATCTGTACTGACAAACTGACCTTAAATATTTTTTTTGATAACCAATTTCGTGCAAAGTTGAAAAAGCGAATGAAATCGATTTTCCAGTTAAACGTTTCGCTTGCGGATTCCCTATTGCCTGTGCGCTTGCAATAGAATTCTCTTTCAGTGGCGGTGCGGTAATTTGAAAACTTTATTTCTAAAATTGTATTGTGACAATCTTAATTAAATGTTTATAACTTAACTAATATATTTAAATGATGTTTAGGTAATTTTAAAATTAATACTAATCTTATTAATATAAAAATTTTGCATAATATTCCTGACGACAATAATAAAATATAATAATATTAATAACATTTAGAGGCCAGCTAATTAATAATTATTCTTGCTGATTACTAATATGGTTCTTATGTTAACATAGTTTTGACTCATAGATACATTCTTAAATGTATTTAGAAACATGTACGCTTAGATTAATACTAATATAAAGCGTTTATAAAATTTGTATTATATTTAAATTATTATCAGTTATACCAAGGCATTTTAAAATTATATAAAACATAAATATACAATATTTTTAATTCACGAAAACAACATAAAAAGTTAATACCAATAACAATTTCTTCTTTATTTTTCAAATTTTCACTTTGACACCAATTACATTTTAAATATTTATAATATATGTTTGATAACCTATTAATCGAGAAAAATACGGAATATAGTAGTGAAGGAATCATAAACCCAAAATGGGTGAAACCGCTTTAAAAATCTAGTAGGTACCTATATATTTAAATACATAAAAAAATCACGGTTTTAATATTCCAAAAATGTCGATTAATTAGAATCACTATAAATATTAAGGCAAAGAGATACGAGATTTTACAGGTAACATAACGTTCAATCTTCGTTTCGATCTGAAATATAAATCATAAGTGAAATACGGACAGGGATCGTATTTTTACGAGGTTCACTTAAATTCAGATAAGAGATCTTGTCTTGTCTTGCAATCTATCATTTGTTGGTCGTCGATCACTTATCACAACTTACTTATCGTGTAGCCGTTCTAAATATAGTTGTCTTGTTAATAAATTAATATCGAGTAAAAAATACAAAGCGTTTTAACAAACAATTACTTTGCCATAAGATGTTAAGCCTACAAATTTGTTTGTTTTTATTATTTTTTGTTTTATGTCTTTATATTTCACTAAACTTACTTTGCAATTTCCCGTCACATAGCTAAGAACAGAATTGGTTTAAATTTATGGTTATTACGATCCTAAAAGTCGTAGCGAGATGTTCCATTACTTATTATCTTCTGAATAAATAGTTGTCAAAGGGTGACGGAATCGTTTAAATCTGTTTCGTAATTTTAAATTTTATCTATAACAACCAAATTACTATTGTAAACAGTGTAGACTGATAGTATACTATGCTATAATCATTAAGAGAAAAGATTTATATTTGTTATTTTTTATATAGTGAAAGGAATATTCAATCTGCACGATATCTATTAAGTATGAGGTTTACAATCTAGCCAAAAAAATGTTGATTAAAAATTTTCGAAAATACATAAGTGTACGTCTCACACGCTTGTTATATATAACAAAAAATAAGTTTTTAAAAATAAACGTTAAAAGATATTTCCGTTCTATCGACATTCAATTTAAAGTTTTTAGTTATTCCTTATTCTGGCTGTTAAATAAACAGAATACAAAATAAATTTGATAGCAAGTTACCCACCTCCACCATCTCGCTACCACAATTAGTAATTGTATGATGAAATAATTCATGATAATGAAAAAAAAATTACACTTTCCAATTTTTTTTTATTTTTTATCTTTTTTATACAAAATTTTTATTTTTTATATTTTTATTTTTTCTTTTATAAAAGTATTGTCTATCCAAAGAGCTCTAATAAGTATTATTGCATATCTATCTGCTTGGCTAGAATAAATATATTTGATACCTAATATGATCCGTCTGTAATCTGTAATATAAAGACAAATTTTATAAGAATTTAAGAAATATACAAATTATTTTCGTAATTTTATACTCTATATAAGTATTTATTAAACATATTTTTATTTAACTTGTATTAAAAAAATAGTGTTTTTGATAGAAAAGCCTGACAGATATTTTATTTCTAAATTCTGAAATGATAAATTTTATTGTAATCCTAAAAATATTATAAACTTACAGAAGTGTTTCAAAACAAAGAACGGTCTATTTATTTCTAAATCAGAAGTAATCAATTATGAGTATCATTCAAAAGAAAAAAATGAAAATCAAAAAAAAATTTGGTAATACATTTTGATTCTATTTTTCAATTTAAAAAAAAATAATAGGCAGTTATAAGGACTGCCGTCAGAAGTGAGAAATTAAAACAATGGAGAAATAATAATAAAATTTTCAAAGCAAATATCAATAGCAATGTTCGAAATATTCGATAGTAAATGCTTTGTTATTATCATTTATTTTTCTGTACAAACATATAATTATATTGATGACTCACTATTGTATTGCACAGTGATTCTCCAATTAGGCAATTTAAATAATAATGATTATCGAAAACACAGTTAAAACTTTGCTCAGTATACACAAAATAAACTTATCATTTGGTCAACATAATTTCATTTAAGTACTACTCTTAGAGCATGTGGGTGACTCGAAGTCATGAGATTTTGCTCACCCAGAAAGTCACACACAAAGAACACGCATATGATACAGTCGAGTATTTACAATGTATTAGTGTATATATATATGCGTATATATGTATACAGACCGCTATACTGCCTGTCGCTAGTTTGGCGCAAGCGGAATAGGTCACGAGCATGTCGAGGTCATCCGTGACGCAAACCACGTGGACCCATAAGTTTTTCCCCTACCAAAAATCGCTCATCGCAGCTAAAGAAGTTTTCACTTCAAAAATAATAATCAGATATAAAATTCAAGTACCTCTTTGACAAATCGAATACCGTTTCTTTATTATGATAATTTAAAAATTTTTTTTTTTTTTTTTTTTTTTTATTTATTTATTAAATTACACATTACACATTACACGTACTATATTTACAAGAGGTAAAAATTATAAAACTTTAGAATTGAACAAGGCGAAGTGTTACTAATACATGTTTCATGAACAAACAATTACTAGTAATTTATTTAAGGAAGGATATCATCTTCTACAAAAACTTTATAAACAAGAACAACAAATTATAAAGAAGTTATACATCAAGTGTCAATAAATGAGTATAAATTACTACAGTAATTAAATTAAATTAAATTATTGAACCTCCTCTATGTTGATGCGAGTCTGATGCCTATGCTAGGTATAGAAATACCTGTATTACAGGTCATCAGTCTCGCACCACTCCGGAACACTTAGCATACTGATGGCACTGCGACAAAAAGTTAATATCTATGCAAGGCTTCTCAAAAAAGAAATAGTGATATTTCCAATCTTATGACCCATTTGATTGCATTGTATATGTGTGTAGGGGTATATATGTATACGTGTGTAGGTATCTTTCTGTGTGTGTGTGTGTGTGTGTGTGTGTGTGTGTGTGTGTGTGGGTGTGTGTGTGTTTGTGTGCATGCATGTGTGAGCATCCCATGTCAACCATCAGCGCAACTGAACATCATAATTGTGGATCATTTAGTTCATCATTGAATTAACCCCTCAGTTTTATCATAATCAAGATCCAACAACATTCCTGTAACCTTCAATTTACACCCATGTTTTGTAAGGGGGTATATGTCTAGTAAAGCGTTAATTTTATTATAAAGATGGTCACCCAGGTAACAAAAGAACCTATGGGCAAATTTAGTCCTGAATTGCATGCCGATACAAACAACATGCTTTCTTCGTTTATTTATATTCAACTGTGGATTATATGGGAGCATAGAATGTTTACGGAGCACCACCGCCAAAACAAAGAGCTGACGGACAGTTAGAACCTTCCAGTGCCTATACACGTCAACAGTGGGACAAAGGAATGGAAGGAAAGCGCTCACTTTCAGGACTGCTCTCTGCACACGCTCTACCTTTATAAGGTGACTTTTTGCAGCACCTCCCCAACTAGATATGCAATATCCCAACAGCGATTGACATAGTGATAAATATATCATCCTTATAGTAGAGTGGTTTGCGATATGACGAAGAATTTTAAAAATGTAAATTAGCTTCCTAATTCTTGAGACCAGAAGATCCAGATGCGGTTTAAAGTTAAGGCAGTAGTCTATCATGACTCCCAGATATTTTACTTTATCAGTAGCTTGCAAATTAGGACAGTGACAGTTCGGCTTAGTCAGACATGAGGCTAAATGCGGGGTCAATGTATGACCAGTAGGAAGACCGCGTCTAGACATGGAAAAACAGATGTATTTGGTTTTCATTACATTTAGTGAGAGATAGTTATACATTAACCAATCTGTAACCAAATTCAGTCCCAACTGAGCATACCGGAAAGCATCTTCCCATGTAGTAGCATGGAATAGCAGAGCAGTGTCATCCGCAAAAGCTACAAATCTTCCATTATACAATTTTGTCTCTAAAAGGTCATTAATGTAGATGAGGAATAATGTGGGGCCAAGGACACTACCCTGAGGAACACCGACAATTACAGGCAATTCTTCACTAATCCAGTCACCAATTTTTACAACTTGGGAGCGATTTGAAAGATAACTAGTAAAGAGACGAAGCGAAACACCACGAACACCTAATCTTTCCATTTTTCCTAGGAGGGTTGTAACAGAAACCGTATCAAAGGCCTTAGCCAAGTCGAGAAAGATACCAATCACCTTCTCCCCTCCGTCCATTTTCCTAGCTATAAAGTCAGTAAGGCAATGGGTCGCATCATCGGTTGACTTTCCTGCACGAAAACCATACTGTGATTGCGAGAGGATGTTTTGCTTATGAAGGTAGTCAATTAGCCGCTTGTTTAATAATCGCTCTAGAATCTTGGACAGTGTGGGAAGCAACGATATGGGTCTGTAGTTATTAATACAGTCCCTATCACCACCCTTATGGACAGGTATAATGAGCGATTTCTTATATATATCGGGAAAAACACCCGATATATATAAGAAATCGCTCTATAAGAAAAATATATTTATACTAGTAAATAAATATATAAAATATAACAGAAAATGTATTTTTCTACAAAAATATCTATATATAGATAGTCGATATCGATTATGATTCAATACGTAGGTAATCCCCATTCTTATATATATAGATAAGTTATATGTATAGTATGTGTAGGAAGGAGAAAAAAGCACTTCAATGTGCAGTAATAAGAGAGAGGTGAAATAAAGTAAAAAGTAAAATATTGGTGACAACTTTAACAGAAGAATCTAGAATATAAATAAAATCCATAAACTTTTATTTATATCTTTTATACGATTACGAGTTCGATAACATTAACCTGCAATAGGGACCGTTCTAAGCATGAATGGAAACTTATCGAGAAAAAATATTTCAAAGATTCAATGCCTTGCGTATACTTTTCTGAAACGTAAAGATAAACAAGTGTACAGGCCAACTGACAGCCGTACTAATAATTTCCTAACTACATTTTTTTTGTAAATAAAACTAATTATATAATAAAAATACGCTGATGATGATATTTTAATATATCTAGTTTTCAAAACATCCCACTTTTAATTGATTTAGTGTCTAAATTGAGATATACTAACAATTACTTATTGTAAAATAGTCACATAGCGTCATGTCGAGAGTAGAGCACTTCCACACGCTCGCGCGTTTGGTGCGTGCAAAACTTTTGTAATAGCAAGCATTTTCGAAGTAAAATATTTTTTTTAAACATTACCTATTAAACATTCTTTTTTATGGGGTAGGTACATATTTTTGAATAAATATATTAAACATTTTCAATGTTTGAATACTTATAAAATTTAACAATCTTTATTATAAAGCAGGGATTTAAAGTTAAAATAAGCATTAAAATAAAATAAAATTTTGTTATATTTTATGAACACATATGATTGATCAAATAAATATAGTAGAAGAAATTTCTTTTCAGCATATTAAATTCTATACAAATAGACACAATTTAATTAAAACTATTGTTTTATTATTTGGAAACTACAATTTTACGACAAAAAACCGTACCGATGTAACCTCGGCAGTATTAATAATAATAACTTATGAAACATAAGTGACGGTAACAAATAAATAATAGCTAATATACTTCGAAATAGAATATGTATTTGTATGTACATGTAATAATGACGATCAGGGCCGGCCTAAGGCGAAAATTGCACGTGTACAAGACTCACATTTTATGCCCCTGCCGGGGGGAAGGGGGTCTAGATCTGATAAAAGGGAGGTCCGGGGGCCACCCGAGATTTTTTTTTTTCAATTTTATTATATTCATGATTTTGATTTTTTGATTAAATTTATGTCTCTGTAAATTGATTTATTTTTTATTAACTTGAAAGTTTCATATAATATATCAATACTCTCACTTGTACCTTAAACCACATTTATGTTAAATAAACGAATGAAAGCTTCTGGGTTACAATGATTTTTACACTTATTTTACTCAACTACAACTACTATACAAGTACTCTCAGAATAAATAGCTAAATGCGGGAATCACCGACGGTGATTCCAAGGACCTTGGTCTAGGGCATCAGACAACTTTATTTCAGAATTCATTGGGGTATATCTTGGGTTTTACCTTGAAATTCAACTGAAATAGTTTTGAGACAAAGTTCTTTCTAGTTTAAATAATTCTGCCCAACATTTAAATCAATTTCTAAAAATTTGCTAATTAAAAAAAAAAACATAAATTGCCAATTATATGCCCCTTTAGGAGGAGGGGCTGCCATTGAAAAGGAAGGATCCTTCGACCAGACGGATGTGTGTCTGGTGGGCTACGCGCCACTTAACGTTTGTTGTCGGGTTCTTGTATATATATTCAATCGCTTTGAAAACTTCTATAGCGCGATGTAGGATACGTCTGTTTCTTCTAGTTCGTATATGGCGAGATAGATGTCGCTACATCACTCCCCCTCCGAGACCGGAGGTCGATAGCAGGTTGAGTCGTCGATACATTTTTTGTGATGCTTGCCGGGCCAGTGGACTGTTCCAGTGAGTCGGAACCAGATGCCACATAGTTCACGGTGAGTCGGAACTGTCTGCGGTGATGCCCCAGTGAGTCGGGGTGGTGCAGTGCTGTGTAGTGGCTGGCTGCTGCGTCGACCAGGAGAGAAGTGCGTCTCTGCTTGTTGACCGGCCGAAGTGCAGTGTGCTGTGCCAATCGCTGAGAAGGCTGTAGGTGATGACCAGGAATGCGCGTTCGCTGCATGCTAGTGGTCAGGATACCCGTAGTAGCCGTGGATGCTGGCTGGCTGTATGACTCGCTGCTCGAAAGCTTGAGAAAGTGATGATGATGTCATGATGACGTAGATTTGCGAAGGCTGCGCTGACGTTCATGCTCGGGGTCACCAGTTTTAGGAGGAGGGGCTGCCATTGAAAAGGAAGGATCCTTCGACCAGACGGATGTGTGTCTGGTGGGCTACGCGCCACTTAACGTTTGTTGTCGGGTTCTTGTATATATATTCAATCGCTTTGAAAACTTCTATAGCGCGATGTAGGATACGTCTGTTTCTTCTAGTTCGTATATGGCGAGATAGATGTCGCTACACCCCTCCAAAAGGCTCAAGTGTGCAATTGCATACGTCACACACCCCTCAGGCCTGCCCTGATGACGATTATTATTAGATATTTTAAATATAACTATTACTAATTATACATATATATTTAGCTAGTAGAAGAATCTTTGGAGAAATCAAATCAATGTTCGACTAATTACACCGAAGCAATTTACTGTGTAAGCATATTGTGATTATAACTTTCACGTAACTAACATGGCGGCAACATTAATGCGGGGCCGTGCAAACATATTTGGCTCAGTCAGACGGTGTAACGACTCAGGGAGCCAAAGTGTTTCGTAAAACCGATTATGGGTCGAGATTGGTTCCAGCCATATCTAATTTATCGTGATGCATCAACGTAACTATGACTGAACTGTGTACGACCAGTTCGAATTTCTTTATATATGTTCAATATATATAGAATATGCGTATATCTTTTTTAATATAACTGCTGTACCAATAACCATGTTATTATTTCAACTAGTGACCAGTTTTCCATTGATATTGATATTAAGACAATTTATATTACCGCGTTATTTTAATACCTATTTATTTATTTAACTTATATTTTAATCGAATTAGTTCTTTGATTAATTAACTATAAGTCCACCATTACATGATCGTTACATCTACTATAAATATACAATTTTATGCAAATTCATATATTTATTACTGTTCGTTACTAAACAACAGACTTCTAGCGATTATACGAGTATGTACTAGGATACCATAAATCATGAGATATATTAACTCGAGGTTGCAAATGTTAATATCGAAGCGTTAGTAATGGACGTGTCGTACACAACGTTTCGACCTCGCACGCATCGTATCAACTTGATTTCCAGGGAAAGCATCGTTGTTATACATGGAATTATCATAATCTACAGTGTTGCTAAAACGCTTAAAGATGCATTAGAAATTCATTATTTCTAGAACAATTTCTTCTCAGAGTAAATTATACCACATTAAATGAAGTTAATGTAATTAAAATAAAACTCAAACAGATGTTATTTACCGTGTTCATTCAAAATAATAGAAACTTAAATTATGAGAAGATTTGAGAGACCAATGACGAAAGTGATACAGCTTGCAGTGATTTTATTAATTTTAATGGCATGTAAATACTGATTATTGTTCTTTTTTTGCACTGTTTTGATAAACTATGCCGATATTAGAAGATTTCCATCTATCCATCATAACTGTTACAAAAATTCGTCGTTAAATGTTGTGAAGATAAAGTTGTAAAAACTTCCACGCATGTTGATAACCTACGCCTACTTTTATTAACCCAAAAGACAACTACCGAGCGCAAACTTAGATACTTTACCACCTGACAAGGACATTAATTTCATGCACTCATACTCTTTAATACTGTAGTTTCACGTATAATCTTGAGTAAGAAACGTTTTTAAATGCTGACCTGTCGGTCTTGTCAGTTTCTTGATTTGCACCAGTTAAAACTAAATATTGATATTTGGAGCGCTCAAAGGAAAGTTTATAAATGCAAAGTTTTCACTTTACGCTTGGTGTAATTACCTTCAAAAAAGTTTTAAACCTTCGATTTATATGATATACCGGTTTCTCAATACCGGCAGTCTTGTATTAATTGTAATTGGACTATATTGCTGTAAAGAGTTTTTAATATAATATTACTGGCAAATAATAATCCATATCACGTCGTCGGACGTAATTTTTTTATACACAAGTTAATGTTTTTAAAATACATAGCTTTTGAAAATTTTGCAACTTAATATTTTGCACAGTGACATTTATTTACAAACGTAAATATAGTTTCTTACAAAAATATATATTATATGTGTTTAATTTATATATCATAATATCAGGATGTAGCGGTCTTATTTTAAAACTTAGTAGCTCTGTTAAGCCTATATATTCAGGAAGATTATAAGCATAAAACGCTATGTTACAGGTATACAAAAACAATTTTCAATTCACATTAAAATTACTGCTATCAAACACCCGACAATTTCCCTTCACTCCGACGACGTTCTAAGCCGAGGTGCGATCTTGCTAGGAGACATCCTTAGGACGAACGTCCAGTCTGAGCTCCTCTAGCTCCCAATTTTCACGGCCGGGTCTCAATACTCGGCTCCCCCACCAGTGACGCTGTAAAGGCAGCTAGGGCCAACAGCAACACACATTTCGAAAAAAAAAAGTTATCAAACATTATGCTACAATTCATAGACACGACAAGGCAACAAGTCTACAAGACTATTGTGTTTTACTTATTATATTAAATAAAAATTGTACTTTAGGTGTTGGTGAACAACAGATAAATATGTTTATAACTAATTTGATTCCGCATTCATAATTGTTGCGAAAACATTTTTTTAATACCTTATTTATTTAATTGTGTTTTATTTAAATATATAATTATTTATATAATTGTTATTTAACAGCTGAATAAAGTTTTATAAAAATACTACTTGCATATATGCGCTAAATTTATTATAAAAATAATAGTAATAATGTAATCTTCTACAGCTCAGTCTCTCTGACCTCTTTGCTTATTGTAATAAGATTTTTAATCTGAACTAGTATGTTAATTTTTTTTGAATAATTATGCATTTTCGGATAAGCACTTAAAGCATAAAATTCTAAGAAAATATATGTTTTATCGTAATTTCTATCTGAATTTATTATTTTGTGGTACGAGTAAATCTTATTTCTTTTTCATAGTTGTTTCAAGTATTCATATTGTTTCTTTTATTTTTTTATTAGAAGCTTACTTAGATTTTTAATAATAGAATAATTCATCAAAATATACCAGTAATTTCGCGAAACGATAGATAGTAAATATTTATATTATAATAATTTTTGTATCCCGTGATTTATTAAGTTGTTTTTTTATAATTACGACAGCCTGTAAGTTGCTTTAGTGCATATAAAGAGTTTATTTATTGACATATTATCATTCGGTACAACCTGCTTATGATTCTGTGGAAGAAAAAAGAGCAAGCAATTAAAGGTAATTTAATGATCTTGTTTATTGATTTAAATTGTGGTCAGGCTCTAGGCAATGCCGGATTTGGTTTTACGCATCGTTACTATAAAATTCATTGGACAACTCTACAGATGATCTGTCATTTTATGATTACTGATTTTAAATTAATCCACAAAAATAACGAGAATGAATATTCGTCACTGTCGTCTATATGCGACCAATGTTGATTTATCTGATATGGACAGTTTCTCATTTGTTTGGAGTTTTAAAAATTACTATTGTTTCGTAAAAATATAATTTCATCTTACTATACGGGTTGACTGACCCGTTGGCGCAGTTTGCCGTGACATTGTTTTCTGCTCCAAGGGTTGTGGGTTCGATTCCCGCCCCGAGTCTGGGTGTATTATATGTTTATTTATATATGTATTATTTATATGTATATTTATTTTAAAAAAAAAAATATCAGTCGGCTGTTTCCTAAAACACAGGCATTAAGTTGCCTACCTTAGGAACAGACGACCTTGTGTGTGTTAAACATATTTATTTATATTTATATTTATTATTTATTTATTAAATAATTGTATCAGACGTTATGTTACGCTTATTAGAGTTATTATTTGCACTTCATATATTGCATATAAAATTCATATTTACACTTACCTAATTTAAAGTAAGATATAATAAATAATAATATCAACATTATAAATTATTAATACTGAAGGTTTGGTTATTCCCATAACATAGGGAATTTTGAATACTGAATACATACTTGCCTTCATGTATAATAAACAAGGGTTCGAATGAAGAAAAAAAGTACATCGGTTTTTCCAAGGGCAACAAATAAATTGCTGACTGTTAACTGTAATTGATAAGACATTGTAGAATAATTATTCATGACAAATAATCTACGATTTTTAATCTTCGAATATGTTGTGCTGTTTAATTACATGATGTTTTCATTATTTATAAAATAAGTAGCTTAAAAAACTTCGTGAGACAAAAGCAATTACACAAAGGAGATTATAATTAAGAAATGCGTAATTCATTAATAATATGATATTAATAAATACTAGCTGCTGCCCGCGACGTCGTCTGCGTGAATGCTATACAGCAACAAAAATACCTACGATTATACCTTTTACATATAACATTCATTTACCCGTTTCTTCTTTACATTTCATATCTACAGAAAGTACAGTAACATAGGGAGACTGTCTTTTGTAAAATTGACTTTCAAAAAGTGCTTATTTTTAGCCTGCTTTGAATAAATGACTTTATGGTGATTCTGCTGAATTAAGTCATAAGTTGTGACTGAAACGGATGGAGAAAATAATAAATAAGGAATACAGAATAGGGTAAAAATACATATTTATAGGACTTCTCGATAAACAACATTAGTAGTTTGGCTCTCCGCAGCCAAAATGTAAAGAGAGTCAGGACTGGTAACGCGGGAGCAAGCGACGCGACGTACAGCTGCCCGTGTGAAGCAGCTCGTCCTGAGGTCGAAACCAGCTACCCTCAGTGTCTGCCCCTGCGACTTATTGATGGTCATCGCGAAGCAAACACTCACGAGGAACTGTACGCGCTTGAACTGGAACGGGAAGTTATGAGGAATGAGGGGAATGCGTGGTATAAATACTGCTTCGCCGACGCCACAACCCGTAAGAATTTCCACCTCAATGGTGTGTCTGTGGAGCGAGATGACTTTAAGGCGGGTCCCGTTCCACAACTTTTGAGGAAATAGGTTCCGGAGAAGCATAAGCATTTCTTATCTTTATAACATATATGGCATGCTTCATTTTCCTCTTTCTTCGTTATTTAGCTCAAATTGCTTACAGCAATAGCGTGCCGTTTTCGAGTTTAAATTTTGTTATACATCTATTCAGTTCTTTTTGAGTTCTGTTTGTTATTACATACAGAAAAACTCGATGAATTTTATAAGACATAGATGAAGCAGCTTAAAACTTATATAAACACATTTTTTAAATTGTCTTGCTCATCATGGAGTTGTGCATTTTAATTTTTATTAAAATGCACAACTCCATCTATGACTTTTGTAAACAACTATTAACCTCGCCAACATGATCAAATTTAAATTATTTATATCCAAAAAGGGTTTACACATGTAATTCGACTTGATGTTTTTAAAATCTCATAGATGGCGCTGCTCTAAAATTGTCTTGATACTACTTATATTCATTTCTTATATTACATTCATTCTTACATTTATTATGTTTATCAGCCTAAGTTACTTATATTTCGTGATTTTTATAGTGTGAAGATAGCTTATAGCATGGTTATTAACATAATAACAACATTCAAATATGCGTCGTTAGATTACACCCTGTTACAGAATGCGTTGAAGAAATAAAGGTTCACTGCTCGTTCCCCGTAGGTGATAGCGTGATAATATGTAGCCTATGTTATGACCCGACTTCTTAATAATATTCGTGCCAAATTTGAAGTAAATCCATGCAGTACTTTTTGAGTTTATCCCGGACATACATACAGACAAACAGACAAACAGACAAACAGACAAAAATTCTAAAAACTATATTTTTGGCTTCGGTATCGATTGTAGATCACACCCCAAGTATTCTTTTTAAAAAATATTCAATGTACAGTTTTGACTTTTCTACCATTTTATTATATGTATAGATTAATTTTCTTGCAAACAAATTGTGTTTGGCTGTGATTGCTTATATTTGTAAAAATATTGAGTTAGAATCATTATAACCGACTCCTTAATTGTAATATTAAGAATATAAAAGACGCAATATGTTTGAGACGTATGATATATTTATTACCTTTTAATAGGTGTCGAATTTCATTTATAAGTATATCTAAATATAACAATATCTACAAGCTCATAAATCTTAATTATATTATCCATAAATAAGTCACATAATTCGATACGTAGTATAGTAAAACTTGTATGTTTTGGGAACAATGGACTCTGCAGTAGTTTATTATTACCTCCACGTAAATGGAATGAATTATAACATTTACTGTTGTTTAGAAATAGAATGTAACATAAGCGAATAAAATACAATTAGATCACGAGATGTTAGCGGCTGAACGCAGTATATCTTGTGGTACCGATCTATGTTAATCGTTTGCTGGGACATTAAAAGCGGTGCATCGGTAATGGTCAGCCATCGAGCTGTTTGCCATCTCAAGGTTCTCAGTGAAAGGATACATTAATCTGGATCATCCTGCTATTATAATCCTAAGCTATAAAAATTATTGAATAATAAATATAAACACAACCTTTAAATATCGATAAAATGATGTTTGCAAAAAATTGTTAAAACTACGTACATAGTCAATAATGGGTAAATATAAAAAAAACCTGTACATTAATACTTCAATTGATTAAAATTAAGTAATTCACATCTTAGTACTTTCAATTTTAATAATCTGTAGGTGTCTCTTACAAACTATTGCAACGCTAAAATTTCGATTTGTTGATGGGGTATACAACAAGTTCCTATAAGGCTGGCTAAACATCGACACCATCACGGAATATGCAAATGGTATTAAACTGCTGTGTTACGAAATATCACCGACCGATAGACGAGATAATACCTATAAATAAGGACAAACTCTTAATGGCGAAATAAGCTGATGGTGTGAGATCACGATTTGAAAATTATTAGACGAAGCAATTTTCCCAACAAAAGTACTATATTTGATTAGTTATTATGGCCATGCGAAATAATAAAGTTAAAGCTTGCCTTTATATAAACTTTTAAGATTATTTAGCAACACAGATTATATATATTGACATTTTTCATATTAAAATAAACTATGACCATGAAGTAAGAACACATAATCGTTGAAGTACTTGTCTCGTTAAATAGTTCATTTTCGATATATTTTACTGGTAGTTATGTATACCGATCCGTGTCTCTGGCGCTATTGCTTCAAGCTTTCAATGTGTATGGGTGTTTCTCTGCTATTTGGAAACTTGTCCATACAAGACTGTCCTAAGCAAATTTTATTAATTGTTGAGAATGTTTGTTACTAAAATGAAGGACAATATTAAATGAAATATATCTCTTTGAAAGGCCCATTTATTTTCGTCCTGGTTTTTGAGTTATAGACGATTTCATTCAAAATCGTGACAGATAGATTTTCTTTTAATTCCTTTATTGCTTTATGCTGATGAAATATGTTTATTTCGTGGTTATATTACGCATCCAATTTTTTGTTTAGTTCTTGTATCAGTTCACGCCGACGAACCATTAAACTTTTTTCATTTTGTTAGAGATCGTACTTTTTTCAACTTGGATGCTGATATTCTTGTTGCTATCATCAAACTCTATGTAATCGGGATTCGGGAATCAGGACTTGATAAAACCTAAAGAAAACAGTCTCTTGCGTTATAAAACAGCCTACTGTGCTATAAAATGCCAGAGGACTGTCGGCCAGAGGACTGTCATTTTTACATGTAAATTTAATAAAAACTAAATCGTCTAAACTTATCACATTAACGAAACAAACGTGGTTACATACTTAATAATCAATTAGTTTAAACAAATATTTGTAATTAAAACTCTTAAAATATGGAAAAAATGGCTAACCAGGGGACTGTTTTATCTAACGGCCGAGACTCGTGGTTCACTAGCAGACTCAGTGGTGGCACTAACAAAATGGCAACTGCCCGCCTATCTATACACCCGAACGAACTTCACACTGAATGCGTTCCGTTTCACGATGTTAACGTTTCGAGCGAATACAAAATTTGACTTAAGCGCGGTTTTCAAATGTTATCAGAGGACTGTTTAAAAATTTGAGGACAGCATTCACGTCGAGATTTTTCGATTAAATTTTTATAGTAAATATATAATTGTGATTTATAAAGATGCTGACTGTCTTTTTTAAAAGTATTTTAATACATTTTATTCAGTATCAACGGTAAATAAAATAATATTGGTCACAAGACTTGCAATTCGGGAAAAGGGACATACCAGAGGACTATGTTTTGAGGTGTTTGAGATTGATTTAAAGAAATATTACATTATTAAATTATTAAATAAGGTATAGCGTGTCAAGAATACCTAATACTTTGTCATTATTCATACAAAAAACTGAGAAATATTAAAATTTATTATATAAAATTTGCTTAGGACAACGATTTTCCATTTAGTAGAGAAATACCCGTATATATTTAACTTCCTTGAGCGAAATAGCGCTTATTTAACTTACAAATATGTGCAATATGGAAATCTAATCGATAAATATATTCTATATGGATCTCGACCCTTTTAAAACAATGCGTTAAATAGCGAAGAGAAGCTAGTACCATAAACGTCGTTTAAAAATTATCATTTAAAGCAGTTTCAGTCTTATAGTATGTCCTTGTATATAATTTAATAAAGCTTTAATATTTTGAAAAATTGTAGGTAACCGCTTATGACTGATATATATGCTATGAGCTGAGGACTGGTAATTATATTTTTAAAAAAATGTACTATAGTGAACTTCGTTACGGTTTAATGAATTCAAATCTATCTTATCGTTTCTTAAATTTTTTAATAATTTCGTTTTATATAACATTTTGTTTTGTATTGTATAATAATAAAATGGGCTATTAATTTCGTATTAACCCCTAAATGGTCATTCCGTATTAAAATTCAGCAATTATATCGAAATCCTTATCGCTTTTTAAAATGTCCAGCTATGAAATTTTAAAGTAACGCAATTATCTTAAAGATTACAAAAAGCAATTAAAGATTTGTCAGCTATTTAGTGGTTAACATTTGCTGCACGTTAACACTTTCGTTTCTGCTTTATCTTTTACCGCAAAATAATTATGCATTCCTCGATTGATCTTCCCACCTGTCAATATACATGACGCGAATTTGCTTCTGTAGCTACATTTGATTAACTTGTCAACACAATTACAAGCTAACTACTAATTAGAAATACTTTTATCTTCGTTTACAAAAGATCATTCGTGTCATAACCTCGTATTCCAAACTTCTGTTGAGTCATGAATTAACGTTTTATAAATTGATAATTTTTCGGTGTTTGGCAGGCTTTGAAACATCATATTGTGCAGTTGACTGTAATTGACTGATTAAATGAAATTCTATTGTGAATACTTTTGAACGTATTATTAAATAAATGTGCACGTTTTGATATGATTGTAATCGAAATTAAAATACATATTTCGGTATTATCTACATGTAAGTGACAGAGTAAAATTAATAAAAGTTTTTTTATTTTTATAAATATCTAAATACAAGCAAAATTTCTTTACTTTTAGAAAATAATTTTAACCATATAATCTATAATTGTAATAAAACTGTAATAGGTCCAATTGCATATTGAGGGTATTTTGAAAAAAAAAATTTGGAGAGCATCTGTAATCGATACTTAAACCAAAACTGTAAGTTTTTATTGTTGTCTATCTATTTGTCTGTATCTTGACCGCGTATCATGCCGAAACTACGTAATGGCTTTGAATAAAATTTTGTACAATTTGTGTTTTGTACAAATCCCGAAATTAATTCAAGTCATTTTGGGAGAGGGAATGAAAATAAAAACGCGTAAACGCAAACGTAATCGCGGTTACAGCTTGTAATCTTACAACAAAATATATACGTATAACATAGTATAGAAATAAAAAAATGTTTTTTGTCCGACCTAGCTTTAAAAAGTTGATTTTTAAGATAGTTTTCACGGTGTACTGACGTAAAAAAGTTCTTGTCGTGTACTTTAAATTAATGTTACATTAATGCGGAAGCTTTATGAAGCCGTAGTTGTAAACGAGTCAAGTTTTTTTGTTGAAAGTACTAATGTCCTTGATGCAAGAGGTAATGTTTAATATAAAACTGTAATAAAATGTGCAACTTTGTTACTTCTTACTGACCCTAATAGAAATTAAAGTGACACTAATAAAACAAATTGAGACACAAAACATATATTGCGTAAATTAAAAATAATATAATAACGTTTTCTTTTTTGCTAGATTGTGTTCTAGAAAATGTACATATATGCATATAAATACATACGATATTGAATACCTAAATATATTTATGTATTCATTATCGGATGCATTGAAAATAAGTGTTAGTATCTTTCGTATAATAATATCTAAAGAAGAAGAATTATTAATACATATTACGACTCGTAATTTATTTACAATCTTACAATAAAATTGTAACTTAAAGCGCTAACTGTCCTTTAAACAAGTATAAAGTAAGTCACATGTGAAATTAAAAAATATATAATTTAAAAATACCCTTCAATCTCCAATTACATGTCGATATTGTAGGTACAAGGGAGCACCGAATAACAGTGATTAAACACTAAGAGAGTGAAGGTAGGTTCGCACGAAACAAGAGCAAACCGGATCCAAATCGGGGGAGCGTTTTCTGTAACTGGAGCAGACGGCCGTCTCGAATATCGCCCCTTATGTCGATAATAAGATTTTCTTTCCAACACCGCAACGCTGCAATTTCTCTTTTTTGTGAGTGTACCTGCGATGTAGGACAATCATGACTTCGTCACAGCATCGCGATTGATCCTTATCGCTCTAATCGCACTGTATAGATATTTCATAAGAAGGTGAAAATTTACCGTTTTCGATATAAACGACGATATTAAATGCAATAAAAAACAAACGTGACATATAAAAGTTATAGTTTTTTTTGTAAACAAAAAAAGAAAGTCTATGTGTAAAATAATTTTTGATACAAATAAGTTATATACATATATAGAAATAGAATACGTACCAAGAAATTAGAAATATATATTAAGTTCTTTATCTAAATGATGTTATAATATGAAAATATGCGTGATAATGGTTTCTGGTATACATTTAACGAGTCTTAGTATACTATTCATTTATGTTGATACATACATACATAGCAGTGTAGTCATTGAATGCCAGTTGCCGACAGGCTGCTAGACGCGTGGGAAACTCGAGCACTGATACTGTTAAGGCCCGATCCACATTACAGTGCTGGTCTCGGTTCGTTCTCGGTCCGATCTCAATCCGGTAAAATGTTTTGTATGACGAATCGTTGCTGGCGCGTGACTTGATCGGACCTTGACTGGCACGGATAGTATGAATACTCTCATTGTTTCTTGTGTAACAATGTTTTACCGGATCGAGATCGGACCGAGAACGAACCGAGACCAGCACTGTAGTGTGGATCCGGCCTAAATGTACTCAACCATATTTTATGTCAGAATTCGACGCAGTCCAGTTACCAAACGATCGCGTAAGAAATCCACGCCATTAAAGACTCGAATGGATTGTACATCCTTGTGAAGTCGTCGCTTACTGCCCTGCTCTTGCATTTATAGAAGCTTTGGAACTAGAAGAGTCAACTATGCTAATTATACCGTATAATCGAATACTTAAATGTTATCTTGCCTCTGCCTTAAAATATGCTACTATGTCGTACTTTGATAAACAAACTGATACGAATTACTAAATAGTAATATACTTACTATATTATAATATTACAAATTAAAGGTTTTAAGTAGTAATTCGTAAATAGTATCAGTATTTTATATTTTATATTTTTATTATTAGAAAAAAAAAATTACTTCGTCTTAACAGTTGACAAGGTCTGAGAGTTTGAGTTCCATACATACATGTGGAAATTTATTTGTTGATCAAGTTTAATAAAAAAATAATAATAATAATAATGGCCATACATTTTAGTATACCTGCTAAAAGAAATTATATTTAACGTTTCACTCTTACTACTATTGAACTTAAAACACAACAATTGACACAAAATCATACGAAACACATGTGTAAGAAAAATCTAAGTTTAGTATGCAAACGGTCATCTTCATTGAAATGTCAGAGGTGAGCAGCGCGCCCAAGTGCGTCAGTCTCGACTGACGTTATGACGTTCTGGTATGCGCCAGCTCTACATTTTAGTCAACTACTTGTTTGTAATTCATGGATCACTGGCAGTTTTTTTTTATCATAGCCTTATTTTTGGTTTACGTATATTCAACTTAAATTTTCATAAATAAAATTTCCATTGTTAGTTATTTGAAACAGCGCATTTAAATATGTTGCACTAATACGATATTGTATTTGTTACAACGCAATAGGTGCTTAATAACTCAAATAAATACGGGTAAGCCGTGACTATTACATAAATCAAAATGACAACTGAAAATTTACTTGCCAATCACGCGCTTCGTGGCGCACCTGCGCGTGTACTTCGATGTCCCATTTTCGAAAACGAACAGCTTCTCGAGTCGTTGTAAGACACGTCTATGTAAGAACGCCAATTAAAACCGTAGCATTGTCGTCGAGAGTATATCGCGGTTGGAAATCACCGACCACAGCGAGCCCCATGGCCGCGCGCGGGCGACACTATCGCTTCCATCGAGATTATACCATTAATTGTTGCTTATTTTTGCAGTAAATAAATACAATACAATTTGTAGACATCACTCGATCACTCTGAAAGATAAAATGGAGTATTGTAGTTCCGATTGAGGTTATACAGCTTCATGTTAATTAAGATAAGAGATAGTGTTCCTAATTTACCAATAGCCGAGTATTTTGTTTATTGTGTGATTGTGAGATAACTTATTAAGAACTAGGTTGCTACGTACAAGCTTGTTGGAGTCGTATTACTCGTTTACGGCTCTGATTACGCTTGAGAAGTTACGCCTGAAATCGTGATATAGTCCTAAAGATTTATCGGTCTAAAATATTATGTTATATGTACCTAATAGGTGTGTGTATAATTAATATTTGTTATTTATCATATACAAATAAAATGTTAAATTTAAGATGTTGGATTTACAATATTTTTTTTTATTTCATTTATATTAGTGTACTGTATCTATATAGATTTTAAATTGGAGTGAACATAATTATGTATATACATTTTATTATATTTATTGATATATTTTTGTTCAACTCGAGTCTTAATGTCACAGCCAAAAATACTCACTACCTGAGTTTTTTTATGAGTAATAGGTCAAATGGTAGGAATTTTCTAAGCGCTGTTCGTTTATTTTGCTTTTATTTTGTGATAGAGTATTTATTTTTATGTTACAAATACTTCTGTATATATTAATAATATTAATAATTATCTTGCCAAAATATTTCATTTAGACAAGTGTACGGAAATACTAAAAACAGATTATAATTATAATAATCTTAAAATATATTTGGAAATGTTAAAAAATCATTAAAACATCATTCATTTGCTTTATCAAGACACCCTCCGTAGTTTTACCACATGAGTAAATAAATACGGTTTATTTACTCAGGTGGTTTTACTAATCTTATTCCGATATTTGACAGCGCTTTCGTATAGCTATTTATGGTTTCTGTTTAGCACCTGTGTCTCGTAGAGATAACAAATATGTTATTTAAATTGATGCACTTATTTCATAATAGAGAACACAATCTCGCGTGATTTTAGAATCAGCCCAGATTAGAGAAATTAAAATGCGTGAAAAATATTACAAACTTCCTATAGTGATTATCGACATTTTCAGAGAAATAAAATGTATTTAATGTGGCATAAATAATTTATATTTTTAAGTAAAATAGACTAAAACACTAAATATCATCAATTATATAATATTTAATAAGCCTTCGACTGCAGTAATTTGTTGTTAAAATTAGTATTAATTAATTATTTTTGACACTAGCGTTTTAATTAATATAGCGTAATATTTTTTATTTTGTATCACTTCCCTCCCGTGTTAACGTATACAATATATTTTTATAATGCGAGGATCGAAAGTTCGGCTGTAATTAAAATAGATAAAATAGTAATTATTAGGTTTTTAAATTAATTTACTCATTCATTTGATATTCTCGATGATGTCGCGTATTCTAGCAACGCGTATCCTAGCAACGCATTGTTATAACACGAGTATAAGCTTATGAAATTAATTCATTAAGTGATAAATAAGATTAAATAATGAAATGAAATAATGAAATGAAAAATAAGATGACAAATAATAAGAGATTATTGTTATTATTTATCACATACTTATCTAGTCTAGACTAATAATTAATCTGTTAAAACCTCCGTTTTATTAATACACTATATATCATCAAGAATAAATTTTAATAGCGCGATTTAATTTCAATCAGCGCATCTCTTATAATTTTTTGTTTGTGCGCGTATCACGTAAAAAGTATAAAACCAATGTAAATAACTTTAATACATAAAAATTATAAATAACTCACAGTAAAATTTAGTTTTTGTTTCATTGTAATTAAATTTAAAAATAAATATTTAAGAAAATAGAAATACGCCTACGCAACATAGACGCCAGCTGGTCTAACGAATCTTAAAAACTCACAAATCTTATTATTGTGTTATTATTTTGTTAAACTTAGTTTACTAAATATGTCGGATAGGAATAGAAATCGTTTTAATATTTTAGATAAACATCATTTTCAATTAATATACTATTATGTTAAATGTCGTTATGTGTATGTTGATTGTACAAAGTTGGATGGTTATAGCTATTTAAGTTGTAATCTATATATATAAAGAAAGTCGTGTTAGTTACACCGTTTATAACTCGAGAACGAATGGACCGATTTTTATGATTTTTGTGTTTTTGGATTTGTCTTCGTCGGGAATAATACTTATTAAAATGTGATATTCATCAATGAAAAAATAATTAATAAAAAAATCAGTTCAAATGTTTCATTCGTACTATCTATACATATAATAAATCTGTTAACGAGTCCGTTTTATAATCTTAATCTTAATATATAAAAGCGAAAGGTCACTCATCACGATATCTCTTGAACTACTATAAGACCTAGAGACTTTAAATTTGGTAGAAATATTCCTTTTGCCGAGGAGAGGTCAGCTAAGAACAGATTTTACGAAATTCTACCCCTAAGGGGGCAAAGGGGGGGCAAAGTTTATAATAATATATAAAATATAAATATTTTCCAGTATCGACGCAGGTGTAGGTGATAAAAAATATAAATTTATAATTTTTAAAATTTTAGTTAAATACCCGTGCGAAGCCGGGGCGGGCCGCTAGTATATCATATAATTATTACAAGAAAATTGTAAGATTAAACTATGCGATCTGTCATAACTTTGACATTTAAAACTTATTTGCATCGGGACGAAAGCTGACGCATGCGCTCTAAAAATTATACATCATTTGTCTGGGAGGCATGTGGCACTTTAGTCCCTAAAATTACTGTCGAAAATCGAACTTACGATCCAGGTGTTATAATCTTTCCTTAATCATTTCGTAACTATAAATAATTAGCAACTTCATCGATGAACATCGTAAAACGTAAACGAGAAGCATTATGGTTTTAGTGATATTTTCATATCGATTGTGGCATAACACAACGATTGTGTCGTGATCCAATTGCTCGGAGGCGCAGCGTGGCGACTGCGCAGTGGCGCAACGCTCGTTAACCCACATGTTCCGGACTCAACATCGAAATCGCATCCCTTCATATTTAATAAATATAACTTGGCGATAAAAATAAAACATAAGCCACTTTTGATGATGGGCCGTTTGTTTGATACGATAATTAATAATAATAAATAACTTTATTGCATACACAATTTACAGAATTATACACAAAGCAAACCTTAAAATTAAGTACAAAGACTTATCACTGATTAGTGATCTTTTCCAGAGAATTCATAGTATTTAAGTGTTATTAAAATAATCTAAAATAATTTGTCATATGATTGTTTAGTTATTTCATTTAATTAATGTAATAAAATCCAATAATGAAACTTCTTATGTATCGTTAATTTCTCGTGTGAGTACGAGTGATTACTTAAAGTCGTAATATAAAGTATGTTGTTTAGTTTTAAATATCTTTGTGATGCAATGACGTAAATTACCGATGAATTTAGAACTTTACGAGCTTCAGCTCGATGTTACATGAGCGAGTATATAGATTAATTTACGATTCTCATTATATAAATTTATTTAATTCTCTTACTATGTAGCAAACTTAGTGGATAACAAAAATATATTAACCACTATTTGTGGTAAATCGAAGTTGCGACACGATTGATAATTAACCGTTGATAGTAATTTCATCTAGTAAAGAGCATGAGGTCAAATTATAAATAATAACATAGGAACATGGGCTGAAGCTAGCTTAAGAGTTTACAATATTGTGTCATTTTACAAAGTTTTATTGTTTAATTTTTTAGCACTACTACACTGCATTTTTACATATTTTCTAATAACTTATAATTATGTTCATTAAATTTTACTAAAAAATCTAGACTGACGTACAATTATACGGTCCTATCCTAAAATAATTACTAGTACTCATTTACAATAATAATGTTATAATATTTGGCATATCATATATGTATATAAATTGTGATCTATAATTGGATCAGTTAACAGATGTAATATAATACGACATGTTTCGGTTCGCGGGCTTGCTCCAATTCATCGTGTCGTTTGACAAACCTTTCTCATTTTACGTGTAATATGTATGTATGTAAATTGTAAAATAATTTTTATTAGACTTGAAATATAGTTGTATTTTTCCAATTTATAACGAATAATCTATATATATATATATATATATATATATATCATTTGATATAAGTTTAAAGAATAACTTGAAAAGCGCTGAATGAAATGGCTTAATTTTTAATTGAGTTCATAGTTGTGTCCACCGTAAAAAAATTAACAGAAATTATGATAGTATTTTATTTAATTAAAAATGTGAATAAGAAAAATATCAGACGTTTAGCATGTATTTTTTTTTGCTAATGATACTTATATCGTGATTTGTAAATTACCTACATCATTGCAAAATTCACCAGTACAATATTTGAAATTATTTAAGAGAGTATTACTAGTAATAAATATAGAAAAGGAAATCTTTTTAAATAGCTACCTAAGAATTTATCTCTCATAACAAAAGTAAAGGTAACGTAAAATATTTTATCTAGCAAATGCTTAAATAACTATAAGAAAACCAAACCACAAAATTTGTCATTTCAAAACGCACATTTCAGAGATGCATGCAAGTTAAATATTTTTGTTTCTTTTATTAATATTAATGCTCGCCAAGAGCCGCGGATCGGACGAAGTCGTTACGTGATGGCTGGTAAGCACAGCGCGTGACTCGCTCGCCCTGGTTTCATACAGGATCTAAGCACACGAACCGACTAGCTTATTGATTAAACATTCAGATTCGACTTATTTTAAAATAGTTAATATATATTCAATTAATTGTTTTATTATGATATCGAATATTTTTATAGACAATCAAGTAATTTATTGTTTTTTTGTTTTCAGATAACATTTTCATCTTGAAGAACTTCGCTGGATTTTACTCTCATGCATGATAATGGATATTATCAAACATCATAATAGCCGCTCTATGAATCGGATGATTTAAGTCTTTCACGAACAGTGTACGGGTTTGGGGTGAATAATGGGAAAAAGGAACGTACGAATTAAGTTTGCACATTCCATTGGTCCGCCTATTAATTTGAGTCCACTGGGCAGTTCCGAATAGCACCCCAAACTAAGTCTATATACACTGTCAGTTACCGACGCACTAGCGCTACCCATAAAAGTACAAGTCATATCGGGTTAACTATAACTCACTTATTTAGACTTAGATTTACTTACTTAAGTACAAAAAATAAAAGCAATACGAGATTGCTTAATGTAATTATATTGGATAAACTCGTACCGAGTCGTCGTCCTCGGTTAGATTATTGAAAAGGTAGTCATGACGACCACTGCCCCTGAATTGTCAAAATCAGATTTTTTTGATTTTGTAACATCAAATGAAATAACTGATGCTCAATATAAGCAGCAAATGCGATCTGTTAATGTATTCATGGAATCGCCTGATTCGAGATCAAACCCATTGTTGTCGGAAGAACCTAAGGAACAAAACAATAATAATCTATTGAGTATAACTAACGTGCAATCATCGACCAGTAACAGTATGACGACCGCCACGAGTTCGAATCCACTTCAAAGTTTTGACTCCATATGGAATGTGGACCGAGACAGAGATCGGTTAGAGACTGCAATGCTGGAGGATCTTAATAAATTTTACTGGAATCAAGATAATGAAATTAATGGTACACATGCATGTACTGATACAGCAATTTCAAATAAATTAATAAGTAACAATACCGACGGTCAAATATACACACTAACTGTTCTTAATCAAGATATCAATGAAACGAGTACGAATCGGACATACAATTGGGGAAAAGAAGAAGATGTTTCAATATCCAGTCCAACAGATTTGGAACAAAATTCTTCGTTAGACCTTGAAACCATATTGAACATGAATGGTTTTCCTAACGATTTTAGCCAAGACACGCTTAGCTCAAACATTCTACCAAAAGTAGAAAGTTACAATTATGATGATGGAGATTCTGAAAATCCAAATACAGAATTAAGCACAAGAAACTTGGTAAAGGTAGAACCTTATAGCTATGATGATAATGAATTTAGAAATAATGACAAAAAAGATGAACCAAGCCATAACACTATTATTGGCACGCCAACTTTGTTAGAAGTGGAATACAATAATAATAATAATGATTGGAAATTGACAGATCAGAATACAGAATCAAATGAGTCTTTGTTACGAAGTGCCTTGCAAGGAAAAGCTTTTATTAGATATAGTACAATACAAAAAAATACTGTTACCAAACTTGACGCAGAGACGGAACTAAAAAGGGTTATTATAAACAATAACAATAAAGCTGATGTACCATCCATGTATCAAGATAATAAAGATACAGATACTGAACTATTAATGGCAATAGGTCCACAAAACAGCAATGTTAATATTTCCATACTATTAGAAGAGCCTACTGCCACTGTCGTTACAAATGGAGATAATCCTACGTCGACACAAAGTGTAGATGACATTATACTTTCACAGCTGGATACTAGCTACCCGGACGATTACGAAAAATTAAAGCGGATAGCAACAGAATTAGGTGAATCAGTTCAACCGTTCTGTACTGTTGAGCCAATTGATCCTACACGTAGTGTGTACAATATTCACCATGTAAACGGCGAATTAGTAACAATGATTCCTGCTGGAGAAGTTCAGTTACCTCAACACTTACAAATAGTAACAGCATCACCTACTGTCTCGAGCACAAAACCACTAAGTAAAAAATATAGTAAACGACCTCCAAATAAAAATTCACCGCCATCAACCCAGGCTCAGTCAGGTACAGCCGTCCAAGCTGCTACATCGACATCGAACGGTGTTAGAAAGGAGAGATCTTTACATTATTGTTCCATTTGTTCGAAGGGTTTTAAGGATAAGTACTCTGTGAATGTACACGTAAGGACACACACAGGTGAAAAACCTTTCACTTGTTCTCTATGTGGAAAAAGTTTTCGACAAAAGGCGCATCTCGCAAAGCATTATCAAACTCACATCGCCCAGAAAAGCGCCGCTGCAAATGGTACCTCAAAACCCACCAAACAGCGGTAACCGCTCATGCCGTATTAATTTTCCGTTCCATTGATAGAGTCAATTGAACTAAATGACTGATAGCGAGTGTATTTTTAAATCAAACACGTAAAGGCTGACATATCACAGATGAATTTGGTAAGGTGCTAAATAAATTTATAGTTTAAACATTTAAGAAAAGGATATTACGAAAAGATTCCCAGCCATTATCATGTTTGTTAATTTGTATGTAATTCCGCCCGTTACCGATTATTCTTAGCTTTAGCTAGTTTTACCTATATATGTACAAGTAAGTGTTTTAAAAAAATGATATTTTAAACTTTACATTCCATATAAATAAGTCATAATTTTATATACGATATAAATATAATAATCGTCGTGAGCTCTATAATGATGTCTATATTATGCACTCAATACTCTATCTGTTCCTGATAACATAAAACCACCCAAGAATTACTTACAATTATAATTTTATGATGTATATTTTTTCTAGAGAATATTTTAACTAATCAAATAAATAACCAACAATGATGAGCAAATTTAGGATTACCAATAGACTGCTCGCACTGTAATTTCTCCGACCGGCGCAACCGACCAAACTTTCTAAAAATAATAATGAAAAAAAAAACAAAGTAAAATAACGAACATTCAGTACCGACTCTCTTTCACCGCTTGAATATCGTCTCTCTATTATACTACCTTGATATTACTTTGTTCGCTTTTTCCTCATATCGACTCGTAAATTGCAAAGCTTTATTTTAAGATTAGACATTGCTTTTTGTACCACTTTATGTTATATTTTATTTGTAAGAGATATATATCGTGTTCAAATATTTTTTTTAAATCATTTTGTTGTAAATCAAATACTATAAATCTAATGATTGATTACATGTCTATACAATATATTAAAGAGAACGGTGAAGGGTAACTCACTCCTGAAATTAAATCTCTCGCCTGATACCGAGAGGCCTGATTGCAGCCCGATTGCTATAAATTTCAAATAAGAGTGATTCAATCGCTGTCTTTAAAATTGTGCTCCCTTTCTCATCTTACAAATTGGTCTTTCTTTGTTCCTTTCAAGCAGCACCGCGCCCTTCCATTTATAAGAGCAACTATTACAAATAATAAGAAGCGTAGTAAGCATTTTATAAAACGAATTTTAATAAAAGGCTATTCATTAAAATACCTATTAAATACTTTTGTAGATATATTAGAATTATTAAAAAAATACAACTTTATCACAAACATGTTGATTTAATCAAAATATATTGATTATCTTTTTTAAACGTCAAATCACCACGAAATCACAAAAAAAATTACAGTTCATTAAAAGATTACAGAGCATATTATTATGTAGAAAAATTTAATAAAAATTTGACTGACCTCTTTAACAGGAAACGTGGGTCTTTTATAATAAGTACCAATCGCGTCGTGACACAGCAGTAATTGTGTATCGTTGTGGCGTCAAACTGCAAGTCTTATCAATTTGCCTAGATACGTTAGTCAACTTCTCTTTCTGTCTGTCTTTTAATATTTGTGCTATATTTTAGTGTTCCAGATATTAATATATGAAAACCCCATTCAATTATTCATGAATTATCAAAAATTAATATTATTATTAGGTAATATAAAATATAAATTACTATGTATATATAAATATCAGCTTATTTTATACGTTGAGAGAATTTTATCTTTGATACATAATTATACATTCTATTGTATTTTTAATATTACCGATATTAGTTTTAATACCAGTCACGGGCTACATTTAAGATAATCAGACTTTATGCGGCGACGCGGAAGCAGAAATACCACGTCCGGGTGGTCAAATAGTGCAGTTTAAAAACTTATTAATATTTTTTATCCTTAAATATCGACAACGAGTCACAATTTCAGTATTATGCTAGGTGATGATCGCAAAAGTAAAATGTAATTACAATAATATGACAAATTTTAAAATACTCATTAAATTTAATACTTACACAAGTTTGTTAACATCATTTGAATTTTAAAAATGTAAAATTACAAATATTAGGCTTATGAGTAGACAAAATGACTTTAATGTAAATCAGTCTATTTTTCTTGCCAAGTAAATTCTGATAAAGCATATTTTTTATTTTAAGTAACTGAGCACTGCCTTTTAAAGTTTCTATGTAACTAAAAGACTAATTTATCGACAGCATAATAGTTATTGCTAAGACGTATTCACAATATGTATTGAAGTATAATTTTTTGATGAACATTTTTGTTAATTGTAATGAGCTTGTTTTGTAAACTTTTGTTTTGTGTACTGTCTGATCTATAAACCTATTTTTTTTGAACACTTCATTCTGCTCAATGTTTTGAAGTACGTCATACTGTTTTGTATTTTTTTAAACAAATGAGAGCATGATGTGTACAGTTTGTTTAATATTATAAAATAGTTATAAGAATTTTAGAGAATTCCTTTAACAATACTCATTATTTGTATATATACCTACGTGTAACCTATTGGTTAAATAGGAGGGAACTAATTAATGACGTTAAAATTTATTCTTTGTATCTCATTAGATAGTATTTAAAATCTTAGCGAATTTATAGATATTATATGTTAATCATTAAGAAACATTTGAGAGATTTACCACTTAGTTATAAGAAACTATGGCTACCTTAATATTATATGCGGTTGCATAAATGGTTGTTAATATATTCGTGTAATATATTAATTTATGTTGGTTTTTGAATACTTATTCGAAAAGATTTTTTTTTTCAGTTTAATCGATTATTATTGCATTTGTTCCTGAGTTGATTATTATATTTTATTAATAATTATTTGTTTATAAGATTTCTATTATTATTGATCGTAATAAGAATAATTTAATTTAGTATAGAAACTTTAATTCAAGGACGCCGTTGAAGTGTAATGGAGTGATTGTGAAAGAATTAGCTGACATCTTGTAAATATATTATTATTTATTTGGAATTTTCATTGTTGCTCAATATGTGGACCGCTAAATTAAAACAATTCACTTCATGGTTATGCTGAAGCCGTCCTGTACAATATTTTTATTATTTATTTATAGAATTACGGATAAGACGAAAATGGAAATACAAAAGATAATTTTATTTCGATTAACCCGAGCTGTGATTTTTACTAACGTATTTCTATTGATACAGTATCAGTTACAAGGTAATACCGTGAAATAGAACAGTCGCAAAATGCAGGTCTTGAATGCACTCGTATCACAGTCGGCTTAAGACACAATTTAGGGTGTCTCCACACAGGGCCGGCATAAGGGATGTGCGAAGTATGCAGCCGGCCGCACACGCGAGCTTTTCGAGATACAATTGGGGCATAAAAAGAGGTATAATTTTATCATAGGGGCATTTTTCATGTACGACACAGGATAATTATAGATAATAAAAATCGATAATGTTTTCTATGAACATCCGTAATATAAATCTTGCACACTCGCCATTTTCGCCTTAGGCCGGCCCTGCCTCTATATATAACGATAAATAGTTTTTTAGGCTGCCAACAGCATGTGTGATACGGCTTCAAAAGTTGAAGCTTGACGAAATTACTAATGTCTTCCAATGCTTATCTTTTGTCATAGATGTTTATCTTTTGCAAAGAAATGTAAACAAGCAAACGTTTTTAGATTTTTGTTTCTCATAGATGTAATTTAACAAATAGACATTAATCTATTATTTTAAATATATACCTACCACGTGTCAATAAATAACAATTTTAAAATGAAAACAAATGCAAAAGATACACATTAAACAAATCATTTGTCTTTTGGGATGTTCGCTTAAATCTGGTCATTCATATCAGTATCAATATAATTATGCTCTATACGTAATTTAATGAAATTTGTAGCTACCATATTTTTACACATTTACAGTTTTGTATTCGATTTCTTATATTTTTTATTTTCCTACTTAAGTTTGCTAATAAAATGTTTTTAATACAAATAAATATCATCTTTTATTTCCCAATGTCCATTCTCTTTTTGTATTTTTTTTTTGCATTTTTAACCGTTTTTGTAAAAATATGAAGAGAAAAATTGATATCGAGTAGAGCTAATTTATATTAGTCTTATAGTTCATTAAAATATATAAAAAGCTATTTAAATAATTTATCTTGACATTTAAGCTAACCGGAACTATGATATTTACGAAGAGACCTCTACAATAAAAAACGTGAAGATACATATATAGATATATGTATCTGTAATGCGAATCTCACAATAATACATCTTTAATTATATTTTACTGTCGTTATAAGTAGCTTTTTGTTTAGTACCTAAAACTAAATTTAAAAAAAAGCATATTGAGTCTGTAAAATTTTTGGGGTTTTTATTCTCATATAATTTTTACGCAGGATCTATTTTTAGTGTATTGACTAATACATTTACATAATTTTATGCTGTTTTCATTTTAAAATAGAGTGAAAGTTCGAATTATTCACTAATGAATGCGTGATCAGAATAAAAAAAAATTTAGCAAAAAACTTAACAACGATGACTATGCATGAAATTATTTTTTTACTTATTGTTAATTATCTTAATGCTATTAAAAACCAATAGTATCTCGAACAAACATAGATACATAAATATAATCATAAAAAGATAATATACATACCTCTTCTTGTACGATAAAACTTTTGAATACCAATATTATGATATTTCTGTTAACAGCTACTCGTACATACTAAAAAATTGCATTGCATTATTCTTATAGAATAACGTACATAGATATAACCAGGGCTTTTTTGTGGGGCAAGTGGCCACGCAGTGCCCCCAAAAGAAATTTCGAAAATATCGAAACATGGCCATAAAAACGTGGCAAGGGGTGAGGAGGGGGTACAAAAAATTATGGATACAAGTTTCCAGAATTAGCGTGCCTTCAAAAATGAAGTGACAAAAAAAGGCCTGAATATAACTGTAAATGAATGCTAAATAATAACACTAAATTATAGATTTACGTGTAGCTGTAACTCAGTTGTAGGTATATGGATGGTATAAATATAATCCTATTGTGATAAAAGTAAGACAAGTGAACAAAAGGCACATTTAAAGACAGATAGCAGGTCTCCGGCGCGGGCGGGCATTGTTTCGGCCGTGTTCCGGCCGCGGCGTCCACACGTCGTAATTAGCTCCATTGTGGGCAGAACGATGCTATCGACAACGCTTCCGATGGATTTACCTATGTATGTAAGTAACCGCTTTCCACTCATTGTTTAAAGCCTTAAGTTTATTCCATACTTTTGCTATAAATGAGTAAATACTGAAATCTTTATATTTTAAGTATATTACATACAATAAAATTCAAATTAACTTTCATTCAAATTGTATAACTAGACGTCAATTTTACAACCAGTTTCCTTATTTTTGTTCAATTAAAATTTAATCATAAAATTACCTAAAGGCACTAAAGGAGTATATTAATGTGTCATTGCTGATTTATGTTAATCAAGTTATTAGAAACATGAAGTGACATGTTAAGGATATATATGACATTATTAATCAAACAATACTTTCTACTATGAATTAAGTATCAGTTTAAAAAAAGTTCCACAATAACTTATAAATTACTGAAATCGCTGATATAAATATTGTAATCTTTCCTCTATAAAGTACAACAAGCACGATAACCACAAACGTTATGATGGTAGCGGTTTAAAGTCTAAACGGATAATAAAAGGATCGAACTAATTATTTTCTTAAAAAGAAACATAAACATATACACACGACAGCATGTAAAGGCGGTCTTATTACTATAAGCAATCTCTTACAGATAACCTTAGGTGAGATGAATTTATTAACAAAATGCGAAATAGTACAAAAATAATTGAAGATAATACATATATATTAGAGTACTTCTGCTTCTTTTGGTTTAATGGCTTGCCATGGTGTCAAAAGAGATGATGATGAAAAGAGATGATTTCGCCAATGTCACGTAGTATGGAGAATAAGCAGTACACTATGTGGTGGAGGTTGATCTGTACGGTCCAGGTTACAGGATGGGGGATTTTGCGAGGAAGGACATCGTTCAGAGGATAAAGAAGTTTAGAGCAATTTAATATGATATGGGATACTCAGTCTTATTCAAGACCACATTCACAAAGATAGTGGTCTCGTACCGTAATGTTAGCCATATGAATTGGAGTGTTGAAATAACCAAGACGTAAACGGTAGACTGTTGATTTCACCTAACCAAAAAGTATGCATACGAAGATAATATTTGTATCTGTTGCACCTTTTAACAGATCATGTTCTGTAAACAACATTAGGTTAGTATACAAGAGTTTGAAAAGGAATAGTAAGAAGAGGATTAGAAAGAAAAGATGTTAAATGACGAGGTAGTCTGGTAAATTTGAGAAAGCTGTCTGAAAGGCAAGATAAGGTTGATATAAGAGATAACATTGGAACAAAGATGGGATAATTCTTTCAGTCGGGACCGGAGTGGAGAGTAATTGCATTGATTTAATAATAAAACGAACGTATAAAATTTTTCTTCTGAATTCTAAAAGCATCTCAACACACTTTACCTGTATGTCATTTGTACGTGAACAATTCATGATAACTATAATGATAATATAAAAAGTGCAGATATTTTTACTGAATTTTGTTTAATTTTCTTTAAAACAGCTTTACTGATCTAAAAAAATAGAGCATAGTCCAGATGACAGATAAACTTCCGAAAAGCGGATATCGAATTTCGTCATGAAATTTGGCACGGACATTCTATTTGACTATTTATGAGTCCCCTTAAAGGGATTTTTGGCGGCACGCAATATTTTTCGAAATATTGAATTTTTTAAGTACGCTGCTTAGCACACTCTATATAAGAAAGCGAGTCGATCAAAAGAAGAAGGAAAAAAAAACCTAACCTAACCTATCCTAGAATGCGTAAATGTGTTTCACAGCGGTTAAAAAAAAAGACCTAACAACCTAACCTAAACTAAGGATTTAAAAAAATCTTAATCTAACCTAACATTAAAAAAAACCCTAACTATTAAAAAAAAAAGAACTAACAACCTAACCTAACCTGACGATTTAAAAAAAATCTTAACCTAACTTAACCTTTAAAAAAATCCTAACTATTAAAAAAAAAGACCTAACAACTTAACCTAACCTAACGATTTAAAAAAAATCTTAATCTAACCTAACCTTAAAAAAAACCCTAACTGCGGAATGAATTTCTCAGCGTTCAAAAAAAAAAAAAGTGGCAGAATACGTAGTGAAACAATGGCCGATCATCTATGCGAATTTTTATGGCGTCGTCGCGTTAAAAAATTTAACAAAAATCCGTTCAATGAATTATTACAAAATATAAAGTGTGTATCCGGGAAAATAAAAAAGTGGATTGATTATATATGTGTGTTTAAATAACACCTGTAGTGTGTGTGTGTAACGTGGCGATAAATATATAGATATATTATAAGCGTGCTAAGCAGCATACTCAAAAAATCCAATATTTCGAAAAATATTGCGAGTCGCCAAAAACCCTTTTAAGGGGACTCTTAGATAGTCACATGTAATGCCTGTGCCAAGTTTTATGAGAAAATTCGGTACCTACTTTTCGCTTTCTTATATAGAGCGTACTAAACAGCGTACTCAAAAAATTCAACATTTCAAAAAATATTACGATTCGCCAAAAATCCTTTTAAGGGGATGCTTAGATAGTCAAATGGAATGTCTGTGCCAAATTTCATGAGAAAATTCGATATCTGCTTTTCGGAAGTACACCCCAGATGACTCCGAACTGTTGCGTCATAAATTCGTTTTAAAGTGTAAGGACGGGCATCCTCTCAAACATTTGAAATTACTCTGAGGGCGTTAAATTTTTTTACACATTTTTAAAAACATGTTGTTATCTTGCACTACACCTAAGAATGGCTGGGCTTAATTACTAAGTTAATGTGTTAATCTCCCAACAATAAGTCAAAATACGGGATGTTTATTTTTCTGGTGAACACCACCGCTTGTTTCCTGGGTACCGATAAGGACAAGCTATGATCTGAAAGCCATTGGTCTAGATAAAGTAAATCAGAACGGTTGTAACGGTAAATTATTCACATAATTGGCCTATGATACAATGTTGTCCGCATATTACAGAATGTAACAAAAACTATAACATACAATTCGAGAACATGAGTGTGTATAACATTATTTGCGACTGCCAACAGTTTGCAGATGAAATGAACAATGCTAGGAGGAATAAATACGACACAAGGTATTCCTTAGCAAAGACACTTCGAATGTGTATCTAAGACAATTATCTATCAATGACAATTATACTCCTTCCGGAAGTCAAACGAGGGAGCGAGAGAATATAATCTACTTTCCAATTTCAGTTCAAAGCAGTTTTTTTTAAGGTGTTCGGTAATTTTGGCTAGTTTAGAAAATAAAATATGACTTTGAATCTAAATTATATTTACCTAGTTTTAAAACTCTCATAATGATTTGAGACTTATAAGATTGCGAAACGATTATTTTTATAAAACAAGCATTACTTAATTTTCAGAAGAAATTCTTTGCTTTATCACTTAAGTTTACAATAAACGACTTAGATACGCCATCTAACCCAGGTGATGAATCTTTTAAGCCATTTAATGTACATTTCAGTTCCGAAAAGGAAAAGAGGACATCCATCTCACTAGATGCAGATGCTGTCATGCAATTAAGGAAACAGTTTTGGTACGGAGCATAACGGCGAGCAAGTTTATCAGCGAAATAGCTAAGCTAATCTGATGTGTTATTAGACAGGGTATCAGTATGACTGAGGGATCGATGAAATTTATGTAACGGATAATAACGTAATAATCAAGCCTTAGTTTTGTGCAAGAGTTTGCATTTTTAATTTTATATTTAAGGAGAGCACTTGGTACTTTAAGAGGAATAGTTTTGTGGGATAAGTAGAGGAGGATAGGAAAATGAACACAACCAAAAGTTGATAATAAGATTTTCCAGGAAAGAACCTGCTGTTATTTTGTTCTCAGAAAAAGACGCAGAGGAAAGAGAGATCAACTGCAGATTTAAGATTCTAATGAGGGCAAGCTTTTCGAGTTGGTGATCATAAATGACAACCACATGCTGTGTAGTGAGTAGTGAAGTCTCCCTTGATGAGGATATGGTTCAGGAGAGAGGAGAATATGGAATGTAAATCGGGACCAAGAGAAGAGCAAGAATGAGCAATGAAAAAAATATTCAAGGTTCTAATAGCACCTCTCTAAAGCTAAAGCTTTAACCAAGTCTCTAAACTTAGATGTTTCAAATGCTGGAAACCCCAAACAGGTGAATATTGTGGTGTTTTTGAAGATATTCTACATGCTTAAACTGACCACCATGATTACACAAGTCGCATCCCAAAAAACTGCACTTTCAACTAACACTAACACTAGCTTTTTTCGGGGCTGGAGATCCTCTTTCTGTTTTTTCCATTATTTATATTGATTTTTGTCTCTAGAGTATGGTGGTGCACCACCAGGTTTCATACATATTCACAAATCACTTAACAAATTCAGTTGAGTCAGCCTTAAACAGCTCCAAAGTCTGGAGAAATCGTTAGTCGAACGCGTTTTTGTTCAACTGAAAGCAGCCGAGGCACCCATAGCGCAAAAATCTTTTAAAAGTGCATCTCAGTGGTAGTTATGTGGTACGTTCGTTCAGAGGAGACGCTAATGGTGTCAGCAGATAAAATCAAATTACATTTTTCTTCAATGTTTTCGTCGATGGCCGACCTCTACGTGGGTCATCTTCGACACTTTCTCAACCACGTTTGAACTGTACTACACACTTGTTAATTTTTTACAGGAGCATACGTAGGTCCAGATTCCCCTAAAGTTGCTAACATGCATTCACAAATTTGTTTTAGTGTTAAACATTTCTTATTAAAGTACTTAATCACAGTACGATGTTCGATTCTATTAATTTTTTTTAATTATCAATACCTACTTGTTCGACGTTATAGTGTAAAAAACCGTAACGAATGCAAATAAGGAAATGAAATTTTACTCAATTGCTTACGTATAATGTTGCTTCAAAATGAAAAAAGTTTCATAAAAATGGCATGCTCCTAAATATATTAGGCTACGAACTTTTCAAATGACCCTCGTATATAAAATTTTATAGTGATGTTTACGCTCGAGAATGAGTCTATTTTATATTTTATGAACAGAACAGTTATATAAGTAAAATAAATTATAACCAAGATTATAGCTCAAACTAAGCAAAAGATAGCTTAGCTTACTATAAAATGCAAATCTACTATTAATTAAAATTTTATTTAAAATAATTATTATTTAAACGCAATTAAGATGTATACCTTTGATGTACCGCGTTTTTACCGCGTAACTTCCGCTTGCGTGGGAATTTTGAGATAAAAAGTAACCTAAATGTCATTCTAGATCTCTAACTATCTACATACCGATATATTATACAACTGCTAAAACTAATATTTAATTGTTATTTTTTCTGAAATACTATTAAAAGAAAATAATTAATAGCATTTTCTAGTATACATGTGTATATGTTAGCTTGTTGTATATACGTTACCTTGGCACATATGATCATAATTATAACGTAGATTAATAAGTTATTTCGCAAGTGTTAACGTAACACATTAGTTTAATCAACTGCTTGATGTTTTGATGAACATTATAAGTTAGTAGTTGTATCAACTAATTAAGGCATTAGTAAAAACAGATTCGAGACAGCTTAATAGAATATATATTTTAGAAATCAAAGTACTCTTGTAACGCAAATAAATAATGCCTAATACAAGAAAACGAAACAGTACACACAGAAACAGAACAGTTGATAGGAAAAAAATAAATTATGATGACGTTAACAGTTCTTTGTCTCGAATTCAGGATTGGTTTAAAACAAACAACCTCGTTTTAAACGCCAAAAAAACCAAGTGAGTTGTATTTTCGTTGCCTAATGTTAAACATCCAAATTATAATTTAGAAATAAATAACGAGAGGCTTATTGTCAATGATATTACAGTATTCTTGGGAATAAATTTGGACTCAAAACTTCAGTGGAATTCCTATTTGTCATCCTTGAATGGCAGACTCAGCTCCGCAGCATTCGCAGTCAGAAAAGTGGGACAACTGACCGACGACGTTGCTACTGCGCGTTTAATATATTTTAGCTATTTCCATAGTATTATGTCTTACGGTCTGTTACTGTGGGGTAATGCTACAGATATTGGGACTGTATTTATTTTGAGAAAAGGGCTATTCGTGGCATTTACGATCTTGGAGCTCGAGTCTCCCTACGGGATGTTTTTCCAAAGGTAGACATATTAACAATTGCGTCGCAATATATTTATAGCAATTTTATATATATTTACCAGAATAATCATTGTTTTGAAATAAATAGTATTAGTCGCATTGTAAACACTAGAAGGAATAACAAAATTGTAACTCCAAGCTTCCGACTGCGCAAAGTAAACGTCTCCTTTCTGAGTTATGGTATTCGAATGTATAATAAAACCCCACAAACAATTTTGGAATTGTCTCATAATAAATTTAAAGATTTTATTAAAAAATTATTTATAAAAACACAGTGGATATATTATTTTCAAAATAGTAACTGAGAGTAACTTCTCTGCATTCCGAATCGGTGGTAGCTTTACTTTTACATAATAATAATCACTTTAAAGTGTTAATTTGTAAAATAACTCGTGGGGCCTATTTGAATAAAGTTGTTTTTGATTTTATTTGATAGAACATTCATTTCTATAGAGTTCTTCATCAAGGCGATAAATTTGAATATAAATAATAAATACACAAAGCCACGGGCAAAATGAATTGAGCCACGCAATCATTTTTATAAGAAATATAAACTTACGAATGCTTTTTAAAAGATATAAACAGCCGTTTGTGATTATTATGAAGCACGCGAACTTTCTAAATCTGATGGATCGTCAATTTTATCACAAGATATTTCCTACTATGTAATCAGTTGTTATTAGCAAGGTTAATTCCGGTTAAAGGTACGTATTTTTTACTTATGCAAATGATATTTCAAAATTTTAATAGTTAGGTAGGTACATTTTGTTAGTAGTAGTACCTTAGTATTAGAGTTCTGAAAACTGAATAAGTTATAAATACTATTTACTTAATTCAACAAACAACTTTCCTTTTAATTTTTAGTTCATAATATAGTGTATACATTCAATAATATAGTTGACAGTTATAACCGCAGATTAGTAGCTTTTATTGACTGATATTTTATAATTAATAACTATAAGTATATATGTGAGTAAATACAATACCACAATTATTCAGCGATATATACCTCCTAGGTACCAATTAGGAACCAGCTTTTCTTGTCCATCTGTTGTCTCTTAAAATATAATTTAGACAACTCAGAGCGGATATATTTTTATTCTTATTCACATAGTTATTATTCTAATCTGAAAAACCTGTTCCAGTATCGGTGGGCGAATTTTATAATTTGAATATTTCTTTTAAATTATTCAAAATAATAGTTTGCTGCTACTGTACACCTATTAAAATATTATGGCAAAACATTTTTTACAAGCTCTAAAATTTACATGATATAAATAAAAAAAAACTAACTAACTAGATATACCTACTTTTTTAAATAAAAAAGTTATTTTGTATTTGACTTAGAGGTTTTTAATTGGATGAAAATAAAATGTTTGGGTAAAAATAATGTATTTAATTAATTTTTCAATTGTGTTATATATGTGCTTAATAACAATATTAACATAATAACTTTATATTTTGATTCTAACCGATATTATTCTAAAAGTTATAAAAGATAACAATTAAGTTTTTATTTTTATTAAATTATAACAATTCGTAATCGCCAATAAGTCGAATGTACTCATGCATACATTATTTACGAGAATAAATAAACTAATCCTAATATTACTCTTATTATAAAATTTATTTATAAAATTCGGTAAAAGGTAACGTCTCTGTTTAGTACAACAAAATATTTTCAATATAAACTAAAAGTCTTTGCAAATACAATTCGATAGCTTAGTTATATTAAGAGTCAAATAACTGCGAAAGCGGAAAAATAAAAACCTTGAAAACAAAGATAAAAATAAGGCTTTAATCAAGCCTAGGTCGAGATAATATGACTGACTGAGTCATGACACGCAGAAAATAAATATTACTTGTATTATTATTATTATTATTATTTTTGTTTGTTTTTATTACAAAAATACCTGTATTCAGATAATTCGAGTTTTTTCTTAAATGCTCACAAAACAGATACGTTATCGTTAGCTTAATAAGATTTACTTCTTGGGGTCTCTATAGACCCCCATAAAGAGTATCGAGCTGGTAGGGCGTTCGTAGAGTATGTATACGAAGGGGAAGTTGGCGATGAACCTACTCGGCTCTGCGGGACGCGACGAACGGAACCCGAAGATGGCGGTGGCGGCTGCTGCTACAGTACCTGGATGTATGAAATATGTTGGGTCTTCTTATTTCGTTACATCATGTGAAAAACTTGTAGAGTATATTTTAAGTTAATAATAATTACTTGTAAGACAGAAAATAAACAAACGTGTCTATTAATTTCAATCAATTTGTTAATAAAATAAAATCAGTAGGTGTTTATAATAACACATGAGATCACATTTTAAATTTTCTCTATATTTTTAAATTTAGTTAATAGTAATATTTTATTTACCAATAGTTAAACGTAATATTTAAGTGACAAAGTAAAATTTAATAAATATGTTATGTTAAGTCAAAAATAATAAACATAAAATCTTGAGTATATGTTATGTTTACTAAGCGTGACAGTAAATAAGAAAGTATGAAGACGTATCTTTAAATAATATCGGTCAACAATTAAATTACAATAGCATTATCATTGCTAACAAAGTCGCGGGTTAAATAAATACAATTAGGAATTAAACAAGAGAACTTCAACAGTAAATAAGACAAAACATACCTTCTTCATCAACCTGTATTTTGGCTTTATGGATGGCATCATCAAAATTAATGCCGTCATCATCTGACAAAGTGCTGAAATTCGCAGACGGTTTAAATAGGTCACCTACGCCAAGCGTCTCCAGGATCTATAAGAAAATATGTATCGAAATTATAGGTGAAATACTTGCATACGTAATGTATATCGTGCATCATTTTATACAATGTTTTTTTAGTTAAATGACATGTAATAAATTAAGATAATATAACAATTTCTAACTGACTTTCTTACTGACTAATTAGCATAGTGATTCTGTTACATAGCCTAAAATATTGATGGTTGATACTTGAAATGTATCCAATAGGATTATTGTATAATATGAATGACCAACAAGAAAGGATATTTGGAAATTCTACGTCTAAATTCGTCTAAATATGGGATGAAGGTTTGTATAATATTGTTTTTAAAGTAAATGATGATGATTATACCATCTGCCGGAAAAAAAACACAAACAAAGTTAAGGTAAATAGTGGTAAACAGTATTAGTTTTGCTTTATCAGCGTTTTCAATTATTTATTTTTTTAATTTTTGTTTGTGATGTCTTCATCAAAAGTATCTTGCTGTATTCGTGGCTGTTAAACCATTAAAAAACCACTTGTAAGTACTGCTGCTGTATGAGCCTATAAACCACCCACTGCTGAGCGAAGGCCTCTTCTCTATATAGAAGTAGACTTAGAGCTTAATCCACCACACTGCTCCACTGAGGGTTGGTGAATAATTTCCCTACCATGAGTAACGATGGTTATCAGGTGTCTATGATTACAACCGGGACCGACGGCTTTACGTGTTCTCCGAGGCACGGTGGGGAGACCCACAAGGACATACACCCAAAGAGAGATACATACCAGAACGGTCATCAACATCGTACTTGTAAATACACGTCTAATTAAATAAATAAATATTATGTGTATAATCAATATTCAATATGATACTACAGTTGGCAGGTATTAGACAAGTTCTAATTTTTTTCCACAAATATTAAATGATTATTATCGAGGTTTTTTTTCTGTTCGATTTCACATATTATATAAAATAAAAAGCTTGTTATTGTTTGCTGACTAATATTATATAATATTATAATAAATTTGAATAATTACAGCGGCATTGACGCTAAAGAAAAAAGTTATAACACGATCGTACTAATCACACATTAACAAAACACATATTTGTTCTAAATTGTATTTATTTTTTGTGTGCAATAAAGTTTCAATAAATAAATAAAATAAAAATAAGATTTCTACAGGATATTATTATATCACTACCTACAAGATGGCAACAAGCTATCGAACAAAATGGCACATATATATTATAATTAAATAGAATATGAAAAAATAATTTTGAATTTGTATATAAAATACGAAGAAACTTTTTCCCCGACCTAATATAAATAAGAACACTCTCAATAAAGTAACTTTATACATACCTAAAAAGAATATCAAAAACCGTTTATTCGGTTGAAAACATATTTTCTAGAGAGTTTCTGATTGTCAATATGATATCATTCACCGACTTTTAGTAAAGTTTAGGATGACGTAAGCAATGTTTTATCATAGATACAAAGTTGATTTATTGTACAACAAATAATTTAATTTTAAAAACCAAGAAGATCAAACGTGTAGTGTTTTGATTGGTGGAGTGATTGATTAAACCTGCTGATGTAAATTTATTTAAGCCTGTTCATGAGCATTTTAAAATAATTAGTTTTGTATAGTTTTTTTTTATTCATTACAAGAGGGCGTCATTAGTAAATTAAATCGCGCTATTGTTTAGTTAACATAGAATTCTTAATATAAGATCCAAACCATGTAATAATTGAGAATTGTATGGAGAATCGGATTGAGAATTGATATTTGCTTTTTGAGCGAAACGAGCCTCACCGTTTACTCTTAGTTTAATTTAGGGCAATAAATCTCGACTAACCAGCAGTTCAACCCGGTAGTTTTATTTAATTAGTTTAAATCAGTGCAACGCTACCGGGCCCCTTAACAAAGCCTATAAAGCCGAGATGGAGGAAGATAAGATGGCGGGTTGGGGAGCATAGTATGTTGCAGATTGGTGTTGGTTGGTTAGTAACACTGCAGCCCATCACCATCCTGGCCGGTGTACATTTGTTCACACCACTAGGACCTTAGTCGCCTGTTACGACACCTCGTCAAGTAAGAGGTGGAAGCTTTTGCAGAATTCTCATTTGTCATTCTGATGTAAAGACTCGGTTTCGCATTTTTTTTTGCGGTTAGATACGTTATCTATTGACCAAAATTATATTGCTCGATTAGTATACCTATATCAGTTAATTTCATAGTATGACGTTTACTGGTGAACACTATAGAGTGACACTACAGATATTGAAAATGCATTTATTTATTCTTCAAAAGAAAAAGAGCATATCACCATACTACACCATATTTAAATTATACAACACTTTCCAAAGTCGGTGTTTCCCGGCTAGAGCTTGTAGGGCTGGCTATACACAAGTTACATAATAAAATGTAAAATAATTTTTCAGTTGGCAATAAAGAAATTTAAAGTATTAAAGCTCGGGCAATCGATAGAGAATCGGTGAATTGATATTAATAGAGACAAAGATTTCGTAAAATTATTAAAAAATAGAAGGGTAAAATACGGACGACCGTTTTGGTGTAGTGGTGCGAGTAGTTGCCTCAACGCCGCGCGCCGGCGGTCGCGGCTTCAATTCCCGCTCCGGGCAGATATTTGTATTTGCACAAATATTTGTTTCCGGTCTGGGTGTATGCCCTTGTGGATGAGATGTCTTCTTATCCTAGCAGGGTCGCCATGCCATGTGCGTCAGAGAGATAAAATAATACGACAAAAGTTGATTCTCAATTGATCATCGATCTTTATTTTGTAGAAATATAAAGTATTTATAGTTGGTTTCAAGTAGGTCGCTACTATTTATTGTCAGCGAAACAAATATAATGTTCAAGGTTTAATTATAAAAATATAATGTACAAAATTTAATGCTTATTTAACAAAATCATATTTAGTAATGTAATACAATTTTAAATACAAGTTTAATTTCTGGGTTTACTTGTCATAGGTTTACGTCGTACACTACAGTGGATCTCCCCACCGTGCCTCGGAGAGCACGTAAAGCCGTCGGTCCCGGTTGTTATCATAGACACCTGATAACGATCGTTACCCATGGTAGGGAAATTATCCGCCAACCCGAAGTGGAGCAGCGTGGTGGATTAAGCTCCAACCCTTCTTCTATATGGAGAAGAGGCCTTCGCTCAGCAGTGGGTTGTTTACAGGCTGATACAGTAAACTTCGGACAGTGGTCTTGTTACTTAAGCAACATTTGTTTGTAAAGATATTTACAGTTTTATGCAGTATGCAAACAGAATAGCTCGTGTATTAAGACAAAGTAAAACTTAAAAAATCTTATTTTAATACGGAACGTGACGTTCAAACGAATCTTCAATCTACAGAGCCCCCCACCCCCTTCACAGAACGGTCTATAGAAGCCGGACATACTTATGTATTGATATGATATATATTTTTTTATTAATTACTACTCTTTTTCGTACTTATTGCCTTTACTTTTGGATCATCTTTCGTATTTTGATATTTATATAAAAAGGATATGTACTTACTGGTCTAAGAGGCAGAGTTCTTTCCATAGTAAATTTAGGAATTTCGACGACCACTTCTCGGCCCATGTAGCCCTCTTCTACTACGGTGGCGAGGCGCTCCGGAGTCAAGTTTGCGATGATGTTCGTCACACCTATAACGAAAACATTATAGTTATGTTTTAACAAAGTCTGTAGTGCGGGTCTGTTTATTACAAATTAATACACCTTTCCTATTCGCTTAGCAATTTGTTTATTGTGCAGTGCATTGGTACTAAGAAAGAGGTGTTTCAAAACAATTTTTATTTTAATTTCTAGACTGGTCCTTTTCAACTAAGTATAAGGATCAATGGTCACCTCAACTAAATATGAGTATATCTTCGACAGCTTTTATCAGCTGGATTAATTGCAATAATGTTCAAAGAGAGTTTTCAATCTATGAGTAAATCTTGTCAGAAAATTAAATAATTAGATACAAAAATGATTTAATGTTCTCTTATATTTACGCGAATTTTACTCATTTAATTAAAAGTCTAGACCGGATTTTATCAAGTTTATTTGTTTAAAAAACTTTACAGTTTAACGATTTTTAAATTATTTCCTGATGTTTCGGACTTTACAGCGTCCATGGACCCGTCCTCCGAGACCGAGCGATAAAATCCAGTCTAGACTTTTAATTAAATACAAAAATGTTTGTTTTGTAATACACTTACTGCCTTATTCATAAACGTACTATAATTCCGATATAGCTAAAAATATTTTGCCTCCGTCTATCGAATATAAAAAGACTACAAAACGAAAGAGACAAAACATATATTATAATAACTATATCGGGCTTATAAGTACGTTTATGAATAAGGCTGTTAGTATCTTGTCTGCATTAAATGTGATAAAGATTTAATTGGTCATAGTTTTACGAAAATATTGACGAATATTAAAACAGTGCTTGTGATAGAGTCCAGCTCTAATAATTGCTTTTAAAGAGCCCGAAATTATTATAGCTTAAAAAAACGTGGACTTAAAAATAATTTAATCAAATTTTCTCTCAAAAATTAAAAAGTCTGACTATTGCAAAAAAAAAAAAATACCCCCACTTAGAATAACGTTGATATTTCACAGTTTCAATAGAACACTATAGAAAATCTGTATATCATATCCCCGCTTTCCCCTTATTTTTTGAAACTGTTGAATACGTATGTTAATGCCCAGATTAGTTAAGTAAGAAATGTTATAGGTGAAAATTTAATTGATTCGGCATTCATTTAGTAGTTAATAAAATAATGAGAAGCATAACACCAATTTCTTAAATTATAAAGTAAATACTGAATTATTACAATGATTTTGCTCTCGTACTAACCTTCCTTCATTGAGTACGGAGGAAGTAGGATGTACATGCTAATGTCATTTCCCTTGTATGGGAGTTCCAGGATCTGCGCACCGAGCTCGTCGCTGACCACTGTGAATGAGGGTGACGATTAAGGAAAACAATAAAAAACAGAATGGCACACGAGCATTTATCTGTATATTGAATACAGTCGTGTGGTGATGGGCAGAGAAGAATACTCCCGACCTCCTTCTTGCGTAGGTGTCGTAAAAGGCGAATATTATTTTCGCGACGGGGACTCTTACGATCTTGGAGCTCGAGGAAGTTTTAAACTAATAGACATACGATTGCGTCACAGTATATTAATTATAATAATATTATCCACATTTATAAATTATTAAACACTGGCAGAAACCGTCACAAACATAGTATAAATACGAGAAGGAAGGAATGTAATAAGTAATGTAAGGTTCGCAACGCACTACTTCGCAAAGTTCTTCTTTATGGGCCAAAGTAAACGCATACGCTGGCCGTGCGGTGACCGGCAGAGAAATATAGTCCTGATTTCTTTCCTGCCGAGGTGTCGTAAAAGGCAACTAAGGTTATAGTGTTGCGAATAACTGTGCACCGAGCGGGGTGGTGATAGGCAGCAGCGTTATCATATCCTAAATAGCACACTGCGCTCGCCAACACACATGCCAAGCGCAATGAGTATTGGCAAATTCCCCCCGTATGACAATTACAATAATTTTATTTACTATTCCCGGCTATGGCAGCGGCCTGGGTAACGGTAGGGCAGGAGGTGCGAAGAATCTCCGGGTAAGATTCCGCTGCCACCCACAACGACGCCTGGCCCTAGTGACACACACACAATCGTGACATTCAGTCGTCGGCTCCCTCTGGGCCGTCCGGCACAGGTAGTCACCAAAGCAACCGTGGGCGAATGGCAGCCGTTACGCGTGTGCCGTACGGCTGCCCCGTCAGGTCCTCCCCCACCTCCGCATAAGCGCTTCCTGCACTATCCGACGCACCCGTAGGATCCCATCCAACGTAGGGTTCTCACCAAGAGCCCTCCTACCCGAGACGTATGAGTAGGTCTCGGCAAGAACCTCCTCCAATGGCCCCAGGGGCCAGAGGCTGAGCGATTTCTTGGAGAAGAGGAGACTCTTTATGACGAATTCCTTTCTTCCAGAAGCCGCCTCACAGGAAATGGACCTGGATAAGTCCTGATGATTCCACTAGGAATAAAATAGACTTCATCATGATAACCAGACGACAGATATTCAATGACGTCTCCTTGATCTATAGGGTGAATCCATAGGGGTGTTAGAAGCACATTGCATAGTATTAAACTGGAACGGTCTCGCCTGGTGAAGTTGGTACTTAGAACATCTAACGTACTATTTCTAGACGATTGCCTTTCTGTGGATGATATTAAAAACAGGTTGTTGAACACTGTTCATACAGTCGGGAGTCGATTTTACAGACCCGGCCGTAAAAGAGGCTCCCGAAAACTCTGATCAAACTCAAAGTCTCATGTAAGAGCGACGCTTGTTAAACCTGCAATACTCTTGGGACGCTGAAGCATATAGACGGATCAACAGACGGATATAGAAATCTCTGAAACACGATATACGTGTCTTTAATACTAAACGTATTAAAGACTAGCGGCCCGCCCCGGCTTCGCACGGGTCTTTAACTAAAATTTTAAAAATTATACATTTATATTTTTTATCACCTACACCTGTGTCGATACTGGAAAATATTTTATAATAGACGGATTGAGTGACAGATTTATTATATCTATATACATACATACATACATACATACATACATACATACATACATACATACATATATATGTATATAGATAGTACGGATGAAACATTTGAACTGTTTTTTTTATTAATTATTTTCTCATTGATGAATACCATATTTTAATAAGTATTATTCCCGACGAAGACAAATCCAAAAACACAAAAATCATAAAAATCGTTCCACTCGTTCTCGAGTTATAAACGGTGTAACTAACACGACTTTATATATATATATATATATATATATATATATATATATATATATATATATATATATATATATTTATACATATTACAACTTAAATAGCTATAACCATCCAACTTTGTACAATCAACAAACAAATAACGACCAAATATTTTAAATTTTAACAACGAACAAACAATCAAGACCGTAGTACCCTAAAGTATTTAATTATAAACAAAAAAAAAAACAGATTTTTAAATACGGGCGAGTGTCATTCTTTTGGCCGAAGTTTTGGTCAGCGCGATTCAGAAAATTAGCTGCGCCATCTATCGTATAATTGTAGAATATCGTTTTTATATTTAGTGACATTTAACATAATTAATATTTAACATAATAGTATATTAATTGAAAATGATGTTTATCTAAAATATTAAAACAATTTCTATTCCTATCCAACATATTTAGTAAACTTTTAAGTTTAACAAAATAATAACTCAAATATAAGTTTTGTGAGTTTTAAAGATTCCTTAGACCAGATGGCGTTGGCGGCGTAGGTACCTATTTCTATTTTCTTAAATATTTATTTTTAAATTTAATTACAATGAAACAAAAACTAAATTATACTGTGAGTTATTTCCAATTTTTATGTATTAAAGTTATTAACATTGGTTTTGTACTTTTTACGTGATACGTGATCAGAGAAAAACACGATAAGAGATGGCGCTGATACAAAAAAATACGCGCTATTGAAATTTATTCTTGATGATATATAGTGTATTAATAAAACGGAGGTTTTAACAGATTTATTATTTGTATAGATACGATAGAGCGGATTCGGGGCCCCAAAGCGTTCTCAAGGGATGCGTCTGTTGGTCAAAGCCTGTTGTCGAGGCTAAAAACAGAGGATGGAGGTAAAGCGTTGTCCAGGGATGAGATTTAGATGGAGGTCGAGAAATTTTACGGACAGCTGTATACCTCGGTCAACCAACTTGTTTGTAGTTCGACGAAGATCCACGAGCCGAGCTAACCCGACATTATTCCGAAGATATACCGCATATCAGCTTGCATTAAATTAGTACGGCTCTGGGACAGCTTAAAAAACAATAAGGCACCGGGCGAGGTCTGTATTACGTAAGAGCTTCTGAAAGCGAGTGGAAAACCGGTACTTAAAGTCCTTCAGAGGCTCTTAATGTCGTCTTGTTCGAGGGCGTAACGCTGAAAACCTGGAACAAAAGCGTTGTGGTGCTCTTCTTCAAAAAAGGCTACAATACCTGGTCGAGGAATTACAGGCCCATTTCGCTTCTGAATCACGTTTATAAGCTGTTCTCTTGGGTCATTACGAATCATCTGAGGGGCAAGTTTGATGACTTCCAACCTCCGGAACAACTCGGTTTCCGAAAAGGCTAGTGTACCATAGACCACATACATACACTGCGGCAGATTATACAAAAGACAGAGAAGTATAATCGGCTATTATACTTGACGTTTGTGCACTATGAGAAAGCCTTCGATTTGATCGAATCTTGGGCGATGCTGCAGTCTTTCCGGCGGTGCCACATCGACTATCGGTATATCAAAGTGTTGCAGTGCTGTTACAATAACGCTAGTATATTGGTTTGAGTACAGGAGCTAGAACGAGAGCGATTTCAATGCAGCGAGGTGTGAGACAGGGAGATGTCATCTCTCCGAAACTGTTTACCGCAGCATTGGAAGACGCTTTCAAGCTTCTGGAATGGAAAGGATTCGACATCAACGTAAACGGCGAATACATCACTCACCTTTGATTTGCCGACAATATCGTGCTTATGGCAGAATCACTGGAAGACCTCAGTGTTATGCTCAGTGACCTCGATGGAGTTTCCCGACGGGTGAGTCTTAAAATGAATATGGACAAGATAAAAATCATGTCGAATGTCCATGTCATGGCCACCTTGATATCTGTTGGAGATTTTGCTCTCGAAATTGTTGACAAGTACTTCTACCTAAGACAAAATGTCCAACTTGGTAGGTCCAACTTCAACAGAGGTCAATCGTCGAATCCAGTTAGGATGGACAGCGTTCGGAATGTTAAAAAACGTCTTTTCATCCGTCATACCTCAGTGCCTGAAGTCGATAGTCTTCGACCAGTGTGTGTTACCAGTATCAAAAATAAAAAATAAAATAAAAAATAAAGTAGATACCTAAGTAGTAAGTACTCCATTGTATGTAATTTCTCTGTACTTTTTTAAATTTGTTACTTTTTTGAAATAACGTGTTGCAAAATTATATAAGTAATATGTTATTTTATATTTACAAGTAGTATATCGAAGTACGTACCTAAAAAAAGTAAATAGCAACTTAAAGCTACACCTTAATTTAATCTAAAGCTTGTATATCTCTTAAGAAAAGAAAAACAAAAAAATACTTACTATAATGGAATATCCCCTTCTGTCTCATGAACGGTACTAACGTCTGGCGAGTTTCAGAAACGAAAAATACTTGCTTCTTCGTTCTTTCTGCGGGAAATTTCGAAGCCCAGACGCCTTTAAAATAAGCAGCGTTAGCCAAAACCAATTTCGTGGTCTCCATGATGCCATATGCAGGAATCAAGTCGTTGATGTTGTTTTTAGTGATGCGAGATACCCATTCGTTTATCTGCAGACGCGATTGTTCAGGATTTTGGTGAAAGTTCTGAAAAAAAAAAGAATTGATTTAATATAACAGAGTCGATGCAACTTCGTACAAAATATCAATTATACCTGAGTATATATTAATTATTGTACACCAATTAATACTTAAATAAAATGAAAATATAATATAAATTATGATAAAAATCATAATTATATTGTACTACGTATCTGTGTCACTGAACTTCTCTTAAATGGCTGAACCGATTTTGATGTAACTTTTTGAAAATGTTATAATTAAGCGTTGTGATTGACGATTAGTTTTATTATGCTTACAGTTTTTTATCTCTACATAGCTTAAATTATAATTCTGGTAAAATGTAATCACGCGAATATATTAATATCTACTTTGTTCTTTGGCTTTCGTTTAATTTGTAAAAAAAGCCCTTACTGATTTTCGAAAATATAAAAATTCATTATTCGACGTGTAAGAATTATAATTACCAGAGCCTCGATTTCTTCCCCGAGTATGTCGAGGAGGCATTGCCGCAAGTGCAGCTCGTTGTCTACGAACATCTTGTTCGCATTCGTGAACTCATAGCTGTCACTGTTGTTGTTGAACGCGCGCGACCGCTTGTCGACTTTGTATGCCATTAGCAAGTTCACCTTGTCCTGTAAACGGGCATTACATACGACTTGTAAACTTTCCTTATTCTTTTTTGTGTACTTGCCTTGAATATATTTTCATAAAACGTATTAAAAATTAAAAAAAAAAATATATATTATTAAAAAAAAATAGAATAAAATAATTAGTTACAAGATAAAAAAGTTATAGTTTCAATTATAATTTTTTTTCTAATTTTATAATCTATATATATATAAGAGATTTCCACGTATACATTGACTCATAACGATATCTCTGAAACTATAAGGCGCAGAGACTTGAAATTTGGTAGGAATATTCCTTTTACCGAGTAAAGGTCAGCTAAGAACGAATTTTACGAAATTCTACCTCTAAGGGGGTGAAAAAGGGGGGCAAAATTTGTATGGGACAACATGATTCCTTGGTCCAATCTACTTCAAATTTCGCATAATTATTCTTTAACAAAATTGGTTGAAGACGTGTTTCGTATTTTATCGAAATTCATCCTCTAACGATGTTAAAAGGGGGGAGAAAATTATTTTGATATAAATACTCCATAGTGATTTTGATTTAAATTAAAATTTATTTTGACACATGTTTGACAACCAATCCGTCTGTTATAAAATATTTTCCAGTATCGACGCAGGTATAGGTGATAAAAAATATAAATTAATAATTTTTGAAATTTTAGTTAAATACCCGTGCAAAGCCGGGGCGGGCCGCTAGTTATATATAATATAGTATATATAATTATATTTAAACATTTCACTTCAATTTATATTGAATCCGTATTAAAATAATATATTAGAATAATACTGTATCCATACCGAATTAAATTAATTTTCGTACTTTTTAAGTTGTTGAAATTGTACAAGATTAACTTGCTATTATCGTTCTAAATGTTTTTGAGTTGATTGTAATAGTAATCTTTTCATTTCTTACCTGTGCATCAGAAATGCGCAAAGATTCTTTCAGAGACTTTTCCGTTTCACCACTCGCAGCAAAATATCCAAGAAGTAACGCATGGTACACCGAAAATGGCGAAAAAAATATATTGTCATCGGGTACAGCATTGTTAATAGTATTGAAAAGATTCAAAGTAAATTCCATTTGATTTTTGTATAAGCTCAAGCGTGCTTCTGGGTTAGGTTTCTTCGCAGAATCATCTTTGTAAAAACATTGGCAGCTTACTGACGTCGTTAAAGCAAAAAAAAATATTATGCCTAATTTCAGCATCTTGTTTCTGAAACAATAAACAATATTATGTATATAATGATGATAGATTACTTGATTATTGTAACTTTAAAAATACCGATAATTCACTCACGAAAATAATAGATACTGATTATTATGATGATCTAGACAATATAGCTGTAGGAAAGAACCAGTTTTCAAAAGGAATATACTCGTAAAACTACAATTAGAACGAGGTCAATATAAATTAGCAATAAAAAACTGATGATTCACTGCCAAATGTTTCGCAGAAAAGAGTTCATCTCAACGTCATCGACATTTCACCATCACTTTCTAACGGCGCAACGTCGCGCGTCGCTAAATGCGCACGATAGAGAGAGGGGGTACTAACTGTAATTAATTAGCAAGCTAACTTCATGGGTAAAAATTAATAACAAGCGAAATAGTTTGTTGATTTGGTTGGTGAACGCGCTACGATAATCGTATTTATAAAAAATAATTATTAAATAAAGTTAAAAAAAAATGCATTAATATTTCTTAAATAAAAAGACTCGATAAGGCTCGATCCACATTACAGTGCTGATCTCAGTTCGTTCTCGGTCCGATCTCAATCCGGTAAAATGTTTTGTATGACGAATCGTTGCTGGAGCGTGACTTGATCGGACCTTGACTGCCACGGATAGTATGAATACTCTCATTGTTTCTTGTGTAACAATATTTTACCGGATCGAGATCGGACCGAGAACGAACCGAGATCAGCACTGTAATGTGGATCGGGCCTAAGCGTGCTCTCAGGTCAAGGGGGGGTCGCGGGGTATGGTGCTTCTTCAGCCCCCGATTCGTCGGAGTTCGCGCGCGGACTATATGTTTTTTTTTTACATATTTCGTTATACATTTATTACTTTATAGGTAAGGAGTCACATTCACGTCGTCGGGGTCACCAGTTTTAGCGCAGAGAGAGGCAGCCATTGAAAAGGAAGGATCCTTCGACCAGACGGGAGTTGCGTCTGATGGGATACGCGCCACTTAACGTTTGTTGTCGGGTTCTTGTATATATGTTCAATTGCTTTGAAAACTTTTATAGCGCGATGTAGGATGCGTCAGTTCATATGCGCGTCAGTTCATATGTGGCGAGATAGTTGTCGCTACATCATTCCCCCTCCGAGACCGGAGGTCGATAGCAGGTTGAGTCGTCGATACATTTTTTGTGATGCTTGCCGGGCCAGTGGAATGTTCCAGTGAGTCGGAACCAGATTTAGCATAGTTCACGGTGAGTCGGAACTGTCTGCGGTGATGCCCCAGTGAGCCGGGTGGTGCAGTGCTGCGTAGTAGCTGGATGCTGCGTCGACCAGGAGAGAAGTGCGTCTCTGCTTGCTGACCGGCCGAAATGCAGTGTGCTGTGCCATGGTCGCTGAGAAGGCTGTGGGTGATGGACCAGGAATGCGTGTCCGCTGCATGCTGGTGGTCAGGATACCCGTAGTAGCCGTGGATGCTGGCTGGCTGTATGACTCGCTGCTCGAAAGCTTGAGGAAGTGATGATGATGTCACGATGACGTAGCTTTGCGAAGGCTGCGCTGACGATCACGTCGGGGTCACCAGTTTATAGGTAAGGAGTCACGTTCATGTCGTCGGGTTCACCAGTTTTGGCGTAGAGAGAGGCGGCCATTGAAAAGGAAGGATCCTTCGACCAGACGGGAGTTGCGTCTGGTGGGCTACGCGCCACTTAACGTTTATTGTCGGGTTCTTGTATATATGTTCAATCGCTTTGAAAACTTTGATAGCGCGATGTAGGATGCGTCAGTTCATATGTGGCGAGATAGTTGTCGCTACAACTTGTTATGTGCGAGGGTATGTTTTTTGAGGAAAGTTGTTCAGTATGATAAGCAGATCATGTAGTTAAAATATCATCGATTGTCCCAGATTCACCTAGTATAATAGAGTAGATTTACTATGGCTGTTTTACCAATAAGATATACATACATACCTACTTATTAATGAATTTAAAACAATGTTTTAAACATGTTAAAAACAATGTTACACAGCTGCATAAAAAACATCATAATTTGTTTAAAACATGTTTTTTTTTATATACCTATATTTTTTTAACGAAATGTTTTGTTCTTTAACAAAAAAATTTTTTTTTTCAAACGCTGTGTTTCCTCGGATTCTTATCACAAACAACTTACAGCGTTCGTTACTCATGGTATAAAAATTATAAGCCAAACTGCAGTGAAGCAGTCAACCCTTCTCTTATATGGAGAAGAAACCTTTTACCATTTACCCAGGAGTAGGGCGTTCACGGTCTGATTCAGTTTAATTTAGTTCAGGGCCTAAAGGCCTATTATACTTTCTGCTGTTAAGTTTCTGATAACCTATTCGATACTTATGTGCGAGATAAACTTATCTGCAACAGGTAAAACAGACCCTTAATGTTGTAGTTAGAAACAATATGTTGAAAATATTATTTACACATTTATTATTTAGCGTAATTTCAAAATGTAAATCGTATTATTGTAAAGTATTTAGTCTGTTATTTTTTAAATTACAGTTCATAACTGTAATTTAACCGCATTTTTAGGTTATATTATAGATAAAATATAAAGAAATAAATACTTGTTTATGGGACTGGCGTGTCCATGTAGGACAAAAGTCCCTCAAATTCATAAAATAATTAAAAAAAACTACTTGTTTCTACATTTTTTTTCTTAAATTCTATCCTTAGAGAGGATGGGATAGGAGACTTTTAATTACAAACAAATAATTATATATTTCAGCGTTTTTAGAAATTGCACTGTTATGAGGGCCAAATGAAACGTGAAAAGTCGTACGTGAACTCTACTATTTATTAAGTTAATTTATATAAAATGAGTACGCGAATTAGCGTATTAAAAAATTTTACCTTTTAGGTGATTAAAAAAATAAGAAAGGATTATATATATAACGGGTACGTTATTTTTAATGATTATGTAATCTTTTTCTGCGCCAGCAAAGTCGCGGAAAATTAGACCAGTGATTCCCAAAGTGGTCTATATCGACCCCTAGGGGTCTATGACAACCTGCAAGGGGTCTACGTCAGCGAAAAAAATTTGGGGGTCCATGAAATGAAAATGGGGGTCCACGATAGTGGATCTCAACACATACACTGATAGTACCTATTTACTTACATCATACTATCTTATAATATCAAAACATATACATTATTTATAAAAGTACCTATGAAGTAAAAAAAATATTATATATTTTTATAAAATTGTGTAAGTTGTAGGATGTTGGTATCTCCTAACGAAAAAAAGAAACAGACTGGACATCATTAGCCGAGGAGATTTAAGATTAACCCTTACAAAATTGACGCCAAATGTTGATAATTTATTATTAAAGCATCAGGTTCATCCTTCTCACTAAAATATTGACTTATTGCTTATTTTTTTTTATTTATAGTTTATTTTATGTTTATTTAATGTTACGTATATTTTACATAACAGATACAAAATTTTATTTTGAGTAGTTTAATTTAAATTCAATTAATAAATGTATAAATTAACATGTGTTTTTACTTTAAGTTTTTAACACTAAACTTCACTACAGTTAGAAATTTACAGGAAATCAATATCAGGTAAGTAGGGGGTCTACCCAACACGGAAAAACATGGCAAGGGGTCTACGACACAAAAAAGTTTGGGGAACTCTGAATTAGACACATATTATATTGCACCTTTTGCAGTGACACTATTAAATACCTATTATTAATTTTTATAATATTATTATAATACTAAATATAAAAATTATCAAGTACAATATTGGTTTCAAATCAATAAGTTCGTTAATAAAAAATCATAATAGGTATTCAAAATTATTATTAAATAACAGTGATAGCATTGCGTATAGGTACGTCACTCTGAACCTCGACGTACGGAATTAGTCACAGTTATATTTGCAACGATACGATTACGATAACCCTCAACATAAAATGGGTTTCTCCCAAATGAGTCGTGTTCATCAAAACAGGACGTTTAATTTAAATTTACGATTATTTAATATGCTAAATCAATTTATCAAGGTTTCGAATTAAATTACTGCGTAAAACATGGACATATTTATTTATTGTAATAAATATATACCTAGTTATGTATGCGTAAGACCAAGCTGAACGATCTCACTAGCTATCATATTTACATGATTGTATTTACTTAAATATTGGTCCATTTCTGTTTGAGTATAAGGTACTGGGCTCAAAGTCGTTACAATGATTTTGATTTTTTTGTCTGATAGTAAAGATATACGAGTATACGTCTACTTATGGCAAAAATTTAATAACGTCTTTGAACATTTCAGACGTTCATGAAAATTATTATTGTTAAGGGCGAATAATACTAAATTATATGTATGTATTGCTATCATTTATTATATTGTTTGTGTGTTTGTTTGTTTAAGCACATATCACTGTAAAAAGTAATTAGTTTATGTACAAAATCTCCATAACTTTAATTACAGGTCACCTAAATTACAATACCTATATTTTTAAACTTATGTGCCGTCGACGCCGTAAGCATAACTAATAAAATTATAAATAAACGATACGTAATAGGAAATTTCTAATTAACATTATTTGCATTATTTTTATACAATACCAAAATATCATAATAATTGATATGTATGTTTTTTTTATGTAAAAAAAGTCTTGCACTTAATAACAATCTTAACGGTTGAATAGCAAAAAAAAGGTCTAGGTTAGAGTGGTTAGATGCGCTAGCTTAGAAAATGTCTATTCAGTGTTCTTTTGAAGGTTATAATAAGTGGAGGATACTGGCAGTGTGTTTCACATGTAGGATAAGAACCCTGTTTTGGATGTCCGGTAACAGACCATGAAAGACATCTGTATGGCCTAAAGAAACATTTGTTATTAGTGGGAACCGAAACACCGACAACTAGTACAACAGACCATTGCTGTGACCAACTAACGTCAACGTCAACGTCAAAATAATAGTAAAACATTTCGAGTAAACGGGTTGAATGTCCACCACATAAGGATGTGTAATGCAGGCGATTCGCGCCGCGACCGCGACAAGAGACCGAGACCAGAGACAGAGACAGGAGACCGCGAGCGTCACTTTTCATTGGACTTTGTATGGGCCCTAGTTCGCGTGTACGACCGAGACAGGAGACAGAGACGCGAGACCGGAGACAACGCGGTCGGACGGTCTCCGTCCCGGACCAGCGAAACACATTTCATTATTAAAAAATTACTGCGTTTTCTGACGAAGACTGCGAAAAGTTTATTGAACAGATCAAGCAGTACCCTCCGATATACAATGCACGACTTAACTTACTTGACTCTCTACTACAGTATAAAATTAATGACACAGTACAACACAATTATATTATTACACAACTGACTCGTGTCGCCGTCGCAGTCTCGGTCTTGACCGTCAGTACATACAGAAAAGACCGAGACACTTGTCGCCTAGGACGAAGTTTCATTCTTCGTCCTAGCTTGTCGCGGTCTCCTGTCTCTGTCTCTGGTCTCGGTCCCCTATCGCGGTCGCGGCGCGAATCGCTACCATAAGACATCAAAAAGCAAGCAACTTTGCGTCGATGTTCTTTTTCAGCTGAACAACGGGTAACCTGTGTAAGCAATACCTTGCCTATGATTCTGCAGGCACGACGATATTGCAATGTCGCTACCAGGAGCTAGGCTATTGGAGCATTCATTAAAAGAAATACGCATAAATATCCAATACCTACGTACCTACAAATGTTTTGTTAAAAAGGCATAAAAGCGTGTTAAGGGAATAAAAAACAAATACCTACGTAAATTGCGTTATTCCAGGTAACAGTACCTAAAGATAAACAATGAGGGTAATGTATGTCACTTATTGAATATTTATACGCAGGTAACATCGACGGAAATATTATATTAAAAGAACGATATTTTTAAGGATTTTAATAATAGTTAACACGAGTAGAGTTACGTCAGAGGGAATCCCACACATCCTTGGACAATAGCTTAATAATGCGCGTATTTCCCTTCGTGTTTCAGATCAGCATGTGGAGAAAGTCGACGCGTCATCGGCAGTCGGCACATATGTTACTCAATAACCGGACCACAAAGCGTGTCAATTCTTATTATGTTTTAACAACGTCTATATAAATGTATGCATTCATAAATTTCGTATTAATAAATTTAAAATGAGTACAATTAATATTACTTTCTTAAATGTTATTTATAATATTTGACGAACTATTATTAATTTAAAAAAAAAACACTTAAATTTTTAATTTTTTTTTTTAAATATAGACATATTGTAATTAATTTTGCGAATTAAAAGGTAAAGCTACTCATCTTAAACATGAAGATTTATCGTCATTAAATAATTAATGTCAGTAAAAATGTTATAACATTCTTATACTTTCATAAATTATAAGGTTTCTGTACTAAATAGTTTATTTGTTACGTAAAAATTCTGGAATTTATGTCAATTACTGAAAACGTATCCTTTATAACAAACTGTAAATCATTTTTTACATTAACAGCTACGTAAAATAAAAAAAAAAATGTGTTTATGGCAGCATGCACCGTTAAAAATAAACCGTTGCATATTATGATTATTAAGCAAAATTTACACAAGAATTTATAATATTTGACCATCATCACTTTGTTTTTTTGTCGTTCTTTGTCACATTGTATCTTCGAATCAAAGGAGATGGGGACTAGTAGGCCAAAATATAATAAGTACCGACCAATAAAAATTGGTCATTTTTTTATTTTAAAATATAGAAAAACTGTTCAATTCTGAATCTGAAAGCGTTGAAAAATTAGAAAGATAGTTTTCATCAAATTAATTGGGTATCGATTCAACTATAATCGATTACAGAATAAAAAAAGAAAAGGTTTGCACTAGTTAATGAAATCAAAGTATTTAGATGCACAGTAAAGTTGTAAACAATAAAGTGAATTTAAATAAAGTTACATTAATAGCGAAAATATCAATTAATATCTGATTTAAACTAAAATGATTGTCGATTTCGTATTGATTTAAAATAAATCATATTTTTAACGACAGCTTTGACAGCCGACTGATATTGATACTAGCCGTTTATTTTCTACCTACATCTCCCAGGTGACATTTTAATAATAATAGAAGAAGAATACTTAAGGTTTTTTTTATCCTGAACGCCTTTTCGATAAATCTGATATTTATTTACAGTTTCAAGCTATTGATATTTGTAATGAGTTTTCAAAAATTCTTAACTAAATATAAAAAATATTAATGCTTCAAGAACTTAGTGACCGGGTTTTTACATATAGACATTATAACATAACCTTACATTTACAAAACGTCTAATAACTCCGCTCTCAGATAGAATAGAAAATATAGAGGATTTTCAGCGACGGATCTATTAGCCTAAATATATTAGTTGTATTAGACAATTGATACCATTTTCATTTCATTATTCTGGCCCAAGAATGTATGGGATCGTTTCCATCTCCTTTATGCATTATTTCTATTAAAACAAAAAATAAAAAATAAAATTGCTAAGTGCTTATGTAATATTAACATATGAAATTGGCGTTTTGTCGTACTGGCCACTTTCTTGGCCATCTCTAATATTTCCTCTTTGGTTAATAATTCCAAATTCAAATTTATACAACTATTTACTCATGCATTTGCGTTTCGAAAAATCTAATTCATTTTTGTTTTTTCCTCTTTTGTTTTTCATATTTGCGTCACTCAGTTTACAAAATCAAAAACTTGAAATATCGTGTTATTTACTAGTACGAGTTCCATCGTGGCACCAGTGCTACAGAAAGGGCTCGAAGGATTAATGATGTGTATGGCTGCGGTGTCGCAAAAGAAAACACAGTGGGTTTTTGGTTCCAACGTTTTCGTTCTGGAAATTTCGACCTGCAGAACCATGGGCGGCCGGAGACCAAAGTTGATAATGAATAATTGAAGGTTATTGTGGAAGGGGATCCATCACAAACCACGTCCGAGTTAGCTGCAGGCTGCGGTCTGAGTGATAAAACTGTTTTAATCCACTTGAAGCAAATTGGGAAGGTAAAAAAGCTTGAAAGGTGGGTACTTCATGAATTGAGTGAAGTGGACTAGTGCCGGTGTCGTTCATTACAGCTTTCTTAAATCTGGCCAGACGATAACGCAGAAGTCTATTGTCAGCAACTGCAAACCATGATGGAAAAGCTAGCTGCTAAATAACCGAGGCTAGTCAATCGCTCTAGGCTACCGCTGCTTTAGGACAACGCTAGAGCACAAACTGCACAAAAGACAGCTACTAAATTATAGGAGCTTCAATTGGAATTTCTAAGATATCCATCGTACCTACTCACCGGACCTTGCTCCAACAGATTACCATTTCTTAGAAATTTGGATAACTTCTTGAAAGGGAAAAAAATTCACCTCCGATGGGATTTTATTGATTCCCGTCCGAATGGTCTTTTTTAGTAAAGATATCAATTAACTACCTATAAAATGGCAAAAGTGCGTAGATAGTAATGGTACACTATATTAAAAAAATCGACTTTATGTTCCGACCATACAAAACGCCAATTTCATATGTAAATACCTATTAAATTACGTCATTTCTCTGTTAAATCTATGAAAATACAATTTCTTAAATTTTTTGACGAGATAACGTCTAGTAAATCGATAAAAACCGGCTGCACGCACGAAAAAGCATAACTCATTGTCACGTTCCGCGAACGAGAGCGCGGAACAAGCGATAGAGAGACACGATCGGCCTACGCGTTCGGCTTGTGATGCATCTATCTCTCTTGACACTCCATTGACCGATGCGTCCGAGTAGAAGAGATAGCGGCAGCACGCAACCTACACGTGAACTGTATTTAAAGAAATTTTTACTAATAAAAGATGACTAATATACCTATATAATATTGGTATTGCATTTTATTTCTCAGTTTTTATTATTTCATCTATTACCTATTCATTATTAGAGAATATGATTCATTGCAAGTAGCCATTTTTGTTTGTCATCTTACTATGAACCATATTAGTTACAAGATAGAGATAACATAACTTCTTTTTCCAAAAGGTTTCTTTTTCCAATGTGTTAGTTTTATTAAATTAGTTTGTAGTTCATATCAGTTGAACGATATTTGGATAAAATAAAGTTAAGAATTTAAAATCAAATTATAAGATATAAAAGTTGATTTCCATAACCACCATCTGTCGCTAGTTACTAATAACTGCAATAACAATTACCTTACGCTACAAGCTTGTAAGGTTGCGAGTGAAAATTACAGTAGCGCGCGCCACTAACTCGGCGCGTCGTTTTATTATAACCTCTTACGCGCGTACGTACGTACTTACATAATTACAACATACATATTATAAAATAAATATAGTACAATATACATATTATAATATAAATAAAATATAGATTAGAATAAACCTACAAAATTGTTTTAATTTTCTTCTGGTACGATATGTCCGTACATAATACATACAGTTACATAATAGCGATGCCTTGGACAAGACGCCAATTGGTTTACAATTAGGTGCGTTCCTTGTTAGCGATTTTGAAACCCTTTTGAAATTTTTGTTTTCATAATTGTGTTACAAATCAGCCGACATGTCCCAGTGAAGACATCTCATCAGTCGATACAACCGGATGCACGCTTAAAGCCGAACTACTACCGATATATTGTCACGTTTAGCACTCGATTGAATTTAAAATATAATTATCTCGTCATCATAATTATATTGGATACGTTGAACAAAATAATCGTCGTGAGAAAACTTGCATGTCATGAAAAAAATCTGAGATATGTATATCCGCCAACCCACAGTGAAGTGTGAAATAAACAGCTGACAGCTGCTCCAACCCTGCTCCTTTACACGAGTAGGTCAGAAGTTCTATGCTCAGCAGCAATAGTACGTTTACAGAATGTTACAGTACAGTGCCGTAAATGTTAACGACGTTTTAAAAAAATTGTGCTGTTTAAAACTTTACATGTTTTAATGTACTTTTAATAATGATTATCCTTATCCGTTTCTTTTTCTTGCTATAATTATTCTTTATCAGAAAAATAGTCTACAATAACTATCTTTACTGAAATTTTATATGTAATCTTAATTTCCAGAGATTTTCATGCTTTTGTGCAATTGGGTATTGCTTGGAACAACTTCGTATTGATATTATAACGGATTAGGGTTTCCTATTTACAATAATAACATTACACAAAGTTATCTTTGCGGTAATGTACGTAGTACTTTTCGTGTGTAAACAAAGCACAGTATCTAGTAAACGTTGGTATTTTTTCGTAGAACTATCCGAAATTGTTTCCTTGTCATTGAATGATTTCAATGAGAGTTTGGGTTTTGGAAGACAAACTTGTTTTTAACATACGAGTATTTTCATGCAGAATCCGAAAACGAACTTTCTTGTGATTTCGTAAGAAATTATTTTCGTCGTTTACGAGAAAAAATTATGAGTCGAAACGCAGAAGTACCGTGGTTGTTTTGTCCAAAAAAGGGCTACAACTTATGCAAGAATCCTATTCGCTACTAACTCATGATTATAAGCTGTGAATCAGATTAGACCTCTAAAATATCTCAGGATCTTTTAGAAGGAATTTTACGCGATTACTAAAGACAGTCGTCAGTATGGATCTTTTCAGAAGAAAAGGTGCCGACAAAACTGCAAAGACCTCGTAACGTTGGTAAAATGTGATTTATTTTTGTTCCCGATAATCAAGGAAAAAAATAAAAAGATTTTTTTTATCGCGTGACGAAGAGGCCGTGGCCGCATACAAAGACGCAATTTCGGACCTATCGGATCAAGACGTGCAAAAGTGTTTTAATAGTTGGTTTAGGGAAGTGGAACTTTGTACAGAGAATGAAGGAGAGTATTCTTTAATATTATTAATATTGTTTATTATCGAAAAAAAATGTAAATTAAATATTGTTAATATCTTGTATAGTTTTTTCTTGTCTCAAAACTTATCGAGTCACCTTCGTAGCTCGATGAACTGATGGTCGTTCGGAGCCATTGATCTTTAGATCAATGTTCGGAACCTATAGAATGGCCTGCAGAAATGGTTACACTATATCAAAAAACAGTATTGCCAGATAAAGCAAACTCACTACGAGGTTGAGAGACCTTAAAAGAGTCACAGAGTTTATAGCCGCGAAAAATCGCTGTAATCTATATACATTTGTATGTAGTACAATATGTACTATAAAAATTTCGTATGTAGTATATGGATAGTGGATTTACAAGTTGTAGTAACAGTGGGTAGGGCACATAGTTCTTAGAAGTGACGGCCGATGGAGCAGAAAGGTTCTCGAGTGGAGACCACGTACCGGTAAGCTTAACATCGGATGGACCGACAACTTGAGAAGAATTGCCGGAAGCTGTTGGATGGTAGCTGCTTCGAACTGGTCGCTCTAGAGGTCGATGGAAGAGGCCTACGTTCATCATTAGACATTCACTGGATGATATTATGATGATGATGATGATGTTTATACTATGAAGAATTGTAAGCTATAAAACAGTAATTCAAGAGATATACATACATATAATGTCCAGCCAGCTCGTTTGTATTATCATGATTTAATAGTTTTATGTCTCTTTGGAATACCTAATTGTGTTTAAACAATGATAGTTATAAAAATACCCTCATTTATATTTCTTGTTCGTATCTAGTAAATATTCTTCTCACAGAAGGAATAAAACACTAACGCCGAGTTGCACGAAACAAATTTTAAATTTAAGTGTTTATTAATTTTATCACAAGAACCGTGATTATCTGTTGCACGAAACCTACATCTGATTAAGTTAACAAAAAAATTTAGTTTAATTAAAGACCTATCTAACGGATGATTAATTCCAACAGCTTTAAATTAACCATAAGATCAACTAATTTTAAGATTAATTGCAACTTAACTAACGGAAAGTTAGCGACGGTTTCGTGCAACTCGCCGTAAATCAGTAAAGTGGTTGCGACACACTTTCCAATAACATTTTACATAGATTTCGAAGAAAAGTATTGTTTAGTGCAACGTAACACAAACTATTACGTTATTGTTAAGCCAGTAATCAAATCCGGTAAGAATATTCGCTTTACTCGTGTACTGCAGCTTAAATTATTATCACATGCGCTTTTAGATTTAATACTTGTAAATAATAATAAGCATTGTTTATTTTATATTTTATGCAGTAGTAGGTATAGATACGTAGGTTAATGTTGCAAATAACGTAATGTACTAATTATTTCCAAACAAAGTATATATTATGAACAATAAAGAAGAATATAGGTATAGGTATATACAATGTTATACAGTAAGTGATAGATATACATATATCTCAGAGTTTTATATAATTATATAAGGAAAGTTATCTTAAACTAGGAGTCATTACTAAAGTACTGAGTTTATCATATACTAGTAAGTTTAAGTTACTCATTTAGATAGCGAAATAATTAGTTAATATGTCTTTTTACCGCATTTTTTTAAAGAATTAAATATACAAATTAGGCTTATAATCTTACATTCAAGTCACATACTGAAGTAACAATAAATATTTACATAATATACTGTATATTTAAAATGAAGAAACTGGACTCACCGTTTTGCAGACGTTCTTTAATTTATGTTACTTTTCACAAAATTAATCTAAGTTAAAAAGAAGTAACTATATTATATCTATAAATCTTCTAGTTAATTCGATCCACTTGACGGTTTGTTTCAGGATTAAATTTTATAATATAAAATGGTTTGCTTAGCGCAAAGTAACGTTGTATTTCACTGAGACTCTGAGGCTGACTGAATGAGGGCCAGCCACTATCCTCTTTTATGTTTGTGTTGGTAAACTGGTATTGCTATTGCTCGTTTCGACTCAAGTGCGCCAGCTGCAATAACAAAAATAAATAATAAATTTCTTTAATAATTTATTTTAAACCTAAATAGATATTTGAAGACGTAACGAAATTATTAAAAACCTACTTTAGGATTTTTTTTTTGTTTGCACTTTGCATTCATTATTTAAGCTTTTTGACTCAATTTTATCATTAAACTCTCTTAATGGTAACTTATTTATCTATATTTCTAAAATCAATTAAAAGTAGGACTGCCAGCCGTCCGGGTTTTCCAGATTAGTCCTTCTTTGTTGTTTGTCGCCTCGTCTGACCTAAATAAAAAAGTAGAGCCGTTTATAAAATACAAATGAATGTATACCTATTACATACAGCAAGAAAAAACAATTGTTAACATTTGTTTACCTGCTTTTTTAATCTCCGAAACGGTTGCACCTAGCCTAGGCCGCCTTTTGATGGGATTTCCTCTGGTAGATAGCTCAATTTATAGGGAGTAGCTAAGACCACTACCATATTTTAGAAGTGGAATTCTTTCGGATGTATCGACGGAAAAAAATCTCGTTTTGAATATGTCCAGGGATCGAAAGCTTTATTCCAGCTTCGGTAATTTAATTATATTTATTGAATCACTTTAAAATGTTGATAAGTACCTATATACTGCAGTAACTGACTGAATGAATGAGATAACAATTTATCAAGAAATAAACACTTGTAGGTATAATTTGTGACTCATTGGAATAACAAATTAAGCATAATATAAATAATCTACAAAACAACAAAATGTAATAGTACTTATACAGAAGAAACGTCTGTAGTTGTCATTTAATTGGTTAATTAGGTTAATTACATGAGACGCAGGAACGTAGCTACCGCCGTATCAGTCGTATCTATACTAATATTATAAAGAGTTTGTTTGTTTGTTTGTTTGAGCGCGCTAATCTTAGGAGCTACTGGTTCGAGTTGAAAAATTATTTTTGTGTTGGAGATCCCATTTACCGAGGAAGACTATAGGCTATATAACTTCACGCTACGACCAATAGGGTCTGAGCAATAATAAGAAAGGTTACAAAAACTTACTCCTTAACTTACTCCCCCTATTATAAGAAAAAATAAGAATGCCCCCGCCCCCGCCCCCCCTCTTTTACTATGGGAAATGCGTTTACGCATCCCGCCACCCGAAGGTAACTGGTATATGGAACGCGCTGCCTGCTAAGCCAGAATACCCACCAAAACCCATCGATACAGTCGGCGCCGTAGTGGGACGCCATGGGATCGCTTTCGCATACAACCATAACGCCCCGACAACCCCCTCCCCCCTGTTTAATATTTATTAAGTAAGAATCAAAAGGAAAAAATGAATAAATGTTTGTTTTTTTTTAATGTTTATTTTTCAAAGTAACAATTTTTAGAAGTGTTTATTTGTACTTACAAAGGTACCAATAATTTTTTTTTTTTGTTTTTGGTAGTAATAAACTTTGGTTTTAATTATTCATCTTTACCTACATAAGAGAATTCCAGGGGCCATCAGGCCAGGGTTGCCATCGCTTAAAGAATAATTTTAACTTTGCGCATTTTTGTGATCTTACTTACATAAGAACTATCGAGACTCCCTCCCAACCCCTTGTAAGAAAAACTAAGACATGGATGACCCCTCATAAATCCCTAATCCCTCCCTAAATCGTCTTACGTAATAAATGAATGGCCCCTTAGGAGTACCTAATAATTGTTGTATGTAGTAACTTATAATCAATATATAATTATTTTAATTTAATGCGAGCGGTTTTGTTCCTTTAATACAAAAATTTTCCCTTCATTTGGGCCCACTAACAAATTTTGATACAGGGCCTGCCTAGAGTAAGCTACCTACGTCACTGATGAGACGGAACCATTCTTCCCACTTACAACAGCAAAAAAAAATCATTATTACAGTTGGAATATAACATTTTATTAGTATCTTTCTAAACGTTTAAAATATATTTTTAATAGCTATTGCCCGCGACTTCGTCTGCGTAGATTTTATTTAATAAATACTTGCCGTCTTTAGATTCTTAGGAAGAAGTATTAAAATTTGACATGTTCAAAAACAATAACACGTACCTATCATTATATTAGCTGCTACCCGCGACTTCGATCTTGTGGCCTTCAATTTTTAGCTTTTCTCAAAATTTCTTGTAGCAAAAAATCATCATGTATTTAGTTTATTATATATGTTCTTATATATATATATATATATATATATATATATATATATATATATATATACACCCCGCGACACTTGGATAACCTCATACTGATTGAATGGTTAAATGCTATTTAAATACGAAAACGGCCTGCACAATAAATTCTATTTGTTACTTTAGAAACATGTACGTATGATTTAGTTTTGTTTATAGACGTATACATTTTAGTGCAATGCATTTACTTAACGGGGTGCCGATTGGCGCGTCACTAGGATAACCTCAGCAATATTAATATATAGTCAGGTGGGAAACAGTGAACCACAAAAAATTAAAACTTGTGTCATGTACTCAAATTCAAATTTAATGTTTTCTTTTTTCATACATACCATTCAGTGTCTAATATACTTTAGGTTTATTTACAAATTTAAGCTCAAAAACTGATAGGTTAGACATTATCAAGTGTTTAAAAAAAAATGGGAATTGGTTCACTGTGTACAATCTATGGTACACACTGATCCATGATGAAGTTAACAGTGAACCACCGTTGGACACAGTAAACCATACCTAAATAATAAAATGAACAAAACGAAGTTAAGTTATATTTTAACTGGACTAATTGTAGAAAAAAAAAAAAAAGGTTTATTGCTTATTCTATCAAGAAAAACAAAAAAATAGTTTTTAAGTTAATCATAATAACACAGCACATGTATTTAAAATTTAATTATTAAGTAGTTAAACAAAACATTTAAATATCTGTAGAATAGTAACATAAAATATAAAAATTTCAATTTAAAATATAAATACGAAAATTTCTTCATCGGTCGTACCTACTAGTACTATCACAATCGATTGTAGTAGTTTTTTTTTATCTTTAAAAATATCTCTTTTTTTCACGTTTTTAGTGCATGTCTTCTTCTTGTTTTCTATTTGATTCTTTTCAGGAGTATCAGTTGCAATCATGCTTTTTCCAAGCTTTCTGCGCTTCTTGACCTTACGCGATCCAGCTTTGATTGGTGGCCTAAACATACTTGGTGATATGAAAGTTCCGCGCCCCTAAAGTTGACGGTGTATCCAGTTCATTACTATACCTTTGTGGTGTAGCAGCGGTGTCATTTGTAGCAGTCGATGTGACATATAAAGGTTTCTGTGGAGCAGTGAGCAGCACATTAAGCCACGGTTCACTGTGTACTCTGCAATAGTGAGTCACTGTATACCATCTACATTATTTGACATTTGATGCTGCAAAAAAGTAATTGAATAAGGATATCTTTAAAACATAATAACCATAAGATTGCTAGATTGTCACTTAACATGTATATTTAATATGGTAAGAAAATATCGGAAAATACGAGTTTGAAGAAGAACAACAAAACTTACCTATTTTTTACTTCTTACGCGTGAAAACACAAATCGTTGCACCACATGACTGCTAACAACGGTCGCTCGCCCTCAACTAGGGGAGCGTGGGAGATGTTACAAAACACGTTGCTACGTGTCGGTTCCATGATCCGGTTACTACTAGCTTAGAATATAATAATACTGATTCTCTGTGTACCACTGGTTCACTGTAGCCCACCTGACCCTACTCTTTGGCAGTATTGTTTTAGTAGGACTAGGGAGCGCACGTTTACGTAATTGCGCAATAATAAGTAACAAATAATTTCGTTGCGATATAAACAGCAATTAAAGTAAAATGCCCCGTGGTAAAGTACTGACGAGTGAAGAAATTGTAAAAATTGCACTTTTGAAGAAAGAAGGTTATTCTAATGGCCAAATTGCCGAAAAAATTGGACGGAGCACTAGAGTAATAAACAATTATTTTAAGGATCCCGAAAATTTTGGAAAAAACCAAAAAGGGCGTACAGCGAAGGCCACTACAGAAAGAGATCGCCGCGTCATTTTGAGAGAAGCTTCTAATTTCATGGGTACAGCTAGTGAAATCAAAGCAAGAACCGGAGTCAAAGCCAGTGTTCGAACTGTCCAGCGAATTATAATGTCTTCGCGTCACATTCGGCGTCAGAAATTAAAAAGGAAACCCGTCCTTAAACCTGAACATCATGCCGCTCGGTTGAACTTCGGGCGAGCTCACATGGCTTGGATAGACGAATGGAAAAAAGTTATTTTTTCTGATGAGAAAAAATTTAATCTTGACGATCCGGATGGATTCAGTTACTATTTTCACGATCTACGAAAAAACCAAGTAATTTTATCATGTAGATCATCTGCATATGGTAGTGTACAAGTATGGGGAGCAATAGGTAGCAAAGGGCCTGCTGATCTTGTTTTTTTGAAAGAAAAACAGTGCCAAATCATATGTAGACCTCTTAGAAAGTCAATTACCAAAAATTCATTTGATAATGGGAGGTACCAATTAGATTTTTCAACAAGATAACGCAGCCGTTCATACTGCTAAGACTGTAATGTCATGGTTTCAGCAAGGAAATGTTCAACTTATAGAGTGGCCAGCGTTATCCCCAGATCTGAATATAATAGAAAACATTTGGAGCTGGCTCAGCAGAATGGTTTATGCAGACAGAAAGCAGTATCACAGTCAAAATGAGCTGAGAAAGGCCATACAAAACGTCTGGAACACAATCCCATCTGACCTGATCAACAAATTATTCGAATCTTTACCGCAAACAATATTTAGTATCATAATTAAAAAGGGTGGCCTTACTAAATATTAATAAAATATATTTTTATAAGTAACGACGTTTTTTATTTAAATTGTAAGGTGTGAGGTTATCCTAGTGTCGCACTAGCAAATGTAATTCGATTAGGAAGTTGCGATATTTTCTAGTAATCTTGAATGATTTCAATAAAC